>CM061470.1:3762500-5012500 GCA_030770085.1 Oryza coarctata | reverse complement strand
TACAACATTATTAATATTTTTTTCAAAGAACATGTTGATTATACAATTAATTCTACTGTGATCCCATTGCTCAAACTCAAATCAAACATATATATTTTTTATGAAACAAAAACGAAGATTTGAAATTATATCAATTACATTTCTGTTACACCACATATACATCAGTTGCACCATAATCAAAGTACAAAATTGATTCATTTATTTACATCATAAATACACAAAAACTATGCATAAATGTAGACATTGATTCCTCCGATCCTTCCCCACTATATGCAAATGCAATCTTGTGCTGCCTTCATCCCGGCATGGAACCAAAATAAAACAAATCATCAAGAGCTATGTTCACAAATTTGTTGGATCTGGAGAACACTCGCTTGTGCATGTATAGATTAATATAAGTACCTGCCGGTGGTGTCCACAGCCGTGCGACGGCAGGCAGCTCACCGAGCTGGTGACGTTTGGTCTGCTGCTCGCTGGCCCCATCCAATGGCACAGGAATCAATAGGAGTATAACAACCCACGACTCCAAATCGTTTTCACCTATACGTTCATGGCTTTGAAAGCGATCTCCACGTCGCGTGCCCGAGAAGAAAGGTATACGAGTACACGAAGCAGGAACGTACATGGGGCCACGCTGACGAGCGTCGTCGCGTCGATAAGCGAAACGGCCGATGGAGGCTCCTGCGCACGCACTCGCTCGGTACCGGCGCGAACGCGCGCTCGCGTAGGGAAAAAAAAGTTCACTCTCGATCCCTTGTAAAATCGATGTATCCTTATCTTTAAAAATCGGCCTTAAACGAAATTTTATGACAATTTAATCGACAATTTTAATTAAGGTGATATATATTTTTTTTACTTAATAATCATCCCAAGCAAAATAAAAAAAATTAAAAAAATAAAACAATAATATGGGCCTTATATGTCAATCAACCACATATTAGTATGTATGGAACACTTCTCCACCTCATCTCTCTCCTCTTTATCACCTTCTTCCTTTTATGTCTACGGCCTTCTCCTTCTCTCCTCTTCATCTTTAGATGTTGCAGTTGCCACCAATCAAACAAAAAATAAGAATGGATCCACATATTAATACAGAACACTTCCTCCACCTCATCCTCTCTCCTCTTTATCACCTTTTTACTTTTATGTCTACAGCTTTCTCCTTCTCTCCTCTCCATTTCTAGATGTTGCAGTTGCCGCCATGGCGCCTTAGGCTCTATCTACCCTCTCCCGAGGCGGTCTCATCGATGGTGCTGTTGCAGGTCCAATCTCTCTCTACTCCTCATTTGGCTTCCCCATCTTCTTGTCGAAGCTGATAGGCTGGTGGTAGAGGATGGCGAGCAAGAAGAGGACACACTAGAGGGGAGGAGCTAGAGGGCGCCAATTGCTTAGGAGGAGCTAGAGAGGAAGATTGTAGCAGCGAGAGTAGCAACCCCTAGATCTATTCTACCTCTAGCTTTGTTGCTCGGTTGGGCCCACTAAAGTTGTTCTTTTCATGGTTGTCATCTTGCCGGAGCATTATCTTTATCTCAATCCCCTTCCTCTCAACGGCAGAAGAAGAGTCAGCCAAAGTGGCACTAAACTCCTCATCAAGCTCGATGCTCTCTGTGGCTTCCATGTTAGAGTCACTGCCATCGTCGTTGTGAGGGGGCTATCAAAGCATCGAGTAAGGTCACCACCACCGCTTTCGATCATCAAGGCACAATTCCATGATGTGCACGCAGAGGAAGACAACTTCATTGGTGTGTTGGTCAGGAGCATGGTAGGGTATCCCTGATGAAGATAAGAAGCTAACGGGAAGCTGTAGAGACTTGCCGCTGCCGCTTGAATGGGATGTGGCCACCATCAGCCGGAAAGGAAGGAGGAGATAAAAGAGAAGAGAGGATGAGCTGGGGATGTGGGACTCACTGGACCTATTATTTTTTTATCTTTTTATTTGATTGATATGTAGCCATATATATTTTGTTTTAATTTTTAAATTTTCTTTCTACTACTATGTCACATTACGTGGGACTTTTTATAATACATAAAGATAAAGATTGATTAATGATCTAATCTCCCGGCACATAATTGAGGGTACGTTGTTCTCGTCTTAAGAACACGGCGATACTGTTAGGTCGTCAGTGCAGATTATGAACCCTCGTTTTCTTTGTCCAGACGGCCTCATTCATCAAAAATCGATTTGTGATACCATCCACTCGGAACTGATCTCTTCGGGCCTCGTCCATTCGTCAATGTTTTTTTTACTCCTTCACCAATCAACGATATAGATACATGCATGGGAACCTGATTGCGCTAGGGAATTAGTTTAATCGCCGACACTTAATTGATGATTAAACAAGTCAATAGTGTTCGATTAATCAAGTAACAAGTAACGTTGCAAATACGAACACCATTGCGGATCTGCAAAAGAAAGCTCTGATAATTCACTTCGTGCATGTGTAATTAATGTGGTTTGGTGATGATGAAGGGAGTCGGTCATGGCCGTACGGTAGATCCGTAGCTATCGCTGCAGGTAAGGGAAGAAGAAGACATGGTTTCAAGATTCTTGTTGTCACGAGTCGTTAATCCAAGAGAGGTGATATGGTTGCTCGGTGGCATAGAAATTTGTTTTCCCCACGACATGCGCGTGAACGCCCGCGTTTGTCTCCCCAGCGTCCTCTCGCGGCCGCTCGCCTCCTCCTCCCGCGCTTGAAAGAGAGAAGCCACCCGCCGAAAGAACCCCAATTTCTCCAACACCTACGTAGCTACCTCATCTCGCCGGAACACACACATCCATCCATGGCTCGCCTCGGCATCGGCGTGGTGGTGGTGGTGGCCTGCCTGTGCGCGGCGCCGGCGGCGGAGGCGTACTCCAGCGTCGGCTACGACCTGCTCACCACGGCCCACCTGGCCTCCTCCCCGTGCGACGGGGAGCTGGGGCAGTGCTCGGCGGCGGACGGCGACGAGGGCGCGGGGGGGCTGCTGCGGCGGGCGCTGGCGGCTCGGAAGCCGACGAACCGGTACGTGAGCTACGCGTCGCTGGACGCCAACAAGGTGCCGTGCAACAAGAGGGGGCAGTCCTACTACCAGAACTGCGCGTCGCAGAAGGCCGCCAACCCCTACCGCCGCGGCTGCTCCGCCATCACCCGCTGCTCCCGCAACATGAACTGATCATCGATCATACGGTCATCCCCGATTTCGAATCCATCCCTTTCCATCGACCCAACGGATACATTGAGGAGGTGTACGACGACGATGTCCATGGATGGATCGGATGCATGTTATTTGTTACTATTGACTAAGTAATCGATTAGTTGCATGATGCTGCCGATGATGATTGTGCTCTTCTTATCCTGTTCTTTCTATTTATTCAATCGTTGATTTTCCTAGAAAAATTATATTGCTGGTGACCGTTTCATGTGTAAGTAGTTTAACTATGTCCTCCTTCATCTGCTTTCTATATGAACGTTGTGACGTATGTTTGTGCTCTGTTTAATCCGATTTGAGGTCGTTGCATCGGTTGGATTTGTGATTGATGTATGTCTACTGATCTAAATAAATGATGACTGTCCATCAAAAGGAGGTACGTATATATATTTCTCTTCCAACACTTTATATTAGCCATGCATCTATATAAGATGTCACGCAGGACTTGTGATCTGAGAACTGAGAGACCTATTTAAAACACAACAATTTTTCTTCTGTTTTTCCAAAAATATGGTGCCACATTAGTCACTTTTTCCCCTGTGAGATTAATATCTCTCTAATATGTAAATATGCTACTTTTAACCGTAACTCTCTTATAGTGTGTATTAGAAAATTATAATACAATGTAAGTTTTGAAGCCTGTAATTGTAATTGTAGTGGTGGGTAATTTACAGTGTAAATATTCGGTGAAAAATGTGGCGCCCAGTTCCTTCTTCTTTATTTGTGAGAAATAACACTACTACTTAATTACCTAGTACACCATTTTCTCTTTCACGATGAAATTCAATAGATTTTTATGAAGTATGAAAAAAATTGCGGCTTTGGCTGATGCAGCGGTGAGGACGTGCAGCTTCCAGAAGACCTCCTTGGTGGCGCGGGTGCTATTGGCGTCAACGGCGATGCGACGATATGTGAACAAAAATTGCATCCTAAGAGCCTTAAACGATGGGAACAGAGGATCAAGCACGATCGGTAGAGACAGAACCTCACATTCGATACTGATACAACCTCTGTATAAAGTCCTCAAAATCGCTTGGATCCTGAAAACGATAAGGAGAAATAAACAAACAGACAATAATACTTTTAGACAATTTAACAAAAAGAAGCTTAATTAGCTTACGTGCTTTGCAAACATCGGTGTACCGAGTCAGTAGTAATTGATCCAACAGTGTGATAACCACCCATGGCAAGGATTTTGATAATAACTCTATCGTCACAAATGACAGGACTTCCTCACGCATCTGGCCTGAAGATGCATGAAGTCCGTAAGATTTCTCTCTTACGGTGTCTTGCATGTATTTCAATGTCCCTCCTACATATATAAGGTAAAAGTGAGAAAAATAATGGTATTAGTATGCATAACTAATGGAAAAGAAATAAAAAGAAGGTAGTTTGCAAGACCTACGTGATCATCCTAGGAGATACAGAAGGAAGGATAGGTAACACCAACATTAGCGGTATCAGGTAAGCCGATGGCAATGACACGGGTACCCACAGAAAAAGCCCTCGACCGGGAAAATCCTGGCAACTTAAATCCCGGTTTCCTTCCATTCATACCTTAGTGCTAGTCCTATCATCATTAACTATCACATGTACTCATAATCTTATTATTATATTATATAATAATTATATATATATATATATATTGATGTATAACATGGTTGACATAGTTAGCGTAACGATGGGTATATATAGTATTAGGCCAACCGGCCAAAACTACGAGAGTTCAAAAATACAAGAGTTCAAATACAGAAAAAAAAGTAGAGAAAATATATAAGTTCTTCAATGTATGTATCTATCAAAACCACCATCCTAAATACCCGATACAAGTAAACGCCATTGAGCATCTCATATTGTACAACCAAGTCTAAAAATAATAATAAAAAGAGTTAATACACAAGATATTGATAAGACCTACCTAATTTTTAAGAAAACTGCTTGGTCAAAGAGAGCTTTATTTGTGCACTTATTTTCAGCACAAAGTAAATTTTATTTTGCAATAATAAATAATAATAGATTACAACATAATTTATAAAACAATAAGAAACCAATAATAGTAATAGTATACATATAATCATATCTCATCCTTCTGTCCTCCATGGCATCAAGTAATCACCTCATTTATTAGCCCATACTATACAAAATCATTATTTTTATTTCCACATCATAACCATTTTTACAAATCATTTACCAAAATCACCAACACGCATCATTTCACCATATCACTTATGACCATGAGTATGGCTAATTCTACAGAGTTTGTGTAGTTTTAATGAATTCTCTAGTTTGCTCGGTATCCATCGATACCACCACACTCTATACATTGAATATGGTCTAGAGGTTATAACGAAGCCATTACATTGCTTAATGCTTAACCTTGCACAAGCATGAAGAATGCAAACCCCACTAGTCTCGGCTCCAATGTGTTTAACGTGGTTGGCAACCACCTTTAACACCACGGGTGGAACAGTACATTTGTTACCCCATGAGGCACTACTCTATTATATTAGATACGCTTAGATGCCCAAGTCATGAGAAGATCACACCGCTCCTCATTGCCTATTGGGTAGCCCCTATAAATAGTTGTTGAGGCATTGCCCACACTAGCAACCCTTCCCACAATGCCCCTACAACAACGACCTCCTGAATGCAAGGCTAGTCATCAAGCAACAATAAGCTAAGATCATCCTATAACTAACATATGTGGTTGCACAATATTCTTAGTTGGTGATACATAGTTCTGTCCTTAATCGATTTGGGCGAACACTCTCCCTATTGGTGTACAAATATGACCATATGCACACCACTTACCGTTAAAGTCTACAAATCATCATTTTCATTTTTTATTATTTGCAAATAATAGAGGCAACTCCTTTGCACTCCATTTTCAAATAACCCAGTTTTAAAATATCATTATTTGGAACCATTGTAAATTTTCTAAGCATGTCTAAGCAATATCAATAATTATTTGCTTGAATATACCCATTTTGGCACTTGGAGAGTACCTTCCAACCTAGGGTTATTAATAGTAAGGGTAAACAATAATTCAAGGAGGATTATGCAGCAAGTAGGAGTTTTTCTATTCCATCCCAAATTTACAAACATCGCATGCAATTTACAAACAAAATAGCATTTGCGAAAAATATAGGGTTCAATATTATTGACACAAAAATTATTTGATATCTACACTGATGTGTCACATGCATAAATGTCTAGAAGGTTTGTTTAGCTCCAGCATAGTTCCTTAAATTTTTGAGGTTCAAGACATGCTAGTCAATTTGACCTACAATTGAAAGATATGGACCAATAAATCAATTAGCCAATAGGCCGATATGGACTTAAGCTATCGGCTGTCTAGCCAATAGAGATTTAAAAAAGTGCGCAGCTGATAGAGATTAATAGTAGACGATACTGACTCGAGCTATCGGCTGTCTAGCTAACTTTATTAAAGATAATCTTAATAGATCGGACTAAATCGAGACAGTATAAGATTATAGTTAATAATATTAGGTACGATTGATAGTATATTAAACATGGTATATAACAAGTATATCAGATAATGATTCGATGTAGATGAAAAGTGAAAGCACATTATAGAGATATTCTATCGGCTAGAACTCTGATGGAATACCAAATAAAACCTATTGAATTATCAAGATTTACCTTACTTAAATTAATTTTAAAAATCTGACCTAACTGAGACATTACAAGATTGACAATAATAAGATAATCATAATACGCCAATAAACTCTATACCAGCATGATAGATACGTCAGATCGGGCTAAGAGATCAAATTAACGTAGCTTTAGAAAGAATTTAATACATCAAGATAACCAACAAATGTATAAATTTAGCTAAGATATCAGATCGAATCAAAAAAGTCATAACCAAAATGATACATTTACTATATAATGGGACTTATCTCCTGCTAAAGATCGAACTTAACCAATGTAGCCTAACCCAAAGTAAGATCCCATCAAAACCTACATTACTTGTACTCCTAAGTTGGCAATACGCTAAACTTGTTGTATTGATCTATTGATTAATTCTCTTACAGGCCCCTAGGTGTACATATTTATCCTTGGATTATGAAGAATTCGAAACGGTTACAAATAACCATATGGGATAAAACTTCGTAAAAAGAAAAGAAAAGTGATTGTTCTTGCCTATTTACAACAGATATTACAAACAAGATTACTTTACCCATGAACACGTATTGACATCTAGACTTGTATCGTTATCGGACTTGACATGTGTTTAAACAATACATGGAGTCATGCTTCATTGGACTTAGCTCGTGCTCAAATTGGACACTTTCTATTACTATCCGAATCTAATTAACACTGGTGATTTTCTGGTGTTAACATATGCCCCCTAATTTCGGAGTGTAAGAACTCACACTTTAGATTCATCTTCTCTAGGCATGTCAGCCCATCGAACACTTTGGGGGTCCTTGGTGGTTTCTGCAACTATGATTGAACTTGTACACCTCAAAGATAGTGAAGACCCCTTCTCTCGAAAGCCTCATGTTCCCCTCATCGGAACACACAGAAGATGAAGCAATGATAATATACATCTTACAGAGAAGCAACATCGACTCTCCCAAGTTGCAAAATGTCTCCTGTCGGAATCTATCGATGGTTCAAAGGTTTTTACTTTGGTTTTACTTAGGGAAGGCACCATTTGGTTCACCTATGATGACATGGCAACCTTTGAAGCACCTTTTAAATTTGACTTTTCCAATGTTGTCACTGATGAAGAGTCCTAGTCTATCTTCACATTGGCCATCACTCTATTCCTCCTGCCCACCGGTTTCGCTCTAGGCCAATCGCAACAACCATTGTACAAGATTTTACCATCCATCGACTTGCTCCTGGTAGCTCAGATTCAGACAGCTGCCGATCAATTTAATCTTTAGCAACAAATTTCAATCCAGAGGCATGGTGAAGAGCGCATTAGAATATGATCGGCTAAGAACTTTAAAAGAATCATCGTCCTTGGGAGAACTCACTGGATGGGACATTTGTAAAAGTCTTCTATCAATGCTGGAGTGAATGGAGAAAAACATGTTCTCAACCTATTGACTACCCACTATTGCTCATCCCTAAACCCAACCTAGACTATGACGAATCCAATAAGGATGCATCTTCTTTTATGCTCTTATTTTTTTATCCTCATTCTTGTACTCTCAGATAGTTATGACTTAACTCTATAGATTGCTAATAGAACCGCTCTTGAGATGAGTCAAAGAGGCCAACCGATTGTTTATAGACCTCCATCATCTTCTCCAAACTTAGGATCCAATTCTCCTCCCCTATCATCTCTACTCCAAGGGCCAAAACCCGTGGTCCAGAAGCATAAGAAAACTTCAGTCCATCTAGGTCATAAACTCCAGATGCCCAAGTAGCATCGGCACCTCCTTCTCCACTGCTATGCATGATCTCTCTCCGGTTATTTCCAGTCCTTCCTTTTCATCATACTTAATTAATTTTAACCCATGATGCAACAGGAATCATCAGCTCTAGGGCCCTAAACATAAACTAATGCTCCAACTAGACCTGAGCCAATACCAGAACTACAAACATCTAAACTCCAAGCTTCCAAGCACCATGGAGATACCGAGATCATCCCCACCACCACTGCTTCTCCATAGGACATGTTTAGGTGATGTAGGTAGCATCGGATTTATATATTTTTGATAATCTCTAAAGACATCAACCATATTTAGCCGATCTAAGAATTGATCCAAATGCTAGGGTGTTATCTTTTCAAGTACTTTCTGTTGAGTGCCTTGGAAATTTTCTCTCTTAAGATTCTTCAATACATATGTATTGCCTGGCACACATCGACTTATCTCATAGGGTTCTTCTCAATTAGGTGACCACTTTCTAAATTTGTTATCTTTGGACCTGATCGGTAATATCAACTTTCACATGAGATCTTCATCAAGCGATTTAGGCGATACCTTTTAATTATAATGTCTAGCCACCCTACCTTTATTCTCCTCAATCCTTTTTAGCATAGGTAGCAGATTCTAGGCTAGATCTTTCAACTCATTAGTCATCAAATTATAATAATCATCGGCTGCCAATTAATTTTGTAACGATATCCTTCTAGAGCTGATGTTCATTTCCAAATGTAGCACAACCTCATTTCCATACACCAACTGATATGACGTCACTTGTGTAGATCCGTGGCATGACATCTGATAGGCCCACAATAAATCGACTAAGGTAGTATGCCACCTCCGTGGTTCATCTATTTATGCTTGATCAACTTGATGAGACTTTTATTCGAAGTTTTGGCTTATCCGTTGACTTGACCATAATGAGATAAATTCAAGAACTTGATTCTCATACTGGCAGTAAATTGTTAGAACTCATTGGACACAAAAATAGGCTGTTGATACAGTGTAATTGTCTGAGGAATCCCAAACCTTTAAATTATATGCTCCTTTGGCATGGCCATGCACTTGCATAGTTCATTACATCGAGGGGCCCAAAGATATCTCTCCTATAGGAGGGCAAATTATATTTTGATCACTTACATCTCACTACATATTTGATAGTAAACCCCAAAAGTACTTTTATAACTACCCTGTTAGTAGTTTTTGGTAGTCTTAAAATAAGCTGCTAAGTATGTTGAGAACCATGATGATCTCAAATCTAATTACTCCACATAAATATTACTTGAGATTAACTAATGACATATAAAATCTCTACAGTATCTTATGGCGGATCTATCTAACATATGTTCACTAACATATGTCCATATTATCAATTTGGTATCTTTATATTATAATCCATGAGACATGATCATCAATCAATAAATATGTTGATCTTACAATTATATTTGTTTCTCATATGATACATGATTAAGAATTATTTAGAAATAACAACATTTAACATTAGGAGTATTAGGAATAAATCACATACTCATTGATCAATAATGGCAATGTATATTTTAAGAAACAAATCAATATATCAAAAACATAGTATATGGTATATATAATATCTTGACATTGCCTCTAGAGCATATCACTACCAAATGCTAGGGCTCGTTGAACATTTATAAACTTCTAACAATCTTGACATCTCTTATAATACTTGAATCAATCCTTTAACATCGCCGATAAAAAATATCCAACCCTTTTAAGTAGATACTTCATTTTGTACACCGATTGATGACTTCCACAAATACCCTTATGAATTTCACACATAACCACTTTGGTCTCTTCTAGATCTAGGCATTTTAATAAAACTCTCTCAATCATATGATAGTATAGCTACCCATCAAGCAAAACGTATTTGTTGGCCTTATACTAAAGCTTTCTTAAAACCGATTGTGAAGGATTTTGTATGTAATCTATAATTTCTTTTCTCCAGTCATCGGCCTCAACAACAACTACTTCAACTTCCACATCTCTCCAAATAGCCAATAGCCTAAAGTAATTTGTGCAAGATCATTTGCTTTTGTATTCTGTACTCTAGAAACATGACTCACCAATGCAATCTTAAATCTACTTAGCAATTATTGGCACTCTTCATGATATTATTTCAAAATATCATCCTTGCACTCATATTCTCCATATAATTTCTTGATCACAAACAATGAATCCCCCATAATATCTATAGCATAGGCTCCAATTTACTTTAACAACTGAAGTCCCTTGAGCACCGTTTCATATTCTACTTGATTATTGGTATAATAAGGCTTAATTGTGAATACAAATTCAAAGCTTGCCCTCGAGGCGATATGATGACCAAGACAATACCATAACCATGTCTAAACACTCATCCATCAAAAAATAAAGTCCAAGGTAGCATATATCCTATGACATCATAACAATTATGTATAATGAAATCGGCTATTACATGTCCTTTTACTATTTTTGCCATTTCATACCGTAGGTCAAACTAGGTCAAAGCAAAGATTCACTTTCCAATACTCCCCTTCAACACTAGGGCCGACATCATATATTTCACCACATTGGCTTTGCATACCACTGTGCACTCAACCAATAGATGATAATGCCTCAATTTTGTGTATGAGAAATATAAACAGAGGTAAAGTTTTTTCACTGTAGGTTATTTTGTTTTAGTATCCAAATGTCTTTTGCTACGATAAAATATAACTCACTCTTTTCTTTCAAACTCTTGAACAAAAATAGATCTAATAGATTTCTTATGGGCTGATAAGTATAACTTGAATGGCCTCCCCTTTTGCAGCGGAACCAAGACTAGTAAGGAACTTAGATAATCCTTAATTTCATCAAATGCCTTCTACTGTTTAGCTCTGCACACAAACTCTTGATTGGATTTCAACTTCAATAACTGAGTAAAAGGCTCAATCTTTCCAGATAAATTTGAAATAAATTTCCTCATAAAATTAATCTTGCAGATCAAGGATTGTAAATTTGTTTTGTTGACTGGTGACTCTATATCTTAATTGCTTTGATGCTTCTTTGGTTGACCTTGATACCTCTTTCATGTACTATGATCCCCAAAAACTACCCAGACAATACACCAAAAGCGCATTTGTTGGGATTCTTCTTTAGTCCATATTTTCTTGTCCTCTCCAGCACCCTTTGCAGATCAGCCACATGCCCTTCAATACTCTTGCATTTGACCACCATATCATCTATATAAATTTTCACCAATGAGATTATGAAATATATAATTCATAGCCCTCTGCTAACTAGCACCTACACTTTTTAAGTTCAAATATCATAACCACCCATTCATATAAACCAATGAGTCCAGGACATCTAAACACAAATTTTGGAATATCTTCTTCAGCCACAGAAATTGATTATATCCTATATTGCTATCCATGAAGAGGATGATTTTGTGCCCTGATGCTGCATCCACTAGAAAATCTACAATCTGTATCAGATACTCATCTTTGGGTGTAGCTTTGTTCAAGTCTCGGATGTTGATACATACCCTTAATTTTCCATTTTTCTTTTTCACCAGGACTATATCAGATATCCGCTCAGCATATCGATATGGTCTAATAAAATTTGCATCATACAATCTCGTGATTTCCACCTTAATTTCTTTATATAATTCCTTCTTGAAACATCTTGGAGATTGTTTGTATGGCCGATATCCAGCTTGATAGGGAGCCGATGTTCAACCATAGATCGGCTAAGTGTCGTCAACTCATGGTACTCCTAAGCAAAACAATCTCTATATTTCTTCAATAATTTTATTAATTCTCTTTTAAATTCAAGACACAATTTAATACTTATAAATGTCGGCTTTGGCCTATCTCTAGGACCTATATCTACTTCTTTCAAGTCATCGGCTGACATAAACCCTTATCCTTGTTTTTCACCTATATAATCTATGGTGCCTTAGAGTATTAGTTGTGAACCGATTATGTTAATTGGCTGTGTATTGTACACCATGATCTTCAAGAAATCCCCTTCCCACACTCGTCTAGATAGGTAGTCAATTCCTTTAATTTGCCAAACTGGTACATAGGCTATTGCAATATTAACCGATCTATTGGCTAGCATAATTTCCACTTGATATTCCTACCACTGGATCAAACTTTAGCAGGTTGCGTGAATCCAATCCTTGCCTAGAAGTAAGCTGTATGACCCTTTTCCTTCAATCACCAAAATCGTTGTAGGCAAGGTCATGCTTCCTATAGTCAACTTCACATTTAAAACCCCTTTCACCTCTGATGAATTTCCTCTCAAGTCTTTCAGGACTATATTTGTTTTGATAATATCTTTGGCAGTTTTTCTAAGCTCACGGTACGTAGCATAAGACATTAAGTTCACGCCTGCTCTCCCATCAACTAATTTTTTTCTCATTGGCTTGTCATCAACATGTCTTTTGTTATACAGTGGTTGCAAATGCCGATGCTTAGATTCTTTAGGCTTATCATTGGGCAATGGCACTTTGTACTCCACTGGTAAAATAAACACCATATTGACTATAGTGATAGTCTTGCTTCATCGGCTTTTTGCTTAACATGCCACTCCTTCCTGGTCCTTTTGGGTTGATGGTTGGCTTCCTTATCGTTTCGTTGTGGCTCCGCTATTTGTTCTTGGTGCCACAATCAAATGCACTACTGAAGGTTTTGAACTTGTTGCACTTCATCAAATTCCTTATTAATTCCTTCATCAAGTTCATCATCAACCTTTTTAATAGAATTTTCATGAATCGGCCCTAGACGGTCATGAACTGTTGTCCATTTTCTTGATGGCCAATTCTGAATTGGTAATAACTTGTGTGAGGACCTCTCATGTTCAAAGCATTGTGGTCTTTTGTTGCTGCATTAAGGACAATCATCAATCCATGGCAACCTTATCCCCTAATCCAAGCAGAATTGGAAAAACTAGCAATCCCAATGTAGATTATATTGAAACTCCTCTCTATATGATGAAGCCCGAAACTCTCTTTCTTGATGCCTTTGGTATTTTTCAATTAGCTTCAATGAGATAGCCTATGATTTTCCATAATTTCAATTTGCCCGGTATCCCCTCTCATTGGCTTGATCTTTTAAATACCCCGCATAAACTATGTTTACTGGGAAATGGTGCCCATCCATTTTTATCAGCATTTTCTCATCATCGAACTTAATCCTCTCTTGCTCCACAACCAATTGAATATATTGCCGAAACACTTTGCACTCATTTCTATGGTGAGAAATTGAATTGTGCCACTTATAGTATTTTTTCTTCTTAAGTTCATCGGCTGATGGAATCACGTTGTTTGGAGAAAGATATATATGTTTCTCTTGAAGCAATAGATCAAAAATTTTATCGACCTTATTTATATCAAAATTATATGTCTTCTTTTTCTCATATGTTTGATCAATAGATATGATACTATTTTCTTTTTTTATCCACTCTTTTAAACTGATTTCAATACCAGAATCCTCCTCCCATTCTAAATCCAATGAAAATCCCTGCAATTGTGTAATTTTTCGCTAGAATTTTTCCTTCCTTGCCTCTTGAAAGCGGCTTTCATGAGCCGATAATTTCTACACCAAATGAGTCAAGCTCTCAAACTCTTCAGAGGAAAATTTCTCCTTGATAGGAGCTAGTTATTCTTGGAAAGGCAGCTCAACCAATTATACATCACTTATATTTAAAGTTAGCATCGGCTGTGCACATCATAGAATTATTGAATATATTCTAGGACTGATTCGTCCGTCTTTTGACACACCGATGTAAGATCGGTCAATCGTATTTCATAAATTCCAGCAAAGAAGTATTTATAAAATTATTTTTCTAGATCGGCCTATCCTCCGATTGAATTTGGTGGTAAAGATGAAAAACATGTAAAGACTGATTGAGATAATGACAACGGAAAAAATTTAACTCTCAAAGCTTCCTCCGTCGATGCTTCTCTACATTGAGCTATGAATTGGTTGATGTGTTCCACCATAGATATATTATTTTGCACTGAGAATTTTGAAAAATCTAGTACCCTATATCGGTGAGGCAATAGGACCCTATCAAACCAATCAGGGTACGGATGCTGATACATAAAAGTTTGTTTCATTGGATTTAAGGCGAACTGTTCTCTCATCACTTCAACTATCCTTATTGTTCATTCATTGTCTCGCATATTGTCCATTGGATATTGCTATAAAGGCAACGATATTGGTCCATGTGCCTAGTGATCTCCTTACGCTTGACTCCAATCAGGGATCTCGCCATGCTAACTTTGATATCCTCCATAGTAGGTGGTCTAATGGTATTTAGGAGGTGTTTCATTTCATTGCCCTCCAAACTGCATTTTATTAGGAGGATAAAATTGGTAACCACATCTCCCTTTAGTTCATAAGTTACCTAAGAAACTTCTAATGTCATCGACACTTATGCATTGGTGACAACGTGTGTCAATGTCCTTTGTGGAAGACAAATAGAACCTTGATAAGGTTCCTAAGTAATTGATCCATTCACTAACTTTTTAATCAAAATCTGGAGTATGTTCACCAATATCCGAATTGATTTATTAATGCATTGTCTACAATTTCATTAGCCGATTCTTAGAATGATTTGTGCAAACTACTAGAAACTTGTTGACTTGATTCTTCAATAAAATCTAGTTTTGAGAATTGCATATTTTGGATCGATTCTTGTCGTGTTATGTTAAATGATTTTAAATACAACTTTTAAAAATACTTTACGGATTGCTCCACTTGTTGCCTTTGTACTTCTGTTAAGCTATTTAAAGTCACCGGAATTATATTGTTGATTTTGACTTCTTTATCAGATATGTTGGTTTGAAAAAGATTATCCACTGAGCATGCCAAAGGAGAGTATTGACGCAAAAACACGCCAATGCATCACACACATGAAGGCTATGAGGTATGTTTAACTCCTACCTATTTACATGTGATATTTATAAATAAGATTGCTTCACACGAATCAGTATCATGAACTTAGTATCCTTATCGGACTTGGCATGTATTTAAACCAAATATGGAATCATATTTTCATTGGACTCACGTTATGCTCAAATCAAGAACTTATTATTGGCCGAATCTAATTAATTAATAGTAGTGATTTTGTGACGTCAAATACATACATGCCCCCTAATTTCTAATTCATGTGCGAGGAATCGGGAGGAGGCTCACTGGAGGAGATTGGGCCGACGCGATGGAATGGACTCGTTCCGGCCTAGCGGGGCAGAGATGGCGGCGTCCGTTCCCCAGAGAACCAGAGGGCTCCGGGCGCGTTCTGTGGCTTGGGGAGGTCGAGGGTGGTGTGAGGCATCAGCTGGTGCGAGGGCTTGATTTATTGGCGAGAAAGGGAAAGAGAGCGCGTCGGGGCGGCGGCTGTTTCCGCTGGTCATTCCTGGAGACGAAGCAGGGCGGGTCGGCGGGAAACACGAGCTGGCGCGGCAGCTTTGCAGAGGAGAAGCAGAGCGAGGCAGGCTGCAGCGGCAGACCTGGTCGGGGCGTTGGCTCGTCGCGTCGCGTCGGCAGGGGCAGGGTGCGGCGTTCGGTTAGCCGTGACGTTGGCGAGGACGGCTTTTCCAGGCGGAAAACACGGAGGCAGGGCGTGGCGTCGGCTTGCAGTCGTTTCGTCATCGTGGGGAGGGTCCTGTCGTCGTGTTCGCGTCGAGGTCGGGCAGAGGGTGGTTCGCTGCGGCGTCCATCGACTCGTTGATCTCGGCGGCTGGCGCGTGCAGGGCGCAGGCGCAGAGGGCAGGGACGGCGCAGAGTAGGAGCGGCGCGGTCAGCGGCTGCAGGCGGCGGACAGGGCTGATTGGCGCGGCGCGTTTGGCTTGGTCGGGCGCGTCAGGTCGCAGGGAGGCAGAGCAGCGCGGTCGGACGGCATCAGCGGCTCGGCGCGGCAGGGGGCGTGTCGCGTGCAGGGGCGCGGTCGCTAGCGCACGCAGGGGCGTGTCGCGCGCGAGCTCCACGTCGTCGCGACGCTTCCGGCGCGACGCGCGAGCGTGTGTGGGGCGAGTGGCGTGGCGTGTTCGTCCTCTGACGCGTGGGAACACCGACTGGCGCGGCACCGGATTCGCAGGGGGCGCAGGGCAGAGCAGGAGCAGCGCGGGCGGCTTGGTGCGTTCCGCTGGCGAGGGCAGAGGGCGCAGGCGTAGGTGTCGGGTGGCATCAGGACGTGGGGCAACGGCGGCTTGGCGCGTTGCGCCTGTTGCGCGCGCGCTCTGCGTGCGGCAGGGGAGAGAGTGAGGAAAGGCCGAAAATTTGGCGAATTTCTTTTCGGTGCTCTATTGATCATAATTTTGTGCAAATTTACCTGAAGGTAGATGCTGCTACCAAATTCGTTCTGTGAATTTTTGAGATTTTTTCCATGAACAGTTTTTTTGTGAAAATTCGGAGAATTTCACAGCTTTTATTTGAATTTCAATCAATTTGGGATAAGTTGACCGAATTATTTGCGAGATCAGATGAAGTAATAAGCTTGTGAAACCTTGATAGAAGGTCAATCAAAGTATATAGTATTTTTCGTAATTTTTCCAGATTTTCATTGGAACTATGTTGTGTACTCCATTTTTTCCATATTAACTTAATGCAAGGAAATGCATCATCAGATGCAAGAAAAATCCAAAAACAAAGAAATAAAATTCATAGCAGAGGATATTCGTCAACAATATTTATTAAATAATTTTTAGAAGATTTACAGATTTTAGTTCGTTACACCCTGGTTGACGTAAACTGTAAAGGATGTAATGGGATATCTTGTGGCAGAGTTCACCCAGATCAGGGCAAGGTCGAATGACATACTTGTAAACACTAGCCGACCACGCAAATCAGCGGGAAAAAAATTTTGAAATCTGACAAATATCTCGTCCAAATGGTCACAAGTTATTATTTTGCAACTTCCATCATTACGCGAGTTGATAATAAATCCAGTCCCACTGTTGCCGTGACACCAATTACCGTTTCTCATTCTGAAAACATGAGTGCTAACACCACTGGGTCGAAGTCGAAAAACTTGGTCCAAATCACGTTGGGGTGGATGGATCGGTGATTGCGTTTCGGCCAGACCAACAATCTGTTCGCCACGTCGGGCAGGCGTCGGGACTCATCGGCCGAGGAGCAATATCATACCGGATGAAAATCACACAAGACCTAAGTCCTTCTCTTATCGGGAAGTCTTTGTTCGTCCCTGCCACACATGTCCGTACGAATCTTAAAGCTCTTCTCTCCTTCTGCAGCTCTGTGCACCAGTGTTCCTCGTCGTTGCCGAAAGACTTCATGAGTGTGGACCAACTCAAACGTCTCTACAAAAGCAAGTTGTTTTTTTGTTGGAACAAGCGAAAGACTTGCGCGTCAATACATTAGGAGTGCACGCCTATATGTCGAAGCAGAGTCTTGAGAGAAAACTTAAGAGAACAAAACAATCGTGGTCTCTGCCAATCGGCTAATATGCAATTCAGATTACTTGTTTGAAGAAAGTACCATAAATTGATGAAGCTAACTTGTGAATTTAACTAATCTAATCTAATAGATAGAACAGTACTGAGGGAAAGGAAAGGCCGGCGAAATTTACAATGAAGATACAAAATAATGGTATTATGTTTGCGAGGAGACAATGAAATCCCTGGAGGAAAGGGCTCCCAGCATCCATGGCGGGTGAAAGGAGAAAGGGTGCATTAAGATTCATATGGACACGTGTCACCGGGAGGAACAAAGTCTTTCCGATAAGGGAAAGGACTTTGGTCATGCGTAATTGTCTTCCATACTATGGCACCGCATAAGGTCTGAATAAAAGCACACCATAATTAAGTTTCATCAATATATATGACAAACAGGGATACATGTCACGATGGATTCACATCATCACATCACGGCAACAACACACACATACGTAGGCATGACTTATACGATAGCAAGTCACAGGTGGCACGTACTCAACACAAACATTATTTAGCACGCATGCATGTCATGCATGGGCATTACTGATGACACTGGATCATGGGGCCCACATGCAGAGGATAGCTTCTTCACTTGCCGCAGTTGCAGCCGGCGCAGGAGCAGCCGCTGACGCACTTGCACTTGCCGTCGTTCTCGTAGGCGACCTCCTCGGCCATCTCGAAGTGGCTGCGTGCAGATATATTTCACGTTTAATAGATTATTATTAGGCATATAATTAACTCGTTTGATTAAACTTTTGAAAACTTTTAATGATATGAATATTTAAATTACTTCCTCTAATTCTATAATACCGATCCTTTGACAAAACTGTTACCAAACTTTTAAAATTTTAACTAAAATTTCTAAAATATTTATAAATTCTAGAAACATGGTGATCAGATTAATCTTTAAAAAATTTTAACGAAATTATATATTTATTAATATTTTTATGTATGTTGTAAAAAATAATAAATTTTTTAATCTAAAACGATAAGGATTATAAAACTGAAAAACAGTAAAGTAGAGACAGCTTATATATGATTTATATGTTATGATATTTTCATGACTTTAGTTACTTTCATGGAAGTCTGGTTTGTGTGTGTCGGAGACCGTATCAGTTAATCGATGGATCGACTGTTAAGGTGGTCGTGTTGGTAGAGTTGAGAGGCAGGTGATAGAGGTAGGGAGGGAGAGCAAAGTGCACGTACCTCTTCTCGGCATCAACTATGACGACGCCATAGCTGGTTCCTTTCTTCCTGCAAACACATGCGTGCCAATCGAATCGATCAGTTCGCAAGGCTGAAATAGAATTTACATATCTGTAGGGAATCGATCGAAGGAGGCATCGATGGTGTTGGTGCACTTACACGCACTGGCTCTTGTCAGCGCAGTCGCAGTTGCCGCACTTGTCCGACATGTTGACCTCTCGGCGATGAACTGAGCTTGATTTGTTGTTTTTGATTAGCTTTGGAAGGCGAGTAGTACTTGTGATGAAGAGCAATGGCCGTGGCCTCCGCCGGTATATATAGCGGAGCGGAGGCGTGAGCCGCCCGGACGCTCCAGGGATACCTTTCGTTTCTTTCTAGGTGTCCAATTGTTGGTGGTGGAATTTTCTTTTTTTATTTAGCGATTTTTAATAACACTATTAAATAAAAATTTATAAAATTTATTTTTAGATCTAAACTCTTTGCCGATATTAAACGGGAACTGCCAATATACCTTTATTTTTTTTTAATATAAGATGCAGTTTCTTTTTCTTTAAACTTAATCAACAATATTCACTCGATTACTTAGTTAAGTGAAACTTAATCAACAATATTCACTCGATTACTTAGTTAAGTGAAACGAAAAGAGAAACACTAAATCAACCATTAATTTTACTTTATTATATCTTGTATGTTTATATATTTGTATAAAATAAGAATAAAATTATAATGTCAGTTGCATCATGCATTAAAAAACCACTACACTACATATGTGTTGGCGTGCCATATTATGCTTTGCAGGGCAAACAGATGATATGTAACACCATATTGGTTGACGTGGCAATGCTAGCCAATTGGGCTTTGGGTGCCGCAAATCTCAAATTAATGCATTATGGGTTCTAAATAAAAAAGATACATAATTATGATTGATATTGTTTTCTACGTATAAGGTTCTTATAGCAAATATTGCATTACGTTACTTAAGAGTATGCATAGAATAGATAGTGTCAGCTTGTTTATTATATTTTATATTTAAGACTTGCATAAAAAATAAGATCCATCCTAAATGCACAAATATGATGTGGTGGGTTGTAAAAGGCACTGACGCCATGGTACTGAAGTGGTATATGTATAATTTTACTCACCAAGTTTATATACTAGTGCTCATATTAAAAAATACTATGCATACAAATTTCAATATAATTTTAGTGGGATCGTTAGAAATTTGCTACTAGCCTCTAATCTTTAAGCGTGTGCTAAAAAGGTATACTCGTTAGTATGAGTACAATGGATCGTGCATTTACGTCTTTTATATGTAACCAAAAAAAGGGACGCGCTGCCTTGAAATGTGTGAATCGGATGCCTTGTCACTCCAGGACGAGTAGTGGCAAAAGGAGAAGATAATTTCCGGCATAGGTGGTTCCCACGGCTGCACGGCTCGCACACGCCTCCCACCCAAGGCACACGCTTAGAGGAGCCTTGCCTCCACCAAGAACCCAAACGAATCTCTCTTATCAGTAGCCAATTATTTTATTTCATCTCTCTCTCTTTCTATCTCAATGTCAAAAAGAAGAGAAAAAAATACAGGAAAATAATAGAGGAATCACACAACAGTTAACTCAGATAACTCATCCATCTCTTTCGCTCGTGGGAACCTGCTGCTCTCTCGATCAGAGCATTTTTTCCGTATTGGCACCACGCTGAAACTTATTTGTTGGATGCATCACGCATTCATGCATGCGCACGCTCTACACACGCTACCCCGCCCCTTGCCCAACTTGCTGTAGCGTGTGTGAAGTGTGTTAACTTCTTCCTATTTAACCGGGAAAATATGTTATATGTAGTGGAAACCACAAAACTTTAGAAGCTTGAAAACCTTTTTTATACAAGTTCTTTAAAAAAACTCTAACATATAAGGAAAAGTGATATTAAATCACCGTACAAAATTTCAAGAGCAAATTCAACTTCATTTCTGAATTATGAAATTAGCAAACACTGAAAGAAAAACTTTTTTTGATTTTTTTCTTCACCATTTTTCAATCTCATAACTCTACGTATGCTATCTTAACATAGCATGTTATAAGTTTTAGTAAATAAGGAGGGGCTCCCTTGACGAGTTGATATAAAAAAACATAGGTATTCAAATGAAGATGAAACATAAGACAAAACCATTAAGAGTAACCCTCTTAACAGCATATCATATCAAATTGTTAAATGGACAAGAGTCGGGTCAGCATCTGCGTCATGTTGTGATCTAATATGATGTTAAGTGAGTAAGGAACAGGTCATCGCTTCTTTAGTAGCGTGTTATATCATCGCCTGGATGTAGTAAAAAATAAATAAGAGTCATTTTATCTGACTCAACGGGTGTGAATAGTAAGAAAGCTAATTGAACCAAGAGTTAGTTGATTTTAAAGTATATTATGTGTTTAAGAGACCAAATGGAAGGGTCACAAGACGAATGAGATAGAAAATACTGACTTTTAAGTTTTTGTATTCAAAGATAACTGTCAATACAAATAGAGTAGGAGTTTTAATTAATAAGTGGCTCAAAAATGATGTGGTGAAAGTAAGAATGTAAGCAAATAGGATCATCTTAGTCAAACTTGTCTTTGGTGATATGATTTTGAACATAATTAGTGCATATGCTCTCAAAGTAGGTTGTGATGAGAGTGCTAAGAGACATTTTCCAGAAGACTTAGATGGTATAGTTATATATATATACCTATTAGTGAGTGGCTTTTCATAGGATGAGATCTTAATGGTCATGTAGGGTCTATAAGTTCAGGTTTCGAGATAGCATATGCAGGTTTTGGATATGGTAGAAGGAATTAGGAAAGAGAGGATGTCTAACACTTTGCTATAAATTTCAACCTATTGTTGGCCAACACTTTCTTTAGAAAGAGACATTCTTATTTAGTGACCTTAAGTAGTGGACAATACTATAACTAGATTGGCTTTATCCTTATAACAACAGAAAACAAACATGTATTTTTGGATTGTAAGCTAATACCGAGAGAGTGTTGTTTCTCAACATAAGCTTTTGGTGTCCAACTTTTGATTTTAGGTGCATACCCATAGGGATAAATAAGCCAATATTTCAAGAATAAATTGGTGAAAATTGAAAAGAGAAATGTTAGTTGTCTTTAAGGAAATAGTTATCGAAGAGAGCTTTTGAAATGAAGAATATAACACAAATAACATATGGGAAAAGATGGCAACCTGCATTTAGAAGTAGCTTCAAAGGTATTTAGAGTGACTAAAGAGAGTAGATGTGAACCTAAAAATACTTAATGGTGTAACAAGAAAGTCCAAAGGGCTATTAAGTAGAAGAAAAAAATGATATAACCTCTTCTACCATGACAAGGGTGCGAATAACTTAGAGAAGTACAAGATAGCGAAGATGTCCGTAAAATAAGCTGAGTAAGGCAAAGAGACAGGCTTACTAGGATCTTTACCAATGATTGAATATGAGGAAGAAGAGAAGGACATCTATAAGATGACTAGGGTTCGTGAGAGAAAGATAAGAGATCTTAACCAAGTTAAAGTGCATTAAGGATGAGAGAAAGTAACTCTTAGCGAAAAATTATGATATCTAATATAGTTGGCAAAAATATTTTAATAATTTATTTAATGGTAATAATGAGAGCATAAACTTTTAATTGGATAACCTTTTGATGATACTAACAGATGATTTATGCGAAGGATCCACGAATATAATGTCAGAGAAGTATTAAAAATGATGAGAGGCTAAGGCAATGGACCCTGATGGTATCCTAATCAAGATGTAGAAATGCTTCGGATTAGCTATAGTATGGGTAACTAAGTTGTTCAAATATAATTTTTTGGTCAAACAAGATGCTTGAAGAGTAGATAAGAAGTATATTGATACCGATTTACAAGAATAAGTGAGATTGAATATTATACTGATTACCAGTAAGTTGATTAGCTATACTATTATACTATGAAGCTATGAGAGAGTTGTCGAGAATAGTTTAAGAGGAATGACGCGAATCTCCATGAAGCAATTTGGTTTGATGTCTGAAAAGCTAACCATAGAAACAATTTTTTTTAATAAGACAAATTATGGAGCAGAAGAAGGAGCTACATATGATTTTTATTGACATAGAGAAGGTTTATGATAAAATACTAAAGAATGTTATGTGATGAGCTTTAAAAAAGCATAAAGTTTTAAAAAAGTTTGTTGCCCTCATTAAGGATATATACAATAATTTTATTACTAGGGTTCAAACAAGTGATGAGTACATAAAAAACTTTTCAATTAAAATATGACTACATCAATAATCAATTTTAAGCTCTTATCTTTTTAACATAATCATGGATGAGCTCATAAGAAACATATAAGAAAATATCTCTTAACATATGCTTTTCACTGACAATGTAGTGGTAGTCAATTAAAATTAAGCAGGAGTAAATAGGAAGCTGAAATTATAACGGCATATTCTAGAGTCAAAAAGTTTTAGACTCAACAAACTAGCAATGAATATATGATATGTGAGTTCGACACTACTATACATGAGAGATGAAATATTAGTTTGGAGGATTAAATAGTGTCTAAGATGGATAACTTTCAATATTTAGTATTGATGCTAAAGAGATATAGAAATATTGATGAAGATATTAGCTATAGTAAGATATATGAAATGGCAAAAGCATCAGGCATTTTTTTATAAGATAAAAAATGTTAAAAGTCAAATTTTATATAATGTCGATTAGACCTATGATATTATATAATACAAAATATTAGACTTAAAAAGATGATATATTTAATAGTTAAGTGTTGCGAAGATGCGTATGTTGTGTTGGATTTATGAGTATATAAGAATAGACCATGTTAGGAATAATGATATATATGATAGACTAAGAATGATAAAAGATAGTTAAAATATTAGAATATTCTTAATATTTTTTGGCTAAACCCTTATAGATTTTGTAGGGTTTTATTTTTAGCCTAATCTAATTTATTTAGGACTAAAAAACTTTTATGACGTTGGATGTTGTTATATTTTTTAGTAACTCGGATGGATTTTTTTAAAAAAATTTGTATGGTGTATAATATCTTCTTTAACTTTATGTGAGATTGTTTTTAATGTTTTTAACAACTCTTATGATGTTTTTTCTGTAGTTTACACAGTGATAATGGTTTCCACCTTATATTAGCTAGGGAAAAAAGTATGCTATTCCCAATTATGCCCACAACCCCACTCATTGGATCGCACATTCACACTGTATGTGCCATTTTTCCCATCTGGCACCATCAAGGCTACATTTGGAAAATATGGAATTTTTCTAGGAGTTATATAGGAAATGGACTAAATTTCTACAAGGGGCCAAAATAGACGTATGACTAAGTTTTGAAGGAATATTCAAAATTACTTTATTTAATCCCTGACCTTCCTCAGTATCAAAATCGTTCAAATTTTATTTTTGTATTGACTCAAACATATAGGGCTTCAGGTGTCTTGGACAAGACTCATGCAATTCTTGATTTTTAGCTTACTAAAAAACATTTAGAAAAATATCAGTTACACTACTGAGTTTCTACCAATTAAGTAAATTTTGTAGCAAAGAGGTAAATAACAATAGACCCTGAAAAAGGAGTGCTGGATTGTAACTATATTAAACAGTAGGCATATTCTCTTTGTTCAAAATAAATTGATTTTTAGCTAAGAAAATTTTTTGTAGTGGAAAAAACACGAAATTGGCTCTTATTAATAGAAAAGTAATATTTTTTGGGTGGATAGGTAAGAATATTAAAAGTCTAAAATATTTCAATTTTATGAACTGTAGGTAGGTAAAATGGGAAAATCAACATATTTTGGAATAAATGTTAAACTTTAAAAATTAATTTATTTTAGGAAAAGAAAACCATAGATCCTATTGATATATGGCACACGACGGCACAACTCTTTTTGACCAAAAATGATACGTATATATGAACTAAATGCTAAATATCGATGTGCCATATTGTTTTAGTCCGAGACACTAATGTTGACAGATCCTCAGGTGCTTCAATCTTCGAAAGAACAGACAATAGTTCAATATGAACTACACGATCTCCTTACATATTAAAGCAGAGTGAACAGGGTAACTATACTACAGATACTTGCTAGGGCCACAATAATTTTTGTAAAACTGTGACCATAGATGTCGCTGGTAGACAGACCTTATCGCCTCAACTTTGGTCGCTTCTGAAGATTTTACCTTGCCGTAGCAATCACCGTCGTTGGCGTCATGTTAAATCTGTCTCTAATTCATCACTTACGAAAGAGAAGTACACATTCAATTGGAGGCATATTAATCATGAAGTCAAATGTGAGCAAACCTTTTTTTTCCTATGCATGTATACTCAGTAACTCAAGTAAAGTCCCTTTTATATTCTCTTCAACTTGCTCTAGGTCCAATTGCACCTGAACTAGAAATATGCTTGTTATTTACACTATCGACTATTAAAACCACATAAATATACTACCTGCATGATATTAGCGGTCTTTTGGATGACATATGACCCATATCTGTCATAAAAAGAATAAAACCTTGCGCTTCATCACCACCATGCCAGCCAGGGTCAGACGCAAGAGCACACGATGCCATGTAACCGGTGTCCTCTGCATTAAGACCCATATGTCGGTGGATGCTATTGCGCATGCAGTACTGTAGGATCCATGTCTGATGTCATTACTGATCGTGAGAATCAGAGTAGGGCAAACCCATGACATGTCACGGCGTAAAATGGTCAGCTAGCTGTTGACGTGAAACCAACCACCGCTGAAACCAGTCCTGAGGGCGATATTTTTATCGTATCTGAAAATTCAGTGAAGAAAAATAACCGGCATTTAATTCAAGGGGAAAAATCAGATCCATAGAGTATTATGGCCATTTTTTTTTCTTTTTTACTTTGTCACTCATAATTGTGTCATCTTCAAAACGATCTGGCATGTTGCCTCTTTTTTGCGAAATGATTTTCGTTGGCCCTACTTTCATCATATATTTATTTATTTATTTATTTATTTGAGTTTTCCCTCTCCCTGTTTCCCAAAAGGTCCAAACCCTTCCAAGTTCTAATTCAAATTAGAAATTCTAGTGCGATTTGTTTTCCGCACAATTGGGCCATTCACCTCCTCTGCCTATATGGGGTACGCCACTCATTAATTTTCTGCTACAGAAGGGATCCACACGCACAGTCCCTCATGTCCTAAATGGTCTCATGGGCACCTCTGTTTGGACCGGTTTGTAGACCAACTATATGGGAATGATTTTTTTTCTTTAATACATCTTGCTTTTTGCGTTTGTGTATTCCTTCTTCCTTTTGAGATGATACGCTTTGATGTTTTATTTTTGTCTTTTTAATTTTTATTTTTTTTAACATTTAAAATTTTTTACTGAAATTTTGTGTCAACCCCTTTTAAACTATATAGACTATCATTAATATATCATTAATATATGATGGTAATTGCTTATACATCTCAAAAGCACCCATGATATCTTTGAAACACCTATAAATATGTGATATCTTCCTAAAACACCGAGTAATATTTTCTAATACTCAGGTACGACGTTTGATACCTACAAGTATCAAGTTGAATACATAGGTACCATACTGATACCTACTTATACTAGTTTTTATATCCTATATAACATGTTCGATACCTACGACTACGAATACCATATCCGATAACCTAGTTACCATATTTTATACCTATGGATATATGGCACGTATGATACTATGTATAATACACAAGTACTAGGTCTAATACTAAGGAAGAATCACAAAGGACCAGCAAGGTATCACGTATTTCAATAAGATCGTTGATAGCATGAAGAAATTGGAAAAATGAGTTCAGCCATAGCAGTTGAAGTAGGAAAAAAACTTTGTATCATAAGTTGTTCTTTACAAATTTGAAAGTAAACCATGACTAACATATCCAGAACATTCCATTTCAGCAGATTGAAACTAAGCATAAAAGGATTTATGTGATGCACACGTCATCATTGAGAATACATTCATACAACTAAGAGAAACACAACTCTTTTGGAGTAGTTATTGGATCTTGAAACTCATGATAACCATTTTTGAAGGTGTTGGATCTGAAACCTAGGATGACCCAACTGAATTTCCCTTCTAGCCTTCTCATGGATCAAACCAATGCAGCTAGGTAGGGGTCATGAGCCCTATGAGGCCTACTGATAATCATGGCCAATGTTTCTTGCCCTTGTGGGAGGAACATATGTGCCCAAAAGGACAAATATGAGAGGTCATTTTTATAAATGTAGAAGACGTTAAACAACCCTCAATTCAAATGAGGGAAACTATAGGACGAAAAATCAAACTATGATGGGGCACTTTATAGATCTAATGTCATATGCACTTCTACTTCCTTATCTCTAGTCTACCCTTTTGGCCTGTCTCAAGCCACATGCTCACAACACCTTAAGAAAGTATCAATCGTGCGCTCCCAAGTATTAGCTAACACACATAGATAAGTATCATCCATGATATGATTAGGTAGTAGGCCCAATACATGTGCGTACCATCGAGGATGATATATCGTACAATGTACCTACACACAACTCCAGCATGTAATGCGACGGTTGCACCACCATGTTTGGAGCTAATAGAAACTCTAGATCTAGTATCTTCATTGGCCTTTCTCTCCATCACCATCGATAGTGGCATGGAAGGACGAGCCTGTGTTGGTCAACATCCTTTAAGACGGTCTCCATTCTCCCTAGTTGCCCTTTATAGCCATAGGATCTAGATCTGGCGAGTGCCGCCATGACATGACCTATGACCTTGAGATGAAGGAGGAGGCCATGGAACCAACGTCATCCACCACCCTCGTCATTGACATGTGCTCAGGGTGGATCTAATATGGGCAAGGCGGAAGAGGAGAGGGATGATAGGGAGAATACAAGGATGAAGAAGGTGATATGTGGCACGAGCAGGTGAGGAGTGAGGTGAGTAGATGAAGATTGTGTCGGGCGGATAAGGAGCATGACAACATTGCTAATTAAGTATCCCGTCCCTTTACGGAACCCATAGGCTACTATTTCTAAATTCAAATTGCTACATAAATTCCTCTGCAATAATTTAGAGAATTCATCAAAACATGAAAACCAACTACCTACGATGAGCCTATCTATTTCTCTTGGTCTATCTAGCGTGGACCTCTGATCAGCTAGGCCACTCACCCTATTCATTATCCTTCTTAGCACGTCCAATCACTCTTCTATTAATATTAATAGCAGCATGTCTGTATATTACAATAGGGCAAGAGCATAAGATATGATATTTCTTATAGAATTGAGGATATATTAGGAGGGTTAATTAACGCATAGGCTAAACCTATGAGATTAAAAATGGATTGGGAGTTAGGAATAAAATATTCAATACTACACTAACTACGCGCGTTAGAAGGAGAGGCGAACACGCTATTGCAAGGTGGAAGAAGGAGAGGGTGTGTAGGTAAAAGGAGGGAGGAAGAATGGACGACTGCGTAGTAACGTATCGAAAGGCCCACACAGACAGCATACGTGCACACCACAGCCGTGCTGTAAGCCCAGCACGTGCCAAACTGCCAATCATTAGTTAGATACGGACAGAAGATTACATTGATTCAGAAACACTTATATACATAAATTGTGCACCTATAATTACATTACATTACATATGTAACCATGCCTCTAATACAAAAGCTAATAAAATGAACTGTAAATCTCTGAAAGAGGAAAGAAAATAAGCTATCTAGCATCTAGCACAGCCATACACACAAATGAGCAATTTCTATCACACAAAAGTATTGGAGATACCACGATTTAGTACTCGTGGGTGTAATATAGCTCGGTATTTTTTTATCTAGGACGGTAAAAAGACACTCACGCCAAGAACCTTGGCCGGCAGCTGAGTGTCCTAGCCATCGTCTTGGCCGCCCGGAGCTGGTCGTGGCACGTCGTCGCCGACGACGACGTCCGCCGGTTGAAGCTCCTCCTTGCAATGTCCCTCATGGACCCGGCGAGGGTCAGCTTCGGGTTCAGCCTCGTCGTCGAGTTGAAGTCTCTGCACACCTCCATGTGCGAAAGCAGCGCCTCCTCCACGCGGTCGGCAACGCTGCTACCGTCGTCGGCAACGTCGGCGGCGACGGGCGCCCGGCGCATCCGCTCGCTGACGGCCTCCGCGCAGAGACCGCACACCCAGTCGCCGCAGTGCGCCTTCCGGATGCGGCGGATGTAGGCGGCGGTGCACTCCTCCGTCACGTTGCAGCACGCGCACCGCACCGTCTCCACGTCCGAACTGCCGCCGCCGCCGCCGCCGGAAACCGCCACCACTGCTTCGGCGACGCGCTCATCCGCCGCACCGGTGGTGTTGGAGCACTCCGAGTACGGTCGCCGTAGCTCAGCTTGATCCTTCTGAAACAGAGACAGATTTGCATTAATCTCCACCATCTAAATTTCACTTGAGGTATGTATTATTTTTTCTAATTAACACATCCACTTTTACTGCACTTCAAAAAATTCACGTAATTTTACACATATTTATTCTCAAACTTCAAAGGATTGACTTCTGAATTCTGAATTTTTTTAACAACATGTAAAATAAGTTGGTACTTATGTGATTACTACCTTGGACAGCAGCAGGGAGCATTTTCTTGGTTCCAAGCTTGTGTTTACTGCAATTATCTGCATGTCTGTCTCTCTCCTGTATCGATTAAACTAAATTAATTTCGATACGATTTGGGCACCTAATTGGCTAAATGGCTGATCAACCTACCACGACGTTGCATACGTATGGTTACTGCATCAACTGATCCAATTTATAGGCATAACTAAAGGTAGTAAGTGCAACTTGGACATTGCTCTGTAACCGAACGAAACCGACAGATTTATGTACAGATTAGGGCTTGAATACAGAGACTGACTGCAACTTGTTCTCCGAAAGAGAAACTTATGTGAGTGACAGTTAGAGAGAGTGAGATCGAAGCGTACTCACTCCTAATTAATTATGTGAGAGACATTTAGACATCCATGAATTAGCTATATTGCTTGATCTTGTGACGGTTAGAGCGTTACCTGTCCTGTTCCATCGGGATCGATCCTAATGATCTTTTCGTGCAAATCATTGCATGATGTGAACTCCAGCTGAACCTGCACTGCATTAGTGACTGTACTGTTATCTCGAGTTGAGCATTATGATGATGTGAGAGAGGTCAGCTATTAAGCTCCAGAGAGCTTGGGGAGTTCGTTTCTTGATTAGAGATACGCAGGTTGAGCTGTCAATGCATGGATTATTGTAGCTTTACATGCTTGCTATCATCTTGTAAAGTTGTAATGAACAATAAAACCTCTAAAAGGACGGGAGAGAACATCAAATGAACAAAGATATCGTTCGAGAAAAGGACTACACTTTAATTACTCTCATGCACTTTTAGTTAGTGAGTGATGTGAAGTGGTGATTTGAATTGAAGAGATAGCTAGGACGTGGAAGTTTGGTCATGTAACTGTGTTTAGTACCTTTTATGACCTTTTCAGACAAAATATAATAATTGGATAGGTTAGAACTACCCTATGGGTGAGCATTCGCCCGTCTGGGCTACGCACAAATGCTTCAGCCTGGTCCACGTGCGGTTTCAAAATAGTTTAGGCACATAAACTTTATATATAAAAACTTTTTTATATAAAGACAAACATAAGAAACTTTAATTCTGAATTCGAATCTAAATCGAACATATATAATTTACATATACAAATTTTACATGTAGTCACGTGAAAAATATTGTAGATAAAAATTAAAAAAAATTATAAAGCTCCATGCTGTAACTCTAATTCTAAATCGAACATGTAACTTTTCGTGTATAAACTTGTTTCCCTGTGTAAAGTTTCTCGGTGCCAAAAACAGAAGGTTAGAGAGCATTCGCGCACACACTTACACATGAACATTCGCCAAATAGCACTGTTGGCCTATGAAATGATTTTGGTCTATCTATTAGTCTAAATAAATTTTAAAACACTATGGGAATTTTCCTTTAATTTTTTATCATTCCTTAAATTACGTTTTTTTACTACTTGATTTTCTCATGCTAAAGGAGCTAAAATAGTAACAAGATTATGGTTTCCACTATTTAGACCATATAATAGTGAATAAGAGACAACTTTAATGTGTGGTATAACTTAAAGGATTGTCTATTTTTTAAATTCTCTTTCTTATTAACTATAAATTTTCGTTGTCAACACTAACTCGAGAGCATACATTTATTTAGCCACCGGAAAACTTCTAAAATTGATGCACCCAAGGTCTAGCAGCCCTAGAGCTAGCTGGTAGTTGATCCAATTAAATCCTGTGGATTTAGTGCATGTCAGCATAAATTTTGATGTTTTGAGCTGGCTTCATAAACCACTCATTAAACTAGTCAAATTAAAAAAATTAATTAAATTTCAAATTTATGTTAAAAAATTTGTCTAAATTTTAACATATTTCAAAAAACCAATAAAATCACCCAGGGAGGGGATGCCGATCAAGGAACAGTTTTGTTAACCCTGGGGAAAACCAAAGTGAAGTGCAAAATAGACTTGCACAGTCAACTTCGGAATATGTATACGTAATTGCAGTTCTATATTTGCTGCTTTTTTTTTCCTTTCTTAGTCCTTACGAGAACTTTCATGGCTAGCTAGCAGTGAATAGGCTGGTGTTGTCATTTTCTTTCATCAAACTAAGATCTTAATTAAATTGCTGAAATGTGGTTTACTTTTGGACCTTTTGGCCACTCGCTTTCTTAGGCTTTACTCCATAAATGTCAACCCCTTCTAGAAAATATCTCCAACTGTCAAATCCGCTAAAATCGCAATAAATCACTCAGGTTCATGCGATAGAACCAGTGTATACATGCACCAAAAAATTGATTTTTAAGAAATTAGACAATTATCACAACGGCAATCACGTACGCTATGGGATTTTTAATTTGACGTGGTGTTGTATTTCTAGGTGAATGACTTCTACGTACTGGGTATGCACATACGGATGCGCTTCAGTTTGTACAACTAGAAACTTAGAGTGAATTCACGGATTTAGTATTTCAGGTCTCCATTTCTTAAATATGTATTAAAGGACACCCATAAGTTATAATGACTCCGAGAAATTTTATAGAATTTAAATTCCATACAAAAATATTCTATTTGGTTCTTTGCAAGAAAATATAGCTTTAAAGTCCTATAAAATTCCTTTGGAATGGCTTGCAGCATGAAGATTTTAAAGAAAAATTAAAATGAGCCCAACATCTTTAAAAAAATTCTTTCCATCCAATTTATGTGTTGCTCTGTAATCTATTCAAATGGTTGTTCATTTTTTTTCCTTATGTATTTTGCAATTATCTATTTGCATATACTTTTTTACTAAAATTATGTGTCTTTCTTATTTCCGTGTTTTACCATTCTTTTATTTAAAAGAAGGCCTAAGCGTGTATATTTTCTGTAATCGGAAAAAGGCTACTTACATAGGCACCGTGCGCCGCCGGAGGTAGCACGCAAATAACCCGTGCGTACGAGCAAAAGAGGCTGGACGTTGAGTTTAGCAAGGGACCACGCTATTCCTAGGACGGAAAAGCGATGATTTTGTGTAAGTGACGGCACAAATCATGCATTAATCCGTTTCACCTTTTAATTAAATTGCAAAGTAGCAAAGCAATTAGAGTTCCACCGTCCATAACCCGTGATATATTTTGCCCTCAGCTGCATACTTCCTGATGACGCGAATAGAAACCACAGGCTTAATTAAAGCATGTTCTTGATCCATCTTAGTTTTTTTTTTTGCCCCTTCGGCCACAATCCAAAACATGATCATTTATGTGTCAACTACTTTAGTTAGTCTTCTGGTACTCTTTCTTATATGCCAGACTTTATTTTATTTGTGCTTCCCTAGTGTTTCAAATATATGAAATTTTTAAATTTGCACAACAAAATCACAACACCCTAACCTGGTAATAAATAAAGATATTAAGATTAGACGTCAAAATGACCTGGCTGGTAGATTTGTCACAATGAATACTTTTGTTCAGTACTTTAATAAATATTTAATTGAAAAATATATCGAAAAAAATACAATTGAAAGATATAATGATTAAATATGTGCTTTATGGCCTGCTTCGACGCCTGGTTTTTGGGAAAATCCCAGTGTAAATTATGTGCCCACAATTTATTGTCAATTGGTGGGTTTGAGGCCCACGAAACAAGGCCTCAGGAGTCAGGATGGATGCCCACCAACCGGTGTGATCTTTGGGCTGTCGCCTTGCGAGCACAGCCAGCTTCAGCCAAACTGGGCCTCACAAGTTCAGAACTTTCTTGTTGTACGAAAGGCCATTCCTCCAGACTTTTTTGTTCAGAACTTCAGACAGCAATGATCACTGATAAATATATAGCGCCGTTAATAGTGTGTAAGTTTGATCACTATTTTTCGGTTATATTTTTCTAGTAAAATATAAAGATAATATCTAACACATTATAATATATTAAAAAATACTTATAAAAAATCTAGCCATATAATATTTAATTTTTTAAAATTAAATATTAATAGATATTGATTGTTAACGTTTTTAAGTTTGGTCAAATAAAATTAACAGTCATATATTTAAATGTGAGGAGATTACTTTCCTCCAGAGACCATGCACGTTGTTGCAGATTTCTTTTTTTTTGAGAATGATGTATGAGTGCATATTACTTTTTTCCAAAAAAAAACACTTATATTTTTTCTATTTTTAAGATAATAGAAGTTCATTTCTGTTTTTCTTTAAAAAAGATACAATCAATTAATCAATTATTATAGAGGTTACCGATCAAACAACTATGAATTACTAATCATGATGGATAATAAAAAAAATAATCAATCTCTTTCTATAGTTATCAAAAATATGTATAACTGTTTTTTTCTCAGCAACGGTGCAAATTGCATATGATACTTATCGACCTCAAACCTGAAAATATAGTTTTCAAAAGAATTGGATCCTCATTTCGAAGACTCTACTTTTAGATTTCACGATGTTTACATATAATACTTGTCCATGTCTAACATAAAAACATGGACGGTGGCAACAGTGATAGACGGTGGTACATAGCTGCCATGCATGACCTGCTTCATCGAGAGACTGCTACACCCTTCATCGAGGTCCTGCCGCCGCCTTTCTCATGGACCACCGCTTTCCAATGCTCACTCCGGCAGTGACGAGGACGGAGGTTGTAGCGGTAGGTAGTTCGTACAGCGACTTGTGGAGAGCTGTCATATTTTTGTGGGAAATTTGTTGATTAGTTGGAAATTTGTGGGATTCACAGATCTATCTCTAGCCTTTTTCTATCTTAAACATGCGTCAATAGAGTGGTATCTGTAAGTGTATGGGTAAGTGAAATATGCACGTGTTGTGATATACTGATATCTTGTCTTCTGTGCAATTAATAAAGAAAATGATAAGTTAATTAGTCAATTACTTGTAGACACAAAGATCAATGATCCGTATATATACGTTTACTTGAGATCAAATGCTATTTACTCCGTTTTAAAATATAAGGTGCATTTTGTTTTGTTATAAGTTTGAAGAACAATTGTTCTACTAATATATAATCTATATTACAAAAGTATAATCATATCAAATTATATTTGAACAAGCGTCATATAAATTATATTCGAATAGAGAGTAATTATTTATTAAAATTTATCCTAATAAAACAAAATATATCATATTTTTTGAAACGGTTTTGCAGAACATGGACTTGCCCTGGATCAACGGGCCGTCACATGATCGGTCGTGCCACTGCATGCCACACAGACAAACTGAGCGAGCACACATTATGGATTTATTTCTCAGACCACATGAGCGCACGACACATCTGCGGACAAACAATTGCACAAACCTAAATAATTGAACTTAAAAGAATAGTGCCGTGTCAATACAGGGTTCAAAAATTTTGGAATGCAATAATCTCTCTCTCTCTCTCTTGTTTCTCTTTGTTTTTTGGTGGACCAAAATTATGAAATTTGAAAATAAGAATTTTGATATTTAAACTGATTTTAGCTGAACTTGATCAGTTTTCCTAAATTCAAACAAATTCGACCTTTTTCCTGAGGCACATCCAACTATGATCCACCAGTTGAAGCATATTTTTAGAAGGATCACCAACTTGATCCCTGAAGTTCTGCTTTGAGGTCAATCTAGTCCATAACCTTTCATATATATTGTTCAATCGTATACATAAAGTTTATGGTATAGTCCAATATGATCCTTAGACCTACCGAATTCTTCATCTGTATATTGAAATGTCTAATTTGATCATGTGGATGCCATTGAAAAAATTGATAACTAATTTTGCATGCATATATGATTTGATATAATCCAAGGGATTGATATATACACAAAATTGATTTCATTTTATCTGCCGATAGCTAAATTACCATTTTTTTCATGCTTGCACTATCAATCTTTTTATTGTTTACAATTAAATGTGTATGGCAATTTTTCTTCTCTATCTAGAATGTGTAAAGGGTAAATATTATATTTTATTAAAGATTTTGTATAACATGATGAGATGGTATGCCCACATGGCATTTTTAATGGGTCCAAGGACAATATTAAAACATAAGATAAATCTTAAGGACATATTTGGACAATGAAACATCAACTACCAAATTGACATCAACGATCAAATTGGTCGCAGAAAGACACTTCAGAGACTAAATTGGCTACTCTCCCTTTTTAGAAATTTCTCCTTGTCTTTATAAAATTATGAACCATATATTTTTACACATGGAAAGCCGTTGAGATTTTCATAAGATTTATGTTTAGCAATTGGAAAGAAATTTAAAAAACCTCTATTGAGTATGTGATTCTTCGACAAAAGCATAGAAATAGATATTGCAGTACTTTCCACCATTAATCGTGCTGGCATCTGATGTGATCTGTCGATTCCAAGTTTTGGATTCTCACCCGATGGAACTTATGCACACAACCCACTGCGATATGGCCACACATCACAAGAGGGGAATAAATCGATTCCATTTCAACCTCCGATCCATTTGCAACCATACAATAATCGTGTGGATGCTTTCGATCGATAAAACGGAGACAAGGTAATGACTACGAAATGTACCTTGTCAGCAAGCTAAAGAATGTGGAAAATATATATTTCACGAGAAACAGATAACTACCTTTTTTGTCCTAAATATAAGTCGTTTTACACAAGAAATTAATAAGAAATTTTTTGTCTTATAAAGATTTCATCTAATCATTGTATGAAAATTTATAAAAGTGGAGGGTTTATAAAAGTATAAAATAATTGTATTAGAATTTGGTAAACTGAGTATTATAGTCATTATGAGATAGTACTAACATAGATGCCTGCCACTCCGTAGATCACTTAGATTGCTTAAATACTCTGACCAGCAAACTATTTTTTAGAGGCGATTAAGTAGTATTTGCAGAGATGGTGGGCCAACTGTCTGTGACAGAACACCTTATGACCGCCTGTGGAGTCTAGGGGGACATTGGCGAAAACTGTTTTGAAAGTTGATTTGGACTTTTTCAAAGTTAGTAAAATATAACTTTAACAACTAATCTTTTTATATAATTTTGGTCTCTGCACTAATTGAAAATAGACACATGCGTATTTATAAATATCAGGATTTGAGCACCGTTGATTGGAATTAGACCGGTCAAGCTAGGTCCAGCTCAATCAGCCTAACCTGGTCCAGCTCGGAAAAGCTCGAGCCCGACTCCACTCAACAGTCTGAGGCATATAACTTACTTTAGACATACAGTAGGACTATTCTGATAACCACGTTCCCTAATCACTTGCCTCCATTCAGAATTGCTCCCAAACTCCCAAGATATTAATCTCTTAGCGATATCATCACAAAGTTTTAGAACTTCTCTGAGATTCTCAGGGATGTCTACCACTATATTCAACTTCGGTCGACCTGCACTGTCTACAAACTTTGTATTGGGTGGAAAGAGGATCCTCAAACCTGTACAACGAAGTCGTAGTGGACTATCTCTGTGCTTGATAGATAAGCTCCTTCTAAATTGGTGGGAAGAAAGTGAAAAGGAAACTTGGATGGACTCCATTGAAACATCATCTGGCTCAAGGAATCTAGAAAAACCCCTTAGCACCTCTGGAAGATTTTCCTCCTGTGGAAGAACTTCATAATTTAAGTACCGATATATATCAAAATATCTCTAATTTTGACTAATCATATATATAAAAATACACAAATATCTACCGCATCAAATTAATTAGTTTTATTAGATCTATCATAAAATTAACTTATGTTAACGACACAAATGGTAAAATGGCATTCTTTTGTTAATGGAGGGACTAATATTTTAAAAATGCATTTTCATATCTATAGAAAAGTATATCCTGTAATTATTGATTCTGATTTTTACATATGGAAACTATATGTTCACATTAGGTAAATAAGTAATATTTAAGCTTTTGAATACAACTTAATTTTATCATGGCTTCTTTTTATGTTCACAAGAGATCTGCTAGAAAGAAAAAAGTGCAAGCCACCAAATATTTCAGTATCCTGCCCTCTTTGTAACAGAGGTTTAAGGGAAACTAGAGATCACTTGTACTTCCACAGTAAATTCAGTTTTGATTGTTGGGCAGCCATTAGTCTTCAATGGAACACAAATCTGGCGTTTCATCAGATGATCCAACTTCAGCGGAATGGTTTTGGTTCAGCTTGCTTTATGGAAGTCTTCCTAATTGTAGCATGGAACATTTGGAAACAAAGAAATAATACGATCTTTAATAATGTCTTACCTTCTGTCATATCTTGGAATGCTGCTGTCAAAGAGGAACTAAGTCTATATTTACTTAGGCTTAGAGTAGCTGATAAACTTTTCCTTCAATTATGGATTAATGCTGTGTAATCTCTGGTGTTGTACATAAACCTTTTATAAAATTAATATACCATAGGGGAATCCCCTACTGTTTCCTGGTAAAAAAATAAAATTTTATCAATAACTCCAAAATTCAAAATTAGTAATTATAAAGTCAAATGTACAATTTGTTGTCTAGGGCATTAATATTTCTCAAACAGCCCACGTTCAGCAGGAAGATGCATGGTTTGTAAAGTGAAACTTATTTGACATACCTTGGCACAAAGTGAAATTATATGTTAAATATTTTTGCAGGAAAAATTATATGCTAAGTATGGTGCTAAGTGAAATAAGGTATGGTTTACTTTTTGCGATTAATGTATGATTTATGTTGTTGAAAGGGTGATTTATTAGTACTATATGCAACTATTGCCATGCTCTGCTTCAAGTAATGTTACATGTAGATGCAAAAGATTGTGTGAATCTCAGTTTTACATTATGAAGGACCTAGTTTTAGAGTTATGCATGCACAGCTTTTCTTTCTTTCTTTTTTGGTTATGACAAAGTAAATTGCCTATCTGAGCCTCTTGAGAAACCTAAAGTTTTGTATGATGAGGCCTATAAAGTAATCAGTTTCAATTTGGGCTGCCTATGTACGCCTGAAACTGGTTAATAGGTCTGGATACATATGAATTGGGCCTGAAATATGTAGTTGTAGAAAAAAGGCCCATTCAATGGAACTGAACCTGTTTAACTTCTTAGCCCATTAATAAGACCCCGTTGATGATGGATTTCATTCGTGTATGCTCGCACAAAAAAAGGACGAGTGTTGACTAATAAGGCCCCGTTTTTTTAAATTGTTCACCATATTATTATTATAAATTATTTGCTCTATGCTTTTAAACTTTGACCACTTATTTTAAATATATTAAGTTTATTTTTTAAAATATTTAATTTATCCATATAATCAAATAGATAATTCTTAAGTATGGAAATGATTGATTCTATCCCCTATCAATATATCAGTACATATAGGTCAGTCGGGATGGCTCATAAGACAACCATACAGTCATGCCACTAATTAAGATTAATCTACTATAATTACACTTTTTATAATTACAATAGACTAACACTCCCCGTAGTCTAATCGGAAGCATCGCTAACATTCAGGCTGGATCGAAACTCCTGAAATAGTGAGGTAGGAAAGTCCTTGGTGAAGACGTCGGCATACTGTGATGTTGTAAGAACATGTAGGACTCGAACGTGACCGAGGGCGACATTCTCTCGAACAAAATAGAGATCAATTTCAACATGCTTTGTCCGCTGATGCTGCACTGGGTTACCGGAGAGATATACAGCACTGATATTGTCACAATAGACCAAGGTGGCATGGCGAGGGGGGTGGCAAAGCTTAAGAAGCAGTTGTTGCAGCCAGGTAGCTTCAGCAACACCATTCGCCACAGCACGATATTCAGCTTTGACACTCGATCTGGAGACCGTATGCTGACGCTTGAAAGACCAAGATACCAAGTTGTCCTCGAGAAATACTGCATAGCCAGAGGTTGACCGATGAGTGTCGGGATAACCAGCCAAGTCGGTATCCGTGTAAACAACAAGATCTGCAGGTGAAGATCGGCGCATGATCAGCCTAAGTGATAGGGTGCCCTACAAGTAGTGTAGGATCCGCTTGAGAGCAGCGAGGTGCGGCTCCTGAGGATCATGCATATAGAGGCATATCTGCTGAACTGCAAAGATAATGTCTGGTCAGGTGAAAGTTAGATATTGCAGAGCGCCAGCTAGGCTGAGGTACTATGTAGCATCAGCAACAGGCGGTCCATCAGTAGATAATTTGGAGTGTAGATCAACAGGCGTGCTACACAGCTTGCATGCACTCATCCCAGCGCGCTCCAAAATATCCTGATTGTACTGCCGCTGAGAAAGGAACAGACCATATGCAGAGCGTGTCACAGAAATGCCTAGAAAGTGATGCAACTGACCCATATCCATCATAGCAAACTCACGCTGGAGAGCCTCAATGATGTGCTTGAGTAATCCGGTAGAGGAGGCAGTGAGGACAATATCATCGACATATAGCAGTAAGTAGGCAATGTCTGGACCACAGCGATATATAAAGAGCGAAGTATCTGACTTTGTTTCAACAAATCCAAGTGACACGAGGTGAGAGGCAAACTTGTGATGCCAAGCATAAGGAGCCTACTTCAAACCATATAAGGACTTGTTGAGTCGATAGACAAAATCTGAGTGAGAAGAATCCACAAAACCAGAGGGCTGCACACAGTACACTGTCTCAGTGAGAGTGCCATGGAGAAATGCATTCTTCATATCTAATTGATGAATGGGCCAATTCTGAGATAATACCAGGAAGAGAAAACTCGAACTGTCACAGGTTTAACAACGGGACTGAAAGTTTCATCATAATCAACACTGGGCCGTTGTGTGAAACCCCGAAGTACCCAGCGAGCCTTCTAGCAATCAAGAGACCCATCGGCGAGCAGTTTGTGTCGATAAATCCACTTGCTAGTCACAACATTGACGCCAGAAGGACGAGGCACAAGACTCTAGTTGTCATTGGCAATCAGAGCGTCATACTCAGCCTGCATAGCGGATCACCAATTAGGGTCTGACAATGCATCATGAACGGAGTGAGAAAGAGGCAACATGGGCACAGCGTGGAGGTTGAGGTGATCCATGGGCTGTGCGATGCCAGCCTTGCCACGCGTGCGCATAGAGTACGTATTGGTGATCGGAGGGATGACGATCGGTTGAGTGGCATTTGTATAGCCGATACCGCTGGCAACAATCTGTGCGCGAGCAGCAGGGGTAGCATGACCGGTAGCACTCGTGGTCGGCATGGTGCCACTGGCAGCAACCTGTGCGGGGTGCATAGGGGCAGTGGCACTGAACAACGTGGACTTAGGCGACCATAGCCCTTCACCAGGACTCAACGGCACAAGTGTGGCCTCGGGCACGGGGTGTGCCGCTGAGGAAGCTACTGTACCTGCACGCACAAAACGAGCTCTAAGAGCTAAAGCGGTAAGATCGTGATCATCGACAAGAAAATCTAGGGCGGAAGGTGCCATGGGTGTGCTAGACATGTCGGAGAAAGGGAAAAAAGATTCATCAAAAATGACATGTCTAGAGATAAGAATGTGGTTCGATTGAAGCTCGAGGCATCAATAGACTTTGTGCTCCGAGTAGTAGCCGAGGAAAATGCATAGAGAAGAATGGGGGCAAGTTTGTGGGGCATTGTAGAGGACATATTGGGGTAATAGGCACAACCAAAAACTTTGAGATGATCATATGTGGGCTGGGCAGAGAAGAGAGCGTTGTATGGTGTGGAGGAGGTGAGAGTTTTGGTGGGGAGATGGTTCACAAGATATGTGGCGGTGTGAAGGGGATCAACCCAGTAAGCTGGAGGGAGACTCGCCTAAAACAAAAGGGAACACAGAGTATTATTGATGGCATGAATGGAACGCTTTGCTTTACCATTTTGTTGCGAGGTGTATGAACATGACATGCGAAGGGTAACACCGTGGGAGAGGAAAAATGTGCGGGCCTAGGAATTGTCGAATTCACGGCCATTGTCGCACTGGGTGCTCTTGATGGTGGTGCCAAACTATGTGCGAACATAAGAAAAAAAATTAGAAAGAGTAGAAAATGTCTCGGATTTGAGACGAAGTGAAAAAGTCCAAATGTAGTGAGAGCAGTCATCAAGAATAACAAGATAATATTTATATCCTGTCACACTAACAAGTGAAGAGGTCCATAAGTCATAATGGATTAAGTCAAAATTATAAGTAGCTCGAGAGCTAGATGAACCAAAAGATAGATGTACATGACTACCGAGTTGTCACGCATGACAAATATGATCAATATCATCTTTATTGCAGAAAATAACATTGGACCTAATGAGTTAGAAAAAAACTTCACGCCTAAGGTGACCAAGACGACAATGTCAAAGGGAGGTGGGTGCTGCGATGAACGCGGAGGTGCTGGTAGAGGGTGCAAACAATGGGTAGAGGTCATTGGAACTGTTGCACCTGGCGATCACGTTCCTGGTTTACAAATCCTTCACAGAAAGACCAAATGGATCAAACTCAATGGAACAATTATTATCGGTGGTAAAATGACGAATGAAAATTAAATTCTTAATAATAATGTTGAGTGACACTAGAACATTATTAAGAGTAAGATCACGACGCGGTAAGAAAAAATATGGGATTCAGTGGTTGTGATAGGAAGTAAAGCACCATTTCTCACAACGATAGATGAAAGAGTAGATGAAGAGGGTGGGGAAATAGTAGAGAGTATACCAGCATCTGAGGTCATGTGTGAACCGGCACCTGAATCAGCATACCACTTAGAGGCCGACTAGTTCAGCGTTATAATGTTGAAGGAGTGCGCCAGAGAGTCCTGATGCCAAGACCCTCCGTGAGTGGGCGGCCAGGGCGCCGCCTGGTACGCTGGCGAGGTGCCTGAAAGCTCGGTGGTGTAGCTCCCCCGTAGTACGTGCCGTACGAGGGCGGTGGGGCACCGTATACGCCTCCATAGGCGTCGGGAAGGGCACCGAAACCGCCATAGTGCGGGGCTGCGTGGAATGCAGGCTGTGGCGGCAGAGGTCGTCTTGACTGGTCGTATGGCCACATGCGCATGGTGCCAGCCCAAGGGTGGGCGAACGATGGGTACACAACTGTACCGGGAGGGGTACTGCCCTGTCCACTTGGGGTCGCACTAGCAGAGGGCGTTGGAGGGCCGCCACCAGCAGGTCTGCCACGTCCACCGTAGCCACGACGGCGGACGTTGCGCTGGCCCCCGGTTGGTACAGCAGGGCGCCGAGGAGGAGGCTCTCCCGAACGTGGAGCAGCGGTCGCACCAGGAGCCGCTGGACGCGATGTCGCAGCAACAAGGGCGACCGGTGGGGACGGAGGACGAGCGTCGATCTCCATCTCTTCTAATAGGAGGTGTGTGTGGGCTTCCGTGAACATCAGGAATGGCCTGTGCATCTTGAGAATGGACACTATGTGGCGAAACTTGCCACTGAGGCCGCGGAGGAGCGTGAGTACCATCTGCTGGTCACCAATGGGGTTGCCGAATTTGGCGAGAGAGGTAGCCATGGACTCAAGGCGGCGGCAGTAGTCGGTGACGCTCAGGGACTCCTGGCGAAAGGTGCCGAACTGCGTCTCTAGGAAAAGGGCACAGGACTCCTTCTGGCCGAGGAATTCGTCCTCGAGGTAGCACCACGCGTTGCGGGCGCGACCTTGCCGTAACATTAGCGACTGCTGCGGGTCACTGGAGACGGTACCATAGACCCATATGAGGACGCAGCAGTCCGCCTGGATCCACCCCGGGCGAGTAGGGAACGCCTCATCCTCGAGGACGTGGCGGATAAGGGCATATTTGCCGAGGACGGTAAGGAACATGCCGCGCTATTTGGTGTAGGTGTCCGTGGCCTTGTCGTGGACGATGGGGATGAGTGCCTTGCCGTTGACAACGGCGGTGGCTTGCGCCCAGAGAGCTTCGTGAGCGCTCTCATATGCGTCCAGGGCGTCATTGCGAAGGCGGGCCTCCTCAACCCGATGCGCTTCTTCAGCGCGAGCAGCTTTGGCCGCCTTGGTAGCTGCTGTGGCACCAGTGTCATCGTCTTCACCGGCCATGAGGGGTAGGACTGGCGGCCGCACCCGGTGACGCAGCAGAGCAAGTGATCAGGATCGGATCGGATCAGTGGGCGATCTGATCGGCAGCAGACAGGATCCGATCGGATTGGATCGACGGGCGATCAGACGGGCAGTAGGCAAGATCCGATTGGATCGGATCGGCGGGTGATCCGATCGGCAGCAGGCAGAATCCGATCGGATCGGATCGACGGGCGATTGGATCGGCCGCAGGTAGGATCAGATCGATCGGATCGGCAGCGCGGGCGATGAGAGATCCGATCGGATCAGATCGGCGGGCGATCGGATCAGCCGTAGGTTGGATTAGATCGATCGGATCAGCCATAGGTAGGATCAGATCGATCGGATCGGTAGTACGGGCGATGGGACCGACAACATGTAGTCAGCAACGGTGGTGGTGATCGGATCAGCGACGGGTGCTGGTTCGGAAGCAGAGGCAGGATCAGATCGACAGCCACACCTGGTGATGAGGGCAGCTACGGGACGGGTGATTGGATCGGCAGCGCGAGCGATGAGATCGATGACACACCCGGCGACGTGTAGTCAGCAACGGTGGTGACGATTGGATCGGCGACGGGCGCTGGTTCAGGAGCGACAGCGTTGCGAAGGCAGGACGATCAAACCTTGTCTCCTGCAGCACAGTAATAGCGGAGGACTGAAACCGGAGGTCGGCGACGACAGTAACAATGGCGGTGGTGGGCGCTAGTATTGGTTGCGGAAAGATAGCGGATTGGAACCACTCTGATACCATAAAAGTGTGGGAATGATTAATTCTATTTTCTGTCAATGCATCAGTACATATAGGCCAGCTAGAGTGGCTTATAAGACATCCGTGCTACCAGGTATTATACTTTCTTATAGACTAGCAGAATAATTTGTTGCATGCCATGTCTAAACCAGAATCCGGATCCTCTACAGTAGCTAGATATCTGTACCAATCTTGCTCGTCCAACCCACGACGAACGTTCCAGATCAAATTCTACAGCGTAATTGCTTACAAATAGCATATGATAAATCCAGGAACAGAGGAACTGTTGTTACAATGTGATGGCACAGTAATCCTGTTCAGGCATCGTTGGACGGCTGCGTAACAGCTCGCTAGACAGCAGCTGAAGCCTGAAGCTCAACAATTAACAGCTCGCTAGAACAGTACATGAGGCTGAGGAAGGCCGAGGTACACATCTGATGATCTGCACGACAAGCTGGCTTGCTGATTTTCTCTGTACCCTGATTCTCGACCCGTCTCTCTCACGAGGACCTCAACATTTGCACTGCCTATAGCGTTGGCACTGCCCTGAAGTACAGAAGCAAAATGATCAGGGGATGATCAGTAATGCGACTTCGAGACAGAAGTACCGTTCTGTGCTATACTACAACTGTTTGAGTACCATTTCCGATGTTTCAATTCACACTACTGATGTAACATGTTTATCATTAGAAGTTTTTCCACAAAATGGGAAAGCCAAAAAGTTTTTTTTAAAGCATATTCGTAGAAAGTAATGGTTGAACGTAAATTAGAAAAGGACGTGTCACCAGTCTGCATTCCCACTAGCTGTTGATGTCATCTAAAGTAGCTATCATTTACTTATTATAAATTAAGTGTGAACAACTAGCATACAATAATTTTAGAAATATGTGTGAATATAAAAAATAAACTGTCTATGTTTATAAAATGTGCCTAGTTCATTTATTATGGTAAAACTTGTCTATGGTTTAAAATTTTAGATTGGACATTGATAATCGTATTTACGATTTATTATTTTTCTAGATGAAGACAATATATTCATCAATAGCGAGAAGTACATAGTAATTTCATCAATATTATCGATCTAGTTTTTAGTTTTAGAGATACTTATAAAGTAGGGTGTATATATGTGCGCAGGTTAGGAGCGTATGCGTTCTACTGTGTTTTTTTAAAAAATATGAACTTTATAGTTTATATTTTTTAATTCTTGTTTTTTATGTATGTAAATATATATATTCATATATGTTCATGCACGAGGACATCGGACCAGGCGGAGAGAGGCGCTGAGAGGACGAGCGAGTTAGCTGATAGAGGTCTGATGCGATGTACCGAACACACGAAGGCCTGAGAGATCTACTTAGCACCAGTATAGGTCCTTCCACTCGATACAGTCTTCTGGTTGTTGGGGTTGCGAGTGTGTCAGTTTAACCTTTAATTGGCAAGAAAAACATATAGAGTTATATCATTGAGTCAATTAATTGATTGTCTGATATGGACTCCTGCTATTAGCTAAAAGTACCAATAGAGTTAACATAACCATCGGTTGTGAGTCCGATACACTCCTGCTATCGATTAGTTACCGATAGAGGCTATAGTGCTTATACAATGATTAGAAAGTGATAGCAGCATAGGCAAATTATGAGACCATAGAGCCATAGAGCCAATGTCGCTCTGAATAAAATATATGATAAGCGGTAGATAGCGAGGTCTGATCTCTCGAAAGACGAGACCTAGCAACCACCAATGATGATACCGTTAAAGCCAACTTTAATAAATTGGTTTGAACTAAAATAGTATAAGGTCAAGGCTAACGGCACCAAAACAGTGGAAGATAGATTGGACGTACCAATGGAAGGAACAGGTAAACCTATGGGCTGCAATCGGTTACGGATCCGACACAATCATATAAATAAACTCATTAACTAGTTGAGACGATGGAAGTAATAAAACCTGCTAGATCTTGATACCAGCCCTATTAGATACAGTCTTGATAGATGGGATCTAACCAAGATAGTGTAAGACTGGATCTAACAGAATAAGATCAATCACTAGCGGATTAATAGCTAACGATATATGTATATCGGCTAAAAAGCCAATATGCTAAACGTGAAGCTCCATGTAGAGATAATTCATTGACTGTCTACTCTAATGAAACAACGATTAAAAACCCATCGACTTATGACTCAATCAACTATCAGCAATTTAGTAGGTCGGATCTAATTGCTACAGCAGAAAACTGATGATGGTAAAAGAAGCTTGATAAGCTGATAGATCCCATGTGGATGTAATGTGATATATCCGATTGAACTAAGAGGTCGAACCTAACCGATGCAGCCTTTGACAGAACGAATACATCAAAATAATAACGAGACTTACCCCTTCACAGGAGTTCAGACTTAACCGATGTTCAGACTTACCCCTTCATATGATATATTTTACAAAGATATAACTATCCTATTGTGACTTCCACAACTCCTTCCCAGATCCAATCCTATCTAGATAAACTTCTATTCTTGGTTGAACTGAATCTATCTTCATCCATTCGATCGGTTCTTTTCGTGTATTAATCGATCTCTTTTTATGAACCAATCGACTCTTCAATCCTATCTACATGGGATTACCAAATTTCTGAGTTAACGATATATGAAATATAATACTCCTTTCATTCCAAAATAATTATAATTCTAGAATTTAAATTTTATTCTAAAATAAATTTAATTTAAATTTTATTCTAAAATAAATTTAATTACTCATCAATTATCTCTTATTCAAATTTATGCTTGTTTTACCTCAACTATCCTCCCACCTTTAACCACCCATAATTTAGTAAAGAACATTTTAGGTTATTTTCGCTCCCTCTTAATTTACCCTTCCACTTTTAGAATTACATTAAATACTACTTAATTTCAGTAACTCGTTTTGACTGACATCCAATTTGTGCAAGAGTTATCGCAAATACTACCAATGGCCTGCATTGTGAGTTCGACCTCTAGAAACGCGCTAATGGGCAGTTGATAAAAACAAAAATTGAAAAATAGACAAACTGAGCCAAAAAGTATTTAACTGTCCAAAAGACCCATTAAATATAAGCATCCATAAACTCATCCAACGCGTACTGACCAGCTAGTACACTCCCTTCCTCGACGCATCTGATCATCTGATTCTCGTATGATTCCAGAAAAATTGGACGTAGTATTGACCAACAAATGTACCGATGAGTTATCAATCGGGTAAATTTCCCGGTGCTGTGTGACGTAGTAAAATCAATCTAAGGCTTTCATCTTCTTTTATCTAATGACTCATATGTTCTATTAACAGCTCAATTATTAGTAGTACCTCATCGTTTCACATTACTGCTTTGTCCTAAATCAAATATTTATATCTTTGACCAATAATTCCTAAAACTTCATAAAGTTCAGTTTTTATATTTATCATGAGAAATAATTTCATAACTAACAATTTTCATATTGTAAAAATATACGATTTATAGAAATTAATGGTTAAGATAGAAATGTTTAACTTACGACAAATTAAGCTAGAACTACAACTAATTTGAAATAGAGAAAGTAGGATATTTTTTCTATTAACAGTATAACTCAAAATCAAATGGATTAGACAGTTTCCACTAGTAATAATACCAGTAATAACAATAAAGGTTAATTAGATTCATACCATTCTAGATTTCAAAATATTTCATTACTATTCAGCTTTTAATTCATATCTGTAAACCCCTGGTTTATGTCCACCGTTAAAATCTATTTTAACTATAAACCTATTTTTCAAAAAAAAAGGTTTGCTGTGTATATTTAGGAACTAAAAGTGGTGAAAGATCTTAATTAAACTACTCCTTGAAACCTCCAACAAAACTCAGATTATGGGATTTGAATTTTGAAATTTAAAATTTCTCCAAAAATCCTTTCTAGAAATTCCTACCACAAATCTTTCAAATTCCTCTTCCAAAATTTTCCTTATATTTTCCATTAATTCAAATCCTAAAATTTGAATTCAAATACAAATTCAAAATTCCACCAAAGCCCAATTTCAAAATTTGTGGAATTATGGAACATAGTCACATTTCACATGGGCCGCCAAGATGCCAGCCCAATCTGGCCTCCCCTCCTTTCCCACGCGTGGCTACCATGGCCCATGGCCTGCCAGTACACATGTTCGCCTCATCGATCGGCGAACTAGGCCCGCTCGCCAGGCTACCCACATGTCCAGCCCCACATGCTGGTCGCTACCGCCTTCCTTCTCTTTCTCACACACGGGTCCATATGTCAACTTCGTCTCTCACCACCCTGGCACCCGTACCACATGCAGCAGACATTCGGTGCCATGCTGTGTCACGCTCACGTCGCACCGCCCACACTGACCGGACCTACCACTACTTCCCCGTATGCGCATGCCAGGTTTGGCCCCCATCCTTATTGTGTCGTGTCGCCCCCTCGAAACCCTAGCAATGCCACCATGCCGCCCTTTTCCATCATGGCGCCACCCCACGTGTCCCATTTACTCCCCTACATACCCCGTCCTATCGCTATGCTAGAAAACCTGGTGCAGTAGACACGTCCTCCTCTCGCACCACAAATAAAATCTCCCTCGGGTTGCTCTCCTCCCAAGCCCATACGCATCAGCATTGTTGGCTAGACCCGTTGCCAACACGCCCTCTAGCTATGACTACGCCGACGCCGCCCTTCCTGCATCACGCCTCCTCTTGCGTTGACACCACCTCCCCCTTCTCTCTAGTGCCATCCCCAGCACCTCTTGGTACACTACCCTCCCTATCTCCTCTCGCCCCAACGCCGCTTCCTGCAATCGCGCGAATGTCGCCCTTCTCACACTGCACCTTCTTTTGTGCCGACACCGTCCCCTCATCCTCCTCCTATACCAGCCCCGCCCTATGTAGCCGTTGTTGACACCGCCGCCTGTGCCCAGCCATGCGCGCGAGGAGAGAGGCATAGGTGAAGAGCAACAAGAGAAAGAAAAGATAAAGAAGAGATAGAGGAAGGAAAGAGAAAAGGAAAGGAAGGAAAAAAAAGGAAAAAGAAGAGAAAAGAAGTCGGAGCCATATGGTCTCTACTTTCTCTCACCCAGGCCATGGACCTCGTCCACCATGGATTATACTCCCCATTACACCCGGTAGTCAAGGAATATTCTCTAAAAATTTCTTTAAAACCTTTCTTAAAAAATCTTAAAATTTTAAAAATTCATATCTCCTCAACCGTAAGTCCGATTGAACCTGTTCAACTTCCAAATTTTTCTAAAATTATGATATATCTAGTGCTACAATTATTTATTCAGTGTTATTTTACCTTTTTAGGGTTTTATTTGGATTTCTTTCGTATTGTGCGTAGTTCATTTTTGAAGAATTATCGGACGCCAATTCCAATGAATTCCTCGTCGACCAAGACCAAGGCAAGCCACCTTTAATCATATTGCTACTATATTATAAATGTATTTATTGAAAATTTACATATTTAGCATACACATTAATTTGTCCGACCATCGGTCCATAAGCACAAGACCGATGAAACTATCTATTTAGTTGCACTATTTTTGGTAGGATCCTAGTAAACCAAATCCTTGTCACCCCACCATAGTGGTGTCATGATAATTGCGTCCTCTAGATGCAGATGTACATCCGCACCATACCTTATTTTATATTATAAAACTTTTTTCTAGATTGTCGTTATAGAAAACATGGGTTGTGAAAGGTTTATAAAACCTGAGTCTAGGAGTCTGCAGTTTTGGAAAAAAAGGTTTTATAGAAAAATTTATGGTGTGAATTCTCTCGTGTGTGGTTTAGTTTTGTAGTCGCGCATAAGGACCGATTATTATGGAAAGTTCATTTTACCATAAAACTATACGACTACACGGGCAGCACGGGATGCCCCTGACAGAGTAAGTAGTTAAAATATAGGTGTCTTGCATATTAACAGTTGAGGAACACTGGAATAGAGAGACCAAAGCATTGTTCTGAGATGGGGGTTTTTATTAATCGTAATATTCGATTGGTGCTATGTGGTGTGTTCTGAGTAGACGAGGGCCTTACACTGACCTGATACTTGGTTTCAGAGAGTGGTCCAACCGGATGACATAGGATGTCTATAGGTTGGTTATGGAAAGGTCTTGTAGTGAACTCTACTTTATCGGCCATGTATTGGCCTACATGTGCTAGATAAAGCAGGATACTCACAATGTGTGGGTAAAGTGTATAACATCTACAGAGTCTAGTTAAACTATTTAAGCAGTCATACTCACGATCATGGGTGGATATGAGTTGTTTCTCATAGCGTGCATTTATTTTAAAAACTTGTTTGATAAATTGATTCTTGGGATGGGAGTCATTACCAGAGTACTTTTTATGATAGACGACCAGTCTCCATGGTTGGAAACAAGTCTGTGTGACCTAGGGTGTCGGATGGCACCATAGGGCTAAGATGACCAAGTCAGGATCTCGGACTAGAAGGCTGGTTGTGAGTCTAAGAATGTTGATTTTGGGTTGGCAGGTTGAGAAGACAAGACCCATAGCCGAGAAGGCTATTTAGCCATGAGACATCAAGCGCATCGGTCTCCCAGCCGATACGCACTCGCCTTCAGAGAGGCGTCTCCTCATCGGCTCAGCTAGCCGATGGGTTCGTTCCTATCTTTGCTTCAGCACAGCCGATCCGGCGTCCTCCGTATCATCGCTGTTGGTCTCGGCCTCGTACTGTCTCGGTTAGGTCCGATCTTCAAGGTTCGGTGTTAATGGCGCTGTCACAGTGGGCGACGGATCTTATGCTGTCATATCTGGAGCGGCATCGGCTTTGCAGCCCATGCCTTTTTATACTATTCCTTGCCATTTCGTATGATCCTTCATCGGTTTTTTCAGCCGATAAACAACTGTTAAGGCTTTTGTCGGCTATCCGGAGGGATCCTGTGCGCCTTGCTATCCTCTGAGTACACCTTGGTTCCTCCATTGGCTCTACGATCGATCCCTCGTCGACACCTATCCATGCCTTCATCGACTCCCCAGCCGATCGAAGAGCTTCCCGATTCCTATCGGCAAATAGCTGATAGCAAAGAGCCTTTCGAGCACAGCCGATGCCCATCCCGATCTTATTTGTAGCCAGCCGATAGCGAGCGTCTATATCAGCCTACCGTCTGACGGACCTGCTCGTCTCACTTTCTTATCAATTGCAGGGTCAAATTGACTAGCACGCTGCACCCGTACCGTAGCGTCGGAGCTGATCGAACCCTACGGCCCCTGGCACGCGTACCTCGAGCCATGGAGAGAAGCCGATCGACCTGCACTAGAGCTAAGTAGACCTCCTAGGCATCGGTGTGTTCGCACGCGGGGCGTGCAAGGGATCTCGGCACGAACACCTATTTTGTGGTTCCGTTGAGGAACAGCTTGCCATTTTCCTATGGCACGCCCCATCGGTGCCATTGGTACAGTGGCGTAGGGGCAGGGTGTGACAAGGGTGGTATCAGAGCAAGATTTGGCTTTAGGAACAAAACCCCTCTCCTTAAAAGACCTCAATAACTTTATTTTGTCTACAACAAAAATATTTATGAAGTCTTCTACTCTCTTCTCTCAAGCCTGGTTTATAAAAGGAGTTTTTCTAACTAAATTGGCGTCAACCATTGCCACTTGTCCTTAATCTCTTCTAAATGGAAAGGTTCTAAGTTCAATTAAGGAGACAACTTAGAGCCTGAATGAGAGAGAACACCAGCCATAAGATCGATGCCTATACAATAGGAATGGCATGGTAGTATGATTGTTGCTTTACAAAAATGTTTTCCTATATAGTTTTACTTTCTCTGCTAGGTTGCCACCTGTTCTCAACTAGACTCAAAGTCAAAAACCTACAGCTGAGCCAGACCTAACCCAATCGACTTGAACCAAAAATGACTAGTTCACCTATGCTACCAAGAACGACCTATAGAAACACCAAGACAGACACACATTTTTAGGAGATGCACCCTAGAAGGCAACATCATAAGACCAAACACATACGGTCAAAAGATCCCAAACAAAATATTAGGGACCCCTCAGAAGGCTGTACTAAGGAATCCATAACAATTGGGCTACAGAGACAGCCCAAAGTACGACACTACAACGTTAAGACCTGACCTTTTAAGGGGTAGCCCGATTGTAAGTTATTTCAATGCAAACAAGAATACGGATGTTAGAAGTCTTACACACCTTATAGAGATCAAAGAATCAAATTAGCACATTAGGCCAAGACATTATGTAGTCACAGCAAACTCTAGCAAATGAGGACTGACCAGAAGGAGTAAGGACTAATAGTCCTCGATGACCCACCACAGATACTGTCCCCAACTAGTAAATAGGACATGATTCACTGCAAAAAGGCGTGAACACTAGAGATTCTAACCTTACCCATAGGATCCACTGAAATATGGTGCCTATAAAAGGAATTGAAGGTGACCCGAGAAGGTACTCCCTTTTTAGACCAACCCCTTTTGTTGAAAGGCTCAGCCTTCTTCCAAGCCTACTAGAAAACTATAGCCCCATGGAAAACTTGTTGGTAGCAGCCAGTGAGCACACCATGGGAAACCCAAACTAGTATGCCCAACAACTAGAGCTCCTTCTCTGACAACTAGGCTTCTTTGAGGAGCCAGTATATTGTGAAGAACAGATCATCCAGGGATTCCAGAAGAGCTAGGTGGTGAAGAGCTTTCTCCACTTTCAGGGAGACAAAGAAGTAGCCACCTTCCCCACCCGTCATCCTCAAATCATCCTTGAAGCCACCATTCGGGCCGTGTTTCATGAAGTATTCCTGCGGTTTTGCGGAATTTGTGTTCCGTTGGGACTGGCCAACTCTTTTGGCCTACATCCATATTGTGAGGACGGTGACAGTCGATGTCGTCTCCGTCCTACTAAATAGCTCAAAGGAAGCAGGTGTTCCCTCCTCTCCAAGTTACCTTGCACCGCCGAGAACACCTACAAGTAAGCCCTTGAAGAACTGGATGAACATTAAGATCGTTGTGCAGATCTAGAGGCCCGCTACCAACGCCTAGCCCTGGAATGCACTACTAAGCTGCTTCTACAAGTGTCCATCATAGCCCATCATATCAAGAACAAGAAGAAGACCATGCTCCACAAGAAGACCCTACTAGCGATCGATCCACTCATGCCCCCACCATCGCCATGAGAAGGGCTATGAGTGTAGGTACTTGTTTTGCCACCGCCCTATCAAGCAACAATAGCTGTCTCCATCCTCCTAAGAGAGGTATTATCTTATACCGTATTGTAAAGAGGGATGGAATGTGTAGTAATGTAACCTTTTGCCTACCATAACTCTGTGGTTTGAGAAACCATTTATTATGTTCACACTTAGGCCAAAGTGTCCTACCCGTAGAAAACCATTCGTCGGGTTATGCTACATCTAGATTGAACGATAACCTAACCTAACCTGACCAAAATGACAACCCAGAATACTCATACCTACAGGAAGATTAGGAAAAAAGGAATCTCGACATATTCGGGGAAAATGACAGTTTCCTCAGTAATCAAGCTTCAATTGATAGATAACTAAGCCCTAATTAGAACTAGAAGGACCCATACTCATGGTACAGAAAACAATGATTACAGTATGGGGACCATAAAGGCCGATACATAAGAGATACAACGGCATGATTGGCAATCATACCATCGAACGCCTATCCTAGCATCGCCTCTAGGATGTAAAGAAAGACAATAGGTGCCAACACGATGAGGAGATAGATCGCCACGCACAGGTGATCGGACCGGTCACTCTCTATCAGCTCGCACCAGCATTCCTAGATGGGGGTTTGTCTTAACCGTGAGATAAGGTTGGTGCTATACGGTGTATCCAAAGTAAATAAGGCCCAGAGACTAGCCTGATACTTGGTTTCAGATAGTAGCCCAACTGTGTGATATAGGATGTCTATGAGTTAGTTATAAAAAAGCCTTATAGTTGACTCTCCTTTGTCAGCTATATATTGGCCCACATGTGCTAGATAAAGCGAGATGCTTATAACGTATGGGTAAAGCATGCAACCTCTGTAAATTTTAGTTAAACTATTTAAATAGCTGTGTCCATGGTCGTGAGTGGATATGAGGTGTTTCTCATAGTATAAATTTGTTTTAAAAACATGTTTGATAAATTGATTCCTAGGATATGAGTCGTTACCAGAGTCCGTTGTGACGGATGAACATCCTTCGTGGTTGGAAACAAGTTTATATGGCCTAGGGTGTTGGATGGTATCATAGGATTGAGATGGCCAAATTAGAATGTGAGGCGGAGAAGGCCGGTTGTGAAGCCGAGAAGACCGAGTTTAGGTTGGCAGGTTGAGAAGATCAAACCCGAAGCCAAGAACATTAGTTAACCATGAGACTTGGTTAACAGTTGATTTTAAGAAAATGATGGTTTATATTTTTGAAGGAAAAGAGAGATTGGTGAAGGAAAAGATGTTTTAATTATTAAAATTTGATTTTTTTCTGCTTAAGTTGTTATAAAGCTACTCAAAAACGGATTGAGGTGAGATGCCTCCCTCCGAAGAAATTTTTTTTGAAACCCACATGTAGAGTTTTAAAAATTATTTTATAAACCCGACCCTTACTCTGCAGTTTACACTTGCACATTTCCTATGGCATACGGAGTATGAATTCTTATTCCCTATTATTGTTGTTTTTTTCGCCTTGGCTTAAGTTCGGGTAGAAGATGAAGGTTGGAGTTTCGTCCTTAAATTCAAACTACTGCTTGTGAAGTAGTGCCCTAGCTGCGCTGAGTTCCGTTGTTGCTATCTTTGATTAAAGTTTGTAACTCAAGGATTATCCAAAATTTTAATAAAAAGATATATTATATTTATAATATAGAAAATTTTACATTGATTTATTATGGTACCAGTAACTATATTGGTCGTAGAGACACCCACAATATCATTATAATTTTATAGTTATTAGATATATGCTACTACTTTTCCGTACAAAAATTTTTAAAAAAATTTTTAATAAAATTATTTCTGGCATCTTCCTTTTATCTCCCCTTTTTCCCTCAGTTCATCTTCGCCACTGCTTCTGTTCCTCCTCCAAGGACGCGAGCGACGCAGTCACGTCGGCCTCGCGTGCTTTGAGGACGCCGGTGCTGCTGCCACCTTACACTGACCCATCCTCATGCCTCCACCAGCCATCTCTCTCGATCACCGTCGCTGTTTGCTATAGGTAGAACATCAGCCCACATTCGGATGTGACATTGGTAGCGGCAGACAACCACAACAAGCTTACCGACAATGGGCTTCAAAAACCAGGTGTGAGCTTCAGATTCACACGCCGGTGGATGAGTAGGAAGAAATTGGCCAGCGGTAGAAATCACTCATCACGTGGATTGAAATAATGGTAGAAATAACAGTAAAAAACACTAATGGTAGAAATAACAGTAAAAAACACTCAAAAACCTGTACCTAGATCGATTTGTAAGACAGGCAGTTCTGACTTTTCACATGGTGATCCAAACTTATCATCACAGGGCTTGAAATTTGTAAGGCACTCGATCGTGGTCCAAAATCAGAACCTGTATCCTCTAGAGTAGTTTAGTCCTGAAATCCACATTTAAAGTTGAGCATTTGTATGAATTTGTTGGAGTCATAAACAAGGTAGAATGGACAAGAGCTAATCATCTAGCCAAACACTTCTAAGATGTGATTCTTGGAGGATTTGATTCAAAGAGAGTCAGAATTAGAATTAGGAAGAATCAGAATCTTGAGCTCTACGATACGAAACGAGCCCTTAGATATTTATCCCAATCGTGGCCTTCAGATCTGTAGTGAACGTTCCAGATCAATGCTCAGATGTAATATATCGTTAGATCACAAATAGTGCTGTTATACAGTAAGTACCGAAACTATTGCAACAACGTGATGGTACAGTAATATATAGTACGGCAATCCTGTTGAGGCCGGCATCCTGGGATGGCTGCGTCACAGCTCACCAAGACAGCAGCCGCAGAACAGAGGTAGCTGGAACAGTACGTGAGATCGATGGATGGACGTTGGACGAGGACGGTGCATGCAGCGATAGGCACACACCTGGATATTTTACAATTCAGTCTTTTTGAAAAAGCTTATCTTATAAATAATCCTTCCATAAAACTTATTGTAAAAATATAGGCCATAGCTTAACGCCCAAAACCCTGATGCCAAAACTGACGGAGCAAGTGGTCAGTGCCAATATGTTCAGCACTGATGATCCCCTGCCAACTAGGAACAATTTTCCTCTCCTCTTTACCCTCTCCAAATCCTATTAATTAATTACTGACACTTAGCGTTATTTATTTCCAAGCATGACAATTCCTCTTTTTTGCATTTTTTTCAAATACTATAAAAGCTACCGTATTATTTAAATACAAACATGAAGATCTCATTCATCATAGACTAATCGTTTAAAAGTAATTAGTGGTCAAAACTAAAACAACAGTGATAATTATTAAAAAAACAACATGAGTAATATTTTTGACAAAGATGAGGATATAGGTTACTCCTCCAATTTATTTTATATTTTTTTTATATTTTTACCTTTTAGATATGAATCTGGTTTGAGGGCTAGGGAGGTTGTTATTGAGACAACCTCGTTGCCGAGGACTTTCTCGTCGAGCTTTGGGTCCATTTCACAATATTTTTTTACGGGGTACATATATATGTGAAATGAATTCTTGAAAAGGGCTAGAATGTAAACAATCCAGACGTACAAACGCTATGTCTGCACGACAAGTTTGCCGGTTTCTCTGTACTCTGATTCGCCACCTGTCTCTCGATCGATCTACTTTTTTTCTTGTCGTACAACGGCCTGAACATTGCAGTATCTATAACGATTGGGATGCCCCGAAATACAGAAGCATAGGAGGACGACTGCCACCTTGAAACCCGATCGATATGTGCTACAGTAAAACTATTACAGTGCCATTTCTGAAGTTTCTATTTACTCAGCTGATGTACTACAGTACCGTCTAGTGCCACATTTTGCATTTTTCCCTTGCTGTCTGGCGCTGTTTCATGTGATGATGTTTTTCAACGTCAAAGAAACCGCATGTTGTTTTATAGAATAGTTGAATTATTTATTCGTGCCCTTGAACAATTATTCATAAACTTCATAATTAAATTATTCATTCGTATCGATCACAAGAGAATAGGGCCTAGGTAGTGTTGTTGCACACTCAGTTTACCAGTCCTCAAATTTTAGCTTTAATACTAGCGGTCACCTATTTTGGAGTATGCACTTTGGGGTGCTTGATGGCTGGAACATTATGCATATGTTGTCTCCTTCCTCGCCACGGAATGACCTCAGCTTACATCTACAAAATTATGGATTATATACTTTAAATCACATGCATTTACATACATATATGCACACTCATTCCTATAAACACATATACTCGCACTCTATCTTTATAAACACATTCAAAGACAGAATCTGCATATCTTATGATGGTTAAAGTCATAACTAACGTCTTACTATCGACGGATATATTCTTTATTATTGAAAGAATAATTAGTTATATATATAAGCATATATATCAAGTTTAGGACTTAAATCCAAATAAATAATAGTTACACAATGAGCCTAAAAAGTTGAATGACTCTCGGTTCGTCTTTCCTCGTATTTGTCTAGAGTATCGTAGGAGAAAGCCTACACCTACATATTCGCTAAGCCCTGGCCTTGGGTTGGGTTCTATCGCTAGCTAGAAACCTAGAAGACACTAGGCTCATTTCATTGCACCTTCTTATATGGCAAAGAGTTCATGATTTATGATCTATGAGGTTAGCGAACAAAAACCACTACTAAAGGAATAGTTTTTAGTACCAGTTCATAATCCCGTTTAGTTCTAGTTGTGTAATTGGTACGCACAATCTAGAATTAAAAGTGGGTATTTTTAGTCTCAGTTCAATTGACCGGTCCTAAAAATATATCTTTAATGTCGGTTAGTGTAACCAACTGGTATTAAACTATTTTTTTTGCTTTACTACTTACTACTTTATATATACATATATATACTACACATACATACACACATGTATATATATATGTATGTATGTATTTATATGTATATATATATGATTAAAGATTTTGTCTATAATAAATCTAATGAGTTGTTCTTAAATAGCCCTTATGTAATTTATCAGGATTCTTGCTATAGGGACGACCGTGGCATTGTCAGTGGGAGGACATATAGTGGCGTCGAAGGTGAAGATGGGGACAGCTCACGATGTGGAGGATGACGTTGTTGGTGGGAAGGCGAGCACGCGGTGGTGTCAGTACAGTGAAGAGACATCAAAAACGTAATCCAGTAACTTAGATCGGAGAAGACAAGGAAATGATGTATATACCATCTCTTTTTTAGCACTAGTTGTATACTAAACAGTTTTCTCGTTCGGGCAAAATATTTTTAGTTTCGATTGATATTAACAACCGGGACTAAATATGTATTATTTTCACGCTCGACCAATTTTAGCATTGGTTGTTTTATACAACAGGCACAAAAGATTTTTAAGAAGTTAAAATATGGTATAAAATTTAAAAAACAAGAAAAATTGCAAGATAACTAAATTTTTTCAAAAAAACAAGGATAATTAATTTTAAAAAGTTTAATGATAAAAACTTCTGATTCTTGTAGTTTTTACCTGTACAATATATGAAACCCTTATGCTTGTGGGTATCAGCAACCTTAAGAAAAAATACGCGCCATCGATAGACTCCTTTGACCATCGGTCCCTGTTGTACATTTGTTGCCAATTCATCTATATTAAAAGTAAAGAATTACTTTAAAAATTAAATAATTTTAAGCATCCTATTTTTCCTAACCCTTTATACTTTTTCCTCCATTTTTCTACATTTTTTCTTCTTTTTTCTATTAGTCTACTTTTCTTAGTACCGATTAAAAATAATAATCAATACTAATAAATATACAATAGTAGTTGTCAGTGTCTCTAATCGGTGCTAATGTGTTTGACAACATTGGTACCGGTTGGTGTATAAATTTTTTAGTATTAGTTAGTATTACTAACCAGTAATAAAGATCTTGCATAGCCATCAAAAATGCTTGAACACTATAACGAAGAATATTAGTACCGGTTGGTAACCGGTACTAATGATTCTACATTAGCCTCAAGCTTTAGACCTAAGTAGTATAGACTATTTTTAGTATCGGGTCTTCTATCAACTAATATATTTGTGTTTTGGTTCGTTGGACCAAAGATCTCATTTTTTCACTGAACTTTCATTTGGAATAAACATAGGCACATTTCTATATTGACAATTCTTCACATAGAAAAAGATGGCCTATGGAAAAAATTTGAAGGTCATGTTTATTACAGCTTGTGAATTGTTGATTATCATGGACAAGCTTCTCGAGTACCTAAACAATACGATTTTTACAAAAACTTTTGTTTTCAGCACTTTTAGAATATTTTTAAAATAACTTTTCAACTTAATAGTAGTTAAATTATTTATTCATGCCCTTGAACAAATATTTATAAACTCATAATAGTTAAATTATTCATTTGTATCGATCACAAGAGAATAGGCCCTAGGTAGTGTTGTTGCACACTCACTATACCAGGGCTCTAATTCTAGGTGGTCAACTATTTAGGAGTATACACTTTGGGGTGCTTGATGGCTCGAACATTGTGCATATGGTGTTGTGTTGAACTAAGAATATGCGGCCATATGTATTGTGTAGAAAGATAGGAAGGATCCACACTAAAGCACAATTTTAAGTCATGATATTTATTTAACGCTAACAAGTTGTATATAAGCTAAAATCAGAAGAAAAAAAGATGGTATCTAACTTTTAATCAATGGTTAATGAAAATAGTTATCACTTACAAACAACTCTGATCTCTTAAAGATTTGTGCTTTTGTCTATCCCGAAAGTCTAGCACCTTTCATTTCTTTCCATGTAAGGCCATATTCACCGCACATAGGCACATAACCACATTCCAACTTTCCATATATGTGTCTAATCATCCTCACCCCTAGATACCCCTTTATGTCTTGAAAAATCCCCTTTCTAGCACCAGTTTCACCTCGATTCCTACTTTGATGTCGTGCTTTCCATATTGCGTATGAATGTACATGGATGTCTATGTTAATCGCACGGTCGTCAAATTCGACAAAAATACTCACACAAGTGACGGTACAATGAAAATTAAATTAATTTGAGTATATATCCATCAACGCACATACGGATCGGAGTACATGACAAGCCATTTTGCAGACTTTTTTTTAGCATGATAGTGGTCTTCATAATAACTATAGCTACATCTTAAATTCTTAATAATTAGTCATATTAATACGAAACGATGCCATACCGTAGAGTAACGAGAATACCATCTGCCTGATCAAACAACCAGGCGCATCGTAACCGTAAACAACACACAACGATACGATAAAACAGTGCAACGAAATTACAGCGAGAGCAAGCTTGATTGCTCCTTAGACAGCAATGGACGTTCCCAGATTCAGGTCGCCGACGGTGGTGGTGGCCTCCATAGACGCCACGGCGGCGGCGGCGGTGTCGTTGCGGCGGCCGGAGAGCGCCTCCTGCACCCTGGTCGCCATGCCGTCGAGCCCGTCCTGCAGCCGCGCGGCGAGCGCCTCCTTGGCCGTGCAGGCCACGGGCTCGCACTCGAACTCCCACCGCAGCTCGCACCCGCCGCCGTTGCCGGCGGGGACGACGCTGAGCGTGGCGAAGAACGTGCCGAAGCCCATGTTGTTATCGTTCATCTCGTACCGCAGCATCCGGGCGGCGGCGTCGTGCTCGAGCAGCGTCTCGTGCGCCCAGTCGGCGACGACGCCTTCCTCGCCGGCGCGGGGCACGCCCTCGCAGTAGCGCACGCACCCGGGGGACTGCGGCGAGCCCGACACGCGGCGGCACTTGGCCACCCGCGGGTGCCACCGGTGGAACGACGAGAAGTCGGACAGCAGCGCCCACGCCTCGTCCGCCGTCGCCGCCGTCGCCGCCGCCGTTACCCTCCCAATCCACTCCAGCTCCCTCTCCCTCTCCCTCCTCGCCGCCGCCGCCATGGGTACAACTCGTGCTCTGCCCCCGTGTGTCAGTGTGTGTCCAAGAAGCTAGCGTGCGTGTCGTCATACTGTTTGGAGTGGCGGCAATTTATAGGGCGGGAAAACGGGTTTCGGATCCGGGTGCCTTCGCGTTGTGAGGAGGTGACAGGTGGGGCCCAGAAATGTGGTCGTATTGGACAAGTGGTGCACTGTGCCATCACGTCATGCCAGAGCATGGGACCCACGGGAACATACGGCATGGTCTCATGCAGGGCCGGCCGTATAATTTCAAGCGCCTTAGACGAAATTTATATCAAGGACCATAAAACGATTTCTTTATATATTATATGTAGTTTTTACTTTTAAATTTTATATTTTATTTACAATTTTTTCATTTTATAAATTTTTTTCCCTTTCTCAGCACCAGATTGTCATTTTATTATTTGTTCTTTATTACTTTTTTCCGATTTTGTGATTTTATTTTCTAATATCCTCCTTCGGAGCAGCTGGATGCCGGCGCATGGGCTTACGGCGTCCTCGCGTCGACGGCGGCGTGGTCACGGAGCAGCCGAGGCGTCGAGGCGAGAAGTTGGAGAGTCGTGCGGCGCAGCAATCTTGCAGTCGTGACACATAATAGACGGATGAAGTTATTGGTACAGTCATACTCGTACATACATGGCTATGGGCCCTACGCTGTCCCTCTCTTTGCCCTAGCCCAGAGCCGGGCCTAGTGTCATGTACTGACGCTGCTAGCCTAACGATAATCAAGGTAAGATGGATTAGATTTTGATACATATATTAGCGTGATCAACCATGCGGCCCTGTCCCGAGCGCCCTTGGTTTATAGTAATAAACTTTTGCGCAAATTATATATACCATTATTAGTGTGTATGAGGTTCATAAATTCATCCCCAACAAGCCATAAGATTACAGTTTCGGGGTTAAGCTAGGCTTTGATCAGGGAGGTTAATGGTGATACCTAGGGTTTAAAATGTCTATGACAGAGTGGGTGTTAAATGTCGAAGTGGTAACTGACGTAGAAGACGGTCTGCACATGTAGTGAGTGTCGAGAACTCCAAAGGTAAAGGAGGGGGCTCAATGGTGACTCAGCTAGATTGCTTCTCACCAAAGAGAAAGAAGAACACAACATAAAAAGACATCAACAATAGAGGAGGTTAGTGAGGTGGGACTGTGTGCAGAAGGTTATGTATAGGATCACTATGAGATTCACATGGTGGGTGTGTGGCGGTCCTAGGACTTTGAACGGGTTACGGTTATGTATTATAGAGATGGAAGAGAGATCTAGAAAATTGTATTATCTCTTATTATCACAAATTCCAATGGACGTAGATAAATATATATAGAATGAGAGCATATGCGTGTAGTTGGGAGGAGCAGATGAAGGTAGGAAGTGGAAATGGTTTCCCACAATTGTGAACAGCGGATTAGGGCTATGGTCTACAGCCCATATGAATGGGGACTATGGGGGATTTGAGGTCTTAGGTTTTAACATAGTCCCATGTTAAATCTAGTTTGTCTTCCAACCCTAAAAATTATTTTGGGATTGTGTTTAGGGGCCCTATTAAAGTGGCTCAACAATTTAAATTCGGAATCTCCGTACAAAGTACAACTTTGTAATTAAATATCAGAATCATTATATGTACTCGTAAAACAAAATTATAAGGAATTTAAGATATATAGGTTCCGTATATAATTTAGAAACCGTGCAAATACACGTCAGTAATCAGTAATTTTGGAACTACTAGAAATTGAATTGATTTATTTTGAGATTAAGTCAGAATCGATAATTAGAAAGTACAAATTCATTTATAAATGAATATTCATTCAGCAATATATTCATATAATTACTATAGAACTATATAAATTTATTTAGAAAAAAATACACGTAATATTATTAGCATGTAAAAAATGCACAATAATATATTGGAAGAAAAGTGCTACAAAAGTTAGCATGATTACGTATATGTTATATATTCGAAAGCGTTTTTCTCTTACCAACTGCAGCGAGTTGTTTGTGACTATCAGCTTTTGTGCTCTCTCCATCAATTAAAATACAACAGGGCAAGCTGACCAAACAGATCCCGGAGAGGGCCAGGGGCGGTCTCTCAATCAGTCCTTAAGTTACTGGCAGTGGACCTCGAATCAACACATGGGAGCTACAAAAGTCAGGATTACTAATTGGTAGCATTAACGTCTATGATGGGTCAAGATGCATGGCGACTGGGACCAGCTGATTCCGTTCCAGGGATAGCTCACTTTGTGCGCTCTCAACCTATTGCAGACGCATTCCATCGATCAAAAGGGAGGGGGCAGATGCTGGACCTGGTAGGAGTGGGGATAGGTCTACATGGCTACATTGTTTGTCTAATTCAGGGCTCACAATTTCAGATCTAAATTGGTTCGTCCCAGTAGGATGTTTTCTGTTAAAAAAATTAAACTTTTTTAATTCAGCAATAAATTATTCAAATTCAAAAAGTTTCTTCTGATTTTACCCAAATTTTCAGGATTTGGCTCCCAAAATGTTTCCACATTCTAAAATGGTTGAACCGTAGCCTAATTAAGCATTTCATATTAGGGTCATAATGGAGCTGACAAGCGACCCTAAGTGTTAAAAGAGAAGGCAGCGAGGGACAAACGTGGCAAGCAGCTATCACACAGTTATAGGGATGAAAATAGATTGGAAACGGATAAAAATAAGATTTCTCATATTCATTTATATATTTTTTAAAATTAGAATCGTAATCACAAACCCTGGATATGAAAACATAATCTAATATTATCATATATAGATATAGAGTGAATATGAATTGAAACAATACAATAATAAATATTTATTGAATATAAAAACCTCATTAGACAAATAATAGATGTAAAGTTTTTGTATATCAAAAAATATAAGTATAAACACGTACAAACTGATTGTATTACTAGTCTTCTTTCTAAACCACATTAATAAGAAATATCTAGTCATGGTAAATATATTATATTATTATGATTGTAGATCATATTTGATATTTTATATTGGCTTTTAGTTTTAGATTTTTGCCAAAAATGAACAAATTTAAATTTAGAATTAATAAATATGAAGTTTTATCCATCATAAAATCATAAATTAGTATATTATAATTTAATTCTAAAATAAGATAAGAAGAAAAAGAAAATGAATTACATGTGGTTTTGTAGTTACACAGAAAATATTCGATAAATGGATTGGGCTAAAGACATAGGTCTAAGTATAAAAACTATGGGCTATGCATTTTTTTTAAACTATCAGACAAATATCCAGATAGTTTTCGACAGAATCCAATTTCTCTACACTAGTCTTATTGTATCCATTTTCTTTTCCAAGAAAAAATCTGAATTCATTTCCGTTTCCAAAAGTACTCGAAAAACATCCGCTAGACACTATCTGTTCCAAAAAAAAATCGTTCGGATCTATAGAGATGAATGATGGTAAAAGTCAAAAATAAAAAAAATCTAAAAAAATATATTTTTAAAATCTATACATTGTTTCCTCACGATCCGCAACTCCGATTGAGCTAAAACTCAGTTAGAATAAATTACATAAAATTTACAGACTTCTAATCTTGAAAAAAACTTATTGTCTAAAAAGGTTGATGGAAATTAATTGAAATTTATTAATCCATAATTAATTGATTAAATAATATTTAAAAATAGCTAACCAATCAACACCGTAACTAAATTTTAGATGAAAAAACCAACCTAAATCTAAAAAAATCAATATAAGTCAGATCCTAGGCATCCACAGAATATATATTATTAATATTATATAGGGTCTCTAAATCATTAAAAAGATTTCTCCACGAAATCCTCAAAACTGTATATTAGAATTTTAATATATTATCTTTCAAATCTTCTAGAAAACAAAAATAATTTTTTATAGCGAAGAGTAATAGATAACAGTCTGTTACTGTAGCAGACAAGGACACTACTGTGTTTGCCCCTGGTTCACCTCGACTCCGGCCACGCCCGCACCACGCAACCAGGCCACGTCTGTGTCATTGGTTCATCTCACTTTTACATGCACGTCGTTTCAAACTACTTGCCACGCTAGCCCGCTCTACAACTGTACTTATACCGTGTTATTGCAGCTCGACTGGGCCTCGCCTATGGGCGTGCGAGCCCACTGTGGCACTTAGCCTACTCACCTCTCCTTGTGTCAGGTGGGCCTCCACACCATGCATGTCTACTTAACTTCTTGTGCCCGTTGTTAGGCCATATGCTCTTAGATATAAAAAAAATATTTTTAGTCATATACATATGTGTTGATCGATATGAAAATTTTAATATAAATTAATTATGCAACAACAGTTTTAATATAGATAAGTGTTGCTAATTTTAATATAGACCTAATTTTTTTATCACTTTTGAATTCACAATCAATCCTTAGATAAAAACATTAGCAACACCACATAAATAATAGTATTTACCTTTAAAAAAATTGCGTGTATAAACACTCTCTAACTTTTTTACAATAGACTCATAAAGAAAGAAAGTTTTTCAATTTTATACTAGTTTTTATGAGCAACTTAAATGATCAATATAAACAAACTCGCACATGCCACGCTAAAAATAATTTACACTCTCATATCCATACACATATAATATAAATTCGACGTAACTATAATTAATAATTTATTATAAGATATAATATTCTTTCCTTACCTATTTTAAGCTTGCTATGCACTGTTAGTGCTTTAAACGATTAATAACTTAACTGATTTCTACACAAAATAAATTATAAGAAATTATATACACCATGAGTTTTACTTTTTAATCCGTTAAGCCCTATGCCTATGTCTTTCGACCTTATACACACATAATATTAAGAAATATCTAGTCATCGTAAATATATTATATTATTACGATGGTAGATCATATCTGATAATTTATATTGGCTCTTAGTTTTAGTTTTTTTTCCAAAAATGAACAATTTTAAATTTAATATTAATAAATGTGAAGTTATATCCATCTTAAATCATAAATTAGTATATTATAATTTAATTCTAAATAAGAAAAGAAGAAAAACATAGTTAATTACTTGTGGTTTTGTAGTTAAATACCATGTTTCTAAAATAGAAAATATTCAATAAATGAGTTGGGCCAAAGACATAGGTACTATGGGCTATGCATTTTTTTTCTGAAACTATCCAGACAAATATCTAGATAGTTTTCGATCGAATCCAATTTTCCCCGAATTTCGAATTCCATTTCCAAGAGAAAAAAATCCAAATTCATTTTCAGTTTCCAAAACTATTAGAAAAACATCCATTCGACACTATCTATTTTTAAAAAATCGTTCAGATTTATAAGATACAAATATAGATAATCAGAGGGGATGAATGACTGTGATGAATGACTGTGGAAGTTGAAAATAAAACATAATAAAAAAACATGTTTTCAAAATCTAGAGATAACATTGTTTCATCACTAAATATATTGTATGCATAGATTGATAACTCCGATTGAGCTATATTTTAAGCTCTCAAAAAGAGCCACAACCATAAAAGTAGAAGAATCTCTAAAATTTACTTTTTTAGCATGTGATTCTCACCAATTCTTGTCACCGGACATATGGCGTGAGCATCCAAAATCCATTAGACAAATTTTCTCTTTTCTCGTGTGAGGTGACTATATAGAAGAAAACAATGTCGATGTTTTAGTACTAGAGTTAGTAATATAGTATTTAGTAATCTAGCACTAAGACATATGGTACACACAAGTAGACATAACACAAGTATGTTTATGCAAAAATTTAGATCTAGCATTACTCACGTTAGTAGAACTAGAAGGGCATGCCTTACTTAAATTAGAGTATGCCTTAGCATTTTCTCTTATTTGTTGCTTAGTAAGTTTAAAACAAAATTCTACATTATGTCCATCTCTATCACAGTGAGTGCAAGTGTATTTAACTTTATATTTAATATTAGAAGTATAAGTTAGATTGGTGAAGATGATATGATACTAGCAGATGTGAAGATTATATTTTTAAGTTCATCAACTATCTAAATTATGCCACTACAAATAGAGTTAACAGTAGTTAGAGCATAAGTCTTATAATAATAATAATAAAGATAATAACTCAAACCAATTTTAAATTTCTAAGAACAAGTCTTTTGATTCAAAATTTGATTTAATCTTTTAGTTACTATCTTTTCTTGCAAGTAATCAATATGCTTTAAAATAGTGATACAATTTTTACAATAGACATGATAAAATTCATCATTTTTATTATAATTAGAGCATGAAAGAAGCAATACTATCTTTTAGTTTATCAATTTTAGTATTAGCATTTTTTAACTTCAACTTAAAATAATTATAATTATTATAAAAAACTGATTTATCAACTACATAGACATATTTATTAATTTTTATTTTTCAAGTTTAAGTTCATCTAAGATAGAAGCGGATATATCCATTAGAAAAGTAAACTGTAATATAAATAAGTCATATAATTTGCACGAATCTAGAGGAGTTATTGTTTAATTCTTGTAATTTTAATATTTAACTATTTAACTAAGGTATCTTGTTTCTTAATATTTTTTATTATCTTCTCTAATAAAATACCAAGTTTTTTAACACTATAAGCTAAATCAACCTCATTGTCGCTATCGTTGTTGATATCATTATTGGTGATGCTTTTGCTACTTGCTATCGTACATAGACTAGTCAAGTTATACTTGCTTTTGAGAGTATCATTATCATCTCTCGGTGTCCATATAACTTCAATTTACCTATTTAAGAGTGAAAAGAACATGTTACACTACCTTATGGTTCAAATACCTCTTCTTCTTGATTGTCTTCAGTGTACGCTTCTTGTCACTCTCTAACATGTCTTCCTCCTCATCTTGATCCTAAAAAATTTTGTTAGAAATTTTAGTCATTTAAGATGAAAGTGATTAAGCCAACCACATTCAAAATATATTCGAGATTCTCCACTGTTTGCTCTCTTTCTAGAACAAACATTTTGTAAAGCTCTTATAAAGCATGTGGAGAGAAGTGACAAATCATCTTCAAAAAGTTATTCTAGCTATTCATCATTTAGTTAAGACAAATAGAATAGAGTATAGCTAAATGAAGAGTTATCACTAATAGAGTTACTAGCTTGTGAAGTTAAAGCTATTGATTTATTAGCCATATATTTCTAGCAAAAAAAACATCTAACTCGTGAGTTTTTAATTTAAAATAAAACATAGTACTTATGGTTGTATATTTTCTAATTGATGCTAACTTCATCTCCCATATAGAAATATTTAAAGCTATTAGCAATTGGCGAGAATTTTTAGCCTCATATATAACATTAATACACCACAAGTTGCTAATAAATTTATTAAAGAGAGTAAAGAAATCATTAAGTGATTTAGTAGGTTTCATATCAAAATGCATATATTTCTTTTTATACATGTCCTGAAATATCTCTTTTACTGTGTTTGACCCTTCATAATAATTACAAAGTAGTATTCGTACCTCATATGCTAACTTGAGATGTCTTACACAGTCAACACCATCAAAAAAACACAATGTTTTATGGAATAACTACCCATCGACATATTTTCTAATCATTAGTTAAGATCAGGAATAACTACCCATCGACATATTTTCTAATTGTTAGTTAAGATCAATTATAAAATATAATAAGATAAATAAGTTTTCTCTTATACCACTTGTATGATCGACTCATAATAAGATAGAAAATCAGAAGGGTGAATAATTATGAAAATCAAAAACTAAATTTAATACTTCTCACTAATCATAAAACCTCAAAATCCATGTTTTCAGAATTAGGACACGATACTGTTTCATTACTTAAATAGATTGTAGCCATATATTCGTAACTCCCATCGACTGAAACTTTGTTAAAATAAACTAGACAATTTTTTTTAAAAAAAATCAACTTTAATCACACCAATCGTACTTATAGATCTTGAGATATTAATGAAATAAAATTACCGTACAGAAAGTTGATGGAAATTAATTCATCACTAATTATTTAATAAAATGAGAAAAAAATAATTAACCAAAAAACACCCTACATATATTTTAGATTAAAGAAACCGATCCAAATATCAAAGAAAAGCAAATTAATATAAAATTGATCGCTAGGCATACATAAATGTAAACAAGGGATTACTTACCATTCTAATATTCTATAAACTTATCTTTATTAACAAATTTGTGCTTATAAGATACCTCTCCAAATCATCCAAAAGATTCTTCCATGAAATATTCAAAACTCTATATTAGAACTCTAATCTATTATCAAATTTATTCTATCCTTAATCTCTAAAAAATATTTTTTATAGTGAACAATAACGGACCACAATTTACAATTTGTTACTATAGCATATCAGGACACTACTATGTACGCCGCTAGCCCACCGCCGACTTGAGCCATACTTGTATCACGCAAATGGGCCATGTCCACACCGCTGCCCATCTCGCTTCCACGTGCACGCCGTTAGGGCTTGCTTGTCATGCCAACCCGATCCACAGCTTCAGTTGGCCATCATCGCTTCATTAGGCCTCTCCTCTGCTCATGTCAGCCCACTACGGCCATTGCCTACTCACAACTCCTCGCGCCAGCTGGACCTCCACACCTCATGCCCTAGCCTAAATTTATGCACTAGCTGTTGGACCATCTTTCTATAATCTAATATATATCAGTGTACATACGTGCTTGTCACACTTCGTCATTATAATATAGATAAATTTTACTAATTTTAATATAAAACATTTTTTTATCATTTTTTATTTCATATGATCCAGAACTATTTGAACGTTGCCTTGAGATGAAGAATAAGAATTCATTCCAAAAGAGGAGGAAGCCCAAAAGGTGGGGCGGAGCCACTCCCAGATACCCTGGACTGCCACGTGGGCTTATCGACGATTGCTCCGCTAAATTTTTAAGTCTTTCCAAGGATTGAAGATAGAATATTTCTAACTTTACCACTGGAAGAAAGCATCCATATTAGAAAGGTGGTGATGATGACCGTAGAAGGCTAGCTTACTTGAGTGATGCTAATGGAGGCTTGTGGGAGGAGGCTCACTGAGCCAATATTTTTAATTTTTAATAGATAACATCATTCGTTTAACATGAGGTTTGACCATTCATACTATTTAAATATTATATTTAGTGCAAATATAAAAAAATTAAAATTTCTTTAATGATAAAACACATAATAATAAAATAAATAATACTTACATACTCTATTTGTTATATTGTAAGACATTTTTATTTTTTTTAAGTTAAACTTTTTTAAATTTGACCATGTGTTTATAGATAAAATGCAGTAAAATTTTTAATAAAAAATATACTATCAAAATATATTCAAAATTATATTTGATAAAACTAAATTGTGTTGTAGATATTGTTAAATTTTCATATAAACTTGATCAAACTTAAAAAAATTGACTCTGCAAAAAGTGAAAATATGTTATAATATAAAACAAAGGAAGTAAAATTTTTAAATAAGATGAATGTTCAAATATCATATTAAAAGTCAACACCGTAATTATAGTTGGAACATGTATGGTGGAGGGTGGTGTCTAGTAGTCAGGTGGTGGGTGTGGTGACTTGTGTGTGTGCATGAAAGTCTCAGCCTTTGATCTCCATCAAAAGGATAAAAAATTCGGCTGATTTTAGGAAAATGACGTGTAGACGATATATACATCTCTGACGAAAAAAAAACTACTCTTTTCGAGAATAAAACAAAAGATGGTTAGATCGGTCTCCAACATGTATGAATTCTCTTTTGTGAGACCAAATCTTCTAGGATCTTATCTCATGGGTCTATGGTGGTTACAGGCAGGCAAAGCACGCTGTCATGGGTGAGTGGTGCACCAGGCATGCATGCAGGCTTTACGATATGATCAACATCAGATAGCCAGAGCCACCATATGTACAATGGCCCCCCATCCTATCACGTCATTAGCAAGCTTGCGCATACATGCATGGCTGCTCCACCCATTATGTAATAATGCTGCAATGATCGGGCCATCCCTAACCCTGAAGCTACCTAGCTGTTTCTGCGCCGTCAAGCTTGGCTCGACATGCATCATCTACTTTTGCATTATTCATGTGCTACGTAGCAGGCACTATCACCTTTGTTTCTGAGTCGATCAGTCGAAGGTGCAACAGTGATCGCCATGCGTCCATGGCCCCTCACCCTCCGGCCATGAGTGACAAGGCCATGGCTTGATAGCTAGCAAGCGACGGCGATCGATCGATCGATAACTAGGCAATTCTTCAGTCTTCACCAAATGGTGATTAACCGGATCTCTTTTTCAGAATTGCGCATATATACTTGAGTGTGTATGCATGTCGATATATAGCCTGTGTGCGCTTGCTCAATTAATGGTTAACTATTTACTAGATGTTACTAGATATATTATTGCAACATCGTTTGGATCCTTTATTCTCTCATCTTGCAAAATCATTACTCTAAATTAAATGTTAATCTGTTAATTCAAAACAATACAAGGAGAAATAAATAAAAACTCCGGTTGAACGGTGGAAGATGAAAAATCATTTTGTTAATCAAAGTAGCAACACACAGACACTTAACTGCATACGTTTTGCCCATTTAGACGCAGGATTTGCGATAAGGACTTTTGATGCTTTTAGTCACTATGATTTGCATGTTTCCATTTTTTTTGCTTAACTTATGCACTTCTCAATATACAACTACCATATGTATCTTAAACTATTCAATTACATAAATTGATGGTACGACTTGTGAACTTGCAAGATGAGAATTTTTTTCATTAATCATATTTTTTCATTGTGGTAGGGTAATTGGATGCCACATGGAGAGAATCCAATTGCTAAATAACAGTACTAATAAAAGTTTTTCCTCTCTAATAAAGTTACTTTATATAATACCATTGGAATTTTTAAACTAAAAGCACATAAAAGTATTGCACATTTTATCAAATGATATGGTTTTGTATTCAATGCATATGATTTTTGTTATTTACCTAAACACCTCTCATCTAACTGACTAACCTGAGGAGATACTGAAGCATATTTATATTATATATGTAATTTGAAAAATGTTACTCCGAATAAACTGTTATGCTATATATGCTTGGCAAGTAATATGTGAGGCAATTCGGTTAGTATCACTTCCACCACCAAATTCGCTATCATGTGGAATTGATCCCTACACCACCACCACCAAATAAATCCTCTCCCTTATAGAATTAATTACCCTCCCACCATTAACCTATCCCTTAAAGAATTGATTAGCCTCCCACCATAAGTTGTTTGGCTCACTTGGGTTTGACACATTGATGGGAGATTAGTGAAAGGATTGTTTGAGTCATGAAGGAATGTTATTTCCACATTTGATAGTTTGGGATGCTTATGCTTGTTTGATTTTTGATTAATAAAAACATTCGGTGTAATTTTTTCAGGAGCACAACTTCAAAAGTTTCTAGCATTTATGATTGTGTTTAAAAATCATTTTTGTTGAACCATGCAATGAATTGTCTCTCCCTCTTCTTAATAAATAAATTAAATAAAGTTTAGATAACATAGGGTATTTATTATGGTAAGTTGCACAAAACATAGGGGGTTGGGCACATGGAGTAAATTTCACATCCAGCCAGCGAAAAACATTAGCACAATCACTTTAAATATTTGTTCTATGGTGTTTAAAGATTTTTTTTCTAAAAAAACTGATAGAGATAATCTAACACTATGAATATTTATGCGGGAGTTAAACCTTGCAAGCAAAGTGAAATGTATAGCATATATGACAAAGTATTCACACACTTCTTAACCCCATACAAGAACCAAAGACGGAAAGACTTTGCTCTCTCGCGATTTTTTTTCTTTGATGATTGCTTAGATTGGGCAGTTGTCTCCGGGAGGCATGGAATTGAATTATTGGAGCCACGCGTGGGCGGATCTGGTCGGACTGCAGCGAAATATCGTCGCCCTTTAACGTCGCCGTCTTCATCGTCCAGAGTCATCATTACGCTTACAGTTCTCTCCATTCTTATCTAGCTAGCACTAATTAAGCACAATCATACAGAGTAATTAATTAAAAACCTGCCGGAATGCACGTACGAAATGAGACATAAAAGAAACTGTGTAGACTCATTTTTATAGACATGATTTGAAAATTGCCTCTAAAATTCCGAGTTTTATCCTCTAGAGGCATTTTAAATATTGTGTAGAAATTTTTTTCCTTAGTGGTAGTTCAGAGACAATTTTATCATATTTTAAAGGTATTTGTTAAATTTATCTTATAAAGATATCTTTTAGTCATTCTAGAATTTGCCTCATATGTAAAAGTTATTATGTTGTGGTATTTTAACCTCTTTGAAGACACTTTCTGATAATCTACACTGACCAACTAGATATAAATGAAACATGGTATGTAGAAAATAGTAATGAGATTAGGTTTAGATGGCTTAGTATAGAAAAGGTAGAAGTAAGACATCTTGATTTTTAATGATTGGTATAACTGTATTTTTTTTCTCTTTTTCACAATAGTTTACTATATTACTGGTTCAAATTAATTCCTTTGTATTTTTTAAAATGTATAAAGGCATTTAAAAAATACCCCTATAGTATAAGAAAAATGTCTCTATAAAGCGTTTTTATCGTAGTGATAGTTTATTCTCCTCCCCTCCTCCTGAGTTTGATCTGGTGTTTTCACATATCCCGTTGAGAGGTAGGAGAAGAAGAGGGAGAGTGAGAGGTCTTGCCATGGGCCAACCTCCAGAATCTGCCGAGCTCTCGCCGACCACCAAGATCTAGAAACTTCACAGGTTCTAACTCATTTCTCGCCGAGCTCCAGGTTCTGATTTTACCAGCTGCCAGTGAGGGAGTTTATTTCCGTCAAAAAAAAAAGGAGGGTTTCTTCCATATATCATTTTTCTAGGTTTTTATGTATGATGAGATTTTTTATATCATGTAGAGGAGTGCAATTTCAACACGCTTGCGATTTATACTGATTGGCATCCATCACCCGGGAACTAAAACAATTTTCCACATGTTTATTTTTCCGATGACTACTTGTTAGATCTGATGCAACTTTCCTACCTACGTTAAATACATGTAGAAACAATTCAGGCGTTTTACTCTTTTGACATCACGATCCAGCATTGGAGCATCTGTGATATCTCTTCTTTTCCTTTTTCTGATAATAATCTTATACCAATACATGGCTAAATAGAGAATAATGGTAGCAATCGTCCTTCTCCTCCACACATAGTAGTAGTACTCCACGTAATATTGTAGATACAATTTCCTTCATCCCATCTATGAGACAGTAGCAAAGTTCATAAAATACAAAGCTATCTCTAAGAATAATATTATAGAATCAATCAATACATTGAAGGGGACGACACCATATGCATATCTTCTAGCATAATAAACGGAGAAGTAAAAACAAAAGGCATAGGGCAAATCGGAAGCCTATGTTATAGCACAGATTACTACTAAAAAAATTGTCCTATGGATAAACACATTGAAGGGACTGCACCATATGGTTTAATATATGCATTTTTCATAAAATAAACACCTACAGGGTACATCAAAGTAGAAGTAGAAGGTAAGAAATTGAGAATGCATCTTCTCAAATATACATGCATGCAGAAAATCTAAAAGGGAACTCTCGGGCACAAATCAACTCTTGACCACCTACAAGAATCAAGAAGGAGAGGATACAGATCTACACCTATATGAGATTGAGAAATCCATATTTGCATGAACAGGAGATGAGAAGGGGAGGAAATCATGGAGATTTTGCTAAACTACAGGTGGCTTTAACAATTTTACTTTGCAAGAGATGCTGCACCAAGAAATCCTCAGCGAGTACTGAGAAGAGAAGGAGACGAGAAGAGAGAGTTGACCATGGATAGGACTCGGTGGAAATGGGAGGAAATAAATAACAGGATGGCTTCTTCATCTGCTTTCATGGGAGATTTTTGGTGCAGTTTGCAGGAGATTTTTGTTGTAGTTGGTGCGCTGCACAACCATGATGAGGAAAAAGAGCGCCATAGATTTGGCAGAAGCGTGCCTAAAAGGTTGCAGCAAACCTATGGTTAGTAGAAAAGCAAACACTAACCTAAGCACTTGTGGCATGCCTAAGATTAGGTTTGGGAAAACGTGACCAAGAACCAAACATGCATTAGATCTACAAGGTTTAGTACTAGTGTAGATCTTAGAAAATGAATCAATCAGGCCTGGCTCAGCCTGGACCATTTGGCCTGCATGCCCATGGCATCAATTGGCAACCAAACAATGGCTGCGTAGCCCAGAATAATGTAGCCCACTGGCCAACCGTGCACTCGTTGCGTAGCCCAACTGAACGAATCTAGCGGTGCTAGAATAATAATTCCACACCACTACACATATCCTAAGCAGTAAGCATGCATGATTGGGGTAGTCTTTGATCAATTTGAATTTTTGTTTCCCAATCTTGCTCCATTTGTATTTTTGGCAATTTGGGTAATGTTGTGTCCCTTCAGAAAACTTGTAGCAAAAATGTTTCCTTGGATTGTTTCTATTAGGGTGGGGAATCTTTTTAACGCCATCCATTCTAAAATATAAGATTATTTGTTTTCCATGTTCACCTCTATATAATCTCTAAAGCCACTACAAATAGGGTGGGTTTTGATAGATTAAAAATTAGCCATTGCTATTTTACTTGCAGCTTGCGTGTCAACTAGATCACCCATCTGTTTGTCTTTGCAACCATATTTTTCTCGTTGTATTTTTATATTGAAACCTTCATCTTAATTTAGCGATTTAGTACTTGATCTACTTATTCTTACATGTCTTCGATTGCTTTATGAGACGAGTGCCCTTATGACTGGATTGATCATGCTCCACAAGATCATGTTCAACCATTGGAATTAGTGTATCGATTGCTAAGACGCATCATCTTTAAAAGCTTGTAATCGGGACGAGAATATTGTTCCAACCATCAATTGAGTTATCCATCGCTATCAAAATATCAGGACCAAAGTTGCCATTAAGTGGTATCATAGATTTCATTGCTTGATGAGTGATTTATTGTTTCGTAATTTTTTCCTACCTATAGTCCAACAAACAAAAAAACAAGTAAATTAGATTACCCATAATCCATGACAATTCGAGCATTTTACTAGTTCTGCTTAGTCTTAGTTTGTTGAGTTTTTTGTTACATCATTGTGTCGAGTTGCTGGTCATAGCTAGTTTCTTAGTTGTCTAGTCGTGTAGAGTTTTGAGTTCTTGCCACTTCTATTATTGCCATCAACACCATCACTACTAGTTTCTCTGGTGTCGTCACAATATTTCATTCCTTGCATCCGAGTTACTATCATTGTTAAGTCGGTTTCATTGCCTTTGTTGAACTAGTTTGCCTTCCTTTCATATCCGAGTCCATAATTTTGAGTTTGTGCCCTAGGTCAAGGTTTTCTGGTTGCTAGTTTAGATCGTGTCTGAGACTAGTTGTGGTAATTCCTTCACTGCATCCCACGCCTTCCATATCGGTATCTTTGGTCCACACCAAAACCCTAGGTTAGAGGTTTTTCCTTAAAATGATCATAACTTGTGCATACGGACTCGAAATTAGGCAAATTTTATATCTATGGACATCTATAGAAAATTTTACACCTGCTTCTCCTTGCTTTGTCAAGTTTGGTGAAATTAGAATTGTGAAATTCTCCTTGCAAGATTATGTATCTAAGGCAAGAAGCTTTGAAACAACCTTCGAAGCAAATTTTTTACAAGACACATTCTATATCCATTTAAGATCAAAATTTTTGTGGTTGGATCTTGTGTGCTCCTAAGTTAAGAAAAAAATATAAAGGAAAAGTCACCAGTGAAAAAAAAGAGTACATAGGGAGCCTTGCTTTTCTTTGTGATACATCCATTTTGTTTTTAGTCTTGTTTGTGCTTGCCTTACTATTTGTTTCCTAATAGGTGTCTTGTGGCGTCTTTTGTGGTTAAGCTAGTGTCTCTATTACTTTCTAATCTAGGACTACCACGGTGCCAACCTTGAACGATTATTTAACTTGCTTGACTAACGTGGTTACTAGTATCTTCCTTGTGCATTATATTTAGAACTCCTATAGCTCCACATATCCGACTACAACTTGACATGTATTGTTGTTTGCAACGCTGATACACTCCTTTCTAGGTTCCCGATTTGTGGGTTGCCGATCCCCTCCTGTTGATCTAAGTAAGAAATAGTAAGAGCTTGTGTGGTCAGGTTGAGAGTGAGTACCTTGCCATAGCTACATCCTAATTGCTTAGGGATTTCATACTTTCACATGTTTTCTTTATATTCATCTTATTCTTCTAACCATGTCAGGCTTGGAGGATGGTAGCAGCATGCCATAGTATCCATGCACAAAGCGCATCATACAACACTTTGATCGACAAGTTATGCTACACGCAGAAGGAGTTGATACAAACTTGTAGGTAGCTAATGAGTGGCTTGGTCAGTTGGAGACAGCACAGATTAATACCAACACCAAGCTTATTGCATTGGAGGATTCTGTTACGACAATCAATGCTAGTCTTGCTTCCCTATTGAAGCCATTTGATGAATAGCGAAACAACAACAATGATGATGATGTCCATGGTGGCAATGACCTTGAAGATGAGTACTCTGCTAACACAGAACATGGTTGTTAACGCCAAAATCTATATGATCCGATGGCGCTAAAGTCGATCGGCTGAGAGGTCTGATGAAGGGTTTAATGTAGTCATCGGTCGATGGAGATACTGAGACAAAGCCGATGGAAGAATTGTAGAAAAGCTGATCAGATTAGTAGAAGATTGGGTCGGCTTGAAGACAGGGGATTGTCCAATCGGGATTAGGTCCGAGAAGCCCGAGGGAAGGAAGGAGAAGGATCGGCTTGACTAAAAGAAGGTCCGATAGATACAGTAGAGAAGCCGATCAGGTTGCGGCAAAGTAAGACCCGGTTACAAATTGAAAGATTAATCAGATGAAACCGGTTTTGGGGAAGAGCCGTGGACTCCACGGCAGGGTGCTTATTTTTGTAAATTATAACCTTACTCAATTAGGAAGGTTTAGCTGGTTAGTTAACTTCTTTAGGAATATTTTTCTTTGTTCTTACTAGGAAATAATGTTCGATGGTCGTAGACGCGTCGGACTCTGTCTGTAAATCCAGGGTATAAATATAGACCCCCTAGAAACATGTAAGACATCTCTCGATCATATACAAATTTGACGCATCGCCACCCTAGTTCATCTAGGTTTTACCGACGGGTTCTGGCTCTCGACGCGGGGCTGCATCGGTTAAGTCCGATCTCCGGCGAAGGGGTAAGTCCCGCCACCATCCCGAAATGTCTTGTTTTGTCTGAGGATGCATCGGTTAGGTTCAACCTCTTAGGCCGATCGGATGTATCGCATCATGTCCGTGCAGAATCTATCAGCCCATTAAGCTCCCTCTGCCGTCGTTAGTTTCGTGCTGCATCGGTTAGGTTCAACCTACGGGGCTGCCGATGGTAGATCGAGCTTTAGGCCTATAACCTTCTGCACAGCGTATCATCGGAGTGCTAGCCGATGAGTTATCCATGCTCTGTGCTTCACGCCCAGCACATCGGCCCCTCGGCCGATACGCATCAGCCTTTAGAGGCGTCCCACGACGCGTAACGCCAAACGTATCGGTCCCCCAGCCGATACGCACCCGCCTTCAGAGAGGCGTCCCCTCATCGGCTTAGCTAGCCGATGGGTTCGTTACTATCCTTGCTACGATATAGCCGATCCGGCATCCTCCGTATCATCGCCGCTGGCCCCGGCCTCGTACTTTCTCGGTTAGGTCCGATCTTCGAGGTTCGGTGTTGATGGTGCTGCCACGGCGGGCGATGGGTCTCGTGCTGTCATATCCGGATCGGCATCGGCTTTGCAGCCCGTGCCTTATTGCGCTAATCATTGCCTAGACCGCATGCACACTTATCGGTTTTTCCAGCCGATAAATCACTGTTCGGCTGTCCGGAGGGATCCCGTGCGCCTCACCATCCTCTGAATACACCCTGGTTCCTCCATCGGCTCTGCGGTCGACCCCTCATCGACACTTGTCCACATCGGCTTCCCAGCCGATCAAACAGCATCCCGATCCTATCGGCAGCCGGTCGATAGCGAGCGTCTGTATCGGACCCGCTCGTCTTACTTCCTTATCAATTGCAGGGTCAAATTGACTGGCACGCCCGTGAACCTCGATGCTTAAGGACCTGCACTGGAGATAAGCAGACCTCCTAGGCCTTCGCGTGACCGAGCCGTCGTCCCTCCTCGGTCGCGAGATTTTTTAGCGGTAGCAATAGTGATCAGGAAGCTTGTCTTTGCCGTAGGTTGCGTCACAACCGTGATGGTATGCATCGCTGATGCGAGCTACGCAACAACGATGATGTTTTTGGTAAGCTTAAATTTAAGATACCTATATTTGATGGTAAATATGACCCTAATGCATATATTACTTAGGAGGTTGATATTGATAAAAAATTGCATGTCTTGAGTTTCCTAAAAAATAAAAGAATTAGGGCTGCACTAGTGAGTTTATTGATTTTGCTTCTGTTTGATAGATAAAGAATGGAAAGAAACATCTTAATAACATGCCACAAACTTAGGATGCATTAAAACGGGTTATGTGGGCTAGTTTTGTTCCTTCTTATTATGCGTGTGATCTGTTACATAACTTGCGACAGTGTGCTAGGTGTAGCAGAATAAGTTACAAATGGATATATTACATTGTCATATAGAGGAAAATGAGGAAGTAGGGATGTCTAGGTTTTTGGGGGTTTTAAATCGTAAAATTCATGACATCCTTGCTTACAAAGAATACATTAACATTACTCATTTATTCTATCTTGCTTGTAAGGCTAAAAGTTTCTCCTACCAATTTCACAACTTAGGTTCCTACGGCGATAAAAACTAGCCCTGTCGATAGCACTTCATTTGTTGCTTCTATAGGTAGAACTAGAGATGTTCAATGTCACCGTTGCAAGGTCTATAGATATGTTCATTGTGACTGTCCAAGCAAACGTATTTTGGTTGTTAAGGAGGACGATGAGTATTTATTTGCTAGTGATTCTGATGAAGCTACATATGTTATGCTTGTAGCTGACCATGCAGGTACTAAGCTAGAAGAGCATATTGGAGCTAAAAATACAGAGCATTATGAGAACCTTATTGTATAGTGTATGTTGAGTGTATAGATGGAGAAGGCAGAACAAAATCAATAGTAAATTGATGGCTACCCTCAAACTGATGGTCAAACTGATGTTGTGAATAGAACTTTGTCTACTATATTGTAGGCAATTTTGAAGAAGAACATTAAAATGAGAAGATTACTTACTTCATATTGAATTTGATTATAATCACTCGTTACATTCTAATAGAAAGATGTACCCGTGTAAAATTGTATATGGATTGGTGCCTCACACTCCAATCAATATATTGCCTTTGCCATCTTCTAAAAAATTAAATTTTGATGCTAAACAACATGCCGAATTGATGTTAAAATTAAATGAGACTAAAAAAGAGAACATAGAGCATATAAATGTTAAGTATATGATTACTGGTGATAAAGGTAGAAGGCAACTAATTTTAAACCTAGCAATTTGGTTTGGTTGTATTTGAGAAATAATAGGTTTCCTGATTTTAGAGAATCAAAATTGATGCCTTGAGCTGATGGACCTTTTAATGTGTTGGAGCGAATTAATGAGAATACATATAAACTTAATCTGCCTGTAGATTTTGGGTTAATCCCACATTTAATATTATAGATTTAAAACCATATTTGAAAAAAGGCCAAGGGAAGGATGATGAGGACATCAGCACCTTCAATATATCTCTAGCTATATGAATGGAACATATTGGACTTAAGTAAGTTCATTTATGTGACACCAATAGAGAACATTTGTGAATGCTTGAAAAACCTTAGATATAGATGAGTGTCAAATCTTTTAGTGTGAGTGTGAAACCCTAGATAAAATGAAAAGAGAAAAGAAAAAAAAGAAGAGAAGAAAGAGAGAAATTGGTCTGGTAGTAGTTGGGCTAGCCCATGGCACAAGCACAACAGTGAGCAGCAACTGTGCAGTGCCATATCACTTGTTTTGAGGAGAGCAGGTGTGGTTTATAAGGATGGAAACCTGATGACTTTTAACACTGGTTGGAATCTGTTTTTATGAAGTAAAGACGAAAGTACATTGTAGTGTAGATGTGGTCCAATAGATGAGTACGTAGACATACGGTGCTAGGATGAGCCCGATGATTTCATTTGGTATGACATATACGGTACCTTATATATACGGTACCCTATATATATATATGTGGTGCTAAAATCTTTGAGTGTAGGTGTCTGTAAGGTCCACAATAATTAGAGGAAAAAGAAAAAAAAGAAAAGAAAGTGAAAAAAAGAGGAGAGCAAGCAGCAAAAAGCAGCAGCAAGCCTTAGCCCATGGCAGCTATAGCAGTAGAGCAGATCGGCAGTAGTAGCTCAGTGACTCGCGGCACTTTAGCAGCTTAGTCCCACCTCGCCGTGCCAACATAACCAGCAACAGCCTATAAAGATGGTCGTTCGGACACGTGTAACATCAGTTTGAATATTTTTGTGTAAAGAGAGGACAAAGACATAAGTGTGTTGTCTAACAAATGAGTGGGTTTTGGGCCCTGGGTGAATCCAAATCGTCTAACCCATCAGCGTGATTTAACATCTCCTCTAAAATCGATATTATTAGCACCATCTATTATCTTTGTTATTAGATTTATCATCCACTTCAGGTTTAGATAGTTTTTTCTTCTTCTTACTCAAAATGTGAGACTTAGTGGCTTTAAAGTTTAAAAACTCTTTCGACATATGGCAAAAGAAATCTTTTTTATCATACATCCATAGTTAAATTAAAGGTTATTTACGTAGAGTTTTAATGTTTTAATTCACATATAAATGAATCATATGTATTTTAAATACAAAAAGAATTAATTATGTCAATAAAAATAATTACAGCACTGAAAAAAATTTGCATAAAAAAGCAAATACATATAGATTAAAAATAAACACAACCTAAATAAAATTATAAAATGATTTAAATTAAAAAAACAAATTGGAAAATTTCTCTCACCTCCATGCAAACTAGATATATATGAATATATTGAGATGTACATACAAATTTATCCATTTAAAGTCTCTAAATTTTAAATTTCATGGTTGCTAGAAGAGAGCACAACATTGCATGAAAAATGTATAGGAACTTTGGTCTTAATATTAGCTAAGAGTTGAAGAGTAAACTTTTAAAAAAGAGAGCGCCAAGTGTACCTCCAACCTCAAAGTATCGACTCTATCAAAGAATTCTTTGAGTTCAAAATCCCCCTCTATTTTCAATATTTTTGGAGAAAGAAACGTCAGCTTGGAATCAACAACCCGAGCAGAAAGAAAACTATTAATGAGATGATTTTTTTACAGGCGGCGCTGCAAAAACAAATTAATGCAGGTGGCCGGCTTTACTGTCACAGGTGGCTCAACAGCTTTACTATCACTAAGCTAGCCGCTTGCAATAATATATTTCGCAAGTGGCTCAGCATCTCTTCAGGCCACCAACCACTCAGACGTGCACAATTACTACTCGTCTACATTGTCAAATAGGCTTGGCATGAAAAATTTGCTTTTCTGTAACTAATGTTAATGAAAATATAAACACCCTTTATTACGGACTCATGAAATCAACGAAGAATATAAAGTTCTTATATCAAAGAATATCGAGTTGTTTAAATTTTAGCAGGTATACACAGTATAGTATAGATATATACAAACTAATAGTATTACTTTGCTTCATAATGATCTTTCATATACACTAGTACTAACTAGGCATTATAAGAAGCAACCACATGAATAAGAAATATCTAATCATTGTAAATATATTATATTATTGTGATAGTAGGTCATATCTAAAAATTTATATTAAAAAAATAAGTCGTTTTTACTACTATGGATTTTAGTTTTAGTTTTTTTTGCAAAAATGAACAATTTTAAATTTGGAATTAACAAATATAAAATTGTATCTATCCTAAATCATATATTAGTATTTTTATAATTTAATTCTAAAATAAAATAAGAAGAAAACACTAATGCATTACATGTAGTTTGTGGTTTTGTAGTTAGATACTATGTATTTAAAATAAAAAGAATTTGACAAATAATTTGGGCTAAAGGAATAGCCTAAATATAAGGTAATATGGACTGAGGTTTTTTTTTCATGAAACTATCTGAATACCTGTCCGGATTGTTCTGATCGAATCTGGTTTCTACCGGATACTAGCCATACTACATTCATTTTCGTTTCTGAGAAAAATATCTGAATTTATTTCTGTTTCCAAAACTATTCAAAAAATATCCGTCCGACATTATTTGTTTTTGAAAAATCATCTGGATCTCAGAAAGTATCTGAACACATTTCATTCCTACAAGGGAGTGGCTGTTCTGCAATTTGTGAATTTGAAATAGCATATATGTGTTTGATTTCGTTTCATGAAAAATTTAAAAATGGAGTGATGGTATATTTTTTTTCAAGATTTTTATTCAAACAATGGATCGATTGGTCTGAGCTTGGTGTTTCAGGTTCAGAAGACATACTAACACTGCTTCCGTAAATCTGGCCGAGAAAAGGGACGAGAGATGCATGTCTGAATCTAGAAGGGCTTTATGCCTTTTATGCAAATGTGGTTCCTAAAAGAAACTAAAGAACTTTATGCCAAATCAGAGGGGGTAGGCGTCGGTAACAATTTCAAATATTCTAATGTTTGTATGGAGTTTTTACTCAGTCCAGCCAGCCGCCTAGCTTGCTGCTTGCCTACCCACTTTTAACACAAAAATTTTGTTTTCGAGACCAAGTCCAATTTGGAACACGATTATATGGCAACAGCTTGGGGCAAAATGTCGCCGCCGTGCATCAGTGCATGTTGTGTTTGCAGTCTGCACATCACTTTTTACGGAACCAGAGATTATGCGTGTATCGATCAGCAGATTTACCGAATATTACGTATGCATGGATAGATGGAGCAGTAGAAGACAAGTTACGTACTTTAAAAGTTTGACCACTCTTGAAGTAAACATTAAATATTTATGTCCAGAGCGAGTATATCGATGGATATGACAATTTTCAAACTATTCACCATTTTTATTACTAATTATGCCCAGTTAATCATTTATTTGTAAAAAAAGTATGTGGAGAGAGAAAGAGACTATTATAGCATAAAAGTTATAATTCCTCAGCAAAGTAATAATGACTGTAGTAGCAAAATCTTTACCACTACTTTTCCTCAGGAAAAAAAGAAAACAAAATCGGTACTAAGTCCGTTTATCTCAGTGCTAGTTCTACACTTGAACACTTCTACTGCTGAGACTTGGGCCCATACGAGGAAGCCCGGCTGTGCCCATGCTGGCTGCATCACATGAGAGTTGGGCCACTTCTAGGCCTTATGAGAATGTGAACGGTGGGTACTGGAATTTGGTCCAAGGCTTCTTTGTCCAAGGTTGAACATGAACATGAAGATCCATGTGGATTACTTACGATTAATCTGAATTACATTTTCTTTTTTAGAAAATGACATTTTCTTTTGAGAGAAGTGATAATATGAATTACCAAAGCAACTTCAAGTTTATAAGTGTCTAGGTTGTATCTTTGTAATAAAAAATCATAAATAAACATAGAAATAAATGCAATAGAACAATGTCTAGATCCTCAAGCAGTCAAACCTTTGATCTGCTGACTCCACACGAAAAGAAAAGTCATCACACGCGGTCGAACGCGGCATGACGGTCGACGAAGGCGTAACGTATATTCTACGTATTCCCAGCCAGAAGACGTAGAGATGTCTCCCGTAGCCAACGAGTCGGAGGAATCGATGGCACGAGTTACGAGCACATGCCAGAATCTTCCATACCGTCTCCTCTCCTCTACTTTTGCTTTCCGCCTTTGTTCCCTTCCCTTCCCCGCCCCGTCGCCGACCACCTCGCCTCCGCCTCGTCGCCGACCGCCTCGCCTCCTCCACTCCAAGCCCTAGACCTAGCCACTACCCGGAGGCCCTCGTAGCAGCAGCGCCCACCCGCCTGCCGGCTGTCCGGCTCGCCGCAGCGGCTCCTGGTGACGGAGATTCCGAGCTGCGTTCGGGGGAGGGAGGGAGGGAGGCGAGAGCTTGGAGCGGTGGGCGGGAATGGACGACGCCGACAGCGTCGTCGGTAGCGGCGACAAGCCCGGCGCCGCCCCGGGCGACGACGGGAGCTCCACTCCGCTCCCCGAGACGGTGAGGATCTCCTCTCCCCTTCTTCCTTAGCTACGGGTGTTTCGAGAATGGCGCACTGTTTAGGGGTTTGTCCCCCCGCGATTGGACGCTGCTGCCCGCGCGTTGCGGTTTGCGCGCTGCGCGATTCGTGCTTGGGAAGCGGTGAGGCCGCTTGGCCGTAGTGGTAGGGGGTTGGGGCCTTGGGGAAGAGGTATCCGGTCTAGTTTACATGCTAGAAGCGCGAGTGTAGGTGAAATTTGGTGTTATGCCTCGGATAGTATGGGTAATCACTTGTGGGACAGTAGGATTCGAGTGGTTATCGGTGTTATGGATGAGTACGAAGTGTCGCGACAAAGATTTCATGCTCTTGTTTTGTGACGTTGCGGATGAGAAAAAAATGTGCTTCCCTATCCGACAAATAGGTGTGCGAGTTCAAATGTTTTAATGTAGTTGTTAATGCAAAAGGGGTACATTACGGTGGTTTGCAACAAGGAGGTGTTTATATGTAATGGGTAGCGACTAATGTAGATAGGTTCAAATATGCCTTGCAACTATATATTATTTTCAAGGTAGCAAGCGCTTTGGTTTGCTGTGTTCTGGTTTGCCGTTTGCACGCATGCATGCCACTTTTTGCACAGAATGGTATGCATTTATATTATCAATACTAATGCGATGATTCTTATCAATACTAATGAAATGATTCATTTAGTATTTATAGTTTCCAAAGATTGACATCACGTTTTTGTTTCCATAACGCCTTTAGTTTCACAAACTTCCACCCTTTCAACTATAAGGTGTCTAATCAAAGTATCTCGAAGTATGTATAATCTAATGATTGATATTTTTGATGGGTTTGATCTTGTGGACATGATTGAATGTGGCACAGCACAACATAATAAGGATTCTGTAACAAGCGTCGGTTTCAATGAAAAGAAGTGTATGCTTTTCAATTTTCATACTACCATGATGTTTAATATTTCATATTGAAATTTGAATAACATGACTGTGTCCGTGTGAGCTACCAAGTATAGGGAAAAATTACTGAGTAACACTACAAAAATGTATGAATTAAAAAAAATGTAATATCCAATGTGAAGAGAGATAGAGGAAGATTAAAATTAATATGGTGAAAGGCAATACAAAAGGACTTGAAAGAGATCTATACTTGAATATGAATGATTGGAAAGCGGCTATTGATGTACCTGAACCGTGATTGCAGGCTCTTGTTGGGTTTTAACTCTAGTCTGCTTCAACTTACTTAGGAAAGGTTGTGATGTTGTTGTTGTTATATCCAATGTGAGGATGACATGTGGGGTCTGGACCTGCATGTCAGTGACACATTGATGTTGTTTTCAAATTCGTGTGATCTTTTTCTCGATACTAAGCATGCCTCCATGTTTTATATGTTGTGTGTTTCATGATCTTGTGTATATTACAGTAGTTTCTAGAATAGTTAAATTCCATGTGAATATGTGATGAGAGGGGGAAAACACTTAGTCGACCTGTTATATATAATGGAATTGAGAGAATTAGGTGCATAGTAGTTTGAGCTTGCTCCATCTACACGCTACTGTCTACTGCACAGCAACGATTGAAGTAATTTAATAGGATGTCTGCATTACAAGTATAGCCGTCCTGTTTTAATCTATGAAAAGCTGCAAATGCATATAGCAGTTCTATTAGGTAATATTCCAGTCACTTGAAGTTTGATATTAGTTTTTGCAGATGAGTCTGTTTGCCTGCTGCTCAAGATAACTACATTATTCAGATCTTTTGTATTTGATACCCCTTATTAATTGCTAGCACTTAGCTGTTTGACTCCTTTTTCTTGTCTGCATTTTGCATTGTCGTTAAATTCTATTAGGCATAATATACATTGAAGTTCTAACCTTATCATCACAAGAACACAACCTTCCTTTTTTCTTTCATAAAAAATGCCAAAGCATTTTGCATGTAAGCATGTACAGTTGTACACTTACGGAGGCCTATACTCAATTAGACACTGTTCAACTCCCATTATCTCTCTTGTAGGTGCGTGCCTCTCATTTGGTCTACTGGCTACTGCAGTAATAGGAGTAACTGGCTTTTAAATAGGATAATGTTGATTTTCTGGGGTGACCCATGTTCTTTTTGATTTGTTGGAACAGGTCGAAGTTGCCAATTCTCCTACTTATAAGCTTGATAGAAAGCTTGGAAAGGGAGGATTTGGACAAGTATATGTTGGTCGGCGTATTTCCTCTCCTAGTGGTACTGACAGGACACCTGGTGCAATTGCTTTGGAGGTCAAATCGTCTAATCCAGAGGCCTTCTCCATGTCCATATTTATATTATCATAGTTACATTTATATTAATGCTTTTCTTTATACCAGGTGGCAATAAAATTTGAACATGGAACCAGCAAAGGCTGCATTTATGGAGCTCCCTATGAGTGGCAAGTTTACAAGTGAGTGACCATTTTGTCCAAAATTTTCTGGCATCTGCATTTGTTTTTTACATTTGCACAACTTTTGTTCGCCTTGTTTTTCTTACACATTTGATGGCAACTAGCATTCTAGAATATGTATTAAGAATGTTTGTGTAAAACATCCATTTGGCAGCACTCTTAGCGGGATTCATGGCGTACCAAGAGTACATTACAAAGGGAGGCAGGGGGAATATTATATCATGGTAATACTCTTTGTCTCATTTCATATATTATATAGTAAGTAGCTGTGTATACTGTGTATAAGTCATTTGGAGGGAGGGAATAGCACTAGCATGGTAATACTCTTTGCCTCATTTCATATCCTTAAAACTGGCACGGGCAATCTGGCATTAGTAACATTAGCAGGTAATGTTCAACATGACAAACCATTAATGGCATAGTGATTTTCAGTTAAAAATTTCATGGTGTTCTAGGCATGGGTGCTATGTGCCCTGTGGTTTATGAGACAATCGATGCAAGTTGCTCTGCATGTGATGTAGGCATATGATAGATTAACAAAGTTCTCCCATTTAGTACAATAACTGATAAAGCCGAATAGGTTTTTCTATTAAAAGAACTATCTTTTATTAGGTTGTTCAAGTGTTTGCTGCTACAATATTTGGTGTTTATTTTGAATTAATTCAAAACGTTATCAGTAAATTGTCAAATTTATCCACAATCTTGTTGCTGCTGATCTACACAAAATGGAGTTGTAGCTTGCAATGGACAATTTGTGTTTGTAGAGTGATATTAAAGTGCGTACAGACAGATATGACTCCCCCCACATCCTATCCTTTATTTTTTTATTGGAACCGTGAGCGGATAGTGCTGGATAACTATTTCTCTATCCCGTATCCGCTCAGCATTCTGTTGGTCAGTTGGCCAGATGGACCTTGTTTTGCATCCTTACGTTGGACATTGAAGGGTACACTCGGAGTGAGCATGGGGAGACTGATCACTAAGATGCCAAAACAAGAGCACTTAATATCAGCAATCTTAAGTGAAATCACATAGGTTTAGCATTGCATTCGGATGCATCCAGGTTGATACCATTCATCACATATCAATATATCATATACTAAATTTTTTCTCTGAGTCTGAGTTGGATGTGGATAATGCCAAATAACAATTTCTCCATTCTATTCACTCCACAAGCCTATGTGCAGGTGGGGGCAGGAAATACCTGCTCCTTTTGTACCCTGATGTATGATGGAAAATCTCATTACCAATGACATATTTCTCTTCACATAATCATCTGTAAACACCAAACATCATAAACTTCCTTTCAGTTCTCATGAATTCCCATGTGGTTATCAATTAGTGAAGATTTGATGGTCTACTATAGCATTGCAGTCAGTGCCTTTATGCATGGGGACAATACTTAAATTATCATGTAGGACTTGGATTGAACAGAAAATTGCACACAGTCTCAAAATGCTGTGAATTCATATTGAGGAAGAACTACATAAGGTATCGTGGAGCTCAAGGACAGCAACAGCAGCTATTTTATGCAGGACAGCAAGAAGGTGTAAGGCAATGCAGTAGGAATTTTAGTTCTAGTTGGCTAGGGAAGTCCAGTTTAGGCAAGTGTAAGTGAGTTTTGAGTTAGCATGGAGTCTTTGTCTTTGATGGCAAGGTGAATTAGCTCTCTCTATATTGGAGTCCTATGTATTATTTTGTAAAGCAAGAAATTGCATCCTTCTCAATTTGCTATCTCCAGTGCGCAACCACTCTGTTGTTCCATACTTTCGACCATGCTGCAACAATTTGCCTTTCCAAAGTTATCTAGCGTGTCTTTGTGCCTTTCATCCTATAGGCTTTGAAGAAAGATCCGGCTAACACTAAATGCTACAGCAAAAGAAATAAAAGTGTTCTGGTATTTTATAGAAACTAGGGAAAAAACTTCTTTTTTACATTGCCTCAAAGTCTTTATATGAAATGAACAATAAATATGTTATCCTATAAACTTCTTAAATATGTTGTATCAGACCATTACACTGTCATGACAGAAACTTCATTCTTGTTTTGTCTCTGATCATTCATTAGAAAGGCACTCTACTTCCCCCAAGTAGGTACGAAAAGCCTAGCTCCATGCATCTTAACTTTTAGTCAATTGCAAATCAAGATATTTCTGTTTTCTTTTATCATGTTGATTTGTAATTAATCATTCTCAACTCGACTCAATACAGTTTTTTAGTTCAAAACAAGTTAGAGTAGGCTAGAGTTAAAACTCAATAAGAATCTCCAAACCACGTCATAGCTGGTTTCCAAGTATTTCTATTGAAGTACAAATTTTTAGCTATATCCCACTTTTTAAAATCCTTTTTATCGTCTCTCCATGTTAGTTTTTTATTTTCTTTACATCTTTTTATCTTATTATCTTACATAGGATTCTACAATATATTGGCGTCTTTGGAGATCTTCTTTGGATATGGCCAAACCAGCTCAACCAATGTTAAACAAGCTTTTTTTTAATTGATGTTATCTCTAGTCGATTACGTATTTTCTCGTTTCGGACTCGATCCGTTTTTATATGACCACAAATCCAACATAGCCTGATTAATCATTAACAGAGCAAAATCTAAAGGATTGGTCCTTCATTACCTGAATAACACGATGTTTACCAATGGGAATATTTCTGATGCAACCTAACTTATATGCAGATTATGGACATGTTGGGTCCAAGCCTATGGGATGTTTGGAACAATAATTCCCACTCGTAAGTATCAAATTGTCCTTCAATATATTCTTGAATGTTCACCTTTAGTCTGCTCAATTAAAGTGATTTTTTCTTTCTATTATAGAATGTCTGTTGAAATGGTTGCTTGCATTGCTATAGAAGCAATCTCCATACTGGAGACGATGCATTCAAAAGGGTATGGAGTGTTCCTCTCTTGGCAGTGGAGCCTAATAGGCTTTTTACATGTCTCATTTCGAAATATAGCTAACTCTTGTTTATGTTAGGTATGTCCATGGTGATGTAAAACCTGAGAACTTTTTGCTTGGACCCCCAGGAACCCTGGAAGAGAAGAAACTTTTTCTTGTGGACCTTGGATTAGGTACTTCTGTTTCATTTCACAAGAGCCTCCTAGGGTTATACTGGGCTTGTGGGGTATCAAATATATAGTGTTTTTTGCACTTAGCATTTATTCTCATCACAGCTACAAGATGGAAAGACACTGGTTCAGGAGAGCATGTTGAATATGATCAGAGGCCTGATATCTTTAGGTTTGTGAGAGAGATACTTCTATTAAATGCTAAAGTCCTAAAGCCTTCAATTTTCTTGTGTTACTAAACTGAGTCTATCTTGTCATACTGTTTACCTAAACAGGGGAACTGTTCGCTATGCTAGTGTGCATGCTCACTTGGGAAGAACTGGAAGCAGGAGAGATGACCTTGAATCCCTTGCCTACACACTTGTTTTTCTTTTGCGGGGTCGCCTTCCTTGGCAAGGATACCAGGTGAAGTTTGTTTGGAGACTGAATTTTTATCTGTTCTTTATGCATTTTTTTTGTCCTTAGTTGTCTTTGTATTAATCTATTTTAGGGAGAGAATAAAGGTTTCCTTGTTTGCAAGAAAAAGATGGCGACCTCTCCAGAATCCTTGTGTTGCTTCTGTCCACAACCTTTCCGGCAATTTATTGAGTATGTAGTGAACTTAAAGTTTGATGAAGAACCAAATTATGCGAAGTGCATTTCTCTTTTTGATGGCATTGTTGGTCCAAACCCAGACATAAGGCCAATCAACACTGATGGTGCTCAGAAGGTACTGTATTGCTTACCAACTTTATTGTTTCTTATAACCCACAAAGTGTTACAGCTGTGTGCAGATTCTGAAAGTAGGGATGTGTGTGGGTTGACCCACGAGTAATCCGTGGCCAGCGCTAGTTCGACTAAATAAACTAAATAATCAGTTTATTTAGTTGAAGTAGAGCTGGCCACAGATTACCCACGGTTCGACCCACGCCCATCAAAATCATGTAAATGCTATATTTTAGTTTTTCCTAGCCATTACTTTTGTGGCAAGAACTTTGGGGGAACATATTTCATTTAATGATATTTCATTTATGTTGATGTTAGCTAGTAGACTAAGTATTGGTTGAACTTCTGCCAGCTTATATATCAGGTTGGTCAGAAAAGAGGTCGCCTAATGATGGATGAAGACGATGATGAGCAGCCAAAAAAGAAGATTAGGATGGGGATGCCGGCAACTCAATGGATTAGTGTTTATAATGCCAGGCGGCCTATGAAGCAAAGGTATGCACTGTTGCGTAGCAACTATAGTTGCAAATAGAAGTTCACTCTGACCACTCTTCTTTTGCAGGTACCACTACAATGTTACAGATGCTAGGTTAGCGCAGCATATTACAAAAGGAAATGAAGATGGGTTGTTTATTAGTTCAGTGGCTTCTTGTTCAAATCTGTGGGCTTTAATAATGGATGCTGGCACTGGCTTTACTTCTCAAGTATATGAACTTGCTCAACATTTTCTTCACAAGGTGAGTAATTATGTTAGTTCTCTTTGTTTCTTGCATGCTTCTATCCTTCTCATTCATTGGTGGCTATCAATATTACACCTTACACTCTTAATAGTAGCTAAGTGTGATTTACATGGTTTCCCACTGCTTTGTTCCAATAGATTTGATATGCTTGCTTATGGTTCTTTCAGGAATGGATAATGGATCAGTGGGAGAGAAACTTCTATATCACTTCATTAGCAGGTGCAAACAATGGCAGTTCTCTGGTGGTCATGTCAAGAGGTATATCATTGATCCCTGCTGTCAATAACAATACATGCACTCTTGCATGCCCAGTACCAGGATTCTGATCATTTTATGTCCTGGCTCTGGGGTTTCTCAGGAACCTTGGAGCTTCCCCCAGATTGTATGGAATTTTCTATTTTGTAGCATCAGTGATAGGACATTGATAGATGTTCCCTAGAGATGGAACTCTTTCATTTCAAGTATATATTGTGAGATTTACTAGACTAGGTCAATCTTGCCTGGACCTGCAAATTTCAAGGATTTTTTAGCATCACACTACAAGCTTAAAAGATTGAGGTTCTGAAAGTTAAATATATGTGTTGTTGCACTAGCATATGGCTTATAGATTGAAACTGATTTTTGAGCAGGAACACAATATGCTCAACAATCCTACAAAGTAAGTGATGCATTTCCCTTCAAGTGGATAAACAAGAAGTGGAAGGAGGGTTTCTACGTCACTGCAATGGCCACTGCAGGAAGTCGGTGGGCAGTTGTCATGTCCCGGAATGCTGGCTTTACAGACCAGGTATTTCTTTCTTTCTATTCAGGTCTTCTACTTGCCTAAAACAGGTGTACACATATATGTATTTTCCCTTTTCTGAATAGTGAAGAGGAGAATTTAGGGTTCAACAGTGATATGCTGTACGTCTTGGGGATCAAATTCAGTGCCTGTGGTTGACACTACAATTTCTTTTGTAGGTTGTGGAGCTTGACTTTTTGTATCCAAGTGAGGGAATACATCGGCGTTGGGACAATGGTTTTCGCATAACTGCAACAGCAGCTACATGGGATCAGGCAGCATTTATCTTGAGCATCCCCAGAAGAAAGCCTGCTGATGAAACACAGGAAACCCTGAGAACATCCGCTTTCCCCAGCCAACATGTGAAGGTGACTTGACTTTCTGTATCTAAATTCTACTGACGAGCCATACTTGTGCAACTATATTGATTTACTATATTTGCAGGAGAAATGGTCGAAGAATCTTTACTTAGCCTCCATTTGCTATGGAAGAACAGTGTCATGAGGTCAACATTCTGTTTGGCTGCTTCTTTGTAGAGTTTATTCATATCGACTGCTGGAGATATGATTTAGAAGGCAAATTTTGAAGGGCAATGATATTTTTAATTACTTACCTATAGTTAACCAAGTTGATAGATAGCCAAGCCTGCTGCGTGTGTTTTGTCAATAGGTGCCCCAGCCTGGAAGTGCATAATGTATATTGTGCTGTCCTGTTGTTGTACCCCATTGTCCATAGATCGCCAAAATCGCTGTATTGTAAGTTAGCGAGTTGTACCTTGTTTAGCAGTCATGCATATAGTTTAAATTAATATTTAACCTGGAGGTAGGCGACAAAATTGTATAAAGCTAACTCGTGTCTGCGGGTTTTTTTTCTTTTTTGCTGTTCTACAATTTTCATTTTTGTGTTTGTGAACTACCTACAGCACCTAGAGTTTGGAGGGTTTTCTTTTTTTTCAACTCCAAAGTTCGGAGTTCTCATCTGTAAATCTGTAATGCATGCATCTAGTGACTGGTGATTCTATTATTATTCACTCCCGCAGTCCAGCTCTCTTCTGTGTAAATCTATTCGGTTTAATTTCAGATTGGATGCAGCTAAGCTAAGCACTGTGCACTTCCTCACTTGTTATTCATCAGTTCAGATTACTACATCCCATGCAATTTTGTTCTGTTTGCTTAGATCTGATTCCAGGGTCCTGTTAAGTTTGGTGCTAATCTGATCTGCACTTGCATTTCCAACCTCTCTGACCTCTGTTCTGACATTTCTGAACTTCATAGCTCTTTTTCAGTCACTGTATCACCAGCGGCCCGGCGGCGGCAGGTGCAGCATAGGATGTACGACTGTACGAGGTTGCAGCGAAGAGATGCATGCATGAGCTTGACTATATGAAGAGAAGATCCTCCACAGAGAGGAAACGGCAAAGATCATCAAACACAGGCTCGAAACACTTGAAGAAAGCACCGCATCTACAAGTGTGTTCACATGCCCGTTGATCAACAGACTGATCATTTTGTACTATCATTTCAACTCTTGCACCGGACCACAGTCAACTTTACGTAGCAATACAAAGGGGTAAAAAAAGAGGGGAAAGAGACAGGACTCCAAGGTAACTTCTGGTTTCCTTTGATCTACACTGTCATTTGTTTTCTGTATTACATACATGTATGTTGCATTGTAGCAGTTCTTTTACCTGTCACCTTCAACTGATATATCCAGCCTCCGATGTGAGGAGACTTTGCTTGTTAGGTTTTGGGTGTGACCCTGATGGGCATCCCTCGCTTCAGCCGCACCGTTGGGAAGTTGACGACGTTGTCCCCATCTGCCACCCACCTGCAACAGGTGATCCATCCATTCAAGCTACAGTAAGCACCAATTCATATACTACTATGCTTAATATTTGTCTAGGAAAATGCTTTTATTCGATTGTACATAAGACACGCACATACATCTTGTTACACGCACAAAAATAAGTTCCTCTTAATACACACATAAAAGCAAAGACGGGCGTAAATCCCTAGTATTATTAAATTCCTATTGAAATAAACTTATATATGTATAATATTTATGGCTATTTGAATATTAGTGGGTAAAGTCGTGTATTTACAACTTTAACACTAAACCACCTGTGCTTCTTCTAGAAAAATACTTCCATGTTATTATAGTCTCATCATACCTTATATATCTTATAAATATTACGTAGTAGAAGCTAGGGTTCAATATTGTGGAATCTAAAAGAATTTGGGGGAGGGGGACCCATAAACCCAAAATTTTGAAACAAAAAAACTGAAATTTGAACAAATTTCACCAAATTAAAAAACTGAATTTTTAGGTTGAAAGAATATCCTACTGGGCAGGACCAATAGAACCGAACTTTCTGAAAATTTGGAAATTTAGTTCCAAAAATTGGAACCCTGGTAGAAACCAGCAATCAAAGATGCATTTCTATAGCCAAACATCTGTCTAAATACATTTTTTTAGATAATGGATTAAAACCTGGGCCTCTGCATCCAAACCAGAGGTACACAGCCCAATTTGATGGAACACATACCTAAAGTTAGTGATGAGGTGGTGCAGAAAGATGGAAGCCTGGAGCCTGGTCATATCCAGCCCTGGGCAGAGCCTCTGCCCACCCCCAAATGGAGTGAAGCCACTGCTGGTGGTGGCCACCATGTCCTTCTCCTTCCACCTCCATGGGTTGAAGGAGTAGGGGTCACCATAGATGGTGGCGTCAAGGTGGACGGAACGGAAGTAGATGAGGACGCACCACCCCTTGGGGATGACCACGCTGTCGTGCCCCTTTACCTCCACATCCCTTACCGCCTTCCTCATGATCCCGCTGATGATGTTGCCAATCCTCAGCGTCTCTGTGATCACCTGCATGTAGCCATCAACAACACATATTTAGACCACATATATGCATGTCACATATAGAAATGCATTCTTATTTTTTTAGATAATGCATCCATGTACATTGAGAATTTGGCTATATATATGTAGCTTCAGGATTTACTTGGGCAAGTGTCGTTCATACGTGAATTCTAGACCCACATGTCAGACACATATGCCAGGGTAAATCTTGAAGGTACAACCTTGTGAGGGCATATATATATATAATCTATATTTCTTAATTACATGCTGCGTGAATGTCAGGGACATGTAGTCCGTCCACTCTAGGGTTTCGCCCAGGTCTGATTTCTGCCTCTTAAGCTCCATGTTCTCCTCCTGCAAGCAAGCACAGATGAGTACATCATCATTTCTCTACTACTAGTCAATCTTTCCTGTGAAGGCAGCAAAATCTTCAAAAAAGTCTGAAGGTTAAAAATTTAATGAATATATCCATTTATTGCTTTTCTATTAATTTCTAGTGAACTACTCCCTCCGTTTTTAGGACGCCATACACTTTAATACTAGCATCATTTTAGTATTTGCTTTTTTTTTGTAAAAACAATAAATGGTAAAAGCTTAAAAATAAATAGTGTCTGGTGTCGGTTGTCAGTTATTTAAAAATGGGGGACTATCTCCTTTTTAAAACCTTGTCCGTTATCGTACATTCACCTTAGAATATTAAGACTTTTTATGACTTGATGATGTGCATGGATCAACAGAATAGTGCTTGTGTTTTTAGGTAGGAGTCTACATCAAATGCCTTGGTGCTGCCGGCACATCAGAATTTGTTATCTAATTAAGGTTGCAACGCTAGAGAGCTAGGCAACAAACAGTCATTTGGGCCTCTTGGATATTGATATCATATCATAGCTTGTGAAATTGACAAATAACACCAAAATTATTAATCATGCACGCACTAGATGCTCAAGTCATGATCATGCAAGAGATCGATTGACAATGATATCTCCATAATCATTAATGTTTATCCCATCCAATGTTTTGCATTTCATAATACAGAAAAAAGATCAGGACGGGGGCTTTGGAGGTTCCGAACGAAAAAAACATTGAATAGATTTTCATTGAATTTTGAGAAACTTTTTGCTAAATTCAAACAAATTTGAAACTTTTTTTTTGCCAGAGGCACTTCCCATGGCCGGGGAATATAAAATTTCAAATAGAAATTCAATCCCTGATGCCAGCCTTGGCACCTTTCTCACACACTCAAATTGAATTAAAAATAACTCTCGAATAGAAATGATTTTAGAGCATATACCATACCTCTAGTTGCTGCAAAGCCAGTGGGCATTCGCTGAGGTACTTGATGGCCAGTGTGATGAGCACCGGCACGGAGTCCTCGGCGGGGATCATGAAGTCGATCATATTGTCGGAAATCAGCTCGTCGGTGAGGCTGAGCTCGTCGCTTCTGTTGCTCATCAGCACATCGATCAAGTCGCACGAAGCCATGCAGAGATCCTTGCCTTCAAAGATCCTCCTCCTCTTCTCTTGAATGATCTTTTGTATCAAACTAGTCATCCTCCTCTTAGCCTAGATGTTTACACATGATGAGTCAACAATATTGCAAATGTGGACAAATTAAGAGCTAGGTTGTTATGTTGTTTTATTGAGAAATTTGGAGCAGTTTTTTGCATGTCAGATTGACTAATGTGTTTACCTTGAGGGATCTGTAGAGCTGAGTCCCTGGAAGCTTGATTGGAAGGGAGATCAGACCGGCAATGAATATATGGAACTGCTGCCTGAGGTAATTCATTTCCTGACCTTTCTCTAACCCTATCAGCGCCCTTACTAAGATTTCAAACACAATCTGTGAAGCATAGGGAATAAAAAAAACAAATTGATCATGTTAGTCAATCAACATAAGAACAAATAAACTAAAGAACAGGGAGCTCCACGACCACACGATTTGATGTCAACGGAAAGATGTCAAATTCTCTGCAGTATGAACATGGCATTGTTTTTTAACTTTTTTAATCGAAGTCAATAAGATGTCACTTAGGCACTAAATTCTATTAATATATATAAAAACTAAAAAACATAATATAGATAATTCATTTTTCAATACAAATGTACTCATCCTATATATATTTATACAACCATTTTAGACACTAGACATTTTGCATGAAAATTAATATAGTTGGTTGCATCATTGCACGCAATATTATTGAATGATTATTTATTTCTTTCTTCATAAAGTAATATATATGGCACCATGAAGCTAATCTATAACATTTCATCAAGTTATAGGTTGGTCCATGCATGTTGTAGAATCCTATACTGGGATATCTAGATACTAATAATTACATAGACATGATAACTAGGCTCTTCCCCATTAATTCCTATAGGAATTGAACTTTCTCCAGGAAATTTCTATGGAATTCACTCTTAGTTGGAGAAAAGACACATATAAACGGACAAGAGATCCACTCCAATGCAAGCTGCTACTCATATTCTCTTGGGCTTAGCTTAGCCAAAGCTAGGTAGGTAGCGGCGCGTCATGCCACGTACGCACCGACTTGGCCTCGTCCTGGACGCGCACGGCCGCGTCGGTGGCGGCGGCGGCGCGCCACGCGTCCATGGCGGCGCCGAGGCGGCCCTGCATGTCGTCGGTGACACGGGCCTTGAGCTCCGGCGACTTGAGGAAGGCGCCGGCGAGGCCGTGCACCCGGCGCTGGAGGGCGCCACCGAGCACCAGGATGGATGACTCCCCCATCAGCTCCATCAGCGACCGGGGATACCACGGCACGAACGCCGACGCGTCGCTCTGCAGCACCGCGCGGCTCACCTCGGCGTCCGCGCTCACCACCGCTGGCGACCCCCATAGGTGCGACCTGAACACCTTGCCGTGCCTACGGATCAAAATGAAGAAACTTTTTAGCACAACGCAACGACGCGGCCGACATGACGGCGGCGGTGCTAGCTGCTGCGGCTGCCGGTACTCACCAGTGGCAGCGCTTCTCGACAAAGGACTCTGGGCGGGAGGAGTAGGCGGCGGAGATGAACGCCAGCGTCTCGCCGACGAGCGGCCATCCGAGCGTGCCGGCAGGGAGCCGTGCCTTCGCGCCGCCGGCCCCCGTCGACCTCACGGCGCCAGAGAAGAGCCGCAGGACAGTGGCAACGAGCAACGCTGCCGCGACTGAGGCCGCAAACACCGGCCAAGGAACACCGCCGGCCGCGAGTGGTTGCATGGCCGGCGTTCCTGTGAGAATTGCAGCTTTTGGAAGAGAAGATGTTCGTGTGTATGGGATATGTATCTCTGCACTGTGGGCTGTGGCTAACTAACTAGCTAGGTGTGTGTGATATATATATATATATATATATATATATATGAATGTGTAATATGTAATTGCTTTTCTAGATGTGGTGCACCAAGTAAATAACAGGAAGCTAGCAAAGAGAATAAAGTGACGTGTAAGCCCCTTATCCAATACTTCAGTTATTAATGGCATGTTGCAGTCGGAAACTAGTACTCGTTCCGTTTACCTAAATCAATCTTATCAAATTTCAGCAAACAAATCAATGTGTATATATATATATATTTCAATCATCACTTCATCACTATTTTAAGTTTTGGTAGCTCTGAAATCTTCATTTCTAAAAAACAACCAAATATTACCTTGACATCTTTTAATCTTACCAGATTTTGATAACACCAAATTTTGGCATCAAATTTTATTAGCGTTGATTTGGGCAACAAAACTTAGTCTCTCACATTGCTATTTTTAGTGTTCTCTTTTTCTTTTTGGAGAAATCAGTTCAGTCCCCATGTTGATACTATGATGATTGTTGGGTAGTTAGCTATCATATAGTTGTTTTTGGGTCCTATATCTGGCTAGCAAGAGGCAGAGATCAAGGAGAAATTTTCTTTTGGTTGCCATCATGTTTCTCATGTCTTATGGCTGTGTTACAGATGGACATAGGCCAACCATCATCCCGAGGGTGCATATTGACTTGCTTTGGTTTAATAAAATTAATTAAAGTATAATTTTGAGTATATATTGTGTATTTACTTCATTTACTTAAACTAAATTAGGTAAACAGATACCCGACCGTAAATGGTATACCCATCCCCATTGTGTATATATACGTTGTCTCCATCGAACAATTTATCAAGGAAATGTAGTAAAAAATGTAGGGAAGGAAATATGCCCACAGATGTATATGGGAGGCAACGTAAGCATAATCAAATAACATTAATGACATTGACATATATAACGTGGAAAATCATTGTAGGAAACAAAGTAAATATCAACAATCAACAGTATGTAAGCCATAAAAGGTAAGATAAAATAGGGAAGTATAGATAATTAGAAAAAAGACAGTGGCAGCAGGAGCAACAAGGTAGACTCTAGTTTGGTAAAAACTTAGGGCTATTTGTTTTTATTTGATTTCTATTTTATTGGAAATTATTTTTGTTGGTATTGTTTCAAAACAGACTTTTCGAGAAACTGAATAATTTAAACCCATTCGCATGCAAGGGTTAGAACATTTTCATTTATAGGAAATTTCACCTGTTGGTAGAGTTTCTACCAACAGTTCTAATGTAATATATACGTATGCATATATATAACAAGCTACCCTTTAAAAAATGATAAATAGAGAAGCATCAATAATGTGATGTTAAAGCCATAGTCTTATGATATTTATTAGGATTTAAATCTTAGTGATTATAAATATTACATGTACGGATGCATTAATAAGAGTAGCAACTTACCCATGCATTACAATATGCTATTTAATTAAGAATAGGCAAGAAGTGAGTCATGTGGCTAAGAATAAGCCAAGCTAGGAGTATGGAGCGGATCCAACCATTCTTTTTAACAAACTATTTAGTTTTTTTATTTACTCAATTGTTTTCGGTTTGCTCTTAGGGGTGCGATTTTTTTCAGCTTTTTCCAAGAGCGCGCACATCCGAGGAAAGAAAGAGGGAGTGACGGACAACTGTGGTTTTCAGAAGTGGAGGTTTTAGCATACCTAGAAATTTGTTGAGGGCCTCTACCTCTGGCGCATGTGGTGTATTCGCGTAGTGGACAGTATTAATTGGTTAATTATATTTTAAGCGTGCATGCAGGATGGTCCAGCATATAAATTACCAACGATTAATTAATTTGTGTCAAACATGAGTATAAAGCGAAAATTTCACAAGATTCCAAGTCTAAGACTTTAGGAGCATGCATGGGGGGAGATGTATATCTATCCAGAAGCACGTGAGAAAGCACTCCTAGGTAGCGATGCGCCAAAAGAGGCTGGTAGTGGCTGAGGACATGGACACCGCAGCCGCATATGCAAACAAATACAAATACTCTGTATATTGTTGTACAGATGGGCATGCGAATCCCAGAAAAATGATAAATGGGAGGCTAGTGTAGATAATGACGCAATGCTCTCACAGCTAGTGGCACACAAAAATAGATATGCTATACATACATATAAATATATAGGTATGGTCTTAATTTCCATTTTCGTGCAATAACAGGAAAAATTATTCACAAATTATATTTTATCCAAATTATTATATAGGAGTACATTACAAAGATGTTTGCTCAGTAAAATACCATGGCAAACAAGTCAAGCCAATAGAATATGTTATACATACATATAAATATATATATTTGTGTGTATTTATGTTATGTTTTAATTTCGATGTTTTCATTTTCATGCAATAATAGGAAAAATATTTACATTTCAAGGAATTATATTTTATCTATAGGCGTAAATTACAAAGATGTTTGCTCAATTGTAAAATACCATTGCCGTGACCTTTTTCCCTCCTAAGGCAACAAAACTATCACCGCATGATTTTTTTTTGGAATACTCCTGACAATACATATTTAGTTCTCTAATTTTTCTAGAATTTTATCTTTCAAGTGACATGTTAGACTCTATTTTATTACCAAAGTTTCAACTTATACCCTCTTTTACTCATAATTTAATTTTGGACCTCATTTCTTACCCTTTTTATTTTGGACCGTTTTTCTCTCATAAGGTGACGTGCCAAGATAAGATGGTCAGTTAGAAGATCGGGTGCCACGCTAAGCCTGATCTCAAGAAAAAAAATTGTAAAAGAGGTCGAAGGTGAAACTAAAAGGTTACAAGGGGATCTAAAGTGAAAACAAGAAATAAACGGAGAACAGTGTAAAATTTTAAGAAGAGGGGTCCAAGGCGAAATTCACTCAATATTTTTATTGTTTTTGTTTAAATAGCCGCTATTTACGTTCATTGAATTTTCAACATCATGCTCAATTTTTTTATTAAATTATCCAAAGCCAATATTTACTGTGTATATTAAAGTAGATTTTGGATTTTGAGATTTCACGTAGTATAGAATAGGATCGTAGCATATATAACAGAGAAAAAGATGGGTAGTGTAGGCCTTCATGGAACTTTCTCTCCCAAAAATGAAATAAAATAATTTTAGATGGAAAAAATCATCAGTACCACTTTTACATAAAAATGTAGAGACTCTCTACCTTATACCATTGCATCAATGGTAATATTTTGTAAAACATTCGTCATTTTGAACGGACGGAGCACCATTTTGAAGAGCTTGTCACCTTTTCAATGGTATTTTTCTTTGTAATGTTATTTTGCAACACCACTCACTAAATTTGTTTACTCTCTTCTACAGCCATTGTGTGGTGCAAAGAAATAAGTTGAAGATTCCTTCCTTTCTGAGTTCTCACTCTCAAAGAAGAACTATAAAATCCATCTTATCCCTTGCACAGACACCTAGAACGAAATCCTGACAGTGAGGTTTCAGTTCGAGTATGAACAGATTGCAGATGCCTATCACACAATTTAATTACTCGCTGTAATCTTGGTGTCGACACGTCAGCGAACAGATAAACACGTTTAGACGCTGATGGCATAATTAACAACATGACCCCACAGCACTTTGGAGTAAAATTAATGAGCTGTTAATAATAGTATATCCACAGTGCTGGCTCTAAGCAATGATGTGACCAGAGATCAGACCCAAACGAAAGCCCATGCCATTAAAGTGATTCATCACACTCTAATTAATCACTTGTTTGGAGGCAGAGAGTATGATTACACACAGCCTGATGCTGAGGTTCTTCTCTTTGCACAGTGCATATATCCTAATTTGCATGGCTCTGTTCAAACTTTACATCAAAGATATGATTATACACAGTGGTCAAACCAACTCCAAAAGTTAATTAGGTCTAAAGGAGCTTTGGTTATTTTACTAATTTATTGTGAGGCGCTAAGTGATGAAATCATTAGTTAGCATTTGATGTCGCCATGATGCTAGGATTCCCAACTAAAGTGGTGTAGTGGGGTTACTTAGTAAAGTAATTTAATTAATCTATACCAGTATAAATGTTATTTTGCTAAAGGAAACAATTGGGAGATCAATAAGTAAAGCTTGCACTAATAATTGACATTATTTTGTCGGGTGTATGATGATTTGAGGATTTGCCACTTAAGTGTATTGTAGGGCCAAAAACTACATGTCATAAGGAACAGAGTGGCAAATTAAATCATAGAAGGCAAATCCTCAAATTTTTCAACGAAGAATCAGGCCAAATTAAACAAATTCCTAGTGATTGTATATCTACATTAATTTTCCAAACTCATGTACAATCACTGGGAATTTGTATAAAATTCACTGTGATTTTATAAAATTGCAAACCAAAACTCAAAACGATTAAGAGTTTTGCTAGAGTGACTAGAGCGAATACTGCTTGTGTATTGTAACATAGCACTACCGTGGCGGAAGATCTGGCATCCACCCTAAATTGGACGGCTAATATTAACCCAAGATTAGGGCACTCTGCTTACCTTACTTGCTTATACGATCTGTCTGCTTAATCTCTTCGCTATGCAGTTCCTATTCTTACTTCACTATGCAGTGTCCTATAGTGCATCAGTGTAGAGAACAGTTAAGCGACCAGTTGGTATATATTGCTTTTGTATACTGTAGCATAGCGCTGTTGTGGAAGATTGGATCCATCCATAGATTAGAGAGCTAACGTTAACGGAATGTTAGGATATTGTACTTCTCTTGATAGGCTATTTAGTTTGAGGAATCAAACGATGTAGGATGAGCGATCCATCAAGGATCATTTCATAAAATTTGAGAAATGACTCCATTCTTTATGCAACAGCTTAGCATATTACTATGTGTTTTTGAGAAATAAGACGGTGATGGACAAACCTATCATTCCTCAAGTCAAACAACTCATGAATTTATCATCCGCTCTTCAAGCCAAACAGGTTGCAATCTCTGTTTGCTTGATTCACTACGATGTCCATACTCTTATATGACAAAGACATATCAACCGTGCAATGAAAAATAATGTTGGAACGAGATTTTTAGAGTGGTTCAAAAGCCAAAGCTGAATGACAATAATGAAAAAACATATAGATTAGTTCTTAGTTAGGTCTTAATTATAAGTAAAAAAGCGTGGAACAATGAAAGAATCAAATAATTAAGAACAAAATGTGAAAATCCAACAAGTGACCTTGAGGTTGAAACTCCACATCCCTGCTACATTAGTAAATGATACGCTTCAGATAGGTTTATCATAGTATCATTCTTTGAACAATATTTTAGAGACGGTTCACTCCTATATTTGTTCAATTTAACGAGAAAAACATGGGAAAAAACAGTAGGCCGTTAAATAATAAAAAATAGGGATATTTTTTTTAAGAACACGTACCACCACCACATACACATGTGTGCGCCCCTAGCACAAGCCGGTAAAAAAAAGATTAGAGACACTAGATGATGCATGGGTAACGTATAGTACCATTAAACGCGCACGTATGTGTTTACCTATTACCTCATGGGATCACCTAAGACAATCTTCGAGAGCTGGGGAAAAACCTCGCCATGAAAATCGCTCCCGCGGGAGTTAAACTCGAGCCGGCTGGTTCGTACCACCTCAAACTAGTCAGCTACGGTTCTTTTTCAAGGACCGTTGGGAGTCTTGGAGAGGATCACTAGGCCAAAATTTTACGGCATGAAATGCGGCCCACAATTAGTTGGGCTGGAACAGGACTGTGACTTACGTGTAATCGAGCTTAGTAATAGCAATCAGGAGCAATTATGCCCCTATTTCAGGCTATAATTATGATTTTATCTCTATTTTTTAGGGTATGTAATTTTAACCTCACTTTTTTAAAATGAAGTTTTGATTCGCCCCTATCCTGTTAACATTACGTGGCGGTGTCGCTTTAGCTGTAAAAAGATACGCATACCCTTATACATTTAAGTACTATTCTGATAGAGTTTGTACATATTTCAAATGTGACTAGACTTTGACAAATTTTGATGTCATTTTGACAGCATTTTTCACAGGACTTGCACCGGTTACAAAAATTCACCAAAAAGATCCATCACATTTACAAGGAAAAAAAAATCACCAAACACATTCCTCACAAATACTGCAAGACAGGAAAAAAAAAGAAAAACAAAATCAGGCAGCAACGGCATTGCTGGACGCTGGACCTCGTGGTTGAGCCGCTCGTGCGTTGTTGTTGCCGCGCCATGCTGCTCACCGCCGCTGAAAGAACTGGTGGCCATGACCTCAAGGTCACCAGATCTGATGGTCCAATTGTGGAAGACGGGAGGATGATGTGGGGATGGAAAGTGGACGGAGGTCCCTACTGCACCGTTGCCTGCTACACCGTCGCCGAGCCACCCGAGCTGCTGCCTGATCGAGTGTCGCCCGAGCCGTCGCTTGCTCGCGCGCTGCCGCCGGAGCCGCAGCCTCTGCCGTCGCCTGCTTGCGTCCGCCTCAGCCGCCGCCTGCAGCAGTCTGGAATGGGAACGGGCAGATTGGGACGGCGGAGTGTGGGGGTGAAGAGGATAAGTTTTTTTTGGGTCAGGGGTACAATGGTCGTTGTATCATATTTTCTTTTCTTTTCCATTTTTTGTCTCATCAAATCAAGCCCACCGAACAGCCGTAAAAAACAAGGGAAAACTGAAGCTTCTTTTACAAAAAAAAAGACGGAAAAATCACATACCCTAGAAAAAAAAGGGTAAAATCACAATTGTGGCTTAAAATAAGGGTAAGAATATAATTACCCCTAGCATTAAACCAACGGGCCAGTGCAGTTCAGTCAATCTGGGCCAACTCAACTTGTCTAGGCCCATTCTAGATTCCCTATCCAGACAACCAATCTTAACCGACGGCCACGAGGCCACGATCTTGAAGCAACCTCCACCGCCACGTGTCCACCTAGATGCCGTGGTGGCCGCAGCACTCCTCACTGGGGCCCACCCATGCCACGTGCCTCCATCCCGCTCCATAATTGGGTGGTCGCATCGCCCCTTCCAGAGTCCCGCTCTTCCACGTCAAGTCTACGCCGCCTCCACCGCCGCGTCCCTCCTCGCCGGCGCCGGCCACCGTGAGCCACCGCCGCCGCCGTACAGAGGCTCCAGCCATGTCAAAGTACGGGACCATCCCGACCTCCTCCTCCTCGGAAGTTCCTCCCACGGGCTCCTCCCCGCTCGACTTCATCTCCCGCGCCAAGGCCCGGGGCGCGTCGGCGCTGGCGGAGCGGCGGCCGTGGCGGGAGCTGGCCGACCCGAGGGCTGCCTCCGTGCCGCGCGGGTTCCGCGACGCGTACCTCCGGTCGCGGTCCAACCTGTCGCACTTCTCGATGAACTACGCCATCGTGGTCCTCCTCGTCGTCTTCGTCTCGCTGCTCTGGCACCCGGTCTCCCTCATCGTCTTCCTCGCCTGCATGGTGGCATGGCTCTTCCTCTACTTCCTCCGCGACGAGCCGCTGGCGCTCTTCGGCCGCGCCATCGGGGAGGGGACTGTGCTCGCTGTTCTCTCAGTGCTCACTCTCGTCCTGCTCCTGCTCACCGGCGCCACCGTCAACATCCTCGCCTCGCTGCTCGTCGGCCTCGTGCTCGTCCTCCTCCACGCCGTGTTCCACCGCCCCGCAGACAGCATCAACGAGGAGGCCGGCCGGTATTACACGCCCGTCCCGCCGCAGCCGACCTACTAGTGTGAGTTGCCCCCGAAATCATCTTCCTTCTTGCTGTTCCTTGCTTTATGAATTGCAGCTCTTCTTGATCTGTTTCTGAACCTGTTGATAAACAATAATGTGATGAATTGCCGCTGTTGCTTGTTTCCTCATGCAAATTTTCTAATATTTACATGATTTATTAGTGAAAAAACCAGGAATTTAGTTGGATTTAGTCGTGTGGTAGATGAATTAGGTGACGACTGGCGATCAATTTGAACTCAATTTGGTCTCTGCTATGTGTTTGCTTGCATTGGGATTACTTAGAATGCGTCCTGAAGAAGGAATTGCATGGTCAAACTCAATGAGCTTTGCCATGTGCTCCACGGGGGTGTCCGGAAATCCACGTTCCCAAGTGAGATAGAGACGTCGTGTAACCATAGTTTTGTGGCTAAATCGCGTAGCCATATAAGCCACTGTAACCAGCTACTTTGTTAATTGTCTCTGACCAATGACAAAAGGACTCTTGTGCTTATCCATAGCAGTCATCCTGAACTGGATGGGTTTAAGTACTTTAAGTTTAAGATTCAAGTTAAAAATCAATTATCTTGTATTATTTTGTACTGCTGTAGAATTATCTCATTGGTTAGCTAGTATAATGTAGTGCTATTGTTGCTATTTATCTAACTTTTTATCAAATCAACTTCGCATAAGTCAGTTACAGCTATTAAGTGGCAAAGTGGCATCAGACAATATCATGTTATAATGTGGTTAGCTTTAACCATGATATCAATTGCATATAATTGCACTTTGTTCAGAAATATATATTCATAACTGTACATAACAATTTATTTCAAATTCAGTGATACAGTATTACGCTTTTCTTTTCTTTTTTTTTCTTTTTAGAGAGAACAATGATTGTTGTGCCAGCTGTTGAGGACAGAATAGTAGCATATGCTGATGGGATTTGGATGATTTCATTAGGCCATTAGCAGTGGTTCATGTAGTATAAGGCAGTAGAAAATGTTTTTTTAGGTGTGCCCATTCAAATGAAAAACAAGATCTAACATTCAGTCGACTGTCATTGGAAAGATTAATATCTTGTTGGAAAATTTATACCTCACTCGCTCAACCATCTGGTTTGAACAGTAGGGAATTGATGTTGGCAATAGTTCTCAGAAGCCTATGTAGAAATAGATGCCTTAGCCGCATGGCTCTCTAATATCACGAGATTACCTGTTGGTTTTGTTATGAACTGTCAGTCACAAGCTGACGACTATATTATGACAAGCTCTTGGACATTCCCATCCTCATCTGCCTCCCATATGTCTGCTTGGAACCGAACAACAGGTACAGAACTGTGGATAACATGAAGAAAGTTGATAGCTTCTGGATGTTTTTATTTGTGGGCAGAATCATTTGTTGCTTGCTTGGTTGCTGTTCCTGACTTCTCCTAGTCTCTCATCAGCAACATGTACAAATACACTAAATGAAGTTTTCATTTGCAAACTGAAAAGTTCAATCCATATTTGCAGGACCTGTGGATGGATGGCACATGTATCCCACATTAGTGTATATTTCGTTTAATCAATAATCCTTCCGTTGTTACAAATGCTCCTGGTTCTGGCCTGCAGAATTGACAGTCTGAAGGATGGCTTCGTGGTCAGTTTGTGAACCAAAACTCGTACATTCAGCCCATTGTGAAGGGAACACTGTGGATTCTCCGGTTGTTAGATTCTGTTCGATATGCCGCATTCTTCTCAGGGTCTGACTTATTTGATGTAGAATTCTGAACCCAGCTGGAGTGCCACATTTCTGAACTGTATCATGTTTTTTTCCCCTTTTGCCCATGTTCAACACTTCATCTTGTGCATCTTGTGGTGATGGTGGTTGAAAATATTTCATTTTAGAGGTGAAATAAATCATGCTGCAGTTTAATACTGTAGTTTTAGGCGCCTTTTTTTTTGTAATTCTTGTGGCATTCCTGGTGAATGTTTTCTGTTTGATGGGAACAAGGCCAATGCTTGTTTAGGGTTGAACGTGTAAGTTAACATTTTACTGTGAGGGATCTGTATATATCTATTAAAAGTGTCAAATAGACAAGCTGGTGTCTTAGTTTCAAGATATGTTTGTTTTTTTTATAAGATATGTTGTTGGGTTAATGGGTTTCATATTATGATTATTGCATAGTACTAACGACTCTTGCTTTGATATAAAAGGTTCAAAGAAAGTACTAACAAAATTATGGAAAATGGGCTTTATAGCGAGTGTCTATTCGATCAAGATTTTTTTTAGAAAAGTTTATTAGATCAATGTGTTGTGGTTGTTGGCATCAATGAACCAAAGATGTATGTGGGCCGGTCCATATGTTCAACTCCCCAACTCCAACATGTAATATTCATTGCTAAAGGTATTTGAGGGCTATTTGGCAGACCTTCAGCTGCCTTATTATCATCCTATGAAGTTGAAACCTAACCAAAAACTACTGGGTTCTTATTTTTTTAGCAACAGAGTAGATAGATCTGCTCTAGAAAATATACAGGAATGATGGAGTTACCTTTTATCTAGCTACAAAACTCTATATCTACTATTTCAGATTTGGTTCTCTATTAAACAAACCGTTGTGCATTGGATATATTAGTTTCTTTGCTCTAAACTTAGTTAGGTGGTAACTGTATAGCGTTAACATTAAGCGGTAGTGGTATTAGTAAGTTATATATGACAAGTGACACGAGTGGGGAGGGGATATGAGATACAAGGGTATGTATTGTGACATGGGAGATAAAAGGAAGGCAACAAACATCATCAATCTATCATCACCCAAGCTAGGTAGGTGAATGCAGTGTTCATCTGAGGAAGGAGAGAAGAGGTAGCCGCTGAAGTTTGAGGGAGGACATATAAAGAGAAAGAATATCCCAAGTGTTTGATGGTGATCCAACGGATAAGAGTGAAACAGGAATAGTCAAGTAGACTAGCACTGGTGGATTAACAATAGATTTATTAGAGATGACCATGTTTTCAGTGTGATCCCTTTCTTGAGTAGATGTGTCTCTTTTTATAAATAAAATGAATCATGGCTTTTGCCTTTGTTTTGAAGAAAAGATTTATTAGATACGGCGTTGTATGTGAATAAGCATGGGCCTAGGCACTCCCATGTGCCTTTCGTATGTAGTTTACCCATCTTTTAAAGGGATTGGCAATAAAACTTGCTACAAAAATTTCTTTAAAAACCTAGCAAATATAACTATAATATTATAATATAATTATAGTAAAATTATATTATAATTTCAGCATAAATATCACATAACTTATATATAACCTGTACTGCAACATGCACGTGTCAAAAGAGCTCCGCAGCCCAGGTGGTAGTGCGTCGCGCGGTTTAATCCCCCGCCGCGCGTGTGAGAAAAAGTGTTTTGCTTTCTTTATTAGCATGAATCTCAAATCAAATAGGAGGGTTCAAAAATCACAAGTTTTTCACCCAATTTTTCTGTCGATAAAAATTTAGCAATTTCGATTTTTAAATAGAGTGTAAGCCTAGATGGCAGGTTCTAAGCCTCGATCTACCAACAACTAACAATAATATTTAAAACTCAAGAGTATCAAGTCACATTTTAACTTTAGATATATCCCAAACTTTTAAATCTTCTCTCTATATTAATTTCGATCTTTATCTACCATTTTTTATATTATTATTTTGATTTAGAATTTTATAATATGTCTTCTTTAAACATGGTCAAACCATCTTAAAGATATTTTCTCTAATCATGAATATCTTTATTTCAGACTTAATTAATTCATTCTTATATGACATACGTATTTTTATAACACTCAACTGTTGAATATACTATTTTTTAAAGGCCAACTGCCATATACAACATATTAAATCTAATCGTCATTCTATAAAAATTAGCTTTTAACTTCTATGATACTCTTTTATTATAGAAGATACTAGTTGCTTGGAATCACTTTATTCAGTTCGTTTTAATTATATGGCTAACGTCTACATCAATATTCTTATTCATCTGTAGCAATGATCTTAGATATCGAAAGATGTCCTTCTTAGGCACTACTTGGTATCCTAAACTCACATCTTCCTCTCCGTGTGCAATAGTGTTAAAGTCACATATCAAATATTTAGTCTTAGTTCTACTTACTCTAAAATCTTAGGACTTAAAGAATTTACTGACACAACTCTAGTTTTCTATTTACTCTTACTCGGCTCTTATCAACTAACGCTATATCCCCTTATAACCTCATCTATTACCAAGACAAAGAGATACAGGCTTAAAGCTGATCATCGATGTAGTCCTATTTTAATCTGGAAATAACATGTTTTACTATCATTTGTTCGAACACTAATTGCAATATGAGATATACATATTTTATTAGGACTTTATATTTATCCAAAATTCACCATATAACATTTCTGGGTATCTTTCCATAAGACTTCTTCAAGTCAATAAAAACCATATATATATATATATATATCCTTCTTCTACTATATAAACCATTCTATAATTTATCTTATTAAGAAAATTACTTTTATAGTTGACCTTCTAGGCATGAAACCCAATTGATTCATAGAAATCCGTATCATTCCTATCAAATGGTGCTCGATAAATCTCTTCCATAACTTTATAGTGTGGCTCATCAACTTACTTCCTCGATACTTAGTACAACTTTGGATATCTCTCTTATTCTTGTATATTAGTACCAATATACTTCTTCTCTACTCCTTAGGCATTGTGTTTGATTGAAAAATATTCATGAATAACTTAGTTAGCCATGCTATAGCTATATCTTCGAAACATCTCCACAGCATGATTGGAATACCATTAGGACTCATCACCTTCTTTCATCCTTTGCAAAACTTCTTTATTCTTAGATTCTTGCATCTTCCGCACAAAGCTCCTATTGGTGTCATCCGACAGGTTGTCCAATTGGATGATGGTATCCTCATTCTCACTATTAAACAAATTATCAAAATATTTTTGTCATCTATGTCTAATCTCATCCTCCTTCATAAAGAGCTATTCAATCTCATCCTTAATATACTTAACTTAGTTAGAGTCTCTTGTAGTCCTATCACAAGCCTTAGCTATTCTATAGATATCATTTCCTTCTTTCGTACTTAGACGTTGATATGGATTCTTAAAAGCTCGCCCCTTCCTCACTCACAGCTCGTTTTATGCTCTTCTTTACCACATTATAGTTCTCTATGTTATCCTCACTCATGTCATAATAGAAGTATTTATAGCATTATTTCATCTCGTAAATAGCTCTTTGCATGTCTTGTTTTACCACCAAGTGTTTTTAGTTTCGTATTCACTCCATTTGGTCATTCCAAATACCTCTAAAGCAATCTTTGGAATACATATTGCCATCGTCTCTTATATATTATTTACGTCATTTTTGTTTCTTCTAAGAGCCCTCTTCGATAACCATTCTATTAAAGATATTTGATATCTTCCTTTCTAACTTCCACCACTTGGTTCTTGTAATTTTGCCTTATTTATCTCTACGAGCATGCCCTAAAAAGTGAAAGTCGGCCACCACTAGCTTATGTTAATAAACCACACATTCTCTAGATATCACCTTACAATCCACACATGCCTATTTATCTCTTTTCTTATAAGGATAAAGTCAATCTGGCTAGAGTGTTAGTTACTCCTAAAAGTCACTAAATAAGATTATCTCTTCCTAAAGAAAGTGTTGGTTATTATTAGATTAAAAGTTATTGCAAAGTACAAGATTTTCTCTCTCTCCTAATTCTTACCACAATACCTAAAATCTTCATGTTCCGTCTCAAAACCTATACCTGTTGCACCTATATAGCCATTAAGATCATATCCTATAAAAAGCTTCTCGTTATTAGCTACAGCTCTAATCAAGTCATCTAAGTCTTTTTAGAAATATCTCTTATCACTAATGATAAGTTTAACTAAAATGATCATACCCCTCCCTTCTTATCTCTACTACACCATACTTGAGCCTTTTATCAATTAAAATTTCTACTTCATTTTTATTTGAAGTTATCCCTGTATACCAGAGCTTGAAGTCGGTACTATCCACCTCCTTCACCTTCTAACATTTTATTTAGTCTCTTGAATACACAAGATATTTACACACCTTCTAACCGCTGTCTCGACTAGTTCTCTTAACTTACTCGTAAGGGACCCTACAATCCAGCTATTTAAATGGATTCTAGTTGACTTGACTTGCTTCCTTACCTTTCGCATCTGTCGAGTTAGGTGTAAAGACCCTTGCTTATTTTTCACCACACCCGGGGTGCCGATGTGCCGTATCACTAAGGATGCGATGGTCTAATTCTTACTCAGTTGATATTATGTCTAGATCATGATATGGCATGCCACAAGGGTGATGACCCGGCGTTGCCTATGTAATATTATATCTAGATTTTAATATAGCGCGTCTAAATTTTTGGTTTCATACAGTAGGTGTGTTTTTAAGTGGGTTTGTTAAACCTAACATAAAGCTCCTCTCTTACCAGTGTTTAGGACCTGTTATATACTGAGGCATCAAAGGAATTAACGGAGTTGTTCTAAGCCTCCATCTACGATACATAAATTGACCAATTGATGGGTAAGTATGTTGTCACACAATAGATGACATTAGAGCATATGTCGCTCCATGTCGCTGCTTCTGTTGTGATTGGGGATATTTGTGCCAACGTTTAGTTACTGTGATTGTTACAAATATTTATCGTGGAACGCCTATATCTATGATAATCCAAATCCGCTTTCGACGAGACATCAATAAATACCCATATCTTGTCCCAACTAATAAAACCACATAAGTCCTTTTCAAACAATCTACAATAATAGACACCATTATCACTCTATTTGTGGATACATTTGCCAATAGAGAAGGCTAAAGATAATAATAAATTTATCTCTAAAATCATCGACCAATATTAAATAAATTTATCCTCCTCCAAGATAATATTCTGTAACAATATTCACCTCAAGGATGGAATAGTTAATCTTAAAAAAAAACACTAGGCTCCCATAGAGTAAATTTCACAATTAAACATTTTTAATATATTTTACAAATGAACTCAAAGTGCAGTTTGTTGCACAAATGGATTCTTGCAATCCTCGCCACGACATTTGTGGTTGTATGTTCATATGCTCTTGGTGTGGTAGGATTTAGTATGGTATGTCCATATCAAATAGTATGATTTGTCCAAATGGATGAATAGAATAGATGATAGATTATCTGATTTTGTGATAATATTTGATGATACAAATAAATAGATTGATAAGTTGTTTCAAAAGTTATTTAAAAAAATTACATATATAAAACTTTTATAAAAATATACTATTTAAAAGCTTTGGAAGAGTGTATGTAATAATCCATAACTAGCAGGATGGCTCTTGCAGATTGTGTAACTAGCATCATTAATAAAATTTCTCATATATATTAAAAATGATATTATTATTTTAACCTACAGTCTAACTTAATCTTAATAAATCAAACATAATTAATACTTTAGTATTTTCTTAGTAATGCAATAAATCAACAACATATAAGCTTTATCTTATATCTGTTTTTCTTCCTTTCATCTATCTTTAGACTAATGGTGGCATCTCTAGTAATATTCTTCTGCCTACTAAAGTGACATATTGTATCACATATTCATGATAGTTTATAACATGTTTTAAATAAGAAAATATATATCCTTATAAACACTTTTTTAATTACCAAGCTTCTTATATTTTATTTTGTTATTGCTGCTAATGGTTTGGACTCAAGATTTGTACTCTAGGAGCTCAGTTGTTATATTGGTATAAGTTTGAAAATCCAATCTTATCTTTTATATGTAAGTTATATTTTTTAAATGGACAACCAAGATATTTTCTTTTTACTTTTATTAGCATGTGAATTCCAAAAAAATTCAATTAACATGATAATTTCTAGCTATTTTTTTTATCTCATAGTACTAATGTGAAGCTCGGGGTACTAGTGAGACTTCAATTAGTAAAAAGTAAATATATGAACTCTTCTCTGGATGTTATTTATTTTTAATCCAGATCTAAAATATTTCAAAATTATACTCCTACATGAGCTATTTTCTTAAAAAAATTATTTTAACCCTAATTTAAGATAATTATAATTTGTATTTCTAAGTGGATCTTTCCCGTCAATTATTTATTTCTAATCCAAATTTAAAATATTTATAAATTATACCCCTTACATGAACTCTTTTCTCCATAGTTTTTATTTTTTAATCTGTTTTTTATATTTATAAATTGTATTAATTGTGGACTCTTTCTGTTAATATTATTTATTTTTAATTCAAATTTTAGATATTTCTAAAATATATTTCTACTGGACTCTTCTCTTAATATAATTTATTTTTAACCCAAATTATATTTCAATATGGTCTCTCAATATTAATTACATTTCAATTTTATTTAGAATTTTGGATTTTTCTAAATTGTATTTCAACATGGACTTCTTTCACTTTTCTATTTTTTATTATGAAATTATTTTTAATATGGTTTTCAAATATTTCCTAATTGTATTTCTACATTGACTCTTTACCTTAATATTTTTTATATTTAATTCAAATTTATATATTTTTAAATTGTATTTCTATATGCACTCTTGTCATTTTTTTAGTTTTTAATCCGAATGTCAAATTTTTTAAATTTTATTTCTATGTGGACTCTTGTTCTAATTTTCTTTCTTTTTATTTCCAACGTTAGATATTTTAAATTATATTTCTAGTTGGACTCTGATTTTTAATAATATATTTTATTATTAGAGCATTTCTATTTCTCTAACCAATATTATCTTCATATTTGGAATAGTACATTTATTATTAGTTCATAAAAGAAACCTTAATTTACTATACAAATAGATAAAATTCACTCATTAATGAAAGGGTCAACAAAACACTTTGTTTTCTATTCTTAATGGGTGTATTTTTGTTTATTTTACATTTTCTGTAGCTATATAGTTTTTCTCTTAGGTTATATTATTTCAGTAGAAAAGGTGATAAAGTTGTTTGCCTTTTCTCATATGTTTTTTAGGTTTTTTTAGCTACGGGAAATTACTAATATTTATTTCCATACGAAAGTACATTATGTTTTGGGAGGTATATTAATAATAGGGTTTTATCTGCAAATGATACCTTGGTAATTAAAAAACCTACCACCTAGCTTCTGTCTCTCGGCAAATTAAGGTACACATTGTAGAGACATTATTTCGTAGATCATATCAATTAAAATTTTGAAACATATACGCAAAATTCTATGTTGTATAAGGAGGGTACATAATTTTTTTATATTTTTTAAACCTTTAATAAGATAAATTAATTATCAATTAGGTATTTTTAAAAATATCTGGTCCAATAGTATATTATAGAAATAATTAATGAACTCAGTGGTGAATAGTTGAAACGGTGCAAATTTAGCGACATAGATCAGACTCTCGTATACAAATTTTATAGTTTTGTATTTTCTCACTTTCTTACCTTGTTTTAGTCTACTATCTACAATTTCATTCGATGAGTGACTTAATATCTTTCTGTAAGGAAAAAAAAGACATATCTCCCTAGTTGCCATGCAATGATGCAAATGAATACATGGACTGTTTAATTAAAATTTCCTTCCACGTGTTTTTTGTATGCATGCGTTTTTTCCATCTGACGAATGACGTGCAGACCTAGAAGTCCTTTTGCATCACAACATGTACGTGATATCGGTTTCAGTCAACTTTTGTTACGTTTCCCCTAGTCTGTGTACTGAATCCGAGTAAAAATTTTTTTCGATTAACGTGAGAATTCTACGTGCCGAGGGTGAACGTGATGATTTTTTTATTAGCTTATGAAGAACCATAATAAACTTTAAATAGGAAGAGAACGGAGCCTAGCGTTGATTTTTATGAAGAAAAGTTTATACGGTAATTAGTATATGTTAGAAAAAGGGCCGAATCGTGAAGGACACAGTAGAGTGTGGGTTTCCATTTGGAAAATGTCACTGGAGGGTGGGACCCACTGTGCCAGGTCGCAGTCCATCTGCCCCCACCCATCCATTATTCCATCCTGCGACCCGCCGGGCCCGCATCCATCCATCCATCCATATCCATCCATCCATCCATCCATCCATCTCCTATCCACCACATCCCTTCCCGCATCCAGGGAAAGGGAGGCCGCCCAGCCATCCGGCCTCGGATGCTCCCACCGGCGGCGGCACCCAGGTCACCCGCCGCGGCGCCCGGGGTCTAGCTGCTCGCCGCCGTTGCTGGCCCCGTTCCGTTGGCATCCCGGAGCGGAGCGCATGGCCGAGGCCCTCCTCCCCCGACGCTTCGTCGCCTCGGCCGCCGCGTCCTCGTCTCCCCCCTCTGCCCAGTGGGTCCTCTCCCCCTCAGGCTCGCGCGCTGACCCGCGGCGGGTGCGCTTGGCGGCCCCCCCGCCGCGGCATCGCAGCCTCAAGGTACGCGCCGCTGCGCTGCGCGCTCCTGTCTCCTCCTCCTGCCGTGTCTGCCCTCTGAGAAGGGCTGCTTGTTGTCGCGCTACCGCGCTGCGGTGCGGGTAGGGTGGATACCACATACCAGCCTCCCTCATGTGTAGCAGCGTTTTGGGGAGGTTGGAATGGTCAAAAAGTGCCTGCCTGCTATCTTGACTACTGTTGATTCTACTCCGCCCAGAACATGCTCTAGTTCTACAAACGGCTTTGCTTTTGGTGTATGGATTGGGAAAGGCTAGCTTTTTGCCTTTGAGGGGCTAAAAAACTTAAAATTGAGCCAAACAAGTCTCGGTTTTCCACCTCGACATGGGTTCTTATAGGATTCTTTTGGATTCTATATTACACTTGTTCCACGATTACATATTAGAGATAATTGCTTTTTGACCCCGTTTTGAAGTGTAACTCCCAAGTTGGCCTTACTTTCTCATGTTTGCTCATTTGACCTATTTTTCAAAAACGAAGTGGCCGTCTGATCCTATTTTAACCACCGTTAGGGATAGACTTAGAAAAATTAGAAAATGTATTTAGAGGAGGTAGAAGATTGAGCTGCCCATGGACTATACTAGTTGACCTGTGTTTGCCTTGCCCGTGTCGGCTTCTCACCAAAAATTTGTGCGGACTAGGGTTTTGCATGGCAGTGGCGGAGGCATATGGTGGCTGGCATGATGGTGAAGGGAGGCGCTAGTGAGGGGCGCGGTCGCTTGTGGCGCACGAGGTTGCCTGCACACTGGGTGTGGGGAGGGAAGCCAGGCTGTCACAGGAGGAGGCGTGGAGAGGTGCAAGCCACAGGCAGTCATCGGTGTGGGGAGGGAAGCTGGGCCGTGCGCAGGTGGAGGCACTGGGAGTTGCTGGGGATGAGGCCGGTGATCTACTGGTTTTGAAGGAGACTGACACCCTGAGCTACTAGGGACAGGGCCGGTGCCTTGCCTTGTGCGTTTTTCCCTTTAGAACATATGTAATTTGGGATGGATGTTGTCAAAATTTGGGATTGCTTTTTTTTTTTGTTGAAGTTCAGTCATAATTTTATCAAATTTATGCCAAAATTTTTAAAAAATAAAAATTAAAGTCAAATTTGTCAAAAACTATCAAATCTATGCCAAATTTGTCAACTATCTTCAAAATTAAGTCAAATCAACCCTATGACAAATTCACATATCTTAAGTTCCATCAAATATTTTACATACCCTAAGTTCACAAAGTTGGTTCAAATAAAAATTTGACAAAGCAAGGTCAAATGAGCAAGGGTGTAAATGGCATTTTCCCCCTTAGTTGACACCGTTAGGTTGCCTTCATGGAGTAGGGTCAGGTCTGGTCTTCATTTTTGAAAAGGAGGGTCAAATGAGCAAACCTCAAAAAGAAGGGCCAAATTGGTTGTTATGCTTGAAAACGGGGTCAAATGTGCAATTGCCCCTACTTATTAATGCCAAAACCCATGTAATTGCTTTGCCATGTATGCTTATACATTATTGTATTGTGCTTGCTTTATTTGGCTGGTAGGAATCGCATTAACAATTAACGTTTTCTCTTTCTCTGCCAGGATTTTATATATGTTTGGGCAACTGTGAGTGGTATAAAATAACTGTTCAAACTTTCAAAATGTGTCACTTTGTCCTTGCTTGAGATTTTTGTAGATGTGTTATTAGTTCATCTTGAGTTTACGTTGCTTGGAGTTCTTACAACAAGGCATGGGCAAGTTTGCCACTGATGTTTTGATGGTTTTGGTTGTTCTTGTGCTAGGCCCATGCAGCTGTCTCAGACAAAAGTGAGCAACCAAAATGGTGGGAGAAGAATGCTGGTCCAAATATGATTGACATCCACTCCACACAAGAGTTCTTGGATGCACTGAGGGATGCAGGAGACAGGCTTGTAATAGTAGAGTTTTATGGAACTTGGTGTGGCTCTTGCAGGGCACTATTCCCAAGGGTACTTATCATTTCCTACTGCTGCCATGAATATAACTATTTGTCATTTTGATTTTCTCCTTCCTTGATACAATTCTAAAATTTCTCATGCAAGTAGTATCAATTTTCCTTTCATAGCTAAGCTAATAATTGATATTTAGCATTGTATGGATTTAGATTGGTATTCTTTACAATATTAGCTCCAAAGATGTGCGTGAAAGAATAATTGATATTTAACATTGTATGGGTTTAGATTACTATTCTTTACAATATTAGCTCTAAAGAAGTGCCTGAAAGAATCATGTGCATGGTCTTCTCATGAGATGTCAATATTAGGATGGAATTATCCAAAAAGGGTAGTATTGATTTTCTGAATTGTGAACATACAGAATTAGCCAAACTCACTCTTCTTTTTAGTAGTTAATTCTCTTCATATCATTCATACCTTGATTTTTTGGTCTTGTTTCATGGAGCACAGGTTACCTATTCATCTGCAATTCTTTCCCATGCTCATGCTTATTGATGTGTTACCGTAGTTGGCATTGGTGGAAGTGCTTGAATGTGGGAACTTATCTGCAAATAGTCGAATATATATTATGCTTTTGCAGGGAGCTATGTTATGCTTGTTTTCAGGGCATGCTAGTTGCTTGGATATCTAGCTCATCTTCTGTTCTCTGACTAATATTCTGCTGGGTAGACCATCTTGTTAGTATTGCTTAACCAGTGTAGGGATAATGCAATATTAATTATGATATATGGAAGAAAAGTCTAGAAGGAATCAATAGTACCCATTTTCCTTTGACCATCATGGTCACTGGTTTTAAAGGCTTTCCTTGTAAACATATAATGTCTAATAAACAGAAGGGAACCCAAATTAGAGTAATATGACCTCTTAATTCTAATCAACACAATTGCATAGGCTGTACAATTGCATCCATGTGCTTGGTTTTGTATCAGTTGGACCATATAAAACAGCAGCCAACACAGTGGCCTAATGGGATGTTGCATATGGTGTGTTTTTCGTCGTTTTTTTTAATTTACTGGGAGGCTATTTTAGCCATATGAATTTGCTTCTGCAGATACCCAAAATAAGAAATAGATTCTGCTCCTTGTATAAACTTATGCTGCCCTTATGCTTACCAGGTGACAATAAAAAGGTCAATACCTGAAGTCCTTGAAACTTGTGAGGACCAGCTATTAACTGTGTAACTGTATTCCCCAAAGCCATCATCTTATCATATCACTAGTGCATTTGCCCTATTTAAGAATTAGGTATCTTCCTTCTTTGCGTCCTGATAAAGGTTTCATATTTCCATATCTGTATTTTGTCACTGGCATGGAACTGGTGGGTTATTGTTGACATCGATGGCTGTTAAAAACTTAACAGCTGGGCATGATGTTAGTGTAGCAAATTTTGTGCGTTGTGCTTTAGTGACTAGGTTCCTTGCTCAGAACAATGATTCGGTTGTGCTAGCTGAAGAAGTCAACTTCATTGCTATCATGAGGCCACTCATGTTGTTCTGGCCATTCAACTAGGGCTAACCTCATCTCTGTTGGCTTCAAGCATCCATATATTTAGAAATAGATGACACATATTGAACACAATGTAGCAACCGGTGGATAAACAATTTTGATTAAACTGTGGTAAACAATAGTCATTATTCATAGGATTTAAGTAATGCATGTCGTAGCAAAATGCATATAAGAAATGTCTAATATTGTAGATTATATGAAATGATAGTTGAAATATAGGAGGTACTAATTTCAATCGCAAATTCTGTCTTCGGTTAGAGCCACTTGGACATGAGGTAATCCATTTTTGATGTATGTGATGCTGCAAACATGAGTAACAGGTAGCGGTAGATTGGCAATATCTTCAGTTGAGCACTTGATGCTGATAGTTAAGAAAATAACTGGAGTATTCAGCTCATCAATTGCATCCATGTATCTTCTTTGGATCTCTCTCATGGAAGTAACAAAAGAATTAGCATCATCCTGTGATATTTTGCCTGTAACCCTGAAGGAAATAGATAGATATTGTTAGGTAGAAGATATGACAATAGTAAAAATATTGAAATGTTGCGAAAATAATAGAGAATGTATGGCGTAAGCGAGAGAAATGTGAAGGCAAGAACCTGATTGTTGGCTGTTGCTGATCCATGTGGTGATTGAGAGTATGAGAATTGAAGATGGAATGGTATCGACAAACAACCATCTTCTGTGGTACTTATAGTATGTGGTTATGGTGGATTTGATTTGTTAGGTTTAAGTTACAGTAGTGGTTGATTTTAGAGGATGACGGTTTGCAAGGAGTGGTCTAATAAATGGAGGAATTGTAAAAGGGTTATGGAGAGAATAATTAGGATTAACCATGACCTTTGCTGTACCCAAAGATGTAATTAATTCCTGGTGTGAAACTGCTACATCCGATGGCTTTTATGGGCAATTTGTGAGGGAATAGCATGCGACACCAGTGGCTGTGGTGCAGATGGATAGTGAAGATGTGTTGGACGTGTTGGACATGCACCCTATGTCTGTTCCTTCTGTACCAGTAAGCGAACCAACTGGAAAATTTGCTTGATCGCTTGATTTAAATCCAACACCTGGCAGAAAACGGGGTGACGTGGAAGCACAAGAACACAAAGAATTGCTATTAACTATTACTAAATGGGGATGAATTGTATAGGTTTATAGGATGTGTTTTATCAACTAGGTCCCTTTGAAGGACTGCTACATCACACTTCAAGGGTGTTTTATCATGACATATTTAGGATGTTTGAGGAATGTCTTGTTCCCAGAGAGGCATTTTTAAGGAAATCGATGAACATGCAATTGCCTTGTTGCATACATCTTTTTTCTCCTTAGCCTACTTGTTTTCATGGATAACATAGTTTTAACATTCCCCATCTCACCCTGCTGACTGTTATATTGTGAGGACTTACTGAGATTTCGTTGCTTAAACTAATGTGCTCTTTATGGTATTGCAGCTCTGCAGAACAGCAATGGAGAATCCTGATATCTTGCTCTTAAAAGTAAATTTTGATGAAAATAAACCTATGTGCAAACGATTGAATGTGAAAGTCCTTCCTTATTTCCATTTTTACCGTGGAGCTGACGGGCAATTGGAGGCATTCTCATGTTCCTTAGCTAAGGTAAGGATCCATCAACCCATTCATAAATTAGTTTACTTCACCTTTCAAATAGCTAATCTTCATAATTAGTCTGTTCAAAATGGTTTTTTTTGCTTTTTTAATAACCCTCATGGGTTAGCTGGCCATGTGTGGCTGTACCAGCACCCAGCATGCCAGCCCACCACTCATGCCCCTCCGGCCGTATTTCATTGATCCAGTGAACCCGGACTGAACAACCCCAGTTGTGATGCAATAAATTGTCCATCTGCACAAGCTTATGTTAGACAATGTTCATTTTATAAATTGCTGTTTTGGTCAATCGCTGTTAATTTCAGAAACTCAAGTTTTCTTTGGTGACAATTCCTTTCCCCAAAGTACTTTTTCACCTCTTTTCTGATGGTGACATTCTGGGTTATTTCTACTTTTATGTCTGTTTCCACTTATCAAAATCGATCCTTGTTTGCAGTTTCAGAAGCTGAAGGATGCCATTGCTATTCACAACACTGCTCGTTGTAGCATCGGTCCACCCGTTGGAGTTGGGGACGTGCTGGATAGCCCTGAGGAGAAACCTGCAGAAGCTAGATCCCGGTAGATTGGTTCTGTTACTGTGCGTCTCCCACTCTCGATTGCTATATCTGCTCTTTTTTTTTTTTACCTCGGTAGATCTTACCGTAATCAACTCAGGAGAATATTCAGTTTTCCTGGATAGGGGCAGGCAGGCCACAGGCCAAGCATCGTATGCTGTATGGATTACTGTTTTATTTTTTGAGAAAGAAAAAATGTATTATAGTGTGTCAACTTGTTATACTTGTCTGAAAGAACCAGAGTTGTACATCATTTTAGGGGAAGAATTCTTCAATGGGCAATTAAACCTCATTCTGGGAGGGATTGTTTCTGAAATCAATCTGTTGGAGTTGGCCACGTATCACATTTGCCCCCGCTGGCTGATGGGCAGTGGCAAAAGGTGAGGAAAAATCAGAAGGGGGTAAATTTTCCCATGCCACTTTAGCACTTACATAAATGATCAATATGGTGTTATAACTAGGAGCCTACGGACTTTCCACAAACCTTTTTTTTTCATTTCTTTTCTTATAAAAAATGAATGTATCGATGAATGAATGGTTGGATCTTTACCAGGGACTGACTGTCTGTTTGGTTACTCTTAAGTTCTGTTTTGGGCCAGGGATTGTGAGTTGTTGCAAATCACGCCTAATGCAGCATCAATCGCAGTTTGATTATTTTTTTCCCGATCGACTGGTGGAGACCTGGAGGGGATATTAGTCTCGTTTGGGAAGAAGCGCATGAATGTGGGCATATGGCTAAGTTTTTGGTTGACCGCTAAAATTTACCACTGAACCGTAAACATTTCATAGTGTTTGTTCACATAACTGTGGCCAGACATTTTACTCGTTATACACTCAAATTATAGCCAAACTTTACTTATAGTTACAAATTATTAGCCATACTTCATGTCGCAAGTCACATTACTTATCGCAAAATTATTATAGTATTAATAAAATAAGGACAAAATTATAGTGTTATTAATGAAAGAGACTACTTTTACCTCCCTAAACAACCGTTGAACTATTGAAAATTGAAACTGTTCACTTTACCATGTAATGATATTCCTTCTTTCTTCTCTTTTTAAAAATCTTTTTTTAAATAGATAGTATTATATTTCATATCCTAACTTCTTTTTATTTTTTAATTTTTAATCAATATTTGCATGTATTGGAAGCACTTACGGTTGCTTCAAATACTGAGATTTAAAACTGTGTGAAAATTGACATAAAAATAAATAAAAACATTTTGTAACATAGATTATATTGTACTATGATACAAAATATTAACTTATATATTTGTATTAACATAAAAAGTTTTATATAGATACTAAAGGGTACAGTGAACCTTAAGTAGTTTGGGGGTTAACGTGAGCCAAAAATAATTAGGAAAAATATCAGTAGCAGCTTCATTCACTAAACTTTAAATCCTATTATATATGAATATTACATACATATGGCTATACTTTTAATACAATTTGAGTGAGTCTAGTAGGGAGTTGTTGTTGGTCACTGTCTTTAACTGTGATGTTGTGTGTATCGAATGAAAGAAATGCTTGATATAGTTTAGGTATTTGGAGAAATAGTTGGAGGGAGCACTCTCTTCTTATATGAAGCAGTTCTCTTGATAAAAGCTAATGATATATAGAGGTTTCATATATATAACAAAATTAAACAATTTCAAACGCATTAGCGGTAGTTCTTTGCAAAGGCTGACAGAATATGTGATGTCAATCATAAACACACTGAGGTGCTGAAAAAAAATATATGGAGAAGGGGGCCGGCGCAAAGACTCCTTGGTTAGAGGTTGCTTGTTTATTTCATGTACTAATCTTGCTGATGAGTTTGCCTCATATTCTCTGTTGTCAAATTTGCCTAAAAATAGTAGTCCACTAGTTTGATGTCACAGTTTAGGTAGCATTCGTGGGATTGATTATTGACGTGGTAGAAAAAGTTATAGTGTCACAGCTATGCTTACGAACCGAACAAGAGCCTAACTCAACCAAATTAGCTTAGGCTGCCTTCTGGAGGTGAGGAGGTTGAGAACATAGTTTAATTAATACGTATCAGCTTAAAAGAATAAATTAATATGACTTTTTAAAACAACTTTCCTATATAAAACTTATTAAAAAAACATACTATTTTGTTAAAAAAACACATCATATTTCTTTAGTAATTTAAGAAACGTATGTGTAGAAAAAGAGTAGATAAATGTTAAAATGAACCCTTAGTTTAATTTGAAGTGTGTTGATACCGTACGGGCATGAACTAAACAAACAATATAGCTAGCATGGTGTCAAGAAAAATTGTCAATGGATTACTATATTATTGATTGGTTCGCTGTACATTGCCATAGTGCTACGTCGTTATATACTACTCCATGACAATGCCTGACTATTAACAACGGATGACAACATTGCGTTCACTATCTTAGTGTTATCTTACTACCGTAATCAAGCAAATTTTATTGGAAGGGAAAAGTCAGCATCAAAACACAGACTCTTTAACTTATAAAACAAGGTCAAATCATATGCCGATCTGTAATTTTGGAGGCTTCTTACCCAATTTCGAAACACATACATTTTCCGTCGTTCTGAGCTTGATATGCCGAAGTAATTAACTCTTCATGTTATTCATACTCCAACTAAACATGACGCTGATCTTATCATTAGTTTACAAACTTCGCCGCCAAATTGATTAATTCCCCTTAATTTCTGAAATTCTGAATGTTGTGATGTCAACATCTTCGACAGTGCATAGACGTACAGCACTGAATTTCTGAACCTGAACTGAAGATCGCCAGATGGCATATATATAGGCAACCATATGAAATTTTCTTCCTCGAAATTCGAATTATTTTAAAGCTTGTTCTTAATTTGGATAGCACAAATGTTTCCTGTCACGACGAAGACCATCGAAAATGTTGTCTAGGATTTCTGGCTTGGGGTCACGGTAACACTGTAGAATTAATTAAGTGGAATTTAAAACTCCATGCAGGAACAAAATTTTGACTAGTTGCTAGTAAAATCATGCTGATATTTCACTTTCACCCTGTTGGTTGATGTGATATTGTGCACACCTGCAACGAATTATTCCCGTCTAATTTGGAGTTTTTCGCCATCTTACCAGAATAATTAGACAAAATTAATTAATAAGTAAATTTCAAACCATATATACTATGAATCAAACTTTCACAAAATGTAGTTTCATAAAACCAGACTTTTAACCCATTACGAGTTATAAAATTATGTCAGATTTATAAGTTTTTTAACACATATATAAGTTGTAACCACTTAAGATTAAGCATTTTTCTATGATTAATAATATGGTTTCATAAAACTCTTAGACCGTAATAGTCAAAGTCATATATCACGTATCATGTAATTTGGACCATAATATCTATAATTTTATAAAATTTACTATTAATTAACTAAGCTTGCACGCCAATAATGATTTCATTTCCTCGTGTCAAATAAGTCTAATTCTGACTGTCCCTGCTCATCATCTATTGACCAATAGATTAACTACCTTAATTAATTAATTCCTTTTCCATTGAGCTGGGAGAATTACTGATCTAGTGGGGTTTTTGCTGATGGCACTGTCCACAGTTAGTTTTTTTTTCTTTTGAACGAGTGACTAGACTGCCCTAGCAAATACTCCCTCCGCTAGTGCAACCAGAAAGTAGAACTGATGTGGTGGTAGAGAAGTAGTTACATGACTTTATTCACAAGTTTAATTTTTTTAATGTGGTGTATAAATATAGCTATATACTTACATGGCCGAAAATCATATTTTCATTATAAAAATATAAATATAATACATATTTTGTTTTATTTAAATGAGATTTTAATTAATAATTACTCTATTATAATATAAATTTTCTAATACAAAATTAATATTATTAGATTCGTATTAAAAATAAATGATTGCAAGCGAAGAACGGTGCTCCATGGAATTCTTGAAGACAAAGGCTAGTTGATTAAGTTGATAGCTAGCTGAGATCATTGCAAGAATGAATGTGGTGCATGCATACGTGTACCAAAATTAACACTGCTTTTCTTTCCAAAAGACAAAATTAACACTGTTACCTCACTCAAGAATCGTAAAATAATTCCTATATTGCCATTAGTTTGCAAACTTTTCCTCCATGTTCCCCTTGAACTTAACATCTTCCTATCTGAAGTAAAACTCTGAATAAATGCTGTAACGTCATCGTCTTGACATGCATAGACGAATAGGAAATGGTTCCCTGAACAGAAGGTCCATCTTAATTAATTTCCTTCTCGAAAATCCATTAATTGCTTTCAGGCTTGTTCTTTGGGTAGTTAGCTAGCTAGCATAAATATTCCCCGTTGCCATGAACACCATCCAAAACGTCGGCTAGGTTTTCAGTCTTTGGGTCACTGCAATACTTTAGAATTCTCCGTGGAATTTAGATGACCACCAGTTGGTGCAAAAAATCAAGCTGATTTCGCATTCACCTGATGGCTACCTGCACTTGGTTGATTGATGTGATGATGTTCACACTAAAAACAAATTATGCACGTTTAATTAATTAGTTTGCAGTTTTGAACGACCATATTAATCTGAACGAGACGAAATACACATGCAAGCCCATAACTAATTTGAGTTCATATATATGCATGCATGTTAATTTCTGCGAATCAAATTAATGATCTCACCTCACTATGTAACCATCATTTCATCAGTAGATTAACTGACTTGATTTCTTCCATTGATCTACCGATTCTTTATTATGGCACTGTCCAATGTGAGTTTCTTCCTTTTAAACGTACAAATAATGTACTTTAGGAAGGGAATTAGAACAAAACTCCATGGAATTATTGAAGATAAAGAATTAAAGATGGGCTGTTTAACTGAATATGTGTGGTGAATGCATGGATGCAATTAAGCCACACGAGCAGATGGTCAAACGGGCAACGGACTATATAGGGCGTGTAGTACACTAGTACTTTGCGAAGCTGAAATGCCAGCCAACGATGGTTGTGCATGCCTAACGCACGCACAAAGACCATTGTTGAGTTGTCTTTAGCGACGACACTTCAAATATGAGTTGGATCGGAGAGAAAAATCAAGAGACCGAAAGCCATCTCCAACACCCAACTGTAATATATATGCCGGAAACATCATTAGAGATACAGTTAGTCAACTGTTTAGTAATCATTACATTTAAAAGTTTTAAAATATACTACCAGCTACGGATGAACTATATAGGTTATGGCGAGTATATGAACTCACGCATTTCAACCAAAGTACATTTCAACCACAGCGTTAACCTTTTAAAGTGAAACAACATTTGCCCATTTCTCAAAAGTCATGAGCTATTACGGCTGCCACAGTTTCTCTCATTTTGGACAGATTATTTGTGATAAGTTGTAGTATCTGTCATAGATAGTATAACCTCTGATAAGTTGTGAAAGAGCCTATTGTAGATAAGACCATACGGCTTGACCTATTATAAATAAGGTCTAGGTCGTCCTCTATGCCAAACAGAAGTAAGCGTAGGTTATCTCTAACGAGTATATAAGATGGCTATCATAGGTATGTTAAAAGTGACTTGATACACCTTTGGTGGACGTGTTGTTGCTAACCAATATAGTTATAGTGCCTTCTATATATACATCCACTAATTGTTAACACCAAAATTCGGGAAGCAACTGCACATAGGATCGGAGAGCCGATTGGCTTTTAAAAAGAGGCCAATTGATATAGAAAAAGAGCTGATTTAACGGATGAAGATGGATTCGGTTTAGTCAAAAATGAAGAAAATATCCAGATGAGACTGGATCTAAGGAGTCGTGGAAGCCACACAAGGTAGTTTTATATCTATAAGTTATTTCTTGTAATTAGGCATAAGTAGCTAGTTTTGTTAACTTTTTAGATAGAGTTTCCTTTTTCTAGGAAGTAACGTCTAGAAGTTGTTTGTAACCACATAAACTTGTGTAACTCTAGAGTATATATATAGACCCTCTAGAGGCGTAAATCATCTTTCAGATCAATACAATCTCAACACATTGTCACCCTATTTTATCTAGATTTTTATCGATGGGTTTTGCATCGGTTAACTCTGAACTTTGACAAAGAGGTAAGTCCAACCATTATCTTGATGTATCCGTTCTGTCTAAGCTTATATCGGTTATGTCCAACCCCTTGGTCTAATTGGATATATCATATCATGTTTGTATGAGATCTATCGGCTTATCGAGCTCCTTTTACCGTCATCAGTGTTATGCTGCAACGGTTAGGTCTGACCTAGTAAACTACTGATAGTAGATTGACCCTTAAGCCGATGGGTCTTTACTTAGTGTTTTATCGGAGTAACCAGCCAATGAGTTATCTCTACACGGAGTTTCATACCTAGTATATCGGCTTTTTAGCCAATACACATATATCTTACCAACAATTAATCCTCTAGTGATCAATCTAGTTCTATTAGATCCATTCTTATACTGTCTTAGTTAGCTCTGATCTATCAAGGCTATCTTCGAGATCTAGCAGGTTTCGTTCCTCCTATCGGTTTAGCTAGCCAATGAGTTTACTTATATACATGCATCAAACCCACAGCCGATGGCAGTCGATAGGTTCACCCATTCCCTCCATTGGTATGTTTGATCTAGCTCATGTCGTTTCTGTGTCATTTGCCTCAACCTTATACTGTCTCGGTTTGGTCCAATTTATTAAGGCTGGCTCTAATGGTACAGTCATTAGTGGTTGCTAGGTCTCATCCCTTCGAGAGATCGGACATTGCTCTCTACCGCTTATTGTGTAGTTTATTTAGATCGCCATCGACTCTATAGTTGATGTGCCTTTTATTTTATTCATTGCTATTTGTATATACTGTCATCGGCTTTCTAACCGATGTATAAGCACTACAGCCTCTATCGGCATCTAGCCGATAGCAGGAGTGCATCGGACTCATAGTCGATGGTTATCTTCATTTTATCGATATATCCAGCCGATAGCAGGAGTCCATATCGGCTTATCGGCTTATTAGCCTAATGACCTAACTCTATATGTCTTCCTTGTCAATTAGAAGTCAAAATGATTAGCATGCCCACAAGTACAACACCTCGAAGACTCCAATGAATTAATGGACCTGCACTGGAGCTAAGCAGATCTCCTAGGACTTTGTGTGTTTGGGCGCATCACATTGGATCTCGATCGGTTAACACTCACTCATTCTCTCGGCGTGCCTCTCTACCTGGTTCGATCTTCCCGTACATGAACATATTTTTTGGCACGTTCGGTGGGACAAATTTTAATCAATATGTCTAAAGAAAAGGTTGATGCCAAGACACGCTTGTCCAATGAAGATATTTTTATTCTGGTCACACTAGAATACTTCACAGATACAATGACGCAGCAGGTGGAGCAATCTGTAAAAGATTTTAAGAAGTTGTGTTTGCAATCTTTTAGTATGACACAAGAAGGAACTATTTAGAAGAATTCATTCCCATAGCCAACTTTTATAAGTGAAACAACTCAACTAAATCTTCAAATCTACAAAAATCCATCGAAGAATTAGTTGATAAAGCTATACGTCACATACAAATTGATCAATCTGAAGGACTAACAAGTATGCTTCAAGCCTTGATAAGGAAAAGAATAGATGAATTTATTACTCAAGATCCACATATTCATACATCGGCAAATATTGGTCCATAGATGCTGATATTCAATCAGTCTGATGGCTATATTCAGCTTGGGGGCAACACGATGGAGATGATGAGTAGACTATAAAGATATCCAAAGTGATGCAGGAACAGTTTGGCTTGAAACCGAAGCAGGAGAATTTCATGTATCGACCTACATACCCTGAATGGTTTGATAGAATACAGTTATCACACTGATACAAGATACTAGACTTCTCCAATTTCTGAGGGCAAGGCAATATGTCTATAGTTGAACACGGCTGCCGATTCTTAGCTCAGTGTGGATAAGCATCGGTACAAGAAAATCTAAGAGTTAGGTTGTATCCATTGTCATTATACAGATCAGTTTTTACTTGGTTTTCATTGTTGCTGCTAAGTTTAATAAGAGGATAGGCTAATCTAGAAGAACAGCTTTACAAGCACTTCTTTGCGGGAATCCATGATATGTGGGTTACAGATTTGATATCGATGAAGTAGAGGGCGAAGGAATCGATTCCAGAATATATTCAAAGATTCCACAATATACGAAGCTAATGCTATAGCTTAGACTTAAGTGATGAATAGTTACTCGAGCTAGCCTTTCAATGATTATCAAGATGTATTAAAAGAAAGTTCTTCTCTCAAGAATTTGATAACTTAGCATATTTGAAATAGACATTATCAGCTCATGAAAGCCGATTGTCAAAAGTAAATGAGAAGATTTCAGAGTTGTGGGAGTCTGAAGAAGATAATTTCAAAGCATAGTCCTCATACTTCAAAATTAGGGGTATGTGTTAACACCAAAATTTAGTAAGGTCCTACAGACAAGATTGGAGAGCCGATCGGCTTATGGAAAGAAGCCGATTGGTATAGGGAAATAACCGATTAGATAGATAAAGATAGATTTGGTTTAGTCAAAAATGGAAGATTATCTAGATGAGACTAGATCTGAAGAGTTATGAAAGCCACGACAAGGTGGTTTTGTATCTATAAGTTATTTATTGTAATTAGATAGGAGTAGATAGTTTTGTTAACTTCTTAGAGAGAGTTTCCTTTTTTTATTTGGAAAGTAACGTTTAGAGGTTGTTTATAACCACATCAGATTTGTGTAACCCTAGAGTATAAATATAGACCTCCTAGAGGCTTGTAAATCATTTCTCACATCAATACAATCTCGACACATCGTCACCCTAGTTTATCTAGGTTTTTACCGGCAGGTTCTGGCTCTCGATATGAGGCTGCATCGGTTATGTCCGAACTTTGTTGAAGGAGTAAATCCCACAATTATCTTAGTGTATTTGTTCTATCTAAGACTACATTAGTTAGGTACGACCTCTTAGTCCGATTGAATATATTACATTACGTTCGTGTGGGATCTATCAGGTTATCGAGCTTCTTTTACCATCATCAGTCTTATGGTAGATTGGTTAGGTCTGATCTAGTAGACTGCTGATAGTAGATTAAGTCTTAAGTCGATAGGTCTTTACTCGGTGTTTCATCGGAGTAGCCAACCGATAAGTTATCTCTACACAGAGCATCATACCTAGTGTATCGAATTTTTAGTCGATATACATATAGCTTGCCTAGCAATTAATCTGTTAGTGATTGATCTAGTTCTATTAAATCCAGCCTTATACTATCTCGATTAGGTACGATCTATCAAGGTTGTGTCTAATAGGGCTGGCATCAAGATCTAGTAGGTTTCGTTCCTCCCAAGTTTACTTATATGCTTGCATTGAACCCATAGCCAATAGCAGTTAATGGGTTCACCCATTCTCTCTATCAGTACATCTGATCTAGCTCCCACATTTCAGTGCCGTTAGTCTCAGCCTTATACTATCTCGGTTCAGTCCAATCTATTAAGGCTGGCTCTAACGGTACCATCATTGATGATCGTTAGGTCTCGTCCCTTTAGGAGATTAGACCTTGCTCTGTACTGCTTATCGTATAGTTTATTCAGAGCGACAACGGCTCTATAGTCGATGTATCATTTATTTTATTTCTCGCAATTTACCTATGTCGTCATCAACTTTCTAGCCTATGTATGAGAGCTACAGGCCCAATTGGCATCCGGTCGATAGTCGTAGTACATTGGACTCACGGCCGATAGCTATCTTAACTCTATCGACATAGCCAGCTGATAGAAGGAGTCCGTATCGATCTATTGGCCGACTGGCTTGATGATTTAACTCTATTTGTCTTCCTTGTCAATTAGAGATGAAATTGACTGGTACACCCACAACTATAACAAACTGAAGACTCCAACAAGCCAAAAGACCTACACTGGAGCTAAACAGATCTTCCGGGCCTTCATGTATTCGTGCGCAATTGCATCGGACCTCCATCAGCTAATGCTCGCTTGCCCTCTTAGCGTGCCTCTCTTCCTGGTCTGATCTTCGCGTGCGTGAGCACTTATATATTGCATTGCCATCCTACCTGATGCATTATACACAATTTGGGTGGGATGCCTAGGGGCGAATCTTTGACCTAAATTTGGATAAGGGTAAAAAAATGACATCAAATTTGTTATCACATTTATAATTTGTTTTAATGTAGCTAAATTTGTTATATATTTTTCTATTACTTCAGATGGACTGTAATTGGATGTACAATACTAACTGTCTAAGCTAGGAGTATGAAAATGGAGTGTAGAATTCTTGAATTCTACGAAGGATGATATGAGTTGTAGAAATGGATGTGGCTTATCTATGCGTAGACTATAAAAATAAGAAGATATTTGCAGATAAAGTGCATTTGCAGTCTTACCTGATACGAAGAAGTTTTATAAAGAACTATAATTGCTTGAGTAAGCATGGTGAGCAAGAGTCGTTAAATATTTTAGTTGGTCAAGTGGATGATGGGCATAACGAGGTACAAGAAGATGGAGATGACAAATTCATACCTTCTCTGTTGGGAGGTGATATCATTGGTGTTAATCTTGATCTTTCTAAGATGCTTCGTGATATAGAGAAACCATCCTATAACAAGAGAGATTATGAGAAGTTTTCTGCTTTGGTGAATGATTCTAAGACACTTGTATATCTTGGATGCAACCAAAATCACATGAAGCTATCTATTGTCCTTGACCTAATAAAATTTAAGGTAAGTAATGGTTGGTGAGAAAAAAGTTTCACGAATTTACTTGATTTTCTAAAGGACTTATTGCTCAAGGAAAATATAATACTGAAGATGATATATAAAGCAAAGCAAGTGCTATGTCTGTTGGGTTGGAGGTTACAAGAATTTATGTTTATCAAAATGATTGTATCTTCTTTTACAAGGAATACACTAACTTGGATGAGTGCCCAAAATATAAAGTTTCTTGATACAAGCAAAAGAAGAGTAGTCTTAAGTAACTGAAGTCCAAGAGGGATGGTCCCACAAAGGTTGCGTGATATCTATCTATTGCCAACAACATCAAGTGAATGTTTGTCAATGCTAAAAAAGTTAAGTTGGTGCATTGGCATGCAACAGATAGAAAAGAGGAGGGTATATTAAGGCACTACTCGCCACTAAACCTCACGGGGGAAGATCTGGTCGGGCTAAGCACAGGTCCGATCGGGGAGAGACGGCAGCTTGGTCACGCGAAGACCTAGGAGATCTGCTTAGCTCCAGTGCAGGTCCTTAAGCTTCAATGTTCAAGGGCATGCCAATCAATTTGACCCTGCAAATTGACAAGGTGAGGTGAACGGGTCAGTCGGATGATGGACTGATATAAGCTCTCGCTATCGGCTAGCTGTTGATAGGATCGAGTTAGTTATCGACCACGTCTGGATGGCTTGTACTATCGGCTGGTCGTTGATAGGGATTGAGACACTCTTCCATCGGTTGGGGAGTTGATGAAGGCATAGATAGATGTCGACAGATGTGATGGCTCCGGGTGTAGTAAAAGCAAGATCCTGATCTATTGGCCGCAGAGCTGATAGGGATACAAAAGGGTATTCAAAGGATAGCAAAGCACACGAGATCCCTCTTGGTTACCAACGGAAGCTGTAGCGCTCGAGCATCGGCTGAACAACCGATGGAGGCATGAGATAGACACGTGGAACAGATTAGAGGATCTATCGGCCAAAGAGCCGATGATACTCCATGACATCCAATTGGTGGAGCGGGGCTCAATCCCCCACAAAGCCATGAGGGCTAGAGACCACGGTAACGACACCATTAAGACTAGTCTCGATAGATCGGACCGAACCGAGACAGTATGAGGCCGGGGACTAATGACACGGAGACGATGGAGGCTTAGACCAAATGTGATGACGAGGGAGAAAAGAGAAGAGGTAATCGGCTACCTACCAGCCGAATGTCTGACATAGGTCTACACCTAAATCCATTGGCCGCTCGAGCCAATAGGGAACAAAATCCGCTAGATCTCGACTTTGGCCATGTTAGATGCAAGCATTGGAAGATCGGACCGAACCATGACAGTACCAGGAAACGCCCGACATGTCTGGATCGACCTCTTGAGGATCGATCGTTAGATGATACGCGAGACGGATGTGGGGCCTGCGTTGAGGATAGCTCATTGGCTACTCACTTTGACAAGACACCGCACAAAGCACTGTTGCTGATCTCGTAGGTCGAACCTAACCAATGCAGGACGAGACCATTGATGGAGGAGAGAGACCGATGCACTGGCGTGCCTCACATGAACATGATGAGGTTCACTCGATCCGACTAAGAGATTGAACCTAACCGATGTAGCTTTAGACGGAGCAGAGCATACATTAAGACATCTTTGAAGGTATGTGTGCATTGACCAGAAGGCCGATGCACTAGGTGTGATAGACGATGGAAGTCTTCTGAAGACGGGTGCGTATCAGCTGAGGAGCCGATAAGCTGGGCGTGTTGCTCAAGGTATGGATAACTCATCGGCTAATCACTTCGATGAAACACTAGGCAGAGACATACAAGCCTATAGCTCAATCCACTGTTGGTAGCCTCGTAGGTTGAACCTAACCGATGCAGCATGAGACAGACAACGGCAGAGAGAACTTGGTAAACCGATAGACCTTGTATGGACATGATGCAGTACACTCGATCTGACTAAGAGGTCGAACCTAACCAATGAATCCTTGGATAGAACAAGATATACCGGGACAGTGGCGGGACTTGCCCCTTCCCCGGAGATCAAACTTAAACTGATGCAGCCCCGCATCGAGAGCCAGACCCCACCGGTAAAAACCTAGATAACCTAGAGTGGCGATACGCTGAAATTGTATTAATTGAGAGATGATTTACAAGCTTCTAGGGGGTCTGTATTTATACCCTGGCATTATAGAGTCCAATATGGTTACAACAACCATCGGATGTTATTTTCTAAAAAATATAAAAAGAAAATATCTCTAAGGAAGTTAACTAGACTAACTAAACCTTTATATCAAAATAAGATAGGATTTACATAGATAAATTACCCTATCATGATTTCTGTGGCTCCTCCTCAGACTCGGCCTCATTTGAATAGTCTTCTAGAATTGGACCGAATCCTTCCTTGCTTCGTTCGATCGGCTTCTTCCCTGTAGCAATCGGACTCTTCTTTCCTAAACCGATCGTCTTTTCAATCCATCCATAGGCTTACCAAATTTTGGCGTTAACAGGCACCCAACCAACTCAGTGTAGTGGAGGAACACTGATAGTGATCACCCCAAATTTACAAAAGATTTGAGGAACATCGGGTACGATCTGAGTACGAATGACATAAATTCTTTCGGTGACCTAAGTAGTTGTCATAGCACTTGGTCAATGCTTCTTGTGAACTTTAGTCTACCATCTTGGTTTTACTTTAAGAGAACGTATATTATGATTTTCATGCTAGTGCAAGGATAGCGATAGCCTGGCAACAATATTGATGTGTACTTAGAGTCTCTGATCGATGACTTGAAAACGCTATGACATCAAGGGTCTTAGACATAGGATGCTTAAGAACGAGACAATATTAGGATTCATACGCTATTGTTCTATACCATTAATGATTATGCGGTACTTAGTAACATTTCCAACTAAACCATAAAAGGAAAGAAAGCTTTTTTGAACAATATGGAGGAAACACACAACATGTGGATGAGGAATTCATACTACATGGGCCACAGGAGATTTCTTCTGCTGTATCACCCAAATAGAAAAATGAGGACAAATTTCAACAGCAAGATGGAAAGAGCTAGTGCACCATCGACTTTAACAGGAAGATAGGTGCATGCTCTAGTAAGAGACATCCATAATGATTTCGAAAGAAAAAGAATGGTAGTTACTCAAAGTTGAAGGGTGTGTGGAATAAGAAGTCAATATTCTAGCGGCTACTGTGCTGAAAATGTATGAATGCCCACCTGGTGAAGCAAACAAAAGCGTGCGGTTCTATGTTCATGAGGGATGTACCCATTTGAGAGGTATATGAGAATTTTAAAGAGTTACATATAGAACCAGTCTCATCCTAAGGGAAGCATGATTGAAGGGTAAATCACCGAGGAAGTCATCGAATTCTGTGTATACTATATGTCAGAAACTAGGTCAATTGAAGTTTCATGATTAAGACATGAGGACAAGCTAGAAGGGGTTGAGACCATCGTAAGGAAGACTATCAATTTATACCACACTTAATATGATAAAGCCTATTTCATCGTGTTACAGCATATAGCCATGATAGTTCCATACTTAGATGAATATGAATCAAAGATTCAAGCAAACAATGTTAATTGATCAACATGTTGGTTCCAAAGAAAAAACTTCACAAAATTCAATGAATGGTTCAAGGATCATGATTGCAATTCGCACAACATCACAAGTGAGGCATTGAAATGGTTAGCACGATATCTTAGATGGGACGTTCTAACTTGGCAAGGATATGATATACATGGATATACCTTGTACATGTACAAGTAGATGACAAAAGCACAGTGCAAAGCAGTGGGATACGAATAAAGGCTTTCAATGACCAACTTGGCACTTATGATTATTATTACGGCCACATAGAGGAAATATGGGAGGTGAGCTATATAAAATTCAAAGAGGCATTGTTCCAGTATAGATGGGTCAAGACGTTAAGATTGATTCAGAGGGATTCACACTTATAAATCTGCAGTTCAATGATATAAGGATGAGTTGTTTGTTCTAGCAAACTTGATGTCTAAGTTTTTACATAACCAATCTAGCAAATAGGAGTCTTCAAGTAGTTCATAAGGATAAAAGAGGAATTATTAGGGTTGACAATATTGTAGACGAAAAAGATTACAACAAGTACATCCATACTGCTAGCCAAGAAGCTATGTTTGAAGAAGTGCAACAAGGTGATGGTAACATATATACACATTCTTATAATGAAGAAGGCATTCTTATATAATATAAGCATATGAGATGTACTCATTTTTGTTTATAATATCTAGGTCAAAGTGACTGATGTTTGATTGAGCACTAAAAAAATTTAAGCTTATAAAATGTATCCATGTATAAATATGACCTTTAAAAATGTATTCGAGCATGTTGTCATAAATGCATGGCATTTTTTTAAAAAAATATTATTATGTGCTTGTGGGTGATTCATGTCTAGTTGAGAAATGGCTTAAAGAGAATAATTTAAATGATTTTTAAATTATACCCTCTAAATGATGTGGATATGCGGTGACTTACATATGGACCCGTCACACGTTAGTTTGACTAAATCTTGACATGATTAAACTTTCTTATCTAATTTAGACTGTTTTAAATGTGGTAATACACTATAAGAAATATTAGAAATATAAAAAATAAGTGCTATGAAAAGTATGAGAACAGATTAAGAAAAAATGTATTTTCGTACATCTTCTTAACGAGATAGATTACTATTGTACTTTAGTATTAGATTAAAAAAAAGTTATGTATGACCAAAATCTAATTGTTAAGCTTTTAATTGTAAAAATACATAGGTTTGAATAGATTGAAAAACTAATGCTCATAGTGCATATAATTTCTAGCAATTTATATCATGATTAAAATCAATCTAGTTATCAATTTAGTAAAAAACACAAATGAATGATATCATGTTAATACTTACAAGTTTTATAAATCAATTGTAAAAAGAGGAGAGAGTTTTAAAAAAAAGTTTTGGAAATTAAATGCCAATGTTTTTAAGGTAACGCCAAAGTTCAATAGTCATGTGTTTCTGTCAACATTTTCATCAAAGGGATATTGTTAAATAATAATAGTGAAAATCGGCTTAGAGTAAAATTGGTAAATTGGACTATATTAAAATTGACATTGTAAAATTAGTTTATATTAAAATTGGCATTGTTTAATTGGTTAATATTAAAAGTTTTATAAAAAATATGGTAAGTGTGTGTAATAACATATGTTAGGTTATAAAATCTGCACCGGAGAATGTTTTTTATTTGTGAGTAAATATTAAATGCGGAAAATAGATAAAAAAATCGCTGAAAAATTTTGAAAGAATTTTAGATGAAATTTGAGAAATTAATTTTCAGAATTTGCTACAGTAACAAACTAAAATTGCGAGCACGCCGAATGAACAGATGCGATCCAACAGGAAATGGGCCAAAGGCTTGCATGGGCTAAAGGAGATTGAATGCAAGTGGGATGTTGAGTAGGCTAACATGGCAGATAGCCCGAGAGATCGATAAGCTGGCGGATTGGGTTGACGCCAACAAACAGCCTCGTAGCACGCGCGTACGACGAGAGAGACTAATAGGTGGCTTAGGCATGTCATTGGGTGCGACGCATAGCGCTAATAGGCAGGCCAGGCCTATCAGCGAGCATGGACGCATGACGCGTGGAGGCGCAACGGCTGACCGATAGGCTAAGCCTGTCAGCGAGCGTGACTACGAGTATGGGCATGAGATATCATTGTGGCTGATAGGTCAGACCGGACGAAGTGAGACAGTGTGTGCGGGCGTATATGCGCGTACGGGTGTAGGAGATCCGGAGGTGACGTGGCGCAACTAGATTGGTGCAGAGACGATGGAATAGTGACCGTGCCGTATTTTATGTGGAAACATGTCAGGCTCTGTGATCAATCATGTGGTGTTAATGTGGCGTAATCTGAAGAGTCCATTTTGAATCTGATGGCTGAGAATAAACTTACGAAATCTCAAGGGTATTTAAATTTTTCTATTGAGATTTTTTTCTATATATAGAGGAGAGTAAGATGTTATGAATTTATAAGTTTTGTATATAAATTTGGTAATGTTAGTAATAAAAGTAAAGTTTATGGAAGATTAGTATGTCAATTATTTTTTATTTATATTAATTTTTTATTTTGGATTGATTTTTTTTAAAATTTAGCTAAGGTATTTTTTATATTCTAAAAATTGGATTAGTTGATTATTTTTAGGTATTATGTTATTAATTAATTAGTGTTTAATTAATTTCGATTAACATTATGTTCATTAATTTTTTTAATATCTTAAGAAGTTTAATTGAGATGATTTCAGTTGGGTTTATTTAAAATTTTTATCTATTTTATTCTACAAAATTTTCAGATTGATCAAAGCTAAGAATTTACAACTATAATGTGTTAAGTAATGAAAAGGTGTTACAATTTCAGATAATACAGTTTTTTATGTTTTGTGATGAGGGAAAGTGTTAAATTTTATTTTTAAATTCCATGATTATTTACCCCTCTGATTTGCTAGCTTAACGTAAGTGATCCTATAGGTCGTTATCATTGGATGCATAATTAATTATTTCATAAGTAGACATCTGTTTCCAATTACATGTCTCTGTTAAGATGTCGACTGTACCCTGTAATGCAGAGTCCTCCCATAGACCCGTTTGTCCCATAAATCCATAATTCACCACAAACATTTTTTCTCGTAGTTTGACTCCCTTGTTGATCAACTCCATGGTTCAAATCAAGCAAATCCCTAATGCTTGAAATGTCTATATCTTTGACATTATCGTTTTCATTCATTGCATAGCTAGCTAAAGTCCTAAATTCTTAGCTGAAACTCTGAACAACTACCAAAGTTTTGTCGACGAACATTTTTCGACAGAATGATCAGTGAAGCTTACGGTCTCACTGTCTCCGATGGCATCACATCCTTGCCAACTTTAATTACAGATTCCATCAGAATATCCTCGTCGCAGCTGCTAGACTGCAGATTAATGAACTGAATATTAGCCTTGTATTCTAGAAGATAACAGTGGTTAGCTATCGTATTCTCAGAATCGATCAGCAGAATCATTCTTAGTCAATGAAAAGTATCTTTAATTTGAAAATGAAAAGTGTCTTACGTAGCTAGCCTAGCAATGATCGTTTTTTAGTACTTTTCAAAATATAATATTAACCAAGTGTTTGAATTGAGGATAGATTCGGTTTTTGACTATTGGCCCGGTACATATGTTGATCAATTTGACATGTTAGTGCCAGTTATATACTGCAGCCTCTGATGCTGAGTGATAGGCCGATGGTAACACAATTGACGAAAACACATGCATGACCAGATGAGTTCCCTAGGACAATTTCTGACAATTTATTTTCCAGTTTGTCCAAAACAGTTCTGACATAGTAAACAAGAGGACAGTTTATTTTCCTTATGTATGAGGTGCAAAAACCAATAGTTCCTTGTCTTTCTTACATAATCACAGCAAAACATCCTGTCATCGATCGATCCTAATGGTCTAAACTCTACCAAGATACCAAATCAGTACTCCGCCGGTCACTAATACATGTACTTCGATGCTGTCTTCCAAAGACAACTTAAGTCATTAATTTATATTGGAAAGATAACACGAACACATTAACACACTAAAAGTGTTCTTTTTAGACATCTACATGTAATATTTTCGTGTATCTAAACAATTCGAATGATATTTATAATGTTGAAGTTCTGAAATTTCGATTGGGTGGTTGTTGGAAACAATTAATATTTGTGACCAAAGGAACTACAACTTTAAGAGTTGTGTAGATTGGTAGCATGGTTCGTAGTGTGAATTTTTCCATTAGTTGAGTAGCTTTTCGGCCCCTGCAATTTATTTTTCCTCTCAGCCATTAATATTGACGCCAAGATTGAAAAACTCGGTTTGGTTGGAAAATCTTAAAAAATCAGGAAGTCTTACTACAATATATGCGCTTTATCTTGCACGTGTATTGAAAAAGGCAGACTACAATCAATTATTCTGTAAGGCTCAATATGGCGTTGCATTTGATTATGATATCTCGTTGGGTACACTTACTTCGTACTTGTTGGCATTTGGCAAAGTTGTTTTAATTATGACGCCAACGATAATGATATTCCATTTTTAAAATATGGAACAACATGAAGAGATATGGTAGTTGGTGTCTATAGAACAAAGTATAACAAGTCCATTTTTTATTTTCCTAACAAATTAAAAAAGAACACAATGCAAGACAACAACCAGAAACTGAGCACACACCCCGCTGTTCTTTTTTACTTGTCACCTGGAATGTTGAAGCTGAACTTTCTGAAATTTGAAGTTATCAGATTGAAAATATAGACTGCCTATAAAAAAGATATATTGCACGTTTACTTTCACAAGTTATAAGTTTATTAATATATTACAGTGTAGAATGATGAAAAATGCACTCTGCAAAGATCACGCCCTTGGTTTTTTCTTCATGCCATGTTCAAACTATACTTTCCTAAACCAAGATCTAGTGTTACAGCTCGCCCAACCCAATGTTACTCTAGTCTAACCTAATGATCACAAATTCGACGAGGTGGCCTGAAGAGATCACTTTATAGATGCAGGATAAAAAGTGAAGCACTCAACTAACACTCGCTATATATGTAAAGCTTTTTTACGTGGTTCGAGGACATGTCAGAAGTTACTATATTTTGTACTATAAAAAAGGATTATACAACACATGAGAATATATGAAATGATATTTATGGCATGATCATTCCAAATACGCCCCAAAAATTAACAAACGAACGGAGTAGAATCAATTTACCTTGAGTTGTAATCTTACGGCAGGTTGTTTAGAGGACTTTGCGCGGGGAAGACGACCACTGCTGCTGGCGTTGCCTGTGGCCAACAAGCTGGCATCCCTCTTCTTGTTCAGACCCTGCAAGATGCCAGCCACGGCATCCATGGCACTGCACCCTGACGACGACCCTAGCACTATCTTCAGATGAAGCTCTTTACACTTATCCGGTATACCGTCGACTGCCGCCGATCTGCGGATGTCGACCTCAATCTTGTCGTCAGGTTTGCCGTCGTCTTTCTCGCCGTTGCCGTCGCCGTCGCTGGGGTGCAGCTGTGATTCAGATAGCATTCTGTTCTTCTCCTCCAGCTCAGCTATCCTCGCTTTCAGGACGTTCACGTAGTCCTTTGCTCTCATCAGTATTGATGCTTTGTCCTTCTGAGCTCATCACAAGGAACAAATTAGAAATAGTAGAAAAAGAATTGAAGCAGTGACGAGCGGTTCCTGTATGAACTTAAGCTTTTAGGTTGAATTGATCTGTGTGTGCAACTCGGTGAGTAGATGGACCTTGGTGGCAGGAGGGAGCACGTCCCTGAGAGCCTTGAAGCTGTCATTGAGCTTCTCCCGGCGCTTGCGCTCCGACATGACGTGCTGCAGCTGAAGCTGTTGGTTGTTGTCGCCGCTGCTTCCTGTGGCCGGCGACGGCCGCGCCTGGGCGGCGGCCATCTCCAAGATCTGGTAGTACTGTGCAAGCCTCGCCGCGTGGATCTTTGACAGCACCGATATGGCCTTCTTGAACGCCCTCTGGCCACCGCCGGCCGTCCCCCCTGACCGGAGAAGATTCCTCTTCGGGCCGAGGTACCGGGAGTAGGACCGGAACGCGCTGGCGGCGGCGGTGGCGCCATGGCCACCGCTCCTACTGGTCCGCCGTGCTGCTTGTCCCGGATGGGTTGTTTCTTGATGGCAGATGGGTTCTGGATTTGGCACGTCGACGCCGAAGCCGTAGGCGGACAACGGTGGTACTCCTATCTGCGAGGAGACCTCCGGCTGCTGGTGGAGGTGGTGGCAAGAGGCGGCGGTGTTGGTGCTCGTGGCGGCGCCGGTGAGCAGCAGAGACGAATTGTCGTCCCGGCTCGTCGCGGCGGAGAAGGAGCGGAAGGAGGACGACGAAGGGGACGGATCCGGTGTGATGGTGTACTGATCGTGCTCCTCCATGTCCATGAGCATGTAGATCTGCATCAGTTCGCCACGAACACGATAAGGAAACATAATTACTCAACAATTAATCTACGTCTGACGAGTTCATCAATTAGCAAAGCAATAAATCAATTTCCTGGCATAGCTGCTGCTGCATGGCCTGGGAGCTCAGCATCATCGCCTCCTGCCCAGTCACGTCGCCCCAGCTGCTTCCGCATGCACCAATCAATCATTCACAGCATCAAGTAAGTAAAGATCCATCAAAATCAAGCTGAATGCACGCAAGCATGATGATTGATATGCATGGTCGCGCCGCCTCGCCGGCAGGAAGCCGCCTGTCGCCGTAATACGTACCTGACGGTGTCACCGCCATGCATGTCGCCGGCGGCGGCCTGGAGCATCCAGCTGCCGCCGTCCATGCCTGTACGTACGTGTGGTCGTTGATCGATCGATCGATCGCCGGCGCACGGTTGGCCGCTTGTGAGTTATCTCCTCCTCTTCGATTGGGGATGGTGTATATATAGTACTCCGAGACACGTGACATGCGTTCACGACGTACACAGGTAAGCGCTAACTAGCGTATTTTACTGATTTTGCGAGCAGATCGAAATGTACGTCGTCGATCGTCCAGGCTATAACCGGAATTAACTAGTTTAATTACTCGACGCAAGTACCAACGACGGGGATTGATCAAATTACCTTAAGCCGCCGGCGGCGTAGCGTATACATGTTCATTATTTCGAGGAGGCTTCGTGCATTTCGCGGACATCATATTGAATTGGAATTTTATATCGGGGTAAAACTTTGGATCCATTCAGATGCATGGCTTCAAATTCCGTACAAACCCATCCAATTCGGTGGATTTGTTTAAACTCGAGTCAAATCGATGCCTCATCAGCATCCTAGGGTTGTACTAAGATTTTTAAATCCTGAGACAAAATTAATCAGGTGGCGACAGCAGCTAGCTAGCTGCCGCATGATCAATTTATTGGTTTGTCCTAATTGTGCCCGTGAATTGAATTAATTAAGGTAGGGATAATCACTATCAGCGTTTTTTTTTGATAATCACGAGCCAAGGTAAGTAGAGTCCGCCGCTGCAGAAGTTGGAACAAGGTTGAGACAAGTCATATGGAAACCTCAACGTCGTATTACTGTTACACGCCAACAGCGTACGGTTAATGATGAGTCGTGCCGCCATGGGTGAACAAAGTTAGTTAGCTCGGGTTGCTTCCAATCGATCGAGTAGTCAAGGGTAAGTCAGGTGGGAGGCACTGTGCATGGGAACCAGCGAATGGTGGCTTGATCGGATGTCTAGCCACGTGTTAGAATACTTTACACGCTCCCTTTGGGACTGTCTAACCAACATTTGTACTCTCTCTCTCTCTCTCTTCACAAATTTAAGGATTTTAAGGTCCTACGTACCAAAAATATCACCTTAGTTATCATTCAATCTCCCAATCTGTTATTTTTTTTTACAATAGAAATCATCTCAGATGCACTTTTTTTATTGCTACCTTAATTTTTTTTGTTATTAAAAGCATTATAATTCCTTATATTTATGGATTTAATATCGTCACAAAACATCATATGTCAGACTTTTAGATATATAATTATTAGACCTTCACAACAAACCCTATTAAAAATCCACCACTTTGCAATTGCACCGTATTTATCTCCTCCTATTGGCTTTCGCAACTCACACACCTCATCATATGTTGTAGCCATTCTACCCCATGAGCCGCTAACCTCCCACCTAGCTCTGTGGCAACACCATTGATGTTGGCACGATGCCCACTGAGGCTATTGCCACTCCCTTTCTTTACGCCATGAAATCATCACCCTAAGTCCTGCATATTTTTCCCCTACTATGATGAGTATCCCCACTCCACCCTTTTTCATCTCCGATGCTCCAACAGCTCCCACTGCCAGTCATGCGTACTCTACCCTCTGCCTCCTATCCTCTCCCTCTTTCTATGTCTCTGATGTTGAATCTATCTACACCCCTTCTCCCAATACAACATATCCAACGCCACCGTTGCCATCTTGGCATCCCTATCTTCACCGCCCCTAGTCTTTCTCAAAACCCACAGGAGCTCCTTACCATTATTACAAGCGGATTTTTTTTCTAACCCTCTTGTAAAAATAAATCCCCTATCTATGAAAATAGCTTTTACAGTAATGACCTTCCCAAATCTTTCTTTTCCATCCCCATCCCTTTTTACCCTAAATCTTAACTCATCGTCCTTGGTCTAGCTGCCGCCAGAGTTGGAGATGAATCAAGCTCCCTTGTCGCCGGAAGCAGAGAAGGTCTTGGAGAGTGGATATTGTTGACAAATGATAGGTAAGGAAAAATCAATCACAACTATAAAAATTTATGTGCTTGTTGTTTGGCAGTCTGTTACCTTAGTTGGCAGACAATTAATGAGCCCCTCCCCCATTTTAGGGTAATGTTTAAAATAGGAGACAAACGTTTTGCTCCAAAGAATTGATATACACTTAATTGGTTGGTTAACTACGACAGTAGAAAACTTATTATAGTATAGAATTGATAACCAAAGTTTTTAAGTTTGATCGAATTATATCTAAACACCAAGTATTTATATGACCGGACGAGTACTTTCATTGTCTAAAGGTAGAGGTTGAGAATAACAGATGCGTGGCCACAAAGTAGGCCTGCCTGTTCGAACCTCGGGCCAAGCTTTCTCAGGCTTTTGGGTCTTTTTGGTTGTCCAAGCCCGACATGGCACACTATCAACCCAGACCAGGCGGCTCTGACTTTCTTAGGCCGGGCTGGGACGAGTTTGAACGGGCCTACCAGAAAGAAAAAACAGTGAATGGTGAAACGAATACAGTAAACAGTACAAGCCACAACAGTAACCAGCACCGAGCCGCAGCATCTGCAAGCAGGAGTCTAAGTGTGTGTGTGAAGCTTAACCAAAAGGGTGGGGGCTAAAACACGTATACAGCGGTTGAAATTTAATTTTAGAATTTTTTTTAAAATTTTTATCGTAGTTTTTTATGTTTAAATCGCTAAGAAAATAATAATAATAATAATTTTAACCATAAATTATTATTATTTTAGCTAGTATACCGTTTAACGTATCTTGTGTATTTTGCAAATCATGGGCGCCTAAACCCAAAGCAAACACCTACCTGCTTAGACACATCACACAAGCAGATCAGATCAGAGAGCTCGTAGCAGCGCTAGCAAGCTAAGCTCGTGACCTCCCCCTTCTAGAACCTTCTAGAACCGCGCAATGCCGCTCCACCACCACCGCCACCACCACGCCGCCGCCGACGTCCTCCCCTACCACCGATCTGCCGTCTCCGTACCCGACGACGACGAGGCCAAGCCGCGCCGCCCCTACTCCGCCTTCACCTCCCCCCGCGCCCCCTCCTCCATCTCCTCCTTCTCAACCCACCGCCTCCTCATACTCTTCTCCGTCGCCTGCCTCCTCGTCGCCGCGGCCTCCCTCGCCTTCGCCTTCTCCGCCGGGGCCCGCGCAGCGAGCCTGCAGCAGCCGCCCCCCGCCGCCGCGGCCGCCACCACCGTCGCCTTCCGCTGCGGCCACGCCGAGGACACCCTCCGCTCCTTCCTCGCCTCCTCGCGGAACTACACCGCCGCGGAGGGGAGGGAGAAGGTGCTGGCCGTCGTGGGGGTGCACACGGAGATCGGATCCGCCGCCCGCCGCGCCGCGCTCCGCGCCACCTGGTTCCCGCCCAAGCCCGAAGGCATCGTAAGGTTCCACATGCTTTCCTCCATTCCTACCGCTTTGGATCTGGCGGCTTGCTTTGCTCTGGATTGCTGCTGCTTGTCTTACGCTTGCAGTGAAATATTCTAGCCGTGTTTCTAGCTTATGTCGCGGTGGGATCTATAGAGCCATTGCATTTTTGTTTGCTGTTACATCTTACAACTTTACTCTTCGACAAATTTTGATCTACGCATGGCTTATTGAGCTGGTTCAATCGCTAAAGGGTTATATGTGATCTGGTTATTTTGATTTTTACTAAAGGTGATCTGCTATAGTGCGTTTTCAGGATGAGAGGTAGTAATTTTGAGCAAATATTATGAATGCTGTTTTGGCTGTGCCAAGGTGTACACGGTTTTTGTTTGTTTGGTTCCTAACAAGAATTTACCACAATTTTGCATAGGGATGTGTAATGAGGGTGCACTAGCACCTTTTACCTCTTTTTGGACACCTTTGAGAGTTACAGGATACATGAATTTGCAACTGGTGAAATTTGCCATAAGCCCATTTCATTTTACATTGTGGTGGCATGGATATTCTCAATGTCTGTAAATGGTCTTAATTGGTCAGCCCACTTTCTAGTAACTATACAATAAACTTAAATCAACCATGCATACAGTTCTACTATTAATATTTGACTCTATTTGTGTATATTTGCAAAGCATCAAAACAAACGTGCAATACACATTTATATCAAGTACATCTAAATATCTATTACATAAAAAGTAATGCTTAGGTTATATAAGAATATTCAATATTTATGCAACAAAAAAAAGAGGAAGATAAGCAGACAACATGTACAATGTATCTGTTTAATGGAAAAACAAGAATCCTAGTACCAACCAAGAACAGCAAAACAAACTGTAGTAATAATCTATCTTCCTTGTATATTGTAACTAGCCTGGTTGTCCATGATCCATAAACTCACTATTTTACTAGGCCAAACATCTTAATTTGATTGTCTCACTACCTAAAACTTTTATATGGCTAATTGTTAAGCCTAATGATCGATTCTTAGAGTAGGCAGTGGCATATTAAGAAGTGATTTCCTCATATCTAACAGAAATACAGTTCACTACTTTGAGACTTAGCTGTGTGTACATAGATAAACAAAGTGACTTTGTTCGAAGCTTGTAAAGTCTCTTCTTGCTGCTCAGACCGTAGATCTAGTATGGTGTTTGTTGGATAGAAGGCTAATTGGACTGTTCACTGTCACATTTGTATTGTCCTTTTCTCTTCTTTTCTTGGTCGCCTAATGGATTATTAGTTTATCATATCCTAGTTGAATGTATCTGTATGTAACTCCAATGTTAATTAGGAAATACAGTATACATCGAATGTTGTTTCATTACAATAGTTATGCTTGTAGATACATGATCAAACAAGGGCGCTTAGATTTGTTGTCACTAGTGTTTCAGAATGTGATGGCATAAAGTGAGAACATTTAATTCTTCCCCATGGAAACTATACTGGAATTGCTCGTTGAGTGCATTTGTAGTACGTACAGCATACCATATTACTAGAAATAAATGTTTGCTTCAATATAATCTTCATAAAATGTTTGTGAATCTCAAGGTAAAAGAAGTTTTCACTGTTCAATGCCTGAGGCAAATCTATATCTAGTATCTACATAGATATTAGCGTAGATTTGGTTTCTGTGATTTCAAACCAAGCTATAATTAAAGTTATAAAACTTCAGACTGTATTTCTCCATATGGTTTTCCACTCTATTTCAATGTAGATATCAAATACAAGCATTGTAGAGTGGAACACCATTAGCACTGGGGATTTGGGGAACAGGTTTTTAATCCTTGCTGTCTAATCTCAGGGTGATGATGCCACAGTAAAAGCATTGCGAGGCCATTTCTTGTTCATGCACATTTCTATTGTCTGCTCGATAGTCAATTCTATTGCATGCCTTGTTCCCTGAAAGTTAAGATCAGCCATCTCGATTTGCATTTGGTTAGGATCGAAGGCAGTGTATATCTGATATACTTCCATAAGGGTAAAATCAATCTAGTTAATATTAATTAGTCAGTACAATTTTACCCTTAGCCATTAGTAATCACCTTATCTTTGGGATTCACAAACTTTTTATAAAGAGGTGTACTGAAGCACATTACTAGAGAGATGAATATGTTGATGTGAAAAATACTGCTTATCAAGAATAATTGAATGTTGTAAAATTCACCCTCTTATTCTGTTTGGAACTTATAAAATACGGTCTCTTTTTGTAATGTAGCTTTCTTAAAAATTGGTCACATTCAGTTAAGGCCATTCATTAATTCAATGTTAGAATCAGTAAAGAATATATCGATCTTTTATAGGCTAACTCTGGCAATTTTTCTCTATAATGCAGTTTGGAACATGGCACTGGTTTATCTTTTAGGTTTGTTGTTGGACGAACCAAAGATAAAGAAAAAATGGCAGATCTTCAGAAAGAAGTAAACATGTACCATGATTTCTTGTTTATTGATGCTGAAGAAGATACAAAGCCCCCACAGAAAATGTAAACCTCATGTAAACCCTCTCTCTTATTCTGTTTCTACCTTTTTACATACATGTGATTAATCTTAAAAACTCTTCTTGTGGCCCATGTGATAGGTTAGCATTTTTCAAAGCAGCTTATGACATGTTCGACGCAGATTTCTATGTCAAAGCTGATGATGCTATCTATCTGCGCCCAGGTAAAGTTTGTGACTCAATGTACAAAAATGGTTGCTTAGATGGTTGGATCTGTTGTATGACTCCATAATACTCTTAAGCCAGATAGACTCGCTGCCCTTCTTGCAAAGGACAGGCCTCAGCACTGGACATATGTTGGTTGCATGAAAAAGGGTCCAGTTGTCAACAACCCAAATATGATGTGGTTAGTTCAAAATTTTGAGATATACATTGGTTCTAAATTTATTTACATGCTTCTCTTTTGTGTACATGCATCTACTTTTTTTTTCACGGTGATTGGATTTGCTTGTCCAATACACACAATCAACTCTGGCATGTAATGATATCTCAGACATGTAGATTTCCAGCTGCCCTGTTCGATGATCATGCTATTGTTTCATGACACAAGTGCATTATTTCAGGTACGAAAGTTCATGGGAATTATTAGGCAATGAGTACTTCAGTCATGCATCTGGTTTACTATATGCTCTTTCTTCGGAGGTGGTTGGATCTCTAGCTGCTACAAATAATGATAGGTTGGCCAGTCATCTTTTTCCCATCCATGCCATCAAGTGAAAGCACTGGAACAATTTAATTGATCATTCTTGTCTCTCAAAACATAATAAAGCATAATTGCAACATTTTTGTGCATCCAAAACATCATGTAGTTTCTCATTATCCTGCATATTTCCATTTACAGGATTCAAGCTACACATGGAATTCCATATTTGTTTCATATATTTCTGACTAGTCTACCAACAAAATATTAATTTAATCCATCCTTGTTTTTCTGTTACGATTTGTTCTCATTATGTTTATTTTGTTATACATAATCATTGTTTTTTTATGCAACTCTCAGTTTAAGGATGTTTGATTACGAAGATGTTACTGTTGGATCATGGATGCTTGCCATGAATGTAAAGCATGAAGACAACCGTGCTATGTGCGACTCACATTGCACTCCCACCTCCATTGCTATATGGGACAGTAAGAAATGTTCAAGTATGTCTTTGGCAAACTATGTGTTTCAACTTTGGCACACTTTTGTAATTGTAGTGATAAAATAGCCTGAATGAAAAAAATCATTACTGAGTTAATTATTTATGAAGTATTACTTTTTCTTCTTTTTTGTCAATTCCTGATGAAAGCAAAATTCTGATTGTGTTACTTACGTCAATATATGTAGATGCTCTGTTATTGCTGCGTAGTATTTTTAGTATCTGAAGATTGAATCTATTTTCTAATTAGCAGATATAAAATAAGTTTGATTAACCATAACCTATGCCATTTTTTTACTTGTTCCAATGTATAAATGCTTAAAAATAACTTTGTTGACTTCCAGATTCATGTAACCCAGCTGAGATAATCAAGGAGCTTCACAACACTACTGTGTGCTCAAAGAGCCCAACATTGCCGCCCGAGGTGGAAGATGAGTAGAGTCCTAGTGTGATTATTTCTCCCTTGAAAGGGTTGTTAAGCTGATGCCAGGTATACTGCATGTTGGAACATCTGATTTCTAGTCAAATGTATTTCTGTACAGTTGTATTCACTGGTGAATTCGTCTGACAGCCATCTTGTTGCAGCTTCTTGTTGCTGGAGAGTTCTCGGAGAAGAGAATGATGTAGGATTTGTGTGCACACGCCCGATATTGAGATGAGCAAACAAGGCATATCGTAGGTTCAGACAAAATGTATACTTCCAACTGATATAAGTGGGGCTTTTGTTCTGTCGCCGATTACCCGATTCCCACCCTCGACTTCTTCAATGAAAATGATGTTCATTGATGTGTATATAACTATATATACCTCAGCCTGCATTGTTGATCTTAAACTCCACTTCATGATCAAGGATAATTCTGACTTATTCGGATCGATGTGTTCCTATAGTAACAGAACCGACTTATGTCCTGTCAGAGTAAAATGACCAATTCATGTTGCTGTTTACACTCTTTAGTCTTGAGCTCTGGTTACCTGAATGCGTTGCGTTTTCTTGCGTGTGTTCTTCCTTTTGTAGTGCTGTTGCTTCTTGTATGCAACTGAGAAAAACTGTGACTATTTCACACCGTTAATGCTACCCGTTGGTATTGTCGATGTCTCCCATGATGCAACTTTTTTTCATCTTGTTTGAGCCTATTCTCCAACCACAAGTGCTCATTGCTAGCTGTTGTCCATCCGATGTGACCTGAGAGCAGCGAAACCTAACCAAATTACTCCTGCCGAGTGCCGATGCGTGTGCGCCTGAAACAGTACTAGCATGAGCAAACTATCATTGCAGCAGCGGTGCAGCAAGAATACTTTTTCATGCGTGTTCTAGGTAGTTTAAAAATCTGAAGTGAAATTAGCACCTAACCTGCCTAGGGGCTCCTTTGGAATGCAGTAGTAGCAATTTTACTGGATTTTTGCTGGATTTAATTTAATTCCCATAAAATTTCTTATAAAATCCTCCGTTCAAAAGGATTCCTAAATTTTTATAGCTATGGATCCAACATTTATTAGAGCTAAATATTTCTAACTCTACAAATATATAGATGTGGATCCATGATTATATTAATAACCTATAGATGAAATATTTTGTTCATTTTATTTCTATTTTTAATAAAATATAAAATTTTAAACCACTTTAAATTAACTTATAAACTCCAAATACAATATAGATTTGGGATTTGAAGCTGCGTCGAATAGGACCTAAGGCTTCCTTTAAAACATGGGATTGAGAAAAATAAATAAATAGAAAATTACAGAATTTTAATAAAAAAATATAAGTGTAAAACAGAAGAAAAAAATCCAATATTAACGGTTTAATTGGACGGTAGAAAAAACACAAGAATTTTAGATGAGATATAGACTCAAAGAGAACTTATAATAAACTTAGATCCCATATTAAATTTATTTCAAAAAGCTGGAATGAGGCTAATAAAATTCAATAGGATCCAATCATAATTATATAGAATTGGCATCCTACAAACATAAAAATATTTCCTTCAAATTAAAATGGGCTAAAGGATGTCACCTGTGTACACTACTTCCTCCGTCTTATAATATTATAAGAAGTTTTGCCATTCAAATTTGTGTTAAGTGATTTTATGATTTTGAGATAGTACTTTATTTCACACCTATCAATTTTTATATTATTTTATTTTTCACCCACCAATATTTATACAAAATATAAGGAATATTTTGTTTTGGACCAACAATTATTCTAGTAATTTATTAGTTATATGACAAAAATGTATAATCATAAGAAAGTAATTTTAAATATAAATATAAAGCATCAATTTTATATCGTAAAAATTATATTTTGATAAAATAATTATTCATCAAATAAAATACGCCTTATATTTTAGAGGGAGTACTCTATTTTCAATATATCAAAAACTACATTATTTTTTTAACTACCATATTTTATGACATAATTTATAATTTTATAATTTTATTAATTTTTGTAAAAATATGGTATGATATTACGAGACAGAGAGGGAGTAGAGTACCTTCAAATCGATTCTTACATGGAAAGAGAAAAGCCTTGCAGGCGGAGGAGTTAGCAGCTGGGCTCCACCTGGGACGCGTTGACGCGACCGCGGAAGAGGTAGCAACGCAAAGACACCCCTCCCGCCGACGGCCGCCGGTTTGCCGGTTGGAACAGATTTTTATTTTCCGCCGATTTCTAAAGGAACTATGGCTATGATTTAGTGCTCAATTTAACGATACCAAAGACTTGGCAATCCACATGAAACTAGTTTTTTGTTTGGTTTATGGTTGGAAATTAGCATTGCAGTTCTAAAAAAAAATAGCATTGCCAAAATTTTAGCAAGAGAAAACGAACTAAGAACACATACTTCTAAACTTTTGGTAGGGAAGACAAGCTGAGAATCGTTCTCTTCATTTACTCATCTCACTCTTATCTCTCTCCAAATCCCACCAGACAAGAAAGAAGGTGAGGTGTTGGCATGCATACTGCTACTTTCTTTTCTTCTGTCTCCCTTCTCTGCCTTCTCTGGCCATGTAGCCATGGTGTCAGGAGTAGACTTAGCGCATGCGACCATCAGTCCACTCGGTATTTTATTGTACACATATATATATACTCCGCGCATCGCTGAGATGCGTATCATGCAACCCTAATCCCCATTTCCACTATAACTTGGTATCAGAGCACTACCACAGAGAACACGATTCGATCTCGTCGCTGCTCAATCCCCCGCTAATTCCTCACCGCTTCCACGCCCGTAGGCTTGCCACTGCTCAATCCAGCCATACATGCACACCACACCATCGGTAGTGTTGTCGCAGCTGAGATCTTGCCAAGCCCACCACACCACCCTCTCGCCATCAACGCCGTTTGCCGTCACTGTCGCTGAAGAGTGTGGTTGAATCCATGAATTCTGTTACCTAAGCAGAGCAAATCAGCCTACAATACGAAACCACCGAGCTTAAAGTCGACTTCGTCCGCCAGAAGGCGGCCGAGGATCACAAAGTCACCCTCACAGCCTATGAGGCCAAGCATGCGGCTGTGTATGCACAAGCTCTCGTTATCCTCAAAATCAAGATTCTTGTCCTAGAGTTTCTAGATCGGGCCATCTACAACTACAGTCGGTGGCACGTTCTCTTTCTCGTCGTTTTGGGCAAATATGCCCTCACCGACCATGTCCTCACCGACATCGATAACTCCGACCGCTTAGCATGAGTGCAGATAGACTGCACAGTCCTAACCTGGATCTATGGCACCATCACCGCTGACCTCCAGCAAACAGTAATGCTCTACAACCCCTCTGCTCGAAAAGCCTGGTCCGTTCTCGAGTCTGAGTTCCTCGGCCAGTGCGAGTCGCGCGTACTCTTGCTCTCTGCCGAGTTCCGCACCGTCAAGCAAGGCACAACCTCCATCACGGACTTCTGTCACCGTCTTGAGACGATGGCCAGTGCACTCTCGAAGTTCGACGACCCTATCGGTGAGACGCTCCTCCGAGGACTCAATGGCATGTTTCGCCATATGGTCTCCAATCTGAAAATGCAGCAGTCCTTCCCCACCTTTGATGAAGCACGAACACTGCTGCTTCTCGAGAAAATCGACATCGATGACCTTGTCGACAACGCCACCCCATATGCCTTCGTCATCTCTCATCAACGCCCTCCTGGTGAGGCAACCGAGGTGGCCTCTGGACGAGGCAACCAAGGGAGCTCCCATCCTCCAAATTGATGTCATGGTCATGGTGGTAAACCCACCCTCCATCACAACGCCAACTCCTTTACCCCTGGGTCTCACCCTGACAGTTGTCCTTTTGGAGCTCCCTTCCTCAATCCCTAGGGCGGAACTGTGCAGCTATAGCCATACCCCTACGGTCCTGACCGTACTCCAGGGGCACCACCACGCCTGCCGGTCTTGCCGTTTGAGCATCCAGCCATATTCACCGCTCACCCTACCCGCTCTACTACAACGCTCCCGGTAGACCGAGCTCAGGCCCACCACCGGGTTTCATTCCCGGCAGTGTGTTGTCATCGCTACCAGGCTCCGTGTGCGGGGGTCCTCCCTCCTCACCTCCTGGTTTCACATGTGGTGCACCGCCCGCCTCTCCGCCAGCGTTGGCCCTCTCTCAGCCTTCGGGACTGCATCGTCCGTATCGTCGGTAATGTCGCCAGGCTCCTGGAACCCGATGGCCAATCCCTTGTGGGATCAAACCTCCCTCATCAACAACTTCAACACACTCTCTCTGACTCCGTCGGTCTCCAATGAGTGGTTTGTTGACTCTAGCACTAGCTCCCATATGGCCAACTCCGCAGGTATACTCACTTCCTGTCATCACCCTTTTCCTTTACACCCTTCATTTATTATCGTAGGAAACGGATCGCTTCTCCTAGTCACTGTCGTCGGCTCATCCACTATTCCCACACCACAGCGATCCCTAGTCCTTTCCAATGTCGTCGTAGCTCCTGATATCATTAAAAACTTAATATCTGTTCATCGTTTCACTATTGATAACAATTGCTCCATTAAATTTAATCCTTTTGGCCTATCTATGAAGGATTTGCAGACTCGGTGCGTAATCGTCAAATGTAATTGTACGGGAGACCTCTACCTGTTCCTTCCGTCTGCCTCCACCTCACCGGCGCTCACCAGCACCATATGCTCCACCATCTGGCATCGTCGTCTTGGTCATCTTGTCTCGGATGTCTTATCTCAGCTTATAAACACTAAAGCTATCTTATGTAATAAACGTACTTCTGATTGCATTTATCATGCTTATCAATTAGGACGTCACATGCACCTTCCTTTCAGTCAATCCACCTCTCATGCACTTCATCCTTTTAACCTTATACACTGTGATCTTTGGTCCTTGCCTATGGTTAGCACATCAGGGTACAAGTACTACCTCGTTATACTCGATGACTGCACTCATTACACTTGGACTTTTCCCCTTCGTGCCAATTCCAATACATTTGGCACATTATACAACTTTTTTTTCTTATGTGCACACTTAGTTCGGCATGTCCATTAAGCAAATCCAGTGCGACAATGGTCGCGAATTTGACCATTCCTCCGCGCGCGCTTTCTTCCTCACCAACGGAGTTATTCTTCGTATGTTCTGTCTCTACACCTTCCAACAAAACGGTCGAGCCAAACTCACACTTTGCACTTTCAACAACATTATACGTTCTCTCCTCTTTTAAGCTAGCCTCCCTCCCCTACATACTAGGCTGACTTCCTACACACAACCATCTATCTTCTTAATCTTTATCCTACCACAACCCTCAATGGCCTCACACCCTTCTTTGCCCTTTATCGTACTCACCCTCCTTACACTCACCTCCGTGTGTTTGGTTGCGCCTGCTATCCCAACATCTCATCCACCACTCCTCATAAGCTGTCTCTGCGCTCCTCCTTATGCGTATTCCTCGGCTACTCCCCTGACCACAAGGGGTATCGCTGTCTCGACCTCCACTCCAATAGGATCATCATCTCTTGACATATTGTCTTCAATGAGTCCTTCTTTCCCTTCCCCGCGATGTCCACGTCGCTCACTCATCCCTCCACTCTTGATTTCCTAGGCAGCGACGATCACATCACCATGCCCATTCCACCCCCTATACCATCTATCGGTATATCTTTCGGAAGTGCCTTCCCCAACACTCTTCAGACACCACCGCTTGTCCCCACTATAGGGTCTACCTCCCCCGGGTTACTCCCCCTGCCCCTGGGGACACTTTGCCCTTGGTTGACGTCCGCGACACTTTTAGGACCCTCATTGCTCTTGCTACGGTCAACCCTAGCCTTCCTGTTTTGTTGACTCGTCACAACCCGACTATGTTTGCTGCCCAAACCGCTCTCTATATGGGCTCAAGCAAGCCCCCCCTCCGTGTATGGTACAGTCGCTTCGCTTCCCACATCACCTCTCTTGGATTTGTGGAAGCCAAGTATGACACTTCACTGTTCATCTACTACTACGACAATGACATGGCCTTCTTACTTCTTTATGTCGATGATATTATTCTCACAGCCTCCTCCGAGCGGCTCCTCCAGGAGACTATTTTCGCTCTCCGACGGGAGTTCTCTATGACCAGCATGGAACCACTTCATCACTTTCTGAGCATCACTGTTACTCGGCAAGCCAATACTCTGATTCTATCCTAGCAATAGTATATATTGGATATTTTGGACCGCGTTGACATGCAGGACTACAAGCCCTGCACCACGCTAGTGGACACTCAATCCAAGTTGTCCAAGCACGGAGATTCCATATCGGATCCTACTTCCTTTAGGAGTATCGCAAGTGCGCTCCAGTATCTCACATTGACATGACCTGACATTGCATATGCTGTTTAGCATATCTGTTTACATATACATGATCCTCGAAAGCCCCACCTTGCCACCATGAAGCAGATACTACAGTATCTCTAAGGTACCCTAGATCCATCTTTTTCGTGCTACTCCGACCGACCTCACGGTATACACTGATGCTGATTGGACCAATTGCCCTGACACTCGCAAATCCACCTCAAGATTTGCGATCTTCCTTGATGACAATATCATCTTCTGATCATCCAAATGCCAACCCACTGTATCACACTCTAACACTAAAGCTGAATACCGTGCGGTGGCCAATGGCATCGCGGAAGCCTGCTGGCTACGCCAACTACTCCAAGAGCTCTATTCTCCGGTCCGTCATGCTACTGTCGTATATTACGACAATATCAGCGTCATCTATCTCTCCACTAATCCCGTACAACATCAGCGAACTAAGTACGTCGAGATCGACCTACACTTTATGCGTGAGTGTGTCGCTCTCGGTAATGTCCATGTTCTCCACATTCCTACCTCCTCCTAGTTCACCGACATCTTCACCAAGAGGTTGCCGACTTCCATCTTCACCGAGTTTAGGTTCAGTTTGAATATCCGTTGTTCTCTCAGTTTCGATTGTGGGAACGTGTCAAGAGTAGACTTCTGGTTCTAGCCCATACAGCCCATCGGCCCACTTGATCTTTTATACTTTGCGTATCGTACAATCTAATTCCCATTTCCACTGTAACTCATGAAGTCCCATTTAATTTGCTTCTTCCAAGATATCCATGTTGAGAACGACGTCTTTGGTCTTGTCCACCAGAGAGTACTAAGTAGGAGCTACGGGCATCCAGAAACAAGCCATAAGAGCAATGTTAGGAGTTCTAGATGGCGACTCCACTATCTGCAGCCCTTGGTATGCCGCTCTTCTCTAGCAGGAAAGGGAGGAGGTTGATTTGTCACTGTCGCTGGACGGCTAGATGGGAAGTAGATATTCAGACATCGATATAAGGAAGAAATTAGATCTATATTTTTTGTAATTTTTTCATATTTTAGTCAATATATCTTAATGTTTTTTTATGTTAAATCAAAATATTTACTGGCTAGTTTGATATTTTTTTTTTATTTTTGCGATCTATTGTTTGGACAGTTAAAACTCAATTTTTATGTGTGATGTTGAAATGTTTTAATCATAATTCAACTGCGTGATTCGTATTTTGACAATTTAACACTTTTTTATCTAACGATGAAATATTTTTTTAACAACATCAAATTTTTTGGAAAGATCGGGTGCCGTGTCTAAGGCAAGCAACACTTCACTAGTATCTGATTTGACCGTTTGTAAGTTTTTTTAAATTTTTTTTTCTTGTGTTGACATTGTTAATGTCACGTTAATTCAAACTAGCCATAATGCTGTAGATGATTATAAGCCGTAATGAACTGTCGATAAGTAAAATTTATATACATATGTTTGCGATTTAAAAGCTAATATTAAGGATAAAATTACATGAAAAACCAACCAAATCAACTTAAAAAAAATAAATTCTGACATTAGCTCGCTTATAAAGTGAAAAATGTAAATGATGGGTGTGCTAATCACTACTTTAAATGTGCTTTCATCTATCATAAATAGTTAAATATATCGACTACAACTATATAAAAAAATTCTTTAGGACCAAGTATATGTTAGTAGCAGTTTGTAACATCAACGGTAATGTTATCAATTAATACTAAAAATTCTTTTAGCATAAATTTAAAAGAAAAACATCTCTATGAACTTAGATGTGTAATATACGTGAGTAAGTTAGTAACATAAGTGAGAACCGAGATAAGAGATGTTGGGTTTAAATCCCACATGCCACATATTTTTTTACCACCTTTGCTAAAAATCAATATATTTACTAAAAATCAGTTTCTAAAATTAGTATTGAAGGGGTTTAAAATTAGTACTAAAGAGCTATATTTTTTCTAAGTAGGAGTGAATTGTGTTGTTGAGTGAGAGACGAGATGGGAATCCCTTCGTGCTATGGTAGTACCGGTAATCATTTGAGGAGGAAAACGTAGCAGTAGTATCTGAGAAATTAGCATCGATAAATATGTGATAGCAGTCAACGGAGGATATATGAATTAGGCTGTGTTCGAGCCGACGTGAAAGTGAAGATTTCTCTAGTTTTTTATATACATATTTCTGGAACGATTAAATAGTATTTTTTTAAAAAAAATTATAGAAAAGTTGTTTTAAAAAATCATATTAATATATTTTTTAAGTTTAAAATAATTAATATTTAATTAATTATATACTTTACGTATCTTCTTTTTCTGTTTTCTCTTCTACTCGAACACAAGCTGACTCGAGAAGATGGATCTTCTCCTCCGCATATATAAAATGAAGTGACGTACGATGAATTAAGTATTAGTTTAAAAATTTTTAAAAATTAATTAATATAATTTTTAAAACAAATTTTTTATAGAAATTTTTTATAAAAAATAAACCAAGGAATCAGAGTGACGACCCAAATCGTACCCTGTTGCCAAAATTCTTTGCTTCAGCCATACATACCAACCTGACGGCTAATCCTAGTTTTGCTTCAACGATACTTCACTTTTCAAATTAAACATGGAATCAGCATCTACTGTCATAACTAATACTGATGTGTCAAGCGCAGCGTTTTTACAACACCATTTTCAGACCGATTTCTTGGCAACCATTTCTACAAGATTCAGAGAGCAATATTAATGATTGACGTAAACACGCATCAAGTTGGTTTCATATGGGAGCATCACCAAATAATTAGCACTAATTTCAATTTAGACAACACCAAAATTAAGCTACCTTGCACGACACGTGAGCTACTCCAATGGAACAAATGTGACAATGTGATTAGACTGGCTACAGTTAACTAACATTTAGCCACGGCATTATTGCATATGTTGAATAATGGAATATCTTCTAGTAGGACTCTTGGAGTATTCAGGTATTCTCCATGATACTCCTATACTAGTTAATTGGGGGACATAAGTAAGAGTATTAATCCATGTGTTTGGTTGCTAATCATTACGACCAATCACTCATTCGTTCCGTGCTTGTATCTTCAGTTGCATATGTTGGTGCGTGGTGTCATCAATTCTCGAGGCCAAATAAAAAAAGATGCACATTGTATTGTTGGTTTCAAAATAAGATTATGCGTCTCTCAAAACAGATATACTAAGCTTGCATGATTTATCCTTAGCAATGGGGACATTTTTTATAGAAAATATAATAAATACATTGGTGGTTGTATCCGAAGATGCAGAAAACCATGAAATGGTGGTTGTATATTTTATATAACCATACTTATACTTCTTTTTTAAAAAATCCTAATAGTAGTGGTGGATGGTGAACACTGCCATATGGTTCCTCAAACAATGAGGTAGGTATACATGAAAAAATACTACTAAAAACAATGGGAATACTTTTATTTTAATTTTTGGGCTTTGAAGTGTACAATGGATTTTTTAAAAAAATTTCCATTGTAACGCATTCAGCTAGTATGATTGATGCGTCGTTGTACTAGCTTGGTCTGAACATTTGAAGGTTTGCTTAACTGTCACACTTGAGGTCTGAATGTGTTTAGCTGTTAATACTCTACAGCTACAGAATATGCTCTCCGTTACTTGCCACAATTTTCTATCTGACATTAAAATTCTTATGTCCATTCTTCCCTTAAACAATGTTAGGTGAGGTGTGCCTATGTGTTTTTCACATTATTTAAATTTTATAACTTAATTCTAAAATTAATTTAGGTGTTTTGATCGCTATATAAGTATATACTACCTCCATTTCAAAAATAAATATTTTTAGGATTTAAATTTTGTATCACAATATAAATATCTTTGCACTAATTCTCATTATCTCAACAATTGCTAAGCTAATTAGGTGCTTAGAAATAAAATCTAAACAATTAAAAATTTAAAAATTAAGAATATTTTGATCTAACCTTAGTGCTTACTAAATAAACTAAAAATACTTCTATTTTAAAGCCGAGGGAGTACTTTTTAGTCTTGTGTTTTGAACCGCTAAGGATAGAAATATAAAAATCCTACTAACATTATTTTCATTGCTTTAGCCTCTCATCATTTGCTTGTTTACTTATTAGTCGTAGAAAAATTTAAAATTTTAATTGATTTTAGCCATAGCCAAAAAAAAAGCCCAACAAATCAGGCGGTTTAGAGTCGAAACTTCCTCTACAAACAGAAAGTGAGAGTGAAAAAAAAGGCTTCTAATCTGAATGCTACTAGCAAATATTTTATCATGTTAATTAGTATGAAATTTAATATCAAGAAAAGGAAAAGTTTGCTCACTTCCCTATTCCGAACATGGCCAATCATGTAAGCTTACAGGTGATGTGCTCAATTCCACAGAAGTGGCTTGAATTAATGTATCTGAGTAAATAATACCAATAAAAAAGAACAATCTAGCGAACATTGCGGTATGGACAACTTATAAGAGTACACATTACTGTTTGATTAAAAAAAATGGTGATCCATTTCTACAGTTGAGGTGTACAGCTCGAGCTGGATCAGCAAGGCTAGAAACGGACAAGGAGTTGCATGATTCGATCCCTCTAGCGTGAACGCCACATGCAGTGCTACAACAACTCGTACGATGGTGCATCGATCACAAGCCAGCAAAATTTCGGTTTCCTGGTGAATGACATTTTAGGCCATTTGGGATACAAAAACTTTTGGCTCCGCCGGTGAGTGAGTCTTGTATATGCAGCTAAGACAGGGCTTACAATATCGACGATAACTGCTCAGCTATTGCGATGAGCGGTCATATGAAACCACACTATATTTAAAGCCGCTTTAAAAATTTGATTTAAAAAGGTATATAAAATTTGATTTTTTGGTAAAATTTGTTCGAAATTCTCTGGTTTTTGTCAACAACAGATCAATTAGTATGGTTATCGATGAACTCACAAAGCAGCAGTTACCGGTGCCTAAACGATATTAATTAGGAACTCTAAGCTAAGGCACATGCATGCTCTCCATATCCATTTGTTTGGTGGGAATTAGCAGAGCACCAGTGCGTTGCCATCGAGGTTTACTATTTCGATATGCACAAATCTACCCGGGGACCAAAAATTCAGAAAATTATGAACGAACGCAGATTTAAATTTTGAACAAATTTTGACCGAATTTGAATAAATTTTGCTGAATTCACATAATTTTGAAATTTTCGGTCAACATAGTTTCAATCTAGAGGCTCATAATTTCAAAAGTTTTGAACCAAATTTGGAAACTCTGGCTGCGATGGATGATCAGTACACATACTGTAGGATTGAAGATAGGAAAAATATTTACAAGTTAGGTACTGTGCTTAATAGAGCTGAAATCCCACAGTAAACACACAATATCAGCATATCTCATTTTGTACATCTCGCATGGCGTTAAAAGGGTAAAATGTGACCCAACAATTCCTAAAATATGTTCCAAATTTATATGTTTAAAAAGAGATAGTGGTGGTGGCACCCTACCTACTACTATTATAACTTTTGTCAATTACTATTTTAATAGAAACAATTATATAAATTAAATTAAGGTGAATATTCCTTATAAAAATAAGATGATAATATATTTCATATATATATATATGTTTATTTATTTTAAATAATATTATAATATATTTTTTACCTGTAGCAAATTACCGATAGTCAGCTAGTTCTTTAAACATATGCTCTATGTTTTAATTGATGATCTGTCGTGTGGGCCAGAGTGTTGCATCACTCTGGAGCCACATCAGATATAATTGTGTGTACTTTCATAAAAGTTTGTTCATATGAGAAACTTGGGGTTTTCCAGAATTAAACCTCAACGACCCCTAATTATATAACATAACCTTCTAGTACAACATGCACCAGCATGCACTGCCATACTGGATTAGTGAAACAAACTATGGTTGGTCGGAAGACCGCAGCTGACCTGAACATGCACGGTCAAGTTCAGTTCGCTGGTCGCTACCATATTACGCACATGTACGTGCATTTTCTAGTTGTAACAGCCAACCAATAAGGTCACTAACGGTGTTCTTGTATGTGCCCACATCACTTATTCACTTTCCCAGCTATGAACATGAACCTACACGTACTCTAAGATGGAGTTTAGATGAGGATTTATTCTAAATTTTGATTGAACTTAATATTATTTTTATTTTTAAACGGACACACAATTTAATAATATTAAATGACATTGTCGCGCTACGTCATATTATGCATTGGATAGTTGATAGATAAAATATAGTTTTTTCTACATAAGGGTGGTAGTATTCAATCAGTAAAACTTATAATGTTAAAATGAGAAATTCTATAACGACTTACATTAAAAAAGTAAAAAAATATAAATATGGCACGTTAGAAATAAAGTGAGAATTAAAATATATCCCCTAGCTATCCTTCCTTCCATGTTCTATAGCACTATCTTTTTAGCTGCGAATGGAAGTCACGGAAGGTTTTGAAACCAAGGGTGCCCCTTGTGGTGCACCTGCAGGAGCACCTACGTTTCCTGCAATGTTTCCAGCAACCACGAGCATTCAAGCGGTTCCAGCGACCGGGCTTCCGATCCTTCGGGATGTGTCGATAAGCGAAAACCAAACACATGTCAGGTTAGATCTAAAAATTCTCTCGCTTTTTTACTGGTAGCTCCTATTCTCAATTACTATTCATAAAATTTAACTGTTTTGGGAGGTTTTTTTTTCAATTAATGTAGCTTATAAACAATAGATGCATGGTCAAAGCAAACGGGAAATAATTTTCGGATAAGGCTTTTACTTGGTTGAAAAGCAAGATTAAAAATATAAAGTGAGCAAAAAGACAATAAAGTCACATCTAAAATTCAAAATAAGATGCGGCTCAAACAATGTGGCTGGATTTCTTGTAAATTTATTTTAAAACTAAATTCGGATTTTATGTGATTTAATGGAAATGATTGAAAATGATTAATAAGATCGATCTAAATCAATCCATATATACATAAGATATGCTAATGGTTAAACAACTTATTAGAACTCAAAACAGCCAATATAGAATGCTAAAAAATTGACCGTGCTTAAGGAATGACCTGAATGTCGTAATATTATGCCAATTCCACTTTTAAACTACCACAGACTTATTTCATAGCGTTTTAATAGAACTGCAGACTTGATGCGACTGACGAGTTAATAGCTTATAGCTATCGACTGGTTCTAGTTTTAATCTACCTGAACTAGTAGAAACAAATAAATTGTCAGAACTTTATAGACGTCTCTATCGTGTTGTGGAATGCTCGTAAAACTTGATAGACCTCGCTATCTTGTCATGGGATGTTTGTGATGTATGATCTTGTAATTAAGAACTCGTTTGGTAAATGGAATTGGAAAATCATATCCTACCCATAAAAAATCTTAACCCTCCACTCTTCTTATTCATTTTATTCTAACCTTTTTTATTTAGGTTAGATTTTCAGATTAGCTGATTGCATGATAATTATTTAAGATATAAACGATTAAACTTTTATATAATTTTTTATACGAAATATACTTTAAAAACATGTCCATAAAAATTTAAAATCTATTAGAGGAGAGGAAACGAATAGGACCTTATTTCTCTATTACAATCACACTACATTTGACAAAACGGACCTCTAAATTTTGGAAACATGAAGAAGAAGAAAGGAGGAAGAGTGGGTGCCCACCAAAGAGTGGCTGGCTGTTTTCTGACCATTGGGCCCCACTCCACGGGGACGGTTGGATGCGGCCTGTTTCCAGGCAGGGGAGGTGACCGTTCCCGGAGGGCACGACGCTGCCAGCTCAGCACCCGTCGTGCCGTCCAATAATTTGCTCCGAACAAAAGGTTGGACCAATTAGCAAGCAACCAAAATCATTATATTCGCGCGCAGAATTTGGTGACGCGCCCCCTCCCCTTTTCCCTTTCCACTCCCTTTAATTATCAAGATCTCTCTCTCACTCCCAACAACTCCACTCCTCGCACCACCACCTCCACTTCCCTCGCCGCGCCAATGGCCGACCGCGTCTACCCGGCCGCGAAGCCCAACCCGCCGCCGGCAATGGCGAACGGGGGAGGAGGAGGCGGCGCGGCGGCGTCTTTCCCGGCGCCCAAGTCGCAGATGTACCAGCGGCCCATATACCGGCCCCAGGCGCCGGCGAAGCGGCGGCGAGGGCGGTCGTGCCGGTGCAGCTTCTGCTGCTGCTTCTGCTGGGCGCTGCTGGTCGTCATCCTCCTCGCGCTCGTCGCCGCCGTCGCGGGGGGCGCGTTCTACCTGCTCTACCGCCCGCACCGCCCCAGCTTCACCGTGTCGTCGGTCAAGCTTACCGCGCTCAACCTCTCGTCTTCGGCCACCGCGCCGGTGCTCACCGACTCCATCCAGCTCACCGTCACCGCCAAGAACCCCAACAAGAAGATCGTCTACCTCTACGACGACTTCTCCTTCTCCGCCGCGACGGCCGCCAACGCCGTCGCGCTCGGAGACGCCACCGCGCCTGGGTTCACCCACGAGCCCGGCAACACCACCGTCTTCACCGCCACCATCGCCGCCAACGCCGTCCCCGTCGACCCCGCCGCCGCCGGCTCCGACATCAAGAAGTCCGGCACCTTCTCCGTCGCCGTCGACGCCGAGACGCGGGCCGGCGTCAAGGTGGGCAGCCTCAAGACCAAGAAGATCGGCATCCAGGTGCACTGCGAGGGCATCAAGGTGATGCCACCGCCGCCGCCGCCGAAGCCTGTGAAGGGGAAGAATGGCACCGCGCTGGCTGCGGCGCCCTCGCCGGCGACTTCCGACTCGACGGCGGCGACCGCGACGGTGAGCACCGCGGCGCACTCGTGCAAGGTCAGAGTCCGTGTCAAGATCTGGAAGTGGACCTTTTAGGTACAAAGTTACACGAAAGTTAGGTGGTCGGGTGCAAAATTTTCAGAAAGGATTTTCGCTTTATAAATTTATATTGGAGTAGAAAATGAAAAGCGTGCGTCGGTGGGTGTAAATTCTCTCAAGCATTTGTTTTTTTTGTCTTTTATCCTTTCTTCTTCTCCTTCTAAATTATTACCTTAAACACTTTTTTCCTCCTCTTTTGTAGCTAATGTACTGTATAATTTTGTGATTTATTACCTGTAACATTATAATTCGAGTTTTGTATTTAAGTTTGATATACCTACCTGCTGTTGCTAGTACTTGTTCAATTTTGTTGAATTTGGTAGCATGCCGTAGTGTATGCCAAGTGAGTGTCGGTGAGGGCTAATCATGGGGTCATTTGATCTTGTATAATACTCCTCCATATAATATAATTAGAATTAAATACTCAATTGAAGAGATTAAATAAATAGTGTAAATGCAAGTTATGGAAATCCATGACAGCGAGGACGGGAGGCTACGTGACGTGTGGATAGGGGGCACACAGCTGGAACGCCTTGAACTTGAGCGCCAGAGATTGGTTAGTTTAAGGACTAGTTTAGTTTAGTTTTAGGGATTGATTAGTTTAGTTTAATTTAATTAACCGTGCTAATAGCCGCTTAAGCATTTTACAATTAGTAGCAGTAGTAGGAGACTAGGAGGGAGGCAACATGTCATTAAAGGTCAACACCATCATTAATAAAGAGCTGCGTGGCGTGGTGGCGCCCTGGCTTTTCCCGGCAAGAGCTCATTCTTGCATTGTACACGTGTCGGGATAGGATGGAGAGCTATGGGCCATCGGATCAGGGGATGGACCGTCCAGATTAATCTGTTTTTGTACTAGATTGGTCGAGAATTTATCACTTGGCGTGCACAATCTCTGGGGCCTAGTGGCATTCTAGGGCTCCTATCGATCAGAGGATTCTTATGGAAATTTTGGATGATTCAATCCTTAAAAAAAAATTTCTATGGAGCTGTTTGGAAAAAAAAGGAATTGAATGCCAAAATTCCTATTGGATTGGCCTCCTATATCTTCAATTCCGTAGGAAAACAAACACGGTTCAAACCTCATGTCATATTTTTATTTTCCTCCGAGAACAATGCACTCCCTCTCTCTCTCTAGTTTCTCTCTCTACCCTATGCAAACTCATCTGAAATTCCGGTGTTTAATTCCTGCAAATAATTCAAATTCACCAACTCTAGAATTCATGTGTTTTAGAACCTTATGAGATTTTATACAGTGTGACATTATATTGATTCGTTTTTTTATTCCTGTGTTTTTAATATTATGCGTTCCAAGGGTGTCATTTAGTGGGTCTTGGAAACTTTGGAATTAATTGGAACTTCCTATATTGGATTTGAAAACATTCAGATCGAAACCAAAAAAACTTGGATGAGGTTCAGAAGTTTGGAATTGTAGACCATGAAACTTTTTTAAGTCTAGTGAAAAAACTTTTTTGTTGGCACTGTAGAAACAGTTTAGGAATTTTGAGTTACAAGGAAGAGAAAATAAGGATATCGTGGGAATGTTTATCTGTTCTAAAGGGCCATGTAGGAATATTTGTCCGTGAATTAAAATCCTCTGATTTTTCTTTCATCCAGCATGTCCCTTAAAAATTAAAATTATAGCCAACATCTCACCCATCATCGACACTTTGTATTTTTCATTTTTACATACGATTATATAATTTTTGGATTCGACAAGCAAATTTGCTCATGCTAAAAAGGATATACTCTGCCTAATGAAGAATGAAACCTAGGGACTGATCGCATAATCACAAATATTAAGTCACATGCATGCCAACTGCCAGGGTGGCAAAACCACCTCTAAAACCATCTAGAGGTTAAATGGACCGATCAGAAAGCTAGACGGAACAAAAATCCAGTAACAAGGCCCAGCTTAATTTCCACAACAGAAGCCTTGACAGCCTTGTCATTCGGGACTGATGAATTGGAATGATGATTGTAATAAGCGTGTCTTGGCCTGGCCCAAGTACGAGTGTTGGACCCCTAATTATTGACTTCATCCAATTCAATCTCGATAGATGCTAAGAAAAACAGGCTTGAAAACTTTGTAAATATTTGCAAATATATTACACCTGTAATTTGTGGGTCACCAATAAAACCCTTTCTATACAACCGGAAATCACTTCACTTTTATAAATGTTATTTGGGTAAATGGCTGGAATTTCTTTTCCCATCAAAATTGAAACAGCTGCCATGTTAGAGTAACAGTAGAGCTAACGACTAAAAGTTTTTCAAAGAATAGTATTAGAGTATAATAGATTAGCTATAACTTTATCTACACTTTTTTGTTTTTTTCTCACTTATGTATTTAAAACATTTATTTTATCTGAAAGCATATGTAAAACTGCTCTTGTATAAGAGTGCTCATTTTTTACCATCTCTCTTCTCTGTATATTTAACTTATAGCCTAATATTATACTTATTCTTGTACCAAAAGATGATCTAGGAGCTGCAGCTCCAGGACGAGTGGGCAAAGCCTGACTGTTGTTCGTCGGATTGGGCAAGAGACGGCCGTAAATTTAGTGGATTACGGCCATCCAAACACGTATTCTAGTCTATTCTATAAAAAAAGTTTAAAAAATGGGCATATAATTTACAATGGTATTTGGTCCATTTGTAGGTATATTTCAAGCAGACCCTAACTGTTTCAAATTGTGCCCCTTCAATCCAAACAAAGATTTCAAAAAATTGTTGGGTGTGTGTTGGCTTGACGCCAAAGTTAACCTACCAATTTTGGTGATGCTAAGATTTGGTTAATGTATAGATACGTGGGGTTGTTTGGTTGTATGCATTACCAATATTTTTATAAGGCTCTAGGGAAGAACTTTCTTAAAAATTACTAAAATTTGATGTGGTATGACTAATTTGGATTGCTACATTATGGAGATTTGGCAATACTAAAATTTCTTATGGTTAAAAGTGGCAAACCAAATATACCCTTTAATTCCTTTTTAACTTTCGATAATGCTTTATCCAGGGTGCCCAACGCGACAAAAAAAAAAGAGGCACCTTCCACCCCTCCGTTGTCTCTTTGCCTTCACAACTCATCTCCTCCGCATGATACCCCCAATGTGCCTCCAGCTTCCTGCTCTGGTTGTAGGGGAGAAAATTTTGATGCCCTCGGCCACCTCAGTGCACAGCTTTTCTTCCATTCTCTCCCCTATTTTCCACTCTCCCCTGCTGTGCGACCTCAGGGGGAAAACAATCATGGGCTGGTGCGTGGAGGAGGAGGATTGGCCACGATGGCGATTTTGGCGACGAAGGGTGCCTGATTGGGAAGCGGAGGCAAGGCGCCGACCTCTCATTTTTCTTGCATACTTGTGGAAGGAGGGAGGTGATGCCAAGCTTGAGAAATGGTGTCACGATGGGGAAGAACGCCAAATCGAGCGGGAAGAAGCTTGATTGGTACACTTCTTTTTAGTTTTTTCCATGTTTCAATAGCTAAAATTCAATGTTTTATATCCAAAAAGCGAATATTTCACATAGAATTTAGCTATGTTGTATATTTTAAGTTTTGATTTTATGAATTTTTTTATGTTTCGGTCGTTGGAAGTTAATTAATGTTTTATTTGTTGAAGCAGAATGTTTCAAGTTAAATTTGATTGTGTTTCAAAGCTGTACTATTTACTATTTTGTTTTTTAATAATAGGATCCCATTATCTGAAAATGAAAATAGTAAAACTGTGAAACACTGTCAAATCCACTATTTTACTTTTTTTTTAATGTTGCATCCCCACTTGTAAATATGTTTCATCCATATATATATATATATATATATAATTTTACTTGTTACTTCATGTGGACTATTTTTTTTTTGTTTTCCAAAATGTTTTAATGATTGAGTTTTTCAATATATATATATATATATGTTTAATCGACTGTTAAAACTACTCCTATATCTTAAAATATATCTATTTATAAAATTTAAATTTATCTTATGGTAAAAAATAATTTAAATTTAAATTTTACTCCAAACAACGTATTATTGATAAAAAATAATTTATGACTAAAAAAATATATTCATAACGACTTAAGAGCTAATTAAAAAAACTATAAATTTAAATTGTGATAATCAACCTTTTATACGGAAGGAGTATTTGACCGTCATTTATTTTTGGACGGGACGCTTGACGGCTAGTCGCGTTGTCCCACTCCGAAAGCATCGCTGTCGATTGAAACGAGCTTTCCCGAAATGCCCCTGTGATTGCTGCTGCTGCTGACTGACCTGCCTGATAGGTCGGACGGACCGACCGCACCGCCGTGGATCGACGTGATAACACCTTGCACAACTACTCCCCCACCATCGGCAGCTGTGTTTACGACGTGACTCCACCCTGACCATCTTTAACCATGCGTTTCTCCATTGGTGCAGCTGCAGAGCTCACTGCCCGTCGGCAACAACGCTATCCACTCTACTCGAAGGCTACTGCATATAGGCTGCGTTTGTTTTCTCTACTTTCTAACCTCAGATTTTCTGTTTTTCATAAATGATATGTTTTTACAATTTTTTTAATAAAATTATATAAATATATTTTTAAAATTCTTTTAGCTACTATTTAATTAATTACGTACTAATGGACTGTCCGGTTTTACGTTGGTTGAGATCTTGAACCAGCAACGCGGAACGCAGACCTACTCTACTCGTAGCATCTCATCAACCGAGATCTCTGGATCCGGATCGGACGGGTCGACGGAGCAACGGGAGCGGCGCCGGAGGCGATCGAGGTGACGACAACAGCGTCGGTGGACCTCTGTATCTCCCCTCCAGCCGTTACTGCTGCTGTACATGGTGCATGCTGACATGCTGCCATTGGTGTGTGTCGGGGGCTTTTACATGCATGCATGCCTTGTGCTGTGCTGCCGTCCGTCCTGGGGAGCTGGAGCCTATCCCGTGATCCATTCAATGCGCCGGATTCGTTTCGCTTCGCCATAAATGCTCCACCAACCTGGAAGGGGAGAGTCTCGACAGTCCATGCTCCATGCATGCGCGTACGGCCGAGATCCTTGCTCATGGATGGATGCGCCGTCCGTACATGTACTCTAATTTATTTACTCCTATAGTCTTAGGTCCGTTTTGTTCAGCTTATTCATTGGATTAATTGAAATAAACTGCTGCATTCATTCTACTCCCTCTATTTTAAAAAATACTTTATTTTATCATTTTTTATCCCATAAAAAACATTAATTATTATTATTGAAGTTTAAGAAAATAGATAATAAATATATTAGAGTTTTAAAAAGTAAATAGTACTTTAGTCTTTTGAGTGTATATTGGTATATATGAAATAGAAAAGATAAATTTTTTAGACAGATATAGTATTGTTTAGATAACTTGTTTTAAAAATATTAAATTTATTTTGATAACTAAGCAGATACTACCTTCATCCAAAAATATAGGAATATGGAATATGAATTTAAACAACATGTCTAGATTCATACATCTTTTCCATACATTTTCTGATGGAGTAATTTGCGGCGATAACTGGTTCACTAATCTAAATTGGAGGTGGTACGAGAGCAAGGCTAATAATAGAGTTAACTATTAGCTCTATCTTATTCCGTACTACTAAGTACTTTTGGATTTATAACTTAGAGATCGGTAAAATTAAACAAGATATGCGTGTGATTAGTTGAGATGAGAGATTAAGTAGAGAAATTAGATGAAGAATAATTATGATCGGTAGATAGTAGATTATTAGTTGCAACATTTTGAGACAAATTTTAAATGCTACATGTTAATATATTTTTGGATAGAGAATCAATTGAATACTCTAATTATATAATAGTTAGCTATAGATATTATTGACCGGCGATACTGAACTGCATAGGGTTTGGTTGATTTCAAGATATTCGTGTGAGATGATAGTGAGAAGTAGAGGAGATGTTTTTTACAATGATTTGAAATATATAGACAAGGTAGAAGCATTATACTTTATCTAGCCTATCCAATCAGTATACGACGACCTATGTGATAAGATATATATAGCCGGTGGTGAGCAATGAGATAACTTCTTAGATCTTAACTTAATATAGCTTGTATTTTGATATTGGATTTGATACCCTCTCCTTTCAAGGATTATTGTATTTATATCAGTAGAATATGGAGAATTCTTTAGGCAATACAACTAAGTAGGTTGATTCATTCCTAGATTGAATTTCACAATTCTACCTTAATTAGATATGGTTTTCTTTCTTTATCGTAACCCTTCCATCTTTAGAGATATATGTATGTATATATTTAGGTATGCGGTATTTTTTGAATATGATTTAGTCTAGATATAGAAGATATGTTATTTCTAGGACACTGACGGTAGTCCCCAATCTCTATGCAAATTCACTCTCAACATTTTTATCCTACATACCTCAAAAGCCATATTATCGAGAAAATGAATGTAGTCGGAAGAATAGTCCTGACTAAATTAAGGTTCAATAACATTGTTCTACCATATAGGTACGAGGAAGATATTGTAAAAATTTGATTTGGATAGAAGTAAAAAATTTGAACGCGCTCTACAATCATGTTGGGAGTATCACCACTTTTTTTGAAATCTGAACCATAGCTGTGTATCACGTTTACTATTCCAAATTTCAATCCTTTGTCTTCCTAGCAACAGTCATAATTTTCTCATAACTCTACTCACCAATGTATCCATGCATTTTCCACGATTGGACGTGGATGAGGTGGCGATGAAGAAGCTATAGATAAAGGGTTCGATTCTCGGCCAGGGCATCATGGTTCGGATAAAAGGAGGTACATGCCTCAAAACTAATACTGGCTTTATTTTGACTCTCATCACTTTTTGCTAGTACGGGCTCATCCCTCTTCTCTATGAATTTTTATTGAATATCCTATATTTCTATGAAATCTGCCTCTTGCATCTTAACCCCAACTCTATAGCCCTTTTTGAGTATTTTTGCCCTTTTGTGTGAAGCATTCATAGATGTCACTCTCTTCATGGATCTATGGATGTATTTTTATGAGCTCCATATTACGTAGGAATCAAAAATCATAGGTCATTGTGGTTTCTGACTCTATGATGGACTAAAGGACTCATGTATCCCAATTACCACCCATAGATAAAAAAAATGACACTAGAGTTGCTTCTATTCAGAGCAAATAGTTGAATCCGATAACATTGATATCCCCATCGAGATACCAATGAAGATAGATGAGTGGAACAAACCCATAGCGACATTCTCATCTCTCCAAACATTCATTGATAAGATATTCGAGTTAGGAGCTCAAGGTCAGACGTTGTATGAGGTCGTTGAAGACTTTGTTCATCATCGGATTCAACCTTTACAACTTAGTCCTCACCTCGTGTATTTGTACTCAGGAAACTAGGATGAATCCTAAATGTCATGCTAGGGTATGTATCATGCGTGTCTCTTTCTACTTTTCACACTTGTCCATATCAGGATATAATTCTAATCTCACGATATATTTTGTGCAAATCTTGGTGACACAATGATCAAGAAGTGCGTCAAGGAGGTAGTGACAGACCCGATGAGCTCGACTAAGAACGTCCCTACCCTTCTCTGTGATCTCCTGAAAGACGACCGGGACAACTTGTCAATGCAGGTCCTTATTTTATTAATTCCTAAGTCTTCCATTTTCCCCCATTGTCGGTAACATAGAACTTTGAGCTAATACTATTAAGGTCTTCTATTGGTCAACTCTATTGGCCCCCTAGTGGACCACCAACTTTTTGCTGAGAACAAGACGGCAGTAGAGTAGGAAGCGGCCTAGGCGGCTGAACAAGTGAAGTTAGCCCTAATTACTGCTGCCGATAGTAGCGGTTCTCGGAAGAGGAGAGTACCGGTGCCATCCGACAACATAGCCAAGGCTACCCCAGACAACGGTATGTTTTATTACTATTCTGTAATGCTCATCCGAGTAGGAATTCTTTGCTTCGGTGGAGTAGTAAATGTATCTTATCTTTATTCATCAATGTCATCATACCTCTACCCTAGCTTAGGGATGCGTTAAGATACTTCGCCAAAGGGGCAAAGTCTAAGCTAAGTAAGCAAGTATCCGATTTTATCGATATCGAACACCTGTTATTTTTATGTCTTCCGTCATTGATTTTTATTTTCTTATAGCTCCACTCCCACCATTTTGGACCAATAATTTGGAAAATAGGAGAGGATAAGCTCTAAAGTTCCCTAATCCCTTGCATTCTCTCTCTCTAGCATTTGCCCCCATTACCAGTCTCTAGATGATAGGCACCAGCAGGGTCTATCTACATGGACTGTCATCCTTGTTTTAGGAAATGGCGATCTAAGCTAGTGTCATTGACAAGGAGATAGCAAGACTCCAAGGAGAGATTGCTGACGCATGGAAGCGTATTAGTAAGCTAGAAAGAGACCTTGCAATGGGCATGACCAACAACGCAACCCTCTGCTATTTGATGCAAAACAACGAGGTTATTTGTAAGGCGGGGGAGAAGGCACTGTAGGAGGAGAAGGAGAAAAGGGACAATCTTGAAGAAGGGCTTAAAGCTTACTACTCATCCTTGAATTATGTGACGGACAAGTTGGGTCATCAAGTTTGGTACCACCATTCGATGATGAGTTCACACTAATGACATCACTGGAGGCTCTCGTCGAAAAGTTTCAACAAGTCCCCACCGAAGTCTTCACGCAAAGTGTGAAAGATGCTTAGACAATAATATACATTGCCACTAGGTACACCCTCGCCTGCATCTCGCTACATCACTCTGAGGTGAATGTGAGTAAGGTGATCAAGAAGTCCTTACCTAAGGATAGGCGAGAGGAGCTTATCAAGCAAGTGGACATGGCGAGCCAAGCGGTGGTAGAGATCTACTTCGACCTGCAATTTTATCATCTTGCTTTTCCAGCAAATTTTTTTGTTTGGCTTTTCTAGCCTTTTCTTCTATTAAAATAATATCAAGCTATACTCGGTCAAATATTTACTATATAAGTAAGTTGTCTTTCTCTCTTACTTCTCACTGTTCTCAGTTTTTTATCGTGGTTAGGAAAAAGAGATCATGGTGACTGACCAGCAACAAGGTGAAGCCATCACACAAGCTAATAAGTCCAAGGATTCTTCGGTTATCCTTTCCCTGGATGTCAACACCCTTATCCATGTTAAGAAGCTAGAGGTGTGCCTCAAATTCCTCGAGAAGAAGCTTCTTTGTATGTCTTTACCAACATCTATCTTTTCTTGTCTATTCCTATATAGATAATTGACTTAAGAACTATTTGTCTATGGTAGCTATTAAGCACTTAGAAAAAGCTCGTGATCATGAGAACGAGAAACTCAAGAGGAGACTGAAGCTAGAGAAGTCTAAAGCGGACCTCCAACTTTTCGCCAAGGACTAGGAGATGGAGCTCTATAAGAATTGAGATATCTGGTTCTGGACTTATCTAGAGAATAAGTGCAAGCATCTCAAAGTCGCCTGTTGAGAACTCCACATCAAACATCTAGAGCTTATTGAGAGTCTTCAGTAATATTTAGACTAGATCAAGGAGACTAGTTGTGTCTTTGTGACTCTTCCCCGCTAGATGAACGAACACCTAAGAGCCGAGTCTCAATGTTTAGGTCAGTTTGGAGGAGCCCATGTTCTCACCAGTCTCAAAGACTAGCGTCCCAACTGGAACTTATAATTTCTAAACTTGGGGTTTACATGTTATCGGAGGTTGCCCATTGAGATCAATGCCTTAGCCCATTCTTTTATTGGACTCACTAAGAATGTATTTAGAATAGTAGAGTGACAGTTGCTAGCTTGGTAGATTTTTTCTACAAAGAGAGAACTCAACACAAGAAAAAACATTAATAATTGTAACTATCATGAGGAAATATAGAGCTTCCCCTACCTATAATCAACCAATAGTGTATATAGAGCATAGGAGTTGTGTAGCTTGGCTGAAGTTAGAGTAATTGTAAGCAGTATAATATCGAAGAATATCACACAACTATATTCTACATAGGACAAAAAGAAAAATCTTACACATAGGACCAACTAAACATAGAATTTACTTAGTTGGCTGATGCTCTATGTACTAGATAAGTCATGACCTTTATCATTAGTGATTTTGTATGCTTTTGGTCAAAATAATAATATCACTTTGTAGGGACCCTTCTACTTTAAGAACAGTTTGTTTTTGCCAGTTTGGCTCTATACTCTTCTAAGGACGAAGTCTTCTATATTAAAGGCTTGAGCTCAGATGCGTTTTTCATGATATCGATGGAGGGTCTATTGATATCTTGCTGCCTTGACTGCAACACACACTCGATGTTCCTCAAGTAAGTTGACATCATCTAGATATCATTTATCTTATTCCTCATTAGTGTAGTTTTTGACTCATGTGAAAACCATTTATCTTATTCCTCATTAGTGTAGTTTTTGACTTATGTGGAAACCTAGTGTAACTCAGTTGGGAGCATAGCCTTGAATTCGTATATGAGGAAAAATGAAGTCTCCTTTGTAGTTGTTGTCATTATTGTCCATACAACCCATAACCCATAGTACATGCTGAAGTTCTTCTATCCAACAACAATGACAAGCTATGAGACGGTGGTACACCCAAGTCTTTTATGTTTTGTAATACTATTATGTTTGATCGTTCAACTTGGATATTGCTATGAGGATGTGAGACTTATACAAAGCAGATCTTGACTCGCTGGTTAATGCAGTAATATTGAAAATTACCACTTCTAAATTGTGAGCCATTGTTCATTAGTATACAATGAGAAAGACCGAGAATATATTCCCAAAGCAGACTGCACAATACGAGCTTAACCGAGCACAATTTCCTTCCTTAGTCATATATACTTCTATCTTAGACTCTTATCCTTATGTATGTAGGTATGCTATATTTTTAGAGATATTTTTGTCCAGATAGGTGATAAGTTATATGTAGGACACTGAGTGATACATACTACATCATTATTACCAGGTCCACCTCATTCTATCACAAAGCTTGTCGACACCGGTGCTATAGCTAGCTACATATCTATGGCTGCTTCTCTTCTCTCATCTCTTCCCCAACTCAGCACCGATTTAATGTGGCAACTCTTATAATCCACTTACATCACAATTTTATACTTGCTGTTATAGCGTTGTACTTTGGAATATCCCCTAATGGGAACATGAAAAACATAAAATAAAGGATTAAAAAACATAAAACCTACATGAATAGCTTTTTTGGACATGTTTAAAAAAAATTGAATTGAATAACAAAATAGATTTAAAAGAAATTATGTAATATGCTTCATCTCATGCTATATTTTCTTCAAAATTTTCATGTATTGTGTCACTCTGAAGAATTTTATGCTTAGATATGATATTGTTGACTTTATTTGGTCAAAATTTTGCAACTTCGACCAACAATAGGTCTCAAAATATTTAGTTTGAAGATTTTTCTTTATAAACATTTTTACAATTTTATAATTTTATTATATATTATCATTATATTCTAATAAAAAATAGTGGTCAAATTACACACCAAAGATCGAATAATATCAATAGTGTTATATATTCAAATATGGAGGTAGTATGATTTTAAAAGATCATATTTGTTCTAAAGAGTCAAATAGGAAAAGTTCCCATAGAATTTAAATCATACAACATTCCTCCACAAATCAAAGGACACCCTATTTTAAAACTATAATCCCTGTATTTTAGATTGCAATTGTAGCAAATTCCATACCAAACAAATAAATTGGCAAATTATATTGTTTCCTCATTAATTACATCCCAAATCGATTCCCAAAGCGGCATTAACTCTAATTAATATCTGTGTATGGCTATATTGATGAATGGTAGAGATGTAAGACCACATCTAAAAATGGTTTGGAATATGAGAACGAAAATTATTTTCTATAAACAATTTCAATGCTAGAATGATAAGTAATGAGGGAGTAAAATTAGGCTATATAATGACAAAACTAGAATGACAAGTCACAAATTTAAACCATACTATCACAAAATTGAAGATTTATCTATCAATTAATTAGAAAAACAAATCATATATATTAGATCCTCGCTATTATTATCCTCGTGGAGCTTCTGAACCTGTAGTTTTGTGAAAAATAACTACTAAAATTGTGGTTTTGCAATACCACAACTTAAAATATGTAGTTTTGTGGTTACTATTGTTTCTAAAACTAAAACTATAGTTCGTTGTTAGCGTATGTCTTGTATTTGTAGTTTTGTTAATTTTATTGTTTGAATGTTGTTGGAACTTGCATTTGCTCACTTATTTCAAATATAAATCAGTTAGCCTTGTCAACTCTTTTCTAGATATAAATAGTCCTAGAATTTTGGTGCAATTCTCATTGTTATTTCTCATTTACTCTTGCTAAAAAAAATGTTAGTACTAATGTAATTGCTAGTCTAGTTTTCCCAGACAAAGAAGAGTTAAAGGTTAGAGATGGCAAAATGTTGAGATGAGAGTACAATGATTATGCGAAGCTTGTGCGTAATTATTTTACACTGTGATGTGCTTATCTTTTAAAGGAAAAAGGCCGGAATTACACCCTAAACTTTTGAAAGAGTCCAAATTACCCTCTCAATTCACATACCATATATTTTACACCATTTAACTTTTTAAACCAAACAAATTGCCCTCTGACTTTTTCTAGAGATATTTTCATCCTAAGCGGAATACACATGGCACTCCAATCAAAAAAAATAAAAAAATCATAGTGCCACATGTCATATCTCATATGTCTCTCACTCTCTTTGTGTGCTCGATGCTGAAAGTGGCGACTGGTGGTAGGGAAGGCACTCGAGTAGTGGCAAGGATGGCATTAGAGGTGGCAACCAGTGTTGGGCCCTAGGAAAGATGGAAGGGGCAGCAAAGGAGGTTAGTGAGGAGGAGAAGAAGCTCCAATAAGGCTTCGACTTCAAGCTCCTCTCAAGGGTCAATAGAGGTGGCATTCAGAGGCGGAGCTCGAGCTCAGGGCCATGATGACCTTAGGGTACCAGATCTAACCACTATGACCTCATCATAGCTTTTATCTCTGCTGCAGTGGGCGGTACCTCGCTAGCGAGCCTTCATCGTAGCCATGCGTGTCTCCCCCTAAACTCATGTGAGTAGTGGCATAGCTTTAGGACGGGCGCCCAATGGTGGGAGTTGGAGGAGGGGGCACTGTGGCACTTGCTGGCTAGGGTTTCACTAAATTTGGTGACAGGCTCATCACCGCCTCCACATGAGCTCCACCTCTGCTACTACTGCAGCCACCTCTGAGCGAGCAACAATTCCACCATCGCTACAGCCATCTCATCCCCTCATCTGCGCAAGGTTTCTACAAACCACCTCATCATGGCCTTGGCCACCATTGCAATCGCCTAACCACCGTCCACGCGCTAGCTTCACCTCCCTACTACCAGACTACCTGCACAGTGTGCTACTTTGATTGCCATGTTGACGTCTCGTGTATGAGCTCAGGCTGAAACCATAAAAAAATAGTGCTTGAGGGGGTTATTCTTCTAGTGTGAAGAGTTCGGAGTCTAAAATATCTGCTTTTTCTAGTTTAGGGGGTAAATTGAACTTTTCCTGTGAAGAGTTCAGAATCTAAAATATATGCTTTTTCTAGTTTAGGGGGTAATTCGAACTTTTCTCTTCTTAAATTTATGTGTAAATAACACTCGTTATTGTTGTAATTTGTTTTACGTTAGATAAAATATTGCACTACCAATTTTAATATTTTCAAAACATTATAATACTACCCTTATTGTTTACAACACATATTCCGTATACTAGAGGCGTTGCGCATAACTCAATGGTTTTGCTATATTTCTTATGCAAGTTTTTTTTCCTCCAAAACTTTCGATTTATGGACCGTTAGATCGCATTGAGATTTGTGCATATGGGGACGGAGAAAATTCAGTTTGCAGGATAAGAAGGGATTAAACACAGGACCTAGAAGCACAAGCGCACACCTCTAGCCATTGTGCCACGCAAGATTTTTTTAGTCTTTTTTAATGGGTTATATATAAGTTATGACATAACTGTTACAATGTAATTACACTTAATTATACTATTGTTACATTTGAAAAATTTTCACAAAAAAATGTCTAACTCTCTATAGCTATTCCCTAACTCAATATCTCAAATTCTCAGTGCCCATAAATACATACATTTTCTATATGAAAACAGTGAGGTTAGGGAATAACCACTGGCTTTTATATCTTTAAGTACATGTTAGAGGGCACTGTCATGTGTATAGACACGCATCTTCCACATAAACAGAAAAAAATGAAAATAGTTCAATAAAAATCAAACTATGTAAAAATCTTAAAGGCATATATACTCGATTTATTAAAAGTAAATTTATAGAAACTTAATATATCAAAAGTGTGTCAAGCTACACAAACAAAAGTTTGGGGGACTTAGAGATTCAATGAATTAGCTAGTAAGCAACTAACTTGATGAGAGTCTAGAAAAGCTGGGCTTCCTAGTTTCTGGTTGCTAGTTATTTTTTTGGTATTTGTAACATGCTCTTATGTTTTCTCACTAAAGTTCTAGTGCATGAAAATCAAAGTATATAATTTAGTCTATACAAAATCTTCTTTTTTAAGATCCACTCTGATAATGAAAAGATTTCTACATGTCTGACCAAACCGACAAGAATATCCTAATCTGATAATTTAAATTGCTTTACTAATAGAACGCCATGATCCATTATAGAATTGGGCTTTCGCTAAAGATCCTCTTAATCTGGATGAAAATCTATGTTGTTTAGGGAGATTGAAGATACGGGGAGAAGCTATAGCTGCAAAAAAAACTCCTCTAAACTAAGGCCATCTTTGGGTAAAATGATTCTGAGAAAGAGCTAATCAGAAGTTAGCATGTGAGAACATGGGAAAGTTGGGTTTCCAAGATTCTGGCTTCTAGTTTATTTTTTGAATTATACAACTATAAGAATTTAGAATCTAGATGACAATCTGGATTGTTTGAGGAAGTTTCTAACAAATGGAGATTTAGGAGAAGTTACAGTTATTAGAAACTCCCTCAAACAGGGCATAAGCCAAATTGTAGCATCATAGGGCATAAGTGTGGTGAAGTTTAGCTAAACACAAGGCATGGTTTCCCTTACCTTTGGAAAAATGGTTATCGTGTCCCGACTGTAAGCTCGGTTACCGGTTACCGGTAAAACAGAATAAATAAATAAATTTGATAAAAAAAATCAAATTTGTATTTAAATTGTATTAAACTTGATAGGGTTACCGTGTTTTTCATGTTACCGTACAGTAAGCTCTGCTACTACGATAATTGATGGTATGAAAAACCCTATCAGAAAATAAATATGATTTGTCATAGTTAAAAGCAATCAACCAAACGCTTGATCAGTAAAATGTGACACGTCCCATGTCTAATGTGACAATGTATTGTTTGGTCATTTAATTGAGCGCCATATAAGCTCATACTACTTATCTAAAAAAAATTTCTACCACAGAACTGGTGGCTTTAGGTGGCTCTAAATTTTTAAAGTCAGGCCCTAATATTTTATGAACACTGTAAAAACCAAAATAAATATAAACCCTCCACCCACCGGACAACCTCGTCTCCTGTCTCCGCCTACTATGTTGGCTCTCCTCTATCTCCAGTGGCATCGCCTTCCATCTCCACCGGTGATTCCTCTCACCTCTCTATCTCCATCGGCACTGAACCCCATTTCCATCGCCTCATGCAACTATGGGTTGAATGTGGGAGCGTGGATCAAGCTTTGAGGTGTAGATTGAGCTCCGATGGGAACGGATCGATCTTCCACGTATGGATTGAGCTTCAATGATGGTGGATTAGTTTGGCAGCACTGTTCGAGCTTTGGTGGTAACAGATCAAAGCTCGATAGCGTAGATCGAGCTTTAACAAGAATAGATCGAGCTCCAGCAACTATGGACAGAGCTTCGCCAATAGTGGATCGAGCTTGGTAGCATTGGTCGTGCTTTGACGGTGACAGATCAAGCTTGGTAGTGCAAAACAAGCTTAGCATAGTAGATCAAGCTCGGACGACAAGCTTCATGGCGACGTCCACAGTCAAGATCTTTATCACCAATAGACCTATCTTCTCTTTCACCTTTTTGTTACTACTGTTGAGACTAATTTCTCGTGCCCTTGCCAGATTTCTGTTCCGATCCTTGTGCAACATGGCTTCGTGGTGTTCGTGGGGAGTGTATCATGCATAGTGTGCGTGCATCTGTGTTCTAGGAAGTGCATGCGCTCACCAACCTTCGATGATGGGATGGTGCGGCCCAGTCGGAAGACATGGTAGAGTGCACCGAAGTTTTAGGATTGCATTGCATGCAGCTTCGATCGTGGGATGGCATGATCTCATAGGAGGCTGCCAAGACGTGTGTAATCATCTATTTAACATCAACAATGCATCAAAAATCGCTGCACAATTTGGCAGCACAAAATTTGCTCTCGCACTGAAATCCTTTGTTTTGATCGGTATTTTGTCGAACACCTTCGCTTGCTTCGCCGACAATTGGTATCAGAGCCATGTCATAGCGATCAACAACACCACGGATGTCCCACACGCCGCCACAATGGCCCTCGCGCACTCCACCGCCTTGGCCATCACGCTCATCGTCGCGCCACTAAGCTACGGAGTCCCTACCGCCACGCTGCGGACAGACTCATGGTGAGTGATCGCTCGATGGTGAACAGTAGCACATCATCAGGGAGGCGAGCGCCTCCGTCCACTATCCGATCCGAACAAGGACCAACTATGAAGAGTGGGCACTACTCATGATGGTGAATTTGCAAGCGCAGGGCCTTTGGCAAGCCGTGTAGCCGTACGACGATGAGGAGATCGAGTATCACGATGACAGACTAGTGCTAGCAGCCATTCTATGCACTGTGCCGCCGGAGATGCTTCGCTCTCTCTCTACTAAGCGCATGGCGGAATCCGCGTGGGAGGTGATCAAAATAGTTCGCATCGGCACACGGTGCATGCGGGAGGTGAACGAGTAGCTATTGTGCCAGGAATTTGCTAATGCAAGGTTCAAGGAAGGTGAGAGCGTTGATGACTTCTCCCTCCGCCTTATTGGCCTCGCCAACAGCATTCGTACCCTAGGAGGTGATATCCCTAAGGTAGAGGTTGTCACCAAGCTCTTGAATGTTGTTCCCAAGAATCTTTCGCAGATAGCAATATCGATCGAGACACTTCTCGACGTCGATGACCTATCAATTGAAGAGGTCACCGGGCGCCTTTGTGCCATCGAGAAGCGCAAGGCGAAATCAAAGGAGGTCGTCAACAACAACAGGCACCTTATGCTCACAGAAGAGCAGTGGATTGCACAGCTCAAGATCTGCAATCAAGAAGGTAAGGGCAGCAACGCTAGCATCGGTGGCTCAGCGAACAGTGGCAAGAGGCGCAGCAATAGACGCAGGCATGGACGGCAACAACCGTGACAGCAGACCCGGACCAAGCCAGTGCACCCCGGTGACATGCCGCCATTATGGGAAAATGGGCCACTAGGCCAAAGATTACCGTTCGAGGATCAAGAAGGAAGAGGCTCACTTGGCGGTGGGAGACGACGACGAACCAACATTCTGATGGCTAGAGCATGCGTGGTTGAATAGCAGCTCCTGCTGGGCGAGTCCGTGGCAGCACATACGGTGATGCCAACACCCCTACACCTAGAGGAGGCAAAGGTGCTTGCACACCTGGAGGGCGACACTGACTTGACGGACCTATGGTACTTGGACACTGGTACCACCAACCATATGACCGTTGTCCGCTTTGTATTCATCGAGCTGGACACGACGGTGGCAGGCACCGTCAAATTTGGCGATGGCTCCGTCATCAACATCGAAGGCTGTGGCACCATCCTTTTCACCTGCAAGAATGGTGAACATTGTGGTCTAACGGGCGTCTACTACATCCCTTGCCTTACCACGAATCTTGTCAGCGTTGGGCAGCTCAACGAGAATGCCTGTGAAGCTTTGGTACGCCACAGGGTCATGCACATCTAGGACAGCGACCGGCGCCTACTGACAAGGATTCCCTGCTCCAAGAATCGGCTGTACGTGATTTGAATCAATGTCGGCTGCCCGATCTGCCTCTCGGCCCGGAGCTCCAACGAGGCATGGCAATGGGCCAAGTATGACCATCTCTGTTTCCAATCTCTAAGGAAATTGGCGCAGGGCAACATGGTAAGGGACTGCCACACACTGATCATGTCGATCAAATGTGTGACAGCTGCCTCGCCGACAAACAGCGACGAGCTCCGTTCCCCACATATGCTAGGCATTCCGCTGAACACCTGCTAGAACTAGTGCACGGCGACCTTTGTGGGCCGATTATGCCGACGACACCGAGTGGAAATTGCTACCTGATGCTACTGGTCGATGAGGTGAGCCGCTATATGTGGCTCATCCTCCTGGCTAGCAAAGATTAGGCGCCGGCGGTGATCAAGCGCTTCTAGGCCATGGCGAAGTTGGAGTCCAGTTACAAGCTCAAGGCATTAAGGACCGACTGCAATGATGAGTTTACCTCCAAAGAGCTTGCCTCATACTACGCAGACCACGGAGTCCAACATCAACTCACCGTGCCTTGTTCCCCACATCAAAATGGTGTTGTCGAGCATCTAAATCAAAAGGTGCTTGCCATGGCCTGTTCGATGATGAAGGCAAAGGGCCTTCCTGGTAGATTTTGGGGAGAGGCATCTCGACGGCAATCTACCTTCTCAACCGTGCGTCGACACAACGCCTCATTGGCACCATCTATGCCGCCCGTACCCAATTTGCCAATGGGTGCAACGCCGAACACCTCAATGACACTCCTAGAGAGTGTGTCCACCCCGAGCAACATCAGCGATGCTCTAGATGTTATCCATGATGACGCACCATTGACAACATCCTGGGACACGCACCTACACCAAGTCTTGCACATCGAGAGTTAGACACTGGCGAACTGTTCTTTGTGTCCATTGAGGAGCCAACCATCTTCAATGAGGCAGAACAGCATCAATGCTGGCGGCGTGCCATGATGGAAGAAATGGAGTCCATCAACGAGAATAGGATATGGGATCTAGTTGATCCACAGCCTACAAAACATCCAATTGGGCTCAAGTAGGTGTATAAGGTGAAATGCGACGAACGCAACACCATCGTCAAGCACAAAGCTTGGCTTGTGGCAAAGGGATACGTTCAGCAAGCTAGAATCGACTTCGAGGGAAGTGTTCGCGCTGGTCGCACACATGGAGTCTGTAAGACTCCTACTCGCCGTCACGATCCATTTTGGCTGGGACATCCATCACATGGATGTCAAGAGCGCATTCCTGAATGGAAGATCATTGAGGAGGTCTACGTATAGTAACCACTAGGCTTCACCATCGAGGGGCAAGAGCACAAGGTATATCGCCTCCGTAAAGCGCTTTATGGACTTCGTCAAGCCCCCCGAGCTTGGTATGCCAAACTTGACGGGGGCCTACTGCTGCTTGGCTTTTAGAAGAGCGTCACTGAACATGCCATGTACACACGCGGGAATGGTGACTCAAAGCAATCGTTGGTGTTTATGTCGATGATCTAATCATCACCGAAGCAACCAATACCAGCATCGCCAAGTTCATGAAGAAAATGAACCAACTTTTTAGGATGAGCGACCTAGGCCTTCTCTCCTACTACCTTGGCCTCAAGGTGAAATAGGAGAAGGAAGGTATCATGCTCTACCAAACGGCGTACGCCGAAAAATTGCTCAATAAGAGTGACATGGGGGATTGCAATTCCTGTGCGATGCTGATGGAGCCACGTCTAAAGCTTAGCAAGACAAGCTCAAGTCCCTTGGTAGATGCAACGGAGTACCGTAGCATCTTCGGAGGGCTGCACTATCTGGTGAACACGCGGTCGGACATCACCTACGCAGTAGGCTACTTAAGTCGGTTCATGGAAGAGCCGCATGAAGATCACCAGGTGGCAATCAAGCATGTGCTCCAACACATCGCTGGAATGAGAGACTATGGCATTCGCTACGCCAAAGAACTAGAGAACCACCCAATTCTCCACGGCTATAGTGACATTGACATGGCCGGCAATCTACACACACGCCAGAGCACAAGCGGTGTCCTCTTCTTCCTTGGATCAAGCCTCATATCCTGGCAATGTGGTTGCGTTGTCGTTGTGCAAAGCAGAATACATCGATGCCATGACTACCGCCTGCCAAGCAGTCTGGCTAGCTCGACTCTTGGGAGATTTGCTCGATTTGGAGACTGGAGCGTCGGAGATCGGGGTGGACAATAAATCCGCAATCACAATGACGAAGAATCCCATCTTTCACGATCGGACGAAGCATATTGATACAAGGTATCACTTCGTCCGGGAATGCATCGAAGACGGGAAGATCCTCATTAATTACGTTTGCACAGAGGAGCAGCTGGCAGACATACTGACAAAGCCACTCGGTCGTGTTCGATTCCAGGGGTTTTGTCTGGAGATCGGCATCGTCAAACTCACCGGCGAAGGTGACACAAATTAGGGGAAAGAATGTTGAGACTAATTCCCCGCACCCTTGCTAGATTTCTGTTCCAATCCTCATGCGACATGGCTTCATGGTGTTCGTGGGGGGTGTATCGTGCGTAGTGTGTGTGAGTGCATCCGTGTTCTAGGGAGTGTGTGCGCTCGCCAGCCTTTGGCCGTGGGATGGTACGGCCCAGTTGGAAGACATGATAGAGTGCACCGGAGTTTTAAAATTACATTGCGAGTAGCTTTTATCGTGGGATGGCACGATCTTATAGAAGGCTGTTAAGACGTAAGATCAACAATACATCAGAAATCGCTGTACAATTCGACATCACAAAATTTACTCTCGCACTAAAATCCTCTATTTTGATTGGGCATTTTGTCAAACACCTTAGCTCCTTTAGAACTCCAGGCAGCAATGGGGCTGGGTTGGAGGGGAGGAGGGACCGCATATGGAGCTACAGGGTGAGGGCACGACCTCCGTCGTGCAAGCATAGTTGTCAGCAGGCTGCGCGTGGACACGGATCGTCACGGGACACACCAGGAACGATCGTGGACAAGAATCTCCTACGTAACATACCAGAGGTAAACACCAATATCACTGTAGTGTGAATGGCCTTAAGATCCTCAGACCCTAAATCAAACATGATTACTGTTGTAGTATGGAGTTCAACTCCATACCAAAGAGAGGCTTTTTTATCGTATGCTAAAGTTCGGTCCGCCAGAGTTGAGTTGATCAGCATTCGGCGGCAACATCCTTGTGATGACTGATGAACAGAAATGGCCCCACTGACTGCCCCAAAGCTGGTCAGAGGCAGAGGCCGTCAGGTCAAGCTGACAATCTACCAGTACTATCTATCCATAGCTCTCTGTCTGCCTCCCATAAAAATCGCAGTTTCCCGAAGAACACACCGCTCCAAAAATCTCCCCAAAACCCAGAGCCTCCCCTACCTCTCCTACTGCTGCACACCTAGCGTCCTTACAATAGTATGCTGTTTCAGGGGTAAACCCGTCATTTCGTGCCCTCCGTACGTCCCCTGATCCGGCCGCGCCGCACGAATCTCGAGGCTCCCCGCATCGACGTCATCCCTCCGCGTCTCGTCTCGTCTCGTCGGGGCGGTAGTACATATACGTGCGCTTGCCGCGCGGCCGACGTCGACCCTGCGCTGCGGCCACCGCCTGAAACTATGGAAGGCGACGCCGCCGCAGTGCGGAAGAGGAAGCGCCGTGGCGAGGGGAAGCCGAAGGCGAAGGGCAAGGCCAAGCCGAAGGGGAAGGCGCAGGCAGTGGCTGAGGGAGCTGCGGTGGCGGCGGCGGCGGTGAAGGTGGCGGAGCGGGTGCAGGTGGCGGGGGAGAGGGAGGAGGAGGAAGACTACGTGGAGGGCATCACGGAGGAGTCCATCGCCGAGGTGATGAGCTGGCTGGAGCTGGAGATCAAGCTCGCCTCCTCCGCCAACTCCACGGCCGCCTCGCCCGCACCTCCTCCTCTGGCGTCAATGGAGTACGTGCAGGCGGCGAAGGGGAACAACAACACGGAGGGGAGCTGCGGCGCGTCGTTCTCGGTGTCGGCGTCGACGGTGATGGCCTCGGTGGACCTGCGGGCCGGCACGCCGGCACCTCCGCCCCTGCCGTGGCCGCTGCCCGGTCACGAGGGAGACACGGCGACGGCGGCGGCGGTGGACGAGGAGGCGGTGGTCGACGACGCGTGGGTGGACCAGCTGCTGACAGATGGGCCCGCCGTGCAGGAGTAGCTGGGCGGCCTGCGTGCTGCCGCCGTGCGTAGGGAGGAGTACGAAGTACAGACTACTAGTAGGGCCTGGGACTAGCTAGGACGGTAGCGTAGGGTTGAAAGGCTAGGATAGGGCTCTGGCTTTTGTAGAGGCTGACTTGTGGGCCCATGCTCTGTGTTCTGTGTGGGACAGCTGAGCATGCACTGGTAACTTGTGTTTGTCGGTGTACAGCGGAGATTCGGATGGTATTGCAAGTACTGTGGACTTGGCTGCAGTGGACGGATGGATGTGCCTGTGTTACTGTGTGTGGTTGTCTTTGATCACTTCGATGAAAAAACATGATAATGCCAAAATTTAGCACGATAGAGATTTACGGGTGTTGTTTAATTTGATAACTTACAATTTTTTTTAAAAAAGTAACGTAGAGAAGTTTCTAGAAAATTATAAAATCTTGGCAGGTACTTTATCCGTCTAAAACTAACTTCTATATTTTAAATTTTATTCTAAAATAAATAAACTTACGTACTCAAATTTTATCTATTCATATACTCACCTACTTACTAGTCAATATTATTTTTATATTTATAGAGTATTTTGGTCGAAATTTTACCCATTCATATCAATTACTTATCAACTAAACAATACTATTTTTCTATTTATAGATGCTATTTTTTCTTTTCTTTACTTTTGCATTGGGATACTCCTTTTTTCAAACATGTGGAGTAGGGTAGAATATTTGGGATGTGTTTGAATTGCTATCATACCAAAATTGGTATGGTTGAAAGTAGTAGCAATTGTTTTTTCTCGATGGTTTTAGACTTTTTTGGTATTATTTTGAGCAAAATTTGCTAAATGCTATTTAACAGAAACAATGCATCAAAATATTACATATTTTGGAACTTTAGATCAGATTCATGGTTTGTGCTCCATTATTTTCTTCAATTCTCCAGCTCTAGTTAGCTTTAGCGACTGTCAGAGAGGGAAAAACAGTGACATAGGAGAATTTCAAGTTATGGAAAGAAAGGGAAGAGTGGTGGGGAGGCGGAGAAGGATGGGGAGTCAATAGCTTTTTAGTGTAGCAATGGCAACTATTGCGCTCACCGACGAGATCATCATTCGTGTGCGGGAAGGAGGTGTGTACATGAGATTTGGCAGCTGTGGGAGATGGGGATGAGTTATGGTTGATTGTATGGTGGACGGGAGGTTGGACGAGGAGCTTGGGATTTGGATGTAATTGATTAAAAAACATGTGAAAAATAGCCACTATTTTGATACACCTTTTTGATCGTTGTTTTGTTTAATGATAAAATTGTTTTATGTAAATGTTTTAACGATACAATATCATGAAATTTTCCTAATATAATCTTTGTTAAGTAGCAAACGGCTGATTACATGTGTATCAAGTAAAAACAATAATAAAATAAATTAAAGGTAGTCATAGTCGTGGCTCAGGAACTTAGATCCTCTATCGTATATAGGGCTTACTGCGTAAACAACTTGACCTATTGTTATAGTAAAATATGGTAAAATGTAGTAGCACTATACAAAAGAAATATTTGTACGGTGCTTGTTTTACTGTTCCACAAAATATTGTTCTATATTTACCGTTCAAAGTTACTGTAGCATTAGCCTATACATTTTGAAACGTTTGGTAAAGGATCAACAACAAAAACCACAGACTAATGCGTAGCTACTATACATCCTGTAATGTTTCTTCTTCAATTTGATTCCGCCCTTTGGTCCAACTCATGTCTCCACCCCCTCTTTTCGTATCCTTGCCGGCAATGGATCCCTCTTCTACAAAAAAATCTTGCACTTCTTTAATACTGGTATTCACAACTCAACTACGGATTCTAGAAAGAAAAATCACCTTTTGTTTCTAATTGACCTTGAAATCCACATGTCTTGAAGGACGGAGGCATAATCTCAGCTTATTAAGTCGAGGGAATAGTTGAGGCTAGTTTCCCGATACCCCTCAATCCTATAAATTAATATGCATCATGTACTTATGCTATCTTTGCATGAGACAAATTGGAGTGGGTAGCTGACCCTGCAAATACCTACAAGAGTTTTGCCTGAACGTCATGGACATATATTGGTTGGGTGGCAACTGCCACAAAAACCATCGTGGCACTTGCCATATTATGCCTTCAACAAGGTGTCAATACTAATATGCCATTACAACAGCCATGTTTCAATGCTGGCTCTGAATTGCTATTTTATTCTCCCGTAATGTCAGCTCTCTTATTGAATGCCCATGTGGCATTTTGAGAGATACAGTCTTCACATGGAAGTGAATTCACACTTAATACATCCTCCTTGGAGCAGGTTTAATAGCATGTATCGGCGTTTTTTTGAGGCAACACGGTATTTACCTAAAGATTTACAATATTAAGAAACTCATAAACAAGATGAGTTTAGTAGATCAAAACCCATTAGCAGAGTCTATTTCAATATCAAAATCAGCATTTAGACTGATTTAGATTGATATAAGGGTAAATACCTGTCTTATAAATGAATTGGAAGGTTTAGGAGACAAATTTATAAAAGATTGTTGTACTTTTGCAGCAAAGATAAACAATTTATAATGCAAATCAATAAAGATTTATAAACTAGAGTAATATGTAAAAGGTAAAGTAGAACACATAGAAAATGAAAACGATCTGATTGGATGTAGGGGTTTGAGTCTCTATTGTTTTCATTGGAATCGACCATAACATTTATTAAGGAGATAATGGATCTAATTGGATATTAGGGTCTTGCCTTTATAAAAGTATGCTCCACATTCTATTAGCCTTATAGATTAAAAAGTTCTTAAAAAAACTTAGGCGTGTGACTGGCCACGCAACAGTAGTCAGATTGGCCTCTACAAGAAAGGACCGTTTTCTTCCAAATTTAGTTTGCACTTACTATAAATCCAAACTAGTAACAAATTTAGATGTCAACAGTAAGGTTAGCATAGCTATAGGCACATCCAAATTATCTAAAGATAAATATATAGATAGGTAGGGTATGCAATAAGTGGCTCATAATATAACAAACAATAATATCAATAAGTGGCTATAAAAAATATTTTTCTAGATGCGAGATTAATTTTAGGCTGCCAGTTTGGCCCAAGAAGAACGGTAGGCAGAATGTTGAGGCCTCGCTACTCTCTTAAACTTTCCTTCTCATTCCTCCCAGTCCTTCACCACCACTACCACTGCATAGACGACGCTACTGTCGACCACGCTGCCATCGTTGTACACAATGCTCTAGGCAGAGGAGGCAGCAATGAGCAGGGGCAGCAACAAGTAGATCCAAGAGGGAAAGGTGGCTATCTAGGCAGCGGTGATAGGCGGATCTAGGAGATGGAGGTGGTTATGCAGGCGACGGTAGGTGGATCCACCACTGGTCATTGCGGGATGGACGAATCAGGCATTGGTGGTCATAGGAGGAGCGGATTGGGCACCAATGACCATAGAAAGGGGTGGATCTAGCATTGGTGGTTATGGGAGGGGCGGATCTACCACTAGTGTTGATAGGAGGGGTTGATCCACCATTTGCACCTTAAGAAGTCTAGATCTAGTGCCTATGCCAACTGAAAGTAAAGATCCACCGCTAGCACTCACGTGAAGGGCAGATGGGCCACGAGAAGGCCTAATCCACTACCTACACCTTGAGAGGGGTGGTTCTGGCAATGGGAGGAGCGCATCCACTTTTGACAGTCTTGGAAGGGTGGAGTGGATCCACGTCTTGGCTTGGTGATAGCGACCACAATATGGAGGCGATGGATTTGGAACTATGATCCGTGATTTGCCATGATTTGGATGTGATTTCGGGTTGTGATTTGGAAATTACCTTTTTTTTCTAAAAAAAATATTTTTATAGGTAGGTTAGCTTAACCTATCCGCTTGCGAAAATGGTCTTATGTAGGTAGCTAGCAGCCCTGCCCATAAAAATATAGCATTTTCACAAGCCTTCAGTTGCAGACGAGGCTATCGCCCGACTGCAAAAACTCATTTTAACTGTCTGTGATATCTATTTTTATAGTAATGTTTATTAATATATGTTCTCAACAAATTTATTCTCCTCCTCCATCTGCTCCTGTTGTACGGCTTCATACATCAAGAGCCAATTTACCACCCACACTTCATTCTCTTGATGAGCAACACTCAAGTATCACCACCCCTATTGTGGACTCTTGAGGGTTGCAAGCTCTATTGGCTTTCGAGGGGCACTGTTGGCTGGTTTTGCTCATTGCCCTCAAGAGGCCGCTGTGGGGCTTGCCAACCGCACTGCCCTAGCAGCGCCCTCAAGCGGCTATTTGAGCTCCGTGGACTTTGAGTGTGGCCAGCTGCTAGGACGGCCATAAAGTCTGCAGACCGCAATGGCAAGGTCCATGCAGTTGGGCTCTTTAGAGTGTGTGTGGACCACTGGACCTACCAACGTGGATCTCCTAGCATCTGCATTTCAAACTGTGTTAGGAATGCTCTTCTTTATATGTGTCCTATTAATACGAATTTCTGTTCCATTTTGAAATTGAGAAACAAAAACTACATTTATATGGACTATTTAGGATCCTCGGTTTTCTACAAAGAAGTTAATTGCTGTATATATTACTTTGTTTCTTTGCCGAAGTCTATTTGAAATCATTCGGATCATCTGGTGCTCAACTCAGCGGATCATGATTGGTCCATTGATTAGCGGATCGTCCGATTCTAGAAAAAAATGTGTTCTGCATGGTTGGGATGTGGCCCGACATAAATTGTACTTTGGAGAAATAAAATTGGGTTGCAGCACATCAAAATAAGGACTATGTATAAAAATAAGATGGGTTGTGTACCAACAAAAAGTTGGGTTCGATCAAACATAAAATAAGCTGAGGCCTAATATAAATTGAGCTAAGGCCCAACTTAGTCTGGTTCTAGGTCCAACGTTTAATGGGCCATGGCGACATCTATGATATGGGTCTCCAGTTGTTTACGACGACACAATTCATCATAAATACTTTGCCATGACAGCGTCCGCTATGTCAAATGTTCCACCACGTCGAATCCATGTTATCAGATCGTGCATTTGGCGAAACCGTAACAAGCAATCTATGACATCGTTGGCTAGATCAGTGATGGTTACGAACATACAACCGAGAAAACATCACAGCATTTTGTTTTCATCACAGAAGGTGATCTCTGACGCACCTTTTGTGATGAGTGGAATTCATAAGAAGGTCATCACATGATTGATTCAATCACGAATTTTCACATATTTAGAATAAAAAATCAATCATCGGCTGACGCTACGAGCACTTGTGCTGACTAGAGGGCATGATTATGCTTGGTTAGTTTTTTTATCTAGAGGGCAAATAGTGGATTTTAGGACGCGGTAGAGGCATAACTGGGGTGGCACCATCCAGGTGAATTGGGCGATGAACCCATGGATGATGAGAAAGGGGATGGGGGAGCTAGGTTACTGCCTCACCCACCATCTCTGGCCACACTTTTGACTAGACCATCACTGCTACGAGCCCGAGCTCAATAGGTCTCACCGACAGCACCGTCTCGCAAGCGCTGCCATCGCCACAGCAAGCTCAACTAGTCCTGCTAGCTGCCATTGCCAACGGGAGCTCGCCAGCAATGGGAAGAGAGAAGGGAAGAGGATGGCAACAACACAGCTTCGCATCTGCTATGTTCCATGACACTGCGAGAGATTTTGCTCCAAGGCCATTGCACTTCACTGATAGGACATGGGGAAGCATTGGGAAGAGAGGGAGAGGGAGAGGAAGGAGGAGAGAGTTGACATGTGAGTCCTATATCTTTTTCTTAGACTAATATGTGGGTCCTTATTTTTTTCTCTAAGTAACGCCATGTGAGTATAGGTGAATCAAGTCATTATACATGTCAGACAAAATTGCTGATTGTAATGTCATTCAAGCGTCGTGTATAATAAAACCACCATCAGACAATAGGTGATAAAGTCTCTAGCTTTTGGCTGGGGGAGCAAATTTATACTCAGGCCCAAGTTCAAGGAAAAAAAAAAGACTTTTTCGTTCCCACCCTGCTGGCTCAAGGGCAGGCCCAAATCGGGCTACACCAATATATCTGGCTCCTGAATGCTTTAAGCTACCAAAATTTATTCGACTTCATTTGAAAAGAAAATTCAAGCTACAAGAACACAAGCAGGTATTGAATATGGAAGCAACAAACGATGCTCAAGAAACTCCTCGATTACGCCAGCCAAGCTCTCGGCGGTCTCAGCGACGGTCTCCACGACGGACCAGGCACGCTCGCCGGCGGTGTTGGGCACCGAGCAACGCTTGCGGATCTACCCCTTCTTGCCCGTCAGCACCTCGATCTGTCCCATCTTCACCATGGAGGAGAAGAACTGCTCGAAGGCCGACTGGTCGACGGAGAACTTGGTCACCAGCGGCTTAATCCTCGCGTCACCGTACAGGTCCTGGTCCGACGTGAACAGCCCCTGCCGGTTCATCAGGTCCACGTAGTACTTGTTGTCGAACACGTTCGGCGTCCGGATGTCGTTCACGATGGTGTTGTCGGTGTCCTTCGTCGGCAGGTGAGCTTCTGCTGCCCGGCGAACCACTTGTTCATCGTCTCGTCCTGCTGCGGGTACAGCCGGTCGCCGAACGACGGGCAGTGCGCGATGCCGACGGTGTGGCCGCCGGAGAGCGCCAGCGTCAAGCTTGATCTTGCCCAGCGCTTCGACGAGCCCCGTGATGTTGGAGCTGGGAGGCGGGAGAGCGTCCAGGACGGCGTCCTGCGACGCGAACTGTTGTCTCCTGCTCGCCGGCAACCCTCGCCGGAGATAGAGGAGAAGCTCCTGGATCAATGAACACACACCCTATTGCTCAACGCGAACACACACGGGAGATTTTGATGCTGCTGACAACCGCAGCGTTTTTTAACTCTGTATTGCAGTATAAGTAAGGACTCTACACATGGCCACAGTCCATAACTTCGACTGGATCATGCCATCCCATAATCGAGCCCGTGCTATGCACTCCACTATGACGCACGAACGGAAATAAACGGGCTGCTAAGAATAGGATAGAAACGTGGCCGAGCTAGAATTATCTAACAATCTCCTCCTAATACTTGCTCGGCTCACTTGATGTTGACGACGCCAATCTTGCTGTGGAGTTCAGAGAACCTTACTCGCTCAACTGACTTCATTAGGACATTCGCAAACTGTTCCTAAGTGCTTATGTAGTCCACGCATATCTTCCCGTTCTCCACACATTCACGAATAAAATAAAATTTTGTGTCAATATGCTTACTTCTATCATAGAGAACTAGGCTCTTGCTCAGTGCAATTGCGAACTAGTTGTCCATCTTTAGCAGTGGCGGCTGGATCTTTGCCTTGATGATGTCGCCCAGTAGTCGCACGAGCCACACAGCCTGACATGCTCCAGCCGCACCAACCATGTACTTTGCTTCACATGACGAAAGAGCCACGGCTTTCTGCTTCTGGGACTGCCACGAGACTGGTATGTTGCCTAGGAAGAAGATCATGTCGCCGGTGCTCTTCCTCTCGTCAATGTCTCCTCCCAAGTCGTTGTCGCTGTATCCCGTTAGCGTGTAGCCAATCAGCTTGGCGTCGGTGCTGCTACACTTGGGGTAGTGGATGCCAAAGTCGACGGTGTCAGCGATGTAGCATAGAATGTGCTTCACGGCGGCGAAGTGCTCTTGCCGAGGTTTCTCCATAAATCGGCTCACGTAGTCCACTACGAACGTGATATCTGGCCTTGTATGGACCAAATAGCGCAGACTCCCTACCAGGCTTCTGTACATCGTCGCATCGACCTCCAACATTGAGCTCTTGGCAGAGAGCCTTAGCCGGACCTCCATCGGCGTGTGACATGAGTTGCAGGTTACCATGCCCGCCTTCTCTAGCAACTTGCGGGCATATGGTGCTTGCCCAACTGTGATGGCATCCTGCCCTTGCTTGATTTCCAGCCCGAGGTAGAAGGACAAGAGCCCAAGGTCGCTCATCTTGAACAGACGGCGCATCTCCTCCTTGAAGGCTTTGAAGTCCGCCGGCTTCACTCTCATGATGATCAGGTCATCGACATAGACCCCGACCACCACGCGTGACACCGTGGCACCCTTGGTGTACATGCAGTGCTCATTGCTGCACCTGGTGAAGCCTAGCTCACATAGGCTACTGTCCAGCTTTGTGTTCCACGCCCTCGGTGCCTGGTGAAGTCCGTACAGTGTTTTCTTCAACCTCAGCACCTTCCCTTCATGCTCAACAGTGATGAAACCCGATGGTTGCCAGACATACACCTCCTCCTTAAGGTCTCCATTCAGGAACGCTGACTTGACATCCATATAATGGACAAGCCAGCCCTTCTAAGCAACGACGACAAGCAGCATCCGCACTGATTCCATGTGTGCATCCAGGGCAAAGACCTCATCATACTTGATCCCCGGCTGCTGGATGTATCCATTGGCGATGATGCGGACCTTGTGCTTGACGATGGCACCCTCTTATCGTGCTTCAACTTGTACACCCACTTGAGGCCAATCGGGCGATGGCCGTGGGGAAGGTCAACCGGCACCCAAGTCTTGTTCTGCTCAATGAACACCATCTCCTCCATCATGTCTTTATGCCACCACGCATCACTCCTCGCCTCCTTGAACGTAGCCGGCTTGTCAACGCCACTAGCAAGAAGTAGCTCCTTGTCAACCACAAATTCCCGCTCCACCAAGCCAGGAATCTCTATGGGTCCAAAAACGTTGTTTAGTGCCCTGAACCATAGAGGCGCATCATCGTCATGGTCGTTGTCGTTGTCGAGGTCTGGAGCAGTTTCGGGCGGTGACACGAACCCCAGGGGCGTCGATGGTGCTGGCATCCTGACTCTAGTGGGCGTTCCCGCCCCGATCAGCATGTGCGCGGGCGTCCCTGATGCACCAGGTACCAACCCTGCATTGCTCACTCCCACTGCGAGGGCCGAGTCCTGCGAGCCTCCGTCTTCAGGTATAGTTGGAGCCCTGCGATGGAATGGTTCCGTTGTAAACTCGACGAAGAACGGCTCCGACCCCACCGTGCCAGGCTTTACGACACCACTCCAATCCCATGCCTTGGCTTTGTCGAACACTGCGTCGTGCGATATAGTCATGCACCCAGTGTCTGGGTTGTAGAAGCGATACGCCTTCGACCCCGGCTTGTACCCGATGAACACCATCGGCGTGGAGCGGTCATCTAGCTTCTTTAGATGCGGTCCAGGGACCTTCACGTGTGCCACACAGCCGAAAGTATGAAGGAAGTGAGCGGAAGGTTTGGACCCATGCCATGCTTCAAACGATGTTTTTCCTTTGACACTCCGCGTCGACGATCGATTCAGGATGAACATGGATGTGCTCACCACCTCCCCCCACAACTAGCCTGGCATGCCTTTGGCCTTTAGCATGCTCCTAGCCATGCCTAGCATGGTCTGGTTGCATCTCTCCACAACCCCGTTCTGCTAGGGCATGTATGGGGTGGTGAGATGGTGTTGGATCCCTTGCTCAGTGTAGTACTTATCAAACACGCTTGCCGTGAACTCCCCGCCACAATCAGTGCGGAGCGTGCCTAGCTTCCGCCCTACTTCAGCTTCTGCGTATGCCTGGAGCTGGACTATGGCTACCGTGGCTTGGTGTTTGGACACCAGCAGGACAAGCCACATGAAATGGCTCTTGTTGTCGATGACGAGGAGGAACAGCCACTTCTTGCTGGGTGTCTCCGGTGTAATTGGACTACATAGGTCCGCGTGCACTAGCTCGAGCAAGTGTGGCGCATGATACTTGCTGGCCACCGAGAACGGGCTCCTCTGTTGCTTCCCAGCAAGGCAGCTGTTGCAAACTTGATCAATGTGGTCGATTGGTGGCAAACCCCGCACCATGCTGCCCTTGGAGAGTGCCCTAAGCCCGTGGAACCCAAGGTGTCTGAACTTGGTATGCCACTGCTAGGCCACCTCGGTGCTCTGCGCGGCGGGACACACCGGCTGATCGATATCGGTGTTGAGGATGTACAGCCAATTTGCCATCCTCTTTACCTTGACCAGCAACCGCTGTCGCTGGTCGTAGATCCTAAGAACTCCTTTCTCGATCAACACCTTGTGCCCATCCTCGTCAAGTTGCCTAAGGTTGATGATGTGCGCCGTCAAGTGGGGAATGTAGTAGACCCTAGCTAGCACCTGGTGCTCCCCCTCTTGCACTTGAAGAGGATCTTGCCATGGCCTTCGATGGTGACCACGGAGCCATCACCGAATTGCACAGTGCCATGAATGCTAGTGTCGAGGTTAGAGAAGACCGAGCACTCTCCCATCATATGGTTCATCGTGCCGGTATCTAGGATCTAGCGCGTGCAACCGCCACTGCCCTTCTCCCCGAGCTGGATGAACAGCTTGTTCTCCTAGAGGTGGATCTTCGGCGACATGGCTGGGAGTGCCTCTGAGGCCCCAGCAGATGCCAGGGTCACAAGCACCACGGGCTCTGGTTCCGGTTCACCAAACATCCACTAGGTGACTCCTCCTAGATCTAGACCGAGAGCCCATCACCTGCTATTGGTAACGACGCATCCGCCGATGGCGAAACTGGGAGGGAATGAGGGACACTGATGGAGGTGAACCCTAACATCAGTGCCCCCTCAGTGGGCTCCTCCCGTTGGACCGTGTGGGCTGCCTGGACCGCCTCATCCCGCTTCTTCTTCTTGCACTCGCAAGCCCAATGGCCTCGCCTTCCCGTAGTATTTACATTCATCGTCAACGACTTTCTTTTACTTCGAGTTCCCACCGGTGGACTTCGGCGGTCGTGACCCGCCTGAGTTCCCAGCCTCCCGGCCGCGTGATCCACCTTGGCCCCACCATTGGCCTGATGATGATGATGAGCGGTTACCACTCGAGCCTCCGCCAGTGGAGAGCTAAAGTCGTGACGCCACGCATGCCACCAGCTCGTCCTCGGACAGGTTCAGCTTGGCTACCGCCCCACTGCCACTGCCCCTGTCGAGGTCGTGGTGCTCCTCCGTCACCTTCGGCCATGCGATCAACTCCTCCATTGAAACCTGGTTCAGACCAAGGAGAGTCTCAATCGCCATCGCAATTTGTGAGTACCTCACCGGGACGCCCTAGAGAAACTTATGCACGATGTCCTCCTCCTCGACCTCCTCCCCTAGGACCGCCAGCTGGTGCACGATCCCGTTCATGCGGAGGGTGAAGTCATCAATGGATTCCGAATCGCGGAACCGCAGTGCGTCGAACTCCCGCTGGAGCGTGTTCGCCTTGGCGTGCTACACCCGCTCAATGCCAACGTGCCTGGTGCGGAGTGCGTCCCACACCGCTTTCGTCGATGGCTTGGTTGCCATCGAGCCCATCATCTCCGACGACATGGCCTTGGAGATCACCTCATTGACAGCGACCCCGAGGCTCATGACTTCCCAGAGGCCATAAGCTTCGAGCATGACCTTTATGAGCACCGCCCAGTTGAAGTAGTTCGTGCAGGTGAGCGTGGGGTACTGTCCGCTCTCGCTTACCTCCTTGGTGACACGGTGGATCACCAGGTTCCTTCCGCCGCTGCTAGAGCAGCTCCTCGGCTCCGGCATCGCACCCCTATGGCGGTGATGAAACGGTGAAGCTGATCGACTGCGTGGCATGAGCGCTAGCTCGATGGCGTGATCGCGAACCCAATGGCGGTGCCTCGCTCTGATACCAGATGTTGTTTCCTGCTCACCGGTGACCCTCATCGGAGATGGAGGAGAAGCTCCTGGATCAATGAACACACACCCTGTTGCTCAACGCGAACACACTGGAGCACGGGAGATTTTGATGCTGCTGACAACCGCAGCGTTTTTTGACTCTGTATTGTAGTATAAGTAAGGACTCTACACACGGCCACAGCGGAGGTCGTCGATGTTTCCCATGTCAAATCAAAAAAGAGAGGTGATAGATTCAAAAGCAATGCGGCATCTAACTAGCTGTCTCTTCGTAATTGGATTTCTGACTTTTTGAAATATTCCAAATTCCCCTTGAGCGTCCAAGTCTGAATCTCGGAACAAGGTTGTAGTGTCATGCCAAATGTGTCTGAAAAACAAGAGCAAAGCAAAGGTGCATGATCAAGAGTAGATCAACCCCTTAGACTGCTGTGAAAAACACCATCTGATTTTAATGTAGCCTGATCTAATTGAAAATTTTTCCCTAATTGGGAACACCTTTAATATTTTTTTATAGTTGCAGGATAAAATAACTTACTCCATTAAGTTCATCACCATAGAACTCGACTTTACGCCTACTTGTTCAATACTATATTTGGATTCTACTCTTCTAAAAGGAAGGTCCACTCTCACAATTCCCTCTTCTTCTACCAAAACAACCAGAAATGTTTTTAAAAAAAGAGAGCATACAACATACAAAAAGTTTGTGCCCTTCTTTGATGTCCTAACCATCCAATAACTATTCCATCCTTATTATCCATTAAGCCTGCTCTGAATAATCACTCTTTGCCGGATTATTACTAATATAATCATATAAATCTATTTTTTTTTGGAATTTTAGACCAAGCTTCTGCTACACTGAGATTTTCGGCCAACCCATAATTAACTCTTCGATATATGTCTTGCTGAAGGTATCCTAATCCCATTGATAACGAGTAGGCCCAAACAATTCAATTGGGGTAGTTGCTAACCCATACTACATAGTTCCAGCAACTAGGAAAGCTGAAAAAAAAAGCAGCGATACTACTGCAATGCAAAGTACAGACACTAAGATGAAATAATAGAACGCTAATATGTCCAATGTATCCGCAACAATATGATGAGAAGCTATTCCCCCGGAACAAAAGGATCATAACCTTCTGCACCCCACGCCGGATTTACAGCTTGTACTTTTCCAGTTAGTCCATAAGGATCGGACACCCATATCCTAGAACCATACAAACCTGTAACATGAAATGTGTCAAAGCCAAAGCAAGCCACCCCTGCAAGAAATAAATGAATTCCAAAGATCTTGGGCAAATCCAGTATCCCCAATGCCAGATAACTACCAAGAAATACAAGCTAGAAACACAATATGCGCCCCTGCCATACCTTCATAACTCCAAATACCTTGATTCATTTCAGTCCCTCCTAAAGTACTCCAAACACCCCATGAATTGGTTATTCCTAAATGAGTTATGAAGGGAATGATGAACATATCTTGTCTCCATATTGGATCTAGAATAGGATTAGAGGGATAAAAAACCACTAATTCGTATAAAGCCATCGAGCTAGCCCAACTAGAAACTAAAACTATATGCATTATATGCACCGAAAGCAATCGATCCGTATCATTCAATACAACAGTATGAATATGATACCGAGGCAAACCCATGGAAATACCCTTTAGCAAAGAAAAATAGACACGATGTCACTTTATTTTATAGCATTGGCAAATGCTATTAATACCCTATGTAGCTAACCCTTCTAGCGATTTTGTGTCAGAAAGGGTGAATATTTATTTCGTTCTATGAAAAATAAGAAGCCAATTCTGTTCTTAAGAAGATATAGAAGAAAATCTATTCTATACTTGATAAGTGCCAAGGGTAGCTTGGCTTATTTAGAAAAAAAACTAAGAATAGATCGCTATTTCTTTTTGTTTAGTATTCGAACCACTCATTTTTTTCTTTATTCAATCTATCTTATCCTACATATAATCTTTAAATTTGTGTATTATTTCAATCTACGTATTAATAGAATCTATAGTATTTATGTAGAATAAGAAAAAAAGTGAAAACAATAAATTGCGGATTCTTTCTTTCTCTTCCATTCTTACGTTTTCATATTTGTAGTCTTCTTACTTAAATTTAATAATATTAATCTAATATGCCCATTGGTGTTCAAAAATAACTTACCAGATTCGCGGAGATGAAGAATCAACTTGGGTTGACTTATACAATGTTATGTATTAAGAAAGGACACTTTTTTTAGTCAAGAGATTCGTTGTTAGGTCATCAATCATATTACAGGTCTCATGGTATATCCTAGTATAGAAGATGGAATTAGTGATATTTTTTTTTATAAACTTCCTAGGCGGGTGGATAATGTCAGGAATGTCGATTTTTGATACGATGCAAACGGTGACACCAGATATATACACAATATGTCTTGGCATAGTTGCATCCATGGCATCCTTCATTTTGCTTGGAGGAGAACCCACCAAGTGTATACCAACCTGGTAGTGCTTATTATTGGGCAAGAACACTAGAATTTTTACTAGAAGTGGAAGAGTTACACAAAGTTTGTGAAATGACCACAAGGGTTTATGCACTAAGAACAAGCAAGCCTTTTTGGGTTGTATCCGAAGACATGGAAAGGGATGTTTTTATGTCATCAGAAAAAGCCAAAGCTTATGGACTCGTTGATATTGTAGGGGATGAAATGCTTGATGAGTACTATGATGTTGTTCTAGTGTGGTTTCCAGAAATGTTTAAGGATTGGTAGTGGCCGGATTTCTTGTAAATTTATTTCAAACCTAAATTTGGGTTTTATGTGATTTAATGGAAATACTTCATAAGAATCGATCATTCAGGTTAAGATGGATCTAAACCAATCCATTTTTTCTATATACATACAATGTGCCAATAGTTAAACAACTTATTAGAAATGCAAGACCAATATAAAATGCCAAAAAATTGGCCACGCTTAAGGGATTTCTTAGTGTTAAACATAGAAGTGTGTAATCTTAATTTAGTAAGAGATCATCTATATTTGAAGCTGTATTTTCTGATTGCTGTTGGTCATGCTTGTAACCTTCCATGTATGCGATCCTCTATATATATGAGTGGTCATGACCCATAGAGATCATCTAGTGCCAATTACATTAGCATAGTATCAGAGCTAGTAGAGTAAGACCAGTTTCAACTATATAACGATGCTTGCGTTCAGCCAATCTATTTTATTGGTGAGTATGTGTTGCCTCTCGCCAACTCGATGTTCGCTTCATCTTATCCAAGGATCAGGTGGCCGACATCATGACTAAGCCGCTCCTAGTTACTCCCTACTGTAATTTATGGCGCAATCTGAACCTACTCTACCTCCGTCCAGATTGAGGGAGTGTTAAACATAGAAGTGTATAATCTATATTTAGTAAAAGATCATCTATATTTAGAGCTGTGTCTCCTGATTGTCATTAGTCACACTTGTAATCTTCCATGTATGCGTAACCTTCCATGTATGCGATCCTCTATATATATGAGTGGTCATGACCCATAGAGGTCATCCAGCGTCAATTACATTAACACTTAGCATTGGGAAACATGTGCTAGGGTATATGTGCGACTAGTTCAGATCATGAGTTCAAACAAATAACACAATTTTTGAAGTATCCATGATCAATACCAATGAATAGGATAGAGATTCTCTACCCTAGCTTTCTATGGGATATGGAATTTCTGGTTTCTTTTGGTGCAAATCCAATCATCTAGATTGGAAATAAGAAGCAATTCCCCCATTGGTAGCAAATGACTATTCATTAAGCGGAGGAAATAGTAATAAAAAGAAAAAGGCTTATGCTCCTTTATCTTAAAAAAACCGACTAAGAGGGTTAGCTACTTAGCCAACTTTTATAATTAAATGTCGTTTATAACTCTTATTGGTGAAAAGAGCTATTTACTCTATAATAGATAGGTAGAGCCAAAGAATGTGAACTATAAGTTCACAATACCCTTTGATGAAATGAAAGAAAGGGATCCGGCGCATAGAGAGTGCCTCACCGTTTAAAAGAAACATAGAAATAATGAACCCACTATTTTTTTAGTATCATTAGTATTTTTTGTTTCTATGCGAAATAATTGAAGGGAGTAGAATAGTAAATTGTGATTGGGAAGGTTATAGTAGCAAAAGCCATTAGAACTAATATTTTATATATGGGAATAATTTGTTTTGTTATTAATGGGATAAATGATGGCTAAAAGAAAACAAATCATTAGTTATTCATTAAGGTTAATTTGATTCAATTACTAGAGTTCCGCTAGGATAGTGGGGCATGATGGAGAAGGTTGAGCTTCGCTTTGTTGTCGTCAGTACCCAAGAGCTTGAGTCCTAGGGGCACTTTGCCCTTGGGTTCTCGTAGCTCGCAGATCGCCTTAGGAGGTTGCATGGGGTTGTTGAAGACATGGTTGTCCTAGAAAGGCACGAGCTAGTGCGAAACATGGTGGAGTATGTCCTTGCTACCAACCATGCTCAAGACCTGGCCTTTAGCTTGGAGCAGCCGTGTTGGAGGCTACCTGTTAAGGGCAGCAAGGAAGCCTAGCTGTTGTCCATGATGTTGTTGTGGAGATCGCCTGGTACTCCAAGCGCAAACCCAATGTCATTGACGAAGAGAGTACCGATGACGCCAGCAAGGGCTCTGATGACAACATGCGCCCTAGCGACGAGGACGAGGAGTGACACAGCTTTTGCTAGCTGCTCCTCATCCCAAGTGCTTTCTTTTTGTGTCTTTGATCATGTAAGGACAAACTTTTTGTTTAAACTTGTATTAGCCTTGTTCTGACTATGTTCTTGAACTTGTGGTGAGGCATCTAGTCATTGGTAGAATTGCTCCCAAGATTGTGCTTGTAATTGCTCAATGTCCCATCTCGGGCACGCATCCCCAATCTTTGTTCTGATCTTAGGGTGTGCACATGGCCTAGGCACATGGTGGTTGTTACATGCTGATGTAGTCATACTGTCGTGCGCACTTGAGTACTTAGAGTTAATCTTCACCTGGGCACCATGCCCTAGGGGCAAAAGCCTTTGGACCTACATGGGCTTGAGGCCCTAATGTCTTCTCATGCTCTTTGTCTCTTTCTCTTTTTCCACACGCGAGGAGGCCCTTATGGGAACAAGGGGGTTTCATGATGATTATCTAGAACCTGATTTAACAAACATGCAAAGTTTTTCATTCATACGTAACTACAAAAGAGACAGTACTAATGACACACCCTACTATTTCATTTGTTGTGCCCTAGGAGCACAAACTAGTGATAAGCATAGGAGCTCAGGTAACTTGTGGTTCTCAGGTTCTAGCAGTGCTTGGGCCAAGATTGGCTAAACTAGACATCATGGCCCGCCATTGAGACCTTGGCTACCCCGACCACTCTCGCTAAGTTGGAAGGACTGCTCGAGGACCTTGGAGCTTAGCAATGACCAGGGAACGACTAACCAATTTGAGCACCGACATAGGGCGCGTAGTGACCAAGTTACTCTAGCCACCAAGATCACACGCTAGCTTGTGCCTATCCACAATTGCAAAAATGTGGGTTGTCATCTTTCTCGTGACAATTGAATTTTTGTGAATGGGTGATCACAGACAAAAATCCCTATAGAAGGCAAAATGCATCGAAATTTAGCATGTATTGAAGAGTATGTACAAGGTGGTAGCCCTGAGCCAACCTGGAGATGAAAGAAATCCTGCCCAGGTTGGCCTTGACACACCTGCTTACTTACATTTGCTAAGGATAGAACTTGTGCAATAGTTCAAAGTTCTAGGGATTTGGGAGGAGGGTCCCATCCTTCATTGCCAATTAAGCACAACCTAGTCGGGGGAGCACGGTCACTAAGAAGGGGCCTTTCCACATGGGGGGAAGTATGTTCTTTCCAGTTCATGTTATGGCATGATGGAGTACAAGGTCCTAGACCTCCAATGATTGGGGCTGAACATGACGATGATGATAGCACCTCAAGCTTTGTTGGTATCTAGCAAATTAGAGTGTCACGTAGTGGCACCATTCTTCTAAGTAGTCAACGTTGTCATGCCTCATTTGATTTTGGTCATTGTCGGTGTACAGCTTGACTCGCGGTGAGCTGAGCATGAGCTTAGAGGGAAGGACCACCTCAGCGCCGTAGACAAGGAAGAATGGTGTCTCCCTAGTTGCACAACTTGGTGTGGTCTTGTTAGCCCATAGCACGGCCAATAGTTCATTGATCCAGTCCACACCATGTTTCTTGAGCTAGCTGTACATTCATGTCTTTAGCCCCTTCAGGATCTCTACATTGGTGAATTGCACCCCATTATCAATGATGATTTGGTTGGGGATGCTTAAGCAGCAGGTGATGCTGCTTATGAAATTGAGGGACGAATGCTGATTGACCTTGATTGCTAGAAATACCTCATGTCACTTGGTAAACTTATTGATGGTGACATACAAGTATTCATAGCCTATGATGGCTTGGGGAAAAGGCCCAAAGATGTCTAGCTCGAGGCAATGAATATCCATGACAAGGAAATCGTTTGCAAATCTTGAGAAGGCTGATAGATCTGCTTAGCACAGAATTGGTATGCCCTATAGTGGCATACTAGCTCGGTGGCATCCTAGAGGAGTGTTGACCACTAAAAGTCATGCCAAAAGGCTTTCCTGATTAGCATGGGGAACAATGCATGGCTACCACACCCTCATGGATATCAGCGTGCAATTCGTTGCCTTCCTACCGAGTGATGCACTTTAGAAGTACAACATTCACCCCATGTCGATAGATGTCTCCATCCACCAAGACGTAGTACTTAGCTTGGCATGCGATCTGCTTTATGGTGGCATTGTAATCGGGAATGTTATTTTCTTTCAGGTACCTACAAATCTTATCCATCCACGAGGGCTCTTGAGGACAACTAGCGAGCACGGCATGCTCACTGGACGGCAACCCCTTGACAAGATCTCCTACTGAATTTGTTGTTTGGTTCTATCACTTTGACGCAAGGATCTTCCTTCATCTTGGTTTGCTACCGAAATGAAAGGTTGAGTCAATTTCTCCTTAAATGTTCTGGGTGGAACAGGTGCACTGGACGAAGCAAGATGGGATAGCTCATCAGTGAGCATGTTGTCCCGACAGAGAATGTGCATCAACTCCATACCATCAATGTGCCACTCCATCTTCGTCACCTCATCCACATATGCCACCATCCAAGGGTCCGAACATTGATACTTCTTCAACACCTTTTTGATGATGAGCTAACCAATTTCCCTTTGTCAACAGGCACTAGATACTAAGGCTTATCGTGACCTTGTGGTTGATGAGAAACCCCTCATATTCCGCCATGTTGTTGGTGGCGTGGAAATAAATTTACACAACATACCAGAGTACTTCAGCGGTTGGGGAGGTGAGTATCACTCCAACCCCTATGCCATGGAGCATGATGGAACCGTCAAAGTGAATGACCCAATGCATGATCCATTATTTGGGATTCCCTTCACTGGGGTTAGTAGACAACCGCTCTTCCTTGAGCTTGAGCATTGGGGTCCACTCCGACATGAAGTCCACCAAGACTTGGCTCTTTATAGTATGACGTCTGACAAAGTGCAAATTGAACTCAAAGAGCTCAATTGCCCAGTTGATGACTTGCCCGGTACCATCGCAGTTGTACAAGATTTGCCCGAGAGGATAGCGAGTCACAACCGAGATATTCTGAGCTTAAAAATAGTGTTGTAGCTTTCTTGGAGTGATGAGGAAAGTGTACATCATCTTCTACGCCTGTGGATACCCTGGTCTTGGCATCCTAGAGGACTTCATTGATAAATTAGACTGGGTGCTGCTCAGTGCGAACCGATCGCATACTAGGATCAACTAACTTAGCAACGAGCCCTAGGGTGGCCTCTTGCATAGGTCCTGATGAGACCTCTATTCCTGTTGTGTGCTCGGGGTCCCTATAGAGTTTAGACTCAGTGGATAGCCCTAGCTTAGCTAGGAGCTCAGACCCAACACGTTGCCTGGGGTTGGCTGTGAGGGTCAGGCCCAGCCGCCTGCCTAGGCTACACTATGAATTCAGAGCCAACATGTTGCCTGGGCTTGGCTGGGAGGTTGGGCTTAGCCACTCACCCCGGTTCCACTGGGTAGACCCATCATGTTGCTTGAGGGTTATTGTAGCTTCCCGCTGAATGACTAGGGATGCACTCACCACATAAGGTGTGGTCTCAATGTAAAGGAGAAGCGGCTTCCCCTATCATGGCGCAACGAGGACTAGTGGTGAAGTAAGGTATTTCTTCAAGCTTCGCAAGGCCTATTCTGCCTTTGGAGTCCACTTGACATGCCTAGGTTTCTTGAGTAGCTTGAAAAGTGAAAGACCTCGCTCTCTGAGCTTCTAGATGAAACGTCCCAAGGCAGCCATGCAACCCATCAGAAGTTACACATCCTTGAGACGCATCAGAAGGGCATATTTTCTCAATGGCACATGTCTTCTCCGGGTTGGCCTTGATCCCCAGGCTCATTAATAGGAACCAAAGAGCTTTCTAGCAGGGACCCTAAAGTGCACTTCTCGGGATTAAGCTTCATGTGTGTTGTGCAAAGGTTGTCGAATGTTTCCACAAAATCCTCAAGGAGCATGGCCTAATCTCGAGACTTGATGACTAGGTCATTGATGTAGGCTTTGACATTGCTACCTATATGCAACTGGTGAGTGATGTGTATTGCTCGCTGGTACGAAGGGCCAGCGTTTTTCAACCAAAAAGGCATGCACACATAACAGAAACTCCCACAAGTGTGATAGATGTAGTTTTTTCCTCATCCTCCTTAGCTGTGAGAATTTGGTGGTAACCAAAGTATGCATCTAGAAAACACAAAAAGTTTACACCCCACAGTAGAGTTGACTATCTGATCTATGAGGGGGAGGAAAAGGATCTTTTGAACATGCCTTATTGAGGTTAGTATAGTCGATGCACATTCTCAACTTGCCATTTTCCTTGGGAACGACAACAGAGTTGACGAGCCACTCAGAATGAATGACCTCATGGATGAAGCTAGCGGCGAGCAGCTTGTCGACCTCCTTATGAATGAAGAGTTGGTGCTTGGGCACCAACTGACGCACTTTTCATAGGATGGAATGTGTCTCTAGATGCACGACAAGATGGTACTCAACCATCTCGCTAGGACTTAGGGCATATTGAACTGTTGCCAAGCAAACATTTAAGTGTTAGCCCGAAGAAAGGTGCAAAACATGGTTTTCTACTTAGGATCTAGGCCACCACCAATCTTAATGATCATGGACTAATCCTCTTCGATAACAATCACCTTGATGGGGACGATATCATTGGTGGAAAGTCATGGCTTGGAGGCCAGTTGAGCCAAGCTCTTGAACCAGTTGGGCTTTTCCGAGCCCATCGCCTATAGGTTGGAATGACAACTTTTGGCGTACGTGATCACACTCTAGATGTCGCTGAGTACCTTGATGAGGCTTGCCGGCTTGGGATGCTTCATGGCTAAGTATGCATAGTGTGTAACCACCATGAACATGGCAAGAGCAGGGCACCCGAGGATGGCGTTGTACAGGAGCCTATGGCTGGTGATGTCAAAGTCAATGCTCTTTCCCGAAGCTACCCTGAAGCAAAATGTCACAAGCAGCTCCATGTTGTTGTGGAGAAAGGTGTAGCCTAGGGTGATGCTGTGGTATGGCATTGACAACTTGAGGTGGCTCAGAGAGATCTAGAGCAACTCAAACGCCTATGAAGACATGAGATTGAGGCCCGCACCCCCAATGAACGAGAATGTGGGTCACATTGATGTTACTAATGGTGGGGGAGACACCCAGCATGAGTTGGTTAGCCCCTGAGGTGTCCTTGGGGTGGTCTAACTTGTTGATGGTGATCAGGGTGTCCAACCAATTCAAGTGCTGGATGGACTTTGAGCTCGGGTAGGTCAAGCACAGCTCATGCTGCAAGGCCTTCATGCTGCAATGAGAGGGGTGAGTGAAGGTGCCACCATGGAGGGTTGTGACGCGATGCTCAAGCTCTTGGAACCCAACATTGGTGGCCGACAAAATGTCAGCGTTGCCACCCTCGATGTAGCACTCCTCTTGTTCCATCTTGCAGCTGTTAATACAAAAATCGTCCGATGTTTGTCCTGATGAGTCACATGCATGAAGGCCTAAGAGGTTTACTTAGCACTAGTGTAGGTACTTAAATTTTTGTGGTTTGGGATATGCCAGTCAATTTGACCTATAATTGACAAGAAAGATAGAAAAAATTAGACTAATGAGCCAATTGGCTAATAAGTTGATACGGACTCAAGCTATCAAATGTCTAACTAACTTTATTAAAGAAAATCTTGATAGATTGGACTAAACCAAGATTGTATAAGATTATAGCCAATAAGGTTAGCCAATAAGATTGATAGCAAATTGAACATGATATAAAAAATATATCAAATAATAATTTGATGTGGATAAAAGTGGAAGAATAGTATAAAGATAATCCATCGGCTAGAGCTCCGATGGAACATTGAATAAAACCTATCGACTTATCAAGATTTATCATATCAATAGCAATCTAATAGATCGGACTTATCCAAGGTAGTATAAGATTGAAAATAATAGGATAAAACTAATAAGTTAATAAACTATATACCAGTATGATATATACACCATATCAGAATAAGAGATTGAATCAATGCAACCTTAGTCAGAACCAAATGCAACAAGATAACTAGCAAACATATAAGCTTAGGTAATATATCGGACCGAACCAATAAAGTCTTAACCAAGCTGATACATTTACTATATGATGAAACTTACCTCTTGCCAGATATTGAACTTAACCAATATAGTCCAACCCAAAGTAATATCTCATTAAGAATTATATTACTTCTACTCCTAAAGGTGGCGTTGGGCTAAATTTGATTGTATTGATCTGATTCTTTTTTTACATGACTCATGGATCTATAAATTTATACCATTGGGCTTATACATGTCCAAAATGGACATGGGAAAATATTTCCTAAAGAAAAAGGAAAAAAAACTACTCTGCCTATTTACAAGAGATATTTACAACCTCCACACTCACAAACTTGTATAAGCATCAAGACTTATATCCTCATTGGACTTGGTATTTGTTTATACTAGATGTGGAGTCATCTATTCATTGGACTCGGCGTGTGCTTAAATCATACTTTCTGTTATTAGTTGAATCATGTTAGTAGTGGTGATTTTCTAGTGTCAACACATGCTCCCCAATTTTGGAATGTGAGGACTCACTCTTCAGAATTATCCTCTTTAGGCTTTTATAACTCTAAAATTTTCTCATGGATCATTACAACTCGTTATAGCCAATTTGACCCAGCTCAAGTAACAATTCCTCTAATCGGTCCATGGTCTTATCTAGAACTTCTTTCTATAAAATCTCTCCATCTCCCCTAAAATGTCAAATCTGTGTATTCTTCGCAAGAAACTCTCCATCTCCTCCAATCCCTCGGTGAATCTCCGATGATTCGAAGCCTACGTCTTCCTTTGCTCCGGTGAATCCTCAATGACTTGAAGCCTCCATCTTCTTCTGCTCGAGCACAACCCTACTAGCCTCTGTAATGGCGTCTTCAACCTTCATCCTAGAGGTAACCTCTTTTCTGATTTCCTTTTTACTTGTTGCGATTTATGTCTACCAGGTGCCTTCTATTCAGTTTATCATGTTCTTTATTTTCCCTATAGAACCTTAAGAACTAGATCCTAATCCCTATTGCGAACTGCCTAAATCATCCCCATGTGTAGTGAAGATCCAATAGACTTTTTAATGCTAAAACCCAGCGGATTCCTCTAAAAAATGCTTCCATGTCCATCACTAATTAGACCAATAACTTCAGATCGTGTCCTAGCAATCTCCTAGGCTAGAGAAATTGGTACCGTCGGGTATTGGCCACGAAGACGATCCTCTAAGATGAACTAGAAATGGGACACTGCATTGGACTATCCTTGGTAGAGTTGCAAAAGAACGAGCCTCTGTTTGCATCGGCTTCTTATTTTTGGTCCGACGTCCCAAACACTTTTGGTTGGATATGGGACGATGACTCCAAATTTGATTGATGTGACCATGCTGACTTGCCTTAACACCACCCCATACGTTAACCTATCCAATATCCGATTCAAACCAGGCCATTGATTGTAGACCAAGGATGTTTGTGGTTGGTCCAAGTACATAACAACCAAAAACAAAACATTGAGACTAGTCAACGATCGAGAACACATGGTTTTCTTGAACTTGTGGCTCAAAAGGTTCATCTTCTATGGTTCAACCCTAGGTCAGATGACAACTATGCAATGCCTAGCAGAATGATTAACCGATCACTACCAAATCCTTCTTAGCAAATATCTTCTTGGGGCCACCTACTTGCTGCTACACCAAGTAGCCACAAAGCCATCAACTGGTCATCCCGTCAAACACGTTGGGGGTCCTCGGTGATTTCTGTAGCTATGGTTGAACCCGTACACCTCTAAGATAGTGAACACCCCTTCTATTAAAAGCCTCCAGTTGTCCTCATCAGAATACGCAGAAGATGAAGATACCATCCAATGCCAATGCACATCTTACAGAGAAGCAACATCAGCTGTCTCAGGCTATAAAATATCCCCTATCGAAGTCTCCTGATGGTTCAAAGGTTTTTACTATGGTTTTTCAGGGAAGCCACCATTTGGTTCGCCTATGATAACATGATGACTTTTGAAGCACCCTTTAAATTTGACTTTTTCAACATTATCACTGATGAAGAGTCCAAGGCCATCTTCACATCATTCATCACTCCATGCCTCCTGCCCACTGGTTTTCCTCTAGGCTAATCATAGCAACATGTGAGTTTTACCATCCATCGACCTGCTCCCTCCATCTTGGATTCTTCATCGACAAAACTCAATCTAGAGGAGTGATGAAGAGTGCATTGGAATATGATTAGCTAAGAACTTTAACATAATAACTGCCCCTGGGAGAACTCACTGGATGAAAGAATTGTACCAATAGCTCAAACTCTTCTCCCGATGGTGTAGCGAATAGAGAAAACATCTTTTCAACCTATCGACTACCACTATTCTCCTCCTTAAAACCATATTATGTCGAATCTAATAAGGAGGTATCATCTTTTATGTCCTTTATTCTCATTCTTATACTCTTAGATATTTTTGACTTTATTCTGCAGGTTGTCAATAGAACAGCTCTTGGGGTGAGCCAAAGTGGCCAGCTAATTGTTTATAGACCTCCATCAGCTTCTCCAAACATGGGATCTGATGCACCTCCACCGTCATCTCTCCTCCAAGGGCCAAAACCCGTAGTGCAGAAGAACAAAAAAACTTTAGTCCATCCAATCCATAAGAAAAAAGATAACTTCAACCCACGCGACTACCTTTACTAGGATTGCCCAAATTACGGATGCCCAAGTAACATTGGCTCCTTCTCCACTGGTATACACCATCTCTCTATTGTTATTTCTAGTCCTTCCCTTATGTCATGCTTAGTAAATTTCAAGCCATGATGCAACGTGAATCATCGACTCTAGAGCCCCAAATGTCAACCGATGCTCTAATTAGGACTAAGTCGATGACTACCCAAGTTGCTCTAGAACAGCAAGTGTCTAAACTTCAAGCTTCTGAATACGATGGCGATACTGAGATCATCCCCACCACCACTGCTTCTCCATGGGACATCGGCCATCACTGAGAAGTCTCCATTCCTATGGCCAATACTTATGTTCCAGAACACTCTATTTTGTCCTAGGTAAATTTACTTATTCCAATCGTGTGTCTTCTTTCATTGTCCTAACATTTAAGTTTTTGCCAATATGCGGTTATTAGCTGATCTCTTCTCTTTTGTCATCGGCAAATACATAGAAGATGAAGAAGAAGCAATCACCAGTACATTGACAAAGCCGCCCCTCTCCGCCGGTCTCCATAGTTAACTGATAGACATTTTACATCAGCTAGAGAACCCCATTGACGCGCTGCTAGAGGACTCTATGCTGATTCGGGCAAGATTTATCGATATTGAAAACTAATCGCTAGAAGAACCTATTGATTCTTTGACTCAAGCTGTCTTTTTGGAATCTCATCGGTTTCAAGTCATTAAGGTGAGGCAATGCATGGCCAATTGTGCAAGTTGATCGAGTAGTTGCCTAATTAAAGAAAGTCAAGCCCGATGAGATGATGGCCATGCCTACCCAATCTTAAACCCGCATTGGACAACTAAAGAAAAAAGAGGTCAATCTACTAGTGGAATTAGAGAAAGCACTCAAAGACATTGAGTTTGAAGAACTTTGACTCAGTGGCCTGCCAGAAGTAATCCAACAGCAAGAGGCCAAGCTCACAGAGGTGGTGCATCAGACCCTCCATCAGTACAAGAGTATCAAATTCCCAAGCTCCAATGAAAAAGATGCTCGTATCATCGATGAGGCTGATAAGATCCTCCTGCGAGTGGTCGAATCAATTTAGAAATTTTTTGGCAAATGTAAAAACTTTAATGCTTGTCCAATGATGTTTTATAATTTCTGAACAGATTGGTCTTTAGGCTTGATCTACTAATTTTGCTGTCTTCAAAACATATTTTCTCTTATGTGCATATTTCAAAAGGCAATACATATAGTATCATCTATCTTTAGGTGATGTAGATAGCATTAGTTTTATGTATGTTTGATCACCTCTGTAGACATTGGCCATACTTAGATGATCTAGGAATCAATCCAAACGTTAGGGTGGTATCTTTTCAAGTATATCCTATTGAGTGCCTTGGCAAATTCCTCTCCGTTAAGATTCTTCAATACGTACGCATTGCCTAGCACACATCAACTTATCCGATAAGGTCCTTCCCAATTAGGTGATCATTTTCCAAAATTGTTATCTTTGGATCTGATCGATAATATCACCTTCCACATGAGATCTCCTTCATCAAACAATTTAGGCGATTCCTTTTTATTATAGTATCTAGCCACCCAAGTATTATTCTCCTCAATCCTTTCAAGCGCGCGTAGCCAATTTTGGTCTAGATTATCCAACTCGTCCATCATCAAATTGTAATAATCATCGGCTATCAATTGATTTTGAAATAATATCCTTTTAGAGTCATTTTTTGTTTCACAAGGCAACATAGCCTCATGTCCTAGAAGTCAACACATACCCTTAATTTTCCATTTTTCTTTTCCAATGGGACTATATTAGATTTCCACTCACCATATCGGCATGGTCTAATAAAATTTGCATCAAGCAGTGTTTAATTTCTTCACATAACGCTACCTTGAATTGCATTGGAGGTTATTTGTACGGCTGATATCTTGGCTTGATAAGGAGCCGATGTTCAATAATCGATTGGCTAAGTCCTGGCATCTCATGATACTCCCAAGTAAAACAATCTTGATATTCCTTCAATAATTCTATTAATTCTCTTTTAAATTTAGAACATAATTTAGCACTTATAAATGTCAGCCTTGGCCTATCTCTGGGACCACTTCTTTCAATCATCGATTGTCATAAACCCTTGTCCTAATTTTCCATCTATATCATCTACAGTGCCTTAGAGTAATAATTGCATACTGATTTCATTGATTGGATGTATCTCGTGGTCCATGATCTTTAGGAAATCATTTTCCTACATGTGTCCAAATAGGCAATCAACCTCTTCAATCTCCCAAACTACTAGATCGACTGTTGCAATATTAACTGATTTCTTGGCTGGTGCATTTTCCACTTGCTCTCTATGCCACTAGATCAAACATTGATGCATGGTAGAAGGTACGCAATAGTTTGCATAAATTCAATCCCTATTTAGGAGCAAACTATATGATCATTTTCCATCAATCACAAAAAACGTTGTAGGCAAGGTCTTGCTTCTGAAAATACCTTCAGTCGTACAAAGGGGGTTGAATGTACACACATTTAAACCTAAAATAAACTAGCAATGGAAATTAAATATCCGTCCATAGTATTTGGTCCTAATGTTTAGAGTATCTGATCTAGCCTCTCTGTTATAAAAAAAACTTATTAGGAGTCTCCATATGTAGGGTCCAGAGATTTTGGACCTCCTTCAAAATATCCAAAGGACACTCAAATGAGGTAAACCCTAAGGGTTGGGGAGAATAAAAGAAAACAAAATAATAGAGAATAAAATAGATAACAAGATACTAGGAGACAAGTAATTTTTTATCGAAGTTCGAATCAACCGATCCTAGGTCTCTATTGAGGAGCTTTAAAGAGCCGGATTGCACTCAATCCATCGCCTCACCAAGTTCAACTCTAGAGACTAGTTTGGCCTCCAAACTCTCACCAAAACTTAGAACCTAGTGCAAGGCAACCACTGAGATCTCCACTAGGACACCGTGCTCTCGCTTTCTATGGAGCTTGCTCTTCCAAACTAACCTCTAAAGAAGAACTTAGAAATTTACTAATTTACCTATTTCCTTGTAGAGATGAGGAAAACCTTCACAAACATCCTAGGCGATTCACACATCGAATCCTCACGGGTAATGTTTAGTTATCTAGGATATGGTCCTCCAAAAGTAATAATCTTGAGTTTTCATTGGCATCGATACATGAGTGCTCACCCAAATCCTAAAGTTCACTTTCTCACAAATCACCCAAAAAGCATACTTAGAGGGTGGTTTAGTCACAAGATCAAAGAGAGTGGAGTGGAAAACCTCTAGAAAGCTCTTGCGAGTGGTGTACGAATGAATGAGCAGCCCCACTCTCAATGAGGGGGTTGGTGGGGTTAAAAATCGTTTTCCCTCAAAACTAGGCATTACTCATAGAATTCAAACTCTAGAGTATCCGCATAAAATGTTTGGAGACTCCGAGCAGGCCTTTTGGCCTAGACAAAGAACTCAATCCAGAGATTCTGGCTAAGGGGTCTAGAGACTCTGGACAACACTTAGATTTGAGAGAGAGAATATTTGAAGTATCCAGTCTAAACCTCCAGAGACTCTAGACAGGTCTCTCAGCCAGATAGAGAGATCACTCTGAAGACTCCGGCATAAATGTCCGAAGACTCCAAGCTGATTTCTCGGTTTGATAGAGAATCTTGTCCACAAGTTTTCATAAAGTTTAGACACAAACATCCGAAATACCGATAGAGAAAAAATAAAACCCTAAGGTGTATGTGATGTTAGTGTTCACTCATTTAGTCTTGAAAATTTGATTGAGTACTTACTTTTTGAACCGGTTAAACTTGAACCCTTCTTAATATCCTAAGGACTTAAGAAATAATAAAATTATATTTTCATCACTTCAAGTCCTTTCTTCTTTTTCTAATATTCATGGGGCACCTTCTTTTAACCAAAACAATCTCTTACTAGATAAATTACTATGAGATTCCCAATCATAACATATTAGCTCTTTAATTTTTTATCATCTATCACTCAAAATCCACTAGTGGGTCTAGATACACTTTTAGTATTTTTATTTTTGGTGGTTGATGACAATGCTCAAGGATTCACAAGAGATAAAAGAAGATGGTTTGATTGAAAGAATATAGAAGAAGCTCCCCGTAAATGTGTGCATACACATAAGTGGAGTTTAAACCTATGCATAATTTAAGGAAATCATGGGAGCTCCCCTATTCATTGCAACCATGGGGTGTAATGTGTATAAGTAAAAGGCATGAAGAAATAAGGTGCATATGACATGGTATTTCACAAACAAGATAAATAATATAAGCATCACTCAAACATGCATCTCAACACATTGCATGAAGTTAAAGTACGATAAAGGTAAACTAACAATTATTATATCACACACAAATATATTAGATATTACTTATCCAAAGTGAAGAATGGAGTATGCAAACTCCGAATAACTAAAATAACTGAGAGTCCTGACAAAGATAGATAAAAAAGGCTAAAAAAAAGAGCCTTTACTACTCTTTTGTCATTGAAGCACAAAAACGAAGGAACTATGGGGAGAATCAGCTAGATGCTTTGTCTTCCTTGTCGTCGTTGGCATCATCATCATCATCATCATCGTCCTCATCCTCATCCTCAGAAGCAGTCATCCCAACAAGTGAACTGGAGTGATTGTTGGCATGACTAATATTGGATGTCTTGGTGAAAGGCTGCACCGAGGCACCTGCGTGGCTACAGGGATGTTATCCTCTTCTCCAAAGGAGTTGATGTAGACGGGTGGCTCACAATCAAGAGAAACATAAACACCTTGAGATCAAAGATATGACTTTTGGCGTTGCTTTAGGCGATGGACACTGTCGGCATGGAGCAAATTGAGAAAAGGGCTTTGACGGCCTTCTTCATTGCCGACTCAAACTTGATAGCTAGAGGGAGGTCGACGGTGAGAGGAGGAGGCACCAGACCTTGATGGAATAGAAGAGGGACATAGGGACAATAAGGAAGATGCTTCACCTCCTTGATAAAGTGTAGTCTTGACATAGCTTCAATCAACTTCATGATGTAAGGTGAGTAGGTGGGAGAGTGATAAGGATCCATGAATATAGCATACATCTCTTCCCAAAAGAACTTCATGACATTGAAACTGAAACTTGGTCTATTGGAGCATGAGTTGGCAAGAAGGTTAATGGCGATGGATGAATAGTTAAAGCATCTCCTATATTGGGATTAATTGAGAGGCAGAAAAGCTTGTTCAAGATGTACTTGTGAGGAAGTAGCCTATGTGTTCTCTTGATGGTACCATTTGGATCGTACAAAAAAGCAAACTCATGTGGACGGATATGACGCTGGTGGTGGAGGCTTAGGTAGTTGAGATCAAGGGGGTCTAGCTCCAAGACTTGAGAAAAAATCTAAATATTGGCCTAAAACTGTTATCCATTTGTCATCCATTTTATTGAGCTCTTACCATCCTTAGTGGTGCGAAAGGGGACTTCTAAATGAAGAGATGGATGGCGTGGATTGTTCTCCTAGAGCCGTGGATCGGATGCGGATCTAGATAATCACTGGTTATTCCAATAAAGTCTCTAGGGTATGGAGCTGCACTAAAATTAGCAGCAAACGGAGGTGAAGATGGTATGCTGCCCCTCTTCACTATCTTCTTAGATCCAATGTGAGTGGGAGCAGTCTTGGCTTTGCCTTTGTCCCCTAGAGAAGCCCAAGGAGGGTTCACACGGGAGGTGACACCTTAAGAGGCACCACCTTGAGTAAATCCATAACCATCACCTAAAGAGCCGCTTGAAATGCGAATGCGCTTCTTCTCACAAGCCATAGAATGAGACCTTGAGTAAAGATCAAGGATAGATGTAGCTAGCGTTGACCAATGTTGAGCCCAAACAAGCTGCGCCAATCGAGGTGGAGACAGAGGAATGAAGGATGGATCTAGAGACTCCGCTCACCAAAGCACGAGAGGAGTGAAGAATCTTTAGGAAATGCTAGTGGATAAAAAGTGTTGTTCGGAGTCTTTGGACCTTTTGGCGGAATCTCTAGACTCAGCTGGTTGGAAAAACACCTATGGAATGGACGATCAGGCGATGGCGACTAGCGCGAAGGGTGGCTAGGGCCAAAGATCCTCATGAGTGATGGGGTCTGATGGATTGACAAAGGTACGGCCTCCTGTCGTTGGAGTGCCGAGCCGGAGAGGTCACCGAGAACCAAGGGTGTGGTGGTCGTCGGCGCCATCGAGTGGGTCGACAACTACAACATTCCCATCCACACCATAGACATGGAGGCAACGAAGGAGGAGATGGCGAAGAAACATTGTGGATGAAAAAGATTGCCGGAGTGGAGGTGCTGCCATGAAGAGATGAGGGGATAGCAAAAAGTGAAATAGAAGGTGAAAGCCGGCAGTTTAGGGTATTTATAACCTCAGGTCCAAAGACTCTAGTGATTGATGATGGAGATTCCGGACTTTAGAGAACTCTGAAGGAATTTAATTCCAAGACAGAGATACTAGACCAAAAACTCTAAACAGGGGGTTTAGATACTCTAGAGTTTTAAGCTAGAGATATAGAAAGTTGAGCAAAGACTCTAGACAAGGATCCAGAGACTCCGAACTTCTGGATCAAAAGAGGCTTAGACAAGCAATATATGACAACCCCAATGTAATTAGCAAGCAAATATCAATATATAACAGTAATCACATCATGATTTCTAGGGTAAGACTCAAATTTTGAAAATCAAAATAGGCATACAAGATTTTCGCATATCTTTTGATTTTTTTATGAAATTTTTGGAATATTTAAGCTCTTAATTTGTATCAAGACTAACAATTAGTAAAAGGAGATCTCTAGACATAAGAACTCATGATTTTTTTAGACATTTTTAGGATTCATACTTATTTATTGATTAAACAAGCATTTAACTCCTACATATGCTCCCCTTAAGAAATGTTTCGAGAATCGAGAATGTTTAGTTTATTTCTCAACTTCATAAACCGTCGCTCATCTAAAAATTTGGTAAAGATGTCAGCGAGTTATTTGTCGATTAAGACATGGCTTAAGCAAATGTCTCTTTGGGCTTCATAGTCTCTCAAGAAATGATGGTGGATGTTAATGTGCTTGGTTCTTCAGTGTTGAATAGAATTATTGTCTATTTTGATAGTACTCTCATTGTCATATAAGAGTGGAATATGTGTCATATTGTACCCATAGTCACGGAGGGTTTGTTTCATTCAAATGAGTTGGGCACAACTTTTGGTAACTATGTATTCAGCTTCGGCTATGGATAGGACTATAGAGTTTTGCTTCTTGGATGTCCAAGAGACAAGAGATCTCCTAAGAAATTGGAAGGTGATTTTCCTATCCACTTTGTAATTGTTATAGTCTGAGTCGGAATAGTCAATTAAATCAAAGTTTGATCCTTTTGGGTACCACAACCCTAGGTTTAGAGTATAAACTAGATATCTCAAAATTCTCTTTATAGCAACTAAATAACATTCTCTTGGGAAGGCTTAAAAGTGAACACACATGCATAAACTAAGATAAAGCAATTAACCTATTATTGAATGATAAAGCTTTTGGTCAACGAGTTTACCTTTCTCACCTAGATCGAGAAGTCGATTAGATGCCATAGGGGCCTTGATGGGTTTGGCTTCCTCCATCTCAAACTTATTTAAGATATCGTTGAGATACTTTATTTGAGAGATGAAGATTAATTTAATTGCTTGATTTAAAATTTGAGGAAGAATTTAAGCTTGTCCATCATCGACATCTTAAATCTTTTAGTCATCATCCTACTAAACTCATTACTGAACTCTTAGTTAATAGAGTCAAATATTATATCATCGACATATATTTGACCCATAATAAATTATTCTTAAATTTCTTAGTGAAGAGAGTAATGTTCGTATTTACTATCTTAAAGTTATTTTTAAAATTAGCGTGCATATAGAAAACAAGAAAAAGAAATTTCCAACCAGTGGAAACAATCACAACCTTAATCTTGCTTCCTAAGCACCACCATGAACTCCACAACCCTTGTGGGTTGTGGCGGCCCTGAAGGGAGTTGAGAATTGTGAGTTCATGACTTAAAATTTGCATGGTTCGTTTTGATGCGTTTGTATATGGTGACAACATGACATGGAGTTCATACATAGTCAAATTGTTGTGTTTATTGGAGACATATGAGACGTCATGACATAGAGTTCATGACTCTAGACATATTTGGAGCATTCGTCCTTGGTGGGCTTGCTTCTCGTGCAAAACACATGCATCATTAACCTCCAACTTCAAGCGATCCATGACATTGGAGTTTGAACTCCCTAGAGTAGCTCCATGAAGTGGCAAGTCTTAAAAATCAGAACTATACATACAGCTAGGTACATTGCCTTCTTTGGCTCTTCCATTATATTCCCACCGTCCCTTGTGATGCAATGCTAGCATCATTCCGGATGTCTCCTAACCCTAGATTTGGCTTGTTGTAACCTCTTCACCATTTTTGCAATTGGTTGTAAATTCTTAAAATAGTATGATCATGTATACATATACTTTATAGCGTGGAGGCTAGAAGTTTTTATGAAAAGGAGAGATCTCCCAAGACAGCAGTTGAAAATAATATACACCGACACTCTTCTCAACCACCTTTTATGTGCCTTTCAGGTTACTGTTATCAACAGTGCAGCTTTTCTTCTCGCACTTCAATTTATGAGAACCTATATCTACCTTCATTTATACAATACCGGCAATGCCCGCCTCACAAAAAAAAGACTATATTTATATGGACTATTTAGAGATGCTCGTGAAAGGATTAGTTTTGATACACTGATTGCAACTAGGCAAGATTTTGCCTTGAGAACTGTGAGGTGGTGACATAAATCTGCATGGTGTTTAATTAGCTGTAGGCTAGCTATATTTGTGCTTATTGAGGACACAGTGAACCAAGAATGAACTCGAAATGATCTGCACGATGTATTCCTGTACAGACTGTCACAAAAATATGGTTAGGCCTCATTTGGATCCTCAGAATTTCTAGAAATGGATATCTTTTTTCTATTTCTAATAGAATTAAAACACATGGCAATCTCAACTAACAATTTGTCGTTGAAGATAAAGAATCTTTGATAGAAATTGTAGTCTATACAACAAGCATGTATAGACCAGTTTTGTAATTCAGGTAACTCTTTTTGACTATAAATATTCAAACACCCTGTGAGGGTTAATTGCTTCAAGAGCTTCTAAGTTTCTACCCCCTACTTCCAATAGAGGCTAAAATCCACCTCTTGTGAAGTACGGAGAGAGAGCGAGATCAGGTCATGAAGCTCAGATACCAGTTGAGGCTAAGATCCTGATACCCCTCAGTCCTATAAACTACGCCATGGATTAACTGATCATGGAAATTTCTACATGAGTTTGGCCTGAACATCATGGCCATATGTATTAGGGGTTGGGTGCTGGCTGCCACAACAATAAAGGTGGCACTCACAGTACAAGAGGTTCAATAACAAGCCAATATTAACATACCATTACAATGTGTCGATGCTGGCTTTCATTTTCCATTTGATTCTCGTATTCTTTCTTGTCAGCTTTTTTATTGAATGCCCATGTGGCATTTTTAGGTAATCTTCATATGAAGTTTAATACCATAGGCTAAAAGTACGTGCCAAGTCATCTGAAGATAACTCCGTAGATAGATAGAGTACAATAAGTAGTTCCAAACACAATAAACACTGTGTTATCATGAAATCTGCACGGTGCATTTAGACGCAAATGTATTAGGTTTCCAAATAGTATAATGGAAAAAGAAGTGCTTTGAATTATTGTTATTTGACTCGGACCTATTCTAAGAAAGTTGAGGTATTTCGAATTATTCGTTGATACGGACAAAGTAAGGGAATGGTGACGTGGAGTTTACATGTAATTAAATTGTTTGTTGTGTTTATTCAAGACACGTGACCTACGAAATTATCAGCACCATACAGTCCTGTGTAAACACACTACATAGGTGCCGCAATACTTCTAGTGTAATTTGCCGAATTAGTGTGTCGACGTCAGATTTTTGGTTGTGTGATGTGCAACACTAGTAAATTCACATGTTTTTCTTGTTCTGGTCAAGTGTTGGCAATCACCTCAGGATTGCATGTCCAATTGTTTGTGCTGTGGAGCACAAGAAACATAGAAGCAAAAGCAGAGTGCACAAGAACACGGAATTGGGGCAATTTTCTGGGGTTTTCTCCTTACTCAAATCGAAGTTCTCAAACCACAAATGTAAATGCTACAGCTACTTACAGTTTGCATGAACTAAATGACCAGAAGTCGTGCCATCCCACGATCCCACAAACTCGGACTCAAATCTGCGCACACCACGCATTACGCACACATACGTGCATGCTGAACGCGCGGCAGCCACCACACTTCCGCTACACGCTCGCCATGGCCTGGTTTCCTGACTCCGTGGCTTGCCGCCACAATTCGAAGCGCCGCAGGGCCATGCCAAGACTAGCAGCAACATCAAGATCTTCTAGTTCCTTACTCTGCCAAAACAATGTTGCATGAAGCACCAAACTTCATCTAGAGCAGTGAAGTTGAGCCAAATGATCAGCTAGGACAAAGCATCAGCCAAAGGTTAGTGTAATATACTAGATTAAACGTGATGCGTGCCAGAGATACTTGGAGCATCAGTCTTGATGGGCTTGGTTCCCATGCAGATGCATCATTTCATCTTCAAGCATTCCATGCCATGGGAGTTTGAAATCCATAGAGAGTAGCTCCATGAATAGGCAAGTTTTGCAGATCAGAGCTACACAACTGACTATGCTCTCGTTTTCGGCTCATCATCTGTATTCCCACCGTCCCTTGTTAAAAGATGAAAATCTAGCATCATTTCTCATGTCTCCTAATAGTAGATATGGCTTGATATGACACTTCTTATCATTCTCAGGATTGGTTACAAACTCTTACAATAGTATGGTTGTGTACACCTCATGATCGGTTAAATGGCTGGAGGTTTAGAATGAGAGACGATCTCCATAGACAACTGTTGAAAACTAAGTGGTTTAAAAGGCTTAGGATCTGCTCAAGTTCAACTGCTACTTTGAGAAGTACTTGTATGGAGCTATCATGCTAGACATATGTTTTTTTCTTAGCAAGAGACGATCCACCTATCTGGCTGGACGGTGGCTGGCTATTGCTCAGTTCACGGAGGTGAGGGATCAGCTAGAGATAAGTTCCCAATACCTCTTTATCCTATAAACTGCACCAGGGATGACACACGCTATTGTCTTTTTCATGATACCTATTGCATTTGATAGCTGACTATGCAAATGCTCAAAAAGTAGCAAGAGCTATCATGGACATATAAATATGCTATCTGCCATAACAATAGTGGTGGCACTCAAAAGTACGAAGGGCTCAATAAAGGAGACAATATTAATATACCATTGCAGTGACCGTGTGTCAATGCTGGCTTTGAATTGCCATTTGATTCTCGTATTAATTTTCCATCTTTTTTATTGAATGCTCATGGGCCATTTTGAGGCAATCTTCACATGGAAGTTAATTCCTACTTCTATGCATTCTCACTTGAAGAGCGCAAATTCGATACTTTATGCTGCAAGTACATGCGAAGTCATCTGAAGATAAACAAGATGCATTATGTGAAGTTAGTTCTCCTTTCCCTTGTTCCCTCGCGACATTCTCGATCGACATGGCTTGTGGGTTGTGGCTGCGTCAATGGCAGTGTGTTCGACCGGCTCCGGAGCAAAGAGCTATATACCTCGCGTGCTGCACACTACCCTTGAGAATTGTGAGTTCGTGACATGAAATCTGGTTTCATGGTGCATTGTGATGCGCAATGTATGTAGTGTCACGTATATAACGACATTTTGTTTATTGGGGACACGTGAGTTACGAAATGATCAGCGCCATACATTCAACACTGGATAGTGTTGCATATCACTTGTGTAATTTGGCGATCGATGTCATGGCGTTATATATGGTGTGTAACATTATGGAATTCCGCTGTTTCTCTTGTTCCGGTCGGAATCTTTTAGGACCTGTAAATCCTCCAGAACAATGTTGCATCAACAGCCAAACTTCTCACCGGTGGAGCGATGAAATCGAGAACCACATCATTAGAGCAAAAGCAGCAGGCAAAGACTATAGTAAAGTACTAAAACTAAACATGTCGTGTGCCAGACACTCAGATAATGGGCTTGATTCTTCATGCAGAGCACACGCATCATTTCATCTTAGAGACGGAATCATGGAAAGCGGTCCATGCCATGGGAGTTCTGAACCGTATAGAGTTGCTCCATGAAGCGGCACTTCTTGGAGAACACTGGACTATCGCAATTTGCAGAGGATTCCTTGTGCATATTACCAGATGTAGGCCGCTCATCCAAAATTCCCTTGTGTCTTTGTTCTTCATTCTCCCTCAGCTTCTCCCTAGCACGTCGTCGAACACCTTCGGGGTTCAAGGCCGATCACCAACAAGCCAACATGTATTTTACTATTCCACCTATTAATCAATCTCCTCCTTGTTTTGTACTTTCACACTAGATCAAAACCCTGATAAGCATGTGATTAGCTACTCCATGTGCTATTAATGGTGACTAGAGGATATAAATATTCCCATGAAGATTCGACGATACAACTACTCAGTGAAAATGCACAAGGGCAATCTACAAGCCTACAACTCGTCCAACACCGCTTGAAACTAGAAAAACATCGGTGGTATACTCAATTTCATCCATGTTTTCTTTCCTGTTTTCCACACCAAATGTCCTTCCGTCGTCCTCCGCGACTGCGCCTCCTCCCGCCGACTGTCCCTTCTTCCTCCACCATTGCCAACATCACCATCCACACGTACCAGAGCTCATAGTGCATATTTCTTTTAATTTGCACCTCGATCCTTCTCCTTCTGCTGAAGATGAACCCTTTCATGTGCCCATCGATCACAGCTGCAGCTGCACATATGGAAATACATCTTCTGACCCTCCTCCTCTAGTCGATTATTCATCCGCATTAGCACTGAATGTGGACAGTTTTTTTAGGACGTTTGATGGACAAATTACTCCTGTACTGATTGCCTTCAAAAGTGGTAAGTCTCAGTTCTACTAATTGGACAACATCTTCAGTATCAGCAGTTTGATGTATTGAAGATAGGTGCAAATTCAAAGAAGTTTTATTATACGAGAACCAATCTGATTCAGAAGTTGTCATGGCAAATTGTTTAGATGGATTTTAAATTCTTCTTTTCTTTGACATGGTAATTAAATGTACCCGTTGATGAGAACAAATTGGATTTAGAATTGATTAATTGCTGAGCTTAGCAGGGAGACTCAAGTGTTTACCATTTGTTTTTATCAAAGAGAGATCGCTCTATCACTGTTAATGAAAGCTGCATACCAATATTTTGTATTTCTTTTGATCTAACAATATTCTAAAGCATCTAAAAAATCATATTATAAAGATATTTCTATAAATTCAAAAATATTTATGCTTTAACGATGAATTTAGAAAATGGTATTTGTTCTAGTGACGTGTTCCTCGTGCACAATGACTATTTTATATTAAAAAAATGAAAGCTGATTTATATGTGCGTTGGATCTGCTCAAGTTCAATCGTCACTTTGAGAAGTACTTACAAATTTGCTCGATATATGTGAATTTAGCAAGAGATGATCCACCTATTTTGGAGGACGGATGCTGGCTTTTGTTCACTTATAATGGAGTCAATCGTCAAGACCTATAGTTGAGGCTAAGTTCCTGATACCTCTCAATCTGATAAAATGCACCTTTGATATGCTTTGTCTTTGCATGAGACCTATTGCAGTTGGTAAATGACTATGCAAATGCTTACAACAGTTTTGCCTTCAACATGGATATATGGGAGTTGGGTGATATATGCCATAACAACACTGTGGCACTCAAAAGTACGAAGAGTACAGTAAGGACCCAATATCTATATACCATTACAGTGGCCATGTGTTATTGCTGGCTTTGATTTGCCATTTGATTCTCATATTAATATTCAGCTTTTTAATTGGCATTTTGAGACAATCTTCACATGGAAGTCAATATCCACTTATGTATTCTCACTTGGAGCAAGTTAGGGTAGGCTATATGTACACGTCAAATCATCTAAAGATAACTCTGTAAATAGATAAGAGTATACCTCCTAGCACATTAAACAAGATACATAATTTATTATTGTAATATATAACCCGGCTAATTCTCTCCCCCATCACTTGTTCGTGACAAATCTCCATCAAGAGCTCGCTGCCCACCTTTGAGAAGTACAAGCTCGTGGCCTGTACACTAAAGTTGAGAATTGTGAGATCGTGACATGAAATCTGTATGGTGCATTGTGACACGTATGTATATAGTGATGTGGAGTTTAGCTTCAGGCAAGCTATTATGTTTATTGCTCACTACAAAATGATCAGCACCATACGTTCATATAGACACTACATAGTGATCGATGTCAGGTCGTTAGTTATATATGTACGGTGTGTAACACTAGGAAATCCCTCCGTTTTCTTGTTCTGGTCAAGATCTTTGGAATGTGTTTTGTTTGAGGTCTAAGAGGGCGGATGCATGTATGGGCTGATCCTATTCAAGTTTTAGTATGATCCTTGTGATTAGATAGTTGGATGGGATAAAATAGTCATGGATGGTGGGATTCAACTTTCAAAATTTCCTCAAAAATGATGAACCGTTCAGTCCACGGATGGCCTGACCTCGCCGCGTTGTCAGCTGCTCCTTCTTTCTGATCCTTCTACTGAAAATGAATCATTTCATACGGTTGAGATTGTCTAGAGTACTACCCCTGTAGTGGTAGCCACTGATATGTGGGCCCAGACCCACCTGTCAGTAACTGCCACTACAGGGGCAGTACTACAAAGGATGTGAGTCCCCTTTTCATATACCCATAGATCACATATGAACATATGGAAATGCATCTTCTAACCCTCCTTGTCTAGTTGATTATTCATCTGCATTAGCAGCACTGAAGATGAGTACAATAAGGTACTTGCATGTAAATTCTTTGATGGACAAATATTTTAGGACATTTGATGCACAAATAATTACTCCTGTGCAAATTAACTTCAAAAAATCATTAATCTGAGTTTTACTAATTGGACAATATATTTAGCTTCAGTAGTTTGATATTTTGATGTATTGAAGATATATAGGTACAGTCTGGTCTCTGTAAATGCAAATTCAGGGAACAAATTGGCATGGTAGTGTCATGGCCAATATACGAGAACCTCTCTGATTCAGTAGTGTCATGGGATTGTTTGTTTGCATTTTAGATTCTTAATTATAGTCTTTGTTTAACATGGTAGATAAATGTACTCCTTGGCAAGAACAATTGGATCTAGGATTGATTAATTACTGTACTTAGCATACAGACTCCGCTGTTCACTAATTGCTTTTATCAGAGAGAGATCACTCTCACTTTTTTTTTGCCTCGACCGAATCACATACATGTAAAAAATTCAAACAAAGACGAATTGTGGCTCACTAATTATGGGAAATAATCTCAACAACTTAAAAAAGTTACCATAGTTGAATAAATCCGTGTCCAACTAAACAAGCTACTATGCCATCTTGTCGGGTTCTATACTATCAACCAAACATAGTATTGTATGATTTTTATAGGGACAAACATAATAACTAATCTTATTGGATAAAGGTGAATAATAGAAAACGTCAATGAAATTAAAATAATCAAACTTTTATAGATTAAAACATATCCCAACATATTTCTTACGGTCTAACTGGACATCTATGGGTGATCTGATCAGGTGTAGGATCAATTTGAGCATAGTACAATTTTCGGTCTAACCACACTTCTATAAAGATATAATTTCTCCAAAACTAATCATTGGAAACTAATCATTGGATGACCATAATAAAGTATATAAACTAAGGACAAATTCACAAGAGGGATTTGCATACTAATTAACGGTTTAAGAGAAAACATTGTTTTAGAAATTTTTCAAAATATGAACAAATCCTAAAACTTAGTTGAATTCTAAATCTATCAAAAACTAATCAATGAAACTTTCCAAATATGATATATTAATTAATAGAAATATTTTTAATGGATTAACTTAAATAAAATTGTAAAGTTAAAAACAAAACCGAATAAAATTATATAACTTATGAAACCGAAAGAGAATGTCGAAATCTTGATGATTGAATATGATCTTTAGTGCTCAAGTATTGTTCATAAGGTGCAGCTATAGTATCCCTTACAAGTTTCTCATGAAATCTTAATACAAATAGATCTCAACTCTTAAATCTCTCAATTGCTTTTTTTATCTTCTACTCAAGAACTAGCCTCCCTCTTTATTTATAATCTTATATATGGCTATCCAAAGCCATGATTAGAAATAGAAAAAAGTACTAATCACATATGAAACTATCTTATCCAACTCATCCAAAGTAAATACGAAGTCCAATCTTTCTAAATTTAGACTCATTTTAAATTTGACTCTACTTTCTATATGCACGTAATATCTCTTGTATATTATATGGAAACTTCAACTTCATATGTATTGTTCTCTGGTCTTAGTATCCTATATAATCTTCTTGACCGTCTAAGCCTTAATTTCTCTTAAGTCTAATCTTGATATATCACCAGCAACACTTTTAAGATCTTAAACAATACATACACATAAATAACCAAAGAAACCATATTCGAGCACAAGTATTTACCTAACTTAACTCATATTAGTACATAATAAAATATCTCATATATAAAAACCATGTAGAAGTTATAACATGAAGCAAACATCATGAAACAATAAATCAATCCGAAATTAACTTTTTTCTAGATACCGTCGGTCCAACCGTTAGGCCTTCTTATTTGGCCGCTCTCATGTGTGCAATCAGACTGGATACTGTGCACCAGTCAGATTGAGCACTGTTTATCGGTTTAACCTAATATTGTTCACCTGGTTTGATCGATATAGTTGACCGACACTATTTACCAATTTTGTAAATATAATTAAACACAATATTTTCACTTTAAAAACATAGTATGCCAATTATTTATCACACAATCTAAATTATCACCATAAATTCACAATTACATCCAACCAAACAAACAAGCTATTTGTACAATTTCATTCTGGATCATCTTGAACCATCCTATCATATCTCATCCACCCTAGTATACCTCCACCCATACACACCTTTAATACATGTCATTTTACCGGAATAATGTTGCATCAACCACCAATGTGCTTCTTCTGGTTCGTAGAGAATTGAAGCCAAGCCAAATCACGAGAGCAAAACAGCAACAAAATATTAGAGTAGAAAACTGATGTGCTTCAAAAATATTGGGAGCATCAGTGTCCTGGTAGGCTCGGTTCTCATGCAGAGCACATTCAATGCCATGGGAGTCTGAACACAACTGGCTGCATTGCCATCTTAACCTCTTCCTTTGTATTCACAGCATCCCTTGTCGAAAGATCCAATGTCATTCCGGATGTCTCCTAACCTTAGACAGAATTGTCTTGTTATAACACTTCATTCTTATGATTGGTCGCACACTCTTATAATGTAGTATGGTTGTATACAACTTAAGGTGTGGCAGCTGAACGTTCTAAGAAAATGAGAGATCTTCACATAAAGCTGTTGAAAACTAATACATACGGACAATATGGACACTCTTCTCAGCCTTCGATGTTTGTCCCACAGGTTATTGTTATCAGAGGGTTTCTTCTCTTCTCATGTTTTAATATACGAGATGCTATCTCTACCTTCATTAATGCAATGCCAAATTCTGGATCTTTCAAAAACAAAATGATGATAAATAGCTTTGATTTACCAATTTTACTTTTTTTAGAAGATTGATTTCCAATGTTACAATTGAAAATATGATAGTATGCTCTTGTTAGTTTGGAAAAAAAAATTCTGAGGCATTTTGAAAGAATATTGATTGCTGTATCATCGAGACCTATTGAAAATAAGATACACGCACACTCTTCTGAGCCTTTTATATGCCCTTCAGGTAGCTGTTATACCATAGGACTTCTCTTCTCACTCTTTAACATATAAGATGCTACCTCTACCTTCATTAATACGATGCTAACAATGTTTGATCTTTCAAAAAAAACGATGCTAGACACCTTTGATTAACCTTTTTTTCTTTTTGAGATGATAGTCTACTGTTTTTTGTTTTGACAAAGTCTCTTTTCTGAGGGATTTTGAAAGAGCATTGATTCCTCTATGTTATAATAATTTGGGGTCAAGGGATTAAAGAATGGTACTACAAGAAAATTTTGCCAGGGACCAAAATAGTCTAGTAGAGCGATTTGTGGAAGTACAAAATGGGCCTAGGTTTAAATGGGCTGGCAGTAAGGAACCAAAACAAGATTGTGACTAGTTTATTTTACCCATGTTGGTTCTTTTTCCCTACTCTGCTGTCCACGTGTTCCGTTTCAGGATTCCGAATATGCATTTCTGTTAGTATTTTACTGTTCCACGATAATAGGTTGTTATAGAAAATTGATATAGAAAATGTGATCATATGTGTTTATCTTTGTTAAAAATTTATATTGAAAAGTTAATGATTGTTGGCATGAGTGTATACTTAGGTTAAGTTACGATATCTTTATCGAAAATAGTTTATTTGGTATATATGTAATGAAATTTAACTTTGGTTAATAACGAGAACTACGAGTAAGGAACAGAGGTCTCGTATAGTTAAGATATCATGTAATACCATGTGACAAGGATCGAAGTTAATAATTTTAGAGATCAATCTTGGTCAACAACGGATTGAGACTAAACTCAAGGAAGAGTTAAGATCGAGACGATCAGGGATATTAGGTGACAAGATTAAATATAAGGTGGCATATGGTGAATAAATACAATATAAAAAGTTCTTCGTAACGGGCTTTATAAGATTAAATATGTAAGCACCAGAAATTCTAAAGAAAATGATAAGAAAAAAGAAAAGGAAAAGAGAGATATTCTAAGGCACAAGCCCTAGCCGGTCTCTCCCTCCTCCTCACGGCCCAATAGGTGTAAGGCAGGTCTGTGGCCTATGTGGTCCAACACGGTGGCTTTTGGGTACAGGCGAGTGCATGTGGTGCCTTGGCCTTGTTGGCAGGAGGCAACCCAAGCGCAGCGAGCATGGCTCAACGGTGCGGTAGCCAAAGAGAGTTTTAGGACTTTTTTGAGAGTATTTAAACTTTTGATTTTTTAACTCGGGGTGTATGTGATTCATGTGTGCGTAGAGTCATTAAATTTCTGCACTTTAATTACCGGTCTTTCAATTCCTACTATTTAAATTCCTGCTTGCAATTTAAACTCCCATAATTTAAATTCTCTCAATATAAACTCCCACAATTTAAATTCTTCTAATATAAACTCCTGAAACTTAAATTCTTGTAATTTAAATTCTCACAATTTAAATTTTTTGCATGGGTATTGCTCTCCTCCTATATTTCTGTGGAGTGAGTTTCTCTTCCATACCCATACTCTTTTGGCTCTTTTTGTATCTTTTGCTTTGCAATGATTAGGGAGACAATCACCAGTATGCCTTTGTGCAATCTTCATGCGATTGAAGTCCCCATTTGAGAAAATTGTTTGGTTGATTTTTCTAATCCATAATTTTTTTATCTAGCTTTTCAATAGCTTGATCTAATATATGTAAAGATTAGTTTTTTTTCTAGTGATCCATCTATCGAATCTTTTGGCTCAAGTATTGATCTTTTCATCTACTCATCTTTTGGGTCTAGCATTTTAACTCTTTTGGTGTTAGTTTTTCTTATAGCTAGTTCTTTAAAAATGAGGGGATTTGCTTCTTTAGTCTAGATTCTCATAGCTAGAACTGTAAAGCAAATCAGTAATTCTTTTATTGTGCTAGCTCTTCTCTAGTTAAGCAAGAAAAGAACACTTTGACGGTTTAATTTGCAGAGATTTAGCAGAAGTTTTTTAAAATGCTATATTAATCTCCCTTTGTTAGATTTCCATATATAATAAGGAATGATACAGAATAAATTGTAGTACATTTCTACTACTATCTCCTGTCTCAAAAGAATGATGATCGTGTTTTTTTTAATATGCATGAGTATGCGTATCATTTTGTTAAAGAAGTAAGAAAAGATGGGAGAGTGGCTAAAATGTCTTCCACTCCCAAAGAACACTTGCAACAGATAGCTATACAAATACAACTCACTTAACCTAACTTTACCTAACCGGGGTAAGCGACGCTTTAAGAAACTCACTGAGCTTAGAAGCCTCGGCCATACACCAAATATTACATTTATTTGCTACCATTTGAATGGCAGTCATAAAATTAGGACTAGCCTCATTAAATACATAATCATTTCTATGCTTTCATATCTCCTAAGCCAAAAGTATAATAAGAGAATTGAGACCTTTTATTGCATCCTTATCCAAACCTTTAATCGCCCAGACCCACCAACTAGATTGCTATCTTAGTTTGGTGAGACAGAAACTAGCCTAACCTTTGAAGGATTACAACCGAAACCTATTAGGAGAGACGCAATTAACAAGAATGTGTTGAATGGATTCCTCGGCTTGATCACATAATGGAAATGCAATAAGGTGAGGCAGCCCTCGCCTTTCTAGACGGTCCACCATCCAACAACGATAGTTTATTATTAGCCACATGAAAAACTTGGACTTCAAAGGCACCCAACTCTTCCAAACTCTTCTCCACAGAGCAAAATGGATTATCTCAACAAAAAAAGGACTCATAGACTGACTTGTAAGTGTAAGCCTCTGACTTGGAAAGCTTCCATTGAAACTAATCTAGGATGTGTTTCCATAGGATCACTCCCTCCACCAATTCCTAAATCTAGTACTCAATGATCTCTTGCACAGTAAGTGCTCCCCTGAAATCCGTGACCCACCTCTTATTATCTATGCCACAGTCTGAACTTTGCGAACCTTCTTAGGCACTAAGTTGACCATGTTTGGAGTTATTTCTGCAATGGTCCTGTTTTGTTGTCATGTATCTATCTAGAATCAAATGAAAGTCTCATTCCCGACGATTGGCTCAACAACTATATCAAAATGAGAGAGGGCGTTGTGGGGACTTGGATGGTCAGCCCCTGCCATGCCCAAGCACTGTTAGTTTTTTTACAACCATTTAGAAATATCCATAGATATCATTAGATAAATGGGAATGGCAAATAACACCACTTTTACCACAACAAGCTAGCTGGCTCAATTCATGAGGGAGACCTTCCAACTAGAGAGGTTGTCAGCCACCTTATCAACCAAGCCCTATAGCTCCGCTTTAGTAAGCTTTCTTATATTCAAAGGGAGACCAATATAGGTGCAAGAAAGCAAACTTGATATAACCTAAAGATCCTCTTCCTTGCAATGGATGAGAGTCATTGGACTATTTTGTAGATCGGTCACAAGCCTAGAAGCATGTCCAAAGATCGCCAATAATTGCTTGATCATAGAGATATCATTCATTGTTGGCCTTAGAAACACTACCACATCATCTGTATAGAAGGAGCAACGGTGTTGTGCATGCTGCACCACAAGGGGTTGCAAACATTCCTCCACACATGCACGATTTACCAAAGAATTTAAAACATCCATGAACAAGATAAATAATATGGGAGAGAGAGGATTCCCTTGATGAAGGTCACGACAATGAAAAATTACCACACTCTGCTCACAATTGACTAAATATGAGTATGCTCGCCACCAGAAAATCCCGTGACCGGGGAGGGGCGACGGCTCGGTCACGCGAAGGCCTGGGAGGTCTGCTTATCTCCAGTGCAGGTCCTAGGTCTCGAGGTTCGCGGGCGTGCCAGTCAATTTGACCCTGCAATTGACAAGAAGGTGAGACGAGCGGGTCCGATACAGACGCTCGCTATCGGCTGGCTGCCGATAGGTTCGGGATGTTGTTTGATTGGCTGGGGAGCCGATGTGGACAGGTGTCGACGAGCGGTCGACCGTAGAGCAGATGCAGGAACCAGGGTGTGCTCAGAGGATATCGAGGCACACGGGATCCCTCCGGACAGCCGAACAGTGATCCATCGACTGGAAAAACCGATGAAATCGGATGCGGCCTAAGCGATGATTAGCGCAAGAAGGCACGGGCTGCAAAGCCGATGCCACCTCGAATATGACAGCAAGAGACCCGTCGCCCGCCGTGACAGCGCCATCAACACCGAACCTCGAAGATCGGACCTAACCGAGACAGTACGAGGCCGGGGCCAGCGGCGATGATACGGAGGACGCCGGATCGGTTATGCCGTAGCAAGGATAAGATGCGAACCCATCGGCTAGCTGAGCCGATGAGGGGACGCCTCTCTGAAGGCGGGTGCGTATCGGCTGGAGGTCCGATACGTTTGGCGTTACGCGTCGTGGGACGCCTCTAAAGGCTGATGCGTATTGGCCGATGGGCCGATGCGCTGGGCGTGAAGCACAGAGCATGGATAACTCATCGGCTAGCACTCCGATGATACGCCGTGCAGGAGACTATAAGCCTGAAGCTCGATCTACCGTCGGCAGCCCCGTAGGTCGGACCTAACCGATGCAGCACGAGACTGACGACGGCAGAGGGAGCTTAACGGGCCGATAGGTCCAGCACGGACATGATGCGATACATCCGATCGGCCTAAGAGGTCGGACCTAAACGATGCAGTCTTAGATAGAGCAAGACATAACGGGATGGTGGCGGGACTTACCCCTTCGTTGGAGATCGGACTTAACCGATGCAGCCCCGCGTCGAGAGCCAGAACCCGCCAGTAGAACCTAGATGAACTAGGGTGGCGATGCGCCAAGTTTGAATATGATCGAGATATATATTACATGTTTTCAGGGGGTCTATATTTATACCCTAGATTTACAGACAGGGTCCGACGCGTCTACGACCATCGGACATTATTTCCTAGTAAGAACAAAGGAAAATATTCCTAAAGAAGTTAACTAACCAGCTAGATCTTCCTAATTGAGTAAGGTTATAATTTACAAAAATAAACACCCTGCCGTGGAGTCCACGGCTCCTCCGCAAACCCGGTTTCATCTGAATAATCTTCCAATTTGTAATCGAGCCTTCCTTTGTTGCAACCTGATCGCCTTCTCCACTGTAGCTATCGGACCTTTTTTAAGTCAAGCCGATCCTTCTCCTTCCTTCCCTCGGGCTTCTCGGACCTGATCCCGATTGGACAATCTCCTGTCTTCAAGCCGATCCAATCTTTTACTAATCTGATCGGCTTTTCTACAGTTCTCTATCGGCTTCGTCTCAGTATCTCCATCGGCCGATGGCTGCATCGAACCCTCCAACGGACCTCTCAGCCGATCGGCTTTAGGCCCATCGGATCTCCCAGCCGATCGGCTTTAGCACCATCGGACCCGCCAGATTTTGGCGTTAACAGAGTAGAAGAGGTAGAGAGCACTAAACAAACAAAGCAGGTTGCACCATTAACAACCAAAACCCAAGTGTTGAAATACCTCCATAAGAAAAGGCCATGAAACTAAATCAAAGTCTTTGAAGATATCTAATTTGAGTAAGATGTGAGATTCTTTCTTCCCATTAAGGCATCTGGTCATTTGCTACACAAGGAAGAAATTATCATGAATATTCCTTCCCTTAACAAAAGCACTTTGATTGATTGAAACCATAGAGGGAAGCAATGGTGCGAGATGGTTGGCTAAGATTTGAGTAACCAACTTACTTATGGGATTGAAGTCTTTCACTTGGGAAGCATCCACCTTCTTAGGCAAAAGGGTGATAAAAGTTTAATTGAGCAATTTAAACTTTGCTATATGCCCAAGTTAAATTGCCTTCAATGCATTCACAACATGATGATTCCCCAACACAACTTATATAAACGACCTAAGAAATCATCTAGTCCCAAAGCTTTATATGATGGCAACTCTAGCATTATTGTCCAAATCTCATTCTCATTGAAAGGCTTATCTAGAATGGTTAGATCAAAATTTGTATTATGGAACCTAGAAAGATTCAAAGGAAAAGGTTCTATCATGAGCTGTCCCTAGAGGTTCTCATAAAAATCAAAAACCATCCCTAAGAGGTTCTCATAAAAATAAAAACCAACCCCTGCTTATCTTCTTGCCAGTAACCACTTGGTTACCTCCTGACAACTTAGAGGTAAAATTCTTTTTTTTTCAGTACCGAGCATGTTGATAAAAAAAATTAAGTGTTAGCTTTATCTACTCGGAGGCACGTGACCTTGGACCCTTACTATCTTAAAATCATTAATATAAGCAAAAATATTAGGATTTGAAATGTGAAATTATATTAAGTAGGTTTGTCGTTGAAAACTACTTTAGATAGTTATTTTTTAATATTTTTTTGACATGCGGTTTAAGAAAACAATGATAAATGAACATTGTATATATATCTAAATGACATCCTTGTGAGCATGGAGGTAGTAATTTGGATGAAGTTGATAGGTGACTGTGAAAACGCTTACAAGAGTTTGACCTGAACATCATGGATTTACAGGAGTTGAGTGCTATGTGTCATAACAACAGTAGTGGCACTCAAAAGTACAAAGAGTTCAGTAAGGAGCCAATATTACTATACAGTTACAGTGGCTATGTGTGGCTTTGAAAATTGAAATGTCTTTTGATTCTCCTATAAATTTTCAGCTTCTTTTGTTTAATGCTCATGTCGCATTTTGGGACAATCTTCACATGGAAGTTAATTCCAACTCATGCATTAATTCTCACTTAAAGAAAGTTTACAGCTTAAGTCATAAGTACATGCCAAGTCCTAATTCCGATGGTTGTCCTTTGATCCTATACAACGCATACCAAGTTCAGAGAAAGACCTAAGTGAAATGGAACAACCAGCAGAAATATTGGCCGCCGAAGAAAAACAAATTAAGAAATAGCATTATGAAGTTTTGTAAGATCCAATGGAAGGATCATAGAGTTCGACGAGCTACTTGGGAAAAAGCGTACGTCACGCATATCCCCACATTTTTTGGGTAAGTCGAGGTGCTGAGGACAAAATCAATTTTTTAGGGACGGGGGAACCATATCAAAATCCAATTGCTAACAATTAGCATAGGATTTGATTGCCTGACACGATACTCAGGTATTTAGAATTAACTGCTGTCAGACCCATTGTAGTTTCTTTTCTTTGCGATGATTATCAAATTCGATCAACCAAGGGCAATCCGAATCGTCACAAAATACGGGTTTCATCATCCAGCATTTTTCTGAGGATCATTTTACACAAGCCGAGTGTATTAGATTCCTTCACAAAACAAACCAAAATCCGCAAAAACTTTCAAAGTCCTCTTTTTACAAAAAGAACCTCAGAAATTGGTAAATTTGACACCTAAGCCTACAACTTCTGCATTCAGGTCCCTGGAATTTTCTGGAACTTTCTAGAACATGCCAAAGTCAATTTCATCAAATTTAAGATTCCAGAACCTTCTAGAAGTTTCTAAAGGCACCAAAAAAACTAGAGCACGCGTGGGTTTATAACCTCAAAACCACCAGCAGCCATGGGATTCTACAAGCTTAGCCACAAATCTAAAGAAGAGCGTACGAGGGAGGATAAGAATGGACCAGCATCAGAATCAGGGGCAAAACCATAGCCCCATGTAGGCCATGACCAACCAGGAAGAAGAACAATGGGTAAATCCACTGCAAAGCAGCTCTCAAAGGATAAACATGGCACCTCAAATCAGGAATACCACATCGGAACTGAAGCAAACATGGAGCAAAATCAGGAACTCCCCATTGATGAGTTTGTCAGCTAGAGGATGACCATGCCAGCTCCTCAAACCTCGTCCAAATTTGCCAATAAATAGAGAGATCCACACCTGCAATCCCCAACCATCTACAAGTGTTCCACAGCCACACTAGTATATATCAAGAGCAAGAAGTGCCAGAGCTCTATTTAAATCGAGCTCAAGTGAGAAAGAGAGAAGGAGGTGCTCCTTAGAGGTCACGTCAAAAAGCCTCAAGCAGAGCCACTAGCCAGCACGGAGCGTGGCGGTGGTGCTGGCAGGAGACGGTGGCGACGGCGGCAGGGCCAACAGCAGCAGTAGCAGGCGACATGGGTGCTACCTGTGTGTAGAAGAACGAAGAAGGAAGGAGGAGCTGAGCAAAAGGAAGGGAGAAGAGGAGAGGAGGAACCCGTGGCAGGCGGCTCGCTGGCTGGCCAAGCGGTGGCGGCGACATGCCCTCAGCCAAGCATGTAGTGCTCGTGAAACAGGGGGAACGAACAAGAATATAAGGCGAAAAAAATAAAGAAAGGTAAGAAAAACATGAAAAATAGATAATTAGGGAAAGTGAGAGAGAGATCGCGCGATTAAATTAATTTTTTATTTTCTATCTACAATTAATTTTCGTGCGGACTGTAGGTGATAATTTTATTAGTTTACAGTTGTTTTCCAAAAAAAAACATAGGACCTATTTTCTTATGAATTAGAGGGACACCGGAAAAATAAAGTAATCTCAAGAAAATCTTTATTAACAAGAATTGGGGCCGGTAGTTTAGGTGATTTAACCTGATCATATTAATTTCTTGTAGTTTTATACAGATTATTTTGAAGTTATTACATTGTTACCATATGCATGAAAATTTTATTTTAGTTAATAGAAAATACTAGATACTGTGTTGAGAGTTTGGACAATGGAGATGCATGCTCACATTATTGGTTGGTAGAGAATGCCTTCGTAAAATAATATTTTCCATGGATACGGTAAAATAATATGAGCATGGATCTCCATCATCCAAACTCTTAGCATAATATTTAGTATTTTCTATTTGGTAAAATATTTTTTTCATGCATATGGTAACAATGAAATAAATTTAGAATAATCTTTATAAAACCATAAGAGATTGTGATCAAGGCTAACTTTTCTGAACTCCCGCTCTCAGCTCCAGTTAACAAAAGGTTATCTTGAGATTTGTGTATTTTTTTTATGGGTTCCAATCGTGGACAAGAAAAGAAAATATGTAATACCTATTTATTTATTTATTTATTTCGCAACGAAGGTAAACTAATAAACTTTTTAGGGTCTTACAGTCTGCACAAAAATTAATTATAGAGAGAAGACAAAAAAATTTAATTGAATGACGTGAACTATCTCTCTCCTCCTAATTCTCCATTTTTCCTATTTTTCTTACCTTTCTCTCTTTTCCCCCTATCTTTTTGGTCATTCCTCCTCTTGTCGCACGAGCCATACATGCTCACATGGCTGGCGCACTCCGCCGTCGGCTGGTGGCTCTGCTTGAGGTGAGCTCTAACCAGCACCTCCTTCTAACATAGCTTTTACATTTTATAATAAATTATTGGTTTTAAAAATAATTTAATTAATAAAAATTAGTTTAAAAATATTTATAGTGGTATATAAGCATATGATTAATATGGATCAGTTATAATATCTATATCTAAAAATAATTATTTTATCGTACAGATGATTTAAGTTATTTTAGATCAATGATCTTTTCCCAATGGCACATCGGATGTGCACCGACTCTATAAACCCATGTGATTAAGAGATCATTCTGGCCTCATGTCCAATCAAAGTCCTAGCGTAAGACCGATGAGCCTACCCAGTTTTAAAACTAGCTTACTAGACGAGGACGGGTATCAACTATGATTTTACTTTTAACACCCGTTACAATACTTTATAATCAGCTTTGTATATATTTTTTACATAAACTTTGTTCTTTGTTGTTTACAAACATTTGTGCTGTTTACCCACTTTTGTTACCTTTTTTCCCGATTGGGCCATATTATTGTTATTTTGGCTGTTTAGAAAATGACCGAAGCACGGCTATCTGGCCGTTTTCCACGAAAACTGACTTGCGTGCTAGAACACGATACACTTGGCGGGTTCGGCCCGAACAAGACATGTCTGTGACAGCGATGACATGGAACGAACTGCTAGTATTTTTATTCCCCGTTCTGCTGCAACTGGATCACCGATAGCAGCATCGCATTCGACGCTTCGACGTGTGTCTTCCGTCCTCTTCTTTTTATTTGCAGTGGCTGTCTTCCACGGTTAAAAGTTAGTACGTGTCGGGCACAAACGCCATCCATTTTGTCAACGGAGATGACGTGCTGCTTCCATGAGATTAGTTTATCAGCAACTCTGGAGAACTGAGGAACGGCAATTGGCACCGTTTAAGCTAATTAAGCATTAAACTAATCACACGATGTGTAAGCTGTAAGATCATCTGTCGCTCACTTAATTAGCAGGAGGGAGCATTCAGGTTGCATTTGACTCCGATTCTGCCATCGGATGAGGCAACTTCAGCGACAACACATGGATAACCACTACCTGCAGAGCACAATTGCCTCTGAAACTGTATCTACTTAACTTGTACGGACTACTTACAGAATGCAGGTGTACGGCGAGGTACATCACAGTTTGTCAGGATCACACCTACCAAAACAGTGGTTATGCACAATAGCAGATGGAGTCAGTTCATCAAAAAGATTCAACCTTTCATTAAAAAAGAAGTAAAAGAAAAAATATACTCAACCAACACTCTGGCTATCACCATCTCACAAATGTCACATTAGCAACACTTGCTGTGGTGATCCAATGGTTGAAGGCAGTAGGAGCTACAAGCAAAGCTATACCTATGTGTACATTACAATGCCCCGGTTTTCTATCAGCCTCAGATTAGTCTCACGGCCATGAAAAACAGGGCATGTTATGCTATGAGCCGGAGCCAAGCTACGACTGCTACTACTATGCATGCGCTGTTATACAGCTATATTCACACCAATGGCTTCTCTGGTTCAGGCCCAGATTGCAAGGGATGACATGGAGAGTGCGCCGAGGAACAGGGCAATGTATGCCGTAACCTGCTGCCGCGTCGTTCCCATCATTTTCCTGCCCAAGAAGTCCGCGGCAATGAGATCCACCAGCGACATGTATATCAGGATTCCAGCCGACACAGAGTCGAGGATGCCCTCCACCACCAGAGCCCGTGGGCTATTGGCGTTGTAGAATGATGCCACACCAGCACCAGCTGCAATCCCGGCTGGTGTTGTGATGGCAAAGAAACATGCCATTATAGCTGCTGATAGCGTCTTGAATTGTGCCTGTGGTCAGAAGATTTGTTGAAGTGTGTCACTATGTCGTTTTGATGAGAAAAATTTTAAACCCATAGAGATAATTAGAAAGAAAAACAATGAAGCAAATTATCGAACAATGTGGCAGTAGATAAACATCTCAATTAATCTTCAGACAGTGCTCCATACTTGAATATTATTGTCAAAGTAGTTGGCAGTTATGAGGAAAGCAAATTTAAATATGAATGATTCATAATATTGAATTCAAATGGTTCGATTGTCATATATCAATACCTTTCAGCTTCAAAAGTATTATAAGGTTGACAAATAATCCCTTTATCTCAAAATATAAGCATTTTTTGGGTTATTTAGCAGAGATTAAGGTTAAAAAAAATTAGTATCCCTCAGTGTAGGTGAAGGTAAGATGGGAAGAAATTATAATAAGATGTGATTGATAGAAGAAATTATTATAGTACTAGATATTTTTATATTTTAGGACAAGATTCAAATTCTAGAAATTCTTATATTTTACAGTGAAGGGAGTACTCGAGAGCAATATTTTAGGAATATCAAAGAATGATTTGGGGTCAGAACTCCTGATGTCAACATCATGAATAATGTAAAAAAAATAGAAACATGCTAGCGACATATACACTGGAGATAATATTGATTTTTCCTGCATGAAAATTCTAATAAAAAAAGTTCGACATCTTACTCTTGCTATAGAGTGACAACCAATTTGATGGGTGGAGATATAGATTACTAGACATATGGTAATACCAGAGGGATCTAATGGTACCAACTATTGGTGGAACAGTTTTTGTAGCAAAACTCCTATCACAAATGGTATCAAGGAAAATAACAGGAAAGTTAATTGCCTCGAACAAATTTACTGAACTAGCAGCCACCTTCTACACCCCACAAAAGATGTAAAAGTCTGCATCCACATTATCAATTCTATGTTCATCTCAACGCTTGCAAGTTGAATGTCTCAGGATAACTTTTCAAATAAAAAGGTCCATCATTTAACAGTAAATACCATCTGGACAAAGATCAACTTGGTTGTAAAATATAATTGTTGCACAATAATTACAACGAACTTTAACAAGTTGGGCATGGGACATCTGAGTCCGAATGTCACGCATTCACAAAATTCAAATAGATGGTCCCCATGTACCAAAAGGCCAATACCAAATCCATACAACAAACAAACCATCAAACAAGCCCTGACAACAAGAACATAGAATCACATGCAATTTGTTAAGTATAAACTAGACACAATTGGATTTACCACATTAGCATCAACTTATTAATTTCATCTCCATCTTAGCTGTGGCGCATAACCATGCATCATAGTAATAGAGGAGAATAGCTAAACAATGAGAATTGATGCATGACAATCTACTGAATACCTCACCTGAGCAATGCAACCACCAAGCGCGAACCCCTCAAAGAACTGGTGGAATGAGAGCGCTGCTACCAGCGGCCTGATTGTGCAGGGGCTCCGGGACACCCCAAGTGACAATCCGATGATCACAGAATGAGACACAATCCCCATCTCAAGTATCTGCCAGAAACATATTCATTAGAGTGATCCATTGCACTGAAGAGCATTACTGAATTCAGCCTCCAAATGAGAGAACAGATGAAACACCTGTGACACCACGACGGACCGCACGTGCGCCGGCACCTCCCCCTCGCCACCGCCCTCCGGTTGCACCAGCTCGTGGCCATGCCCATAGGAGTGGCCGTGCGACTGGGAGTGCGAGTGGCCTTGCAGGAGCGGCGCCTTGTTCTCGTTCTCGTCGTCGGTGACGGTGACCACGGTGATGTCGTCGTCGCTAGTCGAGGACGCGGCGAGCGCGTCGGCCTTGATGCGGGCGGTCTCGGCCCTGTGCTTGCCCTCGTAGAACCTGGTGGCGAGGAAGTCGAGCACGAGCGTGGCGAGCGCGGCGGCCATGGCCACGAACCCGGGGAAAGGGAAGCTCCGCCAGGGCTCCGCGGGGAGGCAGGGGCTAGACAGTGCGTGCTCGGCGTCGTGCAGCATGTGGACGAACCCCGTGGCGAGGATCACCCCGGCGGCGAACGCCTTTGCCGCAACGAACACGGCGCTGTCCGTCCGCAGCGCCCGTCGCTTACGCCCCACCAGCGGCAGCCCAACCCCGACCACCCCGGCCACCAGGATCGTCGCCATGGCCACCCCCTTGAGCCTCAGCGCCGCTGCGTCGTCCCTGCACCCCGGCCCCTCCGCCTTCGCCACCTCGTCCGCGCAGGTCGCCGCCGACAGAGACGCCGTCATCAACCCTGCACCGCAAACACCAATCCTACTCTAAGAAAACCTCACAAACATAAAACAAATCCAAACCCAATTCAGTAATCTACCATACCATTGCTCCGGCTCAAGAACTGCCCAAACCGCTCCATGGCCGGCGGCGGCGAATCCAATCCAAACCAAATAAAGAGTTGAAGTCCCTCCAAAACCAAGATCGCTGCTTTAACCCTTACCCACTCCCGCCGCCCACCGTCGCTGTGGTTGGATGCCACGCTACTTCTCACGTCACCTAAAAAGCACCGCACCGCCCGCCCGCCAGGTGGACAGAGACAGCGCGAGAAGCAATCCGCCCGCGGGTCGCCGGATAAAGAGAGGAGAGAGGAGAAGTCCAAGTCGAGGGCTCGTGGCCTCCTCGTAGGCGAAGGATGGAAACTTGGAAAGAAGGAGCAAGAATGTCGTCATGGTGGTTGCGGCGACGGGTCGGCGGCATCGCCAATGTGGACGGCGGCGCTGCAGTTGAGCTCCCTCGGCTCCACTGACACGTGGGCCCGGTTGTCCTCTCCCACTAGGGCACACGGTTCCTTCGTGAGCTCCGTCCATGCCCCCACCGGACGCATCCGCCGTCGATTTCCCGAGTGGACGGTCTAAGATCCTCGGCATCGAATCCTCCGGGGCCCACGGTCCTCAGGGGAACACGTGTTCGACACGCGCTCCGGGTCAAAATTGATACGCCTATCGGTGGGGCATGGCGATATGGGCCCGGGATGTCAGTGGGATGGATGGTGTGGGTGGGAGGAGGGGGAGCCGTGGACGCGTGGGGGACATCTGGGAAACTATGTCGACATAGTGTGGTGAGGGTGGGATGCGGCGGGAGGCGGGAGATCTAATGGGGTTGGACTCGTACCGTCCGTCACTTTTAGTGGGCCAGCCTAGTAACAACATTTTGTGGTTTATTCAAGTATTTCTTTTACTTTTTTAATAATGGAATTCATTCCAACGCTTGCTTACAAGAAACTACAGCTAATTATTAGAAAGTTTATAAGACAAATAATTACAAATTATAAAATTGTAGCTTGATTAAAAACAAGATAACTACTTAAAATACCATATAAAAACATATGTTTTTTATCAATGATTGGTGAGAGTCTACATAAGCATGGTTACTTTTCCAATAGCTTGCAAATTGAACGTAGTTATTGCCTTCTTCAAACAAAAACAGAATTTTCAAAATCTATGGCGCAATTACATTAGTATGCTCAAAGCAGAGTCTAATATTTTATCCTTAATTCTACCCTCTTAACGTATCCTTTTATGAGTCTGATTTATTGTAATGCATGGTTAAGTTACGGATAAGATAAAAAAGAATTTTTAGTCAAAAAGAACAATTGGATGATGATGATCAAATTGGACGTACCAAATCGCATTTGAATTCCAGGTGGTTGGATGCATTTTTCATGCTTCCGAATTCCTATGACAGCTGATACTGTTTATACATGAGGAAAGTCTACATGCTTTGCACCTATCTTTACACACATTTAGAGAAGAAAGGAAAACATAGGCTGATGAGTAATTCTAACACTTCAGTTGAACCTAGCAAAGACTGCATAGACATTGGAAGACATACTCGGCCATGGTGAGTACTTGCCTAAACTAAATGACTTCATGCATTTTATAGCTACCTACTTCAAACAATAATACTCTTTGATTTTTTTTATATTTGATAAATGTACCATTCGTCTTATTTAATTTTTTAATAAATATAAAAAATATAAGTCATGCTTACAGTATTTTAATGATAAAATAAATAATAATTATATAATTTTTTAAATAATACTAATAGTTAAACATAGATATAAAAATCAACAGAGAGAGTAAAGATTGGATCCAACGCATGCATTTCCAAGGATCTAATATATAAGTTATTTGGATTAAGATTTTGTAGATTGGAGTGTTGAACCAAGAACAACAGCATCAATTCTCAGAAAGTTCAACTGATAGAATATTGTGGAAACCACTCAAGAATACAAAGTGACTAGCGATACATAGGCTCGTTAAGTATATTTTATTTAAATTACTTCTATAATTTTAAATTTATCACTTCAACTAATGAAAAACACACTAAATTTACGAGCTCGCGAGGTAGCTCATTATCTCACAAGCTAAACATCTACTTCAGCTTTACTTGTTAAAACTACGAGTTTAAGTTTATTGCGAGCCAATCTGAGCCACAAGCTATATTTTATCCACCCCTAGTGATATAAATATAAGATAATATTATCAAGGAATAAGATATACAAGATGGGCTACATACATACCTTAACCCAATCCACATGACTATTAATAAAACATGCATATTTATTTGTGAAAAGTAAAATATTATAAAAATCGGATTCAACATGCTCAAGAAAAAAAAAGTATAACCTGCCTTTGCTCCACATCTACAACCTCTGCAACAACTTCAAAGTAGAGCAGAGCGTCAGAAAAGTTCGGATTCTAGCAAAAGTAAATCAGGCAAAACAATATATAAGGCTACCGAAACATCACATGCAATCATATTTTTAATGGATTCTTTACAATTTTAGAAAATTAATGTAATTTGAATGGAATTAATAATATAAATTATTTATGATTTTTAAATGATTCTCTATGTTTTTACTAGAAACAAAAAACCTTAAATGATTATTACGCGTTAAACCATATCTATTACGTCATCCCGGGAGGGCCGACGCAGAACGGAACAAGCAATAGACAGAAGCATGGACTGAGAAATCAGAGAACTAAAGTTTGAGGAGGCTTCTGTTCTTGTTTCATCATCTCTAGTGTTTTTGGATCCTGCCACTTTGGGCCCAACCAACCTAATTTCTCGGTTTGGGTTTCAGCCCATGTACGTGACATGGAGCTTCGAGAGAATAACAGAAGAAAAAGTTCATTTGGCATCGCTCAATTCACATCCTTAAACCAGATATGGTCAATCCTCAAGTCAATTTACCTCTGTTTAAATAATTGTTTTATCCTATGTAGCCCTATGTGGCATCATAGTCTACAAAAGATTAAAAAATATCATGGGACCCACATATAAGTGTCTTCTTCCTTCCTCTACCTTTCCCCTCTTCTCTCTTCGATCGCTGTTGGTACTAGCAGCATGATGGAGAGAAAGGAGGCCAATAGGGTGCTCGAGGCACCCATCGAGTTTGAGCTCATCGCGGCACCTAGCAAGAACCATAGAGCTCAAGCTCACATAACAACAAGCAAAGGAGCTCAACATCCCGAAGACCACTAGAGGTGTTAGCAAGTCGGCCTCAAAATCAGGGTAAGCTACGATGATGGTGAATGTGTGGCAGAGGTTAACCCATACCCACATAGCTAGAGGTGCCCAATGAGGGCGATGATAAGGAGACGACGGGAGAGGAGTCAGAGGGGCTTAGAGAAGGGAAGGACACTCACAAGTTGGAACAGCAAGATCTACATGCCCCTCTACCTTGCACTAGCGTGGGTGCGAACCACGCAGTTGATGGTGAGGACCTCTACCTCACACTGCTCACTGCCATCTCGACCACCCCTTCGTTGTCTCTAGATTTGCATCGAACGAGGTTGGGAAAGCAAATCAGGTGATACCATGTCCCTCTATAACTACAAGTTGTATATGGACAGCGGTTGCATAGGTAGTGGCAACGCACCACTACCACCCAATGCCTGTAGACCAGTATTAAAGAGAGCATGTCTACCAGCAACGCTAGATGGCGATGGTGGGTCTTCGGGATCTCTCTTCTCCTGCCTTACCTATGTCATCTTTGCCACTGTTGTCTTCTACCTCTTGTCTGTCGATCCTTCTTGGCTCTGCTCTAAGCTCCACTATTGTGTCAGGGATGTCATTTGCATAGTCTCATCGTCGATAGAGGGAGGGATAGGAAAAGTATCCATGTGGTATTTTTTTTTTACTTTTTATTTGCTGACTGTAATACCACATAAATATTACGTAATCTGAAGACTAGATATGTGCCATATAGATACCACATAGGATGAAATAGTTGTCTAAATCGCCAAAGGAGGTAAATTGATCAGATTTTAATAGTTAAGAGAGTCTCTATATCTAATTTTATGATTGAGGGATGTAGATCAGACTAGTACAATAGTTAAATGAGGCAAAATAGAAAAAGTCTATTTTTAAATAAAAACTCCCTCTATCTAATTTTCGTCCCTTAACCACGAAATCAGATATAACACCTCTCTTAATTACCAAAACCAGCTTAGTTTATCTCCTCTGATGATTTAGATTTCAATTTTGTGTGATGTGACACATTGACCTCATCTACCTTTGTAAATGTGGTGCTTATGTGACAAATCTCTTAGAAACATTAAAAAAAAACTACGAGCCCATATGTTGGTGAGGGTACTCCTTCCCTCTTCCTCTATATGTCTCATCTAGTGTTAGCGTCAAGTAGCATGTGGCAGACGAGGCCAATGGCGGACGAATCGAGCAGAGAACGCTAGGCGGTTGGATTTGTACATCGATGGAGTAGATCAGCGGCAATGGAGATAAGACAACCAGTTGTCAGGGCAGAGATCGATTGGCGCCCGCTGAGGATGCCGACGTGTCGAGAAGATCTGGAGGCCATGGCGCAAAGCCCTCCTCATTGGCACTACAGACTCCCTTGTTCTTCAAAGCGAGACAAAGAGGAAAGAGGTGGGAAGGCCAGTGGCGGTGAGGGAAGGACCTCGAGCATTGAGGTTGATGGTGGCAAAGATAGAGCTCGATCTCCATAGGTCACCAGCGAAGGCAATGGCATGGTGCGGCTTGACGTGAATCTTGTCCACAACCACTAGGCGCTCGCCTAACCTCGCCAACCCTCATGCGCCCCTACTTCTCCATAGTGTTGTCCCATGGGAAGCAACCCTTCCTCTTTCCCGCGCTCCCTACTTCGTCTACCCTGAGTGCCCTACCATCGCTAGAACTTGGGTAATTGTTGCTACCATTACAAGTTACTTAACCACGAGCACCTCCCTCTTCTCCCATGATGACGGCCATCTTCACCGTTGCTAGCCATGGCTTTGCGCTATGCTTAGAGGGTAGAGAGGACAAGGTGAAGGAGGGTGATGAGGGTGATGGTAGAAGCTCTAGCTTGGGCTATCTGACGAGTGTACACTCCAACTATATTGCAGGAGTGAGAGGAGAAGAGAGGAAGATATCAGGTAGAAGGAGTGGATCCTATAATATTTTATTCTTTATTTAACTAAGATATGAGATATTGTTGCCATTTTTTTAGTTTTTATATAGAATTATATTGACGTGTGGGTTTTATTTTTTTAATGACCATAATTATACGTAAGGGACACGTCAGAAGAAAAACCAGATGAACGGATAAAACCACCGTACAAAAGCCTTCCTATGTAGTTTTGCAGTTGAGTGTTGCAAATAGACTAGTGCTATAGTTGAGGAAGCCAAATGGACTTTTTCCTAATATTTAGTCATTAGTAAATGGGCCCATTCTCTTGTACAGTTTACTTCATGACTCAGGCCACGAAGGCTTTTCATTCTGTTTCGAGATTCCTTCGGGCTTATTCCTGAGACCCGGATGAATGTGGGCCAACCCAAGAGTAGAAGAGTATTTTATTTTTGATAAATTTTACAAAATCACATGTAATATGAGCAAGTTTCATAAAAACCATTCGATTTTTGGTACATGGTATATAACCACAGGTATTATGGTTATAGAGTTTTATAAAACCAAACTTTTAACTAATTATCCTTTAATACAATGTAATTATGAGTTAAAAATTATATGTAAAATTATTTTGTATCTATAAATTCTTTGACATATTATATATAGCTTGGAAGATTAATCATTTTTTCTATAGTACCAAGTTAAATTAGATAATGGTGTAGTTTTATGAAAGTTTTTAACATAATAGCTGGGGTTATGTGTCACATGTTAAAATTCATATGGTTTTCTAAAATTTGTTTTATAAAATTTACCTTTTTTTAATCGGCTAGAAGAGTATCTACTACTCTTCTGTCTACGGCAAAGAGCAGTACAATACGATGTACTAAACACATTAATTAGGGGTGAAAACAGTCATAGAAATTTCCGATTATCAACCGTCGTTTCTTTAAAGTACTACTGTTTCTGATTTTAGCTAAACAATAAATTTATTTTTTTCTAAATTCTTTCAACGCCATATGTCGCCACTGAGCAGTAAATTGGTAAACATGGTTATTCCCGATCGAATTAGCTTCGTTTGCAAACATGCTATAAATTCCGATCGTTTTCAACCGTTTTCACCCCTAACATTAAACTATAACACAACATCTTTTAGAAATTAATTAAATTCCCCAAAATCTTTTGAAATTCTTCCATTTCCAATCGATGCCTTAACCTTGTTTCTACATTCTACCTAAGCATCTGATTATTGGTGGTATTAACCTAACCAATTCTTAATGAGACTGCTACCTGATTGCCTGTCACATGAAGCTCCTGGATCATGAACCCAGTACACGTAACCGGCTTCAGTTCCATGCAGTAATAATAAGCAAATTAAACCTTTTAATTAATTATTGCTTACTAAAAGATCAAAGATCACTGCAACCGATCCCTTATTGGCAACGGTCTCACTAATGAAAGGTTATTGGTATGAAATTTTAGCTGTGACGAGTGACAATTCGTTACTCATAGAAATACCTACCACATACCGTAAATATGGCCCGTGATAGCGTACCTTGTGGCTGATCATTTTATCTAAGACGGATGGTGTCTTACCGCCCGTTGCAAATATAGATGGACCAGGAAATATCACTATAAGTGTGATAGGTTTTTAGTTACACGGATAACCTATTTTAATAGAAAAATAAATCAATTTTATTGGCTAATCTTAGCTAATTGCTAGCCACTTCCTCTAGAAATAATAAAATTCACACAACAGGCATATATACACATTTTAAATCTACATCCTTATCTATATAATTTACATAACACTTATATTTAAATATTCACATCATAAACCACCCGTGAAGTTCTTAATATCTAAAATAGCAAACAGTTAAATCAAGTTATATAATAATTAGAATAAATTGAATATAGTAGGAATGTTAGCTGCTCTTGTAGCTTTATCCTCTGCTGCTGCCGCCCATCTTGTCACCGTGGATAGGTAACTATCTGTGTCATAGGTGTAGTTTCCTCGCTTGGAGATTCCATCAACTTGTCGCATACGCATAGTTTTGCATCGAGATCGAGTTCACATTGGTGTCGTTGTCTCGACTAACATTGTTGCTTGGTTGTAACATTTTTCTGGTTATATATAAGTCAGAGAATAATGTTTTGCTATCACATGGTGGGTTGAAGGGGTTTTAACCTTCGACCTTCTTGCCACAAGGTATGCGGTTGACGAAAATGTTATCTCTTACATCTACCATATCAGGCCGATAATTTATTTATAAAATTATTCATAAATATTAGAGCATTTCTACGTGTTATTTCTAAAATTATTTTTAAATTATTTCTAAAATTAATACATTTTCACAAATTATTTCTATAGAGTATTTTTACAAATTATTTCTAAAATTATTTCTAAAATATAGAGGATTTTGATAAGTTGTTTCTAAAATTATTTTTAAACAATAGAACATTTCTATAATTTATTTCTAAATTTATTCATAAACTATAAAACATTTTTACAAGTTATTTATAAAATTATTTGTAAACTATAGAGTATTTTTATAAATTATTTATAAAATTATTTCTAAACTATATATTATTTTAGAAGGAGGAGATAGGAAGGTGGCGCATATAGTCACTGGGGTGCGGGTGCTCGAGAAGATAGTACTAGGGTTGGGGACGTTAAGGAGGGTGGCTCTAGGCTGGAGAAAGAAGACATTAGGTTCGGAAAGACGGCACTAGGTGTCGAGAAGGGTGGCCCCAACTTAGAAAAGGTGGCATCAGGCTTGAGGAAGACGACGACAGTTAGGGTTTAATATTAGGTGGAGAAGACGAGTATACGGATAAGCATAAAGTACGAGATCAAAAAGACGAGCACGATCAATAGAGTTTACTGTGATGGACGGTAACTCTTAACTTGTCCAACATAACTTATCTGCCATGAACATGTATGCTTTGCGACAAATAGAAATTGGTGACCCATCATGAATAGGTGACGGGCTCAGAACCCCAAACTAACATGGATCTCAATAATTGGTCCTCACGGATGAGTTCTTTCCGTTATTGGTTATGCTATTCAGCTTAACTTTGTGACGGGTAGGTTGTCACCTGTCAGAGTAATAATTACCGTTGGATCCCGTTATAGGTGGACTGTTAACCATGGGTGGATTTGTTGTGGTGGATGCTTGTATGCAGGGTAAAGACGAAGTAGGCCAGTCTGGCTGGCTAATTGCTTGATGCTTTACCAACGTGTGCAGATATTTTTCATTCTTAATTTACTTGGCAAAGACTCATCAGAAAGGTTAATTTGCGTGCAAATTGTTCTTAATAAGCAGAAACTTGACAAGCTTTGCGTATATACCTGACTAGCCTTTAGCTAGATTAGATGACTGTTGCTTTTGGGTGACGTATGCACCAACACCATCACCCACCCCTTCCTACTTTAATATCTTATCTCCCCCTAACATATAGTCCACTCCAATTATACTTTTTTTTTCTTACGCACGCGCACTTTGCATATACATGTGTATATACATCAGTAATCCCCCTGGACCGGTGTCTGGGCTCCGTTCACGCATGCAACAGGTTAGTGCCTAATTAACATGCTGAGCTTGTCATTGTCTTAGCCGTATATAGCCGTAGTGTGTATTACTTAATTAATTACCGTGCCTAACATAATAGTAAAATAAATTAATGTTTGAGAATTTTTAAATTTACTTGTGTTGTTTTGTATGGATTTATGTGTACTAGTTATTTGTCGAATATTTGTTAGGCTTGCCGGGATTAAGAAAATTTCTAAATCCGCCACTGTCATTAATATATATTGCACAGCTAACTAATTACAAGAGGTTAATGAAATTAAGATCAATTAAGGTAGAAAAGGGGTGGTATAATACATGGAAGATGACAAAAATAAGTACAAGTAATTAAGTACACAAGCAGCAAGAGGATTAGAGAGGAGATGAATTAACAGCTGTAGAAGAAAAGTATTAATTACATTTAGATCCAGAGATTTTCTCAAAAGGTCCTTCACTTTAGCAAACCGTCTCACTCCAGCCCCCCTCGGATCAGTACAAACCACAAAGATGCGTTATTCACCGGTGTATTTTGCACCCGACCCCATTTCCTTGATCGAAATTACGTACGTAACGTGCGGTTGTGTATCTACGGAACTACGGGACAGGAGGAATGGGCTAGCGGCGGCGGCGGTGGCGGCGGCCGGCCATGGACGGCAGCGTGGTGGCAAGAAGGAAGCTAGCTAGCTGCAGAGGGCACCGACCTCCCTGAGGCGCGGGACGAGGCGACCGCTGAGGTGGAGCCCCATGAGGCCGTCGAGGCCGCCGACGGGAGACCCACCGACGAAGAGCGCAGGGACGGCGGCGGCTGCGGCCGCCGACGCTGCGGCCTCCTCTGCGGCCTCATCGAGCTCGATGACGGTGGCGTGCGCGCCCACGGCGGCCAGCAGGCGCCGCATGACGTGGCACATGCAGCACCCGCGCCGCGCGAAGATCACCACGGGGCTCTCCCGGACCAGCCTCCCGATCCGCTCCGCCGGCGGCTCCCCTCCCGGCGGGTCGAAAGTGAGCCCCAGCATCCCTCCCAGCAGCGACGACGACGTCGGCGCCTCCCCGACCACCGCGCAGCTCACGCCGCCTCCTCCCTGCATGGGCTCTGGTGCGTTGCGTGGTTTGGGGTGAAGGAGAGCGGGAGAGAGAGTTAACGGCGTTACTCCGGTGGTGATGGGCCGGCAGTGGTCGCCGTCGGGATCGGCGGGGAGGGAGGGGAGTGGGGGAGGAGAGGCATATAAAGGAGGAGGGAGAGGAGGCGCACATGGGGGGAGTGACGTCATGGCGGAAGGTGACGGGGCAGAAGGTGAGGTGGGGCCCGGTGGTGGCGTCACGTGGCTCGACAGGCGCACCGCCCAGCAGCTAGCTAGCTTCCATCGACGGCTAGCTTTGATGAACAAGGTAACGACGATAAGAGAGGCCCGGTCAGGTCATTTGATCGCCCAAACCAACCAACATAGCAATCAAAACAATCTTAATTATAGCCGACAAATCATTAGCAACGACTGTACAAAAACTTATTGAGCGTTTCATTTCATCATGCTCTCGAAGTGCTTGTAGTAATTGTGCTGCAAAAGAGGCCCAAGGCATGTCTCGTAACGACGTCATTCAGTACTGGGTACGATTCAATTACGGAGTCCTAGTAAGTAAAATCGTGTGGTGGAGTGCAACCGCAGCTTGTAGTATCCTGTATCCGGCGGCGATGGCGCCCATCGCGGGGCAGCGGGGGCCCACCGGACCGGCCCGCCCATCTCCCGTGGTCTGCTGCTGCCTCAGCGAGACAGCGAGCAGGAGACGTCACCTCTCCGGCTGCAACGTGCGGCCCTTTCGGCGACGGACACGTGGCGCACGCGACGTCCGTTCACGTCGCTGTTCCCGGGCGCTCGGGGGTGTGGCCGTCCACGTCGGCAGACGGCGCGCGCGCACGTCACGCCCACCACCCGAAGGGGCGGAGCCCTCATCTTGCCTCTATAATCACGTTTAAATCCTATTAAATCATCGTTGGCATTTTGGTGAAAAGCAATACTCCTTTAGTTGAACCCAGGTGAGCCCTAAAACTGTGTTTATACTGATTATAAGTCATAATATTTATTAATAATAAAATAATAATTCATAAATAAAACACGCATATATATATATTTATATATGTTCTCAATGATTTAAAATTAATTTCAGAATTTAAATTCCGGCTAAGACAAAGAGAGAACGATGATTTGGATGCGCCACCGCCCCGGCGGAGAGGGGATCTTCTGTGGTGGTGTGACCGCATGATCGATCGTGTGCGTGCGTGCGCAGTCCCGTGTGGTGGTGGTGGTCGTTTTGTCAGGCTGCGGTGTCGAGCGGGGTGTGGCACGTGTTGGCAAGTCAACTGACATAGTAATGGCTCAGACCTACTGAGGGTAGCATATCATTAGCATGGCACTGGTTAGTATCTGCCAGCCCGCACTTGTGTCCATGCCTGGCTAATTATTGACGTCCCACTCCTGTAACTTGCAAACAAAATAGAGGCTGATATACAAATACTCCCTTGGGATTTCAATATGTACAAATACTCCCACCGTTCCAGCTTTTTTTTAAGATTCTATTTCGTGGATTGAAAAATATAAATACCATGTATATATATATATATATATATATCGCTGACAATGTAGAATGGTTATACATGTTTTTGTTGATTATAGAGGAGATTTAGTTTTCGATGTCTTTAGCCTAAAATTTAAGTAGTTTTCTTACTTTTACTTTTAATAAGTATTATAATTCACATTTGTTTGACATATAACATCTATAATAATTATCTATGGCTTCTTTAAAATAAAAGTCAGAATAAATTCCATTATCTAAAAAATATACAAATATTCCCTCCCTTCATCTACTTTTAGATAAGCCAATCATTACCTTCTCTCGTTTAATAATTTCACCTTTTTACTCTTCTTAATCAATACCATATAAACAATTTAAAAGGTAGAAAGTACATAGATCCTTTTTTTGTTAGCTTACTAAAACTTAATTTTAGAGTTAATTTAAATTTTTTAATCTTGGTTTTAAACTGTAAATAATATAATTATAAACTATTGTAAATAAATTTATTTTGGCTGCTTAGTTCATATATCTATGACTTACCTCAACTGATAAGAGCCTATGGAAGACTATGAAACATGTAAAAGAGATATTTTTACATGTGCTCCGGACCAATGAAAAATTGCAGTATTTGCCCATAAGAATAGCATATCATTACTAAAACTTACCTTTTTTTTTTCTCTCGAACAAAATTTTATTAGATAAGTAAAATTTACCTATCAGCTTGTTCTCTACAGAACTCATTAACTAACCTCACAGAGTACTAGTACTACCTGGTGAAAGATAAACACAAATTCGAGATGCATACATGACGAAAGCTTACACTATATATATTATATGCAATGGTTAGGTATATATAATGTGCATAGTACCATGTAACATATGGACCCAACTTTTAATGCTTGTACGGCAAGCTAATTAATTTCCAGGTATTTTACAAAAGAAAGATTAAGTACATCGTACGGCAAAGTAGATAAATATCGGAGTACAGTACACCATGACAGGCAGGCAAGGAAAAACAGATCTCAAGCAAATATTAGCGACTCTTCTGTTGACAAATCGACGTGCACTCGAGCATAGAAATATGTGATTTCGACTGGCATGGCGGGCAGATGACGCTGCAGCAAAGCTAGCGATCGTCCGGGCCGGCCGGGGCCAGGGGGCCTTTTCGCCACGTCAGCCTCCTAGAGATCCCGGGCCCACGCGGCCCGAGTGCGCTCCCGCTTTATTCCGCCCGAGAAAACGCCCGACGTGGCGTGACAGCTCGGCAAGGCCACCTCTTCATCTTGAGCAGCTTGCTTACCTTGGCAGCTGAACAAGCCTATTAGTTTAGCAGAGCTAAGAGCATCTGTAGCAGCAACGCTTATATGAATCGTCGTCTGAATTTTGGCGGGACTTACCTGGCTCCAGTAGAATCAGTATCAGGCTCAAACTATTTTGTCAAGAGCGCTATTCCATTTCACCCCTCCTCTACGTTAGAATTGGTGCTCCTAAACACTCACCCCATTTAGAGTTCGTAGGTGGAGCTTGAACCGTTCAAGATGTGGATCTGACAACAAGAGTGATCTAGTGGTGAAGGCATTGATGAGGTAAATATAAATATGACAATAGAGATATGGATCCGGTTGTGAGTGAGGCATAAAAAAATGCATTCACCAATAAAAGATATTTTGGGAGAGATAAATCTAGCGAGAGGTTGTCATGTCAGTCAGTTAATCCTATCTTTCATCGATAACGATAGTGGCTCTGATCAACTTAAAGATGGCAAAACAGGCTTCGAAGTAGAAGCTATATAGGATGGGGAGCAAGCTACCGTACCCACCTCATTGTCAAGCTGTGGCAGAGGCTTAGCCCAATAGGGCACACGGGGGAGAAAGGGAGGCGGGTGTGGGGGGACGGGGAGGAAAAGGGATTTCCAATATTTATTTTGATTAGCTAGTCATATTTTAAGAAAATGTAGAAATTGAATAGCCAAAGTGTTTTGATTCTTTGCGTTAAATATCATGAATATAAGTATCTAAGATGATTATAGCCATTAGAAATATATAGTGTTTATACAATTAAAAAATAAATATAGTAGTTAGAATATATCACTAAAACATAGTGAAATATGAAAGGTGCAATATACACAGTGTATTAGAGTGAAAAAATATATTGTTGTGGAATCATTTTAGATGGCACTCTATAAATATTTGGAGTGCTAAAATTGGGTCTGTTGGAGTTGATCTAAGACCTCTTTAGAATGAAGGAATTTTAAAGTAATTTTATGTGAATTCAACAAATTCCTTTAAATATAATGTAAAATTCATGTGTTTCAAATAGAACACCGCCTACAGCTAGTTTCCTTATGAGAAAAAAACGAAGCACCTTCCTGGAACACGAAAAAATTGCACATCAATCAGTTTATATTCTCGTATGAATCCCCCCAAAAAAAAGGAAAACCTAGTATATATTCCAAAGGTTTCTTCTAAGCACATTGAGTATATTATTTTTGACGTGATTCCAAATGCTGTTAGCTAAGCTAGGGGCCGATCTAGCCGATGTGATGGATGCAGAGATAATAAAGCAGAAAAAAAAGTAGTGAGCCTCGCGCACGCACGCACGCATGCCACTACTTGCCACTATATTTTCTATAGGTCGAATGGTCTGCCGACACAATAATAAATTTTTTAAGGGTGTAACTTAAATCTATAGAAAAATAGTTTAGTTTCTGTGAGTTTTGAAATGGACTCACATGTTTTAGTGAAGGTCATCTCAACCTCTTAAAATATATATTTCTAATGTTACCTTACCGTCATAAAAAATATTTAACCGCGCGAGAGAAAATTACTAAATTTTCATGAGGTAGTTGGACCAATTTATGTAAGTGGAAAAAATTGTCGCTATGTAAACATTTTTTTGTCATGGGCTTTCGGCCCATAAAAAAGGAGCCAACCCTAGAAATCCAATCCTTAGATCCAGATCGAGCAACCCTAACTACACGTTGCTTTCTCTTTTTGTCTCACGCATCAAGCGCGATGTGCAACACGGCGCCATTGCCTACACCACGTGCGCCCACTGGTCGAGTGCCCATTGTCCCACCATCGCCCCACCATCGCCCCCTGGTCGACCCCTCAATTGCCCCATATGGCCATTGCCTATAGCTCTCTAGTGCCGCCCTTCCATCATACCCAACTTCCCCCCACACTGATCATGACCTCTAGTGTCATTGCTCTAATGGCTGAAACTCTATCCCGAGCACCCTCTACTACCTATCAAAGCCACTAATGTCATCCTTCCACCATCCCAAGCTCTATCCACCATCGGTCACGACCACTAGCACCACCCCTCTACCATCATGAGATCCACCCCTCCGTCGGCATATGCTTCCCTGAGCGTAGGTTGCGGCCTCTAGCATCACCTATCCGCTAGGCACAGCTCCCCCCAACAGCCCTAACATCACCTCTAATGCTTTCTTCACCGTCGACATCATTGATGTCTACCCTACTGAACCCCACTAAGAAATGTTTGTTTCAACTACCTTCATTGTTTCTGCCATTGCCTGCCTTCCCACACTGAGAAACAGTACTCTTTATCAGTGATACATATATGCTTTAATTATTATGTTGAAGGAAGCTCCAATATTTTGGCATATATGTACACTATTTATTAAGAAAGTCCTAATTTGTGAGGCCCTGAGTCATTGACTAGTTGATATAGCAAACTCTCATCGTGCTGGCTTTGTTAATTTAACATAATCCGGTAAGTTATAGTTTACATGGTTTTGCTTTAACACCTATTCTAGCTAAGATACTTTTGTATGCTTGTGCTTACTAAAGTTGGATTGCTATTTTGTGTATGATGTGCTTACACAGAGCAACATAATGGCAAAACGTGATTGGATGTATAGTGTCTGGCGTCATGGTCTTGCCCCCTCTAATGAGTGGATTGAACGGGATTTGGACTATCTTGCCAAACATAACTTCACATGATAGGAAGATGAAGAACTTGACGATGAGTAATATGATGATGAAAAAGAAGACAAAGCAGAAGATCATTAGCTGGAAGCCCCTATTTATGATCCTGAAGATTTTTGATTCTGTTTAAATCTTTTTTTTCTAATGTTGTGGTTAGCTTATTCTATATGTTGTGGACAAGACTCTTGTAAAATATGTTTTATGTTATTGTCATGTTATTAAGTAATTGCTGCATATGCATTGATGCATTTTAATACCATTCAGTTGATGTATTTCATTATACTAGTAACTTATATATATATATATATATATATATATATATATATATTAGTGACAATAACAGTTATATGTGCTTGTGCAGATCATGAACAACCTTCGTCATCAGGCTCTTGCTTCAAAGAATTGTCCTACCACCCATTCCTCCTATATAAGCAACTTTAATGGTACAGGCTGATAAAGGAGTGTGCCTATATTTTCATATTGTACTACTCGGTTACTATCTTATTTCCATCATTAGTGCACAAGCTTAGGTAATAATATTGCTATGTAGGTTGATTATACTACAGTGGCTACCTTAGAAACTCAAGAAGGTTCAGCTGGCTATGAATTAGATCCAAAGGCATTTTACACCATTTGCAATGCCCTGCCACATGGATGCCTTTCCATTGGTAATGGCGCCATGTCCAAGGCTGCTGTCTTTGCAGCTGACAAAGAGACCACCTAGGCCATCTACCTCATTATCCAATCGAAATTTGTGAAACGAAAATTTACATCTAACACGCGAAAATGCACAACTTCAGCGCTGAGTGTAATCTAATGAACGGCTAATCAAGGTGACATTTCAAATCTAACTAAACAATTATCTATTGTTTTGCATTCTTGTCTTGTCTAATCTTTTTTTGTTTTAATTGTAGTTTCTTTATGACAAGATAGGAGTGGAACCACCATGTGAGGAAGATCTAATGTCACTTGTTGATGAAGATCTAATATCTCCTGTAATAATAGAAATATTATTAATTTGTCTCAGTGTAGAATATCCACCCTAGCAATCATGGCTCCATTTGTCTATTTCTTTCATTTTATTTAGAGACCTAATCATTTTTGTTAGCAGAATGACTACATGTAGCAGTTCACAAGTCTCATAACACCTGGGCATCACCTCATTCTTAGTTCTAAATTATGGTAAGATAGTAAAAAATGTCACCCCTTTTTAGATACTTAGAAATATAGGCGCCTAAAGCAAGCCAAATGCAGAAATAAATTCTTTGGCTATATTTCGAAGGATAGAATCTTCGCGTAGAGTAAAACTAGCTGTTAAGAAGTTTGCATGTATAAATGTTTTCTTGTCATGCCGATATAATAGTATCATACTAGTAGGCATTTCTTCATTCTATCATGCTATTGCAAAGGTTTTTTTTTCATGGCACTAAAATTATGGTTTTCCTTACTATTGGTAACTATATATGCTACTCAATATTTTTCCCTTGCCATTGCCATCCTCACAAATTCAGTGTTTTCATTGCAACATATTTTCAATTGGTTATCTTACTATTGGTACTTGCTGATTGCAGCGTACTGGCTCTTCTCATGCGGGATTGCATCAGAAAACTCAAAATGATAGAAACCTGATATCAATATGGACAGCAAGGAGAACATTGTCTACGAGGTGAACATCGGCTTGAGGGAAACAATAGATGCAACAACAATCCATCCAGCAGCAACATGATGGCTGACATTTGCATTTGCACAATGCATCAGTGAAGTAGATTGTCTTTTGTTTCTCACAACAACATCTCGCCTAACTGTTCTTTTTTTAGCAACTTGGATAGAATAGAACTTCAAAAAGACTTTGTGGTTTTTTTTGGCAACTCAAGTAGAGGCTTTTGACATATGTGATGATCATTTGGTAACAAGGACATATTCTTTTGGACACCTAAGTAATGGTTTGAGGTATCATTTTTAAGTAATGGTTGGAGATGAAACTAAGTAGTTGTGTTCTTTCATTTAGTAAGTGAAGATGATATTAGGACACCTACATAATTAACTCCTATATCATTAGCAGTAGGACTTGATGTTTATGGATGATACAAGTAATGTGGTCTCTTTGAATAGTTGTAAATTTGACAGTATTTGAATAATTTGTGATTTCTGGATGTATTATTTGTGAATCCTGATTATTTAACTGTTTAGATACATCCTGTAATGTATAATGGGTGTATTATTTCACTGTTTGGTTGCATTATTTGCGAATATATGGTTATTTCATTTTTTTTATTTATGAATCCTTATTATTTCTTTGGTGATTATTCTAACGGTTTTTTATATGACTTGTACTTTCTTATAAAAATATTTATTTTATGTGGCTGCATATCGTATTTTTCTGTCTTGCAGATTTTTAAATTACGATGGTTTTTTCTGGCAATGGCACGTTATATTTAACCATAGAATATAATCGTCAGAAAAAGTTTTTTCTTGTAGAGAAACCTATAAAACAATCAAAATTTTCTGTTGTCATTTTTTTATCGGATATTTTTTCATGGTTATTTTTTATCGGATATTTTTCAGTGGTTATTTTTTATCAGATATTTCTGTAAAAAATAATTTTTCTAACGGGGAAACATTTTTTTTAGGTTTCACGCCCACAGCCTTACTCGCAGGTCTGTTAGTGCGAAGAAATCAACGATCACTTTCGTTAGCGATGATGTATGCAACTATAGATACAAGTGCCCGTCCACTCTCCCAGAAAACCCTATTGATTCCTGATTAGACTCCCTAATTAAGAAGCAACAAGCAACTTGTCACGTTCTGATTAGTGTTTGTTAATTAAACACGACTTGGCGACGTCAGGTGCCACAGTTCACGGCCTATATTAACTGGCCTTTAAATCAATTATGTTAGTGTAATTTTCCTTTGATATATAATGATCACATTCGAAGCAATATAACATATATGTAATATAGTTAGTAAATAAATATTAGGTAATCACCTAGCAGTGGTGGAGTCGTGGCCTCACGAGCACTTGTCAGAGTTGAAATCGTAGTATTTACAAATATCATATATACACGGTATGCTTTTAATATATTTTATTAAATTTAAATATTTGTTGTTGTCATCTGTCCAACATGCACAGTTGTATAGCTGTGCCTTGTATGTAATCGCACATTATACTGTGTAGATTGTACCTTCCATTTTTCATCTGGTCGGTTTAGTAATTAAAGAGAAATCTCTTAAAATATTAGTGAAACCATGATTCACAAGGTTGCATTCAATTTTATGAAATTTTACTAATTTTTAAAATAGATTTGATGATGAATATATCCTGGTGTTAAATGATACTTATACCCCTGCAACCTGATATATGTCAAAATATAATTTACTCATTAATAAATAATATTGGAGCGGTGGAAAATAATAAAAGTATATAATTATTTTGGGTGATGAGTGAGGCCACCTCCAACGATAGTGGGGGAGGGATAAAAACTGGTTGAAATCTTTAGAGATGACCGATGGCGATTGGGTGGCTGAGGTAAGTTGGGCCCCGAAACTAATGGCCGTAGTTTTCTTATCCAGGGGCGACATTTGGTGGAAAGGCGGCACTTTTGCGCTGCTTGTTACTAGTTGCTCCACGGTGCATGCCACCCTTTCTTTCTTTCTTGTCTTTCATTCTTTTCTTTTTTTTCTTTCCTCATGCTATATACGTACGTCTCCTCTTGTTTAATCAAGCCATCTGGTGCTTTTTGTTGTGTTGTTTTTTCTTGTCTTGATACAACCCAAAATCGTATTATACTGTTATTATCGTACGGATTTTGAGCGGACTGAAGAATGATTTCAATTATGTATAAAGTATTCATTTCTTTTTATTCATGAAAGAGATATCGTGAGGTACCATATAATTTATGGTTCGATCGTGGTACTCTTGTTATTCCAGCAAATACATGTAATTCATAAGGTTTCATGCATTTCACATATTTTTCTTCTTGTTTGGTGAGTGTGCTACAAAACTTTGTAGCAACTTAAATTTTGGTTCAGTGTTGCTGATTTGAGTTGTCCTGGTGAATAACACTAGTTCTCCTAAGAGACTAGTTCTCGAAGCATGGTGAGTGCTCCCTAAGCGATAAATGGTCACTTTGTGTGATGTGGATACATTGTTGTCATGCCCAATTCCCCCATTTCTGTGTCAAAAAGCACCATATGCACCGGGGCTGGCTGGTATATAATCGGGTGTTATTAGATAACACGGAATCTGTCTATCTAGCTAGCTCATCTCGTCACTAATCTAATCTCACTTTTTTTTTCTATTGAAGGCGTATAATGGTCACTCATACTCTTCTAGTAATTAATATCTGATGTTTAGACCAAGATTTAGTGTTCCTCTTATATTTAATGTTTAGACCAAGATTTAGTGTTTACTCTTGCAAGAGCATCTCCAATAGTCTTCCTATAATCCATCCTTGATAACTAGTTATTGGGATGACCTAATATTAGTTTCGGGATTATTGGGAGAGTTGCTTTTGTAATTCCCCAATATACAACCTTACATGTGAGACCCATCTATCATCCTTACATCTTTAAGGTGTTCACTTCTGTCTCCTCTGTTCTCGCCATCTTCTTCATGCTTCTTGCAAGTGTCGATCTCAGAGTAACCATTGGAGTCTACCACCTAACCCAAATTGGCCTTGCTTTCGTGGCACTTGGCTCCCCTGCCATGGTACTCAATGACCACCACATAAGCTCTCTCCTACTTCTAGTGGCTACCGACCTCTCCTACTCCGTGCTTGTTGCGCTGCTCCTTGATCTCTTGCTCATCTTTCTCTATGGGGCATGAGCTTGGTGCAAGAGTGCCGCGGCCATAACTTTGATAAGAGCCCGCTGGTGCTAAGGCCATCACCATGGCACCGACGTGAGGAGCGGCGGCCTTGGGTAGTGGCAAATTAGTCTTGTCATAAGAAGCATGGTAGCTTAGGTGGTGAGCCCTAGGAGGAGCTTAGGTGGCAGGCGAGCGCAGCTTAAGCAGCGAGTAATGAAGCTCCAGAGGGCAGTGCCCTTTGGCGTTGGTGAGGTCTTAGGTAGTGGCGGGGAAGGTGTCAATCTCCAAAGGCTCGACGATGTAGGAGGTGATGTCATGGGTGGGGACTCGATGATGGTCTCTAGAGGTTGGGTGGCAGCTCTTAGGCGCCCACCATGGCATCTAGCTGCCAACTTGACAGCGTGCAATATTGGAGATTGAAGTGGCGTAGGGATTTTTCTGGACACTAGGGGTTGGCAGGAGAAGACAAAGCTATTTGGGGAGTTCCAACTCTCTCTTTAGAAAGTTATGGTGGATTATTGGTGATCACCAATATGACCAGTATTTGGGGATGGGAGTTGTTAGGAGGCTTATGGAGATACTCTAATACTCTAATTTTGATCATCAATAAATTCTCAAATGCTTAATTTGAAAATAAAAGATGATATGTTCAGATTTACCTTTGAGAGCAATATCACAATATTATAAAATTATTTGATTTTGTTACATAATTATTCTAATATATAAATGATGGTAAAAGTTTGAAAATTTCAACAAAATATTGTCATAACCAAAGGAAGTATCTCTCTATCTCTCCTTTAATTAGTGTGATCGCAAGATCTTTGCTTCTAGTTCCTGTTAATAGAAATTAATTTAGGCAATTCATGGCAGGAGGAGACCTCAAACTCTATGCTAGCATCAAATATGCCTTATGTTTTTTTGTTTGCTTATTTTCAAAATCAAAACTAATTAATGAACATGTCAATCCACATATCTCAAAGAAATTTGGATGTTTAAGATGATGCGTGCACAACTACATTTAAGGCTACATCTTAAAATATTGTGTAATTTTATTTGGAAAGCTACATGATTACTTCCACTGTTTTTAGATAACTGTCGGTATTGACTACCAATATGTTGCTTTGACCGCTAATAACTCGGTTAGATTAAGAAAAGTTTCTTGCTCTGGTAATATGATATCCTTTTAAGTATTTGTTTTTTTTAAAAAAAGTTAAGATGATCGTTCGAAATTGGAAGATGACTTTCCATATCTGTTATTTAAAAAGGGAGGGAGTATAACATACTAATATATGCATCATGCTAAGAAGATTTCATGCACGCACAATATTTAGTGAGTGCATCTGATCTCATCATCATGGCCATCCATCTATCTATCTGTCATCATCTCCATCATACGCGTGCATATAAATATAAATAAATAAATAAATATATATATTATCGTCAAATTCAAAGGCAAACCAATATTTGATTATAACTATATTATCACATTATGAATATACATGTTAGTTTCTAGAGATGTTGGGTCAGGATGCACCATTTGTGCATGCACCACCACTTCTCACTATCGATCGCCATCACCATATCACCACCATTCTGTCATCTTCCTTTCCTATCTCTTCTTTTCTCTCTCTTCCTCTTTTTGATTTGTGGGGAGCAATTGCATTGCATTACCGGACCTGCATGCATGTGCCATGTCGATGCATGCATGACTAGTCACTAGCCGATAGTACCATATAGTGTCAGCCGGCAATACGTTTTGGCATATACCTAGAAAAAGGGCACATAGATTGGAACAAAGTGATCATCGCGAACTGGCAAGTGTGAATCAGCTGATGTGATCTTTATGGACCAGATGCTCTGCCAATTTGAGTGGGTGATTTCATTTGAGGATGGCGAAGAGCATCGGAATAAGCTGGTGAATGGCCGCTTGCATCATGTACGCATGCTCTTTTTGGGAGTCTTATACTAACGATCTTGCTTGATGCCACGCCGTTATATGTATGTGCTCGTTGGGCCAGAGCAATTGCGTGATAGTCCATTAATTAAGTTAGTGCTTGGTTCGTGGGACCGAGAGGATCGGCTTGGATTGTCCTGCAACGAGTCCACGTCCTTATGTTTGGTTGGTGGTATCAAGTGGAATGGGATAGGACGGATTCATTCTATGCCATAAATTCCACCTAGACCCAAGATCATTTGTCCGAAAAATTTTGTGAAACGGTCGAAATATAGTTTCACAGATACTAGACTGACAAGGAGAAAGAGGGAACGAGGAACCAGTCTAAATTGGAGCAACGCCCTGGGGGTAGGGCGGATAAATCTCTATAATTATACTTACTTCTTAGAGAACAATTCGTGGTGTTGTAATGATCAGCTAGTACATTATTGTACCTTAACCATTTATGTTGTTGTAATTTATCACTATGTGACAAGCTTGCATAGTAGCCAGTGTCGCTACTATCAATCATCAAAAATACCGTAAAAACTTGTCGGCGACCATACATAGAATACCCTCTCGCCCGAGCTCCACGGAGCAGCTGGCTCTGGTACTGGCTGTGAACTTGCATAGCTATAGAATTTAATTGTAAATATGTTTGCATGGGGTTTATGGTTTGAACGTGACCCCGTTGAATCACCGAGAACCATTTGAAATTTACCGTTTTCGCTCAAATATCACCGAATTCTTTCTATTGGAATCTCCATCTACCGCATGTGTACACATACGTACAAACGTCAATACATCGCATGTGCATATATGTACAAACGTCAGCCCAAATCGTTGACGCAGCTTGGTCTCCTTCCTCCTCCTCATTTTAAGCTGCAGGGGTTCTTGTTCTAGCTTCGTCTCGATCCGTGGGCACCAGCGAATTTGTATACTACACGTACGGTACGTAGCTGCTAGTGAGTGGCGTCTCTACTCGGGATTGCGTCGTGGCATGAGTACTCGCCGCCGCGCGCGCCTGGACGCTAGCTACGGCCAGCGCGTGCTTCCGCATGGTCACCCCACCCGATCGTACGCTAGGGATCTGAAAACGGTCGGAGATGCTCAAACCATTTCCATCACCGTTATCCTATCCTTGGAAACCCCGAATCGAGACGGTAAAACCGGGAACGATACGGTGTCGATACTACCGGAACATTGGAACAAAAAAGATACCAAAAACTGTCTCAGGAACAACGTATCACAAGGCCAAGCAAGATATATATAAATCAATATCATCAATCACAAGGACAAGCAAAAACCTCATTTTTTTATATATATTACTCTGGACAAATGTATGTCCAAAATCATGTAGATAAGTGAATTTTTTTACGGAAGCAGTGAAGATTAAAGGGAACTAATTTAAACAGTTTATAATAATATTATAGTGAAGATTTAAAGCAATAAGTAATTGTCACAAGGTTTATGGTTAAGTTTTTTATATTTTAAGAGGTTTTGGCATTACACGGTGATTTCTTTGGAAATTCTGCAGGCAAGAACTATATCGCTAAAACAGTTAGAAAAAACCCTATATCATTTCCATTTTGTTTTCGTGAAATTGAAATACAGCAATCGGTATATAATGAAACGATAACCGATAATTTTCATACCATTTTAATCCCTAAGCTCAGCTCTGCCCTTTGCACCAAGGTGCAGTTGTTTCCTTTTCTACACGGTGGAGACTCTACATTCACATACAAATGTGACCGAGATCCTCTGCAGTAATACAGAGAAATTAAAAGTCATCGACACATTGACACACTCTTCTCTAGGCTTACATGTCAGTGAGTTCTAATGCCTACGCGCATCCTAGAAACATATATTAGCCTTATTTGATGGAGCAGGAGGTTCTGAAAAGCAACTAATGATAATTTAAAAAAGCCACATTTCTTAGTTTGTGCCTACAATCCATTTTCTTTACCTACTAGAGAATCTGGACTACTTGGAGGCTAAAGATTCTAAAAGAAACTACAGTTATCAGAAATTCTCCTAAATAGGATCAGACTCGCGAGTATGTTCCTTCCCTTTAATATGTGCTTAGGATACGGAGGGTACAACAATAAATTAGTTTGATCTCACTAAATTCTTGCTGAAACTAGTTTACCCAACTTGTAACTTCATCACCATAACAAGGATGCTTCCCCTCTTTACATATTTTTGGTCCATTTGGAATGTACGTAGAAATATTAAGTTTTGGACATATTTTTATGCTATGGGAGTTAAATTTTTTGCTATAAATTATCTACAAAGAAAAAAAAGGTCATCTACACTAAAATTGACATGCACGTGCTGCTGTAGCACAAATGGTAATCTCGCTCAATTGGTGGGAGGTTGTGGGTGTATCAAATAGTTTTGAATCATCGTAATATTATATTTTAATTCGGATGTCTATTTGTGATACCATGTTCTTATTGTTCTTTTTTTCCTTGATGATACCCTTAATCATTGCCTGCCTCCTGAGCATCCCTCGTGAATCTTAAAAAAAAGGGTCATGCCTCATGACGTCCAAATTAAAGCTATTTGCCACTAATCATGGTAAGTGGTTTCTTCACTACCTTGTTGTTTCTCTTTTGATCCCCTGATTGCCACCGGCACTATCTAAAGACCTATGCAAGCTTCAAACCTAGGCCAGCCAGGGAACAATTTAGTACGCTCACAACCAGTTAGCTGATCTTGATCATGGAGATGTACATGTATATGTATGTACAGCCATATGTACAGGTCATTCCATTTTGCTTGCCTCCTGAGATCACCTGATGCGTCATCACGTAGACAATTGTAAGACGTGTAGCTGCACAAGTACAAGAGAAGTGATAAACTGTATACCAAACACTACTACCTAACGAGCCTTCCTCTTAAGTAAGTGCCATTTATGTGAGATAAAGTTATTGGTGCATGTCTTTGTGAATCAGATTTCAAAATTATAGACTCAGATTTATCGTTGGCCTCCGTCTTATCTTAAACGTACATGCTAGAGACAACCATGGATCCATATGTGTGTACTTATGTATATGTGTATGTATATGCGTCTTATGTGTGTATGCATATATGCATGCATGTAGTGCCAAGGAAGCAAGTCAAACAACTGAAGTAGCACATAGACTAAGGAACCCCCTAATGATGGGAATCAAATTTGTCCTTAGTGCAGGAGGGTCCTCAGTGTGCTTAGTTGCTTCTGATCCCTTCCTAATAATTAAAGCAAACTGTTCTTTATATGGACGGCTGATCTTAACAAATCAACTTGGGCCATTATGATTGCCAATTTCTCCCCAGCACTGTTGCAAGCAATGATTCATTCAAGCTATTGGTAAAAATAATTAGACACAAATGGTGATCCATCCAATTATTACTTGACTGGGCCCGTGCAAAGTGCCTGCTTGCATTTTGGTGACATCATGTTGATTAGGCAGTGATAAAGAACAGTTGATTTGCACAGACATTCAGTTTTAACTTTAGACTACTACTTCACCCTTCTTTCTGAAAAGATGTTAAGGAAGGAAGGAGGTTTGGGTGTTAGGAGTTCTAAATTAGCTTTTTGGTTGAGTGGAAACTGCTGTTCATCATCTTTACTTTCTTCATCGGTGAGGTCATGGAGTAATGTGATAATATACTCATAAGGTGGTGAGCTACATAAGTGGATCACTGTTTTCGATCCTAGAATATTCCAGCTGCTGGACTGTGTTCTTGGTCTCTGTTCTGTCTCTTTTTTTACATTTCCTTTTTTCCTGTTCCATGAATCTGATTCAGCCAGTGTTTATTTGATCTCTGGTTGCTTCAGTGGTTGAAAATTACATATCATAAGCGTGCAATATATGCTACCCCAGATTTTGTTTACCAACCTTGTTGGGTTTCCCTTTACATCCATTCACAAATATTTGATGTTTTAATGATCTAGTAAAATTTTGAAACTTTGATCAATAATCACTTTTAAAATACTTATTTTTAAAACAAGAAAATATATGCTCCCTCTAGTTTTTTATATGACACCATTGACGTTTTGATCTACGTTTAACCATTCGTTTTATTTTTAAAAAAATTATGTAATTATGATTTAATTTATTTGATTTGTTTTATCATTATAGATACTTTAAAAATAATTTATATTTTTGCATTTTTTACTCTAAAAAATTAAATAATATAAATAGTCAAATGTATGTCTAAAAAATATAAAAAATCAGAGGGAGTAGTATGTGTAGATTTGTTTTAAAAAGCACTTTCATAATCTCTTGAACTTATTAAATTTTATAAATTTATTTTGATATGACATTGGAGATAGTGGAAAAAATCAAACATTACATTTTTTGATCAGATGGAGTATGCACCAATCTATTATAATGAAAATCGGTTAATTATGACGTGGAAGCTAGTTGTCATGTGATCAAATAGGCAGACAATTCGTTTGTCTACATACATATAGCACACTGATTTAATTACATACTAGATTTGTCGATACTAATTTAGAATTAAACACGTGCGTGCGTTTTCAATGGGTATGCGCATACCCATTATTTGGTGGCTCTAATAATTTTCGATCGCATATCAAGGACATACAACTATGTACGTGTATACGGCGATGGAAGTGTAGTGTATGTTGAGTGTGTGCATCTAATTAATTAAACCCTTTCCTCTAAAAGAATAATTAAACCCTTAACAGAACCGATTCTAACGCTTATATTCTCGATTATATTCACTCTCGAGTCTCGACAGACTCTCACGTGATCTGCACCCTTGCAGGACCAAAATTTTTGGCACAGCCCGAGACAAATCCATTATGGACAGCGGATTGATCCAGAGTTAATAGTTACAACTACTTCACAAAATAATGCTATAGTCTTATAGCTAGTATGTCTTATCCTTGATGCCATGAGAGTCTGATTTGTTTCCTCGTAGGAAACATAAGGCATATCAGTTTAGATGCTGAAGTTTGTTTCAGCAGAAAATTATCGAATACGGCTTTATCAGTGGTTGTAGCTCTAATTCTTTTTAAGGGTAGTAATTTAGCTCTCATGAACATCCAATTTCTGGAAATAAAATTGTGGTCTGAGTCTGACTCACCAGGCCGTAAAAGAATATAACCCTGGCTTTTGGCCCGTCAAATTCGGCGGCAACTAATACTGGGCCGACTAAATTGGCCCGGCTACTTTTCACACCATTTCTCCGGCCGTGCAGAGTCATTCGGTCTCATCAGGGTTCGGGTTTCGTCAGGCTGAGAGGAACGCATACGAGTCAAACGTATTTGCTATACATTTGTTGTAACGCTCTGGATATCCGATATCCGCGTACCTAAAGTGCAACATAAAATATGGAAAAAAATGCTATGTCCGAAATTTAATAAAGCCACACACCTATGACTGCCATTTATAAAAATACTTAATAACATAAATACCATAAAAGCATTAGAAATAGTTGACATAACCACGGTAAGCTAAATTATTATAATATTATGTAAGTAAGTTTAAATTAGAGATGTGTGTAAGTGTAGAGGTACATAAGTCAGTGAAAAACTTCGGTAGTATTTTTGACTTGTTAAGGTTGATAATAAAAGACTTTAATGACTCTTAATAAATAATGAATAGACTATTGGGAGGATAGGTGAGGTAATACGTGACAAAATTTAAATAAAATATAATTAATGGACAAATAGTATTATAAATAATATAAAAAATACTTATATTTAGAACAAGATTCATTTTTGTAAAAAAGCTCTTGCTTTGGTGAAAGTCCATCCTCGAACTTAACCATGATTATGGATAGTCAAATAGATAACATGAGCTTAGCCCGTTTGGCAGTGGGTCATAAAATCACGACCTAGCTACGGGCGGACCAAGCATGAGCACGTCGTCCTAGTCGACCATTAGTTTTTTATTTCTATTTTTTATATGGAACCGGTGACTTGTCCATGAGACTATATAATATCGATATGTAAATCGACATGACACAGCCCACTGCCATATTTATACCGTAACGGGCCGCCTCCAATAGGCAGGATTGCTCGGGACGTGATGGGTCGGCCCGGTCTGATATTGTCGCGCGGGCGCACCACGCGTTGGTGGCAGGCGCGGAAGACGGATGTTGGTGGTTGCCCTGCGGGATCGATCTGGAGCCTGGACTTTCCTCACGCGTACCGGCGCACAGCGATGGACGCTGGGCGACGTGCCAAAACCTTTTTGTGACAAACGGAAGCAAGCGTAATTGGAAGAAGCTTTAATGTTTATAATTTTTATAACAGTAGACATAATTTTCAAGGGTTAAAATTATATATATTTATTTATTTATTATTATTTTTGCGGTAAAATAGTGCACAGCACTAAATTACTATATTCTAAATTCTAAGTTACTTAGTACACATTTTTATATTTTAAGATGTAGGGTAAAAATCTAATAAATACATGAAATTTAATACTTTTTGGTGAACGGTAAAGATGGAAATTTCATTTGACTGCGTGCGCATGCTAGCAATTTTCTCCGACCCGCAGGCAATTGCAAATCCACGACCTTTTCTTTTCTTTTTTTTTTCTGGCAGCCATGGCAGCAGGCGCTGGCAAAGCCTCCCTCCATCTCCTACATCCCTAGGCTCAGAACGACCATGCTGGAGCCTCCATTTACGGAACCTCACGGCAACGATGGGTCACAGAATCACAGGAGGTGGAATTGTCTATTCCTCATTGATTTATCTTTTTTTTTTCTTTCGTATATGCACGCAATGGGAGCATCGAAATCCAGTTCTTTCTTTATATAATAATCAAAATCCGCATAATATATTCATAGATGAATATTACATCTCTAAATCACTAATCTGAGATAAACAAAAGATAAAAAAACAAAAAGAAAAGAAGATTAGGCTTTAAAATTTTCCTCCTTGCTTCAACCTTCAAGAGGCGTGGAGCTAGTCCGTCCCCCTTGCCACGCCGTGGGAGACGACCTCTGCTGAGCTATCATCGCAACCTATCTCGTCGGGAACCGCCGCTGGCACACCGTCTTCGACGCTGACCCCCCCCCCCCCCCCACCCTGGCGCAGCTGCTGCGCCCTGTATTGCTCCTAGCGCGCTGCCAAGCCGACCAGCCACCACTGCCACCGCCGAGCCGGTCAATCGCCACCACCATCACCTGCCATCGCCATCCAGACACTTGGCGCCGCCGCTGGTGCACCGCCATCGTCGACCCTTCCTCCTTCAAGGACGCCCCACACGCTGCCCGACACCGTAAAAGCACCGGATCTGGACGGGTATGACCATAACTGGCCGTGGGGCACCGAATCCAGCCGGCCCCGTCGCCACCTGCTGCATCCGCATAGCCGTCGCCGCTGTCCTCCCTGTCCGGTGCAGCCGTCTTGAGCCGACGCCGCCCCCCTGACCACGCCGTGGGAGACGAGGGGTCTGCGGAAGCCGCCCTCGCCGGAGTCGCCGTCCTGCCGACACGCGCTCGAGCCGCCCCCGCCGCGGAACCATCCTAGATGGCCTAATCCTGCGAATATGGCCGTCCCTGCCACCAAGCAGGCGAAAACAGTCATCGCCGCCACCAAGCCGGCGAGCACGAGCTTCCCCGCCGCCAAGCCACGGAACCAGACTAAAAGGTGATCAGAATTAAGGAGCAAAACCCCAATCCAGAAGAAAAAGGAAGGAGAAAGAAGAAGATGACGGGAAAGGGATAAGCATTGGGAGGTAAGTCCGCTCGGCGGCGTTGTCGGACGGACGGAAGTAATTCAGCAGGCTTGGTGAATGCTGCCCTTCCTGCCCTTAGATGGAAGTGTCTATATTGCTGGAAAACTGAAGTTTTCAGAAGTTTTTAAGTGTCAAATTCACTGTGATTTTGACCACTATGCCTTGTTACTATTTAGGGATAAATTTGAATGTGCTAAAATGCATAATATTTTTTATGTCAGGAAGTGAAGCAATTTTTACAGAGCTTATAGTGATTGATAGTGCTAGCATTGGCAATGTTGCTTCTTTTTTCTGAATTGATCTCAGTTATGGTAATACTGTGTTTCAGTTCCAATTACTTCCATGACTCATAGTTGTATTTTGTTTCTAGCAGCACACCATGGTAATGAAAATCAGTGTTCTTTGTTTGTAACTTAGAAGGCTTTTTCAGGATTCTAGTTTACAGGTTCAATTAAACTAAAAAAAAATTACGTCTGTAATGTAAATTAACGTAGATCAAATATATAGAAAACATCTCTAATATATCATCTGACTATATGTACTCATACTGATCATGTGAACATTTTAATTCAATTTTTATTCATATATCATCTGACTACTTCAATGATTTGTGATAAAACATCTCTAATATATTGTATACAAATACTGTGCTTTGATCTTAATTCTCAATTTTATGAAGCTATTGCAGATAGAAAAGCTGCTAGTTATCTTTCCAAGAAAAGGTCTTGTTGCTGAAATCACTGGATAGCGGCTAATAAGCGTTTTTTTTTTCTGTGGTCCAATCATGTTGCTGGATCATTTCTAGGCTATATTCTTGTTTTGGCTACAAAAGAAAATAATAAGGCCTTCATGAGATTTTAACCCAAAAGGAGTTTCCAAAACTACAGCTATAAATGCCTTATACTTTCATCTTGATTTATCTCAATATGTACCAAATAAGTATATTGCTTCATATATGTAATACACGTTAATTTATTTTTGCTAATACTACTACAGGTACCTGTATACAGCACACGATGCAAGTGTTCCCACATTGCAAGTACATGCCTAACTGGAAACAAAATTGATGGTTCAGCAGTTCAGCCGTTTGCCTCATAGTGGACAAAGCGACAGAATTTCACGAAGCATACCGAAATGGTTTTACATTTTGATTTGAATACTGGAAACTTGTATTGTTTTTCCTGAGACTTGTGTGTTCTCCAATCAAATTATTATGCATGTTAAAGATGGATGTAAATAACATATACTTGCTATATAATACAATGGTATGCGATGCTTATTAAAGATCTTTTAATATTTTTTTATATTTGTGACAATAACAACCAATATTTGCATAAACAGCGTTGCTAACCATAGTATTATTGCAATTGAAAAAGGTGTTACAACTTGTGAGAACCCATATTTCATTTCGTTACTGCTGCAACGTCTATGTGCTACTAGGCTACGTGGCAACATGTTTCTGTGTTACAGCGGTTAAAAAGAGGTGTTACTGGCTAAAAACCTTTTCTTATAAATAGGAATACTGTTATGTGCTTTAAGAACCATATGCTTCGGTAACCTGGCTAGCATAAACACATATGAGGTTGTGTTACTGAATAAGTGATACCTTTTGTGAGCTATAGTAGCACTTATATGTACTACTACACCCTGGCTGTAGTAGTGTACCTCCTTGCCCTCCCTCTATCTCTATATTCTTAAAGTTTGGGTGCCTGTTTGCATTTTAGTGGCATAATGACATCATCTGCGATTAGGCAGTGATCAGTTGATTTGCACAGACATTCAGTAATAACTTTAGACTACTGCTTCACCTTCTTTCTGAAAAAATAGGAAGGAAGGGGTTTGGTGATAGGGGTTCTCAATGGCTTTCAGATTGAGAGGAAACTGCTTTTCATCATGTTTACCTTCTTCAGCAGTAAGGTCGTTGACTAATGTGAAAATGTACTCAAGGTGGTGGGCTGCATAAGTGGGTCTATTTTCTATCCTAGAAAATTCAAGCGGCCGGACTCTGTTCTTAGTCTCTGTTCTGCTTCCTTTTCCTTTTTCTCCCCTGTTGGATAAATCTTTTAGGAGCCCATGAACCACTCTGATATAAACTCTGATTTAGTCTGTTTATTTGATCTCTGATTGTTTCAGTGGTTGAAAATAACATGTTATTATCGTGCAACTAGTATATGCCACATTAAATTATTTCTGGTGATGCATGGACATATTTTGCGGCGAAGGGAGTATCAGCCTTGTTGACTATTTACCGCTCTATTTCAGTGAAATCAGTAAGCGACCAAGTCAGCCAATTAGGTTGTGTGCTTGGCATATTAGGATTCAAATACTGTACATGGTATTGTTGTTCACCAACTAAAGCACACATGCATGTTGTTCATTGAATGTCCATTCAATGGATGAATGGATATGCACGTGCCCAAGTTTTAGTGCCTTCCGTGAATTTTAAACGTTTAGAAATACTTGCACGCGTGTATATGTGTTAAGCATGTGCGTCTGTTATACACACCTAAGATTCTATTTCACAAGCATTCGCTAGATAGTGAACTAGCAAAGAAGTCTTCAGTCTTTCCCCTTACAATACACTTTCTTAGTCGTTCCATTCATCCCTCAAACATTAGAGAGAAAAAACCGATCCATTGTCCTTTCCTTCCCTCGCCGTCCCTCTCACCTTTTTTATCCTCATAAATCTTGTTTCATTCAGCTTTGACAAAACGTCAGACCAACATGGTAGATGAACTCATCGACTAGGTACTCGTGACTACCACTAGCTGCCAATCCTTTTTGCCGAGAGTCACCAGCTTCCTCAACATGGACTCCTTGTCATCCTGATCACTGGCTCTTTGTCATCCGAATCCCTCAACAGGACTCCTTATCATCCTCTTGCTCCCTAGCTTCACTTCAACATAAGCATTGGATGTGTGATTCTTCCTATCAATTTGTGGTACCATTGTTTTATTTGGTTTGGAAGTTTGATTTTGATTTGAGAGTTCGATATAGGAAGTTTTATGATTTGGGTTGAAAGTTTCTATTCATGAGTAGAAAGTTTTAAATATTCTGAATTAAAAGTTTAATGTGTGAGTAGAGAGAGTTTTGAAATTTCAATTTAAAATTTGTTAGATTAGAAGAATTTGTGTTCAAAAGTTTAAGGTTTTCAGTTCAAACATGTGACATTTGTTGACGCGCAAGGCGATCGGATCAAGCGGAGAGGCACGCTGAGAGGGTGAGCGAGCGTTAGCCAATAGAGGTCTGATGCGATCGCGCAAACACGTGAAGACCTAGGAGATTTGTTTAGCTCCAGAGCAAGTCATTAAGTTTTAAGGTTCGTTAGAGTGTATTCTCGATTATCTCATCGGGCGTGTAAAAAAAATATATGTTTGCACGCGAGATCAGACCATGCGGAGAGACGCGATGAGAGGGCGAGCGAGCGTGAGTCGATAGAGGTCTGATGTGATGTGCCCGAACATGTAAAGTCTTAAGAGATCTGCTTAACTCCAGTGTAGGTTCTTCGGCTCTCTAGGACTTTTGGTTGCTAAATTTGTGGGCGTGCTAGCCAATTTGACCTCTAATTGATAAAAAAGACAGATAGAATTAGATCATAGAGCCAATCGGTTGATAGGTCGATACAGACTACTGCTATCGACTAGATGTGCTGATATGATTAAGATAGCCATCGGGTAAGTCCAATGCATGGCCGATAGGGTTAAAATAGCCATTGGCTGTGAATCCAATATACCCTTGCTATCGATTGGTGGTCGATAGAATTGTAGTACTCATACATCGGTTAGAAAGCCGATAAAGTTATAGGCAAATAGCGATGAATAAAATAAAAGCCTCATTGGATATAGAGCCAATGACACTTTGAACAGAATATGCGATAGGCAGCACAAAGTAGGGTCCGGTCTCCCGAAGGGACAAGACCTAGCAACCATCGATGACGGTACCATTAAAGCCAGCCTTGATAGATTAGACCGAACCGAGATAGTATAAGGCTGAGGCTAACGGCACTGAAACAGTGAGAGCTAGATCTGACGTAACGACGGAGGGACTAGGTGAACCCATTAGCTGCTATTGGTTGTGGGTCTGATGTAAGCATATAAGTAAACTCATTGGCTAGCTGAGCCGATAGGAGAAATAAAACCCGCTAGATTTCGATACTAGATCTAATAGAACCAAATTGATTGTTAGCGGATTAATCGCTAGGCAAGATATATGTATATTGGCTGAGAAGCCGATACACTAGGCATGAAATTCAGTGTAGAGATAACTTATCGACTGGCTACTCTGATGAAGTTTATTTTAGGAATTGATGTCAGTGGATTCCACCACCACTTGAAGATGGTAGGTGAAAAATATATTGAAACAAGGTTGGCCACTAGCATTCTTGTGTTAGTGTATGAGAAAGTCATCACTATTTGAATGGCTATGAAAGATAAAGTGGGTCCTAGTATGATGGGATATGATGCTGAAACAAAGGAGGAAAATGAGTTAGAGCACCAAAGAAGCGGAGGAGGAGGAGAAGACAGGGAGCCAAGAGGATTGATAGATGAGAGAGAGAGAAAAACATAATCATTGAGGTAACAGTTAGAGAAGATTTTAATAACGAGCATGTAGAGAATGATGAATCATCGGATGAGTGGGGCTGTAATGTAAATCCGTCACAATAGTCTAATGATGACTTCTCTAAACTTGTATCTTTAAGGGGCATCATGTGCCATAGGAGTGGTTATTGAATGGGCTAAATATGTATACAAAGAGAAATTGATGGAGACATTTAAGCACTGGATGGTATCACTTCAACAGGAGTTTGGGGTTACGAAGTCAAGCAAGTCAATGTATTAGTGAAGTGCGTAAACTCAATTTATTGGTGTCCATAGAGAGTACATGCTTTCAAAGGTAAATAGAAGGAATACGCATTAATCATTACTGAGTATAATTGTCACTTACGTAAGGTCGAGAAATATCATAAAAATATAACATATATATTTGTTATAATAGAGATGTACTCCGATATTGTGCATAACCTAGGGTATGAACTAAGGTCAATTATAAAGCACATTAAGGATAAATCAAGTACATAATCAGTTATGTGAAGGCATAGAGGACAAAACAAAAGATTGTACAGATGAGATTTGACACATTCAAAGATTAATATGATAATCTGTCTCATCTTCTAGTTAGTATTTTTCAGAGGAATCCGGGAGCTGCTATGACCTCAAATCACTCTCATTACTTGATTATCCTTGGCGGAGCGTGCTTCAACTGGCTCTCTTCATATTAAGTGTGACGCTTAACATATTTGTGCATTATTATCCCATACTCTACATCGACGATACATTCTTGATTGAAAGTACAAAGGGTAGATATTGACAGCAATTAGAATTGATGGAAATAATCAAATGTTACTAGTGGCTTTTGCTTTCATTGAGAGCGAAAATAGCGAAAGCTTGTATTGATTTTTGAAGCGAGTGAAGACATAGTTGTGTGTACGATACCATATGTATGCCTTATACATGATTGTCATGCTGGCCTTTTACGGGCTATAAAGTATTTAAGAAATGGAAATGTAGAGAAGGGGTATGCACAAAAGTGGCCATATGTTCGTAGCAAATGGTGCATATGTCACATATATATGCTAATTTCTATGAGCAATTTAAGAACAAATATCTTAGGGATCTTTTTAAGAGGTTGTGTACTCATAATCAATTGACAAAATTTAATAAGTTTTGGAGGAGGTTGGATGAGTTAACAACAAATAGATGAGCAGTTAAGAAGGCCAACAACTATAAATGATAAAGCTCTTGAAGTTCTAGGACCACTTATTAGGGATGATCAAATTGTGAGAAAAATATCGGTATCTCAGGTTAGAAAATTTTCACACTGAATTAAATACGAGCCAAAGGAGAAATGCACTTTATTATATGATGATGGTGGTGCTAGATTTGGAATAATTATCACTAGTTTGGCTAAGATTTATAACTAAGTGATACGTGCTGTAAGAGGGCTACCATTTATTGCCATTGTTGAGTTTATCATGTATGGCACATACAAATATTTTAGAGATTAATACAAAGCAGTTAGACCCTCCATGTTAGATAATGGTATTTTATTTGGCATAGTGATGATGAAGTACTTGGATAAAAAATGTAAAAAAGGCTTACCAACATCGACTTATAACTTAAAGTACACAACAACATAGATTTGAAATCTTGTATGCTGATAATACAATCTACATTCAAAGAGTTATGCAGAAGTATGTCATGAAGAATGATGGGATCTACTTGTGTTCATACCAAAAGCCAAGACCGTACCATAAACTATATTATCATGTTATTACTGTGAGCTCAGAGTATAGAGTACTGGATCATCATTTTGTGTTATCTTATTTTAGGAAGGAGGCTATTTTACATACCTAGAGTGCGCGAGGTATATGGTTTCGGTATTACTGGGTCTTTCATAGCTCAACAAACTCAACTTTTTTACATTCCGGATCCAACGAAAATAAGAGACAAATCAAGTTGCCATAAGATTAGACAGATTTATAACGACATAGATGAGTCCAAAATAGATAAAAGGTTGAAACGTTGTAGCAAGTATGATAAGAAGGGATATGCTTATAAGTGTTCAAAAGATACAGAGGTTCCAAGTTAAGTGGAAGCTCCTTTATCGGGAGTATGGTCTAATGGAAGATACTTTAGAGGGGAAGGCACCACCCAAAACCAGCTTAGCTTAGATGTTCTCGTGGATGTTCTCGTGTAACTGTTAGTTCAGTTATATGGTGTAAGTATATAATATTTTAAGAATATGTGTGTAACTTAAATTATCATAATTTAGAGTTATAAATATTTTTTTCTATATTGCATAAAATATATGTATCATCATGTTATTTACTTTCGACTAACGATAATTATTATTCATTTTGGCTGACAAAATTTTATTATCAGGTGTACGAACTGTAAATTATATTTTTATTTTTGATAATCATGATAATTTTTTAATATAGATATTGTGTACTAGACATTAGAGCTATTAGACCACGGCCTCAATCGATTGCACGGTAAAAACCACCGTTGTTAGCATATTTTTTGGTGGATGGGACTTGCTTAGGTAGCCATTTAAAAAAATATTATAATAGAGGCATCCAGAAAACCACCTATAAATTTGTTAGGTTCTCCTTTCCTCACACGGACGGACATAACAATTTTCCAGGTGTCCGTTAGGAGGAAAAAAAGACCCTACTAAATGGTTGTGAGAGAGCCACTTGCAAAGGCTCCTTCTTTCTCGTATATGCCTATTTTGTAATTGATCCTTTGTCATAGAAAAAATTATCATATAAATTTTCATCCCATCGTCATGTGTCAGACGTTTTTCATATTGGATTTCTCGCGCTTTTCTTTTTAAAAAAACCTCTCAAAGAGTATTGTGCAGTGTATAAATATATAATTTTTTAAAAAATATTTTTATTAATATGTTAATAAAAAATATAAATAAAAAAATCCTCCATCTATCGCCCCTCTCTCTCTGCTGGCTGCCGGCAATCGTGCGTCCCTCCTGTCAGTACCACCGCCCATTTTTCCGTTCATCCTGGTAGCGCGCTTGCCCGCGCGCGACCGATCCAGATTCTGACCCGTTGTATCACTTCTCCTGCTCGCTCCCAGCCCTTAACCCGAGCCTCCTCGCCCACGCCATTTGCAATTCTTGGCATCCTCCGTGTGGAAAAATTCCCCATCCAGAAGATCTTCTGCTTCTTGCGTTCGTAATACTGGATGGATGGGCTGATGATCGCTTCCTCTTGCGCCAATGCCACAAAGGAGCCGCCTATGATGGATGATGGTAAGCACCTTCTTTCCCCTCTGGATGGGGGAATTTTCTTGCTTAGTTCGATCGCATAAATTGGGCGCATTGATGTATCTGATATTTCTTCTTCCGTTCTTGATCTTTTTTTAGCCTGGTGAATCTGCCCTACGTGCAATTAGAGGTGGACAGGAATAACGTATTAGGGAAATCGCTCGGTGAATCGACGGTTGAAGGTGCGAAAAGACAAAGCCGAATTTGGTTTTACTGTTCATGCAGGGCTTATTTGTATTGTTCAGCCATTAATGATGGTTCAGAGTCGTTGGATCAAATTCATGTGATTTGTGCCCTCTTCTGTCAGTAGTATAATCGACATGGATGACAATGGGCATAAATTTTCCCCAAGAGATACCTTCCTATCAAATTGAGCTTTCTAATAGTGTGTTAGACTGTTAGTGCATTGAAATTAAAAAAAATCTTTTATCAGTTGTTTATTTTCTATGTACCCAACCTTTTCATGATAGCAGTTGTCTTAATCGCTCCTTGGAAGTACTGATTTTTCTTCTTAACAGATGTTGACCGAACAATATGACAGTACTGATGATGTTGACTTTGATGAACTAGTTGATTCCATGAAAGCAGATCTAAATCGTCGTGCGACATTGGATGAATATCGCAGGAATGGAAACAATTGTGGCCTTATATGCAAAATAGTGCACCGAATTCGTCAGACTGACAGGAACGCATATGAGCCAAGTGTTCTCTCGATCGGCCCTTATCACCATTTAGAGCCACCACTACTTGCTATGGAAATGGAGAAGTGGATATGTGTAGACTACATTCTTAAGCTGAACCGTGATGTTAGCTTGCGTGAGTACCTGAGCTTGCTATCTGGACTGGAGAAACAGGTTAGAGGCTGTTACAGCGAGGACATTGACATGGACCGTAAGGAGTTCTTGCAGATGCTCCTGCTGGATAGCTGCTTCATTCGTGTGTACCTTGGAGGAATGCATGGGCTTTGCAAGGCTAAAGACACATATGAAGCTTCTGTTGATGGGCCTGGGACACAAGAAGACGGTGATACTACCGAATGGTATAATAGTTCTGCTGTGTATGATCTACTTCTGCTGGAGAACCAAATTCCCTTCTTTGTTGTTAGCACAATTTATCAGCTCTTTTCTCGTGATACTGTAGCAACTACTTCATTACTTACCAGTGACATCTCTGAATTCATGGAAGGCATTCTTTACCATTTCCCAAAAGTGATCACTGAGGCGAATAGGCCAGGAGACTTTTACCATCTGCTACATTTGTGCCATATGTACCTGAAACCTGGTCGCAAGATAGAGTATGAACGACATCATGTTCATGCTGGAAAGTCTCAGTACTTAGACCATATATCTGATTTTTGCCAAAAGGTCTTCTGTTTCAAGTGGGAGCAAAACATGTTCCATGAGTTAAATGAGCTGAAGTCACCACTGCAGGTTAATCGGTAGCGTAGAGCAGTGGAGCATCATGAGGCAGGAATAGAATTCAAGAAAAGGGAGTTTGATGAACGAGACCCTCATTCTTTGTTGGACATTAGATTCAGAAAAGGAGTCATGGAAATACCATGTTTGCCAATCGATGATAAATCTTCTTTGCTGTTCAGAAATCTTGTATCTCTCGAGCAAACATGTCCTCAATTCGGCGACAGCATCACCGCATACGTTGGGTTCATGTCTGAGATTATCAGTACAGCTGCGGATGTTTCCCTTCTTGCACAGAAAGGGATAATAGTGCATCAGATGGAAAGCGATGAGGAAGTGTCGACTCTCTTCACCAAGCTTTTTGAGCATGTGGCATTTGACTTCATTGGTGAACACTATCTGAGATCCCTGTTCTGTGCGATGGAAGCACACTACCAAAGTCGTGTGAATAGGTGGATGGCATGGCTGTGGCACAGACATTTCAGCAATCCATGGTTAGGTTTCGCTGCAATAACTTCTGCTTTCATAGTATTATGCAGTATTATGCAAACTGTTCTTGCTTTCTTGTCATACATAGGATAGAGCACAGCTTCAATTAAGAACTTGTAGTTACTAGAATCAAGCCCGCATTTTTCTACTGTAATTCATTTTCTTCACACGTTCTTGTGAATACAACATCGATCTATCCATTTGTTTTATTACCATAAGGATTAAAGGAGCCAACAAATTTGTTCTGAGTGCCTACACGTTAATCAGGGAAAAGGGGAGATTCGTAACAATTTGATCCTAGTGAGCCTATATTATGACAGTGGATATTGATCTATATATAGATATGTATAGAAAATATAATTGTATTTAACTATATTTATAGAACTATAAACGAGGGTAGTACATTAAGTAGTGTTGTACTTTCAAATAAACCTTAATATAGATATGTGCAATTAACATCAAATCTTTTAGTCTAAGGAAATTAAATTGAGATAGACTAAAATAAAAATCTAATAAGATTTATATATGAAAATATTTGATTTTTTATACTTAACAAAACTTTAGCAATATTCTAACATTTTAATTTTAAGTCTTTTCTTATTATTTTCTGCTATGTTACTTTTAATATTTTTATATCTCTCCTTATATTATCGCTGTGTCTTAGATTTACTTATACACATGTGCATCTAAAAGTCTATATTGGATATATCCAAACCATCTCAACCGGTGTTGGACAAGTTTTGTTTCAATCGATACTAGTCTATTATATATATCATCATTTTAGATCCCATCTATTCTTGTATGCTTACAAATCTAATGTAATATACGAATATCTATAACACATAACTATTAAATATGTTGTCTTTTTATATATCAATATATCATACAACATCGTATATATAATTGCTATTCTATAAAACTTATTCTCTAGCTTTTTAATATTTTATTCACTTTATTTTGATTCTATAGCTAACATCTTCATTAATATATTTATCTCTATATTATTGATCATAAATAGCAAAAGTTTTCTTCTTGCACACTACTTGACCATTCAAACTAATATTTCTCGTCTCATGTGAAGTAGTATCAAAGTCACATCTCATATATTCATTTTTAGTTCTGTTGAGCCTAAAACCTTTTGACTCTAGAGTTTATCGTCACAACTCTAATTTCTTATTTACTCCCTCTTGACTTTTATTAACTAGTACTATATTATTAGCGAAAAGCATACACCAAGTAATATCATCTTATATACCTCTTGTAACCTTATCCATGGCTATATAAAAAAAAGGGTTAAAAGCCAATCTTTGATATAATCTTATTTTAATCGAGAAGTCATCTATATCCCTATCACTTATTTGAATATTTGTTATAATATTATTGTAGATATCTTTAATGAGGGTAATGTCTTTATGCTTATTCAAAGTCCATCACATAGTATTTCTTAGTATTTTATCATAAACTTTATTCAAATCAATAAAAAAACATGTGTAACTTATTTTTTTCTCCTTGTACTATGATTTGTCTTATTAAAACATTGATTATATGGTTGATTTTTTTCATAAAACCAAATTAATTTATAGAGATTCGTGTCATTCATTTTAAATGATGCTCAATAACTCTCTTCTATATATGTCTTGTTAGCTTAATTCTCTAGTATAATTTTATTCTTATAGACTAATATTAATATATTTCTCCTTCACTCTTAAAATATCTTGGTTGATCTGAACAACTTAGTCAATCATATTATATCTATATCTATGAGTAATTTTCATATCTCGATTAGAATATCTTCAGGACACATCATCTTACCTCTATCATCCTTTTTAATGCCTTTATCTTAGATTTTTTGTTGCTCTATATAAAACAGCTATTGGTGTTATCAAAAGTAACTTGTTCTTATTTTTACCATTAAATCTAGATATATGCAATCATGCAGCAAATTCAGCTAGTTATTCATTTCTGTGGTAAAGATTCAGGGGGAATTCTCTATATATCACTAATGTTTTTATAGTAAATATACTTCTCCTTTCAGATTTATGTGGTGTTTTTGTTGTTGTTGAAGAATACACAGTACACAGTGCACTATCATTGTAATTTTATACAAGATATTTCTTCTACGGAACTTGAGTAGTTACCAAAATTTTTATTCATACCTCTATATACCTCAGTGTTAGGATATACAGATTAGCAGTAATCAAGCTAGACATGCTACCATCAATTTGCAAGCCCTTGTTGCCTGCATATAGCAGCTTCTCAAAGCTCAAGAAATGTGCGTACAAATCATTAAGAGACATCGGTCCTTAGATTGTCGTCACCGACGTCAAAAGATGATCATCCTTATCGACACCAGATAGCATATAATTTCATCATTTCCTCCATCAAGAACAGGCTTTCCAGTAGCAAATTGGAGTTTTAACCTACAATTGATCGATCTGGTGAAAAAAAAATGACATAGCCTGTCATGGGTCATGCCGAAACACATGGCGTGGCATCATCTCTCAGCTGCGTCAGCTTAATCGGCATGGCAACAAGTTGATGTGGCAATGGATTGTGATGTTTATATCCATGTAGCAGTCGGCCAGTGGCGTGTGGTAGTATATAAATGCCACGTTAGAAATAACGGCATACGTAAAGGTTCAGTTTTGAAAATAACTTTAGGGATATGTAAATAAAATAGTATTAAAAGGTCTAAACAATAGATTTTTTTAGCACCCCCTGTAAAAACACATGTTAAAGTACTGGCGCAAACATTGAAAAATTAACATTACAAGAAGATAGAAATACACAACACCCAAAAGCATATGCAACAAGGCAATGCGGATCATGTAACGAGGAGAGAATTGAAGCTGGAACAAATCGGATAATTCTTAAAACAGCATGCAATAAGTAGAAGGATAAAATGTCTCTATATCCTCTTGCTGCAAATCTATGTCAAATTTTGTGCTTGTAGCCCTTTGAGAGCCGAAACATCAATGAATTGAGAGACTAAAATAACTCATCGATCGTCTTACGTAGCACAGGAGAAAAGAAGAGGGCATGTCGGATGGTAGCATTTTCATAAATATAAACTGAATATCAAAACATGGTAGATAGCCTAACATTCTGATACTCTTGTAATTGTAACTTATTATCTTTATTAATAATAAGAGAGATAGCACACCACAAATTTATAGCTCTGACCCTGAGATCAAAGTTACTAGTAACATTCTTTTTCCTGAGGAGCAACGGCGATTCCTCGCCATCTTAACAAAGCTTTTCTCCCTTCGAAGCGCAAGGTCCAAGGTAAGGAGGATGGAAGACTGGTACCTTTGTAGCGTAGGCCTTGGATTCAGAGAAACTATCCTTTGTTCCTGAGGAAAGAGGCAAATAAGTTAGTTTGTTTGCACAGGGAGGAAAAAGGAACAGAAGAATAAGCAACTGCCACCTTTCACGCGGGGTGCAGAATGTGTCCTCTGTACGTCCTCCTGGAGGCCTGGAACATCCCTCCCAAGAGCTGAAGAGATCAACTGATCAGCAAAAACTGCTAGCAACAACATGGCCAGGACGAGAGAAACTTTGTTCTTCATTTTTGTTCTGATGTAGTGGTGTGGGAGCTGTTCCATTTGATCGATGTGGAATCACTATAAATGGGAAGAGCAGAAGGCAGTAACCACAGTGGAGAACTGTTCCATTGAGCACGTGCCTGCCCACCACATCAATAATAATGCAGCATGTGAGGAATGGGAATCAATATCTCCAGCTGGGACTATGCTGTTGAGGATGGTTTTTATTAAGGCTGGAGCACCCAAGTTAGGTGCTACAAGACATGCATTTTAGCTCTTAAGTCGTATTGTTGAACACATGCCATTCTATGGTCAATGTTATACTTAGTACATCGGCCAAGTGAGCACCATCCCGGTCCCGAGCGACCTTTGTGTGGCCATCTCCTGAGACCTGCCTCAGGCAACACGCCATCCCTGCTTAGGAAACACACATAAAAAAATGTCAGTTGACTATTGCAAAAGAGTTTTGACAATTAATCTGGGATATAGCGTGTGACTTCAGCGTTCAAACTATATGTGCATCCCCAGCAAACAAAAAAAATGCAAATATTGGAAGTAACTCAATTAATTACGTTTTTTAATGATGAAATCATATGAGTGCTTACATTTATATTTATGACTAATTATTATTTCAGTAATAGATATTAACAACAAGGTGTCAGTGATATCTTTATCAATCTTAAGATATAATCGGTCTAGCTTTAAAGATATTTATAAGGGAAGAATGATAATGTGTTTGTAGGGTAAGTGTGCATATGTTATGAGCACATGTACTGTGTTTCTTTAAAAAGAGTTCAAAAAATATTAGTCCATTAGCGTTCCCGAAATTGTAAATCCATCATAAATTATTTAACCAAGGTGCTGAGATATGTCAGGTTTCAAACCCCGGCCATGCAGTACCCCCAACCAGCCAAATGGTAGAATGGAATGTGGTTGCACTATTGTGAACACTAAACAGGAAATAGGAGCAAGAATTGTGAATAGTTGAAAGACCACAACTGGGGTAATATAGAGTGATTTATTTTGCTCCTAAAATACCATTAAAAACTTAACTATCAAAATTTTAACTATTGAAAACTAAATCAAGATAATACCAGATGATCGAACTTTATAAGATAGCTAAATATCTAGATAAACTCATATAAATTATGAGCAGAGTTTTTAACTTTATTACAAGTCATGATGTATCTTACAAGATCTAAATGTCAAATAACAAACAGTACAAAACAACTTATTTTTTAGTGACTTTAAGGTTTTTTAGAGATTGACTCTTATAAGGCAAGTAAAGAATCAAATGAGTTGGAGAAAGAAGAGAAACTCATATAAGAAGTATGTACAAGAAACAATATCTAAAATTTAAATTGTAGTATGAAAATTTAAATTATGAAATTTAAATTAGAACGACAAAATTAATTCTGAAAAAAGTGCCATTTTATTCATTGAAATATGTTTGCAAAGCTTTTATAGGCTTACAAAATTCTCTCAAGAGCTCTCTAAAACTCTTCTAACCTTGTCTCATCTTCTTTATAAAACTTCTCTTAACCCTCTCACCAATTCTCTCCTAAGATGTTTAAAGGTGTAAAACATTCTCTTGTATACGTTTTTCTTATGTTTTTCAAGGGTGGCTAAATAATCAATAAGAAAAAGTTCAAAATACCCCTAGGGAGAAACTCTAGCTCAGATACTTGATCCTTATATATGAAAAAACATGTATCATGTAACCAAACACACAAAAGATCATAAAGTCCAACCACTGGCCACAGAGAATCCGTCGCCACAACCTTTTTCTCCATCCACGCCAACAAAAAGCCGACACATGGGCCTGAGGGATCCTATGCTCCCATGCGCGTGCTAGGAGCCATGCCCATCAGTTGCCATCGTACCTGCCTCTCACGCGTTGTGCACGTTGGGACAATATCCTCGTGCATGCTTGTGCCCTCGCGCTGGGCGGCGCCGCTCTGTGCTCGCGAGCGCCTCACGCGCTTTGAGCCGCCGTACTTCCGCTAGGCTGAGTCGCGCATTGTGGGTTGCCCGGGCAGACTTCACATCACACCCGCTGTCGTTCCCCTAGCTAGGCTGAGCCGGCTCACCTTGGGTTGTGCCTATGCCGCCCGTCTAGACTGACGCCGCCATGGCCACCTCTCTTTCTTCCTCTTTTTCTTTTCTTTTTCTTCTCAAAGTTCTTCACGAATTTTCAGTACTTGGGACCTTCCCGTGTACATGACCACACTTTTAACACTTACAATTTTTTATCATAAATATATAAACTAACACATGATTTTTCAATAATAAACAAACTTAGCATAACTACGACAATTTACAATTGGTATGTTAAATAACAAAATATTCAACATCATTCAACAAATGCAGAGAATAAAAATCCTGGATGCAACAGTGTGTTGCTTCTAGATGTGCAAATGGTAGATGCTACAATTACAATGGTCAAAGGGCATGTCTTCATATTGTAACCCAAAAAAGGGGAATGCGATTGCCATAAGAAAGGGAACTGTATTTGTCTTGCTCAAGCTCCAGGAGATGAACCAATTCTTGATGATAATTTCAATCAAAATATTAGCATTCCTTTTATTCCAAATTCTAGGATATAACATGCAGGTGAAAGGATAAAAATGGTTGTTCCAGGCCTTAGCAGCAAATGGATTTGGATTGTACCAGGTACATCGGTTAATCAAATCCTAGTCTGAATCCGCTGAGCGTTTACCTAGGAGCAACATAAGACAAAACAGTAAGGACAGTCTGTACGACGGTACAGAAAAGAACAATAGCTCCAGCCAACCCTGCCACGGCCAGCCATGGGTTGCTAAAATGTTTGTGCCTCAACCATGCAAACCATCTGTGAAGACGATTCTGATAATGTGCTTCAAGGGCTAAACATAGAGGCTTAAGGTAATAATTCCCATACATATCAAAGACCACACCTTTCGTCAGCTTGGTAAAAAGTTGTGATATTTCTCTATCTGTGCGCAAATGGTGGGCAACAATCTCATTTCGAGACAGGAGTGCTACATCATCAGGCATGCTCATAAGCTTAGCCATGAAAAGGACATAAGTGGTGACATCATTTCCTACTTTCGGAGAAGTCTGCTCCAATGCTATGAAGTTCCTGAAAAGAGGGCCGGTACTTTCATCTACAAATAAAAAAGGAATTTCCAAAACACCATCTCTGAGCTTTATGTCCAGGAGAGAATGAGGATTACCCTCAAAATATAATCTCCTCCTAAATTTAATTCCAGCTTCATGATATTGTGTTGCCCGGCGCCACTGATATGGGAAATGACCATCCTGTGACAAACACTCGAGTCTGATTCATTGGCATGCTCAATATTCAATGACAAGTAATTTCTCAGTTCATGTTTCATTGAATTACCCAATTCCTCTATCTCAACATCTGATATACTGTCTTCCATTTCAGTCATTTTTTACTTCTCCTTGAAACCTTTACAGTAGTCACATGCAAAGATAAACAACTGTTATAACAAGGTAGAGGAAAAAAGAAAGAAAATGGCATAACTCATATATAAAATAAATAAAAACAACTAGTGGTGTATAGTTTTGTACAGTGCAACAAATGTTTGATTGAGGAATAACTCCAAGATTGCTTTCACTTGACTATTTCAGAGCAGACCTTTATACAATTTCAATTACAGAGTTCATTGGCCAATCTGGATAACTCGCAACTAGACGATCACTGGAGCTACATCTGGAAAAATGACCAACTGCTCGTTTAAAGCTTATATGGTATTTATGAGATAACTGAAGCTACCAGCCCCTTTTGATTGGCTTTGTAAATGATCTTGTCAGCATTAGGCACAAATTTCACTTTTGGCTCTAATCAACGATAGACCCAATACGAGGAATCTTTAAAGAAGAAAGAAGTTTCAACTGCAGCAAGATAAACTTGTTTTTATGTGCACACAATGAATGTAAGAAGCTTTATGAAGTAGTTTATTATGTCCCTTTGCAAGAAGAACACTGAAACTATCTTTACCGTCAGCGAACAACAAATTCTCGTCATGCATGAAGAGATTGCTTATTTCAAACATAACCTGCAGTTGCATTTCTTTGGGGAAATTATTATTATGGTAACATGGTGTGTTTGGTTGTCTCAGAATGGCAAGATTTCCAAATGGTTTGAGCTGTTCTTTCAAGCATGGAAATATCTTTTCAATAAGAAATTTGCCCATGGTTACTCATAGAGTGCAAGCAAAGTAATTTATAATTGTCGAGAATTAGCTAACTAGTTTGTCATAATTTTATTTCATTTTAATAAACTAGCATATTAGTAATTTATTAAATATACTAATACAATAGGAGCAATGTTATATGATTGGCTGATTGATCCTGTTCGCCATGGCACCGATCAGACAGTTAATCACAATTAATTGTCCATCAAGCCGATTAATCAACCCTAATCAGACGAGAAACTAGAGCAAAGGAAGGGATGAGAAGTAGAGCAAAGGTATAGGAAGAAGATGGAGAGGAGGTACGCTAACCATTGGACAAGGAGATTATTTTCGTACCCATTGCCGAGGGTGCTTGAGGTAGGCTGCAGGCACTCAGGTAGCCATCTCGAGGGGGGAGAGCAAATTAGCAGAGAAGGTGGTGACGACTGGCGAGAGTTGCGACCAGTGAGGTAGAGAGCAGCAAGCGAGAGAGAGGCAGAGACGCGATGGCGACTAGGGAGAGGTGATGGGAGGGGGTTAAACCCTATAGGGAATGGGCTGGCCCAACTAAGCAACTTCCTTGATCATTTCCCCTCTAATCGGACGATTAATCACGATCAGCTGATGATTAATCGGACGATTAGAAACTGATCAGCTGATTAACTTAGGTCACCTAATAGAGTTCGTGGGATGATCAGGATGATTAATCGTGATTAATCAGACGATCAGATAATATTGAGTAGAGTCTCTCCTACCGTTTCCCTTCAGAAAAACCATTTAAAGTATTTAGATTTGATTCATCAAAATCATAGGTGTAGATTCGTCTCAAAAAATAATTTCATACTATTATAGCTCAGTAGGGTATTACAAACACTTTTATAATATCAATTAGTAGTCACTGTTGTATTTTAAAAACCAAGTGGATGTTCTAAACCACATGTACTTGGTAGCACCGGAGTTATTTTCAATTTGCAAACAGGTATAACTTTCCACTATTGGAATTGGTTGCCAAGCACCGCCACTATATTCTACCTCAGCAATGACCTTGAAATTTATCTCAAACATAAGCATGTCATGCTGTGGCAACTTTTTAACTCAAACTTCTTGTGGCATCTATTCGAATGTCACCTCCCACCTGGGAGAGTCCCCTTGAAGTACATGGTGGAATATCCCTCTTCATGTTATTCACCAACTTGACCCATGCTGCTCATCGCCTGCATCTCCAGCAAAAACGGCTTTTACTCCGATGCATAAAGGAAATTTATCTAGTCTGTAGCTCAGTACACAAGAACTCTGTTGTACTTCTCTTTCATTTCTATAGTTGCTACATATCATTCAAATGAATTTGGGGGCGAGCACACCAACGTCTAAGAAGTTTGCTTAGCTCAAGTATAGGCTGGTCAACTTCTCTCTGTGGCTCGAGATACGCGCGCCGAGGACCGTGGGTTTCAGTCGGCTTCAGTGTGACGGTGTAGGTGCGGCCGTATCAGTCAATTTGACCCTAAATTGACAAGAAGGTCGGACGATGGCCGATACGAGCCCTCGCTATCGGCTGACTGCCCATAGGAACGAGCCAGTCATTGGCCGCGTCTAGATAGCTCCTGTTATCGGCTAATCGCCGATAGGAATCAGGGCACGCTTCTATTGGCTGGGGAGCCGATGCAGGCGTAGGCGGATGTTGACAAAAGATACGACGCCTTTAGGTGTAGTGGACGCGAGGCTCTGATCCACCGGCCGCAGAGCCGATAGAGGTACAGGATGGAGATGGTAGCACGAGATCCATCGCCCGCCGTGACGACGCCGCTGGCACCAAACCTCAAAGATCGGATCTAACTGAGACAGTACGAGAATGAGGCCAACAACAACGAGATGGTAGACGCCGGATTGGACGTGTTGAAGCAAGGGTGAAGCGAACCCATTGGCTAGGTGAGCCGATGAGTGGACGTCTCTCTAGAGACAGGGGCGCGTCGGCCTTCCAGCCGATGCGCTTGGCATGGCGCTCGAAGGGAAATCTCTGAAGACCTAGTGCGTATTGGCCGAGGAGCCGATATGCTGGGCGTGACGCTCAATGTACAGATAACTCATTGGCTAACACTCTGATGAAACGCCGTACAGAGACCTATAGGCCTAAAACTTATTCCACTATCGCAGCCTCATAGGTCGGACCTAACCGATGCAGCACGAGACCGACGACGGCGGAGAGAGTTTGATAGACCGATAGGTCCTACACGGACGTGATGCGATACATCCTATCAGCTTAAGAGGTCGAACCTAACCGATACAGCCTTAGATAGAACGATACATATTGAGATAGTGGTGGGACTTACGCCTTCGCCGAAGATCGGATCTAACCGATGCAGCCCTGCGTCAAAAGTCAGACCCCGTCGGTAGAAACCTAGATAAACTAGGGTGGCGATGCGTCGAGGTTGTATTGATCTAAGGATTGATATGTTGATTCCTCATTACATATTTCCAGGGGTTTATATTTATACCCTAGAATTACAGAGTCCGACGCGTTTACAACAACCATCAGACGTTATTTTCTAACAGAGATAAAGAAAAATATCTCTAAGGAAGTAAACTAACTAACTAAATCTTCTTATCCATATAAGATAGGATAGATTACTCTGCCGTGAACCACGGCTCCTCCTCAAACTCAGTCTCATCCGGATAATCTTCTATTCTAGGACCGAGTCTTTTGTTGCATCAATCCGATTAGCTTCTTCCCTATAGCAATTGGACACTTCTACGCTTCAGTCGATCGTCTTTCCAATCTATCGCTGTGCTTTCCAAATTTTGGTATTCACATGCCCCCCAATTTTGAAGAATGAAGACTCATACTTCGAAATTCTCTTCCTTTCCTAATAATCGGCTTTCGTAAGCCGATACCACATGCATCACATGTGCTAAACTGTTAAACTCTTAGGAAGAAAATTTTCACCTGATGCGACTTGATAGCCCTTAGAAGGCCAAATCGGCTAACTGTTTCTCGCTCAGAATAAGACTATAACATCGGCATCTGATGTCCTGAAACATTGGATGTACTCTACAACTAACTCATTGGGTCTCTGTCTAACCGATATCAAATCTGATAGTCTCATTTCTTTCTCAGCAAAGAAATATCTATGGAATTGCTGCTCTAGATCGGCCCATCCTTTAATCGAGTTCGGTGGTAACGAAAAAAAACCATGCAAAGACTGATCTAGAGAGGGATAATGGAAAGAAATGGACTCTGAGGGCTTCTTCAGCCGATGCTTCTTCACACTGTGCTAAGAATCGGCTGATGTGTTCTATTATAGATATATTGTCTTGCCCTAAGAACTTGGAGAAATTTGATATCATGTATCGACGAGACAATGGAACTCTATCAAACCATTCTGGATACGGGTGCCGATACATAACTGTTGGATCTTTGGGTTTGATACTAAATTATTCTTTCACCGTGTCTACAATTCTAGTTAACCAATCTTTCTCTCTTAGAATATCTCCCTGATCATATAGAGGTGGATATGGCACCCGATTATGCCTGTGATACTCTCTATAATAATTACTCTAAAAGAATTCTAGAGATACCTCCTACCGTTGCTCCCTGAATCGATCTTGTGTTGGTGGATACATGTTTGCCGATAGATCCCTCTTATTTTGCCAAGTTTTCTAAAATAACTTTGTCTCTATCGGCAAAGGTACATGATCTTAATTAGGCTCATGCGCCGATGATTCTTGTATCGTCTTCTTGATCAGATCTTGTAGTGTATCCATCCATACTCCCGATGGATTACCAAATACTTGATAAAATGCTTCGTTGAACATCTCTTGCAACGGTGGAAGAATTCATAGGTGATGAATGGCCTGATTTCTTCATCAAAACATATTTTGGTAACTGCGCTTTTTGAATCGGGCCTTGTTTAGTCATACTGAAGGATTTTAAACAGAGTTTCTAAAAGTTGTCTATATTCTGCTCTATATGCTACCTCTGATTTTCATTCAGATCTTCCATGGTAACTGAAACTATAATATACTGAAACTATAATATACTCATCGGTTTCTTTTTCGGACGAATATGCCTTGAAATCAACCTTTTCTTTAGACATATTAACAACAAGATGCTTCTCGGGTTGATAAGTAAAAAATTTTAACTTCTAATCAGGCAATTGTACAGTCTCGCTGGTTGATAAATGGAATTATCACACCAGCCGATAAAGGATGTTTAGTCGACGAACGATCTTCAAATTTCTTTAGCCGTTGAATGAAATCCCGTTCAATCGGCTGATAAATGTAGATTTCTATACCACCGGCCGATGAACGACACCTCCGGGTATAGCGGACGCGAGGCCCTGATCTATCGGTCGCAGAGCCGATGGAGGCATAGGATGGAGATGACAGCTTAACCGAGACAGTACGAGAATAAGGCCAACGACAATAGGATGGTAGACGCTAGATCGGACGTGCTGAAGCAAGGACAAAGCGAACCCATTAGCTAGATGAGCCGATGAGTGGACATCTCTCTGAAGACAGGTGCGCATCGGTTGGAAGCCTGACGGGCTTGGCGTGACGCTCAGCGTACAGATAACTCATCGGCTAACACTCCGATGAAACACCATACAGAGACCTATAGGCCTAAAACTCCTTCCACCATCGGTAGCCTCGTAGGTCAGACCTAACCGATACAGCACGAGACCGATGACGGTGGAGAGAGCTTAATAGACCGATAGATTCTACACGGACGTGATGCGATACATCGTATCGGCCTAAGAGGTCGAATCTAACCGATGCAACCTTAGATAGAACGAAACATATTGAGATAGTGGCGGAACATACCCCTTCGTGAGAGATCGGACCTAACCGATGCAGCCCCGCGTTAAGAGCCAGATCTCGTCGGTAGAAACCTAGATGAATTAGGGTAGCAATACGCTGATGTTGTATTGATCTAAGGATTGATATGTTGATTCCTCATTACATATTTTTAGGATCTATATTTATACCCTGTATTTCTTAACAAAAATAAAAGAAAATATCTCTAACACTAAATCTATAAATAAGATAGGATAGATTATCCTACCGTGAATCATGGCTGTTCCTTAAACTCGGTCTCATCCGAATAATCTTCTATTATGAGATCGAGTCTTTCCTTGCTTCAATTCGATTGGCTTCTTCTCTATAGCAATCGAACACTTCTGCACTTCAGCCGATCGTCTTTTTAATCTATCGCTAGCTTTCCAATTTTTGTACAAGAAGACAGTGAGGGGCGCCGGAGCGGAATGGAAGAAAATTTAGGGCTAAACTTTTGGAGAAATTCTGAGCTCTAATCCTCCACATTGGACAGAAGCCAGCATAGTCTTCCATATATCATACAACTACGTCAAAAAATATATATATCATACAATTAAGTACTAGTTGTGTACGAGTGTTTGCAATCGTCAACAGTGGCACCCCGCAGCCCCAGGATACAATTTCCTAACGCCTAAGCGTTCCAAAACCGCCGGCATGAAGGAAGAAGATGCGTTTGTATTTGTTGTAAAAAATTGTAGATTAATCAGAGTTGGCGCCGCATCCAAAACGCCAATAAATAATAGCTAGGATCGCACGGGGAAACGATCTAAAACACTGTTTACTTTCTTCAAGATGTGATGGGACAGAATACCGTACCTCGTAGACACGGGGGACCTCCGGCGGCCGCGGCAGGAGACGCCGGTGCGGTGGAGGTGGGCACCGATGTCCGACGATGGGGGTAATGGGGAGGGTGACATTGGAAATCTGGAATTGGGGACGGTGAGCGGCGGATCATATGCGCTGGTGACTTGGGTTAGCCGGGCCGACGGATAGGTCCCACGACTATGGATCCGTACCCCAATCTGATCCGGCCCATTTCATCTTTCAAATAGTACACAGACAATTATGATAAACTGGTAATATCGTTTGGTACAAATTTACAATTGTTTTTGGGCATTTTGGCGTTTGGCATGTAATCTATGTTGAAAACAATAGTACTATTAAATTGTAAAATTATGGAAAGGTGTTAGAGATCATCTAGCTGGATAACATTTCTTTAAGAGACTCGACAGTTGGACAACATTAATTTTATGTAACCTTAATTTGATCGTTAAAAAAACTAAATATGGAGTGGAAAATTTATACACACAAGCTGTTTAAAAGGTTCATTATTCCCTGAGCTAATTTCATGTCTAAAATTGTTATGTATGGGAAATTAAGTAGCTGAACTAGAGCCCCCCAAGCTTGAGATTTCGATTTTCGTTCACATGATGCATGCTGTCCATTAAATGCTATACAAGCGTTTCTTTGCTAGCTGTAACATGGAAACGTGACTTCCGATCTTCCCCTCTTCCAATTCAGTGACCACATACTACTGAACGAGTTCTATTTGGGGTATAAATTCTGCAGAAGAACAACCTCCCAGCACAGAGCACACATAGCAACAATGAAGAACACAGTGACTCTCTTCTTGGCCGTGTTGTTTCTACTCTTTGCTGATCTGATGATGATCTCTTCTGCTCTTGGGAGAGATGTTCTAGGCTTTCCGGAGGACAGCAACATCAGTAGGCGCCACAAACGAAGGAGCCATTCTGCAACTAGCATAAACGGTGGGTTTAACGGCTTACTACTTAGTTTCTTCTTTTATTAATGAAATGTTTTGTTCTGCTTAATTCAGTTCCCTGTGGCGAACTTACATGCCACTTCTTCAGAACCGAAGCCCAGTTTGTCCGAACGGCAGGGCTACGTTGCTCTGCAACCGATTTCCCATTCTATTTATCTTCCGCCGTGCGCTTCGATGGCCTCGCTACACGCAAGCAGGGACAACTAGGGAGAAAAGCTTCGCTAAATAGAGCAATTGAACAAGTGCTAATTAGGCAACCCCAGTTTCTGACCAAAGGAAGGAAAAAAAAGATAATTTCAATCGAGATCCTGTAAAGCTATACACTTGCACGGTGCTATTTTCCCTCCTCCTTTATATGAAAAATCGTTGGTATATAAAACCGAAATTTCTCATCAGTGTATAGCATCGAAATATTTCAGTGTAGTTTAATACCACTAAAATAATCCATTGAAATTGTATATATTGTTACATTTTGTGCCACTCCATTTTTTTTCTAAATACTTGTCACCGAATAGTACTTATATTTAAACTTTTGACCACTCATCTTATTTATTTAAAAAATATAAATATTTATATAAGATTTATTATAAAAGCAGGTTGCATTGTGAACACAAGCATTAAACTTCGATTTAGTGTACTATAACCATTTACAAATATTAGTGGTTAAAGTTGGGACTGGTTAATGATGACAAATATTTAGTAACGAATAGTGTAAATTATTTTATATTATATTTTGTGATGCAGGGTCTATATTGTTTGAATCTACAACAGGATGATCGGTTGCTTTTGCTTGCCCTGTGGCTACAGCCCGCGGTTGACTTGCTGCTTACTGCCCTAGGCAGCTGAACAGCCTCTAAAAAGTTGGGCTTTAGTAATGCCTAATTTTTCCGCACGGTAACCGGTGTTTGATTAAAAAAATATATTTCAACAATTGTTTTTCAAAAAAGGTAACTACACGAATACTACCTAGTCCCCCACAATGAACAGAAGCTTGAAAAATTTTCCATTTTATCCTCGTAAAATTAAGTTATTATGCACGGATGTTTGCCATTGCCAACGATGGCACCGCGCAGGATGGGGCATTAAAGGAAGCCATTTCCTGACTGTCCAAAAGCGCGGCACGAAGGAAGAAGATGGGCTTATAACATCAGCAATAATAAATCCTTTCAAGTTAAAACCTAAATTATGGTTTAGATCATATTAATAATTTTTTTAAGTAGATATATCTTAATCTTTCATCTCTATTCTTCTTCTTATGTTAATTTCGGTATACTTATACTTTTTCTAATATTATAATCTTCATTTATAATTCTATAATGTATTAATGCCTTTAGAATCTCCTTTAGACATGACTAAACCACGTTAGACAATCTTTTTTTTAATTGGTACTACCAATGACGTATATTCTCGTTCTAGACTCAATTTATTCTTGTATACATATAAATCTAACGTAACATACAAATTTCTACATTGTTGAATATGTTATGTTTTTTAATTGTCATTTTATAAAACTTATTTTTTAACTTCTACGGTATATTCTTATTATAAATAATGTCAAATGTTTGATGTCCTGTTTTGTTTCTATGGCTAATGTTTGCTATTAGATAATAATGATGAAAAATTAGTTTTGAGCAAAATTGGTAAAATAGTTTATATTGAAATTGACAAATATATTTTATATTAAAATTGACAGTATTGAATTAATTTTTATATTAAATTATTTATTTAAAATATATGATGAGCATATGTATGTGCGTTGACATAAGTTAGGTTACTCTATTTCTATTTCTAGAAACGATTGTTCTCTCTATTTATATAGGCGACTTAAGATCAACCTTAATCAATGGTAAGGATCAGGACTATGTTTAGGGATGAGTGGAGGTCTAGCATGGTCGGGATGTTATGTGATAAGGTAAGACTAGAGTCACAAAATCTTAGAGTTAACATCGATCAACAGTGGGATGGGGACTAGGTTTAAGGAAGCTGAGTTCTAGAATGGTTAAGGATATTGGGTGATAAGATTGGATAAAGTTGTCATATAGTGGATGGACACCATGTAAGGAGAATTTTGTAATGGGGTTTACAAGTTATACGTACAAGGTCGGAAAAATCTTAGAGAAATTCGGGAAGAAAAATAAAAGGAAAATTAGAGAATGATGGTTGTTATAGTGCATCAAGATACTATAGCCTAACAGACTGTAGCTCACGTTACTATAGCTGGATGTGCCGGTAGTCTGATCTAGAGTCTAGTTAGTAAAGAAAGATATTAATTTAGAGAATCGTAATAAGTTTGGAAATTGAGTAGTCGAATCATAGTAGAAATAGTTGGAGATAGAATTTTTTGGTATAAATAGAGGGTAATATGTGAGGGGTTGAGACAGAAAAAATTGAGAGAGTTTTTTAACTTTTGTAAGTATAATTTTAGGAATAAAGTTAAAGTTTGTCGGTATTTTGTGCAGAATATATTCTCTCTTTTTTGCATACCTAACGTTTGATTTTAGATTAAATTATTTCCTTTAGGTTTTAATTTGATTTCTTTGATCCAAAATTTAGCTAGAGTGTTTTCTACTTTTCTGAAAAGTTTGATCGATGAATTATTTTCAGATGTCGTATTATTAATTAATTAGTGCTTAATTAATTTCCATGAACTAATTTTGTTTCGTTAATATCTTGAGATCTAAAAGTCTGATTGAGATGATTTCAGTTAGGTTTGTTTGTAAATTTTGTCTAGATTGTTCTGCAATTTTTTTTAGGTCAATCGTAGTTTCAGATCTTCATTTATAATCTATTTAGTAACGGAATGGTGTTCGATCCAGATTCCAAAAACATTGTTTTTTAGGTTTTGTGTTCAAAAAAATTTGGTAAATTTTTATTTTGCCTTTCACAATCATTCACCCCCTCCGATTGCTTTCTTCAAGTGATTCGATCCTACATTGGAGCAAGGTTATTTTCTTAATTGATCTTAACCGATAATTAGGAAATATATCGATGAATATATATATTTCACAAAACCTTGTGTTTTCGATGGTGTTGATTTTTAATATTAGAAGGCTAAGATGGAGGAATATATTCAAGCTCAAGACTTTACTATATGGGAGAAGATCTATAAGTCATATCAAGTTCTCGAAAATGATGAAGTGACAGCGATGAATCTATTACAAGTAGAGGCTAACAGCAAGGCGAGAAATTTGATTATAGAAGGGCTAGAAAGAAGCAAATTTGATCGTATGTTACATCTCAAGTCAACATATGAGATATGGAAAGCACTTTATGATTATCACAAAGGATCAAACACGGTAAAAGAAGTACGCTAGGATATGTATAAAAAGGAATACATACATTTTGAGATGAATCCTGATGAATCTCTGGATGAACTCTTTACTCGCTTTAATAAGATTCTTAGCAAGCTGCATTCTGTTAATATTATTTATTCTGAGGCTTAAAATTCTCATCAATTGATAGGAGCTTTAGATATGTCTATATGACAGATAAAGGAAACATCAATTAGAGAATCTACTGCCATGAGTACACTTACTTCAGATTTACTTTATTCTAAATTAAAAACTTATGAGCTAGATGTTGTCGATAGAAAAAATATTGCTAATAAATCAATAGCTTTAACTTCACAAACTAGCAACTCTATTGGTGTTAATTCTTCAACTAGTTTTACTTTATTTGCTTTGTCTTTACTAACCGATGAACAGCTAGAATAACTACCTAAAAATGATTTAGCACTCCTCTCCACATGCTTTTAAAGTGCTTTGTAGAATTTTGATCTAGAAGGAGAACAAATGGTGGAGAACAACAAAGATGTTTTGAACACAATTCTCTTAATCATCTTTGTCTTAAATGTCCAAAATTTTTGGCAAGAATTTCTAAGGATGAAAATGAGGAAGAAGATGAAGAAGAGTGAAAAGAACTGATCATTCAAAAATACTAAGAATAAGGGGTATTTAAACAAGAATATAGTACACTGTGTTCTTTGTGCTCTTGAACAAGTGAATCTGAGTGATGTGGGCCCTAAGAGTGATGACAACACTCTCCCAAAGATAAGAAAATTTTGATTGGGCTATGTATGATGGCAAATAGCAGAAATGTCACCAACAGTGATATCGACAATGACAGCGACAATAAGGTATAACCTTCTTATAATGATTTAGCTTGTGCAGTTGAAAAACTGGTTACTTTATTAGAAAACAAAGATAAAAAGATTAAGATATAAGATACTTTGGTTCAATAATTAAATGCTAAAATTGTAAGACTTAAAACTTTAACTTTGATAGATGATTCTTACAAATTATGTGACCTAGTTTATGTTGAATTTACTTCTCCAGGAGATATGCATACTTCTACTTTGAAAGAACTCAATCTTGGAAAAGAGAAAAATGAAAAGCATGTTTGTGTAGTTGCAAAATCAGATTATTGTGATAATTGCAATTCTCTTAAGTTGAAGCTAAAGGATGCTAATATTAAAATTGCTCTTTCATGCTCTAATTATATAAATAAAGATAAATTTCAGCATGTTTTTTTTAAAAATTGTGCCACCCTTTTAAATTGTATTGATTATTTACGAGGAAAGATGAGAACTATTTTGAATTAAAACACTAGTTCTCAAAAATTTAAAATGGGCTTGGATTATGATCCTTATGATTATGCTAAGACTCATGCTCTAACTGTTGTTAAATCTCTTGATAGTGTTATAATTGGGATTACAGATAAATCTAAAAAGATAATCTTTATATCTAGTTATGTTATGTCATCTACTAGCATAACAAGTACAAGTGTCGTTTCTATTTCTAAGAGTAAATACATTGTTAAGTACACTTACACTCATTGTAGTAAAAATAGGCATAAAGTTAAATTTTGTTTTAGACTTGCTAAACAACAAATGAGACAAAAAGATAAGGCAATGTCTAATTTGAAAAAAAAAACACACCATTTTTATCCTACTAACATGAGTAATAATAAACTAAAACCTTTGGATAGATATACTTATAGATTCCAAAATGTTACATTATTAACCCAGTAGAAAGATCTCCATAGTATCTTTTTTTGTGTAGGAACTTTCTGCGAGAAAAGAGAACTTTTTGCTACTGAATTCTAGATATTTATGTCACATGTCTGATGACAAGAATTGGTTCTCCTATCTCATAAGTACATCGCATGTTAAAAAGATAATTTTTAAAGATGCTTTTATTTCTATGATTGTGATTATAGGTATAGGTGCATACATTTAGACGAAGAACATTTTTGTTGATGATAAAGCTTTGGTTCCTCCCACACAATTATTTGAATTAGTTTTAGCACCGATCACAACATCATAAATGACAAATCATACTCAAGAACATATACAATTTATGATATGTTTATATGCAAGATTGCAAGCTTCCCACATGCTTTATTTTTTTCAAACAATTAAGCGGATTCTTAAGTATGATCATAGTACTAAAAATTTTAGCATATGGCTATCTACATCTTTATGGATTGGTTTTAGAGTTTTTTCTTGTATTGTTTTTGAAAGATATAGACATGATAGAAAATGTTTTTCTGGTACTTGTTTCTTTGTAGGTAATTTACTGGTTGCTTGGTGTTTTAAAAAACAATCCTATATAGCACAATCAACTGGTGAATCTTAATATATGGCTGCTGCTAGTTGTTATTTTAAAATTCTTGAGATAGTAACTACTCTTAAAGATTATGGTGTTACTTTGAAAAATGTTCTACTTCTTTGTGACAAGTCAAGTGCTATTTTTATTGCTAAGAAACCAATTCAACACTCTAAAACAAAATATGTTGATATTAAATATCACTTTCTTAGAGATCTCGCTAAAAAAGATAATGTGGCACTTCATTACGTGGATACTGAATATCATTGGCAGATATTTTCATAAAGCCTTTAAATTCTTCTCATTTTACTCATCTTTGGGGAGAAATTGGGGCTATTCGTTCTATGGGGTTGTTTTGAGAGCAAGCATTAACTTTTATAATTTTTTTGTGTTATTTAATTTAGAAGAAAATTTTATTAAATAAAGAGCACTACACATGATTCAATTGTATTATTTGCAGTCATGTTCATGTTATAACGTATGAGTGCTTTCATGTTTATATATATGTGATGTTGATATTTGCATGACTAACCAAATGGAATGATAAATTGAATTAAATTTTAATATGATTGAGCTTTCTTATCTATTTTGATCTTGTTTTAAAAGTGATAATATGATATGAGAAATATGATAAATATCAAAAATATGTGCTCTAAAAAGTATGAAAAAATCAAAAAAATATGTATTGTCGCACTTCTTTTTCACAAGATTGCATACTATTGCACTTTAGTATGAACATGAAAAAGTTGTGTATTACCAAAACCGAATTCTTAAGTTTTTAATTGTCAAAAGACATAGGCTTCAACAGCTTAAAAAGTAAGGCTAATGATGCATATAATTCCTTGCAATTTATATTATGCCTAAGATCAATCAAGTGCTCAATGTATAAAAAAAGGCAAAAAAAGCAAGTTTTAAAATAGTGACTAAGTAATATTATTTCTTGAAATAAATTGTTAATTGTACTTGATTGATTTTTAGTTATGGTACATTTATATAACATATATTTTGATGTGCGAGTACCGGTATGTACAAGCGTGTTTACATTGATGATTTTTTGTGCCTATTAAATATATATATATAATAAAATTATTTTAAAATTGGAAAACTTTCATTCTTTTATGTTTTCTCGATGCATTCATTGTCAAAAAGGGAGAGAGAGTTTACTACAAATTCTTTTAAGAATTTAATGCTAATGTTTTTTTAAGATAAATGCAGACATTCAATATTCATATATTGTTGCCAACGTTTTTATAAGGGGGGATTGTTAGATAATAATGATGAAAATTTGGTTTTAAGTAAAATTGGTAAAATAGTTTATTTTAAAATTAGCAAAAATATTTTATATTAAAATTGACATTATTTAATTGATTTTTATTTTAAATTATTTATTAAAAATATATGGTGAACGTTAGCTATAGAATCAAAGCGGGCTATTTGAATTGACACCAAATTTCTAGCATACTCTATGATAAGAGAGTACTACAAAAGCCAAAACATAAATTTTATAAAAAAGTGATTAGACCTGATATACTATATGGGGCAGAATATTGGTATAAAAAAACGTCATATTCAATAGTTGAGTGTTGCAAAAATTATATGCTACGCTAGATTTGTAGTCATACAAAAATAGATCGAGTTCGGAACGAGGATATACGTGATCGACTAAAGGTAGCACCAATTAAAGAACAGTTTGTCCAATATTGGTTGAGATGGTTTGCCATGTCCAAAGAAGACCCTTAGAGGTACCGGTATATTGTTAAATCAAAAATTAAGAAAATAATGTGAAGAAAAATAGAGAAAGACTAAGAGTAACATAGAGATGGGCAATAAGAAGGAACTTCAAAGAGTAAGATATAACTAAAGATTTATACTTAGGAATATTTGGAAAGCAGCTATTAATGTGTCTGAACTATGATTGGAGGCTTTTGTTAGTTTTCAACTCTAGTCTATCTTAACTTGTTTGAGACCGAAAGGCTATGTTGTTATTATTGTTGTTGTATTAAAAAAATATGGTGAATATGTATGTGCGCTGACATAGGCTAGGTTACGATATTTGTGCTTAGAAATGGTTGTTTTGCCTTTTTATGTGTAGGCGACTTGAAATCAACCTTGGTAAATGGTGAGGACTAAGATTACACTTAGGGATAAGCGGAGATCTAGCACAGATGGGATGCTACGTGACAAGGTGGGACTAAAGTCAGTAGGTCTTGGAGTTAACATCGATCAGCAGCAATACTGTAACTTGATGTAGCTCGTGGTACTATAGCTAAACGTACTTGTAGTCTGATCTAGAGTCTAGTTTGGAGAGAAAGAAATTAATTTAGAGAATTGTAATAGGTTTAAAAATTGAGTAGTTGAATCCTAGTGAATCCAACACCTAGTTGAAGGTAGAGTTTTTTGGAATAAATAAAGGGTAAGATGTGAGGGATTGAGATAAAAAAATTGATAGATTTTTTTTAAACTTTTGTAAGCGTAATTTTAGAAATAAAGGTAAAGTTTGTTGGAATTTTGTGCGGAATATATTCTCTTTTTGCATATTTAGCATTTGATTTTGTGCGGAATTAATGTGAGTTCTTTGATCCAAAATTTAGCTAGGATGTTTTTCTAGTTTTCTAAAAAGTTATGATTGATTAATTAATTTCAGATCTCGTATTACTAATTAATTAGTGCTTAATTAATTTCGGTCAACTTTCTATTTAGTTATTTTGCTTTATTAATATCTTGAGATCTTGAAGTTCGATTGAGATGATTTTAATTGGATTTATTTTTAAATTTTGTCTAGTTTATTCTGCAAATTTCTTAGGTCAATCGGAGTTATAGATCTTCGTCTATAATTTATTTAGTAACAAAATGGTGTTCTGTCCTGATTCAAAAACACACTTTTCAGGTTTTGTGTTTAAGAAAACTTGTAAAATTTTCATTTTTTCTTCCATAATCATTCACCCCCTCTGAATACTTTCTTCAAGTGATTCGATCCTATATCTACATTAATATCACTATCCATTTATAGCATCGATCCTAGATATCGAAAGGTGTCCTTCTTAGACACTACTTGGCCTTCTAAACTTACATATCCCTGTTCATGTGTGATGGTATCAAAGTCACACCTCAAATATTCAGTATTAGTTCTACTTACTCTAAAACCTTTGGAATTAAGAGTCTACCGTTATAATTCTAGTTTCCTATTTACTACTGCTTGGCTCTTATCTAAAGCATCTAGGCCCCTTTGCTATTTTTAGAAATTAATGGTAAGCCAAATTGTGTACTAATAATTGCATTTGAGTATTGTGATTAAGTTACGTACACACGAAGAATCAACCAAGGGGTTTGACCACCGATTAAAATTAATAAGCAAAAAGGTGGCAAAGCGGAGAAAACGGTTATTGTTCTTGTATACCGATTGAGGTGTTGGGAAACCATGCTAGCTTTGACGTACTATCAAGAGGGGTGGTTACAGTTGCAAAGAGTTGATCAAAATGCCACATTAGAGAAATTGCACAAAGCTTTTAAGTTGGAAAAAGCATTCTGGTGAGAGTTGGTCGGACCGGGCCTTGTTGCGCCACGATTTTCCAGACAGGTTTTGAGCTCTAGCAAGGCTAGCCGGTCAGACTAGGCCCTTGGATCTTATTAGACCGTGATCTTCTAGAAAGGTTTGTGAGTGATGTTTTGCCAGCCAGTCAGACCGAGAGTTTACAGAAAGGTTTTTGAACTGTCGATTAGTCTCGAGAGCAGGGCAGTTGGTCTGGGTGTAGGTGTGGTTAGACCGGAGCTTTGCCCTCAGTCGGACCGGGACAGGCACATTTAATGTGTACCAACATCTCTTTTTCGAGCCATTAGCAGGAAGTCTGATTGGACCAGCTCCTTAACGACGGTCGAACTGACCATATGCAAAGTTGGGGATTTTGCCCTCAACGGCTAGTTTTTGTTGGTGTGGTTATAAATACTCACCCACCAGTAGCAAGGGCTTCCTCTTGGCCTTACATTCATTTCATATTAACCCTTGTCTTTTCTCTTACACCTTTTGAGCTTTCTCTCCAAATTTGAGAGTGTTTGAGGGTTGTTTTAGCTAAGTCAAGTGTATTGCATCATTGTTGAGTTAGTGTGGCACTTGATCTTCTCCAAGAATTGGTTTCACTTGTTACTCTTGGATGTTGCTGCCTCCTAAATAGCTTGGAGGAGGTGATTTTCGAGGATCTCTCTAAGAAGATTGTGGAGAAAACCCGACGTGTTTATGAGTGGTTTGGAGTTTACCACCTTCGGAGTAAATAAAAAACTACCCTAGCAATCGAGGCTTGGGTAGACTTCTTTAAGGCCAGCTCTTATTTTGCTCATTTCTTGATTAAGGGGTTTAGAGACTTAATAGTTTTAGCGATGAAGTTGGGCTTGCCTCAACAGGGAGTAGAAAACTGGCAAGTTTACAAACCTTGAGTAAAAGTCATTGTTTCTTTGTCTCATTTATTATTGCATTTATCTTTATGCAATTTACATTTATAGATACTCTTTGAGCCCTTATAACCCTAGATTTGCAAAACCTAATATAGTTGCTTAGATAGACCCTCTTTCATCAACACATAGCAACTTAGGTTAACTTTGCATATTAAAGTAATTTTTAGTATCGCCTATTCACCCCATATAGTTGATATCTTGATCCTACATTATCAACTAACACCAAATAATATCCCCTTGTATGTTTCTTATAACCTCATCTATTATTAAGTCAAAGAGGTATGGGTTTAAGACTAATCCTTGATGTAGTCCTATTTTAATTAGAAAGTAACCTATGTTATCATCATTTGTTCGAACACAAGTCATAGTATTGTTGTACATATTCTTGATGAGAGAGATATATTTTGTTGGGATTTTATGTTTGTCCAATACTCATCACATAACATTTTTTGATATCTTAACATAAGTATTCTCCAAGTCAATAAAAAACATATGTAAGTTCTTCTTATGCTCTCGAAACCGCTTTATAACTTGTCTTATTAAAAAATTGCTTCTATGGTTGACCTTCCAGGCATGTAACCAAATTGGTTTATAGAGATCCGTGTCATTCTTTTAAAACGGAGTTCGATAATTCTCTCACATAGCTTCATAGTATAGCTTATCAACTTAATTTACCGATAACTGATACAACTTTGGATATCTCCCTTATTGTTGTAGATTGGTACTAATATACTTCTCCTCCACTTCTTAGGCATCGTTCGATTGAAAATAATTTTTTAACAACTTGGCTAACCATACTATAGAAGTATCCTCGAGACATCTCTACACCTTAATTAGAATACCATCAGGGTCCATCGCCACACTCTCTTTCATCCTTTTCAGAGTTTCTCTAATCTCAAATTCTTAGATCCTACGCACAAAGCTCATATTGGTGTCATCCATCGAATCGTCTAACTGAATGGTGGTGTCCTTGTTCCTACCATTGAACAAATTATTAAAATACTCTTATCATCTATGTTCAATCTCATCCTCCTTCACCAAGAGCTGATCCCTCTCATCCTTAATACACTTAACTTGGTTAAAGTTTCTCGTCTTCCTATCACAAGCTCTAGCCATTATATAAATATCATTCTCTCCTTCTTTCATACTCAGACGCTGATATAGATCTGTGAAAGCCAACCTTTTTGCCTCACTATAGCTCGTTTTGTGATTTTCTTTGTCAACTTGTACTTCTCTATACTGTCCTCACTCCTATCATAGTGCAAGCATTTATATCATTATTTCTTCTCCTTAATAGCTCTTTGCACGTCTTCGTTCCACCACCAAGTGTATTTAGTTTTGCATCTACTTACTTTAGTCACTCCAAACACCTCTGAAGCAATCTTTTGAGTACATGTTATCATATTTTTCTACATGTTATTTGCATCATGTCTCTCCTTCCAACTTACACCCCTTGGTTCTTACAATTTTGATTTGTTTATCCCTATGAGTATGCACCAGAAAGTGAAAGTCGATCACCACTAGGCTATATTGAGAAACCACATATTCTCTAGGTATCACCTTACGATCCACATATACTCGTTTATCACCTCTTCTTATAAGAACAGTCAATCCGGCTAGAGTGTTGGCCACTACTAAAAATCACTAAATGAGATTGTCACTTCGTAAATAAAGGTTGGCATATCAAAAGCTATAGCAAAGTATGAGATTTCCTCTCCCTCCTAATTCCTATCACTATACCCAAAACCTCTATGTACCGGGTCAAAAATATCTCTTAACACTTTCATCCTAGCCTAATTAAGGGTCATACGCACTAATTACGTTTAAGTCTATATCACTAATGACAAGTTTAACTAAAATAATTCTATCTCCTTGCTTTTTCACCTCCATCACACCATACTAGAGGTTCTTATCAATCAAAATTTCTACTCTATTTTTATTTGAAGTTGTCCCTGTGTACTAAAGCTTGAAACCGATATTGTCCACCTCCTTTGCCATCTAACCCTTTCATTTATTCTCCTAAACGTATAAGATATTTACATGCCTTCTAACTGTTGTATCGACTAGCTCTCTTAACTTACATATAAGAGACCCTATATTCTAGTTATCTAAATGGATTCTATTTGAACTTGCTTGTTTACCTTTCGCACCCGTCGAGTCAGGTGTGAAGATTCTTATTTTTCACTATACCCGGACACTGATATGACGTGTCACTAAGGATGTGATAGTCTGATTCTTACTTACTTAACACCATATCTAGATCATGATATGACGCGTCACGGGGTTAGAATCTAGCCCTTGTTCATTTAATATCATGCCCGTGTTTCGATATGGCGCGTCGCTAATAGGGTTATGCTTTAATAGAATTTTGTTGGGTTTTTTCTATAAGTTTTTACATTGGTTTATCAAACCTAACATAACTCTTCTCCTCTATTAACTCAGGGCATGTTGTTAACATTAAAGACGCCTAACACTTATTTATCATTTTATCCCTGTAAAATTAAGTTATTATGCACGGATGTTTGCAATTGCCAACGATGGCACCGCGCAGGATGGGGCATTCAAGGAAGCAATTTCCTAACTGTCCAAAAGCGCCGGCATGAAGGAAGAAGATGCGCTTGTAGTTCTAAAAATCGAGTAAGGGCGAGGATCATCCGAACGACTAATAAATTCTTTTAAAAACGATAGCGAGAATCACGGTAGAACAACCTGAATCACTGATCACTTTTTTCAGGGCGTGGCAAGACAGAATGCCGTACCTCGGAGACGCGAGGGAGTTCCGGCGGCGGCGGCCGCAGCAGGAGGAGACGACGGTGCGGTGGAGCTGGGCGCCGATGTCCGACGATGCGGGGAAATGGGTAGAGGGCTAGAAGCTGACACAGGAATTGGAGATGGCGAGCGACGGATCATGCGATGGGAACTTGGGTTAGCCGGGCTGACGGAGAAGGCCCGGCCATAAACGAAGCCCAATTACCAGGGAAGGAACAAGGATTGGCTTATCAGGGAAAGATCTGGCCTCCAGAACAGATTCTGAAACAAACAGGCCATTTCGTATTACGGTGAATCATGGTAATATTACATTTTTTCGTGCAGTTATTTGTACATATTTTAATATTTTGTATAAAGGATTTTTCTTTTAATATACGTAATATTGTTGTGTTCCAAAAATATGTAATAATTGTGAAAAAAGGATCGTTGGACAACATATGTTAACTAACCTTAATTTAATTTGTAAAATGAGTTACAACCATTATAAGCTTTCAATTTCCGTAGTGATTAAAACATAAACACATTGCATTAGTGTGCAATAACCACAAACAGAGCTTAACTATTTCTTTTCTATAGAAAAAACTATACATGTTTTTTTTTCTCTCTAGAGTTGTTGACAATATACAAAGAGTAGAACAGAGACAGCAGAGTATGTATTTTAATTCCTAGACATGCACCTTTTTCGTTTAACTAGCCTAGCTTGACGTAGAAAACCCAGGATTTGATTGATTTGTAATAACTTCTAGGCTGAATGTTTCTTCTTCGAACCGGCCGGACACGACTGGTTCTACGTCTCCAGTCTTGAAAAATTTCAGTATCTCCGTTGAAATTTGGAAACGATGAACTTTATCCGAAAGTTCGTACGTACGGAAACATTTGACACCTCGAACTAAGCCGTGATTCATGGCCTAGCTGATAATATTTGCTCAATTAATTGTTGTTTCAAATATTTGAATATGAAGATAGAGATGTAGGACGCATACACTGATTGATTTGATGTTGATGTGTGAACCAGGATAACACGATTGCGACAGTGAACAACATTCCTAATCTTTTCCGTGAAGATGTACAGCAACTTCAATGGAGGAATATAAATATACTCTTCAGGCATGTTCCGTCTTAATTCGAAATTGAAATGGAAGTATTAGTTCCTTCTAGGAAGGTCATCCATTCGGGAAGCTGTTTTAAATGTTAAAATATTTGAAGTGGTATTTTGGATTTTTGTCAAGTGGAAATGGCCCCAGCGCCTCTCTATTGGCTTATCAGCCACCGAAAAATAAAATAAAATTAAGAGCTAACAGTATTTTTGTAAAAGGAGTTGTTTTCTTGTCACTAGATGAGTGGCAACCCCGACTCTCGAAACTCCCTCATGTCGCCTACCTGGTCCCCTTCAGCCCTTCATCCTCTGGCTGCAATGTTCCTGCTGGCAGCCAGGAGGGAGGTGATCCGTTTCTCATGCTAGTCAAGTAAGATTTTTAGGGTTTTTCTCAAATGAAGTTCCTAGGTTTTAGATTTATTAGAGGACCTAGAGTTTGTCTTTCATCTACGGAGTTAATCTATTTAAAATTTCTTGTTTTTCCTATCTCTCCATTGATGACTACTTTGTTTGTAAGATTCTCAATTAAGATCAAGAAGAGCTTATATTGGATTGTTGATGAAACTATCAGTGGTCTTGGTTTTTGGGTTTACCTACCGACTTAGTTCAATAACGCCGATTTGCTAACCTATTGAGGGAATGAAGATGGTAGATGATGCTTATTGTATTCTTTTGTAAGAGCTGAAATTAGTTAGTGTTAGCTATGCTCATTTGTTCATATCTGTTGTGGTAATCGAAGATGTGTAGCCTCTTTATTCATGTTTCTTGTCCATGTAACAATAAGGTTGTAATCTCTTGTTTTATTTAATATATTTCAACCTCTATTTCCAAAAAAAACAACAGTGCTCTAGACCTACAAACTCATACTACTTGTGTTTTAAATCTCAAGTAAAAATTTGGAACTCAAGAACCTGATCGGCTAAGGCTATGTCTCACTTCAGCTTAATTGGACCTTCTCTGAACTTGGTTTTGTTTTTGAGCCACGTGCATCTCTTGTTACATATTTACATGCATGTTGACCCTTTCTTTGACTGTCACTCATTAGATATTACACAGTCGATCGATGCCATAGATGACACTATCAAAGGATATTTGACGACCAATTTAATTTCTCATTTTCTTTTGGTATTAATGTGATGTTTCTTAAGGACTGCCAATTAGTATAAACAAAGAAATATAAACATGAAAACAATCTCTAAATTTTGCGTCGTTTACGTCAGACAGTCCTATAACTGATATTCATACATCATGTTTAATTAGTAATCTTGAGCATAATGCGGGCTAACTAATTATATATCCTTTAGAGAGAGAAAATGCAGCATATAATGTTGTGCTCTTTGAACAAACTAGCTAGCCCTCATGCGTGTTGAATGCAACTAATGGAAGCAGCAGCCATATATGCAGCCGGTCCAAGAGATTAATTAGATTCAACCCGAAAAAGTGGCAACTTGTCTGTTAGTTTTAAATCAGAAAGTTGGATGGATCTTGGGCAAAATAAGTAACACTAAGTTGCTTTCTTAAGTGATAGAGGATGATAGATTTTTTCTCAGCTTTCACACGTATACTTTTTTAAAACTGTTTTTAAACTCATTTTTAATATATATATATAAGTTACTTATACTACTTTTATAAAATATAATTTTAACTTTATAGCAGTTAACTGCTTTGTTTATATAATTAAATACTATCATAAAAATCAGATAATATTCTATCATTTATCAACAATCAATTTCAAATACAACCTAATATTTGTTTTCTTTTTTAGCTTTTTACTCAGTTTTTATGTACATGCTTTTTGAACCACTTAAATAACACTTTTTTTTGAAATTTCTAAAAATGTTCCTCAGATTTCATACTAGTTAATTCTATTATTTATAAAATTAAATAACTATTAAAAATTAAATAATTTTTCATCATCCAGAGAGCCTAACTAAAGTCTTCGGCTGACCACACCGACGGCTACGTACTGCATACCGCTGAAACTGCATCCGTCAGTAGTTCAGTTTAGCTGGTCACCGCTAAATTAAGTAAACCACAGCACAGCTGTCGATCGATGTGCGATCTCGTTGCGTGCGCGGCCTATCAAGCGACACTGCATAGTGCTTCCGGCATCAGCAGCAGGGGTAGCTTTTGCTTGCTCGACAAGTATAGTGCTTGCTGCACACGACGACGACGAGGATGCAGCAGAGACTCAGACCGATCGAGGCAGAGACGGGGAGAAGACGACATATAGTTTTTGTGGTAGCTGCAGTGCTGGATCGAACGCGTTAAGTTGTTGTTCCCCGACGACCCGGCAGCGGACAGTCACGGACTCCGTGGTGGATGGACGCTGCGTGCTGCGGCTTGCGGTTGCGGGGAGAAGAGCAGGTCAAACTTCCACGGTTTGTCCACGGTGGTGTGTAGTGCTAGCTTTGCAGTGAAGAATTAGTTCTGGTTTTGGGTTATGGATATGGGTAACTCTACATAGGAGTATAATGCTAGTATGATACTACATATCCTCTGGACTGTGAAGATGATCCACTGTAGATTGCCCTCTTGTAGCGGGCACTGTACGGGCCTCTCTCCCGTTGTGCGAGTCCTCATCAAGCATGCTCTGACTAGCATCATGGGCCCGTACGTGCGCTGCTATTCTTGGACGCTACTACCGGTATATATTTTACAAGTCGTTTCAGTTTTTATTCTAAATTAAACATCTATAACTTTGAGTGGCTATTTAAAATACATTAATATCTATAATATTAAATAGTTTTATTAAATTCATCATAAAATATAACTTGATAATGTATTTGGTTGTGCTAGGAAATCCATCTAAATCTAATTTATCCTAACTGAATATCACTGTCCTACTAATTTGTCAAGTTATGAATCAGTGGTTGGGAGGGTTTTAAGATGCAGACTGCTTGATTAGCATATCGTCTTATTAGGCTAGTTCATATAAAAACCGCTTGATTTTAATAAATATATCTTTTTAAAAAAATTATTTGAATTGTTCCTAGTCGGGTTTTAGGTTTAAAAATTAAAATTTACACAAATGTATACCTAAAATAAAAAATGATAATATAATTATGAAAAATAAGATGACTTGAATATAGTAACAACCCTTTTTTCTCACCACTACTATGAAAATGATTTTTATCAACATCCTCTTTGACAACGTGGGTGGCCTAATTCTATAGCCGCTTGTGTAAAGTGAGATAGGGGTGGGTTACTACAGACTATCTACAGAAACACAAACACAAGCAACTAGCTTAAGAGGGCCGCTTGTATAATGCCTTCTCATCGTCCAACACGCCAGCGTCGAGAGTCGAGCCACCGGTCAGACGTCACATCCTTCGCTACCGCACGCCTCTCTACGTTATACCCATTTAACCATCCACCGCCGCCCACAATGTCGTTCCCTCCTGCTCACGCTCCTTGGCCATGAGTCAGAGTACACGCCGCCGCCGCCGGCGGTGCGCGAGGGGGCCGGTGATGAAGCTAAGAGTCCAATCGTAGCAGCGTTGCACGAAGCGGGCGGGTGTGGCAGGGGAGGCGGGCGAGGCGGCTCGCCGCCACCGGAGCTCTCGAGCTCCCAATCTCAGCTTCTTCTTCCTGCGGCCGGCTCGTAGCGGCATCCGTTGCCGACCGTACTAGGGCACGAAACCGCTGGACGGGCGGCAAATTATGTCGCCTCAAGCCGCTGTAGGTGTCGTCTCCTCCGCTCCGTCGTATTGGGTTCAACAGCATCTAATTCTTTGTTTAAAAAAATCATACATGAAAAAAAAAATCCTATATGATTGGAATCCTATAAAATTTCTACTATATGTTTTTCATTCAAATCAAAGACTAAAACCACACTAGATTACTTTACCCACCCCAAATTAATATCCACTATGGGTTTATCTTAATTTGTAGAATAAGTTAGCAGCCCCTTTTTGTCTCTGATGGTGGTTGGGCAGCCAGCTAGCTAGCTAGCTGGCAAGGCAAACCCGCGTCCCGGATAATTACAAACTAGTATTATCCCCGCAAGCAATTCGTCAGCGGATCAGCAGCAGGACCACGTACGTAATAACGTAGGTGAAGTGAAGGTGAAGCTTAATTTGCAGCGAAGCATGAGAGAGTCAAGAGTCAGAATTAAGCTCGTCGACCGGTCTGACTCCTTTCAGCTATAGACAAATTAAGCTGTTCTACTAGCTCGCGCGGTGGTTTGACCTGGCCAAACCTATAGCTGACTTAATTGGAGAATTTCTTAGACATCTCCTCATTCTTTTATATATTAAAAACATGTTTTAAAAATTAGTAAGATAAGATATATCACTATATAAACATTAAACATGCTAGACTTCTATAAATTATAAAAAATAAATTAAACTAAAACTACATTCGTAATTATATTTATTATTCTTTTACATATAGAAAATAAATTTAAACTTTTATTGTTTATAAGTGATACATCTTACATTAATCTACTTATTATTATTATTTAAAAAATTATAGCTATTTAGATGATATATATAAAAAAATGAGAGAATGCAAAGACACTTATTGGGGGCTAAGGGTTCGCAAGAAACAGATCAATGCATGAGGCGATGGACCGACACGTACCGCAGGCAATCCGCTCGCCCCGCCACGGCCGACACGCGGAGAGCGAGAGAGCTGTTCCTCTCGTTTCCGCGCGGACGCACGCCGATCGAGCGACGGCGCGGTTGAATTGGATTGGTTTGGTTGGTGGCCTTGTCCCAAGCATCTGTGCCTCTTTCCGTCAGTGTGTCGACGTACGTACGTCCGTCGTCTGTTGTATCCTGCAGGATGCCCGCCGTGCTTCGTTCGGGAAACACCGGGGCACGCACGGTCCGTACCAGCTACTTTCCTTTCTGTTCTTTTTTTTTTCAAACGAAATTCCTATATCTATTTATATTATCACTGTTACCTTTTAAATCTATTACTATTCATCTTATTTTTTAAAAAACATATAATTATTACTTATTTTATTATGAAAGAAACATACCTTATATTTTTACATATTTAATAAATAAATAAATAAAACAAATTATTAAAGTCAATAGCTTTAACTATAAAAAAACCGACCGAATGAAGAATTAATCGATTAATGTAACCTGTACGTTGATCAATTATGTAGAAAATGCACATCAGTGCGCATGAACCACTACAGTAAACCATACATCTATCTGCGAATGCAAATAGATGAGACCAGTGATAAATTTATGATCTCATTAAATTCCTAATAAAAACAAACTACTTTTTTACAGTATACACCAATCAAAAAATTCCTTTTTACATACGGTCGAAACTTATCTGTAAAACGGCTAGAGAAGCCACCTGCCATTCAACACATGTGATGATTGAGTTTTTTTCAGGCGGCTAATAGCTTGCAGGCGGAGTATAGGTTTTGTCGCATATAAAAATAATTTTTATTGATGACGTATAGAGTTTACCGTCTAAAAATATATTTATCAATTAAAAATCATATCTAAAATTTAAGATATATAAAATTCATTGTACATCATGAATTTATCAAAGTAGCAGAACCGAATTATATATATATTATAAAAAAAACTTAATTAAATTAATATATATAAGTAAATTATTATGTATAAATTTATATACACGTAATGTGAATGATTAAGTTATTACTTTAATAAGTGGCATACATAATAAACAGATTGCTTGTGACATTTATAAATAACATAAAAATAATATATATGTTAGTTTCTTATAGACAGAAATCTATTTATGAAAAATATGTATTGTATTGTAGCAGTTCAGTTGTTTATCACCAAAAACTTTTTCCTATGTGTCTTAACAATTTTGCCGTTCACACAGTAGTACTATAAACCACTAATATAGAGAAAAATTAAAGCTATACGGATCGGTGTCGAATTAACTAATGACTTACTATTATAGAACATTGATAAATTTATATGGGATATTTAGGTCTAGCACACAGTAACTTTACAATCCGATGATATATTATGAAATAGATATAACAGTATTTTTTATTTATACATAATTACTATGCTAAATATCAAACATACTCGTTGTTGTACGATAACATTATATATGTTCTCTCTGTTATGATTATCATCATCGCATGTTATAGATGTCTACATCCATCTTATTTTTATTTTTAGTTTGTAGTTTCTAAATGTATTTTAATTTCTCCTTTTGAGACTTGTCCTTCAACACATTGGAATCTTTTTTATGTCGATAGTGTGTGCTAGCCTTGAGATTCGTAGTGGGTTAAGGTAGTGCTCGCCGCCAAATCTCGCGGGAAGAGGCGACGGCTCGGTTACGCGAAGGCCTGAGAGGTCTGCTTAGCTCCAGTGCAGGTCCTTAAGCTTCAAGATGTCGAGGGCGTACCAATCAATTTGACTCTGTAATTGACAAGGGGAGAGAATGAGACCCATGAGCTGATCGGCCAATTGGCCTGTCTGGCTCTCCTTATCAGCTAGGTGCCGATAGAGAAGGCAGCGCTCAAATATCGGCTGAAAAGCCGATGGAGGCGTGAGAGATAGACACATGTAACATACTAGAGGACCCATCGGCCAAAGAGCCGATGATGCCACTAGGCATTCGAAGCGCAGAGCGAGAGCCGATCCCCCATGAAGCCACGTGGGCCAGCGATCGTGGTGACGACGCCGTTAGGACCAACCTTGATAGATCAGACCGAACCGAGAGCAGTATGAGGCTGGGGGCTAACAACATGGAGACGGCGGAGGCCTAGACCGAACGTGACGACGAGGGAGGAAAGAGAGGATGCCATCAGCTATCTACTGGCCGAACGTCCTATGTAGGGCTATACCTAAACCTAACGTGCCGAAGAGCCGATACGCTGGGCGTGGTGCCTGGGATATGGATAACTCATTGGCTAACACTCCGATGAAACGCCGTACAGAGTCTTATAGGCCTACAGCTCGATCTACCATCGGCAGCCTCGCAGGTCAAACCTAAATGATACAGTACGAGACCGACGATGATAGAGAGAGCATGATAGACCGATAGACCTCGCACGAACGTGATGCGGTACACCCGATCTGACTAAGAGGTCGAAACTAACCGATGCATCCTTAGACAGAGCGAGACATGCCGGGATAGTGGCAAGACTTACCCCTTGGCCGAAGATCGAACTTGACCGATGTAGCCCCACGTCGAAAGCCAGAACCCGCCGATGAAAACCTAGATGAACTAGGGTGGCAATGCGCCGAAGTTGTATTGGATAGATCTGTTGATGTTCTTACAGGTTTCTATGGGGTCTATATTTATATCCTAGCATTACAGAGTCCGACGCGGTTACAATAACCATCGGGCGTTATCTCTAAAAATATAAACGGAAAATATCTCTAAGCAATTGTAAAACTACTCAAACTCGCTTAGCTTACGTAATGCATTATACAAACACCTGCCCCGCCGTTATCCTTATTACTCCTCTTTGGACCCGACTCCATCTGGATAACTTTCCATCTTTAAACAAACTGATTCAATCTTCCACCAGTTTGATCGGCTTTTCTATAGTATCAATCGGCTTCACCCCACGAGCCAATCAGTGTTTTCCCATCGGCCGATCTTGTTTATAGGTTGAATTAAATTTCGGCGTTAACAAGTAGACGATCGGTTTATTTAACTTATTGCCATGCTATGCTGTATTCTAAAAATTTAGAATGGTTCAATTAGTTAATGATTAAGAAATAATTTAATAACAATAATATCAATATATGTTAATTTATATGCACCATACGTCAAGTTTTTCTCGATGGTAAAATGCATACATGTCCCTAAAATCAACTAAAACCATACTTTTACCGTAAATAAAGAGTTCCTTTGGTTACTAATCTATAATATGGGAGACGTCAACTCTACTTACTCTTATGTACTAGTGATACCATCTTCTCATTTAAAATAGACCATCCTCGAGCATCTTTGTCGTTCCTAAATTGCTTTGCCACGTCTTCGTTTGTGGCAATAAATTTTAGATTTGTAATTATCGATTCCGATATAACTTGGATTTTCCGCTCCATATATGTATGAAGTTTATGTCGATGATACATTGCATGTATATTTCTAAAATCAATTAATCCCAAACTAAAATTCACACCCAAAATTCATCCTAAATTTGATATCAAATTAAATTCATTGTATATTTGAATCAAAATTATTTCAAAATTCACATAAAAAATCCTAAGTTTCATCCAAATACATTTAATATTTCCATATAAAACTTATATAAATTTCACACAATAAAATTTCCTCAAATATAAAAATTAACTCGAGTAGGCCGAGGACGGCGGAGGGGAGGCCGATGGCGGTGGTGGAGGGGTGGCTAACGGTGGCAAGGCCGAGGAGGTAGAGAGCAGTGGAGGGGAGTTGCCTGGCAATGCAATAATAGGATTCGGTGCACGGGACATAGAATTTTTTTCACTCTCATGTGTGCTTTATAGGGGTGAGGAATTTCACATGAAGGGGCATAGGTGGCGGAAAGAACGTACTACTTGTGAAAATAGATTTCACAGGTGGCATGTACTTTCCTTCGCCTGTGAAAATGCCTACTATATTTTTTCTCTTTTATTTATACTCCGTAGGATAAATTTATATTCCAATATAATTCTTATGTATTTTTCACATATATCGTGCTTAAATTTTACACATTCGTAGAAATTATCAAATTACATATTTTCACCATCTGAGTAATTATCATATTACAAATTATCACCGCATGTAGAATTTGAGTGTTTTTTCGTCGATGCTACGAGCATTATATTGTTACAAAAATTTGTAAATAGCGACAATTAATCATACTGATTGTAATCTTCGACATCTTCCATATTTTCAACTCCTACAATCATTTGTTTTCTAGAGATTGAAATGTTCTTCTTATCCACGGGGTCGATTACATAGAAAACTATGCAACGCAATTAACAAGTACCTAAGGGTACCCACATTATAGAGGGAAACAATTGTTAGACCAAAGTTATTGATGAACATACTAATGGTTTTTCCTCCATTAGCACCGAAACAATGAGATCTCCATACTCAATCTATAGTCTAGCTCCTAGATTTCTTCCATGAACCTATAATAAGTGTTCTTTTATCTATTTGTGTTGATTGCCTCTACTCGAATGCCATTGTTTTGAGCTATGCTCTTATTATCCTTTGTTTTGGTATAAAATATATAACTATTAATGTCGTAAGCTTTCTAGGAGTTGTCCATATTTGATGGACCACACAACAATCTTTTTATGGTGATTTCCTCTGTGGTTTCTCCGTTGGGTAGGTTTTAGTCCCTTAACCACTAAACAAAGAGTTCTTATGTGTCTTCATTATCCAATCATTTGAGTGTCTGACAAATTACGATCAAACTTAGGTCTGGTGTTGCTCGATATACAGATCCACTGTTGTGGGCTGTTGTAGGATGGTAAAATGTGCTTTTCAGACTGCTTTGTAATCCTCATTAATGAATCTTTTCTTACCTACGGTCCTCTTTCCATGCAATCTATCCTCATGCCTAGGTATTGGAACACCAACTACCTGAGTATGTTTTAATTTAAGTAGTCAATGTAACACTTAATGACTTCTTTAGTGGTGTATCCCTTTGAGTGAGTACGATTTTGTACATAACCCTTTAGAATGGGCATGTAACACTCGTAAGTCCACATTTGATGTAAATACAAAGGACCAAGTGTAATTATCTTAGAAATAATATGAACCATGAGGCGCACTATGATGTCAAAAAGGAGGGATGCAAACACATCTATTTGGTCCATTCATAGGGTAAAGCTCTTCCCATATCCCTATTTCTATTAGGTTATAACATGATTTCAGTCCATCGTTTATCTTACTCGGTATGTCTAGTAAGAGACCAATAGTATTATCAAACACATTCTTCTCAAGGTGCATGACATCGATGGTATGTCAAGCATCTAAGTCTTACCAGTACAGTAAGTTCTTAAAGAAAAACAAATGTTTCCTTTTCTTCTATGTTTTCTGTGCGTTTTATTCTTTTCTTACGCTTAGTTGTCCTCTTCTTCGCCTTTCCAAATATAACCTTTACTTTTTTCATCAATTCTTACATAAATTTTTCTATCTCGGTTTTTGTTTATACGCCCTCTTTCTCCACTGTATTGTTGAAATGACTCACTATGAAGTAGTATCTATGATCTCTGGTTAAGAAGTTTGGTGACGCATGTACACTAACTTTTTATATGATGTGAGGTACTCATAGTTCCATTGATGTAGACTGAACATCCGATCTTCCCTTTTATCTATCCTGATAGAGAAAACATCATAGGGAGGTTGTTGATACTAACAAAAATAATGACTCATAGCGTGAAGTACTTATATATGTGTTCATCCCACATTCGTAAAATGTTGTTCCATAGATCCACCATGTCTTTCATCAAAAGTACAAGAAAGACATCGATGTCATTAGCTTATTGTCTCAGAACTTGTATAAGTATGGACAACAACATATACTTCTACTTCTGATAGATGTATGTAGGTAGGTTGTATATGGTCATAAGTACTAGCCAAGTACTATATGTACTGTTCAGGTCACCAAAGGGGTTCATTCCATCGGTACTCAATGTGAACTTAACATTCCTTGGTCCTTAGCAAATTCTTTATACTTCTCATCAAAACTTTTCCACTAGGGTGCCTAATCTTTCTGTCCGTTTTGCATTTTTCTTTATGCCATCGGATCAATTCGGCATCCTATGATTCAATAACAAACGTTTCTACCGATCTTTCACTCAAAGGTACCATATCGCCATGGCAGATATTTTTTTGTTTGAATCGAACGAACCGTCTTGCTTATTCAAAGACTCGGTACATACTTTGTACCGATTTGCGCCGTAAGAAGAGCAACTAGCCAGATTTTTGTTATTTTTACGGTACTAGACATAGTGATTGAGATAGATATGAATCTTCTGCACACTTAATAAGAAAGGACAAATAAGTTTCTTCGCTTGGTACGTATTTGTTGACAATAAGTTTGGTTTTGACAATATTTTTTAAGACAATTAACAAATTATCAAAGCTACTATCGAACTAACCATTGTTAGCCTTTAACCTAAAAAGTTCTAGCATAGAAAGAAGTACAAAGAAGTTCTTGTTACAACCCTTTAACTCATCGTACAACAATTAATTCGCTACTTTCTACACTACCTTAAAATTATCTACGCATCTCGCCAAGCCTATTATGACTTCTAGTTTAACGTGCCACAGCATCTCCTCTAATTCGATATCAGTATCATCCATCATTGTATAATCATCGTTGTCCATCAAAACAATAGAACCATCGGGAATGAAATCATAAATGCCACCCTTCAGATAGATATCAGGTAATTCCATGATGCTACTTTTGCTTTCGACTGTTTTACCATGTTTAAATCAAATTGTATATCTCACATCAAACCCATGATAAACCAAGTGAGACTTCATAACTTCTATTTTTATCCATATTTTCTTATTTTTACAGTCCAAGTATGGACAATATATTTCCTTTGTTGTCTTGTTAATAGCATGTTTCTATACAGTTTTGATGAATTTGGATAACTCATTCAGAAATGACCTTTGAAATCTTGGCATCTCATACATCTATTTCTAACTATTCATCTATAAATACAAACCACAATATAATATACAATTTGTAAATAATTTAAATAATATTTTCCATTATTTTAATTCTAAATTACTTTTTAAATTTGTAAATATAATATTTTTGGAATAATTAACTTTTTTATTTCCTTCCCACACTAAAGATTTTAAAAGAAGGAAGTTGCAAAGCAATCTAGAGAAAAAAAAGAGATATATTATTTAAAAAAATTAAAGAGACTAAATTAGGGGTTTCTCTCTTCAAATACCACCCACCTTGATCTATCATTAAAAGCACTAATTACAATAAAATTCATAATTATTGGGTGAGAAAACACCACTAAAGAAGTATTTGCACCAAAAATATCCTAAGTTAATCTAGAATTTAATCTAAATTCATAAAACTATTAAAAAACATCATTTTGCTTTTATACCTTTCAAATAAATACTTAAAAATTAGAAAAGATACTCACAGTGGGAAAATGATACACCAACCTTAGAGAGTAAAATCTATCCAAAGATTTGAGACCAAAACCCCTCCCTGTTTTTCTTTTTTTTCCTTGAGGGGAAGGAGGCCTAAAATAACGAAACCTTAGGAGGAAGAAGCTAAGTAACAGAGCAAATGGCCCATAAGATGGGCTAGGTGTCTGATAGCATTAGATGCCTGTAAAAATTCAACCATTTTTACAAGCCACTGATGGCACGAGCCACCTGTAGTCGCCTATAAAAATATATTTTTATAGGTGGAGTATGTTTTAAGGCCAGACAAGTGTCTTTTGTTGTAGGTGGTTCGAGATTCGACCGCATGTAAAAATGCTTTTTTTGCTTGTATAAAAAATTATTTTGAAGTAGTGAATCTCCATGTATACCAGGTGCATGGAACACGTTCTTGTGTATACTCTTTATAAAAATTTGTACCCATGTAGACCCACTCCCGAAAATGTTTAATTAAAAAAATATACCTACAGATTGAATTGTGAAATTTATATCAATTAGTTTTATATCTATTTTTTCCCAACAAGAGATATTTTACCTTTAAGAATACCTTTACAATTTTATTACTACAAGGTTACAACAAAACAATGATTCTCGTACTATAAAAAAAGGTTAATATATGGGTGATCTTGGAAATAAATAAATTTTATTAAGTAAATGAAACACACGGAGTATAAGAAGTAACACTACCACAGAGAGGCCCAGCACGGTCAGTTGCCTAGCGACGATACTGAGTAATGAAAAAAGTCCGAAAAAAATAGTTGGCATTTTACATATATAGTTACCAACGCATCCATCAGAGCGAAGCAACCTTCCATTCTTTTTGGCAGAATCCTTCTGCATTGGTGGTGAGTGGAGTACCACAGTCCCATTCATCATTTTTTTATCTACGTACATAGCCCAAATCCCATTGTCTATTCATATTTAAACTAGGGTATTAAAGAAAGGCACAGTTAATGCTCCCATTGGTCCCTTCGTCACTCTAAGGCTGAGTGACAAGAGCGGTGCCTCTTACTGCTCTCCGCCTCCTTCCCTCCTCCATCTCACCACCGTCTGAACAAGTCGTTGAAACCATGGTGTTGCAAGGACGACGACAGCAGGACCTTCCCTCCCCCAATGGCTTCAAGGCCTAAGCCCACAACCTATATCCAGGATAGCGATGGTCGTGGTGATGATGAGCTAGAGGTGGGCTCTAGCTACTGCCGGCATTCAGAGGGAGCGACGATGAGGGTCAGTGGTGTAGACATAGCAAAGTCGCCAGATCTAAGAGCGGCGATGGTTGTGGCAACACTCGGCCTCCATGCCATCGGAAGGGAGGATATGGCTGGATTTGGTGCCTCTCTGCTAGATCCGTTCAAAGAGCCTATAGGAACAGCGGAGTGATGACCAGGCGGGGTTGCCATGATGATGGTGCGATGGTCTGAGGTGGAGGCAGCCAGTGATTGTGCCAATGCGTGGGACAGGCGTTGGTGGCAAGCAGCTTCGATTGCAAATAAGGCTGACAATGGCAACATGCGGCATCGATGAGTGATGGCTCCCCTAATGTGGTGAAGTGCTCTGTGCGATGACTCCATGACACCACAATGAGGGGCTTGCTGGCATGGGCGCACATGTGGCGTTGCCGTGCAGATGTGGAATGCTAGCCAGCGAAGGTGTTAGTGCAACAGAGGAGCATTGGCATAGTAGAGGTTCTGGTGGGGGCTGGCTGTTGAAGGGGCATTGGTATGGTGGAGTTCACATGTTGGCGAAGACTATTTGGTAGGAGGTATCGGGGTTGCGACGTTGGGGAAAGGGAGGCTATAGGTGAAAGCCTTTATTAGAGATCCGAGCCAACGATGGCGGCATCTTTGGGTGTCACATTCTCCCTTAGAAGCATTGTCGAGATGCCCTACTCTTTCTTTGGATGGAATCCTCTTAGTGAAAATCAAGTCTAATTAGATGGGTGGCGACAACTCTCTCAGCATCATGACCTTTCTAGAGGCATCTCTTGGAGGTCCTCTCTCTACCTATTCCCAACTTTAAGTTGTTGGGCCTTTGATGACGCTCTTAGAAGTAGCTATCTGGTTAGCGTGAGAGATAAGTAGACCATATTATCTCTCATTCTCTCATTTAACAACCCCTTCTCCCTAGGAATGATCGGGAGCTTGCAAATGATGTTTTGCCTAGAGTTGAGGTAGGGTGTAACACCTCAGCCCTGTTAACTTCTTTTCTCAAGTTGGTGTGTAGAGTCATCTGAACATGATGGGGTGTTTATACCTTTTTTCTAATTAAAGCCACTTAAGGGTTATAATTTTGTTTTTTTTCTATATTAATATAAAACATCGCACTAGATCCGTCTAATATGGTTTGTTTCAAAAAAATAAATTAGATTATTACTACCCGTTTAATAGTGTATAACACAAGAGGGCTTATATTGATATTTCTGTATTTGTGATATACTCGAGTTTCATGCATATGTTGTCAATTCAAAAATATCCAATCTAATGCTAATTCTACCTTTCTCTCTCTCTTTTAATAAAAAAATTCGGGTGAACAAAAGATGAATAATGAAAAGGTTCTAAACTTCATATTTGAATTATTTTAGCTGTCATGCATGTTTAAAAAAAACACTCGTCACAGCACAGAATAGCAGCCGAAACGTGGTCCTATTGTTTGGTTAATCTGACTATTGATGTGCCGATAATAAATGTAGTTATGGACCTCCAAACTGACGTGGACCATGAGAAACTCTACCATCTGCCACCCTCCTGTGCTGATCAAAGCCATCAGAAAGCAAACCAAAAGGCGGTTATGTGATGACGTAGGTGATTAGCTATGCATATACGCATTACTACATTGCATTTATAGATTTAAAGAAAAGTTAAACACCTACATACAACATCAAACATCATCTATGTACTCGTCATATAAACCGTGTACGAAAACACCGAAACACCATATGCTCTCTCGTAATCCCTGTGCATAGAAGCTCCAAGGAAACGCATAGCAACTACATTTTAGCAACTACATTTTAGCAATGATCTAAGGTTTTTGGAATGTTCCTGGCCCGTCTGTCTGGATGGATTGATAGGTTTGGGCAGCAAGCACAAAAGAGCAGCTCAGCGCGTACGTTATCATGTCGCCATGGAACGGTGCTGGATGGAACAAAGACTGCCATCCTACGTGTCCATGTCAAATTCCAGGCAGACCGCTGAATTTGATATCTATTTGACTCTGAAACGGTCTCCCGTTTTTATCCGAGGAAATTGGAATGTTGGCTCCTTAATTAATTATTTGTCTATCCGTTTACTGAATTTTTGCATTTGCAAAACTGTGTTCTAGATCAGAATGCATTTGTGTTCATCCCAAAGAATTAAAGAAGAATTTAATGCATTTGTGTTAATTTATATGCTTTTTATTGAAGCAGAACAGCATCTAGACTAACTTTTGTCTTGTGTATAAGTTGCACTGGCTAATTGATGAGCTAAACACGAACCAGAGGGAATTGAATAACTAAACCCAAGATGTGTCACCCATGACGCTTGGTAGACGCGTCAACCTTTGTTTGGCAAGCTTATGGCAGTTTCCAGAAACACCCAATATATGGCAATTCTCCAATCTCCCTAGAAGACATGTGGCACACTCCTTTAATTAACTACATTTAGGGACTAACTGCATTTGCAAAGGGTGTTATTGAGAGAGAGTAGTACAACATAATGCATCATCCTAATCAATTTATGCATCAGTTATAATAATAATTAATAAATAACTTTCTCTGTTCCCACTTTCCAAGATGTTAAGCACACCACTTTTAACTTAAACAATGAATTTTTAAGTGCTTGTGTGTGTGATGCGGCGATGGTATGTGAATCTATACATATTTTGTAATTTTTAAAATGAGTAAATGACTTTAAATAATTCTTAAAACTTCTTAATTACATGGGTTATTTATAATTTAAATAACTTCTCTACAAAGAACAAACAACTAGAGTATAATTGGTTTATACTCCATCTGCTCCTAATTATAAGGGAGAATTCAATCAAGATAAAAAAGTCTCATATACCTCTCAATAAATCACACTGCACACGCTTCGAATGGCACAAGTAACGAGACAAACCAAATGTTCCCCTAAGTGATTCTTCTTTATGGTTTTGCTTATGCTTATAAACCAAAGTTAAAATTTAAAACTTAATTTTGAAGTTATTTTATAGTTTTGTCTTATTTTACAGCATTTGTCTTTGAAACGCTAAGGACACGTATATAAAAATTTTAACCATAATTTTTTTGATACACATAAGCATAAGCGTAATGACAGGACAGAAATCAAATTCAATGTGGACCAAAATATATCTAGCTTCCAAAAAGTACAATGTGGAAATAACCTTTTTGAAAAAAATAGTTCTGTTACTAATTTTTATAATTCAAATAAACAACACATGGTTGAAATTACGTTTAAATTTCAAAAATTATAAATTAGTTCAAACAATTCTATAGAAGCTTTCAATTACATATTATTGTTTTGAGACCTCTAAATTGGTCTTGTTTAATAACAAAGTTTTTTTCGATGCATAAAAATTATTATATATAAACATTAAAACTATTTTTTTCACCGATTATTATTTATTTACTTTGCACTACTAAAAAATCTTCTAGGTTGTAAATACCACATAAATAAAGTGATAGTGTTTTAATTATTTCTAATTCATTTAATGTCTTTAAATTCTAAAAATGTTTTAAGCTCAAAACACATCGCCATGTCAATGTCAGACCATCTACAACCACTTTGATTCGATCAAGGTTGAAAATTACTTGGTCTCAAAAAGTTGAGTTGAATAGTGTCTGGTTTTGAAGCCATGCGCTTTGCTTCAGTTTAATACTTTCACTAATATTCAAGATTTTAAAATGGAAAATTTGAGAAGAAGTATTACTCGAACAAAATTAATATAAGAAGCCCTTACCCAAGAAAAGAAAGAAAGAAAGAAAGAAGAAGAAGAAGAAGCTTAAAGCCGCCCTAGCTACTTCCTTTTCAGCAGAAAGAGTATATGTGATTAATGAAAGGTCGCGATCGGATCGATCAAAGTCCGTTTGACCGCCCCATTTTATATACTCCTGTAACAGCACTGCAGCCACCACCGATCGATCTCGATCGATGATCCGAGAGACCCGTGACTCGTTCTCCGTTGCTTTCATTTCATGCCGCGCTCCTCCTGCCAACCACCGGCTCAACCCCAAACCCATTCTCACGACTCACGCATATATACCGAAAGTCCTCTCCTACTATGTTTCCATCTCGTTGCCATTAAATTCCTCCCCTTAAATCTGCAGTTTTTGGTGCCTGCCGGTGCCACACTGTACGTGTGCATGCACGAGGGTCACTCATCAGGAAGAAATCGAAGAGAGAAGAAAAATAATGTGTGTGTGCAGTATGCATGCACGAGGGCGGACGATCGATGGCTGCATGCATCGTCTCTCTGACCATTATTTCTTGTCTGATTTTGAATGATTCAGCTCCACTACTATGGTTACGTGGTCCGGGGGCACTACTATGCATGCATTGATGCCAATTGGGGAGGTTTTATATGTAAGCTAGTAGTAGAAAAGCAAAATAGGGGGCATGACTGGGACTGGTGGCACATTGTGAAACAGGGGACTGAGACTGCTGGCTCGTGCATTTCAATGTGTGTAATGTAATGCCAGGGTAGGGCTGCTGCCTTTTTCTTTTCTTTTCTTTTCTTTTTTTGGTGTAATGTTGACCACAGTTGGTTAGGCATCGAGTGGTACCACACAACACTAAAAATGATGGTAACAATTTTTTTAAAGAAAGTCGACAAGTTACTGTCGTGTTTGAAACCTATGTTTTCCGAACAGATGAAATCCACTTTGTTTGGTATGAAATTCTTATGGTTCGTAACAGGAGGTTGACTTTGCTCATCTTTAGCTGCGGAGGCTGAGATATTTCTTTTGTTATGTTTAAAAAGTAATGGGTTAAAGCGACTCAGCGTTGTGGTGAGTCTAAAATGCCCCACACCAATTGTACACCCTAGTGGTTAATTGATAGAGAGTGAGAGATAATACATAATTTCATTCAAAATTCTGATGCACATTTTACACATCACACGCTTAATTTGGGTTTATTAACAGGGTGAAACACTCTTTGTTTTTATTTGGAACGGATGATATCGATTTTGTTTCCTATGAAACCCATGCGGTTAGTAATGTGAAGAAGCGACTCAGCGTTGTAATGAGTCGAAAATGCTCCACGCCAATTGAACACACTAGTTTTTTTTTTCCCTTGAAATGAACACACTAATGGTCAATAGAGAATGAACGAGAATAAATAATTTTGTTTCAAAATTATGATGCACATCTTAGCAATGCATGTTTTGGGCTAGAAACACTGATAGACTTTTAATTCAACGGTGAACACAAGTTTACTCAATTCACAATTGAAAAAACTACTGTAATAATTATGTTTTTGAAATTCTCTAAAATCAGATTAAATTAAATAAGTAAATGAATATATTAAATATTAAAAAGTTAAAAATAGATGTAAAAATGATTTCAAAAACATCTATATAAAAAGTTTTTTTTCAAAAAATCTTAACCGTTAACAGTTTGGGAAACGTAGGTTATCACGTGGTTATCACAGTAACTACACTAAATTTAAATATTTTTTAAAAAATAATTTAAATCTTTTTTATGAATTTTGTATAGTTTTTTACGGTTTACCACGGTAACTGTTATTACCATCAACCCTAGTCTGGCAATAAGGAAATCTGCCGGTGATAATATAGTAGTTAATTGGTGGCCGAAAAGAACATATATTTATATTTTTAGGGCTCACTGTAATAGATTTTCATGTGAGCACTAAAAAACATCAGGAAGTTAATTTTTGTCCGGCACGGCCTCTGGGACAGAATATTTTTGTACATAATAATTTTGGATACTTGGATTACAAATTCCGATGGACAGCGCCCCCACTCCCCAGGCATAAATGCGGTCCAAGCAGGATCAGTGGGTCACTGTGAAAAACACACAATTGACAAGCTGCGAAAGTGTAAACTGAAGGAATATTCAATCTCTGCATCTCCCCCTGCTAATTCAGCAGTGACCCAAGAGGCCAAGATTCAAAGGTTTTGCTTGGAGAGCAAACTCAGAAACTCTCCCTGCTTATGCAATTTTTCATCCAAAAGATCCCCAATTTTCTTGGGCTGAAGTGGAGCCCACTCCATGGAGGAAGTCTGGAAGTGTCTGCCCTAGATTTTGTTATATATATATAAGAGAGGAGGCAGTGACCTACCCTGAGGTGTACATCAACCACCATAAGCCATTTCGCATTCCAAATTAGTTTCAGAGAATTCTCTCAGCTCCCAAAACCTTCAGCTCTTCTTGTGATCTTTTCTCTGTCCCTTGGGAGAAGAACTCTGTTCTTGCTTGGGGTGTCTAATCCCAGACTAACAGGTGAGGAGCTTGATGTTGTTTCTGTCAAATTCTGATCTTGTCTTCTGTTCTTGGCTTGGGGTTCTTGCTTTGCTGGGGATTAGAATTGGTCTAGGAGACTAGGATGTGCTTGAATGCAGAGTTCTTCAGTCAAAATGTGATCTTTGAGGCCATTCTAAGAACCTTTCAATACTCTAGTGCTTGATGTGATGCATACCAAATTTCTCATCAAATCTGTTTGTTTCTTTTTGGTTTGGTCTTTCTCGAAGAACAACGAATTCTGTTCATTTATGAAAATTTTCTTCTGAATCCTGCCTTTTTTTTGTTTCACTCTGAAGAGCTGTTCATAGTTTGCGCCTTCTGGGGGATTCCCTTGTTTTTCCTCAAGAAGAGTTCACCTATGTAAATAATTGAGGCCAAAAAGAGGTTTGCCGATTCTTCATTATTGTGGTCTTTGGATTCTGTAGCAACTTTGTGGTATTATTTTGCCGGTAAAAGTGCATGTTTAAAAGGCATGGCTGCTACTTCGCATTCAACTTTTTTTTTAGTGCTGATGTAGTGCTAGTTGCAGCATATGCATGAACGGATTTGGTCTCGGGTCATTTCTGCCGGCTACTGGTTGTTACTTAGTGTTTGGTTCTTCTCTCTGACTTTGACCATATCACAGGGAGCTGAATTATTCGTTCTCTCTTTCCTTGCGAGTTGTTTGTGATGACTGTTTCACCTGAATCTAATTTTCATCTCTGATTTTTTGCAGAGCAGGAGTAGTTTCAGTTTTCTGGGATTGCATCAGCACGCATGGGCTGAAGTTGGCATCGAGATCTTCAGCCCAAGGTCGAATGATATGACAACTATGGTGAACAAAATCTCTCCTTGGGATGAACAACACAAGATGGCCTTGAGAACACCAGGCCAGGATAATCTCTTCAGCAAGGGAACATTGGTGAAGTGCCTGAGCTTCAAAGAATGGGAAGGAGGTGAAGAAACCAAAAATTCAGTGAATCACAAGAACAGGCCTAGCCGGATAAACGTCGTCGTCGACGACCTGAGGAATTCAGAAATTTTCATGGCATCAAGCCCCATTGTATCCTCCAGCCCCAAATGTGAGCTTGATGCTGCAGCTGTCAAGCTTCAGAAGGTGTACAAGAGCTACCGGACGCGGCGAAACCTCGCCGATTGCGCAGTCGTAGTCGAGGAGCTATGGTACACATCATCTTCTTCAGTTAATTGGAACAGTGAATTCTTTGTGTTAGAAAGTTCAGACTTGTTTAACTGTATTGTTCTTGGTTCAGGTGGAAAGCACTGGACTTTGCATCACTGAAACACAGCTCGATATCATTCTTCAATGGCGAAAAGCCCGAAACCGCGGCGTCACGGTGGGCAAGAGCAAGGACAAGAGCAGCCAAGGTACTGAAATTTGATTAATTTCATTTTACAGTTTTTGATCAGTCCCAAAATGCTCTTTGAATGCCTGCTGTGCTCTCATCAAAATTGCAGCTGCTGATGTAACTCTCTTTGGTTTGATTAGGTTGGAAAGGGATTATCGAAGAACGGGAAGGCTCAGAAGCTGGCATTGCAGCACTGGCTCGAAGCTGTAAGTCACATGCTTTTCTTAATTCTGACACTAAATTATGCTTCAGTGAGATTGTTGCTGATGTTAGTTTACTAATTCTTCCGTTTTTCCGTGTTTGGACAGATTGATCCGAGGCATCGATATGGCCACAATTTGCATATTTATTATGGTGTCTGGTCCAGGAGTGAGAGTACAGAGCCATTCTTTTATTGGTAAATAACCTGAACATATTCTGCCTACTATCCATAGCCTTTTTATATTTTGTGTTCACTTGAAGCCTCTGACTAACAATGTGGCAAATTTTATACATGATCAACAGGTTGGACATTGGGGAGGGAAAAGAAGTAAATCTTGACAGGTGTCCTAGGAGCAAACTTCAGAGCCAGTGCATCAAGTACCTTGGACCAGTATGTTCCTCAACCTTAGCAATTTTTTTAAAAAAAATAGAATAAATATTTAAAAAATGATTTAAATTTCAATAAAATGAATAATAACTAAATCTTTTTTTTGTATGATGTTCTGACTTGCAGAAAGAGAGGCAGGAGTATGAAGTTGTTGTGGAGAGTGGCAGGCTTGTTTACAGACAGTCTGGAGTTGTCCACACTTCAGATGATTCCAAATGGATCTTTGTCCTCAGCGCAACCAAGGCATTGTATGTTGGCCAGGTAACTGAAAAATTCCAGCTCATTATCCAGCAATATGTATTCACACCAACACACGGATAAGCCACGATATCGATTACATCATGTAGTACAATTCTCTGAATACTTCTGTTTTGGTTTTTGACTCTTGGTGCAGAAGAAGAAAGGGTCATTTCAGCACTCCAGTTTTCTGGCTGGTGGAGCCATCACATCTGCTGGAAGATTAGTGGTCAAAGACGGAATCCTCAAGGTTTGTTCATATGAAAGAAAAAAAATCTATCTTTCAGACCATAAGAACAGCATTATGAGTTAAAGAAACAATTTTTATCTGACGAAACTGATGGTGTTGTGTTTCTTTAGGCAATCTGGCCATACAGTGGTCACTACCTTCCAACTGAGGAGAATTTCAGAGAGTTCATCAGCTACCTTCAGGAGAACGGCGTCGACCTTGCCGATGTCAAGGTAAATGTAAGAACAATTCTCACAATATCATCATCTGTTCATCAGATTAGCACAAATTACAAAAAAAAAAGAATTTTGATTAACTAGATTGCGTTTGAATTGCCTTCTTTCTTTTAGAGATGTCCCATTGACAAAGACGAGGAGTACCCATTGCTGACCAAACGTCCTGAGGCAGCTCAGCCTGACGTCACCGTCTCCATTGCCGCCAAGAACACCGAGAACGCCGCCATGGCTGCTGCAAGCGAGACCGTGTTTGACGAGATGGATCACGCAGCCATCGATGACGGCAGCATGAGCGAAGGCGAGGACGAAGACGTCGATGCAACGAAAGAGGAGGAAGTGAGGAGGCCGCCGGTGCAGGAGCACGGACCGACGGCGAGTGCTGCCGACGACGACGAGAGCTCGAGCAAGAACCACCTGCCGTGCCGGTGGTCGACGGGCACCGGGCCGCGCATCCGGTGCGTGCGCGACTACCCGCAGGACCTCCAGTCGATGGCGCTGGAGCACGTCAACCTCTCGCCGAGGCTCGCCACCGCCGGGCCGGCGTCGAGGAAGAGGGACCCGGTGCCGTCGCCTAGGCCGAGCCCGGGGATGATACTGTCGCCGCGGCTCGCGTCGGTGGGGTTCCGGCCGCCGGTGGTGACGCTCACGCTGCCGGACTTCAAGAGGAGCAGATTGCAGTGAACAATTTTGTGACACATTCTTGCCTAAAAAAAATTTGTGACACATTCAGTAGTTAGCTGATCAGAAATACATTCAGGACAAAATAACAGCCGATCAAAAAATTTGTGACAAAGGCTAGTGATTCTTTACTGCTAGGCAGCATTCAGATTACTTGATTTTTTTTTTCTTCAGAGATTGTTGTAGATGATTCAGATTGTACATTTTTTGTCAATTTTGTTCATACTTCCATTTTATTCTTTTGTTAGATGGATACAAAAGGATTCATGTAGATTATTTTGAGAAGAGAAGAAATGAGGAATTTATTTTTCTGCAGTTCAGCTGATGAGCAAAAGCATAAACTCTGTTGTTAACCTTTGTCATATGGATATGGATAATCGATTGTGATATCTTTTTTTGCTGGGAATAACAAAAAGATTTGTGTGTCATTGCACTAAGAGAAATAAATCCGGTATAGTGATTGTGATACCGGATACTATCAGAATAATTATAACTCTAATTTTTTTATCAAATCCAAAATCAACAAATGATTGCCAACATATTGATGTACTTGCATTATCATAAAAAAATACATATAAGTCCAACAACAATTAGAATACGTACTATGGTTGTCCCGTTTGATTAGAACTCAATTCTATTGTACTGTAGCCATTGTCCTTCATCATATTGTTCTTCATCACAGCAATAATAGCTTATCATGTGACTTGTTGTTGACGCTAAAGGAATTGTTATTGATGTAACCATATTACTTTGTATGGAGAGATCATCTTCTTCAGTCATAGAGGAAGACATATTCAATGAAAGAAGATGATGTAGTGGAAGCAACAAGTAATCACGTCGGACGCTTTTTAAAAATCTTATTTACCCTCTGATGGTGCATGATCTTGAAAGATGATGGTTTAGAAATATGCTCTCCCAATTAACAGTGCACACCGATGAATGAGATGAGGAAGACTAGAGTCAATGCAGTGCTAAAAAATCTAAACTCGAGAGTAGATTAATCGTATCTCGAGAAAAGGCAGTGGGATTGGTATATATAACCAAAAGGCACATGGTTAGGGAGGAGCCTAAAACCGATATGATCCGTATATAGAAATCGACTCAATTATGACTTCAAAATAGCAAAATAAAACCGCAACAAATAGTAAAAGGTGGCACAACATAATCGCATCGTAGCGCGGCTCACGATGTGTCTCAGACCAGACTAGCTTGGCGAGGCGAGACGAGACGAGGCAAGCGAGTGTGTATGTGGGTTGCTCTTTTCTTCCTCTCATTTTCTTAAGAAGAAGAGGGGAAGCCAATTTTCTTAAGAAGAGGAAGGGAAGCCAATTTTATAAGTTATATCTCTCTACTAACTAGCTATCTTTCCATTAACTAGATGGAAGTAAATGATCTTATTCTCAACTTGACTATATAGATTTTTAGGAATTTCCGATTTAATTAGTTGGACTATGGGTACTAAATTTCATCAGAGATGTCTCGAAGCAGAGGTTGGATTGATTTTTATTATTGAAAAAAAATCATGTGAATAAAATACCGAGATGCTTGAGAAAATGTACAGATTGCAGATTGAAGGGACAATGCTGTAGAGTCTTTTCCAATTTGCTTTTTCTTTCATGTATGTTCTAAAATGAATTGCTGATCAGTGTGTTTGAAACTGTCCTAAGATTTAAATCTATCCTATGTATGATAGTCATAGCCATTGAATTGAAATATCAGTCCTTTTCTTTTCCTTTTTGTTGAAGATTTTATTTAACACCCTCAGGACCGGAGCCGACGGCCTTCCTAAGCTGCCACTTATCTTCAGACTTGTTCAGAACTTCAGTCTAGTTCCAAGGCTGCTGAACGTTTGAGTTGACCGCTTCTGCAGCCGATCCAATTTTCTACAAGTAAAATCTGGTCAGAGCATTCCCATGAATAAAAAAAGTCTGAAACTTTAGGTTTCATTTTCAATAAATTCAACTTTTCTGTACAAATCGTGAAGTCCAAACAGCAACTGTGTATTGATGCAGAGATGTACTTGTTGTATAGCTGTCATACTGTCATGTAGCTCTCGTTTGTTATCAATATTCCATTTCTGCTCACATCTGTACAGTTTGGTTCAGCGTCTGTAGGTCTTACAGAAATGAAATGTGCATATACTGCAGATCACGTGTTAAACTCCGGATGGCTGCCAAATAATCCACAAAAAAATACTCAAATTCATGTGCATGAACTTAATGTATGGACATAAAAGAAGACATTTTTAGTAGTAATGCAACGTTATTTGATCCGAAACAGAGTACAGATGTTGGGATATTTTGCCCTCTGTTTCACATGTGTGGCCTGAAACCCCTTGGCCATTTTTTTTTCTTTCTAAGGGAAGCATAACTTGGGGCCTCTGCACTCTAAAAAGAAAAAGTCATAGTTTGCATTGACTGGATTATACGTCGAAGGTGTTAGAACATGCATGAGAAATAAATTTTACCTCCTCCAGAGCATGCGATTTTTTTATTGCATACAATCTAAGCAGTTATGAAATATTTTGAGAAAAGTGGGAAGCATATGTAGATATGATTATTACATATCCCGCAATAAACCGTGCAAAATCAAATTTGATCAAAATTAACAATTGCATATAAATCAAATTTGATCATGCATATAAAGATATCTATACTCATATAAAAAGAATATAGTGGTGATGCACAGTGAATCTGCTACTCCAATAGTAAATTTTGCGTATTAATATTAATATGAATATTTTCTATAGAAAAAATGATAGGTAACACATTTTATAAAAAAAATATTTGTTTATTTATTTTAGTCAATATTATAATATGTTTTCTTTTATCAATAGGAAAGTACAGTCTAATATAGCAAAGTATATTTTTTCATAATTCTTTTTATACTAACTATTTGAACCATATATGTAGGGCATGCATCTCGAGGGCCTAAAATAGTTTCCAGTTGATCATTTTGCATGTAATGTTTTGGCGAGTTTCTTTTTATGTTTTTGTTCATGACGAGTGCTCACGTCTTAGTGTTAAAATGCGATAACTTTTGTTACCTTGCTTATATAAAAAGCATCTAGATTGTGTTACGAAAACTTGGGTTTGACACAAGCTATTTGAGCTTACCTGAAATTTGTCATAATCACGTATAGCTTGATATTTGAGACCTTAGATATGCAATGGCAGCATTACCAGTGGCAACACATCACATAACCACTTAATCATTGACGATGCATTGGGCATTATTCCCAAAATCAACCGCAGATATTAATCAGAATCCACGAAAATGTCAGCCACTTGTTGCTGAATCCGTCATGTCAACAATTGTGAAACCCCATGCATATAGTGGGCTTCAGAATTTGGCTATATTTTACATAGGACATGAGAGGACTTGTGGGCCTTCTGGGCCAAACACGAGATCGGTTTTCTAATAAGCAATGTGTGTTTTTTCACGTTTACGTGCTCTTCCCTTTTTGAACAAACTAGTTATATAGCGTTGCATTGCAACGGTTTTTTGTTCAGTTTTGTGAAAGGATTTATGTTGAGTGGGCTGTTCGGTTCTTTTAACAAATCGGTTTTTTTAGGCTAGACAGTTTTTGGCAAGGGAAGAAATTTCACGTGGAGGTACGTAATAAAGGAATGGAAGGAGGACGATTTCCTCTTTTTCAGGTAGATGAAAGATTTGGTATCGAGAGCAAACCTTGAAGTAATACACGAGGAAGAGTTTGATGTACCAAAGGATTTTTGGCTCTTGCAGATTGATAACCTCCTGGCCTGGATTCCTTTCATCAAGATGACTTAAATTCAAAGCTGATCTCTACCCAAAGATAAGCATTGAATTTAGTACGTCATTGCATTACCTACTCCCTTCATTCTTGGTCAGTTTCCCCCCAAACAATCCATCCAGTCTTAATTATTTGGCAATCATCTGAAAATGTGAGCAATCAATATTTCCGAACTTTAAGTTATCGTCCGCGTGAAAAGATGGTTTGGCCAATCGGTGAGCTTGAGCCACTTAACAAGGTTTAGTGATAATGATTACTTCAAATTCTGAGATCGATGACCTGTTAATCAATTTACACGTGGGATAAGTTCTATCATAGCATCCGATGTAATTAATTATCTTTTTTATATATATGCACGATGATTTACAAGCATATCCTAATTGAATAAGCACATTGAAATACAGATACATTAGTCATACCGGTCAGTTATGCCACCTTGAATATAAAATAAGGAAAATATGTTGCATGATATACAAGTCTTAAAAGACCTCAGCACAAAGTTATATCTTGTTATAAGCTACATCTCTTTATCATGTCATCTCTGTGGAATATATACATTTTTTAAGTGCATTGTGAGATGGATGGATTATGGAACACTGTGGAAGAGAAAAATAACAAAATAATAACTTCATTGATTAAGTCAGTAAATTGCTAGATATACGATTTATATGTAATATATGTGCATATTTTGTTTCCATTAATTCTCCAATTATGCATATAGGATTTAGCTTTCACTGGGACGTGTGCATCGAACAATATGCAGTACAAAAACACAACATCATTCACAATGCATCTTCCCAATCTTCAACTAAAATGACCTAATGATGCCTCCTACTTCAGAAAAGGGGTGTTCTTTACAGATCAATACATCCACAGCTAGTACCTGTATCTGCTTCGGAACAAAATTGAAAAAGGAAAAAAAAGTAATGGCGTGTATTATTATGAAAAAGGAAATAGTTCCGGCCTCTGCTTGAGATTGGGACGTACTCGATGGATTAGTGTATGCCTGTTATTGATATTTAAAAATATTGAAAGAGTTTTTATGATGTAAGAATTCTGAAATTCGTAATTAATAAATATCGACTTGTACTCGGTTTGGATTCTTAATTTTAGCTTTTCTTTGTTTTGATAAACCCAAAATTTAGAAGCAATAAAAATTGTATTTAGTTTGGAATCTGGCTTATCATAACGTGAGAATAGATAGATTTTTAACGTGGCACGTGATGTTAAACATAGATTATGATAATACGATCATCTAATTAATAGCTAGATTTTTTTCTGATTAATATGCAAACTTCTAGAAAATACTTAGTGTAGATATCTATGTAGTACTGTTTTCCAGAGTCTCATTCTAACTTTGTACATCATCCCAATAAACTATGTTGGTGCTAAAAACTGGCTATGAAATATCCTAGCATGATATGGACCCTTATGGTCTGCCTGAAAGAGTCGCTGCTTCTAAACGGAAGACAAACGTAATCAGGAAAATGGGGCTTGCTATTTGTCGATCACCTGATTATCCATAGATTCTGTCACTTTTGGACGAATGGGATCGCCTTAAAATTCGTACAAGATATTAACCTAGCCGGCCAATCTCTCCTTGTTCGTGATCCAATCAAGGGACGCTGCCATCCCTTCCCCTCCCCGACAGCCCGACGTCCCTGTGCCTCGCCCGCGCCGACGAGGCCCGCCGGACATGCTATCCTCCTTGTCTCCCTCCCTCCTCATCTCACTCTATTGCTGTGCGAGTATATCTCTTTTAATTTCTAGCTCAAGTCTAGCAAGATTACCCCATACCCGTCTCTTCTTCCTTGTCTTCAATGGCTCCTGCAACTAGAGCTGCCACCAATGGCTCTTATCTTCTAACCATATGACTTTATTTGCCCCTGCCCACAATGGCCAAGGCTAAGGCCATTGAAATTTCTTTAAATTTCAGTCACCTCATGATCATGAATAACAAAGGTGATGGAAAATAATTTTGTAGCAATTTTAGAGTAAGACTTTTAAATTTCTATTTTTAACATAAAAAAAACCAATACAGATGAAAAAAAATCAAAATTAATTCTGAAGTTCAAAATTGCTTGTGGCTGAAACAAGCTAACCCTTAATTAATCAATCCTTTGCTAAAAATCTCTCCAAATATATATAGTCCTACCTATGTAAGCACACTTATAGGGCGAACCACTCCCAAGCTTCACTCGAATACATTTCTTCATCTGCCAACTGCGGCTGGTAGTAGGTAGCTAGCCATGGTTGGCAGATTGCTACAGCTGGTCGTCACTCTCCTTGCTCTCACCGTCGGCCATGGCGTCGTCGCCTTCGACCCCAACCCTCTCCAGGACTTCTGCGTCGACGACACGACATCGAAAGGTCTCCCATGGTGGCCATGCATTCCTTCATGAGCTCGAATTGATTACGTATTCTTAATAGTGATTTACACATGGATGCATGCATGCATGTATGCAGTGCGGGTGAACGGGGTGCCGTGCAAGGACCCGGTGGCGGTGGTGGCGGACGACTTCTTCTTCTCCGGCGTGGGCACCCCGGGGCGCGGCACGGTGAGCCGGCGGTACGGGTTCACGGCGCTGTCCGTGCAGATCCCGGGGCTGAACACGCTGGGAGCATCGCACGCCCGCGTGGACGTGGCCCCCGGCGGCGTGTTCCCGCCGCACTACCACCCGAGGGCGTCGGAGACGGCGGTGGTGCTGGAGGGCGCCGTCTACTTCGGCTTCGTGACGTCGTACCCGGACAACGAGCTCTTCGCCAAGGTGCTCCGGCGAGGCGACGTGTTCGCCGTGCCGCAGGGGCTCGTCCACTTCCTCTACAACAACGGCAGCGAGCCGGCGGCGCTGTACGCGTCGCTCAGCAGCCAGAACCCCGGGCTCGTGCTCGTCGGCGACGCGCTCTTCGCCGCGCCGCTCCCCGGCGACCTCCTCACCGACAAGGGCATCGTCGACAAGATCATAGAAAACTTCTACCGGCCTTGATGAACTTGTATTATTTCGGTTTAATCTTTTTTTTTTAATTTCTTGTTGAAGATGTAACGTTAATTCGCTGATTAATCTGTCGTGGAATAATCGTTTGCATCGATGAAACTGCGGAATGGTCATGTGGCCCCTGCCTTCTAAAGAGATATATATGCTCTCCAAGGGTTTGAACAAAATATTACTACATATATATCTGCATCCAAGTCAAAATTTTCGTGCTTTGACAAAATATTTGTCTAAGAATAATAGTAAACGTTAATAATGTTCTATTTTAACAAAGTCAGATCGGTATATACTACTTTTGTAGTTTAAAATTTTATGTTCATGACTAATTACATATAAATGACCGCTTTCAACAGAAATTTTTAATATAAATTTAATAGGGTTGTTGGATTTAGCCACCAAATCTAGTTTAAGGGAGCGTAGTTGCAAGTATGGGTCATATTCTTTTCAGCATATTTACCAAATTTTAAAATAGATTATTAGTTCTATACTTTGAAAAATATTTTCTTTACAATTTTTTTATTGTTTGTTAAGACCAATTATTTTATTTCTTAAAATGTTTAATCTATCTCTATAACCAAATTAATAATCCGTGACAATAATCCACTCAATAATATAAATCAAATAAGTCAGGAATGTAATTTGTATTCAAACTAAAAAAGCCAAGCGTTTTTTCTAACTATATAAAAGGCATCACTGTCTGTAGTAAGTAAGCAGTATGGCTACCATATGGAATTTGACGATTTGCGTCCACATAACCAGAATCATATTCATAGCATATTATATGACAGATTACATGCGTCGTACTTCGTCATGTCTGCTGAAATCAGGGGAAAATGATGCTATACTAATACTCTAAGTCTCTGACATTGATAGTGTTGCTTGTTCCAAGTATCAAGTATTCTTCAGAAGATTACATTTTAAGTCAGGCTTTTGGGAAGCTAGCACTTTGCAGCAAAACAGTCCATCAGTGCTTATCCATTTTTTTATTACAATTATATAGAAAAAACTTACTACCTCTATTTTTTATATAAAAATGGAGGCAATACAGAACTATGTATACACACCACACACACCCATAAGTAAAGCTTGCTTAATATATGTGCGTATAAAGATTGACTCTAGTGACAAATCGTCACTCTCCAACGGCCTCCCCATCCAACTTTCTAAGCCCAAAAATTTAGCAAATACTCATCCTGAACGTATTACTTTTTTTTCACCGAGACCAAGAAGAACTCTAACTCCTCCAATCCAGTTACTCATCCGTATGGATTCAGATGCAGCGTCGCTTCGCTTGCCCCCGGCCACCGCGCGCACAACCAACGTCGTCGGCCACCTCGATTGCTCATGCGCCCTCGCCCGGGGCGCGCACGCGGCGTCCTCGCAAGTTGCATGATCGCTCACCCGCTTGCTATCGTGGCATTCTACCGCCCAATGAGTGACGATGGGATCCGCGTGAGGTGCCCAATGCCCAATTGTATGGGAGATAAAATCGCATGCATTCAAATTGGACTGGCGGATTGATCAAAACTCAATTTTCACAATCGAGAATACCATTTCAAATTTGCCTGCCGCTTGCCTGCGCGCGAGAAGCAATTTGGCAATCAAAATTCAAGCTATAATGGCCCTATATATGTCGCCATCCAATCAGGTCTTCAATCACCTATTCTCTGCCTCCCTCCTTAATCCACGTGCTAGTAGTAGAACAACAATGGTTGCCCACGCAAAATGAGTGGCCGTGGTTGAGGAGTGGTGATCGGTCCATTGATCAGAGCTTGAGCTCTGCTTTAAAGGAATCATGCATACTACTACGACCATGCGTGGTGAAAGAAATAATTGCTTGGTCACATAATCTAGCCTCAAAACAAGAGAGCCAATTAATCCGGCAGCAAAAACCAACAGGCAGTGACAACTCTTTTGAAAAAAAACTCAAAACGTTACACGTTCAATACTTTTGGATGAAGGGAGTACGCCAAAAACATCACTCTAATAGAGTCTCCATCCAACTCTCCAAGCCATGGCTGGCCACCCCAGCTTGATATCCTCCCACCCACCCCCCATAAGAGATCCCACTATCTCTGGATCTGGTTGAGAAGAGGATGGGCCGACTGGTCTGTAGGCTGGTCTTCAGTGGAGGGATTGGAGATAGAGCCATCAGTTGATCCAATCGGATCAATATCATTTGGCTGTCTATTTTTCATTTAAAGATGAGAAAGAAATTTTATAAATAAAAGGATAAATACAACGATATCAATAATTACATTGATCAAGTCTTAAAGTGGAGCGGAAGCCCTAGTACTTCGCTTGGGTGGTGGTGAAGTTGGAGGCTGATCCAAGTGGGGCAAGGGCTGTACTTCGGGAGCTGGAGAAGGTGACCTGTTTTCTAGTATGACGTTCTTTGCATCTGAATTAATTGTTGGTCCTTTTCTGAGCCTTTTCATGGTTGGCTTGTCAGCAGAAGGAGACACATCATGTTTTCATGATGTCAGTTCACTTGGCTTGGGGGCGTGAGATGAATACGTTGTGTTCCTACAGCCCAGAAAATTTAAGTCTAACGAAAAAAGAAAGATAAAAGAAAAAATAGGAGTTTGATGTTTACAACAGGAGAAAGGGAGCAGATGTTGAAAGGCTTCGGGAACTCATCACCTTCGGAATGAATTTTGGTTCCTAAAGCGAAAGGACTATAAGTTTCTTGAGCTGGGTCACTCGGGCCGGTGTACTCAAAAGCTGGATGAACTTAGTCTTTGAGGGGTTGAAGACGATGGATAGTGAAATGCCAAGCAATCCAAACACCAATTAATCCCCTCCCCTTTAAGATCATCATGTAACTTTAGTAAAGCATCAACTTGGATCAATTTTTTATAAGAAGACCAAGAATCATAGACTTTTAGGGCATGCTCGACCAAAGGATGAAGAGAATAGTTGAGATTAAGTAGTAAAATCGTGTCAACCCTTGAGATAGGATTTGAAAGGAAGAAATAGCCAAACTTTTTTCAACCCATCTCGGATTTGAAAGGATGACACGCTGGTCCATAAGAATATAAGACTGAAATGTAGACCCAACTGCTAAAACAGTGTAAATAGAATTTGTTGGAGTACAGGAGTACATATGGAGAAAGAGCTGACTATATGGGTATTTGAAAAGTCAGATTTGGAGGAGATGCTCTAACCTCACTAAATGAGACATATATGAGCTCCTACACACACCCAACAATCAAATGTGAAAGATATATATGTGAACCTCAAAAAAAAATTCTAGTGAAACACAGACCAAAAATATAAGCATCATCATATGGCAGACCGAAAATATGAGCATCATCAGATGGTACTAAGGCATCTGAAATCACACATCCACAGCTCTATATACTAAAGGCACTAATGTTTTCCTGTCCTGTACCAACTAAGCTTAGCAAAAGAATTGTAGTCGTCTAGGCATATCAGGTTTCAGATCTAGTTTTTGGATACAGTTTCTACACATTCATAAGTAAAACATAGCCAGACAGAATGACAGATGTTTATGTACAGGTATTCCTGCGGTTAAACATAAGTTCACGCCTAAACTCTACACCACAGCCAAAAAATAACAGAGGCTGTGCCACAGCGTTGGGAATCATGCAAAACGCATTATTGCTTTTGTTGTTCTGCTGGTGCAAAACGGAACAGAGAGTAAAAAAAGATGGCAACACGCATTTATCTTGCCTTCTCAATCCTGTTCATCACATCATGATAGTACAGGAGAACGCACATAGGTTGGCCATAGATGCAGAAAAAGAACCAAAATATCATGTTGCCAACCTGTTGAAGATGACATGAGTTAGAGTTGATTTACACCAAACCAGAATTGGTTTTGACAGCAATCATGGAAAATGTGGCTAACCATTGTGTGTCTGAATTTACTTTTGAGGTATGCTGTCAAAATGATAAGGGGAATCTGGTGACAAGAAAAAAAACAAGAGATTGCATGAGAACAGTTCTATGTCATACTGCAGAATGGGCACACATTTATTTAAACAGTAAAAAACAATCAGTCAAACGCATCAGTGCATGTTTTACAGCATGCTAGATTCAGTATAATTTTTTTAAGATTACCTGTAGCATTATTCCTAAGAATGCCCAGAACTTGAGAATGCGGCAGGGGACAGCAACACATAGCTGATATAGAACAGTTACAAAAGAAATTCATAATTTACTCAATAATAAAGAATACAGACAAGTATTCCATACATACAAATTGCCACAAAAGACAAATGGGACAAAGCTTACCTCATGGAGCGCGGCAGAAACAAGGAATGATATTAAGACAGCAACTTCCTGCAAGAAAAACAACAGGATCAACAAGGTATCACCCATGTAGTAGAGCTAATCTTTTCACAGAGATGGCAGCAAACATTGCAAAACAGTATCAGCATGTATGAAATAAAATAATCCTAATTTCTTAAACAGTTCAAATCATCTTCGGTTACTGGATCCCAACAGGCTAATGATGAACAATTCAGTTGTTCAAAGCCAGATTTTTTATCTCACAACCAAGGGAACTGGCAATAGTTTGTTGGTGGTCCTGTAAGGCAATTGGTAATGCAGTTAAGGTTGTAATTTACAGTTCGTGCAATGTTGGCCAGGTGTAAGAGGCTGGAATGAATTCCATTATCCAAAAATATGTAGATAGAATGCAAATATAAGAAAAACAATCATAGTAGAAGTTTTACCTTTGATATGCCATTTCGCATGCAAGGAAAGTATATATGGCGAACAACCCATTTATGCACAGGCTGTGAAAAATAGGCATCATTAATGATCATATTGGTCAAAACAACAACATAAAAACATAATAGATCCATCAAATTATTGTATTTCTGTTGATTTGTTTCCTCTATGGTTATATCTACTTGGTGCTTTGTTTACTTTTGCATAGCAAACTTGGTGTTAAGAATTCACTTTGTTCAGTAATTTCCTATTGGCTTGTCATTTTTCCTGGATGTTGCTTTGAAATGGGTACAGACTCTAATTCTCTTGCAAATAAACCGTAAATCTGTGTATGTCTTGTCTGGTTGTGTGCAGCTGCTAAAAATAGCACGGTTTTAAATAAAAACAAAGCATACCATATTCCATTTTCTCCAATACTGAGATCCCATCCAAGTATGGAAGCACACGTAGCAGGAGCAAACATCATACGTAATGTTAGAACTGTTTGCCTTGAGAAAGGAAGCAATACTAGAAAGAAAATTACTTTATTTTACCTCATCAATTGTTTTTGCATTCCACCAATCTTTGTAGAATTCACGGTCACCAAATCGAAGAATCTCAGCAAGTATATTTAACCTGTGTAATTTGCAATGTTTGAATTGTAAGTCTGCCGTTAGAGAAATTATTTGTTTACATACTTGGATCATGCAAGGAAATGTGTGTATTCAGAAATGAATTGATATTGAACATATTATAGTCTCATATTGACTATTTTATTGATTATGAATAAGTAGAAAATGAAAATTACCAGAGATGGAAAAAGGCATAGAACATGCAAAGCCAGAGGTAAACATTTGGTACTGAGAGCTTCAAAAGAGTCTCTACAGCATTGAGGAGTCCTCCTTTCAATGGATGTTGAGAATTCACAACGATTGGATTGATGTACTGCAACCATATAAAATTAATAAATGACTAAGGACTGCATGAGGGTATTCTACAAGACACAAACATAACAGAATAACTTACTTGCTCAATAATGAAGCCTTGAAGACCAGTAAAGATCAAGTAAAGAATAATTTGACGAATCAGCCAACCTTTTCTAACATATGAAGTTTGGGGATAGCTTGGCTGCATGAATAGCAGCAAAAATCAGTTCATTTATAATAATGAACTTGCAAAATATACCATGTGGTTAATAAACAGTTCATTATCTTGTAAAGCTAGGTGCCACGAAAATAAAAAAATAAAATAACAACAGCAAGATGGAAGTTCAATAATATGAGCATGATTAATTCAAGGCCGCAAGGCCTCTTTGGGCCATGTTGTATATGAATGTTTCTAATGAGATGATGACAACAACTGAGTACTCAGCAATAATGGATTAAGGATATATACCAATGAATAAAAAATATGGAAAAACATGGACGAAGGAAGCTGAAGTCAAAGCCAGAAATAAAAAGGCTCAGACGAGCACAAATCTAAATTCTAAGTGCCTTGATAATGACCATGAATTTCAAATTCATTTTTGTGGAAAACGGCCTCCTTTTAAAAAAATATATAGGCAAGTGCCATAAAAATCCATTGAAATAGTGGGATATAAACATGGTATAGCAGCAGGAAGAAAGGAACACAATGCTCAGTGGTAACAAATTCCTCAATCTAATATGATATGAGTACGGTGTGGTTTGCACCCAATCAGAACAACCACATTTCAGAACATGTTTGCTTGATTCACTGAAAATTATCGACATGCAGAATGACCAAAAAATAATTTACCTGATAACAGAGTGTTGGAGCCATCATGAAGTATATTAGACTCCCTAAAGTTGGAGGTTGTAAATTGTCCAAATCAGCTGTGCTTAGTTCATTATCAACCTAATAAACAGCTTGTTATTTGCTACAAAAGTCAAATAAGATAACAGTAGTACCAAATAAAAAGGGCCAAGGAAGAGAAGCAGCAATTTGATGATATTATTTAGGAACCAGACAGAAAATACAAACTTATATGTAGATTAAAACCATTGACCCTGGGCACAATGTCCTCAAACTACAGCAGATATACTACCAAACTATAATATGGAATCTTCTGAACTAAATCAATAGGTAGATGAAACAAAGCAACCAACCCCCACAGCAACTTCTGGTCAAAAAGGATATTAATTCCATGATTCCATCAGGTAGCATCCCGGATATATTGAATTGAGAAAAGAGAGAAATGCTAATTTGCTACCCTTGTGGCACAATTCCCTTGTCCAAACAGGCCATTAAAGAACATCCAACAAAAGAAAACAAGAAAATTGGTGGAATACAAAATGTACCTTCTTGCTGCCTATGGTCAGCTGCCTTATATCATGGTTTGTATGAGCAAAAGATACAAGCTTCAGCCAAACAATACAGGCAATAAACATCAACAAAAAGCCAGACAAAACTGCGGAATCACACCTGAACAAGGGAGAAAAGATTTGGTATTAGAATGATAACGCAAGAACAATAGCATATTCATAGAAGATTTAGTGTAAAAAAATTACAAATGCGTCGATTTCTAAAAACCTTGAAATATCTTTCATGTTTTTATGCAACATATGTGCACATGTACTATTTTTTCTGCCTTTTTCTAAGGTGCTAGAGAAAACTCTCTTGTTGCACAACAATTTGCATGATCCATCATATACTTCAAAGGTTGCATATCCTTACTTAAGAATCACAAGCACTGGATATACGATTTCAGTTGTTGAAAGAACTATATGGAGGCAGGTAGCAACCTGCAAAAGAAAAATGGATAAATCTTGATATTCATTGCTCAAGAAATGAATTTTGGGGACTTAATAGATCAGACAAAATGGAGTTCACTGACTATTCTAATCAAAGACATGAAATATCTATATAAAATATGTAAAACCAATAAATCATTTTTTAAAGTCTGTAGATTAGTAAAGTTTTAAGGTACAAGGTTAAGAGGGCCTCTGCTTACAGCAACAGTAATAAGATTGTTAAATGCCAACTTCTCAACTGCAAATGAACCCAGGGGGAAAGCAGGCAGACTAAGACTGGAACAATAGAAAAAAAAACGTATGTAAGTTCATCAGTTTCAAAACGAAAAGGCATTAAAGAAGTGCGCAATAGATCATCACTATATATTACCAACACATTAGAAGTGGCCAGTCCCGCAATGATTTATCATTAAACCAAAATCCAGCTCTTATTAATAAGCCATACTGCAAAAAAATAACATTAGAAGAAAACAAAACGTAAAGAAAAGCATTATGTATATCAACAAGTGAGATGAAGAATATTCAATTTTTGGTTGAGAACAGACAGCTATGAACCTTCATTAAGTTCTCGATAATAAGCCTGCTGTTCACTGCAACTAGAACAACGATGCATAGGTTGAAAAGGCCTGCATGACTCTGTTGGAAATGTCAAAAGAGAAGTATTAGGTAACAGAGATTTCATGAGCTGTAAAGCCATCCAGAAAATGAAGCTAACTCAAGTATGTTAACAACAAAGAGAAAAGACTGATTTCATCGAAGAGATAGTAAAAGGATAGTAGCAGAGACTTTAGTCCAAAGTAAATAAATAAATGAAGAACCATGTGACCTGAAGTCTGAAGCATTCATATCTAGTGCACTTGCAAGGTGGAAGCATTCATTCATGCCAATGCACTTTTTATCAGCTGTAACTAGATAAGGTCACGTGGTTCAATCCCGCAACCACCAGTGTCAAACTCAAGTGACTTTTGCTATCCTGCGCACTAGTCAGGACACGTTATGCCGTGAGCTGGTAGCTGTATGTCCAAATCGCGCTACAGCGCATCATGAACCCTCTTAGGAATCTTCGGACAACTTCACGGGCTACTAATTTCCTAAGATTTCAATGTACACAACACTAGATTCGTGATTCTCGCACGCGTCAGCTAACGAACAGGAAAAAGGAAAAGAAAAGAAAAGGCTACTCCTTTTAGCTCGCACGAACAGAATCACATTGAAAAGACTGAATTATCGTTACACGACGGTCATGAGTGGTTATTAAATCAAACACAAGGAAGGCAAACCGAATTGCGCGTAGAGCGCGTGGCCCATTTCGACGGGGATTGGGGGGGGGGGGGCGCTGACCTGCTTGAAGATGGCGTCGGAGCTGAGGGGGCTCTCCTTGGTCTTCCGGTGCACCGGCGCCGCCGCGCGGAAGGTGAACGCGGCGAAGTCTCCAACGCGGCCACCGCCACCGCCCCCGGCGGAGGAGGCCTCCCCGTTGGAGTCGGCCCCGCCGCCCCCACGGCGGCGGGACGACGAAGACGACGGCTCCCCCGAGGCGGACTCGTCCCCGGAGTCGGCCCCAAAGCTGGCCGTCGCGGCCACCGCGGCGCCCGAGCTCAGCCTGCGTCGCAGTGCCGCCGCGAAGCCCTCGGCCACGGCGGCGCTGCCCCGGGGGCGCGGGGGCCGGCGGTGGTGCAAGGGCTGCGGCGGCGCGTGGTGGGCCTCCCCGCCGCCGCTGTCGTTGGAGTCCGCCATAAGAGGGTGCGCGGGGGCAAGGGTTTCTCGAGCGAGCGAGCGGGTCGGTGGCCTTGGGATTTGGAGGAGAGGAGACGTCGCGAGGGAGACGAGAGGAGAGGCGGGACGACGCGGTGGCGCTGACGAATCAGAGAGGGAGCCTTTTTTTGGGCTTCGGGTGCGCTAGGGGGCCCACGTGTCGGTGAGCGTGGGATTCGGTGTGCGGGAATGATTCTTCTTCTTCTGTTCGGTGCGTTGGTTCATCGAAGCAGGGCAGGTGGATGGGGGAAGGGAAGGAGCCAGCGTAAGCCAAAGGTGACCGCTCACTTGTAGAGGAGCGGTTGCGTTTGGTGCCTTGGTGCTTCGAATAATCGCTTTGCATGCGATTTTCATAAGAGAAACAAGTCATTTGATCTTTTTCAACCCTTGTGTAAATATAAATCGTTTTGCAACTTTAGGCACTTTTATTTTGTATTTATTACGCTATTTTTTATTTTCAAATAAAAGCTGTACCCTCAGGAATAAAATTAAGTTATATTTGAAATCAGATAGAGTATGTACCACAGCGATTTTTGCTTTGAAACATTTATAAAATATGGCATTTGCTGAAGAACATTAGAAGAACGTGTTTTTCCCTATGGATATTGTAAAATCGTGATATTTTGTTGGAGCATACCACATTTATTATTGTATTAATTTCTAGTTGTTTTGGAAAGAGAATTTTCACAAATTGACTATTTTACCGTTGCATCAAACAACTTTTCTAACTGGTTCAACTAAACCAGATCGAATCGTACTCTCTCATAAATATGATATATGAGCACCACTACTATACCACTGGTAGTATGCTCAACTCCAAGCTTCTCTTATCCCAAACAGTGAGGCAATGCATGTTTGACAGAGGTGGCCGAGATTCCTACAATAGTGGCCGACAGTGGCTACGGCGATGCCTAGCTGACTCAACTTTGAGCTCCCCTCTTGTTAGGAACTAGGGCGGCTGTACCATGGACTAAATCAGCAACAGCCCAAAGCCTTGGCCCAAACAAGCACAAGAAAGAACTACATAAGAAGAGATACTACACTCCTAGGACCATGGATCGATCATTTCGCTAGAACAAGCAACAGTGGCAACGACAATCTAGAGGCTAGGCTTGGCTTCTTGTCGATCTCCCTCTCTACCTTTCATCTTCATCTATCTAGTCTAGAAGCTTCTGGAACCTTCAACACTTGTATCTCTTTCATCTTCTACCTCTAGTCCCTACTACTATTTCTATTGCAATCGATTCTTCTAACCCCAAACACTTGTTAATTGTGTTGACTCATATTGTTATTTGAATTGGAGAAGTAGGTTGCTAACACCTCTTGATCCCAACCACAAGGGGTAGCTACATGGCATCCTGTAATGGAGTGAGGATCACCTTCTTGGCACGACCAAGCAACCGAGTGACAGTGGCTAGCAAGGAAAGCCGGCCACTGACAATCGGCTTGGTAAGCTTCTTGTGCTCTCATGGGCATCAATAGGGAGAGTTTGGTTGGCACATATGCCCGACAGTGGTCGACTTTCCCCCCTCCTCCCCTTGCATCCATTGCCAAGTCATGTTAGCTTTGGGAGAGGGACATGGGCACAAGGCTAGCTTCCCTAGTGGCGGCCTTCATCTGGTCTCTTATGTTGGGAATGGAGAAGTAGCAGTCTCCATCCCCTTTTGCAGATGAACAGAGAATACCAAGCATACCCATGCGTTCAATCTGGTTAGTTGGGAGAGTTGCTTGGTCCTAGGGCAAAGTGGCCATTCCCCTATACTATATTTTTTTAGTGTCTTTGAGCAAAGCTGCGTTCTTGAGATATCGGCTAGCAAATATCACATTTTTTTACTGTCCCACAACAAATTTTGCCATGCTACAAACTACATGAAAAATTATTCGATGTATACTTATCTTCCTGATATATTATTTAGATTGAACCAAATGAAATAGATCCTTCTAGAGGTTATTCAAATGAGATTGTATTCCACCAGGGATATTTTACTAGTAAGGGATAGGAGTAAAATTACCATCTTATGAAATGGAGAGTTTTAAGTATATCAAAAGAATATGGAGGACTAAGCTTCATTGAGACAAGAACTATGAGTCTGTCTACGGACTAAATGTATGTTCAACTTAGAGAAAAAAAAACCATTGCACTAGAAATATATGAGGAATGTTGGTTTCTTTTAATTTGTGTTGACCGAGTTTGATCTAGCTTTGTCCGAGTGCAAGATGTCTACAATAGGCTTAATAGCATTGGCGAGGGTGTCTCGACTAGCTTTGGCTTGTTAGGCTTGCTGAGTGAGCACTTGATGTTGGTCTTGAGCTTTGGCTTTACATTCTACTTAGATAGAAGACAAATTATGAAGATTATGCAAAACAGATCAAATGGAGATATCCCAAGTGCAATTACCTTTAAATTCAAGCTTAAGCTTAAGTGCTGCTTTAGCACTCTTGATAGCATCCATTTCTTTTTCCATTTTGGCCATGGAATTAGTTAACTCATTGATTTTGTGCTCTCAAGGTAGAAAAGAAAGATAATCATCGGATGAAGATGAAGTCAATAATGAGCAAAATAAACGATAGAAAAGAGACTTACCTCTAATAGATCTGATTGCATCATACCGGGCCTCATGCAACTCACTGAGAAAATTAGTAACTAATATATTTAACACATATACCGTACAATGCATGGATAGACGACTAGTAGCACATAAATCATGAGTAAGGAAACAAATGTTAGCTTTTGGTAGCACATAAATCATGAGTAAGGAAACAAATGTTAGCTTTTGGTAACCATAGCTTACCTCTCAAACGGTCCATATTGTTACCGAAATTTTAAAAATAGGTAGTTATAGAATTTAAAAAATAAACTATAAATTAAGAATTAAGAATTTCATATTCTCAACAGCTGATAATCTCGAGCTTCCCAAGACTTTCAAAATCTCGAGCTATAGAGGACCAAGACCAGCAACTTGTGGTATTCTCGAGCTTCCCATAAAGCGTAAGGCGGAGCAATACCACGGAACCATGAAGATATCCGCATGAAAACAGAGACAACAGCATACCATAGCTGCACGGTTGTTTTTCACACAAGATTCCTAAAAACCGTCTCTCTATTTTTACACATTCTTCAACCACCAAATCGCAAACATTCAAACGATGTCGCGTTCAAATCCGCTCTACATGACGCGCGCTGCCCACTCTGCCGCCAAGTTTCACACCCATCAGCACCGGCAGTACTCGCCGCAGCAGAACACGCCACAGCCGCGGCTGCACCCACAGCGAGGCCACCACCACACCGTCGGCGGCGACGGCCAGCAGCACTGGAACGCGCACCACCCCTGTCCCGCCGCGCCTGGGGTCTTCTTCTCCTTCCCTTCCGTCGCCGGCGCCTCCCCCAGCGCGTCCGCGAGCCTGCAAAACCAAACCAGCTTAATGGCGTCATGACGTCGACGGCGACGAGTTGGTTGGGTTGATGTGCAGATGAGATGAAACTGTGGCTTCACGCACGAGGGGAAGACGGCGGAGTGCTTGCTCTCGCCGGAGACGATATCCGCGGCGGAGGCGAACCTGATGGACTTCCTGTTCTTGCCGCCGGTGCTGTACCTGGCGCAGGAGTCGCTCACGCACAGGCCCCCGCCGGAGGCACCGTCTGGAGCATTCGACAACCTCTCCGAGACGGACGAAAGCCTCCACGACTCCTCATGCTCCGCGGAGGGGAGGCGGTTGAACCCTCCGGCGGCTGTGTCATAGTACAGATCGCCGCGGTCGTTGTAGACCGCGCTGAGGTCGCCGGAGTTGGGGACCTTGATGCTGAACAGCGAGTCGTTGGAGGTGATGCTCCAGTCGACTATGTCGGTGGGGCTCGACGACTGCATCCGGAACATCGACGACGGCAGCCTCCTCGGGTCGTACGCGCTGCCGCCTTCTTGCGCCGCCGTCATCGTCTGGACGGCCGGCGCGGAATTCGCGATGCGGTTGAGGTCGGCCGCCTCGAGCTGGAAGAAGCTCTCGTAGGACGACGCCGAGGAGAAGGACGACTTCTTCTCCAGCTCCGCCGGGACGGGGATGCTCTCGCACGACGACTTTTTGGACGCGGGCAGGTGGTAACTCCTGGACGAGGTCGACGACGCCGGCGACGGCAGCGACGCGACCGCCGACGAGAAGGAGTAGGAGTGGGACAGCTTGCGGTCATGCATGGGTTCGCACCTGCCGCGGCTGCAGTTGTACGATAGTTGCCTCCTCAGCAACGGCGCCGGCGCAGTCACCGCGAGCAGACCAGCTCCGCCGCCGACATGATCCGCCTCCATGGGCTCCTCCGCTCGCCGCATTATTGATCAAGATCGCAATCGGCGGCGACAACGCCGCTGATCTGCACGGCCAAGACAACAAAACAAATCAAATCAAAATCAAAGGATAGAATACAAATCAAGAAAACAAGATCGTTTGCACAAAGGGGAAATTAAACAAAAATCAAATATCTACACTATATCCATCATCCTCCTACCTGCGATCGATCAAGAAGAAGGTGGGCATGGGTACAGGAGGTAATGGCCGGGCCGGAGCTCGATGATGATCAAGCCAAGAAAATGGAGCTCCGACAGGAGACATTGATGCGAAGGCCTCTGTTTTTATACCGGTCAGCATCGATCAGAGGAAGAAGAAGGCGCGGCCGTTAATTGGAGGCAAAATGGGCGCTGCCGTCTTGCTGGTAACCGGACTACTTTTGGCAAGAAACAAAGGCAAAACCAAACGAGGACGAAGAAACTAACAACAGCGTGTGCCATCCTGGACTGATGAACCTCCCTAAATCTAGTGATGAGGTTCGTTCTCGTGATGACGTCGTCTTTTTCTCGGGCGCTGAGGTATACAATGGTGGCGGCCATGGTTTGCAATTTGGGTTCAAAGTTTTCAAAATTTCTGAAGTTTCTGATACCCTAATGTTAGAGTTAATCCTGTTGTTAATGCTATTTAATTAGTATAAGTATTTATATAGGAGTCCGTCATACGGAGTCCGTACATGCCATGTGTATGTACGGAGTTTTGGTAGTTTGAACCCTGCCTGTTTACGTAGTTCCGAGTCAGTTTGCTTAGCAAAACCTATGTAAGGCCACGTTGGGCCATGAATTCATCGTGAGTTGGGGAAAAGAAAAGAGAAAAACAGTGTGGTAGTGGTGTCTCGCCGGAAAAATTATTTGTTCTCTTTGTTCTATGGTGACATCGTTCGTGGATTGTTGATCTATCCTGGTGAATTCCCAATAATCATGGAACTGTTTCACCCGGAAATCTTAAATGTTTGCAGAATTTCGTGAATTTGGCAAAAAATATTCAAATTCAGTCAAATTTGTTTAAATTTCAAAAAAATCTGAAAATTTAGTCCCCCAGTAGATTTGTGTATACCAGAATGATAAACCCTGGTGGTGGGGGCCTAATGGTGGAAGAGGTGACGACAATAGCCACTAGAGATGACAAAGAGAGCGATACACAGGAGTTAAACCTATCGATAACAAAGAGGTTTTGGCAGCCCTCACTACGGCCAGTGAGGTGGCAGGAGGAGGAAAGAGGGAAAAGGCAGTGGTGACCAGAATGATGATGGAGCTGAGGTTAAATTTAACTAAAAGTTATTATAAAATAGATATAGTCCATTAAAAAAAGTTATGGAAAAGTTATATACATATGCTATATTAACAAGTATGTAATTAGTATGTGATGAATTATATTTCATAGTATTGTAGATAAGCAATTGAACCTAAATTTTAGAACCAGTTTCATTAAAGAAATCAACAAATCCTTGTTGTAAAATGACAATAGAATTTAGGGACTGTTCAGTATGGATTACGGGGGCTAGATTATCACGAATTATTCCTGCCACAATTATAAAATTACAATTTCTTCAATAGCTTTCTTAATCAGCATTTTATTTGTTAACTTTATAATATATAATATTTTAATTTATCCCTGTAAGCAGTTCCATCATCCATCAGCCTTCATCCTCATTCATCTAATTCAAGCAAGCCCTTGTTAAGAAACGCTTTGGCTAAAATTACAAAAAGAAAAGGAAAATTCTAACCTTAAATATGAGTTCAGACCTGTAGTTTAGTGATGACGGCAGCCCAGATTTTCTCACGGCATAGTTATTCCGATGGAATTGAGTTATGTGATGAGGTGATGCATCGCCAAGGCCCCGTATGAGGAATCTAAATAGTGAATAGGCTTGGCTATGAGATCAATTAGAAGAGAAACTATGGTTTGAAGGCAACAACAGATTTAGTGGTGGAAGGAGAAATGGGGATTCTTGTCAGTGTTTAAGGAGAAATGAAGACTCTTGCCAGTGTATAAGAAGGAGAAAGGGGATTGATATAGTGGAGAGAGGTAGCACGCAAGAAAGAGGAAGGAAGCATGGTGAGGTAGATGATAGGGCGGCGCATCTTGATTATCTAGGTGCTTGAGCGGTGGGATATGCTATTTTAGGGTTAGCGAAAGAGGAGAAAGATGTAGACCGTTTGATCAACATCAATGGTTTAAAAAGACAGTTGATATTTGGGCAGGGACTATATATATCCTCTGACAAGCTGTTGAAAGCCCATTGTATGCCTAACTGCCCAAAACCATTGGCCCGCATTGTTATCTAGTTTTGGTCAATCTAGTAAAGCCCATAAAGCAGCCAACCCAACAAATAACCAGGGAAGGTCCAAGAAAACAATAGTATAATGATGGGCCTATTGTGCCTCCGTTTCATGGACAATGGAGCAGCATCTCACATGAACAATATCAATTATTCAAGGAAGGGAGCTTCAATTCTAGTGTTTTTTTAAGCCCTCTGGAATTGAATAGATACATAATAATCATCTTTTTCTCCCAGTAAGATGTAGGTTATACCTCTGCTTGTAATTTCTGAAGGTGAAAAACTCTATGCACTACGAGCAAAAAGAAAGTTCTCAGATAAGCTGTCACTTTAGTACGCTGAATCCTATCACTAAAAACACAAATATTCCCATTGGAAATATTTTAAAATTTTCACATACAGACACATCCTGAATATGTATCAAGTATTAAGCCTCCTTCAAAAGAAACAAATTGAAAGAATTTTTTTACTGTAATTGAATTTTTTTTGTAAAAATCATGTTAAATTACTATGTTCCAAAGGAGGCCTTGGATTAAGTACTTGCCCTATTCATTTGGTCACAATTTTCAGACCATGCTAGCTACCCACATCATCAACATGTTATAAATGTAAAGCAAGCGCCAAATAAGAGTACTCAAATGATGTGTTTCATTTCTTAATGAAATATCCATTCTTTTTTCTTAAAAAAGAGTACTCAACTTTCCTGATAGAAGTGATAGCTAGATTTTTCACAGAGAGTTTCTTCACACGATTGGAAAAAAAGTAAACAAATTGTAAAACTATTAGATATGATATAGCCTATGAACATACATGTACAATGTTTACAAATACCGTATATCTAAAAAGATACAGAAGAAAACAATCAAATATGATACCAGCACATGTACGTGTAAGATAATGTCCTGGATAAGGAAACGACTCTTTAGTACTATACTTGTGTAAGGCTAGTTTGTCCTGAGATCTACTTTTATCAATCCTATGGTATAAATACAATGCTCTAGTAGAAAGTAAGGGCATTGAATTATAAGTTAAGACAGAAGGTTTACATTCATATCCGCTGTCGTCGACCATAGCTTTTGCTTATTTTTTGCTGGATTTAGTTGTTTAGACATCTTTCCAAATTTTAATATTAGATGGCTCCTACATCTCTGAATATTATAGTCAGTAGCAAACCAATCAAAATGCACAACGACGATGTCACCAATTTTGTTTAAAATAAATACAGTAGAAATTAATATGGCCACGAAAATATACTGTTTGTGACCAGGGAAAGCAAGTAACAAATAAACATATACCTTGACCGAATTGTGTATATATTTTTTGAAATTACTCCCGCTATTTTAATAAGGCTAAATTAAGATACATGCATATAGTTCATAATGCTGGGGTTTCTAGAAATGGAGCTAGGTGCGAGAAGCTAGATAAGCGGCTACATGCAGTTCATCAGGTTCCAAGTCAAGATGAGCTTGGATATATACAAAGAGATGATAAACAAGGTATACAAGATATATAAATTTTCATGTTTGCCAACTCGAGTTTCTTGAAACAGAGGTTCCAACTCCGTGTGCACGCACTTTTTGTGTAATAAAAAAGAAAGTAGTAACATTTGTTTATTCTTGTGCGGCTATTTAGTTGAAAGTGCGAATTCCTCAACTTCCCTAGATACAAAAAAATGCATGCAAATTAATTTGATAATATGGTATTGCACGTACTGCATTTTTGTTAATGGCTATGAACATGTTCCCTGGCTTCCCTTTAGAAGAAGTGTGTTTTAGATTATTCCACCATGTATAGTACTGTCTACAGTAAAAAATGGCACTTGATTATTTTTGTCTTTGAGTTATGACTTTGACAATAATTGTTCATTGGAATAAGTTTGTAATATCTAATCAATTTAAGAGATTATGAAAATACTTTTCAAGACAAATATACTCTTATCATTTTTATGTTTTCAAGCAAAAAATTTCAAAAAAAGTTGATAATCAAAGATTCAAAAGTTTAAACAGGAAAAAAATAAATGTCAAATATTTATGACCAGATGAGTTCACATTTGTCAAATAATTTTTCAATGACCCCTAAAACTGAGGTTGTAGTTTTATGTTTCTATTTTGTCACTGTTACTTCATACTACCTCTATTCTCAAAAGAATTTGGTTTGGACATCAGCGTAGTTCTGAATTCACATGTTCTATCATTACTTTATCAAACTATAAATTTATAAAAAATACAAAAAATATGACCATATCAAAGAGTTTTTCATGTAAATCTACTAATATAATTTTAATATTCTAAATCCTGATATTTTTAACTGCACATATTTTAGGATGTCATTCTTTTCTAAAAGAACAGAGTAGTAGTTCATGAGGAATTTCATAAATGTAGAATTCACAGTAAGGTTGGACGATGCATATTAATAAAAAAATCGTATAACGTCACTATAATGCAAAAAAAAAAAAGAAAAAAATGTGTGGGCACCTCTCGTTACCATCCTAAGAAAATTCAAATCAGACCCATCCATCAATTCAGGATGGAGCTTAAGATGCGCTCTATATTGTAACAAAAGTTCTTGACTACACACGTTCCCCAAGAACTAGGAGTCCTGAGTATATTTGATTTTTGTAACAACTAAAATGATGATCGACAATTATGAAGCCGATTAATTAAATTCTGCAAAATCTTGTGTGGAACTTCAGAAGTACACATACGTCGGTTTTTTTTCCTTTAGGTAATATGAAAGACCATATATCGCTTGTTTGATACGGCTAAGTCAAAAATGTTCCCTCGCAACAAAAAATCAACCACAATGGTTGGGAGTGAGCTAAAGATCTACGAAACTAAAATGATCTTGACAGTGTTGGAGGAGATGCTCATGCTGACCATATATTAGAAAAAATTAATGTCCATATTTGTAGTGGTCAATGGTCTTCTGAAAGAAGACAAATGAATTGCTACTACTTGATATTCTTGGAGCCTCCAAGAAGGCCTGAAAAATCAAGAGCTGATTGGCCCTATCCAACTATATATAATGTGTGTGCATGTCAGCATTGGGAGTTAGCTAGCTTGGCATAATAAGAAGCCCTCCTGTCTGCGCAACAACCACACATGCACCAAATCATGTGTGCTTCAGTTAGCATATCTTTAGGCGTTTCTTACTCCGTGTGAAACTTTGGCAGAGAATTAAGAAAGCAACAGAGACCAAATTTTCGTTTGATTGTTTGAATCATGTATATTGTACGCATCGATCATCTGAAGGATATGCATGATGTATGATCAAATCTAAAAAGGGTATTTGGAGTGTACTAGAGCCTATAATTAAGTTTGTAAATTGTGACATAAGTTGCATGATAATGCATCCGTGTGGATGTGTATGCATTGTTGGCTAATGTGTGTGAACAGAGAGATATATCAGCTGTTCATGCATAGGTTGTTTGCTTGCAATGCAATTAATTGATTTCATATAAATTAAAATGTCTTCAAGCCAAACAGGTTCCAACTGGAGCCAACACTGCTAGGAATCCAACTTGGATACATAATTTACATATGGATAGAGATAAATTCGAGCAATAAATACAATAATTTTTCAGAGGAAATGCTAAACTGATGGAATCATAGCTCAGTGCTCTTCCTAATTATCATAGCACCAATTGTATGATTCCTAGCTGAAACACGGTTCTACTAAAATGATATATTTAACATATAGCAAGTAGTTACACTAATATCAATATTGACACACTTGTATATGCACGCTATATGTCTCAATATCCTGGTCTTTTTTTTCTCTTTTGAATACCATTTAGAATCAAAACGACTAAATTAACCTTAAAAATATCGTTATGCATGTTATTTGCAATGGCTTCTCCTTTCAATTCTATTTTGACTTATGGAAGTGCTCCAAATGATTTGCGTAAAATTTGTGATGAGATCCCTCAGTCAAATTTGTTGACCATTGGGGTTAAGGCCAAGTTTCATGAATTCATCCTACCTTATCCACGAGAAAAACGGCCTTTGTGGTCTGACTTTCAAGTTTGAAGGAGCAGACTTTCACCCACAATCCACAGACATGTCATGAGAAACCATATTTCTAGGACCATGCCGGTCTTCAATTAGAAAGACATATATCTGCTTCACATGTGCCAAAAATTACGTTTGACATATGTAGCCAAGAACCATTTTTTTGTATTTAACTAATTAATAATCTCGTAATAATCAGATAAGTAAAAAATGTAGGACTCAATGATAGAGAGTGCCCTGGTTGTGATGGCTTTTCCTAATGCGTTGACTTTTGAAACCCAATATACCATCCGTCCCAAAAAAAAGAAGAGTAAACTATACCCATAGTACACGAATTTGCATGGTGGGTACAATAGGTACAACAAATTACAAATCATGTATTTCGGTACAATAACTTGGATAGTTCATTGTGGGAAGTGACACGAAGTGTAAAAATATATCAGCTTGCATACTTCGTTCTTGTCACCCCTCTTTCTCCCTCTTTGTCACTATCGGCAATAGCCACTCTCTTTCTGTCCAATGCCGAGGTGACTCCTCTCTATCTACATCCACCACTAACCTCTCCCTTCATAATGTTCTTATTGTACTTTCTTTTATTCATAATCTTATATATGTTCGCCAATTCACAAGAGAAACTGCTCCATAAAATTTGACGCGTCTGGTTTTCTGTGAAGGATATCCCAACCCGGTGATAGATCCTCGCTGCAATAGTGGCGGAGACCTCTATACCATTCCCGATGCGTTGTCCACTCCACACGCCAGCGTCTTCTTTTTCACCAACCTTTGGCATCTTCTCCTCGGCCACCCCGGCCCCGACGCTGTCGCCACCCTCCGTCGCAACGCCTCTATCCGATGTACCCACAGCAGCTCCACAGTTTGCCACTCGTGTCAACTTGGCAAACATGTACGTCTGCCTTTTTCTAGTTCTCTCTTTTGTACCTCGTGCCCGTTTGAACTTATACATTGTGATGTATGGACATCTCCAGTTAAAAGTGTCTCCGGTAATTAGTATTATCTTACCATTCTTGACGATTACACACACTATTGCTAGACCTTTCCGCTCATCAGCAAATCCAAGGTCGCCTCTCACCTCACTAACTTCGCCACATACGTTTCTACTCAATTCAATCTCCCCATCAAGGCTCTACAAGCCGATAATGGTACGGAATTCGTTAACCGTACCGTTACAATCTTCCTCACCTCGCAGCATCTATCTACGGCTCTCATGCCCCTACACCTCTCCTCAGATCGGCAAAGCCGAGCGCCTTCTTCGCACCCGCAACAACATCAGTTGTACTATGCTACTTCACGCCCACTTACCTGCCACTTATTAGGCAGAAGCTTTGACTACTGCGACTTATCTCCTCAATCGGCGCCCGTGCTCCTCCATTCAAAACAGCGTTCCATATGCCCTTCTTTACCGCACGGCGTCCAACTACTCCCACCTTTGCGTCTTCGGGTGCCTCTACTACCCAAACCTCACCGCTACTGCTTCCCACAAACTCGCTCTCCGCTCCACCGCCTGCATTCTCCTCGGCTATCCCTTCTCTCACAAGAGATACCGATGTCTCGACCTTTCCACCTGACGGGTCATCGTCTCTCGTCATGTAAATTTTAATGAGACATGCTTTCCCTTCGGTCTGCTTCATCCGAGATCCTCCTCTAGCGATCTCGACTTTCTCCTTACCAACACCATGTCGACCCGGTCTCCTCCACTGTCCCCTCCATCGGCCTCCTCATCGGCCGCTGCTGAGGACTTACCTTTCACCTATCTCACTATTATTCGGTCCGATGTCCCACCCATCGGACCCCCATCGGCCCCACCTCTCTCATCGGCTTCAGCCGATTCTATCCTTTTTCCATCGGACACCCCACTTTCATCGGCTCCTCAGCCTCCATCGGCTTCCCCACCCGATCAGTTGCTCCCTCTTCATCGGATAGATCGGACCAATCGGCCCATTCGACTCCATCAGCTCAGGCCGATCTAGTTCCCTCCTTTCCTCTCACCTACAGCCGTCGATCCGGAGCCGATGACGCCTCCACCTAACTAGTTCTTCCTATCTCTCCCGTACTCCCATCGGCTCTAGTTCCCTCCACCTCTCATATGGTCACTCACTCACAGACCAGGTCTCTCCGCCCCACCAAGCGCTACGGGCTCTCCGCCGTTCACAACTCTATCTCGCCCATCCTGACGACATCTCGCTCCGTCCTGGCCGATCCTCAGTGGTGCGCGGCCATGGCCGATGAGTATAAGGCCCTAATGGACAACGAGACCTGGCGCCTCGTCCCCCGTCCTCCTGGCGCCAACATTGTGACTGGTAAGTGGATTTTTAAACATAAATTCCACGCCGATGGCTCCCTTGCCCATCACAAGGCACGCTAGGTACTCCGGGATTTCTCCCAATGACCTGGTGTTGATTACGACGAGAACTTCAGTTCCGTCGTCAAACCCGTCACCATCCGAGTCGTCCTCACTTTGGCTGCCTCGCATTCCTGTCCGATCCATCAGCTTGACATGAAGAACGCCTTTCTTCACGGTCATCTGACGCAAACGGTCTACTGCCAGCAGCCCCTAAGCTTCGTCGACCCTTCTCGTCACAACGACGTCTGCCTTCTTCAACGTTCCATCTACGGCCTCAAACAAACCCCCCGTGCCTGGTACCAGCGCTTTGCTGCCTATCTTCGGCACATCGGCTTCGTGGCCTCTGCGTCCGATAGCTCCCTGTTCACTCTTCATATTGGCTCCACTACTACCTATCTACTTCTATATATCGACGACATTATCCTTACAGCATCTTCGACATCTCTTCTCGACCAGATCATGACCCGACTCCACTCTGAGTTCGCCATGACTGATCTTGGTCCTCTCCACCACTTTTTTGGCATCTCTGTCACCCGTTCCTCTCACGGGCTCTTTCTTTCCCAACGCCAGTACGCCATCGACCTTCTTCAGCGTGCGGGCATGGCCGATTGTCACCCCACGGCCACCCCGATCGACACTCGAGCCAAACTCTCCGCTGCCGATGGCACACTCGTTACCGATCCCTCTCAGTATTGGAGTCTTGCCAGGGCTCTCCAATACCTCACCCTCACACCGCCCGACCTCACATATGCTGTTCAGCAAGTGTGCCTCTTCATGCACGATCTGCGTGAATCTCACATCACGCTGCTCAAGCACATCCTACGCTACATGAAGGGCACACTCTCCAGCGGGCTGCATCTCAACTCCAGTCCCATCGACTCCCTCACCGCGTAATCCGACGCGGACTGGGTAGGCAGTCTCGACTCTCGACGCTCTACGTCTGGCTACTGCGTTTTCCTCGGTGACACTCTAGTATCCTGGTCCTCAAAACGCCAGATTACAGTGTTCCAGTCTAGCGCCGAAGCCGAGTACCGCGCCGTCGTCCACGCCGTCGCCGAGTGCTGCTGGCTTCGCCAGCTTCTCCAGGAGCTCCATGCACCCCTCTTCTCCGCGATCGTCGTCTACTGCGACAATGTCAGTGCCGTCTACATGACCGTCAACCCGATTTATCATCGACGCACCAAGCATATCGAGATCGATATCTATTTTGTTCATGACAAGGTCACATTAAAACAGGTTCGGGTGCTCCATGTACCATCGGCGTACCAGTTTGCCGATATAATGACCAAAGGCCTACCCACGCCTTTGCTCATCAGTTTTTAGTCCAGTCTCTACGTCCATTTCCTTCCCGCTACGACTGTGAGGGGGTGTTAGACCATTGACCTAGGTTGTATATATATAGACCCGACTATATACTCGGGATCTTAGTCACTATACATATTAAAAAAAATGCTTAACAAGTCTAGCACAGTAGGGCTAGTTAGTCCTAGTCATTCATGCCATCTTAAGCAATCCTAAAAGGGAACATCCTGACATATATATTTCTTCTCACTGTTAAGTGCAGAAATCACTATTGTAAAAAAGGGCCTTGCAAATGGTTAGCCTCGAAGATTGATCATGCAAATTCGAGGCATCAATGCCTCACCTGAACTATAAATGGTGATAATAATCCAATCATTTCAAGACTGTCGATTGATCCTGGGGGCTGCAATGCAGGAAGATTTGGTCTTCCCATATGACCAGTGGCAGGCCCAGAATTTTAAGATTGAGTATTGGAAATAGAAAAGAGTAAAAAAAAATTACAACTAAAAGACTAACATTTGGTATATATAATTTTACGTAGTTCTAAACTAATATGTGTATAATATACAGCGGATAAAACATACAGTTGAACATAATTTCATAAATTTATAGAATTGACCATAAATTAAAATTGTTTAACGTATGGAAGTACTAAGTAACGCACAGAAAAGAACAAAACAACAGCACAACTGTAGAAGGTAGCTTGCATGTTGATATAAGAAAAGTAAGAAACATTAGATTATACCTTCGCCAGCAGTAAAATGGAGAACAGAAACCCATCATTGTTGAGCTTTTCAGTATCAGCTCCATGATCAAGAAGATACCGCACCATGTCAGCCTTCCCAAAATTGATCGCAAATGTCGAGGATGTTTCACCTGTCCATGATACCAGTCAAAACCGAGAAGCCTGACGCAATTGTTTCGCCGTCAATTTGAGGGAATAACCAACCAGGTACTAGATCAAAGCAACACTTGTCAAGAGATCACTAAAATAAAAAAAAATCCACTTACTCATTAGCTGCAGCCTGCTGCATGCCTGCAAGACGCGGCCTCGCCGGCTCGCCCCCTGCCGGCTGCCGCCCGCCTGGCGCCTGCAGCGTCGTGTCAGCCGCCGCAGCCTGCTGCAGTGCCCGCACGGGCGCGCCGCACACCTGCCCACCTGTTGTACTGCCCTTCCTGTGCACCCGTGCCGCGCCGCCGTCGCCCGTTCGCCGCCCGCTCCACGCGCCCCACGCCGCCACGCGTAATCAGCCCATGCTTGCAGCCTGCCCCTAGGATTTCCTCTCCCTGTTGGTAGAACGGTGGTTTGGTGTCCTGGGCCTAATGGGCCCAGTTGGAGTGGGCCGTGGGGGACTGGGAGGGAGGAAACGGCCCAGTAAGGGGTTTGTTTGTTATTTGGGCTGATTGAGGTCTTTTTTCTATTTTTTTTAAAAACCATATACGAAATATATAGTTTATGTGTGTTATTTTTTCAAAAATTTTGGTATACATATGAATACCCTTGAATCATGGTGGGCCCGTCCCTGCATATGCCTCCTTATTTCCATGTTCAGCCTTTCGCGGACCATGTTCCAGCACTTGGTTGGAGATAAATTAATGATAACTTCACCTGGACAGTTCTCTAATGTCACCTGCAAGAATGCATTGAACAATAAGACTCTAAGACAGATATATAGAGATATATAGAGGCAGCAGATAAAGTTAATTTACCACAAAAAGAGGCTCCTGCATCCCAGCATCCAATATTTCAGATATGTAGTATGCCATTTGTGTTGGATCCACAATGCTGAAGTTCTTTACTCTGCTTCTAAACCCTGCATTTGAGTGTAACATTTGTGAGTACAGCCATTCAGAAAACAACAGCAGAATTCCTACTGACTATAACTACCATAGATCAAATACAGCAATATTCATACGCAAAGACATAACACTAAGCTCCTGGATAGCAGAAATTCTTTTTGACCTAAAAACTCAAATTTTTTTGAGGTATTGCCAATTATCCATGAAATACAAACCTTTCGGGAAGATTGCTTCGCTTGAAGACCACAGCCTCCCTTATAGCACAACACCAATTTCGAGAGGTTCGACCGAGCACTCAACACTGGCCATGCGAGGACACTTCTGTGCACCTCCATTCCTGCTGCGATTTTCTAGTGCCGGCTGTGCCATGACAGTTGGATATCCCCTAGCTCTAGCTTCCACACCTGGCAGAGAATCAGATGTTCTTTGAAGGCGTCCATCATTTGGTTGCTGATTACCGAAACTTGGAGGTCCAAGATGGGCAGTGCCTTGAGTAAAGCCCCCGCACGGATTTTTCGCAGCAGGGAGATCTATAAAAGGCTTTAAAGCAGAGGCACTAGGTGATGATTCATGAGAAGCGCCTTGTGTGCGTGGACTAGTTCTGACAAACTGCTGACTTGACGCACTATGTGTCGAAATAATTATTAATTTTTAATTTAATATAGAAATAACATATTATTATCTTATAATTACACTAACATGATTATAGAAAGACAAATATGAAATATAATTAGAATATGTAGTGTGGTTATCTAGAGCCAACTGCTTGATTATAGCCCAAGCCTATTATATTGTTATTGTCGTCTTTCATCACGTTATTATTCATCGCGACAATAGCAATTTGTTGATGCTAAAGAAATTGTTGTTAATGGAACCGCATAGCTTCATGTTAGGAGACCGTTCTGTTTGGTCGAGGAAGACACATTTGATTAAAAAAAATGATGTAGTGGAAGCAACAAATAGTTGCTTCTTCGGACGTTTCTCAAAAAACTTATTAGCCTTCTCACGATATAGGTTTTTGAAGGGCATTCCAGAAACCCATTCTCCTAGCTGTCGGTTCACACTGACTAACGGGATATGGGATCGATATATATAGCTCAGAGACGCGCGGTTAGGGCTAAACCCAAAACCAGACACAATCCACATAGATATTGATTTGATTTTAAAAGGGCAAAATATAAACACAAAAGCTTATGTCGTGCCTCAGCTCAAAGAGACGAGAACACATGTGGGTTCTACTTTCTTCCTCTCACTTGCCTAATAAGTAGAAGAGAACCAAACTTATATGCTGCACTACTCTACTAACTAGTAAGATAGAACTAAAAGGATTCCACTTTTATCTCTTCTAAATGAGCTTTAAGACTTATTTTTAAAAAATTATTTAATTAGTTAGGCCAGGACCTAAATTCCATTTACATGGACCTGGCTGCTATCTTTCACCGTCATTACTGAGGCATTACTCCCAGGTCTTACTAATACCTGATCCTTGGATGAATTACACAGAGTTGCATTACAGTCAGATGCCATCAACCTGTGAGAACTGTTTGAGCTTTCCAAGCTGGACTTCATGTTGGTTCCATCATGAATCATTGTCAGTGATCTGTTACGATGCTCACCAAGTAATGGTCTACCGTCTCCACTTCGAGAGGAAGCTTGAATGCAACCTTTAGATGCCACCAAGCCTTGCACAATTTTGATTGATGCACTTGAAGTACTAAACGGCCTTGCTGCACCATTGGAAGAAAAAGATTGGCTAGAAGAAACTGGCAAGCCTTGTGCAGATCCTTTATGGCCTCCAAGTCGTCCATTATATTTCAATCTGTTAGTATCAGAACTTGTTCTACAGGACAACTCATTCCTTACACGACTGACTCCTTTAATGGTGAAATATTCTCTGATTTCATTTGCTCCACAGAAGGGCACGCATTATTTGTCTGTGGGCTAGCTATCTTCATGATCTTATTTCCGTCATCTTTCTGTTCGTTGCAAGCAAAGCAAGGAACCAAGGACACTGCTGATGCCTGTGACATGTATGACCATCTTGGACCATCATTCAATCTGCGAACAGTGTTGGAATCTTGAACCTTTTCTCGTTTGACACATGAGCTCAAACTTAATCCAAGATCAGAGACACCCCATCTGTGAATGACACTTAATTTGCCCCCTAAAGCATCAGCTAAGATATTAAGCTCATTGACATCATAGCGGAATAGGAAAAACCTTTTTTTTCCCAGTCACATGAGCAAAGCTGCTTTGCGTGTACAAGGCAAACATATCTCTGTGGGCAACATGAACAGCCAGAAGCAGAAAGATGTAAATCATAGTATAGCACAAGACACATTCCCTAGCAATGGAATCGAATTCAGCATCCATTTTCCTGGATTGAGCTGGAAGGCCTAAAGTTTTCCTTCGAGCCAACTCTGTCTCAATTCGTGCTTAAACAGAGAATTTTAAGTATAAGATTCCATTTGAGTTTTTAGACAAACAACATTATACATATTTTAAATGGAATTTACCTTAAGAGCCTTGTATATAGTGCTATCAGCCCCACATATATTCTTCCACCTCATGTTATCAGCAGTATTTCTCTTGAGGAACAGGATATCCCACTGAGCTCTTATTGATTCTCTTGCAACCCCCAACAACAACTTATCATGAGAAATAGTTATTTTCCTATCTTGTTCGCGATAAAGCTCCACAGCATTCTGTCCAATTGGCAACCAATAGGAGCCACATTAACAGCTTCGGCACAATTGAAGCCACGATTGAAACCAGAATGGTTCGCCCTTGGGAATGTCAAGACAAACTCGCCCTCATGCTGAATACAATGGTATACTTGTACTCCTTCAGATTTTAGTAGCGATGGCGAAAACTGCGTAACCCGCGGTAGAGGTTGTCATAACAAAACACGTCAAAAATGCCGCTCACACACATCATAGCAAACACAACCCATATATTATTGATCACATCATTTTATTTCAAAATCTTCGGTCTATATTCGTAGAACATGATGCTAGATACTCAGACAAACCATTTCTTTACTGCACACATGAACAGTTAATGTGTTGGTGCTGTTTTACACATGGTGAGCTCTTGCCTTACAAAGATCGTCTAAAGTTAGATGATTTAGTGCTGACATGAAAAAATAGAGAGAATTTAAAAGTTATTAGTTGCTGGCACTACCATAATATAAATGTAGTAGGAAAATGAAGTTACAAGGAAATATACCTTCTTTTGTACATAACATAGAAAAAATATCTATTTCTTGTAACTTCCATAAATACATTTCTTGTGACATAATTATAAGTCTCCCAATATTCACTACAGCACTGGACCACTAGACACCCGACTCCCTATATAGTTGGAGTCTTAGTTTTACTATACATTACATTCTTACATGGTATTAGAGTAGGTCTAGATATCCTCGGTGCGCTAGCATCCTCCTATCGACGAGCCGACGCTTCCTTTCCCGATTATAAACCAGGTCCCTCCGTCCTACCAAACGCTACGGGCTCTCAGCAGTCCATTGTACTACCTCACCCATCCTGACGACTCCTCGTTTAGCCCTGGTCGATCCTCAGTGGCGCGCGGCCATGGCCGACGAGTACAAGGCTCTCATGGATCTTTAAACATAAGTTCCACACCGATAGATCACTTGCCCGTCATAAGGCACGCTGAATAGTTCGGGATTTCTCTCAACGTCCCGGTGTCGACTACGATGAGACATTCAGTCCCGTCGTCAAACCCGCCACCATCCGGGTCATTCTCACTCTGGCTGCCTCGTACTCTTAGCCGATCTACTAGCTCGACGTGAAGAACGCCTTTCTTCACGGTCATTTGACGAAAACGGTCTACTGCCAGCAGCCTCCAGGCTTCGTCGATCCCTCTCGTCCCGGCGATGTCTGCCTCCTTCAGCACTCTCTCTACAGCCTTAAACAGGCTTCTCGGGCCTAGTATCAGTGATTTGCTACTTATGTTCGGCACATCGGCTTTGTGGTCTCCGTATCCGATAGCTTTCTCTTCGTTCTTCACATCGGCACCACCACCGCCTATCTTCTCCTCTACGTCGACGATATTATTCTTACAGCGTCCTCGCCGTCCCTCCTACACTAGATCATGGCCTGACTCCACTCTAAATTCGCCATGACCGATCTTGGCCCTCTACATTACTTCCTTGGTATCTCTGTCACTCACTCTTCTTACGGGCTCTTCCTTTCCCAGCGTTAGTACGCCATCAATATCCTCCAGCGTGTGGGCATAACCGAATGTCACCCCACAGCCACTTCGATCGACACTCGCGCCAAGCTCTTCGCTACCGATGGCTCTCTCGTAGCCGATCCCTCCTAGTGCCAGAGTCTTGCTGGTGCTCTTTAATACCTCACCCTAACATAGTCCGACCTCACCTACGCCGTTTAGCAAGTGTGCCTCTTCATGCACGCTCCATGCAAATCTCACCTTATGCTGCTCAAGCGTATTCTTCGCTATGTGAAGGGCACACTCTCCAGCACATTTTAGCTCTAGCCCCATCGACTCTCTTACCGTGTACTCCGACGCGGACTAAGCGGGCTGTCCTGACTCTCGACGCTCCACGTTAGGCTACTACGTCTTATTCAGCGACACTCTAGTTTCCTGGTCATCAAAACGCCAGACTACAGTGTTTTGGTCCAGTGCCGAAGCCGAGTATCACGCCATTTCCCACGTCGTCGCTGAGTGTTGCTGGCTTCGCCAGCTTCTTCAGGAGCTCCGTGCACCTATCTTCTCTGCAACTATCGTCTACTGCGACAACGTCAGTGTCGTTTATATGACTGTCAACCTAGTCCATCATCGATGCACAAAGCATATCAAGATAGATATTCATTTTGTACGTGATAAAGTCGTACTAGGATAGGTTCGGATGCTTCATGTATCATCGGCGTACCAATTCGCCGATATTATGACCAAAGGCCTTCCCTCGCTTTTGTTTACCAGTTTTCGCTCCAGTTTCTACGTCCGTTTTCCTCTCACTGCGACTGCGGGAGGATGTTAGACCACTGGACTGTATAGATATAGACCCGACCCCCTGTATAGTTAGGATCTTAGTCTTACTGTACACCATACTTTTACACTATCGAGCATTAATTATTACTAGATACAAAAGATTTCCTTCCTGAGGCACAAACAGACAACTGCCGAACATGATACTCACCAGGTTGTGTAGCAAATCAGGTTGCTCCTCAAGTAAGTCAGGTAGATGTTTCCTCATTGCAGATTACAAATTCATAGCATCCTTTCCTGGAACTCAATGCATGTAGTTTAGCGAGTATAAATGATCTTCCACATGCTGTTAGTAGACATAACACAGTTGAGTAAAACAAATCTCAGGCTACAATAAATATATCAAATTTGTGTAGTCCGAAACATCAAGTAGCACAGTTTGCAAAAAAAAAAAAAGAAAGCATAACTAGAACAGAAAGTCATGACAGGCAATATCACAAGCATCTTACCCAGCAGAATGATGAAAAACACATGCCAACATACACCCAAGGCACTAAAACACCAGAAATGTCACCGCCCTCAAAAGAAAGAACTGAACCTTGTAGTCTAGGCAAGTTATTTAGATTCCAACCAGATTCTGCATATTTATCCTCAATATCAGATTTTGTCTCAGGAGATAACTTTGGAAAACAGCTGCCGAAAGTTTCAGTCTCCAGATCAGCATTATATATCACCTACATGGTATAACATATCTTCTGATGAGTAAGAAGAAAAACAACAGGTAATTGTACAGAGACTATCCTACACGATACAATGCTTCTGCAGTTAAAGAAATACAGTTAGGCCTAAAAAGTCTCATCTGCAAATGATATGGCTATGTAAAAGTAGCACTAATTTTTATAGATCACGATAGCATATACAGCAGGGCAAGCCATAACTTAATTAGAAACTCTCCAGCAGGGCCATAGTTTGAGACCACATGCCCAAAACTTAGGAATAGATAAATTATTTAAAGTTTATCTGAGGTATAAATTTCAAGGACATTGATATAATTTGTTGAGAGTCAACACTTAACAGAAGCTCAGTACCTTTATCTCTTCTGTGGGCCTTTCAACTATGCGCCAGTACTCGCCTTCAATCTCTTCCACTGATGGTACTAAATCCATTGATGTATCATTCCTAAAATACTGCTTGCTGAAATCATCTGCATATTTCTGAAATATCTGTAACGTCAACTCTGGTCCAGGTTCAAATCCAAATCTCTCTGGGTTTGCTGCATCCCAATCTTAGTGTGACCAATGGCATTGCTCTCCTCTGGCTCTGAAAGCTTTCTCCGCTTCATCATTCCACCTCTTTTGCTCTCTTTTGATGATTTGTGGTTTTGGAGCTTGTCAACCTTTTGTGCCCGAGTAGAAAATTCTGAGCCCTCCCATATGCTTTTTATCTTTAAGAAGGCATGGAGGCTTCCATAAAGATGGTTGGACAATACGGCAAATACCATATGGCTCCGTCATTGGCCGTATACTCTCAATATATTTTAGATTGTCTTCAAATTCCTGATCAATGAGACAGAATATCAGAAATCTAGGGGTATACGATATATCCACAAAGGTCACAGACTCACAATACTAAATACTACATGGTACAACATTTAGCAAGGGGAAAAGGTGCCTCCTCTGTTGGATAGAAAACAGGAGCCTCGTCAAGAGCAGGCCTGCGTGCACCAGCTGGATTCCATTTTGCAATAACCTGAATAAGGTGTAGTCGAATAAGCAAGCAAGGCAACAGTATCAAAGCAGTAGAATAGCAATTTGGCAATAGATTTTAAAACTTTTGGTAGTTGTTGTCTGCGTCTTGCTGAACTTACACCCTGTGTCCAAAGAATAGGGCAATACCATGGCAAGCATTAACATCATGTTAAATGTTGGGTAAATGTTGATAAAAGAGGGACTTTCGTTAGTACAACCTTTTACACTTTCAACATCAGAATCTCCATCTGATATATGTTCAAAGCGGCTATAGTCTATTGGGGGTCTGTTACGTAGTGATTTTCTACATGTCTGGCTTGCAGAAGTGCTGCAGGGCGTGTCACTCCAAGACACGGCTGAACTGGATTGACATTTTTCACTGTCTTTTATGATGCTTTGTAATGCTTGAACAGAAGTAGAACAAGTACCAGCAGGTTTGGCATCACTGTGGATTCCTCGTAATGCAAGGGCAGCAAAAGGTCCAAATCCAGGTGGAATTGAGGGTACAGTGTCCTCGTTGAATGTGGCGGTAATGCACTCTGTCCCCATCATTACTGCATCAAAAGAAAATTACTTTCATCAGGAAAGCAAAGAATTTGCTCCTTTTTTTCTCGAACCGAAATTGCTCACTTTAATCGAAGCATCAAAGCAACTTTAATAGTAACTCTGTTTTTAGTAGGTCACAGAATTCAGGTCAATGCTGTGACCTTCAATCCAAAGTCGTCGTCCCAATTCATGTGTCGGTTCACCATGGGGTTTGTCCCGATCGACGCTAAGTAGCGACTTCTGGTTGTCACGAGTTTAAAGCAGAGGGATCTTTATCCCAATCAAGCCATCAAGGAACGAGGTTGATGTAAGAAGTGACGGCAACAGAAGAAGAAGGAGCTGACTTGAAACATTACAGTCAACGGTTGTCCCTGACCACCGGCATCATCGGATCCACCACGTCTGACGGCTAGCACTACTCGAGAATGAGGAACAACAGCGACAGGTGAAGAAAGAGGAGCGGAAAGTATAAAGACAAGGCAGCGGTTAGGAAAAAAAGTTTACCGTTAGCGACAGGGGAGCAGAGACGAGCAGGCGGTGGGGATTGAGCGACGACACTAATGGATTAAGGATCGAGATCAGGATGGAGATGGATTAATAAATATCTACTTTTTTTTCCTTGCAATCTTATGCGTATTTATTAAATTAATTCTTTTGATATAATAATTTAAAATAAATTGTATATATAATTTAAGATGAATTTTAGATATAAATTTTAGTTGATAAATATATTTTTATAAGCAGTTGTGACTGTACGGATCCAGATGGCCGCCTTCAATAATCAATTTAATATATTTGTAAAAATAATTTTTAAGTAGTGTAATATGTTTTATTATCTACCATTCAAACTCATTACTAATTTTTTGGCTAACTTGTTATAATGAATGAACATATTAAAAAAAATCGTTGAATATAGTCGTTCGGTCTCGTAGTTATCCGGGTGCCTCCGTGTCGTGCTGTTTGCTTGTATTGAGCTCTCTGACTCTGACCGCGTTGTGCTGGCTGCTGGGACCGATTTGTGGGTCCACATCTACAGTGAATTTTGGGCTTAGATATATAGTACTAGTTCAACACAAAGGCCCATATATAGTTAATTGAGGCCCACTAAAGCCGTAAAGCCAGATCTGTTTGGTATCTAGTAATGGGCTGGCTGAGAACTTGAGGTGAAATTCAGGCCCATCAATGGAGACAGGTTGCTGGGGAACATCATACTCCAGTGATCCTCCTATATATATTCTATTACTTCGATGGTGGTCTACAATATATAACTTTGACCATATCATACATAACATACTCTCTTTGTTGTAAAATATAACAATCTAGTATTATATTAGACATAACATTGTGTCTAATCTGTCTGTCTAGATTATTTAGGTCAAATTAGTATTTGAATCAAAATTTTTGGATCAAGGGTTTCAACTGTTGAGAGCTGATGACGTGGAGAAATGGAATTCTATCTAGGCTCAACTTGCCCTGAGAGTCGATATGGTTACCACGGTAACACCAAAGATGCAAATAATTGATTCCGTGCATCAATACTAGCCTCCACATGAACATGACATTGCAACCCTGCTGTGATGATGATTCTCTTCAGTAGCAGAGCAAAGCTCACCTGCTCAGACGCATAGCCTGCTGCTGCTGCTCAAGTAACTGGACGACGACCCTTGTGTTCAGTCACATGTGAATTTGGCTCCCCTCCATGAATTTGACTGGCTTTTCGTCAATTTTCAGTAAACATAGGCAAGTTCAATTCCAGCTTGCGTAGATTGAGTAGTGGAATAACAGAAACGCCCTCATGTATTTGACTATCAAAGTTACTGAACATGTTGATCTTGCCCAAACATTCTAACCACAACCTGACCTGTCAGTAGTTTGACGTCTGAATTTCAGAATGACAGAAAAGGAAGAAGAGGGTGCCAAGAACGAGTGTATAGCTCTCACACAAGACAATCTACATTACATTGAGAACGAGAGATGATCAAGCAGTAGTAGGTCGGCATCATGCATTCCAGGGCCTGTTGGCCATGGGCTAACAATATGTTTAATTTCAAAATTTATGATGAATAATTAGCTCAAAATTTAATTAAATTGGTTTAATATGTCAACTTGCAGTTAGACTGAACCTAAAACTTAGTTTGACTGCAGGTGCGTACATAAGTTCGAAACAATTCTATATGATCGCGGTTGGACCGGACTAGGGATTTTGATTGGACTACAAGTATGTATATGGTCGAACTAGCCAACCCGACGGTCCGATTATCAAACTCCAGCGAAGAGTCGGTTTCAGTTCATTTTTATGTTTCTTAGTAAATTCTTGATGGATAAGACTTCTATGTATTTCATATACATATATTTATATGTAAATATGAGTTAAGTTAAAAAAACTTATACTCATTTCTTTATTTTTATATATGTAGATGAGTCTTGGGGTCTCGAGATTATTGCTAATGATGGATCAGGAGTCAACTTAAAAGAAATTGATGTCTAAAAGAACGAAAGATCACGTGAAATATTAAAGGTCAAATATCAATATACTTGAAGGAGAAGATTCTATATGACAAACAAGCAAAATTTTGAGCGTATGGAAAAAAGAGTCGATTTTAGATAGGAATCCAAGATTGAAAAGTTTGAGTTCAAATTTATAAAGAGGTAAGTTATATACAGAGGGTTTTCTAATTAGGAGTGCTTTTCCTTTCAGGATTCATGGCTTTTGTATAGTTATTTATGGGTACAAATAGAGAAGAGTTTTAAGTCTCAAGATGTTGCATTTAGAAAAGAGAAAAAGTTATGGTTTAGACTTGGGTGGTATCGTTTTTGGAAGAGAAGAAAAAAATTAGGGTTTAGACTTGGATGGCATCACTTTTAGAAGAAAAGAAAAGTTATTGTTTAGACGTGAGTTACAAGTTATTTAAAAGTTGAGAGGGAATTACTTTCTATACACCTCGTAGATACATCTTGATGAAATAGAGTTGATATAATTTTATGTATTTCGTCAACTTTTAAGATTTTTATTGAGATTATTTTTCTGCAGATAGTTAGACCGATTTAATTAAGATGATGACAGTTAGAATAAAAAATATGCAACGATTGAATTTATTAATCATAGGTAAATTTTAATTCCATAAAAAATTGATTTTTAATAATCTTATTATTTACTCTCACTCCATCCCTCATAGAATTAGTTATTGTTCGTTTTTTTTCCATTTGACAGAGATGGACCTAACAACATTGACAATCCATCCCTGAAGAAACGGGAAGGACAGCCTCAATTAATCTCAACTCTCGAGTGCCCCTCTCAACTGAACAACAACATCTCCATCTCACGCCATTACCGACAAAACATAAATCTGCACCTTTCTTTATGCATAAAACAATGTTTACTGTGAAGAATTAATCGTGAGTTTTTTTAACATGCAAATATCTGTACCTGAAGAAAAAGATGCAGAGCGTCCAAGAAGGGATAGGATAGTAGCAAAACATGCAAGCCTCGTCAGACTCTGCAAGATGCCAAAACCATTGTCAAATGCAACGACTGTGTTTTGGCCATGGACCAAACAAATCCTAACTCGACCAGAGAAACGACATGGAAGAAGATGGTCACTGGGGTCAAGCTATCATCGATCGGTCAAACATCGCCAACTTTTTTTTTTCTGGTACTGGACTACTGGTGCTGTAATCCGGTACCATGCCAACTAACGGATTTGTTACGGCTACATTAGTGTGTCAGGTGCTTTGCTTGTGCGATCATTATCACATCCGTGTGTTAATAGGGAAATTCAGAGACTGGTTGATTGCATAATTTGTATGGTGCAGATCTCGGTTGTAGATCGATGTGACTTGTATTTGGTCGTAGGTGTAAGACATTTTTCCAGTACCTAATTAGGAAACGATGTGACTCGTACGTGTGTAGGTAGATGGTGAGCCACAATTAAACTATGTTAACTTGAAAATACAACGTATCTAGCTTTAATTTATTTTACAAATAAAATATAAAATAGTATAAAGTAACTATATCATATTATCTACCAATAGTAATTTACATAGATTAAATATGAAATACAGAATGTATATGAACTAAGGGTTCTATTTTGAAGGGCTAACCACTAGCAACAACCAGTATTACGTGAATTACATGTGGTATAGAACAATGACAATGACGCACCGTAGCTAACCAAAGAGAAAGACGAGCCGTAGTGGATAACTAAAGAGAAGTCACATGGAGCATTTTTTAAAAACCTTATTCATTCTCTTCCGATATAGGACTTCATGAAGAAAGGTTTTGGAGATCTACTGTCTCGATTCACCAATGTATGTCAGTGAGCTGGATGGAGTAGGCAACATACGACGATACAATATAGAGAAGATGGTGAAACCCTAAATTGTTTTCACATCAGTCGAGTTGAAGTGGCAGGTTGTTACTTATAGAGATATCAGGACACATGTATGATCTCCATAATACATAACCAAACTATATAATTCACACGTAATCTATTTGGACTCTATGCCACTCCAACGCAAAAAAAGTATCTCGTTGGATGCAACAAAATAAAACTGCAAAAAAAGCCACATCTACGCAAGCACGAGGGCCCAATATTAATAGACCTTTCACACGTATGTCACGTATGTGCGTTGACTAGCCTAGCTAGGCTAGGCGAGCGAGCTCACGTGTTTCTCTAATGCATGTTCCTCTAGTTCTTCATTATAGATGACTCAAGTGGCTAGAAAAGCAACAACCCTTATAAGTCTCCCTCTCCTAGAACTAGCAAAGTAATAGTAAAGGTTCACGTACAACTCTTTCTATGAGATGAACCTTTAAGATATTTTTAGCAATTATTCTTTGTATGGGCCTTAGCATATTTACAAATTCCAACAATCCCCTACTAAATCTCAAATCCTAAAGAGATATGACATCCTCCAATGTATTGTTTATATACCAGTGTTTCGATGAAAACTAGTTAAGGTTGAACATCTATCTAGCTCATTAGTCTACATATACTCACAACTTAAACAATAGACTGTGCCTTAAATTAAAAGTTTTGTGCAAGCAATTTTCACCAGAGTCACTAGGCCGTCACTAGCCTATACTGTAGTTGGAGCCTATAAGTCATACTTTCTAGTCTTTTAATGAGCTTCCTAAGAGATCCACCTAAATACTTTATAGAGTGCAACTAATTGCCATGCTCATAAAGATATGTTCTTTCAAGAATAGTCCTTCACTATCTAAAGCAAACATAGTACATTAAGGCATTGCAAACCTGCCTTGCCGTTTGAGAGTACATGGATCTTCATATAGAGAGAGTTTTAAAAGTGTACTCTCCTCCAGTTAACTAATGTCTTGTTTTTGTCAAATCCTAATTCACGGGATCTCCGATCACACAGATTGGGTTATTACTATAGTATAACTCACATGGGTCTCATTCCTATATCTCTTTGATGCATTATCTATCACATTCCGTGATAGTCCATTTATAAAAGGATATGCTAGGTTTCTAGCTATTTAGATGTAATATAATATTATAACTTCAAAGATCCTTAATTAACTAATAGACTTCAATCGTCTCTTCAATTTCATATTATCTTTATAACTGTTCACCTTAGCAATCACAGTTTGATTGTCACAATTCATAAGGATAGCTTGCACTAATTTTTCAACCATAGACAGATCCATCAATAGATCATGCAACCATTCTGTCTCAACAATAGTAGTATCTAGTGATATAAGCTCTATTTCTATGGTTGACCCTATCAAGATGATCTGTTTGCAAGATCTCCATGAAATAGAAGCACTACTTAGCATAAAAACATATCCACTAGTGGCTTTAATTTCATCCACGTCAGAGATCTAGTTGAAATCACTATAGCCCTCAAGTACCACCGGGTATCTAGTATAGTGAAGTTCAAGATTCATTGTACTTTTTAGATAGCGCATGACTATATCAAATACACACCAATGATCATCTCTTGAATTAGAGGTAAATTGACTCAATTTGTTGACAACAAAGGAGATGTTAGGCCTAGTTGCGTTAGCTAAGTACATAAGTGAGCTAATAATCTAGGAGTACTCTAATTGATTTCTAACAATTCTCTTGTTCTTGCAAAGCAGTAAGCTAGTATCATAAGGTATTGGAGAAAGCTTACTATTAAAGTAGCCAAAGTGACTCAAGATCTTCTCCATATAATGAGAATGTAAGACTATAATCTAATTTTCATCTCTAATGAGCTTAACATGCAAAATGACATCAACTACTCTCAAATCCTTAATATCAAAATTTTGAGACAAGAATGATTTAACCTCATTAATCATCTCAATGGTTGTCCCAAAAATCAGTATGTCATCAATATACATACACATAATAACTCTCTTACCCCTACTATAGTGATAATATACATATTTATCTGTCTCATTGACTGTGAAATCCACAGATGTTAGTATTCTATCAAATTTCTTATGCCATTGCTTTGGAGTTTGTTTTATACCATACAAAGATTTTAATAGCTTAAGCACATTGACTTCTTGACCTTTTACTACAAATCCGTCTGGCTATTCTATGCAAATTTTCTTTTCTAGCTCTCTATTAAAAAAAGTTGTCTTAATGCCTATTTGATAAACGAGAATACCATATAAGACATCCAAGGAAAATAGTATTTGAATTGTAGTTTGTTGTTAACAGGTAAGTAGGTGTCAAATAAATATTCACCTTCTTTATGAGTATAGCCCTTAGCCACAAGCCAAGCCATGTAATTTTTAATTATACAATCATGCCTAATCTTTTTTTTGAACACCTACTTATACCACATGGGTTTACATTGATAAGATCATTATGTCACTTCCTAAGTCATTTTAGCAATAATAAAATCTATTTCACTACGTATGACCTCCTTTCATTAGTCTGCATCAGGAGATGTAAATGCGCTAAAATAGATTTAGGTGTGTCATCCATAAGGTACACAGTGAAATGATCACTAAAGGACTTAGCAATCCTTTATCTCTTGCTTCTCTAAGGAGCTTCACTATCATCCTCCTTAGTAATATGTTCATATGTATATGTATGTTTAGATTGTTCCAATGGTGTTATTAAATTAAAAATTGTTTTAGAAGATTGACTAGAGGTGTTATGCTTATGCTTTATTGGAAAAATGCTCTCAAAGAATATAGCATCACGAGACTTCATAATTGTACCATCATATATGTCAGGTACATCAGATTTAGCTATTGAAAAACTATAGGCAAAGCTATGTTCAGAAAATCCTAGAAACACACAATCCACATTCTTAGGTCTAAATTTGTGCTTCTTCATTATTGATACATTAACTTTCATCAAGCGCCTTATATGTGCAAGTAAGAAAGTAATAGTTTTCTCCCAATCCATACCTCGTATGAAGTTTTGTCCTTATTTCTATTAGAAACTCTATTTAAATTTTGATTCAAGGTTAGCAAGGCCTCCCCCACTATGCCTTAGGTAATCCTATGCTATCTAACATATTATTCACCAAGTTGGCGTGTGGTTCTTTCTTTCGGCAATCTCATTAGACTTTTGAGAATAGGGAGACGTCCTCTCATGTATGATGCCATCTTTCTCACAGATTAAGTTAAATTCATTTGAAAAAAACCTCCCCAACACGATTTGACCTAAGTCTCTTTAAATTTCTGTTAAGTTGGTTTTTACCTTCTATCTTATTGACTCTAAACTAGTTTAGGGACTCATCTTTTATTTTCAATAGATACACATAGCAAAATTTAGTAGTGTCGTCAATCAACGTCATGAAATATTATTTTCTACTATTCATCAACACCATATTTATTTCGTAAAGATCTAAATGTAGGAGTTCTAATGGTGCCAAGTTGCACTCCTCAGCAACCTTGTGAGACTTACAAGGTTGCTTTGATTGCAAATAACTATGACACTTAGAACCTTTGACAACGAAAAACTTTGGTATTAAACTTATACTGGAAAGCCGAGTCATCAAACCAAAACTAATATGATATAAATGTAAGTGCTAAACATTAGCCTCATCGTCTACATTGTTATAAATATGGTTCATAGATTTATTGTAGAAATCAGAAAGAAAAAAATGAAACAAGCCTCCACACTCATAACCTTTATTAATAAAATATCAATGTTTAGACATGACTACTTTATTAGATTAAAATACCAACTTAAACACATCTCTACATAAAAGAAATTACTAATGAGATTCTTATCGATCGATGGTAAGAGACATTCTGCATGTTCTTCAGCTGCACATCTTTCTCAAAGTAAACTTCAGATTTACTGTAGCATGTGACCCATTCCTCATTAGGACAGATGAAGAAAACAATGTACATTGGCCTCCGTATCAATCCACCAATTACTTGATTGATTAACTAAAAGAACAGTAGGTAAATTACTATACCCACTTCCTTTACCAATGTTGCCAATGGTCATATTAACAGATCTAGAAATTTGTCCTATAGATGCCCACTTTTCTTTGCGCTATGGACACTTCTTGGCCAATTGATCAGACAAGCCACACACAAAGTTCTGTCATCATGCTCATTATTGTTGTTCCCGTTGTTATTCTCCTTCTTGAAGTTAGTGGTTTATTTAGTTTTGACAAAATTTCCCTTATTCTTATTTGGTGGCTTCTATACTATGTTGATGCTAGACTGTCCACCATCGCCCTTCGATGCAACATCCTTTGCCTAAGGTTTATCCTCAATATCAAGAGATGCAATTAACCCCTCAACGGAGAACTTCTTTCTCTTGTGTATGAGTTAGTTTTATAATAATGCATGTAGCCATAAATTTATTGGGAATGACACACTTAAAGAGTTTAAGTTTCTTAGCAATGGTTTATATTTCATGAACTTGTTCGACCACAGAATGGTTGTCAACCTTATTGAAGTCATGAAAGTGCTCCATGACATACAAGACATTGCTAGCATCAGTAATATCGAATTTGGTATTCAGTGCATCCTACAACTCCTTAGTGTCGGTCATATTCACGAACAACTCTACTAGACGATCACTAAGAATGCATCTCATAGAGATAGTAGTGGTTTTTTTAAATTTTTTCTATTGTTTAATAGAGAGAACTCCTTTAGGTTTGCTAGTACTAACCTAGAAGTACTTCATAGCCATTAGCTATAGTGTGACCCTGACCTGCCATCTTTTAAAGTACACACCAGTAAATTTATCCAGCCTTAGAGCTTCGGTAAAACCAACCATTGAAAAATTATAGTGCTATAATAAGGTTTTTAGATCGTTGAAAAATATAAGTATAAGTAGATTTAATTTATTTCATAAATAAATTATGACATTAATCACATACTATATCATCTGATCTAAACATATATACGACAATAATGACAGATCAAATATAGAAGACATGATGTATACATACCAACGGTCCTATTCTGCAGTATTAGCAGCAACAACCATATCACGCAAATGACAAGCGGTATAGGGTGATGACGACGATGTGCCACATCCAACCAAAGAGAGAAGATGAGCCATAGTGGATGACCAATGAGCAGTTGCATGGAGTGCTTCCAAAAAAATTATTCTCTCTCTCCCGATGCTAAACTTCACATGGACGAGGTTCTGGAGACCTACTTTCTCGATCCATCGATGCACACCGATGAGCAGGACGGAGTAGGTAACGTGCGATGGCGTAACACAAAGAAGGTAGCAAAATCCTAGATTGTTTTCGCATGTGTCTAGTTGAGGCGGTGGCTTAATACTTATAGAGATATCAAGACATATGATTAGAACATCTACACGATCTAACCAAACTAGATAAGTCATACGTAACTTATTCGGACTCCACGCCACTCCAACACAAAAAAATAAATCAACTGTTGGATGCAGCAAAACAAAACTGTAAAAGAAAGTCACGTCTGTGCAAGCATAAAAGACTAATTTTGATGAACTATTTATGTGCATGTTGCGTACGTGTGCCATCTATCCCTAGTGAGATGAGTTAGCGCCCATATGTTTCTTATCTTCACTATGTATGACCCAAGTGGCTAGAATAACACATAGAAATTTTTTCTCTTCACATGCAATCCTTTCTATGAGATAGACCTTTGAGTTTTTTTAAAAATTTATTCTTCATATGGGCCTTAGCCCATTTATAAATTCCAACATGTTACGCATTATCAAATTTATGTATGTTTCTCAAGATTTAAATACTCGTTTGAAAATTAGGAATTGTACTCCATATTCATATAAATCAGTTCCATTTGCATAGAAATTCCATTGAAGGTTCGAGACTTGGAAGAATTACGGAGGAATTAAAAAAAACATGTAAAAATCTTATAAAATTTCTAATTTCTGAAAGAGCCATAAAATTGACTGAAAATGATGTTTTCAATATATGACGCTATTGATTTTTGAATATAATATTTGAGCATTGGTGTTATTAAAAAACAGTGTAAATATAGAAAATATAAGATGTGCTAAAAGTATCTTTAATAATAAAATATAATATAATATATTTTTTTAATAAAATGAATGTCAAACGTTATATCTAAAAGTTAATGAAAGTAGAATTTCTAGAACTTGCAAGTTGCCTAGGATTAGTGCATTTTGTCTGAAATAGTTTATAACCGGAACACATGATCGTGTCCCGTTTTGTGGGCAGGGACTTGGGTGGCATCGCACGATTTTCTTTCGTGTCATTTGAGGTTTGGTTTGTCATCGCCCTCTTCAGTTTGTTGCAGGCAGGTCAAAGGGGACCGTCATGCGGCCACACTGGAGAATCCAAGTAGACAGAAGGCTTAACTCTTCAGAAATGGTGCCAATTCTTTAGCCATGTATCAGGGAGAAATATAGTTTCTTTTTTGCACTTTAATTTGGAGCTTAGCGTCTGTTCTGCATGGTACGTAAAGAGGAGGACTAATTATTAGTGGCTTAACAGTGAATCAAATTGATTAACACATATCAACATATTCGAAGCCCATGGTTTAGACCTGTGTAACTTAAAAGTAGATGTAATAGAACCACCTTAAAAGATAGATGGGTTAGAGAATTTTTATTGTTTTTAAATCCTTTGTATATTTTAATTTTAAAACTAAACTCCTTTAAAATTTGTTATCTGCAACTTTTACCACATCACGCTGTCACGGCCACGCCAAGAGAAGTAGATGTGGTAGTATTTTTCTGCCACATTAGACTGTACTGACATTGAAAAAAATGTTTTAAAATTAAAAGATAAAAATATTTAAGATATAAAAAAATCTAGGTTAGATGTATGAGAGTCAGCTTATAAATTTTAGCATTTGTACTTCTCGGTTAATTTAAAATGAGAACGACAGTACAAATGTGATGTCATATGTACCATGGGCTTGCCATATGCACCATTATTTGCGAATTGAGAACAAAAGTAACCCAGTATACCAATGTGGATTGATCATGCAACAACATTTTTTTAAACAAAAATTTGAGCTTCTCCTGCTATAGAACAATCAAGCAGCTCATAACTGTCGAGCATCTTGGTCTTCCTTTTTTTGACCATCAGGGTTCTGTTTTGTTCAAAAGCGGTCAGTGAAGGCAGTAGGAACAGGATAAGCCTGAACACGTTGAATTCCTCTCCATCTCGCGCGCCCCAACATGCAAGAACGTCCCTACGAATGCATTGCTTTAGCTCAGTGAAATAAATGGCCCATAAACGCAGTACGTAGCCTCTCTCAAAATGTGCACACAATATATAAATGCTTCCGTTTTCTTCATTTATTTGGAGCTGCAAGGACTCACGCCAAGTCATGCTATTCTCTTTTCCAGCTTGTTTGTAAGCAGGGGTCATGGCAGTAAAATGTAGTACGGTTCAATGTGCACGTAGAAACATTTTACAGCGTTTCTAGTACATTTTAATAATATGTCTACATATATAGAAATATTAAAAAAAACTAGGCAGTATTAAATCTTGGAGACATAAAACTACGAACACTAAATCTTGAAATATGTGAGAAATTAATTGAATCCAAAATGCTTTACACTGAGTACCTAAAAATATCTTGCTATAAAGCAAACATTATACATGCATGTTAGTTTCTCTGTGTAGGAGCATGTAGAGTATTTGTGTCGTGTCCAACACAATCATATCCAAGAACTCTATCTATGAATTATATCACACCTAGTGGATACCAATCAAATCCAATCCAATCAAGTGATCAACATATATAGGGCAGCACTAAAGAATTAGGAGGATAACTCTAACAGGGACATTTCTGGCATAGTGCACAAGTGTCTCACTTGTGGCAACATCACTACTCATAGTCATAGTTGTGGTTGTATTCTATCTTGTAGCCATCCATATTAGGTCCAGGCCGACCAACAAAAGTGGTGTCTCTCCTTTCCTTCACATTCTTATCTTTTAGCTAGGATTATATCATGTATATCCATAAGGGTATTATTAGAGTGTGTCATATTTTCTTCATTAATTATGATAGGAAAATGACCTGATCAAGATATTTTTGTACCCTTATATTTTGGAATATTCTTGCTACATGTGTATATGTACGATGGCTGAGGATTCAATGCTATAACAGCAGTGCTATTATAGCCAATGATACGTGGGTCTCACCTTTCTATGGACCAAGATGTCAGTGCGTGAGGTTGTGCCCTATGTATGATATTTTTGAACCCATGGTGTTCATGCACAAGGGATAGAATTAACATGTTGTTGGGTAGGGGAAAAAAGAAAAATATGTATGCCATAAAAATTGATCAACCCAACATATAACAGTGCAATTCGACCAGATATATAAATAATGTCTAAACCTCTTCCATTTTGTGAGAAATTCAGCAAGTTTTAACCAATATAATCCATCAAATTTTAGCACCTTTTTCAGGTTTTTTTCCTCCTTTATTCAAGAATTTCTTACAAAGGTGCAGGAGTGTGAACACATTATTACATTAGTACATTACAATACCTCTAGCACGCGATCCTACACGGTATGGCCAATCAAACGAAGCCCAAGATTATGACATGTTCCTGGGCACACGGTGTTACATCTCGTGTACCCCACGTGTACACGCTCCATGGTGCTGACATGTGGGACCAAGTCTGGCTCATGTGGACATGATGGCGCCAACTAAATCCGAGCTGGCATCAAGATATGCACAGGTAAACAGCCTACTAGCAAACCATCTCAAACACCAACACAATGACATATGGGGTCCACACGCCTTTGGAATATTGCTAAGTGCACCAGGAGGAACGCTTTGAGCTTTACCACCACTCTGGCTAGAGTAGTTCGTTATTGATGTTAATGGTTGAATTCATTATTGATGTTAATGGTTTTCAGCAACAGTATCTTTAGTTTCCATGAACATATTTTCTATTTCAGTTGTATACCTGAAAAACCAAGTACAAAATTCTCTCTACAAAATTTCTGACAGAAGAAGTGTTGCCTTTGAAAGATTTCACATATAGTCTAGCATATATGATTGTATAGTTGTACTGGTGCTTTTTCTCAAAAAGTTTATATGCACTTGATGTTTTTATGAAATAATTTCCATGGAAAGATATACTATTTCTCAAGTCAAATTATGTCGAGGTAAAAGACATACTAAAGTTGTATTACACACTTAGCTAGATTAAAATGACATGTTTCCATGATGGGATGAATAGAGTATAGTGTTAACAGCATGTTGATCCTAATCACACTTGCCATGAACTTCTGTGTGGCATCCAACATGCACTACACAATTCTCATGATTGGAAAATAGCTGATCCTTAGGGGTGGGCACAAAATCACAAAAAACCAAACCAATCCAAAGTTATTTTTCCCATCACGAAATGCTTTTTTCATTTTTAATTTTGCTAAAGGTTGGTTTTGGTGCTTTGATCAGTTTTGCTTCTTAAAGACTGAAAAAGCCAGATAATATAGCGATCCATATTCAATTCCCATGCTCTCCGATGTAAAAACCATAAGGCCCACATCGTTTTTCCAACTGAGGTCGAAAGGTCTAATATAGGAACACATATCCTATGTACTACCAAGTCACTAATATCCAATGCCACAATCCACCCTTGTCTCTTATGGCCACGACTCTAGCATCGTCACCTTCACAACATCCTTAGATCAGTAGGGTACACTAACACAAAAAAATAATAATAAACTTCTAGTGATGCCCGTATAAGAGACACCCTGTATGGAGTGAGAATAATCTAGGCCAATGGAGATGAAGAGTGGTGACCAATGGGAGGCCACTGTTTAGTAGGTGGCATGGGCGTTCTTTCTTATTGTTATGGGATCTACGGAGTGCTCAAGTTGGCTCAATATTAAGACGGTAGACCGTGGTGTTCCAATCAAAATAAAACAATCTTAGGGTAAAAATTAGAATAAAATAATTGAACTGATATCATTAGTATTTTTTGATTGTTTTTAAATTTTTTAATAACTTTTTCAGCTGGTATTTCTTGAAACGTATGTTTCACTAAACCGAACAAACTGTTGATGCCCACTCCTTCCAATCCTTGAGCAGCCGTGTGGTGTGTCCGTGTTCGTGTGCCCGTAGCAAAACAAACCACCTCCGCTAACCCAAGCCGTGGCACACGCACGCAATACTAGTACCACGGAGCCGAACGAGCCCAACTCCGTGGGGCCCACTACACGAAACAGTCGATGACAAGATGGGCCCACCAGAAAGGCGAGGACAGCGAGTGCGTCTAAAGCTAATCCACAAACAGTCCAGGCTACCGCGGCCGGTGTGCGCTCACCTCCCAGGTGAGTTTGACCCCCCGTCTCGTCGGTGAGCCGCCACGAGCTCTGCTCTGCTCGGCTCGCCCGTATAAAACCCTCGGCGCGTGCGCGAACGGAAGGCCAGAGGAGGAGGAGGAAGAGCAGAGGTGCAATGGGGGACTCGAAAGGGTCGGGTTCGGGATCGGTGTCGGTGGACGTCGACCGGATCTCCTTCGGCGTCAAGGTCCGTCCGTGGAACAACTACCTCACCTTACCCCTGAGCAGCTTCGTTTCTTGTCTCTGTTCCGTTCCATTTGGGGGATTTTGTTCTGGGATGAAGAGGAGTTCCATGGTTACCTTGGGATTTCTGTTCTCCTTTTTTTTTTTGCAAGAGGTTTTGGTTTTGGGTTTTTGTATTTCGAGGGCAGTTTGAGTTTACTTCTTGGAAAGATACAGTCTTTGTTTCTGAATGTTTGATTTCTCGAAATGAATTGCAATTGCCAGTTTCTGTTTTTACACTGACAAAGTTCCCTTTTTTTTTGGGGTAATGTTGTCACACAACGGAGCTGTCTGTCTTCAGTTCTAGCCGTCCAATTTTGCTCCAAGTTCTGAATTTTTACACTCTACAAGTTCTGAATTAGTGGATACAAGCATGGCTGCACCAAGTTTTTTGTACTGCTAATTTGCTCGTAATTCTCGTTGTTTCATTTCCAAGTTGTTATATTCTTGAATTGATTTTCAGTGCTGCTTACTGAACAAGCATAAACATGCTTTCTCCAATTCTCCAGGAGCATCAAGTTCGAACGAGATATGGCTCGATGTCCGTCGCTGTTTACGGAGACGAGGACAAGCCGGTGCTCATCACATACCCGGATGTCGCGTTGAACCGTGAGTAACAGTGTACGACCGCAACTCGTGGGATTCTTCAAGACATTGTACAATTGATCGAGAATTCAGCGATCACGCCATCCTTGCGAGGCTCAATATATGCTACCCATTTCTTTGTTTTGCAGACATGTCCTGCTTCCGAGGATTGTTCTTTTGCCCGGAGGCCGCTTCGCTTCTGCTCCACAATTTCTGCGTATATCACATCAATCCTCAGGGGCACGAGGTCGGTAGTGTACTGTGTGTGTCACTGCCACTGCGTGATGCTTGCTGAATTTCTGTTTGTTGGGTTGCTCACATGATCATTCTCATGACATTTGTTAAGATTCCTGCAGTTAGGAGCGGCTCCAATTCCATCCAATGTGCCGGTGCCATCTGTTGATGATCTCGCCGATCAGGTTGCGGATGTACTCGATTTCTTCGGGTACGGTATCACGGCATAGTCATAGTTCATAGTATTCTTTTTGAACTAGTGGCATGTGACACATAGCTGCCTTTCATTTTTCAGTTTAGCATCTGTGATGTGCCTGGGTGTTACAGCTGGTGCCTATGCCCTCACTCTATTTGCGGTAAGTTTTTCTGTACGTTGTGAATTTATGACAAAATCTTACTTTTCAGGATGCTCTAGTAAGAAATTTTCCTTTTTTAAACTGTCGCAGACGAAATACCGGGAGAGGGTGATAGGATTGATGTTGATCTCCCCTCTATGCAGAGCCCCATCGTGGAGTGAATGGCTATATAATAAGGTACCTTCATGTTTCAGTAAGACTGACCATTTTCACTCATGCCAAGTAATGCCAATGATTAAGTATAGCATTTGATTCACCAGGTATTATTAAATTTGGTTTATTATTATGGGACTCGAGGCTTGGTCAAGGATTGCTTGCTTCAGCGGTACTTCAGCAAGGTAGCTCAAGAGCTCACTATTCTCAGCTTGTCTTCTTGCAATTTATGCATTATGGTTTTGTTCACTTTCTTGCTGATACATTTTCTGCAGGAAGTGCGTGGCAGTGGTCAATATATTGAATCAGACATTGTACAAGCCTGTAGAAGTGTTAGTCCCTTATTTCCAAACCACAGAATTCCTTTATATATTGTTGTTTCAAATCATAAACTGAAGGCGTTTTTTATTTTTATTATGCAGTTGCTTGATGAGAGGCAGGGTGAAAATATCTGGCGGTTTCTTCACTCGATAAATGAGTATGCATTACCTCCTTTCATTTATTTTCTAGTCAATGGGAATACTTCATATCTGGAAGCTCATATAAACTACACTCCATCAGGAGGCATGACTTAACAGACACATTGAGGAAGCTGCAGTGTCGAACACTGATTTTTGTTGGAGAAAACTCACAATTCCATGAGGATGCCATCCACATGACCACAAAGTTGGACAAGAGATATTGTGCTCTAGTTGAGGTAATATATGGATCCGTTCTATGCCATTATCGATTGGAACATACACGGAGGAAAAATTTGTACTCATGATTGCTTCATGAGGTCATTGCAGGTTCAGGGTTGTGGATCCCTTATAACTGAGGAGCAGCCGCATGCTATGCTGATGCCGATGCAGTACTTTCTCATGGGATATGAGCTTTATAGACCATACCAGATGAACAGCAGCCCTCGCAGTCCACTAAGCCCATGTTGTATATCACCAGAGTTACTATCTCCTGAGAGCATGGGAGTGAAGCTGAAGCCAATCAAGACTCGAATATCTGCGGATTTCTAGCACAGGCGAGATCTCGGAAGTCAGAATGAACTAGTCTGTTTACAGCTCAGAGAACTAACGGCAGGCCTGGCAAACAACCTTTTTTTGTTTGTGTATATAGCCTACAATCTACAATTCTACATCAGCAAGACAGAACCGAGGGAAACCTGTAGTTGGGGATGTGATCAGGATGGTTCTTTGTTCAATTTGTTTTTGTGGTCAGCAGCCAGCACAAAATGTACATCTCAGAATAGTTTGAGATAGATAATAAGAATCAATCTTCCCAGGTTTCAGATTTCTAACCTTGGTATTACCAAGAAAGTTTATCATACTTGTCTACTGTTCTCTCTTGTTGGGAGAAGTCTTTCAATTGCATTGTATGAAACCCTAGTTTTCATGAACTCCCCTCATACATACATTCCAGATCATTATTGTATCATACATATCCATCTGGATTATGATTAGTGACCCAAGCAATCTCCAAATTTCCAGTTCCACTTTTTTACTGAAGAATTAACCAGTGGTAAAGCTGATGAAGATCATTGGCATTTTATGTTCCTGACAGGTTTCTTGGCAGATTCAGATTCAGCTATAGTTGGACCAGTACTCAGCTACAAGCTTACAGAAGGCAGAGTCCGCAGTTTCTATCAGCCTTGATGGCCTGTCATACTCTATAAGTTTTCCTGCAATCAGATAAAGGCCAAAGAATTCATTCAAAGAAGAGTCATATTCTCAAACATTTCTCTGAAAAAACATGGCAAATCAATAATCCTTAACAGAATTACAGTGATGTTCAGAGCCAGTTGCTTACCATAGGAAAGAACCATGACCATATCACTGTCTGTGACAGTAGGAACCCTGTGGGCTATGGTGATCACAGTGCACCCTGAAAACTCCTGCTTGATGACTCTCTGCAGGACAGCGTCGGTGGCAGAGTCGATGGACGCCGTCGCCTCGTCGAGTACCAGGATCTTGTTCCTGCAGAGGAGAACGCGGGCCAGGCAGAAGAGCTGCCGCTGACCGGCGCTCCAGTTCTCACCGTCGTCACTCACTGGAAATTAAAAGATGGCCAGAAATGAGGATTTTCAGTGCATCCACACTTAGCTGATAAAAACTTCTGAATATATTCAGATTCTGAAGGTACATGTACTGGGGAATCTGAGTCTGGGCTCACCTGGTGATTCAAGTAGTCCAGGAAGGGCACTGATCGTCTTCTTCAACTGGCACTTATCTAAAGCCTGCCATAGACTAGTTCATCAGAGAACAAGGTTGACACATGTTGGTTAGACCCAAAATTATGTTGTTACTTCCATGTGTATCTTCTCAAGGATATTTTTTACGGTACTTGTGAGGTATTCACAGGTAGAGATATCTCATTGTGTTAATCTTGAGGTATAGTACCTCTTATTAACGGTTGAAATAACTGCACTTGGCGAATACCTTTCATGGGATGAAAAGAGAACTTCTGAAACTACTGAATTTTGTGAACACATCATAAAAGCAGCAGTAGTACTAACTGTGGTTTAAAGTTTTAGTTTTGCTGACCTCCCAAATGTCTTCATCGTTGTGCAGGCCCAGAGGATCGACATTACTCCTTACACTGCCTCTGAAAAGGGTTGGCTCCTGAGGAATGATGCTGAGCCTCATCCTCAGGTCCTTCAGCCCTATGGTGCAAATGTCAAGATCATCGATGAGAATTCGCCCGCTGTATGGGTCGATAAGGCGGAACAATGTGCTCAGAAGAGTTGTCTTCCCACTCCCAGTCCTTCCAACAACTCCGATCTTATGTCCTGCTGCAAATGTACAGGTAATCCCATGTAGAACCATAGGCGCATTGTGGCGGTACTTGACCTTACAAACAAGGACATAGTATTAGTATTGCACAATATCAGAGAAACTATTTAATTGCTGCTTCTAAAATTTCAGTTCATTACTCTTAAATTCTCCAAATCTATCCTTCCTGCAAATGGCCATGAAGCGGGGGGCCTTCTGTCACTAATAACAGCAGGTGGCTCAGATGGCAGATGCATGAACTGTTTGATTCTCTCCACGGATATAATGTAGTTTTCCAGGTTTGAGTAAAATCTTGTCACGAACACTTGGGCAGAAGAAAGCATTAGCGCATATGAGAGACATAGGCCAAGGAATCCTGCAAACATATCAATAACACCTTAGAAACAAGTAGTCTGAACATTTTGCAAATCAGTCTTCTCAGTCTGAATTATGTACCTGGAGCTACTGCACCCTCCGGAAGCGAGACAAGGAGGATGGATGACGCAACGATGACCAAGATTTGTAGAGCCTCGACGCGCAGAAGCACCCACTCCATTGCTGCGTTTGTGTAGAAGAACAGTGTCGCATCCATGTCGATGAGCTGAAGATTTGTCTGAATAAACCTCTTTGTTTCAGCAAAGGCTCTTATGGTGATCACTCCCAGCATCGACTCTGCTGCGTAGTTCATGACAGGTGCCTTTGTAGTTCCATTGATCCTCACCAGATCCCTTGCTGAGGCAATGTAGTATCTCTGCAACATTGCCATTGTTCTCATTGCCTTTGACAACCATGCATAGGTAAAGAGTTCAGAACTAAAGACATGATGGCTCACCTGGATGTACAGCAGTGCAACTATAACAGGAACAGCAACCAGTACAACTTGCCATGTAACCAAGATCATGATAACTATGGTTGACGTTATTTCGATTGAGCCAGATATCACAAAGGTCATTGCAAACGGGATGTCGAAGTCTAAGATGCTTAAATCTGATGAAGCCTGCAGAATTCAGAGAGAAAAAACCTTACAACAATGTCTGAAGAAATGTCATAGACGAATTCGAGGTGTTGGAACAGTTTTCTTTACCCTGGTCATGATTCTTCCAGTCGGAGTGGAATCAAAGAACAGCATGGGTGCCTTAAATACCGAATCCATGAACCCAGTAAAGAACTCTCTTGATGCTTTCAGTCCAAAATATGCAGTAATAAGGCTCCTAACATAAGCAAACAGGCAGCTTACAGTTGCCATTGCTGCATAGACTCCTACCACAACTGCAGCACTGAATTGGTGGTTCTGAATTGCCACTGCAAGCCAGTAAGTTGCTAGGCATTGCAGGCCGACGAACGCACACTGCGTGACTAGTACCATGGCAAGGAGGAACCAGCCCTTGGATACTGAAACATAGTCCTTGTATGGTTTCAGTCCAATCTCTCCTAGCTCCCTCCTCTCCTCCTCTGTCAGCTGGACTGATGGTAGGTTACCAGTAGAGATTTCTGCCTCACTGTTCTGCTGTATCAATGGTACCTGGCACTGAAATGCACCAAGTTCTTTCGCTCCTTCTTGGTGATCGTTGGAGTCCAATGTTATTTTTGAGTCCTTGTGAGCATTCACAAGCTGTTCAAATGCCGTGCCGGACTGCAGAAGCTCCTCGTAAGTTCCCTCTTGAGCTATCTCCCCATTTTCCATGACCTGAAGAGAGCATTTTTCACAGTATCCATTGCTATGTAATTGCTTACAATTTACTATTCATGTGCAGATACTAAACTCACCAGGATCTTGTCAACCTTGGAAAGGAACTCAACTTGATGTGTGACAAGAATGACCGTCTTGTTCTCAAGGGCTGCCATGACACAATCCTACATAGAGGAGGTAACATATCTATAGAATGATCCTGAGCTGTGACAGTGGCTGAAACTAAGATGAAACATTCTTACATTGAACAGGGTTGCAGCGGTATGCGCATCAACAGCGCTGAAAGGATCATCGAGAAGGTAGATGTCAGCGCCATTGTAGACGGCTCTCGCAAGCTGAATCCTCTGCTTCTGCCCTCCACTCATGTTCAGGCCTCGCTGCCCGATCTCAGTCAGGTCTCCACGAGGGAAGTTCTCCATGTCCTTGTCCAATGCACAGCACCTGATGGCCTTGTCATACACCTCTTTGTTCATTGGCTTCCCGAATAGTATGTTGTCGTGCACCGTGCCACTCTGAATCCATGGCGTCTGCGGGACATAGGCGATCGAGCCAGACAGAGCTACCTGGAGAAGAGGAAGCACAGTTCATCAGGTGAGATCAGTCATATATTTTGACAGATATTTTCACAAATGTGCATTTGCGGCAACATACTGATCCAGACATTCTTGGTATCTCCCCGAGCATTGCGCAGAGCAGCGACGATTTCCCCGCGCCAACCGGACCGCATACGGCGATCTTCTCGCCCTGCAATGCAGTGATGTTGATGTATTTCAGGGTTGCAATGGCCTTGCTAGGCTCCCAGCTGAAGACGCCATTGCTGATGGCCATGATCATGTCGGAGCTTGGCAAGCTTGTCCTGTCGACTGCGTCGTCCTGGAACTCATCCTCCAATAGGAACTTGCCGATGCGGTCGAGCGACACCTTGATCTGGATCATGACGGACAGCACCTCCGGCAGCATCCTCATCGGCTCGGAGATGACGCGGAGGGTGGCAAGGATGGTGAACACCACGGCGGCGTCCAGCGGCGCGCTCTGGAGCGCGGCGGTGCCGCCGAAGATCACAGCGGAGATGATCGTCGGCGACATCCAGTAGAGCGCGCTGCCGTAGGCCTTCTTGACCTGCGTCTCGGTGAGCCACCGCACCTCGACGTCGCGCAGCCGCTGCACCGCCTCCCTGAACCTGTCCTCCCACGACTGGAGCTTGATCACCTTCATGGCGTTGAGCACCTCCGCCGTGGAGCGCTGCCGCTCGTCCTGCGCTTGCATGAACCTCGACTGGTACCGCTGCATCATCTTGGCGAAGGGGACATTGAGCACACCGCAGGCGGCGACGGGGACGAGGCCGGGGAGCGTGCCGGTGCCGACGGTCCAGAAGAGTAGCGCGATGGCGAGGACGAGCTGCACCGGCATGCTCCACCCGAGGTGCAGCCAGTACGGGAACTCGCCAAGCCGGTACGCATCGACGGCGATGTAGTTGACGATCTCACCGGCGGAGTTGCGCCGCCGCGCCTCGCTGGACAGCCGCAGCTGCTTCTCGAAGACGGCTGCCATGAGCGCGGAGCGCATGCGCATGCCGAGCCGCCGCGACTCAAAGAACCAGTGCCGCTGCGACAATGATTCCACGAGTTTCATCACCACCAGGGCGGCGATGAGCCCCATCCCGGCGGCGAGCGACCGCTCCCGCCGGTTGGAGTAGGACACGAAGCAGTAGAGCATCACCGGCATCGCGCCGAACGCCAGCGTCCGGAGCAGCGTGTACAGCGCCGTCAGGAGCAGGTCCTTCTTGTAGCATGCGGCGAGCACCGCGAACACCAGGCTGCTCGTCGCCTTCTCGCCGTCCGACGTCCACGACGACGACGCGCTCCGCTGCCGGTGCCATTCTCGCAGGAACGTGCTGCACGCTTGCGCCGCCTCGTCGTCGGCGTCGAGCGGCGGGATGTCGCTGAGGCCAAGCGGCTTGGAGTACCCCAGCCGCAACAACGGATCCATCCACGTGAACAGCAGCCGGCTCCGGAATCCGGCCTTGCCAAACGCCGCCGACCGCTCCCCTCCTCTCGCCGTCAGCAACGGCTCGGTCTCACCACCGGTGGCGGTGGCGACATCACGGCGCTCGGCTCTGGCAACCACGAACGCGCACAAGAGAAGCACGAGGTTGACGACCCACGCCGCGACATCAAGAACCAGCAGCGAGCTCCCCCTCGCCATCACCTCCAAGCTGAACGCCGTTCTCATTGCCGCCATCGCCGCCCACCACGCCATAGCGGCGACCCTGGACAACCTCGTCGGACGAACCACCAGAGACACCGCGACGAACACCCACACAACCCCTCTCACGAGAAGCTCTGCTCCGGGAGAAGACGACGATCTCAAGGCTCCCAAACAGATGCATGAGACGGCAAGAACCGCGCAGCAAGAAGAAGCAACAAGGCACAGCCATGGCAGATCCCTCGCTCCAATCACAAATTGCTTCTTGAAAGCAGCGATCACCAGTGTCAGGAGGTAGACGACGAGGAGAAGAACGTTAATGAGATCGATCACGTTGGCCTGGAAGCACAAAGGTTCCAGCTCCACACTGAAATCCACCTCGCATGCCGATGCAATCGACCAACCTAACCCTGCAAAACACAGAAAAATACAGAAATATGGTACAACTGCAACGATGATAAATTGTAATGATGCCAAGAAGGAAAGAACAAGATTTGCATTAAAAATGGATACATGGGTGTAAAGTTGGACAAGGAGATCATTGTTCATCGCCCAAGAAAAGGAGAGCATGATTTGATGATGGAGATGGAAGGGAGGAGTTGCCTTGGCTAGCTATGTAGCTACCTTGCTTGCTGCCAAGATGAGAAGCCATTGCTGCTTTGATTTGCCGTTGTGAGGATGCTGGGGGAGGAGCTCATCCGTGATGATTGCTTTTGTGGAGCTCGCAGGCTAGCATCTTTGTTCACTTTGTTTTTGGTCTTTAACGTTTAGCATACAACTATTTGTTTTTTTCTGAATAAATATTCTCGAGCACAAATTCAAGAGGAACACAACTTGGAAATTTCGACCAAATACCAAAAAGGTTTCTCATAGCGGAATGTTATGGCGTGAAGAACACTGGAAATAACATTAATTATTGCCATCACATTTACTATCCTAAGGTGAAATTACAATTTTGTCTACGCGTCTTTCTTCTTTGTTTTCTTGTCTTTTGTGTTTGCTACGATGGTCCTACTCATGGGAAGACCATCTCAATTAAATTTGGTAGTTGCTAGATTTCAGATGTATGTATATAATTTTGTAATCTTCATGAATTGTAAGTTTATTTCGTGTTTAGGTCAGAATAATTTATTGTTTAACCTTTTATCTAAAAAAATGAATTTTATAAATAAGTAATATGGGAAGTGATAAGAACCATTGGATTGTTATCAAGGATGAGAAAAGTGACTAAAAGTTTTGGAACTTTCTGACTCCTGAAATCTAGAAACTCCCTTAAAAATTAGAATCGATTTGTTATTTCAATCTTCTTGCATATTGCATATTTTCCCAAAAAGAATCACCAACTAGCTAGATAAGTTCATAATTTCTAGCAAACAATACTGAAATTCAGAGACTAAATCAAATATGATTAAAAGTTGAAAATATTTTGTGCATTTCTAAATAGTAATAGTACATTTATGAATTTGTTAGGTAAATTATGGACTTCATTTGATAAATATATTTTTAGACTAGAAAGCATGATGATGCATAAGGTATTATTGAGTTTTTCAAATGTTATATCTCCCAAAAGGTTTTCAATGGCTGTTTTTTGATGGAACATGTGATGGGTTTGGCAGTTATAAGTTTCTTACTTTTTCTATGTTATTTTGACATAGCAGCTGTGACAATATTTTGCAGGTTAACAACAATTGCGATGGTACTTACAAAATTGACCGGTAGTCCCTCCGTTCCAAAAAAGAATTAAGTTGTAACTATAAAACTAGACATGCATATGTAGATTCATAGCTAAAAAATAGTTCTTTTTGACAAAGGGTGTAGGTTACTTGGATAGGCTTATTCAAGAGTGGCATTGAAAATGGTTTAGTCCGAACCATCAGTCAGAAAACTGGACAATTTACTATTATGGCATCTCCATTTCAATGCTTCACCAAAAACCACCTATAATGGATACCATATCTGAGGTTCTTTAAACTTACCAACCCTAACAACCCTAGGTTCCTCGTCTTACATCTCATCTTCTCTTCTTCTCATTTGTTGCATGCCTCAATGTCGGGCCACCGCTGGTAGCCGCAGAGGAAGCACATCCATGAGACCACGTGGCCTCCCAGCCTTCTATCAGGCACTCCGTGCATGGTTCATCGGGACATTTCTAGGATTATAACAATTGTTTGGATGGCAAAATTGTTACCATAATCAGAACTTTGGTATGAATTGGAAGGTGAAAGAATTTGTGTAAGTCACTTTAATATAATTTGGATCCTATTATGATAATCCAAGAATTGGGCAAATTTTCTGCACCCAAACCGTCTAACACCTAGCAAATTTCTGGGTACCCTAGTCGCAACAAATTTAGGACTTCAACGAATTTCATGGACTTACTTCCTCTATATAAAAATGTAAGATATATATATATATATATAATGTATACGGTTTTCAATAGTATAATTTAACTAATTATGATATTAACATCATATGAAAGTGTTTTCAAATGTAAATATAATGATACTACGTATGATATACTAAAGATATATATATACACACACATAGATACGCTAAAGCACACACTGCATGTATTTTAATATACAGCACACCTCACTGTACCGGTTTTTCTGTTTTTTACCCCATCCCTTCTCGCGCATCGATCCACCCTTGTATCAGCATCCTCCCTCCAGCACATCTCACCTAATGTTAGTAAAAAAAATTTACTCGACTCACTTCCCAACCTCACCAAACATGTGTGCACCCCTCCTTTCCAATCTTCCACTTTCATCCTTATGTAAATATTTAACCATCCTATATATATAGGCTAGTGTTCTCCCATATTTATACTTTAGTAAAAATTTTATTTCGATTCTTTTAGACAAAGGTAGTAATTTTTCCTAAAGCGTATCTAGTTATTTTACTACTCGTTTTCAAACCTAAGAGTTTTGAATTACATACATAATGTACCAAACAAAATAAAAATATTACACATAGGCGAAATGGTGAGATGCGGTGACCAGAATCAATCCAGCTACAAGGAGAAAACCAGTCAATGCCGTGCAGATCCGGTCGTCGACACGTCCCATCTACTTCACCGTCAGAGAGTGATAGGATGGAGGCGGCATCGTATCCATGACGACCTAGGCTTACAACCGCCTCTCTCCTCCGTGGCCGTGGGCATCACAGATCTGGCTCGTCGTCATCGGCCATGGCAATGACAACATCGTGCATCAACAGCTCAAACCTATGGGCGATGATCTCTTCCTTGCGTCTGATCTTGCCCTTCTTCTCCAACAACATGCAAGAACCTATTGCCTCCATCCCTGCAAGAAGCAATACAATGAAGAATTGAAGGAACAGGTGGCCTTGTCTTTAACACTGTTCATGTGGCTAGCGGTAGGAGTTGGTGCCGCCTAAAAGCCTATTACCCACCAATCAGGGTAGAGGAGCGAGATCCGGCTGCTAGCCATCGTGGAGGTTTGTATCCACCGACTGGCTCCCTTGACTACGCTAGATCTGCTAGGAATCCACCGCCTCCATTGTTAGGTCAGCCGTTGCTAGAACGCACAGCCGGTGACGCTTCAATGGGGTTGCCATCCTCAGTGCCGCAAGAAGCATGACGAACCATGACACTAGATCCTGCCACCCGTCGCCTGTTCCTCCTCAATCTCAGTAGCGAGGAGCTTGACCTATCACCGGTGCCATTTCTACATCACCAGTGGAGGTTGGTTGCCGTTGCTTCATGGAGCTTGGGCAGCCAGACAACACTATCGTCTCCAAGCATGAACTACTGCCTCGCTGCCTTTTGTGTCACGTCCAAAAAGTATGGGGGATGGGAGGGGAAAGCAAGGGAACTGATTGTGTTTGTGGTTAATGGTGGAAACAGGTATAAAAACGTAGGAGTGGTGAATGGTGAAAAAATTACTCGATGGATGGAGAAGCACAGGGGAGGGGGTGCAGTGAGGATTGCTAGGGGCTATGTGGTTGGGTGTGTTTGGTTGACTGGGTAGACTCTAGCCTAGCTTGTATTAGGAGGCTTAGGAGGCTAGGTCCAATCGATCCTGCTTTGCACAAGCTGAGTGCTATTGTTTGGTTCTTGTATTTGTAAAGATAGGTCAGTAGGAGCAGATGCTTTGTTCACAACATGAGTGCTTGACCGGTTCTAACTACCACCAACTAATAGTGAGAAGAAGTTTGGTTCTTTAAACATAATCTAGACTTGGCTAGCCATTACACGCACAAGATGAGGCTATCAAAAATTTACAAATAATTATTCTGTACCAATTTAGAACATTTGAACAATAATATTTTGTACACTAATAAACCAAACTAAGAAAACTTCATCAAATAACTAAACATTAGCTTCCAAACACCATGATTCATGAGCAACAAACAAAACATTGCATAATTTAAATGGCATAATTTAAGAAGGCATTGCCATAATATTCAGGAACTATACCCTAAAAAATAATATGTTGTAAGAAGCATCCATAACCACCTCAGGAAGGGTCTCTATTGGGACCATATCACCTCAATATATTCATCATGCATAAAACAATAGGTGTCTATTTATCATCTATGTTAGATTAGAGGGGCTTCCATACACCATCTCTCATTACTTGTACCTAATGCACAAAAGAATAGTTGTTCATCTATCACCTATGTCAGATTATAGTGGCTTTCATACACCACCTCTTATAACTTAGACATATCTATAGAAGGTAGGAGGGAGAAGGGAAGGGAGTAGCCCATCTGCTATCACCAAAATATGCACCCATGAGATGGGGAAGCTGAATTCTGTTGTAGTTGTGAGGTCCTAAGCCACAACACATGATGCTCCATAGTCATTGTCACAAAGGCTTTGATTTGAGCTTTATTATCAAGCAAGTGGGTGAAAGCCACAGTGAAAGCCTCTTGAGTAAAGTCAGGAGTGTCTATCATAACATAGTAGAGCTCTCAATGCTTTACTTTAGGGATTGTCTCCTAGGTAGCTATTGCAACATTATTGGTAGCATCATTCATGTTAGACAAGACAATGACCTCCTCATAGAAGAAAGTCCTCTTCCTCTTGCCATAAGTAGTATTGTTATCAATGTTTTTTGGGTCTTGTGGATCTACCTTGTCTTCAGCAATTGCCTCACCATCCATAGTCTCTTTCTTAGTAGGTTGGCTATCAACAAAATCAAAAGGGATACCAAGAGGATCATTAGAGCCCATAGAAAACCTAACAGTAGCTTGTCTAGCACTAAAGATAGTCATCATCTAAACATAGTTTTCAATTGGCCTATTGAGGAAATCAAGATCCTTGGGGTGTGCCTAAATAAAGCATACATATGTGATATTGAGACAATAAATGCATATATGTCATAGAAACACATAGAAGGCTTGATGTTGTATCTTAACATGTTCATTGTAGTGCTCCTACTCAAGATTGATCACAAATAGACCATCATCCCACAATGCACCACTTAACTCCCTAAGTTTAGATACCTTCATCCACCTTTGGTGCCACTTCCTCTAGTGGTTGTACACTACTAGTGATTTCATGGCTAATTTGCCCCTGTAAAGATCTAGCAATTAGCAAAAATGGTCTTAATAACATAATAAAATCAGTGCATACTTCCAACAAGTCTCAATGAAAATTAAAGCATGATGATTATCATAGTTTGCAAATTTAGTAACATACAACTTGTCCTAAATGGGCATATCTAAGTATTACAGAAATTCAGACACGAGATGTTCCTCTATTCTCCCAAATTTGATTTGCCTAGGCATTCCTCTGTTCGACCCAAGCAGGTTTATCATCAATGATATCATGGCCATTAGAGTTGTTATTGTTAGGTATACACTCTTCCTCTAAAGGGAGAACCTCATCATGGCCATGAGACAATATTCAATTATGCAATATGCAACATGCAGGACTAATTTCACTTGTGCCTTTTATGGGTAGAATGATTTGGTGTGAAGAATAGGGAAGCAATTCTTCAAGGCACCAAAAGCACATTCAATTGTTACACCTTTGAAAGAGTGCTTCAAATTGAATAGCTCCCTAACATTACAGGGATAGTTCCTGCTATCGTACTCCTTGAGGTGGTATCGAACGCCTCGAAATGGAGGAAGGAACCTAGGATGACATGCATAATTAGCATCAACTAGATAGAACTTGCCTACACACAAAACATAAGCAAGAAACTAAGTTTGGTACTCCAAGGTTTGTGCATGTTTTACTAATATATCAATTTTTTATAATACCTGAAGGTACCCTTACCCATCATCCCTTTCTAATGCATCTGCAAGAATGAGAGCATCATGGGTTAACCCTTCCTAACCAGCAAGAACATATGTGAACCTCAAATCAAAATCCACAGCTGCCATGACATTCTATGTTGGGTAGTTCTTCCTACCCCTAAAGGCTATAGCAATTTCTTTTCAGACTTTATCATGAACATGGGTACCATCGATCGCATCAATATAATCCTATGTCATAGAACAAAATATTAAAATGGTCTCACACAATAATTTTATAAAATATGTTCATATTTACTATGATTATCTTATCTTAAAGTATGGGTACCACCTATAATAGTTCTAAGGATGGCTACCAAGTGAAGTAGATCTGATCATCTCCCATCGGAGTTCACCAATGACAAATAAAATATCCCTAACATAGTGGCTGACTGTTTCTATGGACCGTTAGAAAATATGTTTGATCACCCTAAACCTTTGGTTATGCCCAACCACACATAGAAACATGGCCACTTGGTCTCTCCTGAGACATTGGGCCATAAGTTATTGAGGGTCTGGATGCTTGAAACCTCCTCATTCTAACAAGTATGTAAGCATAGACAACAACCACTACAGCAGAGGCTTTAGCATGAAGCAAACAATGTCGGGCTTGCATATCCATATAAACAATCAAACCAAAAGATTAAATCAGGAAATATTAAAGATTAAGAACAAGGTGTACATTACAGGTTACTAGTATGTCCAGTGCAGTGTTCATTTCATTAATAGTTTTCAAGTCAACAACAGCTAGAAAATAACTCTTGGCTAGAAATTAATGTCCCAAGAAAAAAAAGACCATTGCATGATAGTAGAACTGTAGCATGAGTTTAGTGTTGCAACGTATAGCATAAGTAGAAATAAACCTGATATCAACATATCATTATTTGTACAAAGTATATCATGAGAATGATTAATAGACATAGCTAGATGGATAAATCGGGCAGCAAGCATCATTAGAAGCTAATATAAGACACCACAATATATCTGTCAGACTAGAATCATAAAATATTAGATGCAAAAAGTACATATATTGGCAAGAAAAAAATAGATCTAGCCATACGAATGTAAAGTTACAGCAAAAACCTACAAGGAAAAACTGGAGTTAATCCATAGAATCCATACTTAGTTTCACAAGGATTCAACGCCCCCAAATCATCAATTTTATCAACAACCACACAGATCTGAACCATATAAAACTAAATCACAAACAAGAGAATGGAGAGATGAGCAATGGAGAGGGAGGGAGCAAGAAGCAAATTGGAAATCCATAGATACCGTCTGAGGAGAGGAAAGCATGAGTCTGAGAGGAGAGATGAGAGGAGTACACCAACCAGATGCAAGAGAAAAGTGAGAAGTGAGCAAGAGTGGAGGCGGCTAGAAGAAGAGGTATCCCTAACAAAAGTCACAGCTAAAGCCGGAAAGACAAAAAAAAAAAAAGCCTGTGCGATGCACCCGCGAAACTATTTTTTCTTGCCGACGCGTGCCAGGGCCGTACGGAATGAAGCTAACTTGCGTTTCTTCAGAGCAGTCCTGACTCTAGTTTTTGCACCGGTCGAGATAGACTCCGAAGACTATCCAGTCAACCAAACATCGACAGGTTGCATGCATCGAGACAGGCTCAGGCCGTCTGCGGATACCAAACGCACCCTATGAGGCGTGTCGTAGCTCTACCACACTTAGAGTGTAGTATAATATAGTGTGTGTACATATAAATATTTTGATAGCTTAATTGCTATAAATGTTGACTTTATAGAAAATAAAGATGTCTTATATTTTTATGAGGAACTAGTAAATTAAATTAGTACTTCCAACATATAGGAAAAAAATCTAGACTTCTTTTTTTCCTCGGATAGCCATCTGGTATAGTCCCCTAACAAAGACTGATGTTCTGAAAAAAGAGACTACTGTAGTTGAGAGTTTGTCTTTGATCACCCCGTGTTATCTTTTTTTCTTGAATAAGCAGGAGAGGTGTGTATCATTGTATTGTATTAAAAAGAAAAAGAGGGGTGAGCCCCTTACAGCCCGCACATCATAAAATTGTTTACATTTGTGCTGCAAAAACCAAAAGGATGAACTTCTCATCTAGCATGAGGACAAAATATTTAATCTAGAAATAAACAGTGTAAAATAAATTACTCTCGATAATAGAGATAAATAGACATGCACCATTGAAAAATAAAAGAAACGAGCATATCTACCTCATTTGTATATAGAAGTAAAATAATTAAATCTTTAATTGAGAAAATAAATAAGATATACAGTATGACCAGTAAAAGTAGAACCCAACTCCGTTATTGGTGTTCACATTGCTGTTGTCGCTAGCAGCCATGATGACAAGGATGTAGTTAAAGTGATCATTTACACAAATCAACGAGCAGTCAAATATTGTGCTCCTAAAAAATTGATTCGCCTCATCCTCTTGGTGCAAGATCAGAGAAACAGAGGTTTCGTAGGCCTACTCTCTCAACATGTGTGCATGTTGACATCGGGATAGGAAAGCTAAGTAACAACTAAAGTGGAGTATGTATTTTTATATTCTCTCACACCATTGACAGTATAAAGCTAAGGCTAACGACACCACAATAGCGAGAGCTAGATCAGACATAATGATAGAGGAACTAGTTGAACCCATTAGTTGCTATCGGTTACGGGTCCGATGTAGGCATATAAGTAAACTTATCAGCTAGCTAAGTCGATGGGGATACGAAACCTACTAAGTCTCGATGTCAGATCTAATAGAACCAGATCGATTGTGAGTAGATAATCGTTGGGCAAGATATATGTATATTGGATAAGAAACCAATACACTAGGTATAAAACTCTATGTATTGATAACTCATCGGTTGATCGCTCAGATGAAACTTCGCATAAAGACCTATCGACTTATTACTCAATCCGCTATTAACATTCTAGTAGATTAGACCTAACTAATATAGTACGAGACCGATGACAGCAGAATAACACGATAAGCCGATAGAACCCACGCAAGTGTGATGTGGTATATCCGATCAGACTAAAAGATCGAACATAACCAATACAGCTTAGATATGGTGGATATACTAGGATAGTAGCATGACTTACCCTTTTGTCGGATATCAGGATTAACTGATGTAACTCTACGTCAAGAACCAAAACCTACCAGTAAAAAACTAGATGAACTAGAGTGGCGATGCACCGATATTGTATTAATTAAGAGATAATTTATAAGGTCTCAAGGGGTCTATATTTATACCCTAAAGTTTCAAGAGTCTGATATGGTTACAAATAACTTCTGGACGTTATTTCCTAAACATAAAAGAAAATTCTCTCTAATAAATTTAATAAAACTAATTAAACTTGTTTATCTTATAAGATATATTTTATAAAGATATAAATACTTGCTGTGGTTTACATGGCTTCTCCTCAGACTTAGTCACATCTGGATAATCTTTTGTTTTTGGCTGAACCGAATCATTCCTTAATTTGTTCGATCGGCTCTTTTATTATATCAATTTATTTCTTTTTATAAATCAATCGGCTCGCTTACTAATTTTTAGTGTTAATAGTGAGGCTCTCTCTCCTTAGCATTGAGAGGGGTATGTCATCCCATATGTCACACACAACTAATGGTTTAAGAAATGTCTTATGGATATGATTTGCATATGGCTAAATTTACTCATTGATTGTGTAATGATCCATAAAAAGTTAGAATTCTAATTTGTTTCTATTATAATGATGGGCGACTCTAATAGATAAGTGGCATGGCTGAAGATTTAGATATAACTCTTCCCACAACCTTAACCGCTATTTTAATTCCTCCCAAGCCAAATCTTAGCGTCACGTTGATGCTACCGCATCAGCTCAGACTCATCCCTTGCCGAGACATTTGGATATAGACGTAGATGCTACATGCTTTCTCATGATGGAGAGGATGTTGTTGTAAGAAAATTTCAGCTTGCGTAAGGAGATTCGTGAAAAGACAGTGGCATGATCAGCTTTGTAGAGATCAACTAGTTCCAAAATATCGGAGCGTGGTATGATTGGACTATCTTCTCCAACCAATATTATTCCACGGCTTCACATATTTAGACCTCGATACCTGTTTTGGGACGCATTTTTTTATTTTTATAAGAAATGAACTGATTCTTGTGAAATTCGTTTAGAAATCCATTGAAATCCTATGTTCCATATGTAGCTTCCTGTAGGGCCCACTTTTCAAATACAACCCCTTCCATCGTGTCTCTAACTAGAGCTATGCACAACGCCAAAAAGTTAATATTTTCTTAAAATAAATCATAAATATCAGTATTTTAAAGTACTATTTTTCTAATCCAACCACCTTATAATTTTCTCATAAATATAAATATAAGTATTTATTGCTGCACCATTAGATGTGAATTTTCCCAATATAGTAAACTTCAGGACATTAAAGTAATTTTATTTTAACATTAGTCTCTACAAAAACTCTTAAAAATACTTATATTTACAACGGAAGAAAGTATAAGAAGAAAATTCTCCTTTAAAATATAATGCTGTATATAGCCCGGGGGGCTAAACATTGAGAAGGATCTTAGTTCGTAGGATAGTGCTTCGTCAGCTGACACATGATCACGTATCAATGCTTAATTACCAACCACCTAGCTGACTATACCCATGGGATAAACAAAGTAAGTAATGCCTATGGATCCGACAAGAAACAGGCCGCCGTACCACGCTGGATTTTCTTTTATTTATTCATTTTTGAAACAGTGGGTTGACCGGACTGTTTATATACACGTGGAAGGTTCAATCCCTCTAAGAAAGAAATATATATGTATTAGTCGTTCGTCCCTAGTTGACACGTCGTAACATATCTACATAAATTGCCAACGTGCCAACTTTTGAAAGTTCAGTAATGAATGTAGCTTTCTCCCGTTACTAGCGATTATCGTACGATTGTTACGAAATTAAAAAATTAGATAAAAACTATTTTAATTTTTAAATCTTAATTTTAAAATTAATTAGAGGTTTTGCTCGCAAGTTTTTACTTCATACAAAAGGAACCATTTATTATTTATTATTAGTATGCAATATGATCATGTATGGGTTTAAGGATGGAAAATAGTCATACATATCAAAATTTTAGAGAGTTAACGGTGGGATAATTTTGATACATGGAGGATGAAGCTCAGCTAAAATGGGAAACTATAAATTGAAAACCACTAATTTTCATGGAGTCTCTTGACAACCACCAAAAACAAATGTGTATAAGTGCTCAAAAAAGTCTTAAAAAATTATCGTGCCTAGGGGATGTTTTATTATATAACCACAGAAAATTAGAAAAAAAATAAATTTTATTTTGTTGTAACGTATGGAATTCACAATCAACGAAATGGATATTGCTAATATAGTGGAGCTTTATTTCTATTGCTTGAGCATAACTTAATATCTTACCAAACGAAACTACTTTTTGTTTTTTAATATATGATGTTTATTTTTAGACATCATGATGTTTGATCATCAATTTTATTAAAAAGCTTGGTGTAAATATGCAAAAATATAATTCATGCTTAAAATATCTTCAATGAATAGTTAAATGTTATGTCCAAAAGTCAATAATATCATATAAATAAAATGAAAATGTCCAAATTAGCAGTAGTTTGATTTATCCCTATAAACTTTAATACCATATATTATATCCTCAAACTATTCAAACCAGATAAATTACCCCCTAATTCAATTTAGAGTGACTTTGATGCTATCTAGTACCGTTAACCAAAACCAACTAAAAGTCAATGGGGCTTACCTATCAGTGATGTCTTTTCTTCTCTCCTCATCTCCACGTCTCATTCCACCTCTACCACCTTCTACATCCCTCTCCACTCACCCCACCTGCCTCTCTTCCACCACCTCTGGCAAGTTCACACCTCCACCAATCCCTACCCACCTAAAGAGGTCATCCTTTATCATCTAGTAGAGCACCGCGAGGGCCTCCATAGTGCACCTTCATGAGTGCAAGGATAGGAAAGAGCTACATGATCTCCTAGGCCTCCCTGCACTATAGACAGTGTCAGTGAGCATAAAGAGCACCAGGTAAGGCAACAGGGAGGAGTAAAGTGTTGTGGAGGGTGAGGCAGCGGAGGAGCAATCTATGAATTGTCGCTAGTGAGCTAACACCTCCACCCATCCCTATTTGCTCGACTTCCTAATTTATCTCTTCCCTATTCACCATGGAGGACAAGGCAGTGGAGAAGAACCACCCATTACTATTGGTCCCTTTCCTTGTGTGCCTCTTCTCTGACGCCTCATCCCCACCATTGCTACATACGATGGTGGGTGGTAGCTTGGGCATAGATCTAGAGGGGTTGATTCAAAGGATATCGGTGGCGTGGTTGCTATCCTCCTCGTACCCGACCACTATGACGGCCTCTTCCTCCTGATGGCCCATGGTAGATCCTCCTCCCCCAATTGTCTTCTCCTCCATCCCACCTATCCCCTCACAATGACTCTGGCAGGACGTAACAAAGACTCATGCGACTTCGGTAGGATATCCCTCAATAGGGGTGGCATGGCTAGTGGCCATCCTTGGAAGGAGTGCATTGATGGCATGGCTGGTGGCTGGTGCATAGGAAGAAAGAGAGAAAAGATGACAGAAATATTGTAGAAAAATGGACATATAGGCCCAACATTGTTTTAATTGTTTTGCTACATGGGAATGCCATGTTAGCTAACCAAGACCAAATCCAACTAAAACAACACTTAGGGAGGTTATTTGTTTGGTTTGAAGAGTTAAGGTGTGGAATGTCTAGTTTTATAGTTTAAGAGGTAATTCGGATCGTGGCAATAGTTCATGGGATAATTTAGACTTTTTTCTAATTAAAAACGGAAGTAGTATTTGAAGTTCAAAACAAAATTTGGTAAACTTTTCAATGCAAATTTACGCATACCATCATCTTGCGTTGGAATAAAAATCCAATAAGTTTATGATACTGTTATACTTTTCAATGCAAATTTGCACATACCATTTTTTAAAACCAATCATTGAAGAAGTTTTTCATAGTTAAAGTTTTAAAAGTTTGACCAAATACTATCAAATATTTGTGACTAGAGGGAATATATCTTAAATATTATGTGTGCGTGTGTAACAATGTCTCCTTACAAATGGTAATTATTTTTCTCTGAAACATTTAAACGTAGGTTCTGAAGTAACTTCTATTATTGTATTGAATTTGTTGTTTCTTCTTTAGGTGCCTTTTCGTTGTTGCTATATATAAGGTTTAGAGTGCACTTGACTTTTTCCCTCCGGTAAATAAAATGCTATCTCTGTCCAGATATAAGCAATTTTAGCAATATAAATATATAGGTAAAATTCTTTATATTTTGGAACGGATGTACTGTATTGTTTTGACATTAATATGTCTTCGAAATATATCCTTGACATCTTATTATATTATAAAACATTTGAACAAACCTACACTATTATAACGTTGTGAAGTTACTTCTTGAGACAAATATACTCATGCATCGAATCAAAATAGCTAAAAATATATTGATATTCAAACTTTGAAGATTGACCTAAAACATGTCCACAACGACATGTTTTTATTACTGAGAGGAGTGTATCAGGGACCTCCTACACCTGTAACAATGACAGGGAACAGTCCAACTGCAAATTTAATCATGTCTTCCTTGTTATGTGTAGTCGTCGTGATGTGAACAATCACGTACTCCATGTACCATACGAGGAGGCATCTACGTGACATCAACTCAACGTGGCCATGGACATAGACAGAAGAAAGCCAAGTTAAAGACTTGGCAGGCAGTTGCAGAGAGGCAGCAGAGTCGTACATGTCAAGTTGAAATAATTGAAGGAAACAAATCGATATCGTCAGACAGACAGAGCCAACAGCTAGCATCAGCGTCTAGTGCGAGAATCATCGATCATAAGGACGCCAAATTCAGTAGAGCTATTACTATCTCCGTGTAAAAGAACTTTATTTGTAAGCTATCTTCCACATATCCTAAAAAAATTATAATATGATTTATTTTTTAAAACTCTAATATTCTTATTTTTATTTTTATTTTTTAAACGTCAATATATTGATTGCTTTAAAATAAAGCATTTGTAGAACAAAGAAATAGATAAAATAAAATAAAATCTTCGTAGGACCGAGGAAGTAGCTATAACCTAAGTAGATATGTGTATAACCTCAGCTATTTTTTTCAACTGAAGGTAATACAATATGAAAAAAGAATTGTTTATATATATTTATATATATATGCAGTGGGGTAGCCTCCAATTTTTTTCATACTATAGCTGCACATGGAAATTAAGACACTGTATACATGGCACCTACAGTATTATGTAGCTTTGAATGGAGAAATAATTTTGTGGAGATGGATTTGTTGTCGGTAGCTCCCTGTTTGCTTCCTGTTGAGACTTGAGAGAAGTGCAGTTGAAGCTTGAATAAATACGATCGTGAAAGAAAATACATGTTCAATAGTCGAATGACGCAGATGACAGAAGTTATACTTTTGTTGTCTAAAAATATCTCGCGGTCTACTATAGACTTGCAATTGCATTGGATATACAATTTTCTTTAGGAATTTGGGCCATCTATATTACAAGAGATGAATCTCAAATTCTCTGAAGGCCAATTTTTTGTCTGCGTAATGAAAAGAGGCCCATTGTACCACACTGCCGGACAGCATTCATATGGTCCTCCATAACAAATGCTTGGCAAATTAGTAGAGAGGAATCAGCTCTTGGCCCTTGTCAAGAAAATTAGTAAAGGCAAATGGAAAATTGTTTTGGACACACATGAGAAACTATGACGGTTAAGGCTCATGATTTCTTGAACATTTCGTAGCTAATACCAATTTCTTGAACTATTCGTAGCATTAGTACATTGGTACTAGTACTGATTTATTGAAGCTAGGACAAAATACTATATGTGCATTCAACTATTTTGATCTGGAGCACGTGATGTTGTACCACTAATATATGACATGAATAAGTGTCCAACTCCCACTGTAACCTTGACTGAACATGACATAATATAATAACATGACAAATTGTCGCACTTCCTCGGCGACCATGACTGCAGCTTCGGAGCACACAATGTTTCATAAACTTTTTGTCGATGCAGAGCATTGTTTGTGGCTTTCTTGGGCAGATACAGATGGTTCAAGCTGGGAGGTACAAATGTGCAGTTCTGAATTTGTACTACTTCCCTGCTTCAGTTCACCATTATTTCTAAGATGAATAAAAAAAACATGAAATGAGGAACAGATTACCTTGAAATAATAGGCATCCAATGAGTTTAGCTGTAGTACACAAAATTGATGTCTTTTCTTGTCCAAACTGCAGACTTTGGAGCCACTGGATGAGCAGGGAACATACATTTCAAAACTGGGTGAATCTGAAAGTTGGAACAGTGTGTTGAATTTTCTGGAAAGACCATTGATGTCAATGTACCTTGTTTAGTTTTTCGTTATTTTCGTCGACGGAAAAGGTACCGTAGTATGAAATAATGAAGCAGGACATCATGATTGTTATGTTTGCCACCCAATATAATGTCACTCAAACCCAACTGAAAGTCCAATGGACAGGGTTCTCATCCTTCATGATTTTGTTTAATTTCTGTCAGTAGTCCGAAAATGAAGTACTGACAGTATAGATACCACCAAACCATTCAGAATTATGTCGTTGGATGTCTATCTGAATTGTACTATCTTGTTTCCTTTGCAATCAACCAAGAGCAAGAATTTCTCCCACTTGCCATCTGTTTTACATTTGATATCCCTCCTACCTATTTTCTCTGTTCCTTTACATCTTAACAAGAAAACCTTGTTTTGTCTGAATTTTCAAAGAACATCTCCTGGCTTACTTAGAAACCGGTGATTATAAAACCGTATGTTAGTTTACATGTAATGATGAAAAATTGATCTTTATCGAAAATTTAATTTAAAATGTTATCGATTGTCATATACAAACTCAGATTACAATATCTGTATCGAAAACAATTTATTTAAGCCATGTGTCTATAGGTGATAAAGATCCATCTTAATTAATTAATGAAGAGAATCAGGACTAGAGCAGATATCGGATGGGATTAAAGCTAGAAACCGAAAAGATGAACCTTACCTAACAGCAACGCGTGGCGGCTTAGGATTCGCAGGTGGCACACGCTCACCGGAGCCCTGGGACACGCGGCAGCGCAGGAGTGGAGCGGGTGATGCGGACGGCTGGTGGCCTAGCTTGAACGGCCTGGCTCGGTGGCAACGTCGGCCCAGCCGAATGCGCGGGTAGGGCGGAGGATTGTGCGCTGCGCGGGCAGATGCAGGATTGATGCGCGCGACGTGGGCGATGAAGACTTGCGCATGTGATCGTACTCGGATCAATGACCACCAGGCACAGCTGGTGATTGACTCGGGCAGGACGATGCGAATCAATGACCTAAGGTCCTGGGTGTGGTGAACTCCCATGGATCGGGTCCTGTGGCGTGGCTAGGATTTCACGTGGCTGGTGATGTGATAGTCATCTAAGACATTTCTTTAGTTTGAATCATTTTATCTGAGTTATAATATTTTAGTTTATATCTTAATAGTTTTTTTTTCACTCTTAACCTATGTAAGAAAAGTTATAGGGAACGAAATGGTTGCACCTTAGAGAGAGTTTTACAGATAGAATTGAGGTATGTTTTAAGAGTGAAATGAGAGAAATTCCAAAGTAACTTTCATAAGCATTTTGAAAGATATTTCAATCAATGAAATAATGTATATTTTGAAATCAATTTTATTGTTTCAATTTTATTTCGCATTTAAATTCTGAGTACTGCTCTTCAATGTTTGCGATATGAATTTATTATCTCCTTAATTTGCCTTATGATAAAGAGAGAATCAACCTTTATATTTATTTAGGGCAAAATCCAAGAGATTAAAGTCTCTTAAAGACTAAGGTTATTTGTACTATTTATTATTTATATCTTATTAGAGACATTTATATCTCGTGATAGGGTTTAAAAACCTTTAACCCAATGATATTTATAGAAATTCATCTGAAAATTTAGTAACTAGCTTTTTTTAATAGATAACTCAATCGAGTCAGGCTTTTATATATATTTAAAGGGTAAAATAAATCACTCCATATTCACTTTATCGTCTTTTTTATGACACCTGAATTATCATTATTAGATGTTCATATATCTATGCAGCAGGTACATATTATGCTTTGCCTTGAAGCGCAGAAGTTGGTCAAAAACTTAACAATTTTGGTTAGCAGAATCATAGAATATACTATAATAATCACCTGTGTGTTTGTGGTAGTTGAATTGATGGGCTGATTGTCGGGACATACACTATCCGGTTCTCTTGACAAAATAATGTTTGCTTGCAAGACAATTGCAATTGCATTCCTGAAATTAGCTAGAATTCTTGCATTCGCTAAAGAAAAATTACCAGGTTGGTAATTAATTGGCCTCTTCCTGTATTGTGCTTATATTATCATGCTTTTTTTTCCGAATGCCAACTCTTTTTTTTTAATTTACATCTAATTATATGTCCATAGTGGTCTGGTCAAAGTAACACAGAATCTATCTAGTGATAATTAATTATGGATTTCTCCTAAAGGTAAAATCTAACCTATTTGATACTGATAGTGTCAATATAAATCTATGTCCATATTTTATTTTGTCATAGGCACGGATGTAATATGACTTTCTGCTGAGGTGTGCGTGTGTACTCAGGGTTCTACCTTTCATGTGTATTCGAGAAAAAAAAGTATAGCTGGAATATATAAGCGTGTGTGCCCTTACTTCTGTTGGGTCTGAATTTTTGTGCAGTCCAGACATAAAGGTACTATTTTACTGGTCATTGTAGTTTTACAATAAGTTAGAAATTTCAGGCTTTTCAATAATGAGATTATCAAGTAGTTTTACACACAATTTCTGGTCATCTGAACATTTTTTAAAATTTTATTCAGCAGTTAAGAAATCAAATTATGCAATAAAACTTCTCACCAGTTCCCAAACAGTGAGATTATTAGGTTGTCTAACAAGCTCTAATTCTGTCCACGGATTTTTTTTTCAGTTTATGTCTCAATCACATATTTTATCAGCAACTGACATCCTTGATGGCTTGATGTAATCTTCTCTGTTTAAAACAGAATTTCATCTCTCCTGCTTATTTTTTAAATGAAAAAACCTCATATGATGGGTTCAGTACTGTTGATATTTCTCTGATGATCATCATTTATGACGAATCTTGATAATGACTCTGATTTATTTTTTTCAAGAAACATCCAAAAAATAAATATCTTTTTGTTCGCCGCCAAAAAATCCCGCGACCGGGGAGGGACGGCGGCTCGATCACGCGAAGGCCTAGAAGGTCTGCTTATCTCCAGTGTAGGTCTTTAGGTCTCGAGGTTCGTGGACGTGCCAGTCAATTTGACCCTACAATTGACAAGAAAGTGAGACGAGCGAATTCGATACAGACGCTCCCTATCGACTGGCTGCCGATAGGTTCGGGATGTTATTCAATCGGCTGGAGAGCCGATGTGGACAGGTGTCGACGAGCGGTCAACCGCCAAGCCGATGGAGGAATGAGGGTTTATTTAGAGGATGGCGAGGCGTACGGATCCCTCCGGACAGCCGAACAGTGATTCATCGGCTGGAAAAACCGATAAAGACGTATGCGGCCTAGGCGATGATTAGCGCAAGAAGGCACGGGCTACAAAGCCGATGCCGCTCCGAATATGACAGCAAAAGACCCGTCGCCCGCCGTGGCAGCGCCATCAACACCGAACCTTGAAGATCGGATCTAACCGAGACAGTACGAGCTCGGGGCCAGCGGCGATGATACGGAGGACGCTAGATTGGCTATGCCGTAGCAAAGATAGGAACGAACTCATCGGCTAGCTGAGCCGATGAGGGGACGCCTCTCTGAAGGTGGGTGCGTATCGGCTGGGGGTCCGATACGTTTGGCGTTACGCGTCGTGGGACGCCTCTAAAGGCTGATGCGTATCGGCCGAGGGGCCGATGTGCTAGGCGTGAAGTACAGAGCATGGATAACTCATCGGCTAACACTCCGATGATACGCCGTGCAGAAGTCTATAGGCCTGAAGCTCGATCTACCGTCGGTAGCCCCGTAGGTCGAACCTCACCGATGCAGTACGACACTGACGACGGCAGAGGGAGCTTAACAAGCCGATAGATCCAACACGGACGTGATTCAATACATCCGATCAGCCTAAGAGGTCGGACCTAACCGATGCAGCCTCAGACAAAGCAGGACATATCGAGATGGTGGCGGGACTTACCTCTTCGCCGGAGATTGGACTTAACCGATGCAGCCCCACGTCGAGAGCTAGAACCCACCAGTAAAACCTAGATAAACTAGGGTGACGATGCACCGAATTTATATATGATCGAGGGATATCTTACATGTTTCCAGAGAGCCTATATTTATATCCTGGATTTACAGACAGAGTCCGACGCGTCTACGACTATCGGACATTATTTTCTAGTAAAAAGAAAGGAAAATATTTCTAAAGAAGTTAACTAACCAGCTAAACCTCTCTAATTAAGTAAGGTTATAATTTATAAAAATAAGCACCCTGCCGTGGAGTCCACGACTCTTCCCTAAATCCAGTTTCATCTGAATAATCTTTCAATTTGTAACCGAGTCTTTCTTTGCTGCAACCTGATCGGCTTCTCCGCTGTAGCTATCGAACCTTTTTTTAGTCAAGCCGATCCTTCTCCTTTCTTCCCTCAGGCTTCTCGGACCTGATCTGATTGGACAATGTTTTGTCTTTAAACCAATCCAATCTTCTACTAATCTGATCGGCTTTGTGTCAGTATCTCCATCGACCGATGATTGTATTAAACCCTTCATCAGACTTCTCATCCGATCGGTTTTAGCCTCATCGGATCTCTCAGCCGATCGACTTTAGCGCCATCAGATCGTCCAGATTTTGAAGTTAACACTTTTGTCCTGCTTCTCACTGTTGCATTATCATCCTGGTATAATCATATCCTCTCTCTTTCTCTTAATGATGGCCACTGACAAAAATAATCCCATACTTAACACATGCTCAGCGTATAGCGACCTGATTGCTTTTTACAAATTTCTTGAGCCAATTTGTACAAGATACACGTTACCAAGGAACATATCCTGTTGCAATCATCTGACCCTCTCTGATTGCAACCCTGTCCTCTGAAATGCTTGAGGGTACAGCAATAATATTGAGCAAACAAATGTATGATCCATGGATACATACGGTGTAGTGAAAGTGACATCAAGCAAGAATTAGTATCATGGACTCAACAGACACCTGTACTCATTCTGTTGGTTCTAAACAGATGTTTAAAAAAATTAGGCCATATTTGCACTGAAATGTCTGCTATAAGGAGGTGATGCCAAGATGTCTATTTCTTTCAGACAGGAGTGCTAGATGATTATTTCCCATGTAGCCTCTACCACCATTTTTGACTCTTTATTAAGGCTGTAGCTCTAACACCTTACACACACCAGCTTAATTATCTATCAATAGGGACAGATAGATAGAAGACCTGTTCCATCTTCCATCATCACTAAGCATGGCTAGGAAGTGCTCTAGCTGTGGAAACAATGGCCACAACTCTAGGACTTGCAGTGGCCAAAGAGTACTAGACAACAGCAGCAACTCTACTACTACTACTACTACTACCACCATCACCACCACCACCATCACCTGTGGTGGTGGCTTGAGGTTGTTTGGCGTGCAGCTGCAGGTAGGAGGCTCATCTCCTCTGAAGAAGTGCCTCAGCATGGAGTGCCTGCCATCACCAGCCTACTATGGAGCTGCCGCCTTGCCTTCGGTTTCGTCATCGTCGTCGTCACTTGTTTCGATTGAGGAGAACACGGAGAGGGTCTCTAGTGGGTACCTCTCAGATGGGCTCATGGGTAGAGCTCAAGAGAGGAAGAAAGGTGAGCCTGAATAAATTTCAGTTGGTGTTCTTGCTTTCTCTCATGGTTTTGATGGAATAGGGCTAATTACAATTTGACACCACAGCTATGAATTGTTTGTGTTACAACATTATTCTTTGAGTTTTTGCAAGTCCAGTCTACTTATCTTTAGTTATATTCACCTTTGGTTTCTCATTCTTCACTGAATTTTGCACTTATCAAATGATCAATTGATGCCACTTGTCATTGCTACTTGCTTCAGTTTTACTGAATATTTAACTACTGAAAAATCAGTGCACATAGGAGTTGTTTGACATTTCAAAACGTGTATGATGATCTGTAACTTCTGAATTGTGCAACTGTCTCAGGAGTTTCATGGACTGAGGAAGAACACCAGATGTTCCTTGCCGGCCTTGACAAGCTCGGGAAAGGCGACTGGCGGGGCATTTCCCGGCACTTCGTCACGACACGGACTCCGACACAGGTCGCTAGCCATGCCCAGAAGTACTTCCTGAGGCAGAACAGCCTGACACAGAAGAAGAGGAGGTTCAGCCTCTTTGATGTGGTACATGATTTGCTCCAATTTTCAGATATCTCATGTGTCACCTTTTGTTCCATGACAGTGTGTTGGGTGTGTGTCTGTCATGTAAATTATAACCTTGTCATGTGCAAACTCTTCAGGTTGAAGGTGGCAAGAGGGCAGCAGCAATGCCCATGGCAGCATCTTCATCTGAGCTGCAAATCCCCAGCATGTCACTCGGTGTCAGTGCCGGGCCGAAGGAGGAGGAGGCTCTGATGCCTCCATGCCTGAACCTGATGAGCAGTTCATCAGCATCACAGCCCTCAACTTCACTGACCATGCTGGTAAAGCCTCAGGTGCAGCGCCAGATGCCTGACCTAGAGCTGAAAATGTCGACATCCCGACTATCTGACCAATCTGTTTCGTCGCTGAGGACGCCTTTCTTCGGGACCATCAGAGTTACCTGATCTTCTTCTTCTTCATTGCTCCTCAGAAAGTGAAGGGGTTCAGAAAAGGATATCTTAGAGATCATGTGGCTCAATCAGAAAGTTTGGTGTTACTGTAAGGTTAGACTGATAATCGGTGATCAGCCATGCACAAATAAGATAAGAAGAACAAACAAGAACGGTTTATCATATCGTACTTTTTGCAAATAACCTTATAGCTTTATGTTGAGACAAAGGCATTCCAAGGTGGTCGCTGGTTAGATTTCAGAGCCTGGAGAAGGTGAAAGACGAGCTCACAATATTCAGTTTGCAGTGGGCACTGACAAGGACAGGCAGAAACCAAAGCTACAACTGCACAAAACTTTCTTTCTTCCTCTATGCACTACAAATATACATGATCATCTCCTTGTACAGCACATGAGGCTAGCTTAGCTCTGCATGCATGCATGGGACAAATTACTAAAATGTCTAAATTAATTGGTTCTTCTACTACAAGCTATTTGTTCTCTCTTTTTCTGAAAGTGAAGTTCTTGTACAGGTTGTGATGTTTACCTGTTTTGCTTGTGTACTGCCAATAAAGATCTATTAATCATTAATCCCCCCATGTTTTGTCATTACACATGCAAGAAACTAACTGATGATCACTAACATATACACCTGACTGACTACAATGGATGTCACTGTCAGAAGAGATTGGATCAGATTTGGGTGAAACATCTTGACAGACCACTTTTAGTACACGACAGATGGCAGGCATCAGTTACTTGCGTAATGAAGCAAGGATTTATGCAAGTTGAGGGGGCATATTCTCTTTAAATTGCCTGACCATGATCCTGCTCCAAACCTAATAAAGCAGGTATGACACTAACAAACAAGGAGAGAAAAGCAAGCATCAAGGAGAAGATTGGGATAGAAATCAGACAGGTTATAAATATAATAATACTCATGCAAAAAAAGCAAAGGCAGAAGTTGAAAAAATGACTTCTGTTTACTGAATTTGACATTTGAATCATTCATTGGGTCCCCTATGCATCAATCAGGATGAAGAAAAGGTTGTTATCAAAATGGGATTGAGGAAGAAACCTGTTTTTTCTACACTGTAATCTTATCTTTTTTATCAGTTCAATCCGTGGTGGATATGAGAGGATATGATTCTGAATGATTTATTAATTGAAGAAAAAGTAATCTGAACATTATTAGGGAGCGCCCACACATCTCGAGACAAACAGCATTCCAAAGTATTATAACTACAAAAATCAGGAAGCAAAAATAAGATAAGATATGTGAGCTAGGATTATTATCCGGTCAGTCATGGGTTACCTCATTTTTGGTCTAGCTTTATGAAGTCAAGCATCTCGCTTTAGTTGCGGATCATTCCAAATCCAGGACAGGTACCTAATAAGATTGAAAACAATTATTTATTTAACTTTCAATGTTACAATTTTTTTGATAATGATTCAATATTACCATATATTATTATATTTCATTTAGGATTGACCTGTCCCTTAATTATATACCATTGGTTCAAAAACTTTTCCCCTTTATGCCATCCATGTCATCATGCCATGTGTCACTGTGTTTACTATTAAATGACACACAAAAGTACTGAACCGCCCTTTGTTCATTCATCTTCCACCCATCATGTCCAACAATGTCTCTGGCCCCATTTCTAGTTTTGCTTACTCATTTGAAAGAATGAGATTAGAATGGCAAGTACAGAGGGCAATGCCTTCAATTTAAATGTGCCCAAGGATAACCTTGGTATCAAAATGGAATAATAGGAGGAAGAATTATAGAGCTTTGGCGGGATGGAGCTATATATATGGATTAGGGCCGGATATCAACCCAGCTCGACTCATTAATCTAACAAGCTAAAAGCCTAGATCAGCTCAGCTTGTTTGCCAGCCCAAGCTGCTCATTAAGCTTGTGAGCCAGCACATTCAAACTAACATCAATTCAAATTTACAAATATTTATATACATTGTAAAATATCAAACCAGCATGCAAATCAACAAATATGTCTTCGGTTCCATACTTTCTTACAATCAATCAAAACATAGCAAGATCAGTCTAAATATTACGAGGGAAGGAGTCAAGACTTGAGAGGGCCACACATTATAGGTGAGGATGACAATTAGCACATGCACTAGGGTTGGTGTTTTAGGGTTAGAGATAGGTTTTTTCCTTGTTGGGCTGCTATGCTAAGCTGTTGGCCCACTGCTTGTTTTAGCTCGCGAGCAAGAGCTAGCTTATTATACTTAACGAGCTAAAACCTTAGCTTGTTTACAAATCCAAATAAGATGAGTTGAGCTAGTCATGAGCCAAGCGAGATAACAAGTCATATGTTTTTTGTTTAGCCCTATGAGGAATTTTGGTGCTAAGGCCAAGCACCAAGTGACCACTGGAGAGCTTACTTTGGAGGTTGGTCTCCAAACTGACCAGATCTACACTCCTATCCCCTTACTCGAGTGACCACCAGCACTAGATTTCCCATCTACTCTTTCCTTCTAGTCTGGAGATCCATGTCTTTATGAGCGAAGGCTGATTTTTCTACTTTGGATAGTAGACCAAAGCGATTTTAAATGTTATAGTGTGGTTTCTTGCCTACTTAGCAATCAAGAAAGGAGAACACTTAGCAAACAATAAAAAAGAGTGCTTTCCATTATTAAAAAAAGAGAGAGAGAGGGCGTGCAACATAAGTGACCAAGAAAATCCCTAAAATTAATCCTAAAATAAAATAAAAAAAATCAAAATTAATAGAGTTTAGCCAAGCAAAGTCCAAGGTTGCTCTTGGCATTAGCATCAAGACAAAGGCTACGAGTGGCTTGCCAAGACGGAGGCCAAGGCAACCACGCCGGCAGCCGACAACCCTGACAGGACCAGGAGGAAGGATGAGGGGAGAACAAGAGAAACTGTTGACTGTCGGGTTTATATAGGAGAAGTTATCATTTACTAGGCGTCAACCTATGCATTTTATGTGATAAAAAAACTGATGTTTTAACCATATAATTGATCAAATATATTTTATTTACTTAATAATCTAATTAGCATGAATACAGATGAGTGTACGAAGAGTACCGCAATATGATTAATGCCATACCAAATCCTCAAATAATGCCATATTTATTGTAGAATCCGAACAACTTGATTTGCAACCATAAATTTTGACGACATAAAATTATTGAAAACTACTAATAATGAATGCCGTGTCTCAACTGATAGAATAGGACGATAGCGTGCAATATGTCATGCAAGCAAGATAAAAATTTTAGTCATAGGTCTTATCACTATTAAAGAAATAGTCTTTAATATAAGTTTGTAAACACTTAAGTATCGGTTTACAAACCCAAACCCTTTAGTACCAGTTGTGCAACCAAAAGTGTAATTTAAAACTAAATATGAGTATTTTTAGTCCTGAATCAATCGATACAGTTATTTACATCAATCGGTTGGTAACGTCACTTTTTTTTGTTTTAGTACCAGTATGTATATGTATATATATATACACACATATGGACTTATATGTTTATATATACGTATGTTTGTAGCATTATATATATATAATTATGAGTATATAATTGAAATTAAATATATGTAATTAATATATTACAAATATATAAATCTAAGAGGATTGTTCTCATTGTCAAATAATATGTCTGTCATCGTGGAATTCTTCAAACGGATTAACGATCTAATACATAATAAACCTCATAGGTTGTCAATAAATAGCCCATATATAATCCACCGAAAGGAGTTTTATCTTGTCCTAAAAAATGTGAATATATTAAATAAATAATTCAATGCAATGAGAAAACTATAAATTATGTATTAATGGTGTTTAGGTACTTGATATCCCTATTAATGTTAATGTCTTGTGTAAGACGATGAATAAATTTACAAACGTAGTAGCCGCACAAGTTGTTCTCCCTTTCTAATCTCAAACACTAAACGAGAAATGATATGAAATATTTGTATTATAAACATTTTTGGTCCATGTACGTACCAGACATGACTTTACATAACCATACCGGACATGATTTTACATAACCGTGCCCACACCTAGCAATTAAAAATGATAATATTATTTGGTGCAAATAATTATTTAGAAGCATGCATAATTACAGTACAATGTATGATATTACTTATTAATTAATTCTATGATTTTTTTAAAAATCCTCTATTGGTTTTTGCAAGAAGTCCAGAATATGGATTCTGCTTTTAGCAACATCTATCATAAGGAGGAGTTAATGAAATCTGCATGCTATATTAATTAATAGTTATGATATTGTATTTCTACAAGAAAAAATGGTACAAAAGGTGATAAAAACTCACTTAAAGTTGTAAGACAACAGTATGACTATCTTGTAATGTTGCTGTACTAGAAATTTGTGAATATTCATCTCTGTTTCCTGTGAAAATTTCTGCACATTCTTCTCGTTAATAACCACGGGGTCTATAAAACTCACTACCCCTCCCTACGGCATCTTTGAATCTCCATCCTACAGTGCACAAAAAATAAGTGAGATAGTCCGCACACAATAAATGGAGCGATGATACATATGGATAGACTAATGTAAGGAATAAAATAACACTTACAGAATCCAACAACTAACAAGAGAGAAGTCACGGACATCTTGATGGTATACTTTGTAGATGTCCTCAAAGTTTGCCCATATCTCGGACTCCCCACAAAAGAAATCACTATTTTTAATCCGAATACCGAACATGACCGTATCTTTTCTCGACTGTTACATGTACCAACTATGGAATTACTATATTTGTGTTGGTAGGGTTCTAATGAGCTCTGTCCTCACAAGTAGTTCACTGAGTTTAAATCGATACTTAATAACAACTTGTGATACCTTCTCGATAGGGGCCACCCTTAAGAGTTGATTTTTGGTGAGACTTGTATCTTTTATAAACTACTACAGATTGATTTTTCCAATTAGATAGCATCGGGTTAACCGCTTGTCTTGCTTGCTGTCCGAGCTGGTGAATAACACTGGACTACTTTCTTTTCTTCTTATGATAGGACTTGAAGAGTGAACGTTTGTAGTCTGATAAGATCTTCTTCTTCATTGGTTTACTCATCTTGTGAAAAAATGCCCTTATTGCTAGGTCAATTGGAGTCTTTTTCTTTAGACTTTGCTGCTTGAAATGCTCCTTCACCAACATTTCTACTTCTGCTCTAGTCTCCTCATTAGTCATATAGTACGGTCTTTTTTTGGTACATAATTGTTCGGCTTGTCTAATGATTGTTTCTTCTTTTATTAATACCTTGACAGCATGGGAGGAGGTGAGCACAACCTTTTTTTGACGTGGTGGAGATAGGTCGGTTTCTTGCCCATACCAGTAGACTATGGTGGTGGAGATAGAGGTTGTGGAGAAGACAGTGGAGACCAATGTTGAGGAAGAGACGGTAGGGGACCTCCGGTAGGAATCGATGCCGCCACCTGCCCGGAAAGCATGATGTAGTGTTTGCTCCATAAATTGATGTAGTGGGAGGCCTTCCCTAGTGTCCTCACCTTGTCACCTCCAGGGAAGTCGAGCTCAAGATTCTCAAAGTCCTCACAAACTTGCTCCACCTCCACCTTCGAGTAACCAACTGGAGTCAACATGTAGTGGATTGTTTGGCCTTCCTCACTTATATGGCCATGCTATATACCATCTTCATGAGAAATGAAGTTAATTATTACATATTCATGACATATAACAAAAATAAAATATGCAAACTACAAGTATACCTTGATGGATAGATTCTTGAAGAGAATATATAGCTCACATAGTGTTCGCTATGTGATTTTATTTACTGGGTAGCATTGTAACTTTGTTGGTCTGATCGGCTACTTGCTCTGTAGAAGTGCACCTGCTTCGATGGCCTGAGGGGATGAGCATGATGTTAGGATTAGTCCTATTTTGTAGTCGGGTCTCACTAAGTGCTAGCATGACATGCCTTTTCACATATTTAGTCATTCTTTGATTGGTCTCTAGGATCTGTTGCTCCAACATCTAAACCCTGACATCCTGCTTGAACTTGCTTCTCTTGTGACTCCTGTACGAGTCAATGTCCTCGTGGAACCCATACTTCCATGGGACCATACCTTTTCTGCGTGTTCGTCTTAGGTGCTCGGGATTTTGCAAGGCCATCGTATGCTCGTCTTTCTCTCTGTCAGGCTTAAATGTAACCTACGAAAATGACTCTACGGCATCCATGAGACGGTATGCTACATCTCGTATTTCTAGGCTAAAGATGAGGGAGCCATTCTCTGCTCTAAGCATGCCACCATGAGCATAATACCGGTGCTTTAATCGTTCGAGCCAGTCAGTTGTGACCAGAACAATACCCCTTGCCTCCAAAGCATTTTTCATCTTCTACCATTTAGAAATCCCTTTTTTATAACCGCATGACCCCAGCTTATGAAAATATTTTTGAAAAGTGGCTACCAGGTCCCTTTTTAAATACTATTTTTAGATCTTTCACCATAGCAAATACAATTTTCCCATTATGGTGCATAGGCTTAGTATGGTGGTCTACCTTCCCTTCAAAATGATTGCCTTTCTTTCATACATGGTGGTTGGTAACAAAAAATTGATGATGCCCCATGTACACAATCTTTCTATAGTGTTTCAAATACGTACTATCAGTTTCACCTAAATAGTGGGTGTAGGCCCTATACTCCTTATTTGGTAGTCCTGATAGGTTGCCTAGTGTAGGCCAATCATTGATGGTTACAAATAGTAATGCTTGTAGTTTAAATTGCACATGTTTGTCCTCATCCCACGCAAAGACACCTTTTTGTTCCACAATAGTAGCAGTTCTTCAACCAATGGTCTTAGATACATATCAATATCATTATCAGGTTGCTCTAGGCCTTAAATAAACATCAGTATCATGATGTATTTTCGCTTCATGCACAAACAAGGAGGAAGGTTATAAATACATAGGATCACAGGCCAAGTGTTATAACTATTGTTCATCTCCTCAAAAGAATTCATGCCATCTGTACTTAAACCAAACCTTATATTTACATCATTTCCGAAGTCTAGGAATGCTCTATTGAGTTCTCACCACTAGGACCTATCAATGGGGTGTCTTAACATCACGTCTTATTTACATTCTTCTGTATGCCAACGTATCATTTTAGCATACGCTTTATTCCTAAACAATCACTTCAGATGTGGTATTATAGGAAAATACCACATGACCTTAGCGGAGTGTCTCTTCGAATGTTGTCCCTCAACATTACTGAGATCATATCATTTGATCTTGTATCGCAATGCCTTACAAATCGGGCATGCATCCAAGTTCTTGTACTCCTCACCGTGATATAGGATACAATCATTGGAACATACATGTATTTTCTCGACTTGTAGTCCTATAGGACAGACTACCTATTTTGCTTTGTATGTTGTTGCAGGTAATTCGTTATCCTCTAGAAGAATATTCTTTGAGTTTCAATAACTCCTAAAATGCCTTGTCAACCACACTATTTGTGACCTTCCATTGCAAGAATTCCACTATGATACACAACTTTTTATGTCCTTGTTTACAATCTAGGTAGTACAATATTTTGTGGTCCATTAACATACGCTTTAATTTCTTTAGCTCCTTTTTACTTTTATAGTCTTTCTTTACATCACGCAACATCTGACCAAGATCATCTGCACTGTAATCTTCTGCAATCTCTTCTTCCACCTTGCCCTTTGTAGTATCTGTAAAGCCACCATATTGAACCCAGTGGAGAATGTTGTTGTCTTCTTCTTCATTGTCTTTCATTACAACTCCTCTCTCTCCATACTTGGTCTAACAATTATAGTTAGGTATAAATCCCAAGTGTAACAAGTGGCTATAAAGAATCATTGAGAAAAAATACTCCTTCTGGTTTTTGAGTTTTTGTATGGATAACATATAAAACCATTAAACTTATGGGCATCGGCCACTTTGAGAAAATAATACACGCCATCGTTGAACTGCTTCGACCGCTGATCCACGTTGTACATCTATTACCAGTTTATCTACATTACATGTAAAGAATTACTTTAAAAAATCTAATAATTTTAAACATCCTAACCTCAAAAAGTGAGTGGTTGAAGAGTATTGCTAATCTTTTTCTAAATCACTTCGATCGGCGAAATTTATAAAAATATATAGACAAATCTTCCTGTACATGCCCTATTCCGACAGCGCCACGAACTGGTAGAGTTCCCTATAAAAATATCAAATACGACATACCGTTTTTACAGTTAGATTTGTTGTATTTTTAATATAAACACAGTCTCTTATTTTTCTTAACCCTTTATACTTTTCCCTCTATTTTCCTATATTTTTTCGTATTTCTCTTTTTTTCTAAACTTATCTGTTTCCTTATTTTTCCTATTAGGATATCGTGTATTTTTATGTGCACTAATTTTTCTAATTTTTTTATTATTTTCCTCCATTTTTTATAATCTCCTTTGTTTCCTCTTTACCTTTTTATCTCATGTTTCTTATCATTTTGCTATTATGAAATATTGCTATATTACCTCTATTTTTACAATCAAGATGTACTTTTATTTTCTAAAAAATTTTATTCTTTGTCATATATTTTTATATGTATGATATATATATATATATATGATATCTTAACTATACGAGAATGGAGGATAATATTGTTAACCTTTTAAAGCCTTTGGATGAGTGAAATCACATAAAAAAAATTCTCAAAAAATTTTGTTAGTTGCTTCCAAATCACTATGAGTTTACTCTCTATTTATAAATTTATTGGACTAAACAAAGAAGAAGGATTTAAAAAGAATGATAATTAGTACCAGTTAAAAACATCAATCGATACTAATAATTATACATTAGTATCGATTGGTATCTATAGCTGGTGTTAATGTATTTGGCATTAATAATATTGATTAGTACTAATATATAAATTTTTAGTACCGGTTTATATTAACTTGTAGTAAAGATCGTGCATACGTTTGACTGTTATAACAGATATTAAAACTGATATTAAAGAATAATATTAGTATTAGTTGTTGTATCAACCTATACTAATTATACTATAGTGGTAACGAGGCTTTAGATCCGATACTAAATACTTCTTATATCAGTCGGTGTGTAGGTTTGATCAGTTGGATCATTTTCGGTACTTAGGTTTGATCAGTTGGATCATTTTTTTAGGGGTGTATACCTAATACACAACACTGGTAAAAAGTTTACCCGTCGTGTCGTACTGGCAGTAATATTTCAACTGGATAATAATATAAAGCATCGTGCGTGTTGTAGTAGTAATATTTGTATCTATCACCATGAAACACACAGTGATCTACTCAATGGGTGAGGGAAATATATTTATGTGTACTTACAAAACAGACACAAGAAATTACGCTAATACTATCCCAACAAAAAGGTTACGCTTATACGTGAATTTATTATTTAATATTACTGCGGGAGAAGCCTATTTAAATTAAACAAATGAAGAAGCGCACCAAACCTGATTAGCTTGTTCAATTCATTAATTAACCTCATCCCCTCCTGATTTGGGTCTGACGTTTTGTACACTTTATCCCTTGACCCTTCCCTGATCAATTTCTCTTTTAAAGAAACCTTCCATGATCACCTTATGGCTGATGAGCTCTGCTAATCTGCTTTATGGATAGCCATGTCCTCAGCTTCTGTAGAAGCACCACATACATACATTCACTTCTGGTAAACACAATACGGCAATGGAAGGTTTGTTGAGGACGTGCTCTCCAAAAGAACTAAAAAAGCTGAACAAAAGACAGTTAGGCCGATAAAATAAGCAAGACTGTTGTTAATTTACCTAACGTTAAAACTAGAAAGATTGAAGCGCTGCTGCCAGCAGGCGAAGTCCCATCTCACGTTCTGCTTGTGATCAAGCCCAAATCGATCAATGGTCGGCATGAAGGTCGACTGCAGCATCTACCCTCGCAGGCAAAGTCCGATCTACTCGAGTTCCGCTCGGCTGACTGTAGCTAGCGTCTTCCGTCGCAGCCTCGCAGACGAAGTCTCATCTGCTCTCGTAGGATTGACGGGAGATCGGATCAGTAACGACGTGATGGGATACGGTGGCATAACATTAAACACAGATTATTTTTAACGATCAATGGTTGTGATGGTACGTTATATTTAATCAATGGCTCAATCTCCAATTAACGTGACAGCTTCTAAAAATTAACCAATGAGATATATATAGAAAGGTGTATAAAATAGACTTGTAATAGTTGCATTTTCACAGCATTGTGACATGCAAAATAGGTTGCAGTGTGGTGATGTGGCAAATAAGGGGCAAATAAAAATTATTGGATGTCATATAAGGACAATTCAATTTTCAGTGGGAAATAAAGATTTATTTTTCAATTAGTCGTGCGTTCGCGCGACCTTGCCCGTGTAACTACACTATAGTTGAGAAGCATTCGATAATTTATCTTTTAGGTGGTGCAGGCTTGGTGGGGATGACCAATTATTTTCTTTATAGATTATTATATCATAGTTTTGCTTAACACATGTGTACATTGTTTTCTTTATTTTTCTGTAAAATATCAACGGCAAATATTTGCATTTTTTTATTCGTTTTTTATTTTGTTTTACTTTTCTTTCTTTTTTCAATCATTTGCAATGGGTAGATCATAATCAACTATAGACTTCTGTCAGGTCACCATCTAGCCATAGACAAGTACTATTCTCTTGATTGTAAAATATAGGCACTTTTAGTAATTAAGAATTGTCTTATAATATAATAATTTTTTTTCTAATTTTTCATCTTAAACAATTATAATCATCTCTTATTTAATTTCTTTATCTTATTCTTAATTTTTTTAAGAAAAAAATCTCGGAGTTGTTTGAGTAAATATGTTTTAAGTACGGAGTAGATAAGAATAGGGATATACTTTGAGTAATGCTTTTTATTTTATTGAGAGTACTTTATAACAAAAGATGTTATTAGGTGTTAGTGCAAGGTGAAAGCAACATCTCTCTTTCTCTCCATTTCATCTCTCTATATCCCTGTTTCTCAGGTATACTTGGCTCCAGTGGCGATGGGAGCAAGCTCATGCCACGGTGGCAGGAGCTCTGGTGGAGGCAGTGCGTGAGAGCGCGATGAGCCTTAGCAGCGTCTTTGGGTCCGCTTCTTGGCGCGTGGCATGCGCCGCTGTTTGGTATCATTTGCTCACTGGCCATCGACCTCGATGAGACCGATCTGCCAACCTTCTTATCCCTGGTGAGCCACGGCAACGCTGAGAGAGGGGATGAGGGAGGCGGCCGGCCGGGCATCCACCTGCAATTATCCGTCGTGCCCTCCCGGTGCATGGCGGCGCATCTGCACGGTGACGGTGGCGACTAGGAGAGCTGGACGAGGCGACGCCGGTGAGATCTGGCAGCGTACGCGCGACCTTCCCTCCTACTATGCGCCACCTATCTTGTCTGTCGTATTCTACTGCTGCGTCAGGCATGAGGGTGAGGGAGACTAGGTGACTGTCGGCGATAGATCGAGTCTCTCTCGGTCTCTTTCTTTTTCCCCTCTTTTAATCCAACGGTTAGTATTATTGGTCTCTTTTTTTTCATCCCCATCCGATGACCAATCTTTCTCAGCTTACATGGCTTCACGAGGGAACATATAAACATTCTTTGTTGATTACTCCCTCTCCCTCCTCCAGTTGATAATTCCTATCGTTTCGCTTTTTTATTATAATATATAAAAAATAAATAAATATTTATTTTTATTAAAGTAACTTTTGAGACTCATTTAATACAAGTTGTTCTGGTGTATTTAAACTAAATATTATTTTAAAAGTTATTAATGATTTAAGTTTTTAAAACTTAAAAAATAGCATAAATTATAAAAGAGTATATTTATTATTTATTTATATGATGATTTGGGAGACATTCGATGAACAATATCATTTTCTATTTCCAATGAACTTATCAACAGTGGTGGACGGGATGAGAACAATCTGTGCAGTGCAGATAGGAAGGATGGGGACTGCACAGGCTTATCTAGCAGGCCCATGCATGTACGTGCTGTTGTGTGCAATGGGCCGTGATGGGCTCTCATGTCATACACACACGGTAGTGATCTTTTTTTTATGTTCTCATTTGAAGGGGAATTCCAAAACATCATTTCTAGAAGGCACACATGATTTTCTGCATGCCACATGAATTAATCCACGACAGTTTTCCCTTGTTCTATTTTACGCCACAATCGGGTCGATCTCCTGACTAGACTAGAGAGGGGAAGATGGGATAGAACATGCATGAACAACGCACAATATGCTAGGTGTGACCTGGTAATATAATAACCAGTCAAATAATTAAGAGTACTGCATGCTTCCAACTCGTGCGCACACAGGCTTCACTAAATCATCATATACCAATGTAATTAAGAACCATATTTTGTTGTTGAAATGGACATCTTAATTAGGTAATTCCGCACCAGGAGTATACAAAACTCTCCTCACAATGATGGATCGAGCAATCTTCATACATCATCCATGCATCAATCATCCATTGCATAACATTAGCTCCTAGCTATTTCTTTAGTTCAACGAAGACATCATTTTTACTTTTACTTTTAACTAAATCTAGATATACTCTTATCTAAATTCGTAATAAAAATATAGTTTTTTATAGAGGCCCCTAATACATAAGCCAGCCATGTATCAGTGGTGAGGGTCCCAGATGAAGCTGATAAGCAGTTCTCAGCCACATATTATGAGGATAAGCCTCTCACCAACCCAACCAATCATTCTTGCGTACATGCATATGCATGCATGAACCGGCCGGTGCAGATATAGCTAGTATGAATGGCCACCAGCAGCAGCTCTAGCTAGCTGGGCAGATGGCTGCTCCTCCGGCGGCGACCTGGCGCCTCGCCGGGGGGCCGGTGGCCGTCGTCCCCCTCCCCACAAGGGCCACACGTATGCAATTGCTGTGCCCCTAGCCATAGGTCAAACTGCAGCAGAGCAGTGTGCGGCATCTGCATGCGGCTCTCCCGTGCGAAGATCGAGCAGCTAAGCTAGCTCGATCAACTGCGTGCAAAGAGCATGAACAGTACTTTAGATGACTATCTCTATATACTCTTTTCTTATCATATCAGATGACCTATTTGTCTTTTTTGCTATTTTAAATATATTTAAATAAATAATGATTTGATTTTATAGATAATATATGTTATTAAGTCTCCTTGTTCTCTTTCCTTCACAAGTCCATGTCATAAAAAATTTCTATGTGACATATTCTCTTCATACGCCAAAGGTTTGTTGGTTTGTGGACAACTACTGTCTGGCCTCGCTAGCACAGTTGGCAAGTTCCACTATTACATTTTATTTTTATATCATTGACGTAAGAGTCCTTTATTAATCGACACATACGCCGCAAATACTCATATCTGATCAACTTTAGTGTTCCTTTGTTATTATTGTTTCATTTTTATCCCACATGTTATTGTTTCAAAAAAGAAAGTTTAGCATAACAGCCAGACTACCAAACTACTATCTAGGTCACATCTTACAAACGTTAGGCACAAAGTGATGGCAAAGATAGGCAACTAGCTGATCGAAAACAACCTGCATAACTGCCGGTTGAAGCAATTAAGCATCGATCGGCAGACGTGTCCCCTCGATTAATGAGCTTGATGATAACGTATAACAAGCTAGCCAGCTATTGCTGGGGCACGGACACGTAGTACGTACATGTGCGCTCACTGTGTAAGAAAATCTACAAAAGACTAATCAAATTTTGCTAACCAAATAATCTTATTACTAGCTAGAAAAAAATTACCGAGCAATATTTCCTGTATACTCTAAGAGTAGCCAAATCACACCGTTCATATCGTTTGCTAGCTAGTTTGGCTGGTCAAACTTGACCAAAAATTAGACCCTTTTGGCTAGGTAGATGGCTGGCCCAGTCAAATAGCCAGTCTCGGTATGGAACCTGTTTTTTTCTAACACTAACTAAAATCTTATATGGCTATTTTTTTAAGAGAATATATTTATTTATATTATAAAGCTAGCTGAGAGAACAGCTAGATTTGCACAAGAGCGCCTGGAGGATGAGCAAATTACATCATGAGCACAAAATATACAGCAAAGGACTTCAAAACATAAGAAATTCGTTCCTTAATCTTGCTTTTTCCTCTGAATCAGAGCCTTAGTTGATGACTATGGCGACAGCAAGAGCGAAGAAACCATGGCATGCTACAGAAAAAGCTGCCAAGATGCAAACCCCACCAAAAGGGCCTCCTCAAGATGGAAGTTGAAGCTATCTTTACATCACATAAGAACCTCAGTTGCCTCTTTAAAACACAGCACCGGAGACAAAGAAAAGGACCCGAGACACAGCATGCACAATGTGGGAGAAAGAGATCTGCCGGCGCTACCTTGGTGTGAGCAAATCTGCTACTTCCTTAGCTACTGATGTCGTCGGAGAACCTAATGATTTTTACGTATGGAGCCCTCACTGTAGAGATGTCCAATAAGGTCCGCCACGGCCAGAGCTTCTAGGATAAGTAAGATCAGACACCGATGACCTTGTTGGACTATACAAGAAAGGAAAAGAAAGAACACGATCAACTCGAGTACGGAATTAACCCAAGAAAACAACCTACACACTAAGAGAGAGGGGGCTGACCCCTCCCCCTCCTATCGCCTGTGGTGAGTCACCGGATTCGAGAAGACAGATGAGCCAAAGAAGAGAAGGGCCTTTTTACGGTCGCCTAAAGTTTTGCAAGAGTAAGGAAGAGCGAGAAGGTGTGTAATCTTATATGGCTAGCATGCTAAACTAGAAAAGAGCTATGTTGCAACAGTTCACACCAATGACCGATCTATATGACTCTATCATAAGTTAGATATGACGATCTCGATCGATCAAGTAGCACCGTAGCACCATGTGTGCATGCAAAACTAGAAGGTAGCTAACATAATAGAGAAGATCAAAGTGAGAGCACACTAGCTTAATAAGATCAAAATGAGAGCGTAGTAGCTTTTTTTTGTAAAACCTCACCCTTAGGGTACAAGCTATAGTATCTAAACGCATGTACAAACTCACACATATACCCTAGACGCATGCCAACACACGTCTACTATGCATACGCTAGATCTATAACCTATAGCATTCGACATGTCTTCTATAGACATATACTGAGTCTTAGACTTAGTACTACAAGGATCATAGGCATAGAGACTTGCTAGAAAAAGCTAGGCAGTATCCTCCCTAGGAATAAAATTCCCCTCGGTGTGGCTCATGTGCGATCCTAGGGATCAAACACATGATGGTCGACTGAAACTGCATGTCAAGCCAATTGTGCTATGCACAGTCCTTGTGCACTAGCTTATTACCTTTGTTTTTTAAATAGATGACACCGTTAACTTTTAAAAATAAGTTACATCATTTATTTTGTTATAACTTGTTTAATCATTCTGTTGATGGGTGATACCCGACTACAGTACTCACTAGGAAAAACCTATATGAACTAGGTGATGATGCGTCGAGATTATATTAATCTATGGAGATTATTTATAAGCCTCTAGGGGATCCATATTTATATCTTAGAGTTACACAAATGTCACGTGAATGCGGGATAAATTTTTCTAATAATAAAATAAAATATATCTTAGAGATAAAAGAAAACTAATTAACTTGCCTATCTATAAGATATATTTTACAAAAATAAAAAACCACCCTACCGTGGCTTCCACAATTTCTCCATAGATCCAGTCTCATCTGGATAAGTTTCTATCTGTCAATCGGCCTCTTTTTATAAGTCTATCAGTTCTCCAATCTTTAACCGAATCTGTTTGTGAGCTTATCAAATTTTAGAGTTAACAGAAGAAAACACAGAGAGATTTTTATACAGGGTTGAGCCCTCAACATGAGTAATTGTCCAACTCCCATTTATATGTATTCGACAATTTGAACCAGAGTACAAGGCATGAGTATTCTACTCTATCTAGCATATTCAAATAGTATGTGACGGCCTATGCGATGAGATATAGTCAACGGCTAGTAGCAAGGCAGCTATTTGGATCTTGGCCCAATATGCGTTATGTTTGGCTTGAGATTCAATATTCAATGCCCTCCCCTCCTAGAGGAGCTATTGTATTTATAATGGTAGATGCCTCTTTCTACAAGTAGAACTTAGATAACTCTTTAGGTAATATGACTGAATAGGTTGATTCATCCCTGGATTGGACTCCATAGTCCTATCTTAACTAGGCATGGTTTCCTTCCTTAGTAATATACACTTCCATAGTTAGATACACATATCCATATGTACGTAGGTATGTGATATTTTGAAGATAATTTAGTCCAGGTATAAGAGGTATGTCATATTTAGGACACTGACAGTAGCCCCCGACCTATATACAAATTCATTTCTAATACTTTTATCCTATATACTTCAGAAGCCATGTTATCATAAGTATGAATGTAGTTAGAAGAATAGTTTTGGCTAACTTAAGGTCTAAGAATATTTTTCTACCATACGAGTATGAGAATGACATTGTTGGAATTTAAATTTGGATAGATGTCAAAAATCTAAATATGCTTTATAATCCTGCTAGGAATATTGCTACTTTCCTTGGAATGAGAACCACCATTGTGTAGTCATTTTATTCCAAGTGCATTAGCTACTTTGGCTTCTTGGAGTCCTGCTAGGAGAGCTTCGGACGATATTATTGGAAGCCTTGAACTCAAGATGGATTGCATCCTTGAGCTTTTCTCCGATTGATGATATCAATATGACATCAGCCCTGCGCCTTGTCTGTTCATTGCTCTATTGAATGTTATAGTCTAGGTCTCGTTAAGCATATCATTGGTCTTGGTTTTTATCTCAGTAGTCTAGTCAGTAACAAAATCAGCTAAAACCAAGAACTTTATAGCTGTTCAAGGAACGAAGTTGACATCGAATTGACTGAGCTATATGACCCTTTTGGTGATGCATCCTACCACTTGCTTTGAACCACTTCTCCAAGTAAGAAGGAATAAATGATTATCACCTTATAAGCATGGAAATAGTAGCTCCGCTTTCTCGACATCATGAGGACTGCATAGAACAATTTCTGAATTAGGAGTATCTTGTTTTGGCATCGTGGAGTACTTCGCTGTCGTAGTAGGCTGGTCATCGTATGCCATCTCACTTGACCATGAAGACAGTGCTAACTGAGTAGGGTGTAGCTGTAATGTATAGGAATAATTTCACCCGAGGTTGGGGGCAACAAGGATAGGAGGATTTGAGAGGTACCTTTTGAGGTTGAGAAAAGCCTTATTAGCATCTTGGGTTCACTTAAATTTGTTGTGTTTCTTCAATAGGTTGAAGAAAGGCAATCCTATTTTTTGCCATTTGTGCCATGAATCTTCTCAAAACAACCATGAGCCTTGTTAGCTTCTATACCTCCTTAAGTCTTGTCAGTGATTTCATTTCCTTAATCGCTTTAATATTTTTGGGGTTTGCCTCCATTCCCCTACCAGAGATAAGGAAGCCAAGTAGTTTTCCTAACAGTACCTAGAATGTGCACTTCTCCAGGTTTAGCTTCGGCATATGATTTTGGAGATTGCCGAACATTTCCTCGAGATCTTCAATAAGGTGATTTGAGGTTTGTTTTTGACAACGATGTCGTCTACATATTCTTCAATGTTTCGTCCAAGTAAGGATTGAAAAGTGTTTTGAACTTCTCGTTGATAAGTAGCTTCAACATTTTTCAACCCAAAGGGCATTTTGACGTAGCAGAAGACATCATATAGGGTTACAAAAGATGCTTTTCCTCATCCACGCTAGCTATGCTAATATGATAATAGTCCAAGTAAGAGTCGAGAAAACTCAATTACTCGCATTCGACCATCAAATCAATTAGTTGGCCTATCCTAACAAGTAAAAAGTGATCTTTTGGACATGCCTTATTGAGATTGGTAAAAGCTACACATATTTGTCATTTGTCATTTGCCTTTCACATCATGACTAGATTTGCTAGCTATTCATGATGTAGGACTTCTCTGATGAAACATGTCTTCTAGAGCTTGTCGATCTCCTTGTGAATAGCCTCATTCTGATATGGCACAAATCTTCATAACTTTTGCTTGACCAATTTTGTCTCAAATTGTACCATCAATTTGTGCTCAATCACATCACTAGAGACCTCGGCCATGTTTGACAACTTGTAGGCGAAGACATCCACATTTGTCTAGAGGAAAGTGATAAGCTCAAGTTCTTATTTCTCTCCAACTTCTGCTCCGATCTTAACTACCTTTTTGGGGTTAGAGTTGAAGAGTGATATCACCTTGATAGAACCGTTAGGCTTCCTAGTGACCTTAGGTTTATTATGCTTTTGAGAAGGTTCTTCTTGTGGTGGGTGGGCATGGAGTATGATCGACCATATCGAGACTCTTTTTAAATCACTGCATAGCAACTTTGGCATTGTTAGGAATAGTAATAACTCTCTTTAAGTCTTGGTATTTTGACAAGTTGTTACATGTAATAGAACACTATCATGAACTTTGGCAATGTCATCCATCCGAGGATCGCGTTGTATGCCGTGTCTAAGTTGGTAACATCAAACGTAATCTTCTCAGTCTTGAAGTTTTCGGAGGCACCAAACGTAACTTAAATCGTGAACTTCCCTAGCGGCTTTGAAGATGACTCTGGTGTGATCCCGTGGAAGGGTTGATATGAAGGTTTGAGCTCACTTTGAGGGATCCCCATGGATTCGAGCGTGCTAACATAAAGTAGATTAATAGAGCTACCCCTGTCTATTAGGACATGATTAATCCTAATATTCCTGATAGTGGGCTCGACCTCTATAGGATATTAGCCAAGGGTGGCATCAATCATTGGGTGGTCATCAACTGAGAATATTATGACTTGATCCGACCATTGCAGACTTATTACATGTTCCTATGACATAGAGCATACTTCGTGTTCAACCTTCTTGCACTCTTTTTTGGAAGAATATGAGGTCGAACCGTCAAAAATGTGAGCTACCATGAGGTCAATAAGAGGGTAGTTGTCATCCTCATTAGATGATTTGATAATGGAATTTTCATTCTCAATCACACTAACTCTTTGGTTGGGCTATATAGCCAACTAACGAGTTATCTTCTTCTAGAAAACTTGGTAATCAGCCAGACAGTGGGAGCTTGTTTTATAGATTAGGCACTACTCTTGACCTGGTCCTTTGCCCTAAGACACGTATCGGTGTGGCTGTTGGGGTGCTCATTCTGCGACTAGTACCTCTTCTTGTGCTTTGTACTTTTTGTTTCTCTTTTTCTTCTTATGATGGTCTAGGTCTTTGACGATGCTTGCATCATTTTTCTTCACAAAGGTCCTATCATCCACCACCTTCCAATTTCCCTTGCTTCGTCAAAAAGCTTCATTGGCAAGAGCACATTATTTGATGATCTTAAATAACTTTGTTGTCATAGTTACTTGTCTTATCGTCAATTTATGTATCGTCCACTAATCTTGGATGGCAGACTTAAATGCCCTGTGTCGGTGATATGTGGGATTATGTTATGACATTCATTGAAACATCGTATAAAGTCCCATAGAGTCTTCAAGTCCTCTTGTCCCATAACGTGTAAATCATCCTCGATAGCATGTCTCTTGCATGTGCCTTGGAAGTTCGCTACAATTTACATGAGAGATCTGTTGGAAGGTAGTCCAACAAAGTACGTGCTATCAACAGGTGTTGTGTAGGAATGACATTTTCGTGCTCGAAAGGAGTAGATGTAAATGGCGATGTCGATTTGAGTACCTTATTCATTCCAAGAACCTTTGTCAGCCTCTGAGATACTAGTGAAGTCTCCTTGATCACCTTGACATCATAGCCGGATATCAAATCTAAGGAAAATTCCTCAGATCCATACTCTCCAAGCCTATGAAGTACGGATGGCTCATTTGGATTTAATTCAACGATCCAAAATAGACAATCAAAGTTGAAATCACTTGATGGATGGTCCTATTTAATATCATCAGATTGAATTTGACGTGAGTAAGGTGGACTAGTTGCTGGTGCAGGCTTGTTGTTAGAAGCATCTTGTCAAGCATCCTTTGTCTAGACCACCCTACACCTAGGTGACGAGTAGGAACTCATCTTATGGATGGGACACCACGGGTGCTTCATCGAAATCTTCTAGCTTTGACAAAAGTTCTGATATCGTAGTCGTCAGGTAGTCGTCATTGGAATAGTGAAAGTTCTGATATGAGGGTAGGCAACTGTTGGCCAGGTTGAATCTTCTGGGTCCAAGCTATTGGTAAGAATTTTACCAAAAGTGTAACTTCTCGAAGTTATTTTTGATAGAAACCTTTAGATTATCAGACCCCTATTAGGCGCGCCAATTGCCAATAGATGATACTTAACTATGATATTTAGAGATATAGGGTTCAGCTTATGCCAAGATATCTATGAGAAGATAGTAAGAAGACATAGAGAGATTTGTAGGTTCAAGATCTCAACGTGAGAAATAGCACTATTCCTGTTTATATGTATCTAGTGATTTAAACCATACAGAGTGCAAGGCAAGAGCAATCTACTATATCTAGCATATCCAATTAGTATTCGATAGCCTATGTGGCAAGATATTGTTAGTGGCTAGCAGCGAGGCAATGACTTGGATCTTGAGTCGATATGGTTTGTGATTAGCTTCAGATTTGATATTCAATATCCTCCCATTATGAGGGCTATTATATTTATACCGATAGATGTCTTCTTCTCCATATAAAACTTAGAAAACTCTTTAAGTAATACGATCGAGTAGGCTAATTTATCTCTGGATCAAACTCTAAGGTTGTATTTTAACTAATGGTTTTTATATGCTTACATGTATGTCTGTTATATAGTATTTTTAAAAATACTTTAATCTATATAAAGAAGATATGTCATATATATATATAAGACGATATATTAAATATGCTTTAAGTATGATTTATTATTTTTTATATTTATAAAAAAATTTAAATAAAACAAATAGTTAAACCTACGGCAGTAATTTGTTATATCGCAATCACATCCGTTGTACATACGTGTCCTAAGCCATCAGTCGGCCCATGTGACGGCAGGCAAGGTAAGCTATCCTAATTAAATAAAAATTATGTGTACGTATATATAAACTAGCCTAATTTTCTATGCAGTCCTCGGATGTAGATTAAGTTTTTTTAATAGTATAAATATTTCTATAAAACACATGCACTCCTGTAAGCAGCTCCAAAATACAGGACTAATAGTACACTTCGTTATCAATAAATATATCATCTATCACTAAAAGAATAATTATAAATACCAGCAATACTATAACTTGAATCCATATGCATAAGCTCTATCAGAATAACCTAATCAATTGACCTGTTTGCAACTAGATTACATTTTTTATAAATTATATATTAATATATCACTCTTGTTAGTACACCTCTTCATGTAGTATAACTTTTTATTAACATATATAGATAACAATAATCTAAGTTACAGTAGAAATAATTAATTCTTTTCTTTTTCTCTTACTGATATGATAGCTTGTAAACCCCTAGAATTTTTTTTAAAGGTGCATCCTTAGAAGTTACTTATTCATTGTAAAATATAAAGTGTTTAAGATAAATATTTTAGTGTCCAAGGATGGTTGAAGATAAAATATAAAAAATTTGAATGGACATAAATAATGCTAGAAGTGCTTATATTTTTATATAAATTTTAAATACTAGAAGTCTTTATATTTTAAAATAGGTGATATATTTTCGTATAAATTTTAAATACCAGAATTCCTTATATTTTAAAATAGAGGAGTATAAGAGAAGAAATGGGTGACTTTTTTAAACATCTTAGCAGGTAAGTAATTGCACTTATTAATTAGGATCATTTCATTCCTCTGCTTGATCCTCGGATTATGATTGGTCAAAAGTTTTGTACGAAAGCCAATAGTTAAAAATCTTAATTAGAAATGATCATGATCCACCTTCCACGTGTACGTACGTAGGAGTATAAACTAACCCTTAATTCCTTCCAAACATTTGGTGGTATAAACCAAAACGATGGCGACATCTGTCACCAATGGAGGATATCTTTTTCGGCCGTCTTCCTCGTCACATATGCCTTCAACACCGCAATTGCCGCATGTGCAAGCACGCATGCTAGCTGCGTCATCACTTTTGGTAGCCATTGCACCGACGAAGAAACCTAACTTTCTACGACATTGCGCTATGAGGAACATGTTTTCGTGATCGATAGTAATACCTCTTTCGTTCAGACTCGTTTTTGACGGTTGAGGGCTTTATCATATGCAGCTGGTTGGGGAGAAAGAAAGAACGTAGACATGTCTGGATTGATTCTAGCTAGGATGAAACTACCGAAGTTTACGCACCAGTACTCAGGCCCAGTTCCGAGGCGTTGATAGATGATGAATTGAACTGAGGTGAGGTTATAATAATTACATGAGGAGGCAAACGAATAAATTAGATTTAAAAATTTTAAAAGTTATTTAAAAAAGATTTATATAAATTGCTGGTGAAGAAGGTTTTACTAAAAATCATATACCATTTACAAATTTAAAAAAAAATATGTCAACAATAATGTGACATCCGTGGGTTAAAAGGGGAATTATGTTGGTATCATGCATCAACAAGAACTCTGCTAAAAAATAACATGAAGACCAAAATAAATAGCAGTATTAATTAGAATATAACTAATTATTCTTCCATCTTAAAATGTATTTTAACTAGATGAGACATTAATTATGTTTAATTATAGATTACGTATAATTCAGTAATAGATTATTATATTTTAAATTGAAGATATTATTTAAATTTATGATACTAAATTATACCTAATCTATAAATGAAGACCGGCAAAGGACAAAACGTCCGTACCCTAACTAACCAACAAATGATTCGCGGGATGACGGCCGGCGCGGCCGACCTCGCCAACCGTGCATGCAGGAATCCGAGAGGCAGGCAACCTTAACGAGAAGGTGGCGACAAGGGAGGGTAACTGTAGGTCAGGGAGCAGCCACTTTAATTTAAAATATAGTTATATTTACCATTTAAATTTATTCTATATAGCTACTTTTTATCACTGAACTATCTTATATTTATTTTTTTATCTTAATGCATCACAAATAATTAATAGTTATTTTATTTTATTTTTTTAAATATGTGTGTGAAACCATAAAAATAATTATATTTTAAAAGGGGCAGAGGATCTGGCCGGCGGGGACGTAGGTGGTACGCGCGGCCCAGAGCTCGCCACGTCCCCCGCGTTTGTCGCGACGTCCATGGCTTGCCTCCCGACCGGCAGCGGCATGCAGTCACCGCCATGACGTGTTACTTCTTCCCTATGCCTGCTGCCGAATCTGTCTTCATTTTGAGTACACTGCTACTGTTATGTCGATCCGGCCCTTAATCTCAAACGGTTTCACATATATAATTAATCGAGATTAGTAATAGTTTCTAATGATTGCACATACGGAGTACATTCATACAAATCGATCGTTTGTGACGAGAGTGAAGACAATCTTGTATACTTGTGCAGTTGTCCGGTAGATACTGCCATTTCTCTCTTCTATAATAAAACGTCGTCATACCAATTATTTTTAGCTCTTAGACAGAACCTGTATGGTTGATCAAAGTATGAAACCACAACGCTCTCATGATTTATAGCCTTTGGATGATGGTGTGAATTCTATTGTATGCCTTCTTTTAACGTCATGCGAAATGGAACTTCTGTGTATGAGTTCCAGTGTAGTTTTTACCTGTTTTATTCACTGGGATGCCACATAAATCAAAACCGTCCCTGTTTGATCTAAGGGATATACAGTAAATGGTTTGAAAAATTGTGGCATTCATTAATAGTCATCTCGAGTTTTGAAGTTCATGGTAATTTTGATATTTCAGTAAAAATTCTGGAGCATAAAATGGATTTGTATTTTTTTTTGTCCCATGACAACATGTGTGCTCTAGCTGGGCACATTAGCGATTTTTTGTGAGTCAACATTATCGTGAATTTGTTATTTAGATTCAGTAGGTAAAATAAACAGTTTACTTCTAGGTTATTTTAATATTATGGGATTGAATAGTTTTTATTTTTTAAGGAACATTTATTTGTTAGATTTAGTGAAAATTTTAAGTTATAAAATAGTAAATTTTGCATGAATAATGCAAACAATGGTGGCATGGTGATGGTGTCATAATTGCATGACTTTCGACTTCACCCAGTAAAGTTTAAATCTGGCCATCACACTTATCAGTGTGTTTTTATAGGATTTAATAGTATGTGCATATATGTTTTCTATGTTATAAGAAAACTTTATACGGATAACTAAATTCAAGATTTCTCAAGAAGCACTGATGTTCATCTATTACGCATAGGTATATATACTTTTAGTAGGTTTTTAGTGAGAGGAGTATCGCTCATCTGCGTTTGTTAAGCATGTTAATTTTCTAGATTAAGCGTAGTATTGGTATGTTGCGTGTGTGGTCAGCACGTAGTCTCTCGTGATCGAAAAATCTGAAATTTGTAAAAAGGAAAAAAAATCTAAAATTTATCCCTTAAAATAGTACGGAGTACTTATAAATGGAAGATTATAAGAAGGCCGGAACTCGACAAGCAGTGATCCAATCCAGTCCAACGCTTACCTGCCCGCCTCCGTCGGTCGTTGTCCTCCCGCACAGAACGCAACGCAGGTCCCCAGGCACCACCACCACCACACCAATCACGCCCCATTGTCGTACCCTGCGGGTCCCACCCGCAGCCAGGCCGCGCTCTCACATCAGGTCCACGTGGCGAGCCCCCCGGGCGGAGGCCCACGTGCAATGGCGTGGTGCACGGGATGGGCGCCCCCGCCAACGTGTCAGATATCTAGGGGCCCATACCACGGGGCGGGCCCCACCCCCCGGGGCTGAATTCTGCTGCTGTCGCCTAGCCACCGGGCCCACCTCCACCGCCAGCGCCGCTTCGGGCGTTCGCGCACGTAGCCTGTGCCCGCCCGGCCGAACCGGACCGGATCGGGTGCGTGCACGGTGCACCGTACCGGCAGCGAGCAGGGCCGGATGGGTCGGGTCCGGGTCCAGGTCAGTGTTCAATTGAAGGCGATGGGGTAGCACGCTACAGTACACCCTGCACGTACGCGCGTGCGTACGAACCACCACACGTCCACCGGGGGACCGGCTTCTGTGCCAGTGATAACTCCGTAATCGTGCCAGCCACAGGGCATATGTTTTTATCCACTTTATTCGTGAATATCTATGTTTAGATTTTTTTAAAAAATAATAGAATTTATTCGGTAGCTATAAAGTTTCTAATACGAACGCCTAGAAATTATAAACTCAGCTTAATTAAAGATGGATATAACATCAATTACTAAACCTTTGTGGCAAAAATTTATATAACCCATGTTTCTTATTGGTTTATAAGTTAGATATAGTCCATATCATCGCTGATGCTTACGACGAGCCAAAGCCAAAGTGAAAGTCAGATAATAACTAAGCTGTAAATAAACTATTCATCTTTTCACCGCCATAACCATTAAAACCGATTTGATGGGGACAATGCCATGAAGAATATAGCACTAACAGGAATCTCTAATGCATGTGACACCTCCAAGAAGATCATAACATCTAAAATATCGTCATTACTATTCCGAACATTTGAAACTAAATTTTCATCTAGAGAGTCCAACGTGAGACATGAAAGTGAGGGGAAGCCATGACATCGTCTTTAGAAAGGTGTTTGGCGTCCACAGACATCACCAATATTAGTACTTTGCCAGTGAGCTTGACCTCCTTCTTGGTCTGGATCATTCCAAGCATGATGGCAATAGCATCTGTCATATTCGAGTTGGTGATATCGGTGGCTAGCGACAACCACCCGAACCATGCACCGTGCCCTAGATTTGATGGTGCCAGTGGCGAAGGAGGGAGATAGCAGCAGAGACGGACCCTAGAGTGGCACTGGTGAAGGTGAAGGAGATATGATTGGCCAAAGATAAATTGCCACTACCACAGCCACTGTGCCCAACTTCATTTCCACAAATGGCGCAGTTGGAGCCAAATGCCACTACCAAAATCATCCAAGAGAGATTAGATATGGCTATGGACACCAGAATCGATGTGCCACTGTTGCCAAGAGAGGCTAGATTTGCCGCCGACCTGCCATGAGCCCACAAGCGCCAGACATACCCATGACTAGCGCTAGCCCAAGGTCGTCATTGCCACCATCAAGGGCGCTAGCACCATCGATCAAGGATGGCTAGATCTAGTCTTAGGAGAGGATAAGGGCAGAAAAGAAGGGAGAAGAGCTCCTCTGCCGTTGTCCTTGCGCCAGCACGAATTCCTGGTGGCAAAGAGGTCAAGAAGGGGAAAAGTGTGGTGTCTAGTTCCAGACGTTAGGTCCTACTCGAGTTGCCTGTCAAGGAATGTGGGAGTCAGTGTTTCCTAAACACAAACAAAGTTGCACAGATCATCAGTTTAGATATCTGACATGGTAGTAATATTTCTATTAGATACAAATTTGTTGACATGCTTTAATTTATGTGGTGTATACTCTATATATTTTTATGTCAATATGTCATTGAATTGAATGCCATTCTTAAAGCCAATATAAATAAAAAAATACAATAAAGAAATCACTGGTAGTATGATGATAGAGGAAATGTGTTGTACCAAGGTTTAAATTTCGATACTCCTAAATATTACATATGGGATATACAGTTACATCATTTTAGGTTGGTTATCCTATAGTAGAGGTGGCCAAATGGGTTGTGCCATTCCATAACACCTCGACCATGATTGTACTATAGCCACACGACATGGGCACAACACCAGATGGGCTAGGGCTGGCAAGGGATAGCATGGCTTAGCATGGGCCAATACAATATTGAAAGGCCTGAGAGGTAGTCTAGAGAAAGGTGAATAAGCATTACCTAAAATTATAAAAACTTGTAGTAGAATTAGAACCAATCGAATAGTCCTATATCGATGTCGACGGTTCGACTATAAGGCTATCGAACATTCCGGTAGCTATTGGACAATTTGACCAAGCAATGGCAGAGATAAAAACTAAACTTTGATTGTCTAACATATTGTAAACTAGAATGATCTACTCAAATGCACTTTCTATAGAGCAAGCTAATGAAAGACATTAACAAGCTAGCAAAGAACACTACAAGCTTAAGATAGAAAAGTAGTAAATGCAAGATAAAGAAAGAGATGAGATGCTGATCTATTTCAAAACTAACCATTCCTACTCTCCGTTAAGAAAGCTCCTGTTAGAGTTATGTCTCTTCCAACTGCTTTTCTCCTTAAGCAATCATTTTTGGTGAAGCCTTGGTCTCCAAGATACCACCAAGGCCTAAGCTTAAACACCATGTGACTCTTCTTAATCAATAAAGCTTGCTCTATCAAGCAACCACCAAGATAAAGTTTGGATTGCACTCAATTCACATCTTCACCGTCGAAGGCGATGTTGACCTTCACAAGCGTTCCCAGACAACCATACCTTTTGGTTACTTTGAGATTTAGATTCATCTCTTTTATACACTCAATTTAACTCACTAATCAACACACAAGCTTTAGATCAAAGAGAGATTTGGGAGGGAGTTTATCCTTTTAAACAACAATACAAGAACACTCAAGGCTAAATCCTATTACAAAAGATTTTTAATTTGCTCTTCAAAGCTATTGGACACTTGTTTAGCTTCTCAGGGTGAAAGAGGGTTCAAAAGTTTACTAACAACTCTAGGGCACTGCCCATTTATAGCCCTAACTCTTCAAACTAGCCGTTTTGTAGCCATTGTAAAAGTCTACTAGAAATATACTAGATGGGACAATCCGGTACCACGTCGGATTGTTTGACCTTGTACAAATTTTACAATAGTAGCTGACAACTAGCCGTTTGGCTATAAAAAGAACAGGACAATCTTGTACCACTTTCGAACTATCTGACCATGCCTCTGCTAGACAGTCTAGTCTCCATCATATTGTCTAGTCAATTCAACTTCATCATTTAGCCACGCAATCATCTTGTCCCTCCAAGTGTTGGTCGGATAGTCCAGCGCCGAACATGACCATCTGGTTTGCGATTATTCGATCTCCATCAAACAATCTGCTCCAACCAAGTGCATCGTGATCACCTTAACCCAGATTGTCTGGCACCATACTGAACTATCCAGCCTAACAGTGTTTGGCCTCTTTCGAATAATCCAAACCTCTAAGTTACTCAATGATCACCTTCACCCGAACTATCCAACTGCTCCTAGATTGTCTGACTTAGTATCTATCGGACAGTCTGATCCATTGTAATCTATGAGCAACTTGATCTTTTATCTTCTAAACTTTGTCTAAATTAAGTTCATTTTAACTCTTTTGATTTGAGAGTTGTCTTTACCCATTTTGTAACTTTAAAAGACCTAATGCCTACTCATTACATATCAAATATATTAGTACCTTAATATTTTATTATCAATTATCCAAAATCCATATGGAGGCCTAGATGTAATTTCAGATATGACCCATGCAACATGCAGAGGCATGGCAACATTTTCCCTATATTTGATACATTCTCCTAATTTCCCAATTTTTCACGTGCCAATTGACCCGATATGATGTGTTTGGTCCATGGGTCTACTAGTGCTTGGTCCAGCATGGCATAGCCCAATAACGTCTTGGGCCGTGCTTGGGCTCATAGCTTGGCACATGGGATGTACGGCCTACTTGACAAACCATGGATGCCATGCACCCTAATTGGTCAACACTATCCTTTGTCTTTTATCTTTCTTGCATGTATTAAGGAAATAAAAAGCAACAATAGAGTTCTCCCTCTGTCCTCTAATACTACTATATTTATCTTTTTTTTGAAAAATAAGATTGAGATGAGAAATGATTGTGATTGGTTTAGATGAGGAAGTGGATAAATAAATTAAATATAGATGATTATGATTGATTGAGGTGAGAAAATAAATGAAGAAGTAATACTATTTTGGAACAAATTTTGAACTAGAGAGATCGTAATATTATGAGATGGAGGGAGTATCTTTTTTTCGCCGTTCTGATATAGAAAAATTAACTACATTCCTCCACTAAGATTTGGTTCCTGTGGTATTCACATGGTACCCTGTATTTGAATTGACCTTGCATTAAGTGGTAAATTGTAGTAATCAATAAAAAACACCATTGAATAAAATGTTCTAAAAAGATTGTTAAAAGAAGAGTGTTTGAAAGTATAAGGTGATTGGCGAAAGGTAGTATTGTTTACTACAAGGCTGTTGGGTTCACGATCATAGGTTGTCTCATACTCACCTTGCCACATCTCAAATGAGATAGGTTGCGGTGAGTTTTCTATTCGTTCGTTTCATAGTCACACTTAAATTTGGTTAGGTTCCTTCTTCATAGATCTCATGTCATGACGCAAACAGTGTGGTAAGACTGTTTGTTAATAAATAAAGTGTGGCTTTAATTATACTAACTAAACTTTAGGCAAGTTAGAAAACAATTACGGCAAGTTTGAGCAATTTGAGTATGCCTACCAAAACAAGCACGTAAACATCACCACCGATGTTTGGTGAACTTTTAGCGAGAATCATCTCTATTTTTTTCAATCATATTTCGTTGGTTTACAAGCCGCACAATCAGCACGTAAATTACACGAAATGTGCAATGAACTATCCATTTTATGTGTAGGACAATTTTATATGCCTGTCTCATAACCCATCGAGTTCATTTTTTATCTGCACTATAAATACATTTAACAAAGGGGTAGTTTGCTTCATTGGCAATATTGTCTAAGGCTATCACTCCTCATGTTAGTTGAGTTCAACCAAGTTAGTTTATTGTTACACTTATAATAAGATTTCCTCGTATTTCTCATGATCTCGCATGCCATTAACTTAAAAAAATGTGGCATAATCTTTTTTCTAGCTAAAGTATGGCTTAATTTTTGTTAGCCACATCTTGACAAGTGTGATATAAAAGTGTGATAAATAGTGACAATTTTATTAGTATATCAACTAAACGGTTCCTAGTTTCCAGTGTCAACACTACGTGAAAACATAATACAAGGAGCACTATTTACGTGTATACATGAACAATTTATTTTAAACGATACCAAAAATTAGATAAAGGGGGTAAATTTATAAGACAAGACGAAGCCAAACTTTTGTGTTCACACATCTGGATTCACAGGTACGCGAGGCGACGAATTGGAGGCAATCTGTTCTAAATTCAACGAGGCTGTCATCCACCTAAAGTTGGCAACTAAAGTATGTCAAATAAGACAAAGAAAATTCTTGGCGCACACGGACATTCTCGTGGCTGTGGGCGAGGTGAATCGATGCGAACACGCATTACTCCCTCCATGTTTTATATAACATTGGTTAGGTAAAAAATTGAACTAATTGACATCATATTAAAAAATAAGTGGATTATATTGTAATTTTTTTACCGTGACAGGAGTGTTGTGTATTTTTGACGGGTGAAGAGGTGGGTAAAAGATTCAACGTGCCAACATACTGTTGACTCTTTTTGCTCCGATAATACACCAGGAGAGTTTTGATGAAACTGGTGTCTATGATAGTTATTCCAGGTTACAAACTAATTAATTAGATATTAGAAAACACCTATGGTATGGTATGATGTAGAGTTAGAGTTCAAATTCTACTACTTATAAATATTACTTTTGTGCTGAAAAAAAATTAATAAAGAATCGTCTTTCATCTTTTTAAACGTGTATTAGATGATGTATTTATGGTTATGTGTGCACAATAGAAAAAAATTCTAAAATCTAAGGATATTGATGGAGAAAGGTTTTGCAAACAATACTTAGTTTATGAGATCTTATCTGTTTTTTATTTTTAGTTTATGAGATCTTATCTATTTTTTATTTTACCTATATTGGTTTTATGGAAATTTAATTGTCGTGGGCATGTCTTCGAAGTTACTCAATGGTGCTTTTCATTGCAAAAGCTATTAGTCTCTTAAAATACTTTTGAAAGAATGAAATATATGGCCTGTCTTAACTTAAATTGAGATGTCATCTTAGATAAATAAGCTTATAAACTACACATCCAGTTTTCTAATATTTGTTTAATTTATTATCCAATATCCTAAATACAAATGACACAGCGCTAGGACGCTAATGTAGCTGTCCATGGTGAAGAGAAATCTTATATTTAAGCCTCTGATGCTCCCAAATCAACTCGCACAACTTCTATATGTTAGCGTCCATCTTCGGTCTTCACAGCAAGCATCACGATCTCATTGGACTCACATGATCAACATCTTCCTATCACCCTATCTATCTCATTTATGTAGACCTCTCATCCCTGATGATCACCACCACCCTAATCACCGTCTCTTTGCCTCCTCTCCCATAGGTGTGGTAGTATTGGTGGGAGTTGATTTAGGACATATTATCGCAGAGTGGTTATGGCCACGTTACTGTCAGTACAGTGTCATTTGCATTTTTGATTTTTCACAATAAGTCTAAATATGTACTTATATTATAAGTGTATGTGTATTGACATATATTTTTTTAAATAACTTTCGATTTTATAATAGTTAATTTATTTATTTATACTCTCAATTATTATTTTATTAGATAATCTATTACACATTTATCTATTCAAGAGATTAATATCATGCATGAAACATGCAACCAACTATCTATTTTATGCAAAGGTCAATTAAACAAACACATCCAATAATCCATCAAGTGCATCTTATTTTGGCGCTATTTAAGTGTGTTCAATAAAATTAGGAGTCTCAATTACGTGAAAACTGAAATACAATTAGCACTATTTACACGTATATATGCAAACAATTTATCTTAAATGATACCAAAAATTGTAGAAAGTTATAAATTCGTTAGACAAGACAAAACCAAAAATTTATGTTCACACATTTTAATAACAAATTTGTGTTCACACATGTGGGATTCTATATGCCCTATATTGAAACCAAGAATAGCTATATTTTAAAACATAATTTAAATACTGAAATTATATATTTTAGAATGAATATATTTTAGAATGGAGAGGAAAGCGATAAAGAACAATTTCTATTGATTTAGCATATTTTTGTTTCCATAAAGAAGCACACGGATGTTCTCATGCCGGTGGGCGAGGTGAACATGTGAGAACACACATTATATTATATACAATAAAATTTTGTTACTGTGACCAGAGTACTGTGTTTTTGACCGGTTAAGGGGGTAAAAAATTCAACTAGCCAGCACACTATTGACTTTTTTCTCGAATAACACAGCATTGACTTAAGAAAAGTTCGATTTAACCGATCCAAAGTAGCTAAGCCCCTAGAAACACCACCGATTTTACTAGGTAGCCTAGACTTCACTCGTCAATACTATGGATTATAACGAAGACATCTAGATTCTTAAACTTGATTTTCATGATAAACTATAGGGTTTTTTTGTCACTTTTATTGTCTACTAACTTTTTTCTGATGGTTGACATAAGAAAAAAAATGCCAAACACTATTTTTAAGATTAAAAATTTAAAATTTAAAGTCATTTAAGATTGTAAGACGCATAAGAATGAATGCAACATATATAAGCAAAACAAGGCATACCTAAGCTATCCAACTTAAGTAATTAATCTGATAAGCTAAACTAAACATACCACAATCTTCTCAAATCCATGGATATATTCTATCTGTCACTAAAATTTATATAAAATCATTATATAAATTCTCACCCAAAATATAGTAATCAGTAGCAATAAAATTTAAAAAATAAATTAATAACCAAAAAAAAACAAACATAGCCTTTTAAGATTCTTACTAACCAACTTACTAAGTGGCTTGCTATTTTTTAAATCTTCCGCCGCTCAAGGTTAAATTTCTATATAACCAACCTAGGCACTAGGCAGCAATAAGCCAAAAAACTGGATAAGACGTGCTCTATATTAGCACTAGGCAACAAAACAAATATTGCCCTCCCTCCATTGCTCCCTGGCGTTGCGGTAGCCCACCTGGCAGCTTCAGCAGGAAGACGGAACAGATATATGTTTGGTGCGCGTAGCAAATTTGGATGGGGATGTACGCCTCCCCAGCCAGAGCACGGGCGGCCCATCCCATTCCCACCTCCCCACTCCACGACGTGCTCGCACCCGCTCTCGATGCGCATGTCCGACACGGCCTCTCCCCTCACCCCGATCACCGATACCCCCACGTGGAACCGACTGATGGGACCCACGTGTCAGTCTCGTCCGACCGAGGCGAGAGGGCATCAGTTTCTCGCCCCTATCGCCTCCCCCGACGGCTAACCGCGGTTAGCGTGACCATGGTTTGAAGGGTCGCGGCACGGGATCCTAACCGCGGTTAGGAATCTCCGGTTTATAAACCGACCTCCCCTTCCGCTTCCTCCACCACGGCCGATCGCGGCGGCGACTCACAACACACACCCACACGCACTCTCACCCACCGGAGTTGAAGAAGAAGAAGAGCAGAGATAGTAAGATGATGATGATGGGGGAGGGTGCGCACGTGCCGCCATGGCATCACGTGGGGCCGGTGAGCGGCGTGGAGGGGGGAGGAGGAGGTGGTGGGAGGGACAACGAGGTGGCCTCGCCGTGCCACCTGCTCGACGCGCTGCGGCATTACCTGCCGTCGAACGAGGCGGCGGGGGTGGTGGGGGGAGAGGAGGATGAGGAGGCCGCGGCGGTGGCGGCGGCGGTGGATGCGTACGCGTGTGATGAGTTTCGGATGTATGAGTTCAAGGTGCGGCGGTGCGCGCGGGGGCGGAGCCATGACTGGACAGAGTGCCCCTTCGCGCACCCCGGGGAGAAGGCGCGGAGGAGGGACCCGAGGCGGTACTGCTACTCCGGCACGGCGTGCCCGGACTTTCGCAAGGGTGGTTGCAAGCGCGGTGATGCTTGTGAGTTCGCGCACGGGGTGTTCGAGTGCTGGCTCCACCCGGTGCGCTACCGGACGCAGCCCTGCAAGGACGGCACGGCGTGCCGCCGCCGCGTCTGCTTCTTCGCCCACACGCCGGAGCAGCTCCGCGTCCTGCCGCCGTCGCAGCAGCAGGGGTCCAACAGCCCGAGGGGTGGCGGAGCGGCGGCGGCGGCGTCGTCCCCGCTCGCCGAGTCCTACGACGGTTCGCCGCTCCGGCGCCAGGCGTTCGAGAACTACCTCACCAACAGCATGATGTCGTCCTCGCCCACCAGCACGCTCGTGTCACCGCCGAGGTCGCCGTCGTCCGAGTCCCCGCCATTGTCTCCCGACGACGCTAGCGCGCTCCGCCGCGGCTCCTGGACGGGCGTCGGCTCGCCCGTCAACGACGTGCTGGTCTCTCTCCGGCAGCTCCGTCTCGGCTCCCCGAGGTCGGCGCCGTCGGGCGCGTCCTACTTGGCCGGCTACCAGTACGGCTCCCCCAAATCGCCCGCTGCGCTCTACAGTCTCCCGTCCACCCCGACCAGGCCATTCCCTGTGACATTGACCACCGCCTCTGGCGCCACCGTGATCGTGGAGCCGCTCGACCTCGGGCTCATCGAGGAGGAGCCCGTGGAGAGGGTGGAGTCCGGGAGAGCCCTCCGCGAGAAGGTGTTCGAGCGGCTCAGCAAAGAAGCCACCGTGTCCACGGATGCCGCCACCACCACCTCGGATGGCGCCAACGCAGCAGGTCCCGACGTCGGCTGGGTCTCCGACCTCATCAACTGAGCAACCACGAAAGCAGCGGCCATGGCTGAGTAAGAATTTTTCCAAGAACCGATTGATGCTAGCTTCTTATGGATACTCTTCATGCCTCCAGAGTAAGTCATCTAGTGGAAGCAGATGGCAGCTGGAAGAGAAGGGGAAAATAAGAGAGAAGATCCAACAAAAAAATCTATTTTTTTTCAGTTTCTTGCTTCTTAGATTCTCCTAATCCTTGTACATATGTTCGTCTTCCGTCCTATGTGAATATTCATGGTTGTTGGGGGCCAGGGAGGCAAAACAAAGGCAGGATTTGTTTTGGGTTTTCAGCTCAGTTCAGATTGTGGTGGTGGCCATGGCAGCAGTACAAGATCATCACAAGAAATCAGAAACAAATTACCAAGAGATCGGAAAATGGATCAAGATTACAAGATATGGCTGGTTATCTTGTACATGTACATAGCGTGTCAGTGTGTGTATGAATTTGGGTTTACTTAATCTTATTGTGGAGACGAAGCATGCATAGAGCATGATCTAATCTGATCACGGCGATGAATACCAAGGTGGTGGTGGCCGGATTCTGCGCCAATTTCTGCGATTCCAGAACGTCAAGTTATTATTATTATTATTGATGTTAATTAGTATGAAATTTTGCTTGTTTTCGTCGGCTGATATGGCCAGACGATGGTTCAGCTAGCACTCCATTATAATTATTATTGTTCCTATTTTGTTCACTTTGTTGTCATCAAGATGGACAGGTTCCCACGACGTATTATCGCTTTGTATTTTGATCAATGTTATTTACCTACTGATCTACTGCTTATGAATGAATTGATGGATTATTAAGCATGTATCACAATTATGTGCCACTACTTTGATTTCTTTTTGCCATGTTCGTAAAGAATGTTTTAAGCTTGCATAAACCTTGTTCAAAATCGATATTTGTGGTGGGTGAAGTAGCAGTGGTACTTATCAGCCGTCACTGTTGCTCGTGCGGTGAGCTGGTGAGTGCTTGGTCCAAATAAATCATGAACTGAATTTTGATGGCAATGTCTGAACTTGCCCATTTTTCCTCTGAAAAGATGTTCTCTGTCAGAAATTTGCGCAAATTTATTTTGCTGATTCAAAAAAATAATAGAAATATGTCGTCCAAAATACTATTGAAGATTTCAAATTTGGTGACTTGTTTAGCACAAATTAGGCATTTTAATGGGGTCAGTTTGTAGCTTTCGGTAAATATCCCGTGGAATGTACCTTTTTCCAATATGATTTTTATGTACAATTTTTACCTATTTTTAGCGAGAAGTTTCTACCGCTGTCATGTCTACATGCGTGCCTCATCAATGACAGCTTTACACTTAAAAAGCTAGAGGGACTAATGGAGCATGGACTGTTTCATTTTTTCCCTCCTGTACTTAATTACACTTAAAAAGTTAACAAAACTGTCGATCTATATAGGTGGCTTAACTATACTTAAAAAATTAAGAAAATCTGTCCTTGTCAATAACGGGTGGCTTTGGAGCAGTGAGTAGTGTGAGAGGAATATAAAGAATGCTATACACGCGAACCAAATCTAAGGAGGAGCGTGGATGAATGAAGAGATCGATGATAGAGTTAAGTTCCTTTTTGATGTCATGTTGACGTCATGGTCCTTGCAGAGGAGCACAGCAGCTCTTAGATGCATCTTTCTTTCACTCATCTTCACTCCATTCTTGTGGCAGAATGTGGGGCCCACATGATGATGGAAAAAAAAACAATCAAGAAGTGTTGGGTTCCCAGGGACAGAAGGGAAGTCCGTTAACCACCTCCTGGCCTAGGTCGGTCCTCCCTCTGTTAGTACTCATCTCTTTCCTTTGCTTTGCTTTGAGGAGCTTGCATGCGACTTGCAAGGCACACCCTCCTCTCCACGCATCTGGTAGGCATGGAAGCAACTTGCAAGTAACAATCTAAATATTACTCAAAGTTGCTTTCACTATTAAAATTTAATAATTCTATAATCTCTTTCAAACAACTTAGCAAAGGTAACAATCCAAATACAATCTACACATCTTATGACGAAATATTGATATATCAAAATTTGGTACTAGATTGATTTAGGCATCAACACTAACGGCTCTTCATGTGGTAGCTCATCTCTTTTTCAGAGCTTGGAAGCTCTCTTGCATTCTGATCTTTTGATAATCTGTGAGAAGGAGTTCACAAATTATTACTCCATCTGTACATATAGTAGTTGTTACCACACATTATTTATATTTAAACTTTAACCACCTTTCTAAATAAATTATAAATTCGTAGAAAGATGTTGTATTATTAAAGTATTTTGTATCCTAGAGATAATCATTAAGTTAATTACGTTTTTGTTCATCGTAATTTAACCATTTAAACATTATTAGCATATGACTATCTCACAAAATTTATTAAAGAGTTACTTTTTGAAACAGAATAGTCATATTAATGAACTAATTGTTTCCTATGAACCTATCTGCATCCTTACCGGTGAGGGAAAGAAAAATCCTATTTTCATGATAAAACAATGGTATATATATGTTCTAGTGGTTTCTTTCGATATTTTTCTGAACTATTATCTTAGGGTAAGTTCTCATTTAGGAACTGTGTAAAACTTTACGGTACTGTCTGTGAGCAGGACAATTAAGCTGACATATAGACACATGGTTTAGCTTCAGCTAGGGCAAGCATGCATTTCATATTTCACCAAGAATTCACGGAGGGGATGGAGTTGCAGTTGAGGAGTACAAAACTTATATTAAACTTGGTACAGGAGAAGCACTGTGGCATCCAGTTCAACCCATGGATTGACAAAGTTAAGCGATCCATCGTCCGGCCATGCTATTGTCAGTGCGTTTTACTCCCTTCTTAAAAAATAGACTTTATTCTTATCATATTCCATTTATCACATAAAGATTATGTCTTTGGAACAAAAAATATATTATAATTTGCTAAAAAAATAATAAATGTATAGAGTTTACTAAAGTAGGGACAAATAGATTAGAGTTTATTAAAGTGGGTACATGTATATTAAAGTTTGCTAAAATATATGATAAGTGTATTGAAGTTTACTAAAATGAATAACATTCTAGGTTTTTTAGTTTTGTATTGAGATAACTAAACATGATGTCTTCTTAAAGCTGAGAGAGTATTAAGGTGCAACGGTAGCTAGGATAAAGTAGTTTGAGCCAGAAAGTCATGGCACTGTTGTGAACGAAGCATAGGAGGAGGTTTCGATTAGGGAGCCATCTTCTTGATCATTGCATGTGTTTTTTTTGAGAGCTAGATAGGAGACCAGCCACTACAGTATATTTTTTTCCTCTGACCCCTCCTTCTCCCCGTTCTTCGGCGACTCGCTGCCGGTGATAGCCCAAAGAGGGGGGGGGGGGGGGGGGGGGCGGTCAGGGAGCCTCCTTTTAGAGTCTTGTAGTCAAGTAGTTTTTCAGTAGTAGCTCACCGGATTTGCTTTGCTGGTAATGGTGGTTGTCGGCGGCTGCTGGAGGCGGTGGTCCGGGAGAGGTGGATGTTGTAGGTGAACCAAGGTCGACTGACAGTATTGGCGCTAGCAGCGGGCTAGATGTGGAGTTCCGTACTAGTGTTGGACTAAGTTCGGTGACATCTTGTGGCGTCGGTGTTGGTCACGGACCGAGGTTAGAGGTGACCGGTGGTATCGACGTTGAAGACGAGCCGATAGTGAAGCTCCACGGCGGTGGCGCCGGTGGCGGGCTAGAGTCAAAAATCTTGTGATAGAGACATTGACAGCGGACCAAGTACGGTGGAGATCAGCAATGGTCTGTGCCGGAGCACAAATGCTGCTGAATCCCCTTTGTGCTGGTCTACGGCATCGCCTCTCGGTGAATCTGCTCTTTCGATTCCATCTTTCTCCACCAATGCATTTCCTGCTGGGCCATTACTTTCTCAGCAGCCTCGTCAAAATGCATTTCCTTGTTGGATCCACTTCCTCAATGGCTCTTCCAGCTGCTGCACTGGACCATTACTTCCTCAACAACCCTCGTCGATCCTCCAAGACAACAATTCTATCTTAACCATTTTATCTCTATAGTTTGGCTAGCTGTACTTTGGGATTAAATTTTTATTTATTTTAGAATTGCAACATTTATGAGGGATTACTGTTCGGGTTAAGCAACTTCTGCTTGTCAGATTTCACAACAAACTCTGTGGATCCCCTTTACTGAGTCAGTGATTCATACACCGGCTCAACATCAAACCTCTGATTTGTGTCCTTACCGTGAAGATAGCCGTAGGAGTTTATCAGTCTATCAAGCGGTATGTTTGTTAAAAAAAGACCCATGGATATTGTTGTCGTGGCAATCCTGCAAAGCCCTGTCGACCTACTCCTCTGTTGCGGTTTAGTTTCACTATGAGGTTTGCTTAGCCTCTCTATTGTTAGAGATGGTTTTATGCTTTCATTGTTTCATTTTGGATGTGTTCCCGTGAGCTCTGTCTTCAAATAAACAAATGCTTGAGTCTTCGAAAATAAAAGGAGGTGTAGGCTGGGCCATGCTCCGGCCGCCCGGCATGCAGCAAAGCATGGAAGAGGTAGACGAAGAAAGCAGGCCACCAGATCGAGGGTTGACCAGGGGAGCACAACACTCCACAGGGATTTGAAATTTTCAATTTATTTTTTTGAAAATAAATTTTAAATATCAAATTAATATTAAGTTGCTAACAAATTACTTTGCAATTTCCATTTTTTAACTGTTCTACCCATGCAGGCTTGCTTGAAGCCATTTTGTTGACTGCTTTGGTTTATAAATTAAAGACATATCGCTAACACTATTAGAATAATAGTGAACATAAATATACTGGCTACTAAAAGAATTAGCAATGTCACTGTAGTATTATAGTATTATACCAACTGATACTAATATTTTTTATTAGTACTAGTTAGAATAGTTAGACGTCCTGTGTATAATTTTTAGTATCGGTTGGTGATACCAATCGATCCTAAAGATTTATAAATTAGTACTGATTAATGTTACCAGCCGATATTAATATTATCAAACACATTATCATTGGTTGGTGTCGATAGTAATTATTAGTATCGGCTGTTGTTTTTAACCGGTATTAAATATCATCTTTTAAACCCTTCTTCCTCTATCTTGAGTCATTCATAAATAGAAAGCAATTTTATGGTGATTTAGGAGGAAGTATAAGGGATATGCTACTAATATTTTTTGTGAAAGTTTTTTTTTGTGATTTCACTCGTTCAAGTGGTCAAAAGTTTAGCAACTTCATCTTCCATCTTCGTATGATTAAGATATTATATTTTTAGCTATATATGTATACATCATTCTTTTAAAAATATATAAAAATAGATGAAAAATAATATATTTTTTGAGAAAATAAGAATATGTCTAAATTGTGAAAATAGAGCTAAGAGTATGTCTAAAATGTAAAAATAGAGGTAATCTAGCAATAATAAGAGTATTTCATAATAGCAAAAATAAAAGGAACATAAAAAAAGGTTAGAAAAGAGGAAACAAATGAACATTATAGAAAAATAGAGAAAAAATAGGTAAAATAGAAAAAAATAGTGCATGTCTTAACATAAATAATAAAAAAAGAAAAAGGGGAGAAATATGAAAAATATAGGAAAGATAGAGAAAAAATTATAAATGGTTAGGAAAAATAAGAAAAATAAGAGATCGTGTTAATATTAAAAATATATGAAATCTAAAATTAATACTAGTATGTCGTATTTAATATTTTTATAAGGAGCTAATGTTGACATAGGGGAGGCGTAGCCAGATTTTTTCATATATTTTTTAGATTCCACCGATCGAATTGCTTTACATAAGGTTAGCAACACTCTCATCCACTCACTTTTTGAGATTAGGATGTTTAAAGTTATTAAATTTTTTAAGTAATTCTTTACTAGATGAACTAGTAATGGATGTATATTGCGGACCGCTGGTCAAAGGAGTTCATCGATAACATGTATTATTTTCTTATGATGACTAATGCCCATTAGATTAAGGGTTTTATACGTTGTCGATGTAAAAACTGTAAGGACCAAAAATAATACTCATCCTTAAGGATTCTTCATAGCTACGTTACACTCGGGATTCATGCCTAACTATATAGACCCTGTGGTTATTAATGAGAAGACTATCTGAAATTTCTATGGAAAATAGAGATGAACATTCACAAATTTCTAGTGCAGCAATATTGTAAAACTTTCATATTTTTGCCTTACAATTTTAAGTGAGTTTTTATCACATTTTGTACCCTTTTACTTTTTATAGACACATAATATTATGTCTATTAAATAATACAATATGCAGATTTGGCTGCTTCCTATAATAGATGTTACTAAAAGTATGATCCATATTCTAGACTTCTTGTAGAAACCAATAGAGTTTTTTAAGAAAATTATAGAATATCTTAAGAAGTAACGTCATATACCTTTTATTATAATTATGTGCACCAAACAATATTATCGTTTTTACTTACAGGGCATGGATACAGTTTTGTAAAGACATGTACGGTCCATTCAAGAAATCACTCTACGTAAGGATGAACTTTTCGGTACATACATGGACAAAAAATATATATATCATTTATTATATAATAAAAATATTTCATAACTTCGTTTCTCTTTTAATATTTGATATAGAAAAAGGGGAAAAACTTGTGCAGGTATTATGCTTGTAAATTCATTTACCATTTTGCATAAAACATTAACACTAATAAGGATATCCAAGTACCAAAATACCATTAATATATAATTTAAAATTTTCTCATTGCATTAAATTATTTATTTAACATATTTACATTTTTTAAAAATGACATACTATGAAGCAAGAACTCCTCCTATCGGATTATATAATAGCTATTTAAGAACAACTCATAAGATTTATTATAGATAAGATCGTTAATATATCAGGAGAATTCCACGATGATGGGCACATTATTCGGTAACAAGAAGATTCCTCTTAACTTTAATATATGATAGAATATGATAAATATCAATTGTACATATATTTATATATTAATTACATTTATCTAATTCCAATCATATATAAGCAATACCCATAATTATATATACCTAATACTATAAACATACATACATATATATATATAATATTAGTATAGCAATAAATAAAATAACAAACAAAAATATAATTTTTTAGAAAAAAATAAAGATTGATTTTTAGTATTGATTAATTAAATTAGGGCTAAAAGGGTTGCGAATTTATACTAAACATCATTTCTCTCTGGTAGTTTGAAGCAATGAAAAATAAATTTAAGATAAGAATTTATACTTTTACTCAATGTGGTCAGAAACTAAGGTGGAAAAGAGAAAACGACAAACAGACCACTAACTAATTCTAAAATTTAATTGTGAAATTCAAAATTGGTTACAATTGACAAACTGCAGCTCAAACCAGCAAGCCTGAGCGACTTAAAAAACAGAGACGGTAGATCACTATAATTGAGTTCAAAAGAATTACCCTTATTCATTTTTTGTTTGAATTCAAATTCAAAAAGCAATTTAAACGATTTCGTGTTGAGAATCCCGGAAATCGTGCACCCGGTCCACTTATCTTTGCCTTTGCCGGTTATTAGATCGAGAGGCGCGTTAGGAGGACGATGGATATGGACTATTGGACTGGATTCATGCATCCATCGATCGATGCATGCAGCACAGCAGCAGAGAACATTATCCATGGATGGGCACACGGATGCAAACAGGGGCAAAGGGTGACGAATTGCAAGTGTTCGGAGCTGGGGCTGTTGGTAGAGGAAAGGCCAGGGACTACGGCAACAGAATTATTACGTAGCTGCTGCTCCCAAAGGGGCATAGCAACCCTGGAAGGCTGGAAGCTGCTGGAAACGGTGGATCTGGTAGCTTTGAACCGGATGTACATGTCTCTTGCTGTCACAGTGCTATGTGTTAGACTTATATTTGTACATGTATCTCTACCGGACCTACTTAGTTATCCTCCTAATTCTATTGCTATAAATCGATGGTGTGGTTATGGATAGAAGTGGCCTTAGTAATTGCTCTATGATTGATCTATTGTTGCATTGAGTCAATCTAAGTCTAGTGTACTCCTTGGCTTCCTCTCTAAGTGCTAATCTACCACAGCTAAAGCTATGTCATATGTCTCCTCTACCCCTATTCACCTCATGAGGCTGCTCTCGATACCATTGCCAATGCTATTGCGGACGTTGTTCACACCGAGTTCTAGCCACCCACTAGCCTCTGATCGATTTTACGACCACCTCTGCTATTGCCAACTCCGTGGTGGCCATGGCGTCTGATGCTACACATAAGGTGCTATCTATCATCCTCGCCACGCTGCTTCCTCCAAACTCAGGCAATCCTCTTAGCAGCAATGGTGCCTCCATCCTGCCCACATCGACCGTGGTCACTGCGCCCATGCCCTCCATGCCCGTGCCTGCTAATCTTGCGACCCTCTTTGCCTCTACTTGCCTTAGTATGCCTAGGCTTCCCTCGAGCGGTGCACTGTCTTCCTTCAACTCATCAGTTGTGCCGTCTCTCCTTGGCTTCATTAATAACACCAGCCACAAAATTTCTCCACTTGCACCTCCAGAGGGCACTTTCTGCTCGATCACCGCTGACAACGAGGCTATCGCTACTCTCCACACTCAAGCGGTCTCTAACCTCAATGTCAAGGCCCTTGTCCTAGTCACTCTTGACCCATGCCTCCAACTACTCAAGGTGGCATGGCCTCTTCCTCATGGTCCTCGACAAATATGCCTTGACAAACCATGTCTGACGATGGACTATATTGTCCTTACCTGGCTATATGGTACCACCTACACTGATCTTCTTCATGAGGTTATGATGTTAAATGCCACCACTAGTTCCATATGGAGAGGACTTGAGCACCTGTTCCTTAGCAACAACAAGCATTGCACCCTCAACTTGTCAGTCGAATTCCACAGCTTCCATGGGGCAAAATTTCCATCGCCAACTACTACCATCGGCTAAAATCCATGGCCTATAGGCTTGCTGACCTTGGCGAGACTGTTGGCGATCGCACCCTAGTCCTCATTGTGCACAAAGGTCTAAGTGAAAGGTTTGATCACTTGCAAACTCTAATCCCCATGCAGCGTCCCTCTTAACGTTTGCCAAGGTGCGCTTGCAGATCCTCCAAGAAGAGCTCACCAAAGGGCAACGTTCTACTTACTATCCACTATTCTACTCGCCTATACCATTGGTGGCTCCAAGGATGGTGTGTCCTGTGGCTCTAGGTGGTAGCCTTGATCACCAACCCAGCACACACCACTTGCTTTGGTGCCGACTATAATCAAGTGGTGACAACAACAACTCCCACAACTGGTGGTGTTGTGGTGATGTTAATAGCAACAGTAATAATGACTCACAAGGTTCGAATGATAACTCATATGGCGGTAGCAACCGGACAAAGGCTAATATAGTTGTCAGCTCGGCCCAACAATGTCCCTTCCTATAAAATCCCTAGGCAGGAACCATCCACATGTGGCTGGGTCCACTATGTTATGACCTACTCTATCCACACCCTATTGGCTAGACCCGCCTGTCAGTTTTCAACAGCCGCCCTACCTAGGCTATGCACCGGCTCATGACGCTCTGGGCTTGGTAGCCCTGTCTATCTAGTCGTAGCTATCTACTCCACATGGACTGTAGTCAATAATAGGCTACTGCAACCCCCTACAAATGAATGGTATATGGACACCGATGCCACTTTTGATGTGACCTTTGACGCCAATACCTTATGTTGTTCTCATAAACCCATCTCTCATTCCCCCTCCCTCCCATATCATTGTCTAGCATGGTTCCCTTTTACCCATTACTTCTATTAATCATACTAAATTCCATCAACAACATTTTGGTATATCCCCACATCATTAATAATTTAATTTCTATTTATCGTTTTGTTATCAATAATTGGCATGCTATCAAGTTTGACCCTATCGTCTTCTATGTGAAGGATCTATCCTCTAGGATTGTGATTGCTAGGTGCAATAGCTCTAGTCCACTATATCCTCTATATCGAGTAGCCTATTCACTTCCACTAGCCACCACACTCACTGTCTACTCGCTCCATGATTAATTGATTATTACATTGAGATAATCTTCCTAAAAGTACATATCTCCTTTGATGGCAAAAGAAAACTGCTAGTAAATAATTGGACGAAATAGGAACAATTGATTGGACACTAAAACTAATTGTGTGACATGTGTGGAGAAGCCCTAACCCACTGATGCATATCATCCTATTCTCGCCACTATCGGAGGGGCACTAGAAACTGACAACAATATGGTATTCTTAGTTGGACCCAGTACTCAGCATCACTTTTGATGCAAGTTGCTACTTGTGGAGGCTACTGCCACAATGATGTGAGAGGCAGGCTTACTTGGTGACAGGCATAGTAGTTTCGGCGGAGTGTGTTGGCCATAGCCCACCAAGCTATCATTGCCACTATCATTGTTTTGTCAGCTATGATGCTTGCGCTAATTTGCATCGACACCATCAAGGTTCTTCAAAATGAGGTCGCTGGAGGAGATGCAATGGGCAGAGGAGGTAGCGATTATGTTGTTGTCTGGTGGCCCATTGATCTCGCCTATGATAGTGTGCCTAGTGCGACGATCGTTAGGGCTATACGTTGGGACGTTGTCCACGTAGTGGCTAGATCGTGGTGAAGTAGCACAGTGTATAGGATGAGACTAGCACAATTGCATCCTGCAGCGCCATAAGATTGTGAAAGAGGGCACGATTGTAGGATTGCAGCTGGCTGCGTGAGACCGTTATGGGATGGTGCATGGAGACCGAGGGCACAGGGATGGTGGTGCCAAAACATGTCGGAGAGGGAAATGTGAGAGTGAGCTAGAGCAGAAAATATGACGCATTAGTGACAACGCATGGATCTTACCATCATACTAGATCGAACAGTTGATCACAGGGCATTGATGTATGAAATGTTGACTCTATCAGCAAGCTGTCCTTTTAATTCTAGATCTTTCTGAAATCTCGACTGCGATTGATTTTGTTTTGTGTTGAACTGGATTGAATGCACCGGTAGAACACAAATTAAAGTTGCGAGTCGTTCGCCATCAAGATTGGACGTCAGGTGAGGAAAAATGGGTGCTCCCATCTTGTCCACTAATGCACCAATTCTCACTCGCATTCGCGTTTCACCCGCGTGTGCTACAAACATCACTGTGCATACGTGTCCATGAAAAAGAACTATTCGTCCTTGCCATCACAAGTTGCATGTGTGTCCACCGTGTCAGCGACCATGACAAAAGATGCATATATACTCGCCCTGTAAAAAAAAAACTTCATCTTTATTATATCTTACAGATATAAAAAGATTATAATTCCATTCACTTTTTAAAACTCATTGATTAATGAGTTGATCCTCTGCTTTCTTAAATCCCAATCAATTTATCTCTTATTTTTTAAACACTAATATATCGATTAATATATATATATATATATATATATATAAATTTTTAATCAGATGAATAAAAATAATAAAGATAAAGATTTTTTTACAGGAAAGGAGTACACAAGAACACCGTGAGTATATAAGACTTTGGATGTGGGTAGAAATTGTCCGTGGTTCTTTCGAATAAGCACGGACGGTTTCGTAACAGTCGCAAGGGATTTGGTCTAATCTGATGAATCTAAATGAACTGGTTTCGGCTACGTTGCATTCAACGTTTTAAGATTCACACGTACTTCTAAAAAGAATTTTGAAGGTCCGAGAGGATTGTGAGAGATCAACAACCTCTTAATTACATTTTTGATTTTGCACTTTAGAAGCTTCGCGGAATATATATTTTCTCCCTTGTGATAATTACTTTGTTGCCATTATTTTTGGTTCTCTACAGAATTGTACAATCTATTTTCAAATATTTGTCACTAGATACTATTTATCTTCAAAATTTGACTACTCATCTTTTTAAAGAAAAAATATAAATAGTTAATAAGTATTACATATTAACAAAGTGTGTTGTCATGAAATTTTCGTAAATTATAATAAAACCATTTAAAATTTATTAATGGTCACAAGGATAATTATTTGAAATTAGAGGGATTATTTATTTTGTTTGTCATTGTGCATGACATTCACCTCACGATACTTCAGCAAATCCAGATGATTTCTACTTCTCTGAAAAGATATACTACATTACAATTGAGAATAAGCAAACAAAAACCAGGTCATGGATGACTTAGAACTGTTCTCGGACTGCAGTCTTTCCAATCTGAGTGACCAATTAATTAATCCAATGCTCTGAATTTGACATGCATTCACAAACAACTACCTTGACCAGGATAATGTAGCAGATCACATGAACTATTACCAGTTAACTATTCCCAGATCACTGATCTGATGGCACACTCTGACACTCACAACCACACAGAGCCACTCCACGGTCCTTTGACTCTATTATGTCCAAGCATACCTATCCTTTACTCCACAATCAAAGCCATGCAACGTACTACTTGCATTACTTTGACGGCATATAAACTGAGGATAGGATTGAAGCTAATCCGAAGCCCTAAATATCTCAAAAACTCTTCGAGGGAGATGTTAACTAATCACTGCATATGTCTGTCGTTGTTTCCTAGTCTGACAGTGATCCCCGTCCTATGAACTGCAGTTTGGAGCTATAGCAAGCATGCATTCCCAATGGATAAGATTGTCGCCATCTCCTTTTTCGTTTTTACTATGAAAGAGTGAGACCAAGTTGATCCGACTGGATATTAGTTGAACAAGTTTTAGTGCTGTTAAAACTTAAAACTACACCATGCTGTAGATTTCGAAGGAGGGGGCCAGTTGTCGGTGGAGCAGATCGCCGTTGAGAACCAGTAGTATTCATGAATTTTGCAAGGGAAAATGTATAACATTGCTATGAAGCATTTTTGTTGCGGTATTTGCTTTTTCTTGGATAGCTAGATAGCAATTAATACTCCCTCAGGTCATAAATATTTCTTAAGATTTGATAAAACTTTTAAAATTTTAAAGTACAAATTTGTAAAATCTAATAAGTTTATAATATTATGGTAGTACTTTTTAAGGATATATATATATATATCATTTTTAATCTAAGTATTTTCGAAATTATTGTTGGCCAAAGTTTTAAAATTTTAATCAAATTTTATTCTAATTTTTAAATATTTATGATCAAAGGAAGCATAGGCCAAGTAGGGTATAATGTGAAACTTCGATAAAAACAATATGTATAAACTAAAAGCCTGTATATAAAAGGAATCTAAAAGCCTGTATATAAAAGGAATCAGGGAGAGGGTAAGCGGAAGAATTTCTCGAGCATTCCAGCGGGGTGCAAGCTCTACCTAGGGCCCCTCTGATTTCACTGAGTTGCAATGATTCATAATCATGGTAAGATGCAGCAAGTAGCAATGCTTTATTAGACGTAAAGGTAACACCTCTCAGCTGGTAAAAGCGACCGCACGTATGTATCGATCTTGTGTTATGCTCGGCAACACTTGCAGAAACAGTATTTTGGAACAATGTACGGTTTGCATTATTGCATATATATATATATATATGCATGTTTTCTTTATATACTTTGATTAGAAATGAGACAAAGGCCTAGCTCATTTCTTCTTATTTACTGAATTATTGGCATGAATTACTTACTCTACGTTTCTGAAATGTGATTTTTTAATATAATCTTTTTCATTGTATTGCGTAGACCACTTCTTCTAAACTATTTATTAAGTTTATAATATATAATATTTAATTTATCCCTATAATTAAGTATAATTCATCAACTTTCATCACAAAGAATCAATTTATAATGCTAGATTACATTTTGCATGCATCTGACTGGGCAGAACAAAAGCTCACAAGAGACACATCTGATTGGATATATCTTGGCTTTTGTTAGAAATACATCACAGCTTTGAGAAAAGCTCACTAGATTCTAATGATGTAGTCAAAACAACTAGCACATATGGACTTGAGAAGCTGTGGGAACTGGGATGGTATGTGCAAAGCTCACAACTATGGATGCTTTCTTTATTAAAGCTCGTAGCCTAGTGATGAGCTAGCTAGGGCAAGTTGGCAATGAGCTGCATTTTGGATTATAAGACATTTCTAGGGGAATTTTAACAGCAGCTAGCTACCCAAACAGCTATAGCTCTATCACAAAAAAGAACTCCATCAACGCCCACTAGAAGTCTAGACTTTGTAATCCTAGATATATTTGACGGGAACACATATCGTAGTTTGAATCCTGATGTTATAATCTAGGTGACGATATGTACTACCTCCATCTAATAAGCATTTATAAATTGTTTAATAAATATTAAAGTTGAGAAGAAATAAAGTTTAGTGGCCCTCATTTAGTAAGAGATGATTGGGGTGAAAGGGTGGTTTAGGATAAGATGAAAAAAAAATGAATGTGATGTGGTTAATTTGACAAGTAGAAATATAGGAATGTTTATATTCTACGATAAAATTTAAATGCTTTAAATTGCTTACTTTCCATTATTACAATTACTGTCTCATTCCCATATTATAGCTACTTCTCTATATACTTCTTCATTTCAACCAGTCACAATCATATCTTATTTAACTTCTCTACTTACTTTCTTGTATTAAACAATCAAGGTCATTTCTCATTTAATTTCATCCCATTTATCTCTTTAAAAAGGAATAAAATATCTATAATATGGGCTGGAGGCAGTAGTTAGGTACCTATGTATTCGTACATGCTATTAATATTACATACGATTACAAAACCAGTATTGATATACTAGATATTATCTTAAATTATATATAAACAAACTAATAAACTTTTAGATATATTTTCACTAATAATGTTTAAAGTTTGAAGCAAATTAATTTAAGTTATTAATGGTTCCAAAATTTCAAATTAGTTGTTAAAATATGCACTTGGCTTCTAAATTATGTATATATACAATCCATCCTAATATATTATTTATTTATATTTTGTTTATAGGTATTTCTTCATTTAATAAATACAAAGTTGTAACAAGATTGGAGTCTCAATTTTACTTCTCTTTTGATAAAATTTTCCAAATTCTAAAATTATAGATGCAAAGTTATACTTTAGTTGGAGCCTCAGTTTCAACCTTATATGATTTAATGATTCTAATTTGGAATTTTAAAAAATATGAAGCTGCTCTCTTCTTGGAACCTTAATTTAGTATCTTATTAATTTATAAATTGAAAAATTTAAAGCTAATAGCTAGCAAGTTGTAAGTGAGATTAACTCAGAATTAATAAATACATAGTCATTTTACCATTTTAATTTCACTTATTTTTTTCAAAATTATTCAAAATTTGGAATTAATAGATATTTTCTCTGTTCTAATTTGATCAAATTTGAAGAAGTTTAACTAATTTGGTGTTGTAAATGTGCTTGCCGCCGAACCACGCGAGAGGGATGTCTGACCGGGCCAAACGGAGGTCTGACCGAGAAGAGACGGTGGCTCAGTCACGCGAAGGCTTGAGAGATCTGCTTAGCTCCAGTGCAGGTACTTAAACTTTGAGGTCTAAGAGCGTGCTAGTCAATTTGATCATATAATTGACAAACAGAGAGGATGAGACCCGCGAGCCGGTCAGCTGATGGGCCTATCCAGCTCACCTTATCGGCTAGGTGATAGTAGGAAAGACAACGCTCAAGTATCGGCTGGACAACCGATGGAAGCATGAGAGATAGATGTGTAGAATATACTAGAGGACCTATCGGCCAAAGAGCCGATGACGCTCTGTGGCATCCAAAGCGCGGAGCGGGGCCTGATCTATGTGAAGCCATATGGGTCAGTGACCGCGGTAACGGCGTCGTTAGGACTAGCCTCGATAGATCGGACCAAACCGAGATAGTATGAGGCCGTGGACTACCAACACGGAGACGACGGAGGCCTAGATTGAATGTGATGATGAGGGAGGAAAAGGCGATGTCATCGACTAACGGCTGAACATCCGATGTAGGCCTACACTTAAACCTATCAGCTGCTCGAGCCGATGAGGAACGAGACTAGTTAGATCTCGACATCGGCTACGTTAGATGTGAGTCCTAAAAGATCAAACTGAACCGAGACAGTACCAGGAAGTATCCGACGTGTCCAGATCGATCTCTAGTGGATCAATTGTTAGACGATACGTGAGACAAATGCGAGGCCTATGGTGAGGATAACTCATCAGCTACTCACTCCGACGAGACACCGCGTGAAGACCCGCTGGGGCGTCGGCTCGAGCCACCGCCGCCGATCTCGTAGATCGAGCCTAACCGATACAGCATGAGACCGTGGACGGAGGATGGAGATCGACACACTAGCGTGCCTTGTGCAGACGTGATACGGTACGCTCGATCCGACTAAGAGGTCGAATCTAACCGATGCAGTCTTAGACAAAGTAGAGCGTACGATGAGAAAACATCTCTAAAGATATGCGTGCATCAACTAGAAGGCCGATGCACTAGGCGTGACGTTCGATGGAAGTCTCTAAAGACGAGTGTATATCGGCTAAGGAGCCGATAAGCTAGGCGTGTTGCTCAAGATATAGATAACTCATCGGCTAACCACTTCGATAAAACACCGGACAGAGAGCTATAGGCCTACAGTTCAATCTACTATCGACAGCCTCATAGGTCGAACCTAACCGATGCAGCAAGGGATGGACGACGGTAGAGAGAGCTTGATAAACCAATAGATATTTCATGGACGTGATGCGGTACACTTGATCTATTTAAGAGGCCGATCCTAACCGATGCAGTCTTAGACAGAGCAAAATATACCGAGATAGTGGCGGGTCTTACCCCTTTATCAGAGATCGAACTTAACCAATGCAGCCCCACGTCGAGAGCTAGAGCCCGCCGGTAAAAACCTAGATGAGTTAGTGTGACAATGCACCGAAGTTATATTGATCAAGAGATGATTTACAGGCTTCTAGAGGATCTATATTTATACCTTGGTATTATAGAGTGACTCATTTGGATAGTATTCTATAATTGGAACGAATCCTTACTTGCTTCGTTTGATCCGCATCTTCACTGTAGCAATTGGACTCTTTTTTACTAAACCGATCGTCTTTCCAATCCATCTATGAGATTACCAAATTTTAGTGTTAACAAAATGCTGATATGTTTTTCTATAAATTTGATTAAACTTAAAATAAGTCTAAATTAGAATAAACCAGAAATGACTTATAATATAAAACAGTGGATATTGAGTTGCACTCACATTAAACATTAAGGTGAACTCTTCTCAGAATGTTAATTTGCTGAACCCTTGGTTCACCTATTTACATATTTGCAAAAACATGGTCCATGTAATTATAAAAAGACTAGATAATTTCCAGATATATGGAACCATATAAATTTAATAATTAAATTGGTTAACAAACTTAATTCATATCAAATTCTTCGTAAATGAGGGGAAGAAAAAATATACAAGTCAAAGTAACATGAAAAAATGCAAGTATAAAAAAAGGATGATGCATAGTATGATTTCTTTATGCTAGTTGGCTATGTAAATCGAACTATATCACAATTTTCTCGTAAAATTTCAATTTGGCGCCTTTTATATTGTTTGCCTCAGATGCACAGACAATCTGCTTGCACAATTGGGTCCTACAAAGTGTAATGTTGGGGTTTCTTTGACTTGATTCGAATATCTCAATGATGACAGACCATGTATTGGATATTATGTCTCATTGCCTAGTGGGTCTACTTGAATGTTCTTACTCCCAATTAAATCAAATTACTACTCTCTCTAACTATACTCCCTCTAGTCATGTATACCTTTGTTTTGGAGATTGACATGGCCTCCAAAATATAACCTTGAGCACTAATTTGATCTATTATAAATACTTATAAAATCTGCTGAAATTACACATACATCCTATATTGTATTATGAATGTATTCCCTCCATTTGAAGATGTAAGCCTTATTTTGAGTGGATGCGAAGATTGAGGGTGCAAAACCGACAAAAAGTGGACTAGAAATGACCATGTCAGGGGCATATTTATTTACGGATATATAAGGATGGTATTGCGTGTGTAGTGATATGTATGCGTATGCATCTACCGTATAATCAAAAAACTATGTTGCAATGGTAGAGGATACCTGACAATTAACTATTAGTAAATATATATGAAATAGAGTCAATAAATTCATACACAAGCCTTATATTTTGCAAAAGTATTTACAAATAAACAGATGGAGTAACTTTTGGGACAAATCTACAAACATGATTTACATTCATCTAACCTAAATACATAAAAAATATGTTTATATTCTAAGTATTAAAAGTTTAACTTGATACATGTCTAAAATAATATGTTTTCATGACCAAAGGGATCTAAAAATGGTAAATCATAATGGCCAAAACAAATTACTATCTTGTTGATACAAAATCACGCCTTTCTGTGTATGTAGTCCATACAAGCCAGCTCATCTTCTTAAAGTTTTAACCATTACTAACAAACAATTTTCATAGGCATCCTGTCATGTGGGGCCATGCATATGCAAGGAGAAGGTGCGCTCGAGACATGCGTAGAGCTGCAGATAGAGAGATTTAAGGTCTGAAATTTAGTAGCTCATTAGTGAGTGGTGGAGAGAAATCAGAGTAATTATTAGAGAGATTTAAGGAGCGAAATTTAGTATCTCATTAGTGAGTGGTGGAGAGAAATAAGAGGAGTAATTATTAGAGAACTTTAAGGAGTGACTGGCTATATAAGCCGCAGAGCTCCTCATCAGAATCAGGCAAGAATTTATCCAATTCCTCTCTTCTTCCTCCTCTAAACAGCTTAGGGTGCTGAGGGGTAAAACCTCGCCCCAACCACGGATCACTGCTACGAATTACGTAGCCAGGGTCCTGCTACCCTATCCCTTGATGCACTTGACAACCTAGTATTAGAGCTCAGGCGTTCCTTATCATCCCGCACCACCCCGTTGCTCAACCCTACCATGCCACCATCCCTAACCCCATCAGTAATGGCCACCATGGCCGAGCCTACCGCCGCTGCTACTGTTGCTGCTAATCTCGCCACCATCATCGCCAACCTCGCCAAGATGATCAAGACTCTGGCCGCCAAGGTGGATGTCCTCCAGCAGGCAGTACCGGCTGTTGCACCTGCTCCCTCCTTCTTCAACAAGGGATCAGGATCCGGCGAACACCACAACAATCAGCCATCACAATTCTAGAAATTGGACTTCCTGCGGTATGATGGCAAGTTTGATCCCCTCATCTTCATTAACCGCTGTGAGTCCTACTTCCACCAGCAGCGCATCAAGGAGGAGGAGAAGGTCTGGATGGCCTCGTACAATCTGGAGGATGGTGCCCAGATGTGGTACATTATGATCCCACAGGATGAGGGTATTCCCTCAAGGCGTCGATTCAAGGACCTGCTACATCTCCGCTACGGGCCACCTCTTCGTTCCAACCCCCTCGATGAGTAGGCAGCATGCAAGCACACAAGCACTGTCGAGGAGTACCTGATACGCCTCGATGTCCAGATCTTCATGATGTAGGATCAATCACCAGATAACTAGCTTCAAAGAAGCCGAGATAACTTGCTGCAAGCAGCGATAACTAGTGCAACCTGACAAATAAAACTCGAAGCCAACCACCGTGTCAATACGGCAACTTGAATCAAGGATTCGCCCAACCACACTCTCAAAGAAACCAACCAACACAGCCTACAATGAATCGAGGAGACCTCGAAGTGAGTAGGAGCACCAATTGGGAGCGGATGAAGCCACCGCTTCTGTAATTCCTACGAAAGAAGTCACAAGAGCAAAGGGGTAAAGATCAACTCTCAGGGGTTTGCTAGTGCACAGCTGAACAAAGTGGTCTATATTCTCAATATCATAATCTATGATTACAACGAGACTAGGAGGTATTTATATACTAGCAATAGCCCTACTAGTTAGGTGGAAACTCGAAAAGAAAATAACTAGTTCGACTATGTGAAAAGACCTCTTCAGAATGAGCTCCTAGAGAGTTTTCGCGTGGCTATTAGTCTTCTGCGCAATCTTCATAGTTTTAGAAATAACTCCACCTAGGAAAGTCCAAATGACGTACGGTTTATTGCGTTGAATTCTTGACTTGACACCCTTTCCAACCATGTATGCCATGCACCACGTAATATTATAGAATGGTACAGTTTAATATATAAACTTTAGCATCAGGCTGGCTGTTGACCTTCCGAGCAGTATACACTAAACGGTGGTCTGTGCCCAAATGGTAGCTCCAATCTAATCAAGGCTATACTCATTGGAAACTAGACTTGAAGAGCTTTCCAAAACATGCTCATAGACCACCATAGCTTCTGGGAATCAAAATATATGACTATTTCTTCTAGACGGTTCTATAGAGCTGAACTGGTTCGAGTGTAGTTCGTAGTCGGTAACTGGTCTGAAGTGGTCTGCAGCTGGTTGGAAGTCATCAACTTGTGTGTTCATGTCTTCCTACTTAGTGAACCTAACCATTAATAATGTACGCGACTTAGGTAGTATATAATTTTCATTAATATTAAAATAAATCTCACAAAGTAGCGCGTGCACCTCTTGTTGTAGCTTTTTGCTCGACTATGTGTAATCGGTCCATCAATTACTTGGACTGGTGTTGATGTAGGTGAGACCCGAGTTGGTGTAGCTTGAGTTGAGGGTTGCGACATCTTGCTTGATGGCATGGTCATATTATCCTCCCTCTCTTGAAAAGGAGTCGTCCTCGACTCTGAAGTATGTTCACTTGTGAATGGAGATAGGTCAGCAACATTGAAGGTGTTGCTCACGCCATAACTTGGTGGAAGATCTATCTTGTATGCATTATCATTGATCTTTGTAAGAACACGAAATGGATCATCCTCTCGTGGCATCAATTTGGATTTACGCTGATCTGGAAAGCGATCCTTGTGTAAGTGAATCCACACCAAGTCCCCTGGTTCAAACAACACTTTCTTCCGATGCTTGTTTATACTTGTAGCCTTGCGTACCGCCTTCTGCTCAATTGCTTCCTTAGTCTTCTCATGTATCTTCTTTATGTATGCAGCACACTTGGAGGCTTCCATGTTGGTTCTTTCCCTATTATAAGCAAAGTCCACATGAGGCAAGCAATCCTTCCAATCCTTCAAGTTCTTTTTCACCATGGTTCGCAGCAACATTGATAAGGTTCGATTCACCACTTCAGTTTGTCCGTCGGTTCGGGGATGACAAGTGGTAGAGAACAAGAGCTTGGTCCCAAGTTTTGCCCATAGCATTTTCCAAAAGTAGCTCACAAACTTGACATCACGATCCGACACTATGGTCCTGGGCATTCCATGTAGCCTCACAATTTCTCTGAAAAACAAATTAGCAAGGTGTGAAGCATCGTCGGTCTTATTGCAAGGGATAAAATGAGCCATCTTTGAAAATCTATCAACCACAACAAAAATTAAATCTTTTCCCCTCTGAATTCTAGACAATCCCAAAATAAAATCCATGCTTATATCTTCCCAAGGAGTATTTGGAGTAGGTAACGGAGTGTATAAACCATGAGGATTTAGTTTGGACTTAGCTTTCTGGCATGTGATGCATCGCTCCACAAATCTGATGACGTCTCTTCTCATCTTGGGCCAATAGAAATGATCACCGAGTAGCTCATATGTCTTCTTTTGTCCAAAATACCCTATTAATCCTCCTCCATGTGATTCCTGTAACAACAACAATCTAACCGAAGAATTTGGAACACAAAGTTTGTTAGCTCTAAACAAGATTCCATCATTGATGTGATATTTTTCCCAACCTTTTCTATCTTTACAATGGGCATATGGTTCTGAAAATTCAGGATCATTTTTGTACATATCTTTCAAATTTTCAAGACCCAAAACCTTTACCTCGAGTTGGTTCAGCAACACACTCTTCCGAGCCAATGCATCGGCAACAATATTGTCCTTACCTTTCTTATACTTCACAATGTATGGAAATATTTCGAAGAACTCAACCCATTTGGCATGACGTCGGTTTGATCTTTCAAGTACTTCAAAGCTTCATGATAGGAATGAATAACAAAATCCTTTGGCCATAAGTAGTGCTGCCATGTTTTAAGCACACGTACCAAAGCATACAATTCTTTGTCCTATACAGAATAATTCAGTTGAGCACCTCCCAATTTTTCACTAAAATATGCTACAGATTTTCCTTGTTGCATTAAAACTCCTTCTATCCCAATCCCACTAGCATCACATTCCACTTCAAAAGTTTTAGTGAAATCAGGAAGAACAAGTAGTGGTGCTTCAGTTAAATGTTTTTTTAATTTTTGAAAAACATTTTCTTGTGTGTTTCCCCATTTAAATTCAACTCCTTTCTTGATTAATTCATTTAAGGGAGCAGCGATGGTACTGAAATCTCGCACAAACCTTCTATAAAAACTAGCAAGGCCATGAAAACTTCTCACTTAACTTACATTTGTTGGAGTAGGCCAATCCTTGATGACTTTCACCTTGCTTTCATCCACTTCTATTCGTTTTCTTAAAACAACAAAGCCAAAAAACACAACATAGTATGTGCAAAAACTGCACTTCTCAAGATTAGCAAATAATTTCTCCTTTCTAAGCTTATCTAGGACTTATCGAATGTGACTCACATGCTCTTCAAAAGACTTGCTGTAAATTAAGATATCATCAAAGTAGACAACCACAAATTTCTCAATAAAAGCTCTCAAGACATGGTTCATTAATCTCATGAAAGTACTAGGAGCATTAGTCAAACCAAAAGGCATAACTAACCATTCATACAGCCCAAATTTTATTTTAAACGCAATTTTTCATTCATCTCCAGTTTTCATTCTTATTTGATGGTAACCACTTCTCAAATCAATTTTAGTAAATATTGTGGAGCCACTCAATTCATCAAGCATGTCATCTAAGCATGGAATAGGATGACGGTAGCAGATAGTGTTGCTATTTATAGCCCTACAATCAACACACATCCTCCAAGATCCATCTTTTTTAGTTACTAAGATCACAGGAACAGCGCAAGGACTTAAACTTTCACGAACAAAACCTTTGTCAAGAAGTTCTTGTACTTCATTTCTTCAGGGTTGGTTCGGTATGATGGTCGATTAGGTAGTGTAGCCCCTAGAATTAGATCAATTTGATGCTCAATCCCACGAATTGGAGGTAGTCCAGCCGGTGTTTCCTTTGGGAAAACATCTCCATAGTCTTGCAACAGATGAGATACAACACTAGGAAGAGAGGTGATGTCATTAACTGAAATTAAAATGTCTTTGCACACAAGTACAAAGAGCACTTGATTTGGGTTGTTCCTTACTCCTCTCATTTCAGATTTTATGACTAACATAACTAGATTTTCTCTCTCTCCTTTCTTTTTTTCTCTCACATTTGGCTTGTGGCTCTCACTCACCGAATTGTGGATGGCACTCAATTTCTTTTGCTCTTCTCCTCCATTACTTGCTGGACCAATTTCAGATTTCTTTTGTAAGTGCTCAGCCATGATTTGTTGAGGGGTCATGGGATTTGACATAAACTTCTTTCCCTTCAGATTTAGTGTATACTGATTTGTTCTCCCACAATGCTGAGTGTAACGGTCATATTGCCATGGTCTTCCAAGCAGCAAGTGACACACAGACATGGGTGCTACATCACACTCTACTGTGTCAACATATTCACCAATCATGAATGGAATTTTCATACGATGCCCAATCTTAATATCTCCCGAATCATTCAAACCATTGGATATGATATGGATGCGGATGTCGCTGTAGTTTCAGACCAAGCTTGTCAACCATTTCACGACTTGCAAGATTGTGGCAGCTCCCTCCATCTATGATCATCTTCACTACTTTGTCTTGCACCTTTGCACGTGTTTGAAATAAATTGTGCCGCTGTCCATTTTTAGCTTCTTTCATTTGAACACTCAAGATTTGAGCCACTACAAGAGCAGCCCCCTGCTCAAATTCACACCCTGTATGTTCCTTATCTTCATGGGCTTCTTCAACATACTCTTTTTCATCTTCTTCTTCACTAGCTGATTCATACTCTCCATTATCATTCACAATGATCACCCGATTGTTTGGGTACTCTCTACTTATATGTCCACGGTCTCCACACTTGAAACACTGAATTTCACTACTCTTAGCTGTAGAACCTACTGAAGTAGAGGTGGATGCCGCTGGTTTAGAGCTCAGGTTTGGGGCAGCAGTGTTCTTCCCACTAAAAACACTCTGAACATTAGAACGTGAGCCTCCAAACGAGTTTTTCGCTGATGAGGATGCAGTAGTGAACTTCGAGACTTGCTTGCTTCCCCCGGATATGTTCCTCATACCAAATGACAAGGACTTGCTGCTCTTAGCATCTTGCTATAATTGTCGTTCAGCTTTGGTTGCTTGATGTACCAAATCAATTAGATGACGGTACGGTTGAAACTCAATAATGCGCTAAATATTGCAATGCAAACTAGCCCTGAAATGTGCAATAGTTTGCTCTTCATCTTCATACACATTGGCTCTAATCATAGCCTTTTCCATCTCTTTATAATATTCCTCAACAGAGAAACTTGCTTGCTTCAGATTTTGTAATTTATCAAAAAGATCACGCCAATAGTGCTTCGGCACAAAACGTTTTCTCATTTCTTGCTTCATTTCATCCCAAGTTTCAATAGGATGTTCTCCATCTTCCTCAAGATCAGAGAGAAGTTGCTCCCACCAAATCAAAGCATATCCCTCAAACTCTAGAGATGCCATGGCTAATTTCTTCTCTTCGGAATAATTATGCAAGTGAAAGATCTTTTCCACTTTCAACTCCTAAGTGAAATAAGCTTCAGTATCAGATCCTCCATCAACTTTTGGTATGGTAAATTTTAGTTTACCAAACCTCTCCTCTCGGTTGCCTCCTCTACGAGCTCGGCGACCATATCGATATTGGGACTGATCATCATCATCCTCTTCAGATTCATCATGATCATCATTTCTTCGATTTTGACCTCTTCCTCTACCATGTGCGGCACCTCGCTTCCTCCTTCCTTGCTCTCTAGCTCTTCTAGCAGCAGCTCTTCCTTCACTTTCTTCTCTATCTTCACCGTGGTTGCTTGCACCATTACAAGGTGGACGGTGTTCTCTAATTTCAGCCAAGATGGCTTGAAGATCTTGTGTCAGCCGGTCTTATCTATCTTCTAGGCTTTGTTTGAGCTCATTAAATTGTGCAATAGTAACATATTCTTCTACCTCAGATTCACCCATCTTCCTGAAAGGTTAGCAAAATACAAGCAATATATTTGTATATGTCGACTGAAAAGTTTTTGGTGACTCACTCAACCTCACCTCTCTGACCAACCAAAGCTCTTATGAATTTCGTGCTTCGGATTACAAATAAAATGTGCGGTGGTAACCAAAAGTGATGGCGAGGCAAATACAAGATCAGAGAGTACCGATTGTGATTGTTTTTATGTGGAGCTTGGTGGGGAGTTGATACACAAGGAATGCAATCTGAATTCTAGTTGTTGTTAAGTTATGTAACAATCCAAACTAAAAGTTCTATGTCCAGTGCTAACCACAAGATATGATAGATATAAATAGATCACACACACGCAAAGAATTTTCAGAGTTGAGGCAAACAAAGGAGTATGATTGGGATGCAAGTGTTACGATCAAACCCAACCAAATTTTGCACCAAACACAAATAGCAGACTGGTTGTATAACTTGATATGATAAACTTCAGTACTTGTGCACTTCAACAAACTGAACTTCAGTTTTTCTTTCTCAACTTTTCTCAACTCTTTCTTTTATTTTTACTTTTCTTCTTTTTTTTGAGACACTTTTTTTTCTTTATAGAACTAAGAACAAAGATTAAAAATAACAGAAGCACACTTTATAAAAGAAACAAGACACAACCAAAAGCTATAACTTGATAGGATCAAAGTTTACACAAATGATGATAAAGGTTTCAGATTTTTTTTTGTGTGGAGATTTTCAGATATATGAGAGAGGCACAAAGGACACACGAAGGATAATACGATCAGCAACTAAACAAGACTCTAAAGGACTGAAACTTAAGAAAACTCACACGAATAACAGATTGAAACAAAGGGCTATGACAATTTTATGGCTTATAGTGGATAGGACGAACAAAATTATATGTAGCTATGGGTAAAGAATCCTACCGTGGTAACGAAAGCTCTGATACCAGATAATACGCCTCGATGTCCCGATCTTCATGACGTAGGATCAATCACCAGATAACTAGTTTCGAAGAAGCCGAGATAACTTGCTGTAAGTAGCGATAACTAGTGCAACCTGACGAATAAAACTCGAAGCCAACCACCGTCTCAATACGGCAACCTGAATCGAGAATTCGCCCAACCACACTCTCAAAGAAACCAACCAACACAGCCTACAATAAATCGAGGAGACCTCGAAGAGAGCAGGAGCACCAATTAGGAGCAGATGAAGCCGCCGCTTCTGTAATTCCTGCGAAGGAGGTCACAAGAGCAAAGGGGTAGAGATCAACTCTCAAGGGTTTGCTAGCGCACAGCTGAACAAAGTGGTCTATATTCTTAATATCATAATCTATGATTACAATGAGTGTAGGGGATATTTATACTAGCAACAGCCCTGCTAGGTAGGTGGAAACTCGAAAAGAAAATAACTAGTTTGACTATGTGAAAAGACGTTTTTAGAATGAGCTCCTGGAGAGTTTCCACGTGGCTGTTAGTCTTCTGCGTAATATTCATAGTTTTGGCAATAACTCCACCTAGGAAAGTCCAAATGATGCACGGTTTGTTGCGTTGGATTCTTGACTTGACACCCTTTCCAACCATGTATGCCATGCATCACGTAATATTATAGAATGGTACAATTTAATATATGAACTTTAGCATCAGGCTGGCTGTTGACCTTCCGAGCAATATACACTAAATGGTGGTCTGTGCCCAAATGGTAGCTCCAAACTGGTCGGGGCTATACTCATTGGAAACTAGACTTGAAGAGCTTTCCAAAATATGCTCATAGACCACCATAGCTTCTGGGAATCAAAATATATGACTGTTTCTTCTAGATGGTTCTGTAGAGCTGAACTGGTTCGAGTGTAGTTCGTAGTCGGCAACTGGTCTGAAGTGGTCTGCAGCTGGTCGGAAGTCATCTTCTTGTGTGTTCATGTCTTCCTCCTTAGTGAACCTAACCATTAATAATGTACGCGACTTAGGTAGTATATAATTCTCATTAATATTAAAATAAATCTCACAAAGTAGCGCGTGCACCCCTTGTTGTAGCTTTTTGCTCGAGTACGTGTAATCGGTCCATCAATTACTTGGACTAGTGTTGATGTAGGTGAGACCTGAGTTGGTGTAGCTTGAGTTGAGGGTTGTGACATCTTGCTTGATGGCGTGGTCATATCAGTACTAGGATCGCTTTCAAGTGCTCCTTCCTCGTGTGGGCTGCCTGGATGAGGTATAACGGGTCCAACTATTCACCACCGGTCATCAGCCCCCGCTTAGCTTCGACGTTGAGGTCCACAATCCTCAGAACCTCATCGGAGCCATGAGTCTGGCATGCAACCTCGAGCCGCAGGACTAGTACGCGTCGCATCTCAGCCAGGTTGAACAAGAGGAACGCCGACACCTTGGCCTCTGCTACAATTGCGACAAGAAATTCGGTCGTGGTCACAACCGCGTCTACAAGCGTTTGTTCCTGCTGGATAGCGCTGTGGAGGACGAGGAGGATGTTTTGGAGCCCTCCGAGGCTAGTGATGCTGAGGAGATCCCCCATTTCTCTCTCTAGGCCATCGCCGGCGTCCACCACAGTGACACTATGTAGATCCACATCAGGCTCAGCGACACATCCCTCATCGCGCTCCTCGACATGGGATCCACCCACAATTTCATCCCCAAGGCAGCGGCGCAGCATTCGGGGCTCCTATTACAGCATGGGCCCTACCGGACAGCCACGGTCGCCAACGGTGAGCGCGTCTCCTACCTCGGCGTCATCCGCCGAGCCACGTTCAGCGTCGACGGTGACGTGTTCTCTGCCGATCTCTTCATCCTGCCCCTTGCAGGTTATGATGTTGTCCTTGGCACACAGTGGCTTGTGACGCTGGCCCCATCATCTGGGATTTCAGCACCCACACCATGATGTTCTAGCAGCATGAACGCCAGGTCTACTAGCATGGGGTGGCGGGACCAGATGCTCTAGGGCTACACGCGACCACCACCAGTGACACTCTACTAGAGGAGCTCCTCCACTCCTTAGCTGACGTCTTCACTGAGCCGCATGGGCTGCCACCACAGCAAGGTCGCGACCACAGTATCGTCCTTCTTCCAAGGTCACAGCCCGTGGCCATCCGGCCATACCGGTACCCGGCGACACACAAGGACGAACTAGAGCGGTAGTGCACTACAATGCTAGACTAGGGGCTTATTCGCTGGAGTTTCTCGGCGTTCTCCTCCCCGGTCCTCCTCATCAAGAAGATGGATGGCTCACGGCGTTTCTGCGTTGACTATCACGCACTGAACACAATCACAGTAAAGGATGCCTTCCCCATCACGGTGATCGACGAGCTGCTCAACAAATTTCATGGCACCAAGTTTTTCACCAAGCTCGATCTGCATTCCGGCTACCACCAGGTCCACATGAGCCCTGACGACATCGCCAAGACAGCGTTCCGTACACATGATGGGCTCTATGAATTCTTGGTGATGCCATTTGGGCTATGCAACGCTCTGACGATGTTCCAGGCGCTGATGAACGAAGTTCTGCGCCCCTTTCTCTGCCAGTTCGTGCTCGTATTTTTTGATGGCATTCTCATCTACAGCTCTACCTAGGCGGATCACCTTCAGCACCTCTACGCTGTCCTCACCATACTACAGCAGCACCACCTCTTCGTCAAGCGCTCTAAGTGCGCTTTTGGGGTCGGCTCCATAGCCTACCTGGGGCACGTTATTAGCGAGACCGGCGTTGCCATTGATCTAGCCAAGGTGTAGGTGGTCCACGATTGGCCCCAGCCATGCTAGTGACGCGCGATGCGAGGCTTTCTTGGCTTAGCAGGCTACTACCACAAGTTCATCCATGACTACGGAGCCATTGCAGCCCCTCTCACAGTGCTCTTGAAGAAGGTGGTGTTCAGATGGAATGACAAGGCTGCAGTGGCATTCCAAGCCCTCAAGCTCGCAGTCACTTCAGCTCCGATACTAGCGCTACCGAACTTCGCCAAGCCCTTCATTGTCGAATGTGACACGCCCATGCACGGGTTCGAGGCGGTGCGGATCCAAGACAAGCACCCCATCGCCTTCTTCAGCCATCCCGACACACCATGCCACCGCCCTCGCCGCCTACGAACGAGAGTTGATCAGGCTCGTCCACGCCATCCATCATTGGCGCCCGTACCTCTGGGGTCGCTGCTTCCTAGTACGCATGAACCACTATAGCCTCAAATTCCTCCTCAACCAGCGCCTCACAACAATCCCGCAACATCATTGGGTCGAAAAGCTCCTCAGCTTCAACTTCGCCGTCGAATACAAGCCGGGCGCCACGAACATGGTGGCAGATGCCCTCTCACGCCATGACATCGAGGAGGGTGCTGTCTTGGCCATCTCTACACCATAGTTTGACTACATCGAGCGCCTTCACCATGCATAGGCCACTGACTCGGCCCTCGTTGCCATTCGGGGTGAGATCACCATGGGTGCACGCGTAGCACCATGGTCGCTGATCGATGGCATGGTGGCCTTCGATTCGCGCCTCTACGTACCACCATCATCGCCGCTGCTATAGGTGATCATGATAGTTGTGCACGACGACAGCCATGAAGGCATGCAGCGCACTCTGCAAAGTCTCTACCGTGACTTCCACTTCCCCAACATGCACTGACTGGTCCAGGACTTCATCCAGGCTTGCGCAACTGGCTTGTGCAACTTGACAGCGATACAAGTCAAATCATCTTCATCTAGCCAGCCTCCTCATGCCCCTTCTAGTACCGCAGGCTATTTGGACCGATATCGGTCTGGACTTTGTGGAGGCGCTGCCACGCGTGAGGGCAAGTTAGTGATCCTGACGGTGGTCGACCAGCAAGTACTGCCATTTCATCCTAATAGCCTACCCATAGACTGCAGAGTCACTGCCGCATGCCTTCTTCGCCGATATTGTACGCCTACACGGCATGCTGCGGTCCATGGTGTCGGACTGCGACGTGGTGTTCACCTCCACATTCTGGCATCAACTGATGCGCCTCATGGGCACCACACTTCACATGACGATGGCCTTCCACCCACAATCAGATGGCCAATCGAATGCGACCAATCGCGTCATCATCATGTACCTGCGCTGCTTCACAGGTGATCGTCCCCGCCAATGGCTCCGGTGGCTTCCATGGGCAGAGTACATCTACAGCATGGTCTACCAAACGTCGCTGTAGGACACACCATTTTGCGTGGTGTATGGCCGTGACCCGCCCACACTACGCTCCTATGAGCCGGGCAAGACACGCGTAGCTGCTGTTGCCAAGAACATGGTAGACTGCGATGAGTTTCTGGCGGACGTCTGCTACAGGCTGGACCAAGCCCAGGTAGTCCAGAAGAGGCACTACAACAAGCTACACCACCCAGTCTCCTATGAAATATGCGATTGGGTCCTTCTTCACCTCCGACACCGCCCTGCCACCTCCCTACCCTAGGTGCAAAAAGGGAAGCTCAAGCCTTGCTTCTTCGGGCCGTACCGCATCACTGAGCTCATCAATGAGATAGTTGTGCACGTCGACCTCCCCTAACACACCAGGCTGCATGACGTCTTCCATGTCGGCCTCCTCAACAAGTTTGTTGGCCATCCGCCAGCTGCCCCACCACCCCTTCCAGCCATCCACAATGGCGCAGCAGTTCCAGAACCGGAACATACAGTGCGTACCCGCTTGGCTCGCGGTGTCCTCTAGGTGCTCATTCACTGGCAGGGTGAAATGGCTGCCTTAGCATCTTGGGAAGATGTGGACTCCTTCCTCGACAATTACTCGATGTTCTAGCTCCAGGACGAGCTACTAGTTGAGGTGGGAGAGATGTCATGTGGGGACATGCATATGCAAGGAGAAAGCGCGGTCGAGACATGCGCAGAGCTACAAATAGAGAGATTTAAGGAGTGAAATTTAGTAACTCATTAGTGAGTGGTGGATAGAAATCAGAGGAGTAATTATTAGAGCGATTTAAGGAGTGAAATTTAGTAACTCATTAGTGAGTGGTGGAGAGAAATCAGAGGAGTAATTATTAGAGAGATTTAAGGAGTGACTGGCTATATAAGATGCAGGGCTCCTCATCAGAATCAAGCAAGAATTTACCCAATTCCTCTATTCTTACTCCTCTGAATAGCTAGGGCGCTGAGGCGTAAAACCTCGCCCCAACCACGGATCGCTGCTACAATTACATAGCCGGAGTCCTGCTACCCTATCCATTGATGCACTTGACACATCCCTTCACTATAAACCAACTCACCTGTCAAAGCCCACCTCAGAGGTGCCTCCCTAGGAGGATCGCCTATGAAAGTAGCGTTATTTTTATAGATAATGGTGGTAAGTTGTCTACTTCTGAAAATCACTCAGAAGTACAAAATATGGAAGCGATCTACTAGTAAGGAACCCATCGCCTATTCATCACACTATGTCCTTAGCTCCTTGCATAGTCCACTCCGTCTCCTCTCCCACCTCCTCCCCATATTCCTTCTCAATGGCACCAGGACCCACCAAATCCATCTTCGGTGGCCATGGGAGAGCTGAATCTAGTGTCAGTGACCTCAGGACCCTATAGATCCACCACGGCGAAGTTAAGGATGGTGGATTTTGCTATGGGGACAAGAATAGTAAATTTGGTGGTGTGGAGAATGTGGACGGTGGATCTAGCAGTGGGGAGGTCAGAGGCAGAAGAAGAGGCACCGATGGGCACGGGAGGGCCAGATTCAATGTGGACGACCTCATGAGGGTCGGATCCGACGTAGATAGCCATAGGAGGGGTAGGGAGCAGTGGATTCCTCACGTCCCAGCTAGGCCTCCTCGTCATCAACCACCAAGGCGACAAGCATGACTAAGCCTCCTCATCCTTGATCACCGTGGCGGCAAGCATGAATAGGCCTCCTAATCCTCAACCACCACGATGGCAAGTAGGGGTTACTAGATGTTGTGAATTTTAGGACAAATTTTTGCTAGGGGCTAGGCTTCCTAAATTTGAATTTTAAAAAAAATTATGTAAATTTGAGATTGAACTGCGATGAAATTGTTTGATTTGTGAAATGCTAGTTTGATATGTGGCCTAGAAGAGGCGAGGAGGTTTTCTTGTGAATGCGAATGTGAATTTTGGTTGATTTTAATTAATGTGAATTTTGGAGGAATTTTCTACTAGGAGCTAGGGTTTTTAGAATTTTTTATTTTTTTTACTAACAATCATTTTCACATGTGGTATTCTTAACGTGCCTGCCTACGAAAACAATTATCTCAAGCAAGCGCTACTTGCCTGTGATAATCAATCTTTGCATATGAGTGCCAAGCCACTTGAGAAAAGGAGTATTTTCACATATCCCTTCTCCTAGGCGGGCTAGCAAACCACCTACATGAACCCATTCCATCCGTACATAAAGACCGAATCTGTAATAACGAACCCGTGCAAAATTCTTACCTAGTGGATCAAATTGCAGGAATTTTTTTTATCTCACCCAATCAACTCGTAATACCCATCACCATACCCAACTGCAACAACAAAAGTCACTATCTTGTAGTGGAGAGATCTTGGCCACAATAGGTGTATCTAGTAGGCAGGTCAAAAGTCACTAAAGGTAATTATTTAAAGAGCATTAGTTTTCTACCATTGCAAAGATGCAAAATTAAAATAACATTCCGTTGCCAACTGTCATCCCAAGAGACCGAAGTTACTGAAATACCACCGCAACTCAGGTTTTCATATGTGTTTTTTGTTACCACTAATAAATGTCCATTTTACCCATGCATGCTGCATCATCTTCAGTATTACACGAGAAGAAAGAAGCGAAATCGCGAGGGATAGGGGTTGAGATTTTGAGAAGAAAGTAAAGAATATATAGCAGGAGATTGCCATGTGAGTCTACCACATTTAAGTGGGTGAAAGAGTGAGTGAAAAAGAAGGGCAAAATGTTGATTCCAACTGTACAACACCCTAGATGAAAATACTTGATAGAACGGTTGCTAATTTCTGATCGTTTGTGATAGAAATTTTTAACTTGAAATCTTTGAGATGGTACTTTTTAACTTGAAATTTCTTGGTAGGGTGCAATGTATTTTTTAAATTATCTTAATTAATTAAACTAAATATAGTTCTACATGTAGCTATAGTATATCCTTACCTATATTTATGTCCAATTACTACCGATATTTATTGGAAATTATTCTTTTCTAACATCTCTCTTGCGAGAAACCTCTTACAATTTTATACCCATGAACAGCGAGCCACTCGTGGTATTTTAATATTAAGATATATTGACACTACTACTTTTTCTAACGGCAGAAAACCGACAGGATAAGGAGAAAACCGTCAGGAGTACGCGAAAAAAGCTCTGACAGGATAAGGATGTCAGGAATAACGTCCTTTTGTGACGGGAAGCCGTAAGGACAACAATTCGTCGGTAGTAGGCCGTGAGGACAACCCTGATGGCAGTTCTTGTCTGCCGTGGTGTAAAGTCTGGTCACTGTGGCATTGTTGGGAAGCCGACAGGACTAACCGTGAGGGATTTATTCTGACGGCACTGCGTCAGGAACACCAAACAAAGTCCCTGAGATCTAGCCCACAGTTTGGTAGTAAGATTACAGTGCCAGCACCATTATGAAACTATTACTTTAACCTCACAGGTCATTTAGCCTCATTTAACAAATAGTATCAATATATCACACGGGTATTACATCTCACATTAACAAGTACATAGTCCTCAATCCATAAATAAATGGTATCAACTAGTTGCTACAGTACAAACATGACATTTCATATTCTACTATCAAAGTTCATAAATTTTAGAAGGACAAGCTAACTACATATAACACGCCTCTAGGATTTATTGCTTGGATTTCCATAGCTATTACAGTTTTCCTCCCACTGCCTTCGTTGAACAATAGTTGATTAGATGCTTCAAGGACATTCATCTTTTCCTTCATTATATTTTACCATCACTACAACAGATCCTCTCATTAGTGATATGCCTAAACCCCTACCTACGATAAAAAACATGTTGGTCAGTACTGAATGATCACTGGTAAAATATCCTACCTATGACGAGTGAACAACTCATTATTGGTTTCAATATTTATGATGGATGGCAGATATAGCCAATCATAGATAGGGTTCTCCTATGGTTCACTGTGGCTGGCCAACTTACCTACGACAGACCGTGTCTTATCCATTATGGATACACTATCTACGATGGACCAGGAAATACCACCAGTCACGGATATACTACCTGTGACGAGGTGTTAGTTACCACCCGTCACGGATGACCTATTTTGATAAAAAATTAAAATATTTTATTGGCTAAACTCGGGTAATTGCTGACCATACCCTTAAAAAATAGAAGAATTCACACAACATTCACATAGTATACATATATATACATTTCACATCCACATCTGCATCTATACAATTCATATAGCATTTATATTTACATAATTCACATTATCCATCATCAAGTTGAATATTTCTGGTTATATAACGAAGTTAATCGTGTGAGTGGATAATGTTTTGCTCTCAGATGGTGGGTTGAAGGGGTTTTAACGTCCAACCTCCTCGCCAAGTGGTGTGGGGTTGATAGAAACGTTATCTCTTACATCCACCACACCAGGCTGACAAGTTATTTCTAAACTAGAGAGGGTGGGGGAGGAGACGGTGGCACATCTATTCACCAGGATGCTCAGGGAGGACGGTGCTAGGGTTGGGGACGACGAGGAAGGCAGCACCGAGCTTTGAGAAGGTGGCACTGACATTAGGCAGGACATTGCTAGGCATGGGGAGGTGGTGCCAGGCTCGAGGAAGACAACGACAACTAAGGTTTACTGTTAGGGTGGAGAATATGAGTGCATAGACAAGTGTGGAGTACAAGATCTATGAAGACATGTGCGATCAATTTCTAGGGTTTACTACTATCTTTAACAGGCGGTAACTCTTGCCCCATTAGAAGTAGAAAAACATACCTGCGAAGGTTAGGATAGGTCATCATCTATAATGAGCTCAACACTCTAAACTAACACCAATGATCGGTGACAATTCCCAATAATCGGCTTGTTACGGATGAGCTCTTCCTATGATGGGTCATGGCATTCAGTCCAGCCTATAACGGGGCAAGTTGCCACATGTCGTAGGTAATTAACTTCATGACGGTCTGCTGGGCCCCATCATAGGTGGGCCTTCAACGATGTGCGGATTTGTAGCAATGGATGAGTGAGAAAACAACAATAATATTGAAGGACAATACATTTCAGTTTTTAGACCGATACAAAGCAAAATAATAAAAGGTCATTTGAGAAATAATTTTAAAGTCAGCCACATATTTGCTGACTTTTGCATATGACTTCTTAATATTGCAACTGACCAAGCAATTTTCAAACAAGCAGAGAAATCATGTTGAGGTGACCATGAAAAGAATGGGTACAATGTAAATATTAATCAGTCTTTCCAGTTTCAATTTATATATAGATGCAAAATATTTGTAATGACGAGCTTTGCGCTACATTAACTACTGCATGCTACTCATATTTCTAGTTAGCCCTTTTTTTACACCCATGTACTCTAATTACTAAATCTCCTACTGATCTACGATTTCCATACATCCTTATATCTCTAGCTAGCTGATAGCCCTTTACTTTTGAGAACATTTTCACCCTGTACTCATAGTTTACTCACTACTGATTTACATTTTCCATACATTCATAGATATTTGATGACTTCTGGATATGATTTCTGAGCATTGCAAGTGACCACTGCATGCAACTCATCTAGCTAACCATTTTCTTTTATGTCCATGTACTCTAATTACTCTAGTTTCTGATCCACACTTGCCATAAATCGAGAAATCTACTCATCTAGGTATCTAGTGTTTGGCAGCTACATTTTGTAATAACCTGCGCATACAAATCTAAAGCAAAATGTGGTAGGCAGCAGTGCAGCTTCTTTCTTTTGGATGCCATCAACACTCTAAATGAGTTATAACAAGTACAGCTGATCAAATATAGCACAGTCAACTCACCATGGATAGAGCACAAAATTGCAGCCTTCAAACCAAAGAAAACCAAAAATCAGCCCTAAAGAGCATTAACATGTTTATGAGCTTTTCAACAAAAAATTATCGTAATAGAAGAATGAATTAGGTAAAGTATATGTTTTCTCCCCAAAATCCTATAATATAATACTATAAAGAACAGATGATATAGTGAATGACTCAGCCTGTGCTATCCGCCCGCCGTGCTGCAAAAATCCTTAGGGATTACGTACTTAATTTGAAGCAAACAAAACAGGTTTTCTTTTTGGCTGAAAGTGGCAACTAGCGGGAAAAATCTATATACCCTCGACTTTAGCTTTACCTGAGGAAAGACATCCAAGCTGCTTGCCGACCAACATTGCCCACATGGAATTGCAGGTACCTCCGCCGTCACTCCATCAGTTGTCTGATGTCCTACCGTCCTACTCCTCTATTGACCACTCCACGCTTCCATTACTCCACCCTCATCAGTCACACAGCTATCGCTCAAAGCCAAAGCACCACTCAAAATGGAGCTATCAAGGAGGGGATGGCACTGCGATGGGGGATGGAGAGGCCAGATATAGCTGAGATTAATAGATCTAGGGATGCGTTAGGGGCATGCAGTGGACTAGAGCTAGATGGACATGCGGTGGTAGGCCGGAGCAGACCAAGGTGAAGGGGTCAATGTCGCTCAATAGGCAGAGTGGGGCAACGGACCATTAATTTGTGGAATACTAGGGGTGGGTGGTGGCGCTCAATTTGTGGCTCTCGATCTTAATAGGGGCAGCGCTCTATGGATGAAATCCTTAGTTATAACCAGGCAATACATAAATTTACACTTTTGCCCCTTAGTCCTCACAATGCACTAAAATCGACAGGACACAAACACCTTTTTCATCACAGAAACATCCTCCCATGAGTGTAGGTCATCTTGTCCTGAAAGACCATGTGGGGCGGCAGGATTAGTTTTTGTCGTTAGGGAAAGTCTGTTTTCTGGTAGTGCGGGTTAGCCTTGAAAAGTGTGTGCGAGAATCTGTGTTTGTAGTGTGTCTCACTAATAAACAAAGGAAAATGTAGTCAGAATTAATATATGGGGGTGAAAAATGAAAGAGAAAAAACTCGGGAAAAAGTCACTGCAAATGTACATTGATCAATATAAGAGTGGTTCCATGATTCCATCTTCAAATGGACCAGCACCTGGGACTGAACACGCACGTAAATTGACGTGCCAAGCAGATCAACATAGAGTTCCAATATCTTGATCATCTTGCATTGGCAGCATTAATAGAATAGAAGGAAAAGTGGCATAAAGAAACTAGCACGATGTGTTGGTTAGATCTCCTCTATAGTATGATCTACACTACCAAAAATAATTTTTACAGGTGAGGTAAAATGTTTTTATAGGAGATCAAATCTTGGACTAAAGAAGCTTGCTCAGGCTCGTGTTTTGCCACCTGAAAAAATACATTTTTTAGTGGCCAAACACACGCCACCTAAGACAATCATTGCCATCTTCCGTCTGATTATTACACTTGCGAGCCTAAAGGTCTATTTGCTCTAGCTTCTTCCTTCCCAAGACTCCATCATTTTAGGCCTCCTCTCCATTGGAGGAAAAAAAAGAAAATATCGGAGAAAAGCTTTTGATCTTAAATATTTTGATAGATTTTACTCTCTAAGACTGTGCATTATCTTTCTATTAGACATAGTTAGAGAGAGAAACCTAATTTTGTCTCTCTAGTTTTCATTCAAATAACATTACTCTTATATTTTTTTTCACAAGATTTCTTTGCAATTTGCTTGTTTTATAACCTTTAGTGTAAGAAGGAAATAAAAAGGTTGATTATTTAGAAAATGTTATATTTACATATTAAAAAAGTAATTTATAATTAAAATAAAGGAATTTTATTATTTAAATTATTTGCAAATTTTTATATTATATTGTGGTTTGTATTAACAGATAGAAACGGATATACGAAACATCAAGATTTCAATAGTCGTTTCTCAACGAGTTGTCTAAATTCAACGAAGCATGTTACGAGCAAGACAAAAAAAATATTTTTTCCATACTTAGACTTAAAAATAAGAAATCATGTCTCATTTGGTTTAGCACATGCTTGATGTGGGCCATACAATTTGGTCTAAACATGACGAGATAGTTAAAAGTAAAAGTAGCATCGTAGAACAACCTGATATCTATTTAAAGAATGGTATTCACAATTTCATTCATGATTGTTCTTCTGTTGTGATGGATAACGATAAACATACAATGATTGATGATATTAGTATCGAACTAGAGGAGATGCTACGGCATGCTGAAAATGAGAATCTGGATAGTTGCCCTTGTTGCGACGCAAGTTGGTATAAGATGGGTACCTAGTCTTTGAATAAGAAAGACGATTTGTCCGATTTCAAGAGAAAAATACCTACCATGGTGATATGGTACTTTCTAGTGAAAGATTGGCAGAAACATTTATTCTTAAATCCTATGGATGCCAAACTAATTTAATGGCATAAAGAAAAATGCTAAAAAGACGGAAAGTTTAGGCACCCTGCGGATGCACACTAATGAAAAAAAATGATGACAAGTATAAGGAATTTGCTAATGACCTAAGAAATATTAGGTTTACATTGAGTACTGATGGAAAGAACCCCTTTAGTGACCTTAGCAACACATAGTACTTGGCCAATACTTATGACCATGTACACCCTTCGTACATACCTCTATCAAAAGGCAAAAGTAAGTGTTGTTATCCATACATATACAAGGTCCGAGACAACCAGATAATGACATAGATGTCTTTCTTGTATCATTGATGGAAGAAATGGCAGATCTATAGAATAACGATTTATGAATGTAGGATGAATACATGCATGAGTACTTCACGCTAATTGCCATTATTTTCATTACTATCAATGACCTCACTACAATATTTTCTCTATCAGGACAAATAAAAGGGAAGGCTGGATGTTTGGTATGCATCAATGGAACTATCTACAAGTATCTCACATCATATAAAAAGTTAGTATACATATATCATCAATGGTTCTTAACCAAAGATCATAGATACCGCTCCATAGCAAGTCATTTTGACAAAATGATGGAGAAAGAGTGCAGAAACAAAAACTAAGATGGAGAAATTTATGTTTGAATTGATGAAAAAAGTGAAGATTGTATTTAGAAAGGCCAAGAAGAAGAAAACGAAGCATAAGAAAAGAACAAAGCGTATAGAGAACAGGAAGGAAAAAGAAGAACCGAAAGTACCCTTCAAGAAGCATTTGGTCTTCTTTAACTACTTACCATACTGGTGAGACTTAGATATTTGCCATGCCATCAATATTATTCACTTCAAGAATAATGTGTTTGACTGTACCATCAGTCTGTTACTGGACATACCGAATAAGACAAAGGATGGATGGATGTCACGTTACGATCTCGCAGAAATAGGATAAAGGAAGGGATTCACCCTACGGATGGACAGAACAAAAAAGTATACCTTTCTCTGACTAGCTTTACCTTAACAATGGAGGAGAAAATGTCATTATGCAAGTGCGTTTACGGGGTAAGAGTGTCCACTAGTTTCTCATCAAATTTCAAGAGACTAGTCTCTATGAAAGATTTGATGTTGTCAAGTTATAATTTACATGACTGCCATGTGATGCTAACTATATCCTCCCATCACAATTTGGTCAATCAAGGCATTACATTTATAGATGGTATTCACTAGAATGTATTACTTCTTTAATGTCATTTCATAGAAGGTTATAGACCCTGAAGAACTAGGTCATCTCAAACTATTCATTTCAAAGACGTTATGCCAACTTGAGATATGTTTGCCTCCCTCCTTTTTCGACATCATGGTGTATCTTATGGTTCATATTATTCTTTAGAAATGTGCACTTGGTCCTTTGTACTTGCATCAAATGTGTGCTTACGAACGTACTTGTCCATTCTTAAGGGCTATGTATGAAATTGTGCTCACCTAGAGGGCCCGATGATAGAGGGATACACCACCGAAGAAATCATTGAGTGTTGCATTGACTACTTAAAAGACACTCATGCAGTTGGTGTACTAATACCTAGAAATGAGGGTAGATTGTGTGGGAAGGGGGCTGTAAGCAAGACAAGATTTGTTGATGATGATTATAAAGTAGTTTGAGAAGCACATTTTTATGTCCTACAGTAGCTCGCAATAGTGGAGCTATATATCAAGCAACACCTAAACCAAATTAGATCACAAATATCGGACACTCAAATGATTGGATAATAAAGACGCACAAGCATCTCTTCGTTGAGTGGTTATGGGACCAAAACATACCCAATGGAGAAACCACAGAGGAAATCACTATGAAAAGGTTGTCATGTGGCCCATCAAGTGTGATCAACTCTTGACAAGTTTATGGCATTAATAGTTATACATTTTATACCAAAGCAAAAGATTAGAAGAATGTAGCCCAAAACAATGGCATTTGAGTAGAGGCAATTGACATACATGGATAGAAGAACACTTATTATAGAATAAAAAAGAAATGTAGGAGCTGGACTATGGGTTAAGTATGCAAATCCCATTATTTTAGTGTCAATTAGTGAAACACTGATAGGATGTGTTTGTCGACCACTTCAATCTAACAATTATTGACCTTACCAATGTGGTACACAAAAAAGACCCCTCGGTACTTGCTAATTGTGTTGCATAGGTTTTCTATGTAACCAACCCCATAGACAAGAAGGACGTTGCGATCTTCAAAAATCAAAAAATCGTATGAGTTGAAAATGTGGAATATGCCAAGGACTACAATCAGTACGACCAAATGCCACTATTTATAGATTTTCATACCAATATAAAGTTTTTAGAGGCAACCATGGATGAAAAAACACTCAAAGTCTATATGCGGTAACAATTTGTAATAGGATAATTTGTATGGACAGTGAAAATATGAAATTTGATCATTTATATGAATGTGTAAAATTTATGTTGATGGTGTGTGCTTTCTGCCCTCTAAATGCTCATTATATTTTTCCCTTTTAAAACCATTTTAGTGGGTAGCACACGGCCTCCCTAGCATGTGAAAATTTCCCCCCTAAAAGGTACGTGGGAACAAAAACATTTCTAAGTTCCATGCGTCGAATCATAGTATTGCGCTGCCAGGGTACTGAAATTCAAACCCCCTAGCCTCCACCGCCGTGCCACATGCTAACCTCTGCCCTTTAGCCTCTTTGCCACCACCGCTGCCCCCACACGGCATTGATCAATGCCATTGAGGCTCCTCATCCTCACGCGGACCACCTCCACAATCCTTAGCCTCGTCATCCCTACCGCCATCAGCATCATCACCCTCACCACTTAGCCTTATCGTCCTCGTCACCTTTGCCCACCCCTCTACCGCTACTTGGCCTCATCGCCCCTACTGCCCTCGGCCTCCTCTCCACCACCGCTCGGCCTCCCTTGCTCCAACCTTGAAGGGAACAATGTAATCACACTATTTCTATAAGGTTTATCTTTATGTTTAATTCCCTGCAAAAAAAATATTTTTATGTGGAATACATGCTTTTTTTTAACAAGTGTTATTTGTGTGATTGTGCTCTAATAGGTGTGGAATCCAATACTATATGTAGGAAGGGAAGGGGTTTGTTTTTGTTTCTTAACGGCTAGGTAGATTAGTTTTGCATTGGTATATATTGCTAATCACGTCTTTAAACATATACACAACAACATTTCCCAATTAGATTTGTTGAGTATTGTTTTTAAACCTTGCAACCTTATACGTGATTCACCAATTAATGTGTCACAAAATCTATCAATCAACTTGTTCCAGAGGGTGGGGGTCCTAAGCTTTACCTTGATCACATCATAGGGATTATAGGGTTAAATATTACATTTAATGGATGTATTATATTATGTACAAATAGTGGGATCCAGTTGAAAATTTATGTATTTTGATAATTAACTTAGAAATGACGGACACCACTCAAAGACTCAAATAGACCACAGAAGCATCATGATAGGAGACATTACTTACCTAGCCCACATCATCCAATGATAGCCTCCAAAGCGAAGGGTTGTATCACTCCCCTAGCGATCCACATCCTAGCCTCTATGGTGGAAGAAGGCCATGGACAATGCTGACTATGTTCCGGAGATAGTAAGTTCTTTGTGCACTCGACTTTGCCAAGTTCATTGTATGCATCTATTTTTATATAGCACCAATTATTCTATTTCATGCGTAGATCAACATTGCTCCACAAAGGTCCACGTGTTGCAGAGTTTCGTTAAAGTGGCAACAACAAGTCGAGGAAGTATTAGAAACTTTCTCTATCTTAGAGCCAGAAACAACTATTGTGCAAACAAGTCCTAAACACAAAGGGGAAGAATGGGACAAGACCAAGGTGATCGATCCTAAAGAGGCACACACCATGAACCACATCAATGCGAAGGGATATCCAACGGCCCCTATGAAGTGATTATTAAGTGGTAAAACCAATGCAGGGCCATTATCAAGGACTATGTCTCAATATTAATTAACGATTGGGAGCTAATTGCAGCTATGACCAAAAATTACCTATGGGATGAGTTGAATAAAAGAATTGTACTTCCTAAAGGAACCAAGAAAGATTCAAAGCTAGCCACCCTTCAAAACATGGCTAAGTCATGGTGTAATTGGAAGTTAAATCTCAACACAAAGTACGTGCAAAGGGGATTGACCCTAATGTTTGTGAAGATCATCACACCAGCCAGTGAGACCAGTTTGTGGTGAAGACAATCACACCAGAAAATATGGCACTGAGCAAGAAGATGGTGAAACTCACGAAGAAAAACAAGTTTCACCATCATCTAGACTTGGGTGGCTATGCTAGAAAGGCCGAGAAGTGGAAAAAGTTTGATGATGACTTGATAGCATAAGGGAAAGTCGTGCCAATGGAGAACTATAGCAAATGAAGTAAGAACTGGGTGCATGCACAAACTCCAAAGATCACTGACTCTAGTGATATTTTATTCCTAACTCTAGCCTCCAAGAAGATGCGAACAAAAGAAATCTGGCTCTTACAAGTCTGTAAGGTAAAGGGACTAGCTGACGGCCACATTGGGCAACCTCAAGCACGGTGACCGCATCCGTGGCATATCATCCAAGCTAAACCGAAGACAAGGGTTTGTACAAGACGCACCCATCTACAAGTAGCACAACTATTTCAAGGAGACACTAGAAGAAATAGTATGGATAATGGTGGCCCGAGAAATAGCGAGGTTTGCAGCAAGTGCCATTCCAGACCTATTTTCCTAAAAGCAATCCCAAATAGAGTGAGGCGATAGCTAGCTTTTACTGTAGTTGACGCAAACAAATTTGGTCATAGTCCCGATGAGCGTCAGATCTACTACCGCCCTAAAGCTTCCTGTCGACGACATATGAAAAGACACTCAATGCTCGCTTCATGTTCCCGTTGGAAGGGCAGGTTGAACAATAGAGGTTGCAAGAGGCAGAGCAATGTTGAGCCACATTTTTCAGTGCCAGCTAGTCCTAGATGATTATGTTGTTGTAGTGCTGAATGTAAATGAAGATCAAGCTATGTATGAGATTGATATTGCAACAAGAAAAGGTATCAAATATCTCATAGATGTAGTCGATCAAATTATTCTTTGCAATAGAAGTGATAGAGTCCTGACAACATTGGTGGAACCCTCAATGATGCTACAAGATCTAACTCCATGCCATCCATTGCCAACAATCCTCTCTTAGAGGTGGAAGACATGCTCTCTGTTGGCTAGCTCTCTTGTACTCCACCACGACAACATTTTCTCAAGACGCCAACACCTCCGTCTTCCCTAGCAAATCTTGCACTAGCTCTCATTGAAACAAGCATCTCTCAAGGTAAAAAAATTGGCTGCTCCACCAGAAGCCTCTTCGAAACCTCTATTGTCACACAAAATCAAACCCCATCTCCATATGGCAAAAGACAAGAATAAGGAGCACTGGATAGTAAAATCATTTTCAAGAAGAGAGAATTTAAGTACGGAGCCTGATGCATACAGGGAGCGGATAACCCAAGCTCTATCAAGATCGATAAGTATAGATCTAGGATTTGTTACCACCAATGAATACATGCCAGAGCAATTCGAGAATAGCGAATCATTCCTCCCATCTTAGATGCTCGAGCATGGTCTATTTCAGATTAGGAGATGGCATCAATGGTACATCAGAATCAATAGACTTGGCGTCTCCTATATTACAGATTGGGAACCGAAGGAACTCTATGTATTACAGAGTCAATCTCGTTCTCGTATAGTACATGTAAGTTAACATATATTGATCTTACTTTTATTAAATCATTTCCAATTCAGTAACTAATTGGAACCATTCTAAATTTTTTGGATACAGCATAGCATGGCAATAAAGTTGAATAAACCGATCGCCTACCTTAACTCGCTACAAATCTTAAGACTAGCACACACTATCAGCATAAAAGAGATTCCAATGTGTTGAAGAACAAAGTCTCAAAAGGAGAGATTGGAATATATTCAGAAACTACAACTAAGAAGAAGATGGATGTGGACGTCTACATAGGGCGTGTGCATATGGACAGAACATGCATAATGAACAATGGGTAAGTTTGATATTTAGCATAGTTGTTATACATAAATAAAAATTGCTAACATTAATTTCTATACAAAGGCTATTATATATGTTTTATGATATATCCTCGGTATTGTAAAGTTATTATGCTAGACCCAATTGATATCTTATAGAAATGCTATCATCATTTTATCAATGTTTTAGATTAGTAAGTCACCTTCGATACTTATTGACCCTGATCCTTAAAGCATATATATATATATATATATATATATTACTAACTAACTTTAATTTTTCTCTCTATTAGTGCTTTCAAGTACTACTATGCGAATGGCAAAGTGGTTGAGGCAAAGAGGGAAAAGTTCTTGGTGATAAACAACTAGCCAATACAATACAATACAATGACGCTCGAGGAGAGTCTCTAAAGACTGGTGCGTATTAGCCGAGGAGCCGATACGTTGGGTGTGACGCTCAACGTATAGATAACTCATCGGCTAACACTCTGATGAAACGCAATACAGAGATCTATAGGCCTAAAACTCAATCTACCATCGACAATCTCATAGGTCGAACCTAACCGATGTAGCATGGGACCGACGACGGTGGAGAGAGTTTGATAGGTCGATAGACCCTATATGGACGTGATGCGATACATCCGATCGGCCTAAGAGGTCAAACCTAAACAATGCAGCCTTAGACAAAGCGAGACATATCAGGATAGTGGTGGGACTTACCCCTTCGCTGGAGATCAAAATTAACCGATGTAACCTCACGTTGAGAGCTAGACCCTGCCGGTAGAAACCTAGATGAACTAGGGTGACAATGCGCCAAAGTAGTATTTATTGAAAGATGTGTTCATTCCTTTACAGGTTTTCGTGGGGTCTATATTTATACCCTGGTATTACAGAGTCCGACATGGTTACAACAACCATCAGCCGTTATCTCCTAAAAATATAAAAGAAAATATCTATAAGGAAATTAACTAAACTAACTAAACCTTCCTATATAAGATATGATTTATATAGATAAATATCCTGCCATGAGTGCTACGGCTCCTCCTCAAACTCGGTCGCATCTAAATAATCTTCTATTCTTAGACCAAATCTCTCGTTGCTTTATCCGATCGGCATCCTCCCTATAGCAACTGGACTCTTTTTTTACTTCAGCCGATCTTTTCCAACTTTTCCCCGGGCTTTTCAAATTTTGGCATTAACACATACCCCCCAATTTTGAAGTATGAAGGCTCATGCTTCAAAATTCTCTTCCTCAGGCCTCCAATGCTCTGAAATCTCCTCCTTTTCTGATAATCGGCTTTTGTAAGCCGATACCACATGTATCAGATGTGATAAACTATTGAACTCTTAGGAAGAAAATTTCCACCTGATATGACTTGACAACCCTTGGAAGGCCAAATCAGCTAACTGTTCATCGCTCAGAATAAGATTATAACATCGGCTTTTGATGTCCCAAAAACATTGAATGTACTCTAGAACTGACTCATTAGGTCTCTATCGAACCGATGTCAAATCTAATAGTCTCATTTCTTGAATCGCAGTAAAGAAATATTTATGAAATTGCTGTTCTAGATCGGTCCATCCCCTAATTGAGTTTGGTGGTAACGAAGAAAACCAGGTGAAAGCTGATCCAAAGAGGGACAATGTAAAGAAACGGACTCTGAGGGCTTCCTCGGCCGATGCTTCTCCATATTGGGCAAAAAATCGGCTAATGTGCTATGTTGTAGATATGTTGACTTGCCTTGAGAATTTGGAGAAATCTGATATCATGTATCGGCGAGGCAATGGAGCTATGTCAAACCATTCTAGATACGGGTGCCGATACATAATTGTTTGATCTTTAGGCTTGATAACAAATTGCTCTTTCACTGTGTCCACAATTCTGGCTAACCAATCTATCTCCCTTAGAATGTCTCTCTAATAATGTGGAGGAGGATATGGTACCCAATTCTGCCTGAGATACTCTCCATAATAAGTGTGTAAATCGGGATTGCCATCTGGGTAGACACATTGATATCCTCCACAATAATTACCCTAAAAGTATTCTGGAGGTATCTCCTGTCGTTGCCCCCCGAATCGATCTTATGTTGGTAGATATACATTTGCCGATAGGTCCCTCTTGTTCTTACAAGTTCCCTGAGATAACTCCGTCTCTATCGGCAAAGGTACATGATCTTGATCAGGCTCTTGAGCTGATAATTCTTGTATCATTTTCTTGATCAGATCTTATAGTGTATCCATCCATACTCCCGATGGATTACTGAATGCTTGATAAAATGCTTCATTGAACATCTCTTGCAACAGCTTGGGAGGATTCACAAGTGATGAATGGCCTGATTCTTTTATCAAAACACATTTTGGCAATTGTGCTTTTTGAATCGGCCCTTGTCTAGTCATACTGAACGACTTCAAACAAAGCTTCTGAAAGTTATCCACTTTCTGCTCTATGTGCTACCTTTGGTCTTTACTCAGATCTCTCATGGTTATTGGAATTATAATATCCTCATCGGCTCCTTCTTCGGACGAATGTACCTTGGCATCAACCTCTTCTCTAGACATATTGGCAACAAGATGCCCCGTGGGTTCATGAGTAAAAATTCTAACTTGTACTCAGGCAATTATACAGTCCTGCTAGTTGATGAATGGTCTTCAAGTTTCTCTAGCTGATGAATGAAACCCGGTCCAATCGGCTCATGAATGAAGATTTCTACCCCACCGACCGATGAATGAAGTACGAGTCCTATCAGCCGATGAATAAAATCTTCGATCCCACAGGCATGCCAAAAAGTATGTTCGTGCCGGATCTCGTGCGCCCAGCGTGAACACGTTGATGCCTGGCAGGTCTGCTTAGCTCTAGTGCAGGTCGGTCGACTTCTCTCCGTGGCTCGAGGTACGCGCACTAGGGCCCGTGAGGTTCGCTCGGCTACAACGCGATGGTGCGGGTACGGGCATGTCAGTCAATTTGACCTTGCAATTGACAAAGAGATGAGGCGAACGGGTCAGTCGGACGATGGGCCGATACGAGTCTTCGCTATCGGCTGGCCACCGATAGGATCGAGGTGATCATCGGCTGTGTCCGGATGGCTCCTGCTATCCGCTAGTCACCAATGGGGATCAGGACGCTACTCCATCGGCTGGGGAGCTGATGAAGGCATGGACAGATGTTGATGAAGGATATAATGGCTCCGTGTGTGGTGAAAGTGAGATTCTGATCCATCGACCGCAGAGCCGATGGAGGCACCGAAGGGTATTAAAATCAAAGCACGTAGGATCCCTCCTAGTAGTCAACGGAAGCTGTAGTGGTCGTTCATTGGTTGAAAAGCCGATGAATGCATATGTGAAGTGATAAGATATCGTATAAAAGACACACCGGCTGTAAAGCCGATGCCACTCTGGATATGGCAAGGGCGAAGCGAACCCATCAGCTAGCTGAGCCGATGAGAGGACGTCTCTCTAAAGACAAGCACGTATCAATTGGAAGGCTGATGCACTTGGCGTGATGCTCAAGAGGAGTCTCTGAAGACTGGTGCATATCGGCCGAGAAGCCGTTACACTGGGCGTGGCGCTCAACAAATAGATAACTCATCGGCTAACACTCCGATTAAACACTGTACAGAGACCTATATGCCTAAAGCTCAATCTACCATTGGCAACCTCGTAGCTCAAAACTAACCGATGCAGCACAGGACCAATGACGACGGAGAGAGCTTGATAGGTCGATAGACCCTGCACGAACGTGATGCGATACATCCGATCGGCCTAAGAAGTCGAACCTAAACGATGCAGCCTTAGACAGAGCGAGACATATCAGGATATTTGTGGGACTTACCCCTTTGCTAGAGATCGATGTTAACCGATGCAGCCCCACGTCGAGAGCCAGACTCCACCGATAGAAACCTAGATGAACTAGGGTGGCAATGTGCTGAAGTAGTATTTATTGAAAGATGTGTTCATTCCTTTACAAGTTTCCAAGGGGTCTATATTTATACCCTGGTATTACAGAGTCCGACGCGGTAACAACAACCATCGGTCGTTATCTCCTAAAAATATAAAAGAAAATATCTCTAAGTAAGTTAACTAAACTAAGCCTTCCTACATAAGATACGATTTATATAGATAAAATACCCTGCCTTGAGTGCCATGGCTCCTCCTCAAACTCGGTCACATCTAGATAATCTTCTATTCTTGGACCGAATCTCTCCTTGCTTTATCCGATCAGCTTTCTCCCTGTAGCAACCGGACTCTTCTTTTACTTCAGCCGATCTTTTCTAACCTTTCCCTGGGCTTTCCAAATTTTGGCATTAATAGCTGGGGAGCCGATGAAGACATGGACAGATGTCTACGAAGGATCTGATGGCTCCGGGTGTGGCGAAAGTGTGATCCTGATCCATCGGCCGTAGGGCCGATGGAGGCACCAAAGGGTATTAAAAGCAAAGTGCGCAGAATCCCTCCTAGTAGTCGACGAAAGCTGTAGCGGTCATTCATCCACTGGAAACCCAATGAAGGTATGTGTGAAGTGGCAAGGAATCGTATAAAAGACACACCAGCTGCAAAGCCGATGCCGCTCTAGATATGGCAAGGGCGAAGCAAACACATCGGCTAGCTGAGCTGATGAGAGGATGTCTCTCTAAAAATAGGCGTGCATCGACTGGAAGACCAATGCGCTTGGCGTGGCGCTTGAGAGGAATCTCTGAAGACTTGTGCGTATCGACCGAGGAGCCAATACGCTGGGCGTGGTGCTCAATGTATAGATAACTCATTGGCTAACACTCCGATGAAATACCATACAGAGACCTATAGGCCTAAAGCTCAATATACTGTCAGCAGCCTCGTAGGTTGAACCTAACCGATACAGTACGAGATTGACAATGGTGGAGAGAGCTTGATAGGCCGATAGACCCTACACGGACGTGATGCGATACATTCGATCAGCCTAACAGGTCGAACCTAACCAATACTATCTTAAACAGAGCAAGACATACCGAGATAGTGACGGGACTTACCCCTTTACCGGAGATCGAAATTAACCAATACAGCCCCACGTCGAGAGCCAGAACCCACCGGTAAAAATCTATATGAACTAGGGTGGCAATGTGCCGAAGTTGTATTGATCGAAGGATATGTTGATTTCGATACAGGTTTCCAAGGGTCTATATTTATACCCTAGCATTACAGAGTCCGACGCAGTTACAACAATCATCGGACGTTATCTCCTAAAAATATAAAAGGAAAATATCTCTAGGGAAGTTAACTAAACTAACTAAAGCTTCCTATATAAGATACGATTTACATAGACAAAATGCCCTGCCGTGATTTCCATGGCTCCTCCTCAGATTCAGTCTCATTTGGATAATCTTCTATTCTTGGACCAAATCCTTCCTTGCTTCCTGTAATCGGCTTCTTTCCTATAGCAATCGGACTCTTCTTTACTAAACTGATCGTCCTTCCCAACTTTCACTGCGCTTACCAAATTTTGGCGTTAACAACCTTCTCACCATTTTATGATATGCATCTGAGCTAATTCTCTCTCTAATACTCCTTGGCACACCCTCTTCTTTCATGCTTGAGGGATGGAGGTAATGGATGAATAAAGCAACCACGACGGGGGTATAACACTGAACTCTAGCAAACATATAGAATTAGGTCAGTAGAGTTAACTTTGGGAGAAAGGAGTGGCTCCAAGGGGAGCATGGCAATGGAGATTTAGTGTTGGGCAACTTAGCATCACCTTCGATATAGGAGGGGATCGAAGGTGTCTATAGGAAGAAAAAGAGTGGTGAATGCCTTGCTGGAGTAGTTCCCATTTGAACTTTGATGGGTTTCTCTGAATATATAGGAAGATATGTGATAATTAAGTAGGCAAATATTAGGTGAGAGAATCTTGCATAATGCATTCAAGAAGAGGTGGGGAGGTAGGGATCCGGTTAGTGACAAGCTTTCAAAATGGCCTTATTGAGCCCATCCACATTAAGAAACAGCTTGATAAAATGGTCAAATTAAACATAAAAAAATTCAAACTAAATTTTAAAAGTTCACTGGTTTTTGTTGGTAACCACTCGGTTATTGCTTTTATCGATGAAATAGCTGGGAGATAATATTCGGTGACCAGTTGTATTTATAAACCATGTGGACCTCGTTGACTTGGCACTAGTGAGGTGATACACAATAGCAGCTGAAGAGAAACTGAGCTAGCCAAGGAGAAAGTAGGGATAGGTTAGGGTTATGAACCATGTTAATGCACAAATTTTGAGCAATCTAATTCTTCCAAATATTACTTATAAAAAATTGTTGGAAAACCAGGCGGCCCAAGAATGCCTCGCCTACGCTAACCACTAAATGGGTTACTCGCTATGTAAGGAAAATGCATATGGCTATGGCTGTAAATAGAGAGATAAAAGACCAGCTTTGTACACTAGTTAAAAGAAGAGAATGAATGAATGAGAAATCGTGTCCCTCTTAAATCCATATTGTAGGTTGATAGGCACCGATAGCGGAGACCAATGTACTCCTGTGTTCTTGTTTTTCTTTGATGTGGATTATAGTGGCTAATTGTTTCAAAGTGGTTCTCTCTTTGTCCATAGTCCTCTCGTTATATATTCTCAGGGATACCATAATAGACAGAGAGAAATACTTATGACCTAAGACTTATTGATTCTTCATAAAGAGTTTAGGTATGATCAGTCCAATTCTATCAGAAGCACACTCCATGGCCCACACTCCACTATATGGTGGTGTATGTCGTACTCATCTGGAGGGGCCTATGGTGCAACATGCATCATACTAGTGGAGGGCGAAGGACTTCACGTGGTTCAACAAGACCTTTCCAACTACAATAGGCATGGGGGCCAACATCCATCTTGTCACACGGGTCCATCTATCAAGGTAGATATCCTTCTTGTTGTCTTGACTGTCATGGGCACACATGCATCGTACTAGTAGACGTATGTAAGCCTACCATATTAAATACGGTAGATGAAATAGTTTAACGCACTTAGGCCCTAAACTTTTATCACAAAGACTATGAGAGGAGCGTGCGAGTTCACCTAGCTTACACAGCATCGTACCCCCGTGGAGACCAGCCTGGTCTAGCCAGTTCTAAGTGAATGGCTTAGACAAATCAGCCTGGGCTAGGTAGCTTGGGAACTCAAGCACGGGCTATTTAGCTCACACCACGAGATGGGCATGAGCTCAAGGCTCTAAGGGCGAGACCCTAGGGGACGCGGACACCACCTAGAAATCTTTAGGCCTCTAGGGTAGGACTCATGGTTCCCACTTTACAAACAGTAGCCCTCAAGCCTAGCGTCAGACAGTATAATGGGATCTAGGGATGGGGCTCATCTTGTCAACGGCCTTCCCTTTTCGATAGGCCAACTAAATGGGAAAACTTCCCATCTCTTGACTTGATAGGGTGTATGGTGAGGCTAAATGGCATGTGTCGCTTTGCTTTCCCCTGTCGTGTCCACATGGCCCCCACTTTACATGAAATTCAAGGCATGCAGGAGAGTGTGGGGCCAACCACCGAGTTTTGCACACCAAGTTGTGGTTGCTCAAGGGTTCCCCAAAAAATTGGGGATGGTATCACATCTCTTCCTTTTCTTCTCCTTTGTCTTCTCAATAGAATCCCTACACTCATTTTCTCTGGCTACCTCTACCATCTCAACTTCTTTCATTGTTCCTACACTCTAGCACCCTCCCCCTTACCCACTTCACCAATAATCGTGGATAGAACCACATAGAGTATGTGGCTCACAGAGACTCGATACTACCACCCTGCCATGTCTCAACAAAGATTGACATGACTATAGTAAGGAGGATGGAGATCCCTGATGAGATAAGATGAGCTATAGTGATTTGGTTGGCCATGTTCCCTCCCCAAACCGAGGAGCTCGACGAGTTGGTGTTCTTCTTGTCCTTCATTGCAGCGGGGCTGGTGTTGCCCTTCTCCACCATCTTTATCTAGGTGCTAGAAGTTTTCAATATCCATTTGGTCCACCTCACCCCCAACTCTACAGTCACACTAGCCATCTTTGTGCACTAATGTCAGATTTTTGTTAGCATTATGCCCTTGGTCTCTTCTAGCACTTCTTCATGATGAGGTCATCTAGGAACAAGAGGCTTGAGACTGATGAACTATAGATATCGAGTTCTGGTAGTGTGAGTGCACTATTGACATGTGCATTCCCCACACACTAAAGAATAGGTAGGAGGAATGGCACTGAGACTAGGTGGTGAAGTTATTGTTTAAGGTTCTAGTGCTTGTCAGCAATAACTCTAATCTAGAATTCCCCTGAGATGACTTGGCACTTTTCAATAATGCAAATTGTGCGGCCATCCTAGCCAGGCTCCTAGCGTTCGAAGCACAGAGCCTAAAGCCTGAGTTGGTGCTACGTGTTCGAGAAGGGATTCACATCCACAATGAAGACACATCGGTGTAGTGCCATATGGCATCGCAAGAAGATGAGGGGAGCAAGGTTTCTCACCACCATCGGCCATAGAAGCACAACTTAGTGGACTGGTGCCAACCGATGTGAGGGTGAGCAATGACCTAGATCTAGTTAGGTCTAGCAACACCAGTGATTGAAAGAGGAGAGAAAAGTGACCGGCATCCCCAAGCTCGCCCCTACCTTCACCATAGCCGACACCATCCCCAATAGGAGTGCAAACACATGGCAAGGGGACACAAAAAGGGTCCTATCATGTTCACCGATCGGGCAAACACCACCCTACCAACAAAGAGGAGAAAGCATGCTCCTCAAAGTCCCAAGAGATCGGGGCCTCGGTGGTAGTTCAAGAGGCCATCCACCACATAAGTATTATCTTTCCTTTTCTTTCTTTTTCTCTTCTCTCCTTTTTTTTTGATATTGGTACCTTATTTTTCTAGCTTAGTCAAGGAGACCAAGGCTACCGGACTGGAGGCTAGGACCACTGAACCAGAGAGGGTAGTCATAGAAGAGGCCTCGTGACTAGGGCATGATTCGAGCCTAGGCAGGGGAAGGCCAAGCATGAACCGGATGCACCGATGACAAGGCAGAGGCCACGAGTAAGACATTGTCACCATGGTATAAGGGAATTCAACCACTGCAGCCAATGCCACTATGTTCGATAGGGCAGTGGCTAGAACGGGGTTTGCCAAAATCAAAGGCCCCATCATCTTGCCATTCCAAACTAACATCACCAACCAGAGAGGTCCCCAAGTATGTGGTGTAACTAGTTTTTGTGCCACCAACAACATGGCAAAATATGCTGGGTATCTCGCTAGCCTTAGGGTCATGGCAGGCCTTAGGGTCTGACATCTTCTAGTAAAATGTGACTCCTAGCTCCTCATCAACTAAGTATCGAAGGAGTACCAATGCTCGGACACCTAGATAGTTGTGTATGTTGACAAGGTATAGAAGATGAAGTGGCATTATTTACAACCTCAAGTCGAGGCATGTGCCTTGGAGAGACAACATGTTCGCCAACAAGCTATTCCGCATCGCGTCCTCGTAGGCTCCTATTCCACTTGGTAAATTTCAAGAAAATCTCACACAACCTTCTATCTTGATAGCCAATCGAGATGAAGAGGAAACATTACTCAAAGACAAGTGGATCTAGGTGACTACTTCAGTGGGAGATCATGTCAAGGAATTGTTGCCTGGCAAGCATGCTGTCCTTATCAGTAGTTATCAAGAACTCTGTTGGAAGGATGAAATCCTTAGGTTCCTGAAAGAAAATATCTTTCCTAAAGATGATGATGTCATTGAGCAAATCACGCACCAAGAAAAACACTACGTCTTGGCAGAAGAGTACCTCTACTGGTGTGGCATGAATAGTGTACTATTGAAATACATCACTTGGGAGGAAGGGAGTGGGCTACTTGCTGATATCCATAAGGGCGTGTGTGGTAGCCATGTATCCTTCTACACAAGCTCCATGCTAGTTCCATGCAAAAGCAAATATACCAATCAAAGCAAGCTCTACAAACTACTCCTTCCTTCCTTGTCGATGGCACCGAAGTTATACTACCATTCGAGCTCACATTTGGCTAGCCACGTGTTAAGCACTATAACAATGATGATTAAGACCAAATGAGGAGCGACGACATTGACTACTTAGAGTAGAGGTGCTAACCTGCTTCATTCTAAGCTGCAAGATGACAGCAAATCTTGAGGTACTATCATCAAAGCCACATCTATCCGTGATTACTATAGGTCAAGAATCTTGCGCTCTGTAGCATCCTCACATAGGACAAAAAGAACAAACTCTCCCACATGTGGGAGGGGCCTTGACTAGTGATGGGTCTCCCTTGCTAGGCTGCACGCTGTTGGGAATAGAGGATGGGACCCCACTTCCCAATCCCTAAAACTTTAAAGAGTAGCACAAATTTTATCCCTAAAAATTTTAAGTGGCTAAGCTCAAGCTAACTAGGACATTCTCCATCCATACGTAGGTCGGCTAGGGGCTACCACTTAGTAGCTACTCCACCATCATATAAATGTAATTTCATACGTGCAAATTTCTATTTTTTTTATCGGTTTTCTCTTATGAGATCTTTGTATGATAACCCATGTCCCTCTTTACCTCAGGCGCGTGGGTTTTAGATTAGGGTCGTGGGTGCTCACTATAACTTAGTAATCAAGAGCCTCTCAGTGGTGTTTGAACTAGCAGGCCGTGCCCTAGGCGTTGCCAAGTTCCGGGATTCTTGAGCCACCCTACTAACTCAAAGAGTTTGGATAACCTAGATCCCGGATGTGGACTACGGTGTACAGTTTGGTTAGTCATGTCGCTGGTACTACTAGAGCCTAGGAACCATGAGTTACCTAATCTCTCACTCCTAAGTCTATCCCGTCCCCACACAAGGTGAAGAATGAAACTATGAAGTTTATTTGCTAGGGAATAGACAACACTGCAATTTTTTTCTAAGCCATAGGCCATAAATGTCCGAGCTCGGTGTATGCATAGAGGCTGACACGTATCCCTATGATGTGTGACCTCTTTCTAAGCCCTAGACTCTAGCTAAAGCTTGCGAGTAGAAAAACCAAGCGACATTCCTAGGCTGCTATTAAAACTACAATATTTGTGGGTCATGGCCTCTACTACAAAAAAACTCCATCACTACATAACTCAATACCGACAAAAAATATAACTGCATTCAAGTTCATTTTGTACATAAATTATAGAATCTGGAAAAGAATATGAAGTAACAAAAAAGTAGATACAAGGATGTTGCATCAGTCCACACCCATGCTGCCAGTTAAGCTATCAATGACCATGTTGTCTTCATCATCGTCGATGGCCTCGAGTACATGCTCGAAGTAACTGTTGACCTCGGTGGTGACATCATGGATGGTGGCCTATGCTTCTTCACCCTCTCTATTCTAGAGGCGTTGACGTGGCGACTCCAAGTAGAAGATTGGGTCATGGTGGTGGTAGGTGGTGAGGATATACTCTACCACATTCCACGCTAGCCCACGCCCCTCTTAAGCCACTTTTGCCTAGGCAACCTAATGCAACCCCATGAGGCTCTTCGCAATATGGGAAAACCCAAGAGGGAAGTGCCTTAGAGAGTTGGAACCTTGCACATTGACAATGATGGGGTTGAGTCTGGCCCTTCTCACTATGCCCTGCAACTCTTCAAAAGAGCTCGGTGAGAGCCCTTCCCTTGGCGGTGCTGGTGGCAAGCAATGCCTACCCCGTTGATGATGTGGCTCCCTTTGATATGGCAGTCCGTTGATCAAGCTCAGCATCATCCCATGTCACATTATGCTCTTAGTTTTCAAGTGTGGACTCATAGGTGTTCGCCTCATTGGCATGAAGGTTAAGCTCTTTGATGTCCTCCGCCTCTTGGTTGCACTGTGCGTGGACGGCGATGTTGGCCTCTTAGAACACTAGCTCATGTTCCTTTGCCTTAACTTGCTTCTCATGCGTGGCAACTCAGAGCTTGAAGCTCGCACTCTGTGGCTAGCCATGTGATCTCCTCTGATCGTTCAACCACAGCCTCAACTTCCTCCAATGCAATGACAACCTCGATGCGCACCTCCTATAGGACCATCCGTTCCACCTTGATCCTTTCACATTCCACTTTGTTGGAGGCCTTGACCCTCTCAACTTGGGTCCTAAGCAACAAGAGGCCCTCCTCCAATTGGTCAAGTTCTGCCTTGAACACTTGGCGCTAGCGCTTGAGGTCTGCCATGTCTTCCATGGCCATCGTCTTAAGCTACACCACAATGGCCTTCACTGCACCTAGCATGTTGGGATAAAATCTATAGGATTGAAACACAAGAACAAAACGTACCAGAAGGAGGTAAATGGTAGGATTACCAAAAAATCAAATCTTTTTACAGAATAAAAAGAAAACCTCTAAACTGGATAAAGTTACAATGCACTACCATATACCGCCAATTTGATTGCATACCAGTCGCTAGTCCAATCACTGGGTTGTTGTCACTCTAACTGCCTTGATGTCACCGATCTGTCTACCGTCTTGCCACCGATCTAACTACTCACAAATAAAGAACACAACTCGACAAAACTATTGAACATATATCAACTTTATTACATTAAGATATATCTACAAAGTGCATACAAAGTAATCCTCTCTCTCTCTTAAATTAAACCCTAGCTTTTCTTTCTTACAAAAGTTATACACATAGGGCATCAACTCCCTCTACTTAGAGTCAAACCCTCAAATTCCAAGATCGACTAGGTGTAAAACTCATATTCCTAATAGAACTTAACCTCTCATATTCCAATCCTTTTAGAATTTTCTAATTTATTTATTTTTCTTTCCTTTTAGTCTCACTTCAAATTTATTTATGATTTCTTCAATGCTTGTATACACAACTTGTGAAGCCCATTATGAAATTCTCTAGCACGGTGTTGATCCACCATGTGTCACCTTATGCTCAAACTTCGTCGCCTGGTATTCTTAACTGTTCTAGACCTCAGCACTCTCTAAATCTAGTCACGATCCTACCATTGACAGATGTTGGCCCCAAGGCCTCTTGACTCTAGTCCAACTTTGTCACATTGTATCCTAACCATGCTAGACCTCTGCTCCTCCCTAAGCCTAGTCTTGGTTATCGCCATTGAATAAGGTTGACCTCAAATTACCTGCACACAAATAGACAAAGCAACCATTTTTTGCATAGATACCTGACCACATTAGTCACACACACTCACACAACACCATAAATATTTCCAAACTAATTTTCATTAATTAAATTATTTGTAAAGCCAATTGTTCATCATAAAATAATAATCAGAACAATCATTCAACAAGATCCCTAAACTAGCATGAGGGAGCCCTCAAAGTGCATGATTCAACATAAGGTCCATTGTCCAGTGTTGTCCTAAGTAAGGTAGATGGAGATGTGCTCTACCACAAAACTAGCCAAAATTTGGCTCTTTATGGCATGGCGGCTGACAAGTGCAAGTTGAACTCGGTGAGCTCAATTACCCACTTGACAACGCATCTCATACCCTTGTGATTATGGAGAATTTGACTAAAGCAGTATAAGGTTACTACCAAGATCTTATGAGCTTGGAAGTAGTGTTGTAGCTTTCTGGACATGATGAGGATGGCGTACAACATCTTCTTAGCCTGTAGGTGCTGGGTCTTGGTGTCGTCATAGCACCTCATTGATAAAATAGACCAGTTGCTGCTCAGAGCAAACCGGGTGTGCCCCGAAGTCAACTCTTGGGGCCTCAATTGAGTAGGGCTCGAAGGAAACCTAGGCACATCCACATGATCAGGCTTGGTAGCCTGCTCAGGGCCAGATGGGTGCTCAGGCTCAACTACGAGCCCACAAATGTCACCCCATCTTGACTCGTGGGAGAGATCGGACATGCCACTGTTTACATAGAGATCGGTCCAAGCGAGAGACACACCGGGAGGCATGTTCACTGATGGAGTTCCGATGCGATGCACCTACACATGCAAAGGACTCTGAGATCTGGCTCCAGTGTAGTTCCTTAAGCTCTTTGGTGTCTTCGGGTTGTTGGGATTTAGGGTGTGCTTGTCAATTTGACCTTTAATTGACAACAAAGGCAGATAAAGTTAGATCATTGAACCAATCAACCGATAGGTTGATACGAACTCCTGCTATCAGCTGGATGTGCCGATAGAGTAGAGATAGTCATCGGCTGTGAGTCTGATTCACTCCTGCTCTTGGCTGGTTGCTGATAGGGTTGTAGCATCTATACGTCAGCTAGAAAGGCGATGATGGCATAGGCAAATAGCAAGAAATAAAATAAAAGATACATTGGCTATAAATTTGATGACGCTCTAAATAAAATAGATGATAAGCAGTAAAAATCAAAATTCAGTCTTTCGAAGAGACGAGACCTAGTGACCACTGATGACCATACTGTTAGATCCAGCTTTGATAGATCGGACTGGACCGATATAGTATAAAGCTAAAGCTAATGACATTGAAACAGCGGAAGCTAGATCGGTCATGCTAACGGAAGGAATGGATAAAACCATCGCTAGATCATGATACCAACCCTATTAGACACAGACTTAATAGATCAGACCTAACCAAGACAGTATAAGGCTAGATCTAATAGAACCAGACCAATCACTAGCAAATTAATAATAGGCAATCCCTGTATATCGGCTGATAAGCCAATACATTAGGCACGAAACTCAGTGTGAAGGTAACTCATTGGCTGGCCACTCTGAGGAAACATCGTGTAAAGACCTACCAACTTAAGGCTCAATCTACTATCAGTAGTCTAGAAGGTCAAAACTAACCGATGTATCACGAGACTAATGAGGGTGAAAGGAGCTCGATAAGCCGATAGACCTCACGTGAACGTGATGTGATATATCCGATTGGACTAAGAGATTGGGCAAAACCGATGCAGCCTTAGATAGAGGAAATATACCAGCAGAATGATGAGACTTATCCCTTCATCGGAGTTTGGACCTAACAGATGTAACCCTGCATCGAGAGCCAGAACCCGTCGAAAAAAACCTAGATGAACTAGGGTGGCGATACGCTAAAATTGTATTGAACTCTGGAGATGATTTATAAGGCTCTACAAGGTTTATATTTATACGCTGAGGTTACACAAATATAGGATAAACTCTCCTAATGATAAAACAGAATCTATCTTAGAGATAAAAAGAAAATTATCTAACTTACTTATCTATAAGATATATTTTACAAAGATAAAAACCACCCTACGGTGACTTCCATAATTTCTTCTCAGATCTAGTCTCATTTGGATAAGTTTTCATCTATCAATCGGCCTCTTTCCATAGCCGATCGACTCTCTAATCCTTAATCAAATCTGCTTGCGGGCTTATCAATTTTTAGTGTTAACAGGCACATGGTAGGCTCAACTGGGACACCAGGCACTGCACAATGTCCAGGCTCTATCAAGAGATTGGAAACCACGGATTTCCTAGGCTCAGTCGGGAGCATGGACCCAACATTCTACTTAGGGCTCTCTATAGCATTACACTGGACAACGAGAGCTTCACTTACCACCTGAGGTGTGGCCTCAATGTAGAGAAGGAGCAGCTCCCCTTCACATGCCACGATGAGGATCAGCGATGATGGGAGATAACACTTCAAGTTATGTAACGCTTGCTTGGCCTCTGGGGTCTACTCGATACACCCCATCTACTTGAGCAACTTCAAGAAGGGGAGACCTCACTATCCAAGCTTTGATTTGAATCATTCCAAGGCAACCATGCACCTGGTAAGGCACTCCTTGTCCTTGTGGTGTGTTGAGGGTTACACATGCTCGATAGCGCATATCTTCCCCAATTGGCCTCGATCCCTCGATACAAAATAAGGAAACTAAGGATCTTGCCGACTAGAACCCCAAAGACATATTTCTTTAGGTAAAGCTTCATGCGCATGGTGAGGAGGTTGTCGAACATCTCTATGAGGTCACTAATGAGAGTGTCTCAATCTTGAGTCTTGATGACTATGTCATCAACGTAGGCCTTGACATTATAGCCTATCTGAGATTTCAAGGTGATGCACATCGCATGCTAGTACGAGGGACCAGTGTTCTTCAAACCAAAGGGCTTGCACACATAGTAATAACTCCCCTTTGGGGTTAAAAAAGGTGTTTTTTCCTAATCCTCTAGCCATATGGATTTGATGATATCCAGAGTAGGCATCTAAAAACACAAAAGGTCGCACCCTGTGGTGAAATCAACTGTCTGATCTATGTGAAGGAAAGGAAAATGATTTTTGGAGCATGCCTTCTTAAGGTTGGTGTAGTCGATGCACATCCTTAATTTGATATTTTCCATAGAGACAATGATAGGATTGGCAAGCCATTCTAGGTGAATGACCTCATGAATGAAGCCGGCTACAAGTAGCTTATCGACCTTCTCATGAATATAGAGTTGGCACACAGGTGCCTACCAACACTCTTTATGGCATACGAGTCGCACATTAGGGCAAACATTGAGATGGTGCTCAATTGCCTCCCTAGTTACCCTAAGCATATCTGATGATTGATAGGCAAAAACATTAGCATTAGCCTAAAGGAAGGCAACCAGTGTGCTTTCCAATTTTTAGTCCAGGTTACTTGATACGTCATGGGATCCCGATCTTCATGGCATAGTATCAATCACTAGATAACTAGCTATAAAATAGCTAGATAACTTGTTGCAACCAGTAATAACTAGTGCAACCTAGCAAATAAAACTCGAAGCCAACCACCATCTTTAATCGGCAACCTGAATCGAAGATTCGCCCAACCACACTCTCAAAAACCAACCAACATAGCTTACAATCAATCAAGAAGAATCTTGAAGGGAGTAATAGCACTAATTGGGAGTGGATTAAGCCGCCGTTTTTGTAATCCCGCAAAGGAAATCACAAGAGCAAAGTGGTAGAGATCACTCTCTCAATATTTGTTAGCACACGGCTGAACAAGGGGTTCTGTATTTCAATCATCAAAAGTCTTCAATTGCTATGAGGCAATGGGGTATTTATACTAAGAACATCCCTCCTAGATAGGTAAAAACACAAAATGAAAAAGATAAGTTAGACTATGTGAAAGGGTCTCTACGAAATGAGCTCTAAGTTGTTCCCGCGTGGTTGTTGGTCTTTTGCGCAGTCTTCAGTGTTTTGTTAATAACTCCACCTTGGAAAGTTCAAATGGCATGTAGTTGGTTACATTGGAAAGTTAACTTAATAAGCTTTCACACTATGTATATAATGTACCACGAAGTATTGTAGAATGGTACAGTTTTGCACAGGAACTTGAACATTAGGCTGACTATTGCTCTTCTATGTAGTCTTCAGTATTTTATCAATAACTCCACCTTGAAAAATCCAAATGATGAGCTGTTTATTGCATTGGAAATTTAACTTGATAAAATTTTACACCATGTGTAGCATGTACCACTAAGTATTGTAGAATGGTACAGTTTTGCATGGGAACTTGAACATCAGGCTGACTGTTGACCCTCCAACCAGTATGCACTAAAACTAGTCAGCTATCACAATAGAAACTCCAAACTAGTTGGCTCTAATTGCATTGAAAACTAGACTTAACAAGCTTTCCAACAAGTCCTCATAGGCCTTCATACCTTTTGGAAATCAAAAATTATGACTAATTCTTTCTGACGGTTTTGTCACGCTGGACGGGTTAGAGCATGGTCCTTCTCTGTAGTCTACTCCTGGTGTGTTCTTATCATCCTCCTTAGTGAATCTGAGCAATAGCAATGTGCATAACTTAGGCAGTATATAATTCTCATTAATATTAAAATGATTTTCAAAAAGTAGCTCGTTCACCTCTTGTTGTAGCTTTTTAGCTCGACTACATGTAATTGGTCCATCAAAGACTTGAGCCAGTGTAGCTTGAATTGGTTGTGACATATTGTTTGTTGGTGTGGTCGGCTTGTTTGTTGGCATGGTCAGTGTGATCATATCATCATTGCTAATCCTAATGGCCATAAACCCTCCTTCGTTGATGATGACTTCCTTGGTGGGGACGGCGTCCCCGATTGCTAATAGCAGCTTGGAGGATAGGTGGCCTGAGCTCTCTGCTCAAGGAGTTTCCTTTTCGCCAATGGAGTCGAGCTCATTGAATCATTGCTCCATGCAATGTAGCCAGGGATGGTGACTAGGCTGGTAGGCCCCGATATTTTCATGATCAGGTATGCATAATACACGACTGCTATGAACTTGTTGAGCGTGGGCCACCCCAATATCTCATTGTATGGGAGACATTGACTGGCAACATCATAGTCAACGATCTTTATCCTATAATACCCCCAGACTCCACATGTAATAGTCAACTCGATGTGTCTGAGAGGCATAGAATGGCCTAATGTGATGCCATGGTATGGCATAGACAACTTGAGGCAATGGAGTAGGATGTGGAGATTCTCAAACGCATCTAGGGAGAAGATGTGGAGGCCCTCACCCCCATTGATGAGGATACAGGTCACCTTGATGTTACCTTGATAGTCACCTTGAGGACGTAGGGAAGACCATCAATGCCAGTTGTCCGGAACCCGCAATGTTAGCAAGGTGGTCAGACTAATCGAACATGATTGTGGTGTCCAACCACTTGAGGCACTGGGTGGCCTTCAAGCTCAAGGTGGCCAACAAAGCTCCCATCACAGTGTCTTGACACTACGGCATGAGGGTTGGGCAAAGGTGTCACTGTACAAGGTCGCGATAGTGCACTCAGGCTCCTAAAACCCAAGGTCAGTAGGTTGAGCACCCTCAGTGCCATTGACCTCGACGCCGTGATCTTTTCGGTCCTTTTAGCAGTGCTCAACCAGCTCCTTAATCATGCGACACTACATGAGGTTGTGCCACTCAGTTTGATGGATCTCGCGGCATTTGTTCAGTGGAAGGGATTTCTTGTAGCCCTAGGTGTGAAGCAAGTTGCGTGGCCTATTGTCCGTCATGAGCACAAACTCCCTCATGGGAACCCTCCTCCTCCATCATCTTTTTCTTCTTCTTCCCATTGCCTAAACTGGAAGAGCCTGCATTGTCATCGTAGTCATGTCTAGGGCGAGGAAGATGCCACATGCAGACTTCCACCATTGTGGCACACTTGCTAGCCAACACGAAGAGCTCTATGGCAGTCTCAATCTTGTACATTGCAAGCTTCTCCTTGGTCCACTCATCGTGGATCCTACTTTGGAATGCCAAGATGATGGCATGCCCCAAGATCTATAGAATGGTATTGCGGACATGACTGAAATGCTGGATGAAATGTCTCAGTGTCTTGCCATTCCATTGCTTAACTTTGTAAAGATCAGACTCTATGCTAGGATGCTTGTAAGTGTCATAGAAATTAGCAACGAACTGATGGCATAGCTCATCCCATGGTGCAATGGAACCCTCCAATAGGTTCATGAGCCAAGAGCAGGCCAAACCTTTCAAGACCACATCAAAGTAGTTCACCATGGTTTGTTCATTGCCTCATGCCACCTAGACAACGATGGTGTAGATCTAGAGGAATTCTTCCCAATTGATGGAACCATTGTATTTCTCTAGGATTGCTACCTGGAACTTAGCCGACTAGCGAACCTGCCAAAGTTTATCGATGAAGGCCCTTCTCAATTGGTGTCCCATTCTAACCTAGGGCTAACAAGGATGGCTGAGTTACGCTCGAGTGCACCTAGGAGCAGCATTGAGACAACGCAGTGGTGGAGGACCAGGTGTGCTCTAACCATCCCCACTACAGTTGTCACTCCCTGGAGCTTCAGCCCTCGTAGTTGGTGTCCTATTTTGACCCGAGACTTATAGGCTCTACATATAGAGTTTAAGTATGATCAGACTAGTTTTGTCAGAAGTATGCTCTATGACCCCTACATCGATATATGGCAGTGCGCGTCGCACTCACCCGGTAGGGCCCGCTATGCAGCGAGTCAATTGGGCAAGTGGAGGACGAAGGATGTGGTGTGGTTCAACATGCCCCCTTGCTATAACGGGCATGAGGAACAACATTCGTCTTGTCACACGTGGCCCGTCAGTCAAAGTAAATATTTGTTTTATCGTTCTGGCTATCACGGATGCACACACGCCTTGCTTGTGTATGTAAGCCTATCACATTAAATTTGGAAATTAGAAAAGTTTGACGTACTCAGACCCTAGATTCATGCCACCAAAACCACGTGTGAAAGCGAGTTTAACTAGCTTACAAAGGGCCGTCCTCCTATAGAGATCAGCGTAGGGCAAGAGGCCTGAGCTAGCTTGAATAATACAGCCCGGATAGACTGGCCTAGGTTAGATAACTTAGTCACTCTAGCCTAGGCTATTTAGTTTGGAGCTCAAGATAAGCATGAGCCTAAAGCTTGGTACCGAGGATCCCAAGGTATTCACACAGGCCCACCTAGACTTTTTTAGTTCTTTAAGATGGAACTAATGATTTCTACTTTACAAGCCATTTCACCAGAAATATGTCTTGTTTATTTTGTAAGGTTGGGATCAGAATCTAATAATATTAAATAATATAATTAATATGATCATTCTCAAGCTCTGATTAATAATGACATAAAAAAATAGATTATTCGCTCATGTGTTGCATAGTGTACACGAAGCAAAGAGAGCTAGACACTCCAGTACTACCTCAAGGCCTTGGCCACCGCACTAGGCATTGTGGCAGGGCAAGCACCTCCTTGCCCAACACAGGTTCTGTTGGTCAACAAAGATGGGCCCACAACAAAAATAAGAAAAATAAAATTAGGCCTCTTCCTCCTCACTGTAAGATCGGTGTCAGGAACCTCGATCTGGTGACCTACTCCCTACACACTCGCATCGCTTGTTTGGCTCCCTGATGTCCATAGCTTCTGTGGTTTTTCTTGTTGCAATCGAGGAATCGTCACCTTTTCTGTTTCATTTCTTTCTTCGGTTCAAATCGAGTGATTTTTTTCTGCTGATTTCTCCTCCCCCATCGTCATCCATGGACTCCATCACATCCGTTGTCAAAGTCTTCAACCTAACATTCTACTTCTCAGCTCTTCACCATCAGACACCTGTGCCAACACGACACAGATGTTCGGTGGCTGATCTGTGACCCCCGCTTGTCAGATTGGTGGTGGTGACAGACTCATGTCCATCACCGCTAACAATTTTTAAGATTGTATAGAGTCTTGTTGTATCGGATTAATTGTTAAAGAAGTTCATGGGCGTGTCATTCATTCGCACATTTGGTGATAGACATTAGACGCACTGGATCGCTACTCTAGCCCAATTACCATCTTAAAGCTCCGTACACCCCATATAATATCTGCTTATCAGTTAGATTGTCCTGCGTTGAAGCGTGGCAATTAATTAATCACGGATCCTAATTAACGTAAGGCTAGCTGCAAGTGGGTTAATTAGGGCTACACATTAGGTCATGCATATCTCTTCCCCATATTCCGATGTCGATGTGCATCATCTATCTTAATTAGCTTTAACTAACAGTTTCTTTACATGTATTAGCTAATTAACTTCAACTTTTTATGCCTACGTGCTTAACTTAATTGCTGCCATTGTTTTGGTTTAATCACCAGCCCCAAGATCCAGTACTAGTGAGCATCAAATTATTCCGAATCATGCAGCCGGCTGCTGTTTGGTTAATTAATTTGCCGTCGAACACGGCCACATATATGTGTTTCATGGTAAAGCCAATGTATGGTGCTACTCATTTCTTGCCACCAGGTTTGATACATCGGTGACTGCAAAAATATTTATTAGCTAGCCGAGGGGTGTGTGATGTCACCTCGTTTTCCTGACCTAATTAACTTTGACGAACTTCAAAAATAATAGAAATTTTTAGCAGACTAGCTTGATATGAGAACTACACTTTAATCGGAGTCAAGATGAAGTTTCATAAAAAAAAAACTTTGGTCGAGAGACAATTAAACTAAAGAGCAGGACTTACTTTCTGAACGAAATTCATGAGATTTCGATATTTCGAGCTGGCAAAAAAGAGGATCTCAATTGAGCAATTCGAATAGTTTCAAAAGAAAATCAAATTTGAATTACGAAAAAAATGAAAAAAAAATCCTATTAACATTATGACATCTGTAGTACTAAGTGGCATAAAAGATTTTCAGGGAAAAAATGATATTCAATATTTTTGCATATTTTTCACACTTTCCTTTGTATTTCATAAATTTCCATCAATTTTTCCAACTTTGTATTGTTTATTCCGCATTTTCCAAACTTTCATTCCATATTTTTCTACATTTTCTAGATTTTTTTCTCATTTTTAACATTTGTTCTATTTCCAAGGTTTGGTCACGTGAACACGTACTCTAGCCTTGCTCCAAACCTTACTATGTCTTCATTGATTTCAAGTGCATGCTGAATGCCATTCGAGACCGGGTCCCCTTTATACCCACACAACTAAATGACTAATCATCATCCTAGATCTGCCTAAAAGCAGGCCGATTAGGTGCAAAAACGTGCAGGAGCTGCAGCCTTGCAGATGCAGGGATAAAAAGAAGAAAGTAAGCCATCACAAATCATTGACATTAACCATCACTTCGGTTAGGTCTAGGGTTTTGAAGTTAGGTTCTGCAGGCCACGTAAACAGCACCGGTTCAGTTCAGAAACCTACTAATCAGGAGTTCAGTTCAGATCAGCCTACTACTCAGTCGAAAAAAAAAAGGAAAAAGAAATGATGCTGTGCTATGAATAACATTGATAGATCCGTGAAGATAACATGAAAAATAGCCAGGGGGTCGAAAAGTAAGGTAGTGACAACGTCAAGCAATACTAAGAAAGGATTAGATGCAGCTCTCATCAGATTTGCCACTACTGTTACCTCCCTCATCATCGTGCTATCAGAATATCGCACTTGTTGACTAAGAATAAATCACAAAAGGAGATTTTTTTCCTGGAAAACAATGAAACAGCTTGTTGTTTCAGGTTAGTAAACAACAGTACAATGTTTAATACACGTAGCATCCTGTTTATTAGCATGAGAGTAACAGTTTCATGGCTGATTAATCATGTTTCCTCCCAGAAAGTTCCAGACAGGCTTCATGGATCATCTGGTACGTAAGCTCTGCAACGCCACAAAATGAACTTCAGCAACAGAAGAAGAAGAATTAGCATTTAATCCCAGTAAATGAAACCAGATCAGAGCACCGTCGCGCAAGAGCCAGCTTTTTCCAGCTACCAAAAACTGTATTTTCCGTGTAATTTTTTAGTGCCCAACAGTGTGGTCTGGAAAGTCTTCCCGGCACTTGATCTGGCCCATCCAGAGGAAAACGACGATCAACACGTCTTCTCAGGTCTGAACGCCAAAGAAACAGGCAATTAAAGGCGCAATAATCTGCCACTTGGAATGGATGGTCAATCAATTATGGGTCTGTAAAACACTGCTTGCTGCTGCTGGATGCTCCCCCTCATTCGTTTCGTTTATACTCGTAACGCTTATTAAAAAAATAATTTATAGATAAAACTATATATATATATATCATTAGCGAGTTAAAAGAAAAATAAACTTGATAAAAACACCCTCAAAATTAAATTTTAAATTTTAAATTTTAATGCTAAAAAGTTAAAGATGGGGCCATTAATTGCAGAGATACCCATCATAATGTTAGTAGTATAGTATTGCATTATTGCTGTGCTACTGCAACTGCACCGGCAAATACAGGTGTCACCCGACGATTCCGCTAGTTTTGGCAGCCGTTGGGAGTAGCAGCTCTAAAGAGTCCATGTCCATCGCTTTCGGAGCAAGGACTGCATTCTGCAAAACAAATACAGTAGACCGCCACTGAATAACAAATTCCTTTAAATTACGAGACGGAGGGAGAAGTAGATCTACAGAGTCCATGTCCATCGCTTTGGGAGCAAGGATTGCAATAACAAATTCCTTCCTTTAAATTATGAGACGGAGGGAGCAGTAGATCTAAAGAGTCCATGTCTATCGCTTTCGGAGCAAGGGCTCTGCATTCTACAAAAGAAATTGACCGCCACAGGGATGAGCGCCAGCGATCTGTCTCCGTCCATCTGTGGCACAACGAGAGGGCAGCGTGTTTCCCAGTGACCCGGTGGGATGTGAAATGCCATATCTTCCAATGGTTCCAGACCCTTTCCAGGTCAGGTGTAGCCATCGTTGATACATCACATCATCAACGCAGAAACGAACCAGCAGCCGGTCCTGCATCCATCTCCATTTTCACTTCGTTTTCTAGATGCTGCTATATCGGTACTCTCTGCAGTGATCTCCAAAGGAAGTTAAAAACTGGATGGTGAACCTCTTGTAACTGACTGTCTTTGTAAGAAAATGATCTTGATTCTGAAGTTTCTCAAGGTATCAAATTCTCGCAGCCTACAAAGCATATGGCAAAGCACAAACTTAATCGGCAGAATGAGAGAAGTCATCAGGGACGTACCATATACATGATTCTGCTAAGGGGAGAGGGAAGGAATCTAGTGCAGTGGCGTGCCTACCTAGAAAAACAAAAATCGTTGCCGTACCAAGAGCCTGTTCACTTTATTATTACTTTTAACCTTAACAAAACCACACCATTATCAATACAGCCCTACTAGATTTTATTAGACGTGAAACTTTCTACTCTCCAAACTCTTTCAAAATTTGATAAGACTTTAAACCAAACATCACCCAAATTTATATTACCTGACCAAAATTAATTTGATAATGATAAAATATGGCATTACCGAGCTTTGGTAAGGTTTTTAAAAAAATTGGTTCATAGCATAGATGGTGGTACTTCGAAGAAATTGCCGGAGCCTGTGGTATGGAGTGTGAAGTGGAAAAGTTCCCGTGGTATTTTTTGAATTTATCTTTTCATCTGTGCTATGAACTGATTTTTTTTCTTTTTTTAAGGGTATATGATGGACGACACACTTATGACACACACATGCGTTGGTAAGGTTTTATATTTTAGAAGTAAAGTTTTTTTTTAATAAAGTGGACAAGCCTAGATGTCCGCATCGAACTTGCCACGCTACTGTCATTCGGCATCGACACCCCTGCAGTGCACCATCTGTCCACGAGTTGTGCCACCTAGCTCATCAGGAATCAAGGAAGCCATCACTAAACAACAACGTAAGCAAGCTGTCTTTTAATGGTAATCAGCCAACCTTGCACCAAAACCAATAATGGTAAGAGAAACTATTTCCCTTTGCAGTGATAAAAATTTGCGAAAACGTACGGTTGACGAATAGCAGCTTAACAAGTAATCAGACTTTACGACAGTTATATAAATACACACGCACTACATTATTTCCTGCCTTAATCATTAAGTTCAACATGTATCAAAATATGCCTGCCAAATACTAAATTGTAACAACAGTTGTTTTTGTTAGCAAATCAAGGAACAGTCTCCCTGTAATTATGCAAATAACAAGGAACAACCATGGACATAACTCCTTCATTCTTGGGAGCATCATAACAAGTACAAAAAAAAAAAGCATAAGCAACAGTTTGATTATATTGCTCGTCGTTATCCTCACCAGTGTGCTTTTGACACAAAGATCTCTCCCAACATTATGTTCCCACTTCCCAACACCTGTATCAACTTTACCCACTTTATTCTTCACGTACTCATTTACATTCATCCCATATCAGTGGGCATGTGCTCCTACAGGCAACAAGGAATAATCGAAGAACAGAATTCTATACTTTAGAAAAGGATGATATCTAGTTTGTTGTCTCAAGGGATAGGGGATCACGATATATTTACTGCTAACAATAGAGCATGGTACCGAACAATCTAAGAGTGCCCCATAAGCCACATTTCAGTTAATTTGATGGATTGTTGCTGAAGACATTTATGATTTATCTGGTGCCAACTTCAACATAAAGCGGAAGACTTGATACTTAAGGGGCTTGGTAACCATCATATTATGTAAGTACAGGAAAGAAGCAATGATGTAAGAGACTGCTGACTTGTTGGAGTGCAATGAAGCTAACTAATATAAAATTCTCTCCACTAATAGATTTTGCAAGGTTCACTGGTTCCAGTAAACTACTATGCTTCACAACTTTTAACTTCAAACATAGATTTCTTGTGTATCATACATGCATTGCCCCCCAGACCGTTGCACAGCATTTACATTCAACATGATATTGGGAACTCAATGAAGATCAGTTACGGCAGGGTTGTACTTGATCTGTGAACTGTGGAACTGTGCAGTGCTCAATCTTTTCTCTTTTGTGAGGATGGTGTTGTATTGAGGCCAACATTATGGAAGGTTTTCTCATGGACTATGGATATGCTGGTCAAGAATACAGTGTGAATGATGATTCTCGTGCCAAATAATAGTTGAACTACCACTTTGCTAACAACAAGATGGGTGTTTCTTTTGGTGCAACAACCCTGCCTATGGGCCATAGATTTGTAATGCTATCATATAGGTCAAACATACCTCCTTTAAGCTTTTAGATTCAACTAGTTAGGTTCGAGCCAGAATATCAAGGATCATGATAGCATCATAAAAGTGCACTGAAGGGCTGTGTATGTATCTTCGTGTTGGCGACATCACTAGAACAGCATGAATTCAACATGGTAAGTGTTACAGAACCTAACTTGGGATTTGCTTAAAGAGTTGTATTAGCATACGGTGCTGTTTTCTTTAAGATAAATTTTGGTTCGGAAGGATTGAACTAATTCTGAAATATTATTTGTGTTATCCTTTTGTTATATTATTTCTAATCTAGATCACTGAGTTAAGAAAGCTTACAGTTAGAGCTGCTTGACTGCTTGAGATTTTTCAACAACAACAAAACAAAGTTTATAGAAATCAGTAGGTCCTTGAATTCAAAGAATTTCTTCATCTATTTTACATGTAGGTCAAATTTCTTGATATTTGATTTTTTTAATCCACCATAATTGAGATTGGTAACTAACCACAAGAAATTTGATTGTGCTGCAAACCGATGATTAAGCTGCACATCAAACCACAGTGGCCAAACTCACTATAACCCCCCATGTTAGTCCTACTGGATTTATCAACCCTATCTTGGGCAAACCCTGATCCAACATGTAACTTTGTTTTGCTTCAACATGTAACTTTTTTTTCCTAATTTGAAGTCATGAATGCTTACAAGGAAAATCACCCAATGATCACGGCGAAACACTCGTCAAACAACCACATGAAGGAAGCAAACAGTAATTGTGACAGCATCACTGAAACCAGAATGGAGTTGAATGGAATGCATGCTAAGTGCGACCAAAGATTCTCAAATAAAAGATATCGCCTCACTAAACTCAACGTCGCCACATGGTAAAACTAAGCCACCATTCCTGCGTCCGCGAAGTAATCTGCAGCAGTTGGGTGTGGTGGTGATGCCTGCAGTCGGCTCTACAATTCCCCGAGGAACAAAACAGCACGGAAAAGTTGCAGCCAGGAGGAGAAAGAGGATAGGCGCGCACCTTGCGAGCCGCGCCGGGTGGCGGCTCCGAGGGCGAGAGCGAAACCCTAATTTGTCCCTCCGTTGCCGCCGTGCCGTGCGGCGCCGCGCTAGCCGCGAGGGGAAGCAGTAGCCGGAGGAAGGAGGAGACTTGGATTGCCTCGCTCGTTGTCCGATGTGGGCTCACACGGAAGGCCTGGACCTAATACAGGCCCATCGAGCCCGTAGTAATCTCACCCAGGGGCCCATGTTACGTTGGCTTGAGTTTTGGTTAGTGAAATGCACAAATATTATTCTGAGCAAACTTTGTGAAAATCCTCATGTTAGTTGAAGATTTTCCTAACAAAAAACCATAGATTTTTCTATTTCTATTTTTCATTTTTCACATAACCATAATATGTAAGCATGGTCATACCTTCCGCCAAATCCAGTTAGATAAAAATAGGGTACTCTTGTTTTTCTATCCGGATGAGATATAGATAATTGTATGCGGACACATATTTGAGTTTTGGCTTGTAACATGCATCCAATTTTAATTTTTAGAATTAATTTAGAGATTAGAGACTATTTTCATTGTTTTGTTCACTTCAACCTAAACTCTTAACGCTAAAATTAGAAATCTTGCTCTAAATTTTTTTAGTTGTATTAGTATATGTTTTCTGCTTATAATTTGTAGAAAAAAATCTTCCAAGGAGATCCATAGGTACGGTGTTTCAGTTATTTTGGCTAGATAGGTTATATTCTTTGTGTCAGAACATCGGGTTGTTTATTTGTTGCTCTACGGATAATTCGTTCAGCCTAGCCTGTCAACGGCCCAACAAACACCTAATGGGCTAGTCACTACTCCCTTTATATCTCTAAGATGGCATTAGGCATTATTTATATTTAAATTTTAATTATTTTTTAAAAAAATCATACACACTTAAAATGATGTCATATAATTAAAAAGTGTGTTACATTCTAAATATAAATATAAGCATTAAACTTTTATCGTAGACTAACTATTTAAAATTACTAAAAATTAAAATTTAAAAAGTGATAGTCAATGGAACGGAGGGAGTACAAGCGCGTTCAGTCTGCTGTTTTTATGTCCTGCCACTCAGAGTGCATTCTCCGGATGCGAGGGATGGATACGGATGAAAGTGGTTCTATAATAATTATTTAAGAGGAAGAAGGAATGAATATATTAAGTATTATAAAGTTAATAATTTGGTTTTAAAAGTATTGGCACTTTTTTCGGTCAACATAAGACTCACATAAAATTTTGCAGTGGTGGTGTATAGGTTACCAACCATTTTAATCTTAATTTAAGGCAACTCGTTGATGTTTTATGACGTAAATTGATAAAAATAAATGAACTATAATATTAGATAAAACATAGAGTAGAAAATATTGATAAACAGAATGATTGGATTGATTGATAGGGAATTTTATTGAATTGACTATATCTTTTCCACGGATCTAAATCAACTTTGAGATGACTTAAAGATCGTAAACCCAAAAACCACAACTATATTGACTGGACTTAACTCAGGGCCGCACCCTCAGCCACTAGTTGTTGCTTGCCATTCTGGGACACAGAGGCGTATAGTAACTATAAAAAAATGAATCGGCTACAGTAATGTAGTTCAAACAATGGCGCTTAGTGTAATGTATTGAGGAATATTGTCGATATTGCTCATCAAATATGATAGTGTAGTGTAGCAAGGAATATAATTCGCTGATCGTGGATCGGATGATCTACACAAATCCTACTGGTTACTGCATTACACCATGCATCTCTGCTGTAGCAAGGGCGTGCTGCAGCTAGAAGCTCTATGTTAATGGGTAAAACATAGTAGGATTTTAATCCTATAAAAAAATTTCTAGAAAGCATTTGAAACAAATAGTTAAATTATATTTTTTTTAAAAAATCTATGAATCGATCAATCCTATAGAGATTTTAGAGTAAAATTACAATAACAGTAAAGTATGATATAGTTGACTTAATACTGATTATGATGTGCCGTGCCATACGAGGACATAAGACGTGCTATATTTAGATAACCGGTTTCTAATTTGTCCTTCCTTTTCTACCTCTCCCCTCATCATTTTTTGGTTTTTCATACATCTTTTCCGGTACACTTTATCCTGTCTTCTATTTGTGTAGATGCATGTTCGCAGGGCATCCATCTAAAATATAAGCTTACGTGATATCCTAATCACTCAAGATTAGCCATATTATATCTTTTGATGTTGGTCCGTATGTACTTAAACAACTTTATGTAGTAAAACGAGTATTTTACAGGTTGGTATACTATTAATATAATTTACTCTTTCTTCTTCATATGACACTAAATTCCTATTCCTATGCTCCTACATGTTAATTAAACAATATTTTTAGAATTTTTCTGTGTTTTTAATTCTAAGTAGAAATTCAGTTGGCATGATATTTTATTCCTATAATTTTTCTATTACTGTATTTTTCACAATCATAGTTTTAACGGGCCAATGCATAGAATCGCTGTTTGTACAGTGATTTGTGCTTAGCAGACATGCACAGGATTTCGAGTTTTCAACGGAACAAAGAACAGCAACAGTGCGGGGTTGACTGTGCCGTCAAAAACAGTGGCGCAATATCTCCCTGATCAAAACCATTGATTCAAAACTTAATGTTTCATGTCTGCCAACACGAATGCAAATTTGGGGAACACTACTAGGAAAACAAAATTTTTGCAAACAATTGGCACATGAACTTTCAATAATTCTCATTTTTGTCAATACTTTCTCTATATCGGCAAGCCCAAAAAAGAATGAACAAAAAGAATCTTCAGAAAAAATTCTACATTTAAATCACCATTTGTGTAATTAATTTTCACTATCAAACATGGCCGTGCGATCGTCTTCTTCGTGTGTAATTAATTCTACATGCTACTTCTTCAGGCCGCGCCATTACAGAGGGCGGCGCCGTTGCCGTTGCACAACAACGGCGGGGCCTTGACCATCTCGCCCTCAGCAAGCGGGACGTGCGGCTCCTCCTCGTCCTGCCCCGCCTTCTCGACGTCCTTGAGGCTGAGGAAGCACGGCTGGTTCGTCGAGCACAGCACCCTCGCCCACATCCTATCCGTGATCACCACCTTGTTCTGCTTCTCCGTGATCCTCTGCAATACAACATCAATCAATGGTGAGCCATTTCAGCTTGAAATTCATGGCGATTATGAGATTAAGAATGGAGGAAGAGGAGCTTACGTAGAAGGGGATGTAGGCGTGGCGGCCGTTGACGGGGGCGACGGTGAAGCCGGTGTAGCCGGCCATGGCGCCATGGATGGCACTGTGGGCGAGCAGCGAGCAGTAGACGTTGTCGGAGGCGTTGGAGGGGACGGCGCGGATCATGTAGGTCGGGTCGATGTACTTGAGGGTGATGGGGAAGTCGGCCTTCTTCTTGAAGTGGTCCTTGATCTTGGCGCACAGCCAGAGGCCGACGTCGAGGAGCACCTTGTTGCCGGAGGCGTCGTGGGTGTCGGCCAGGTGCATGCTCTTGGCGATCACGTCCTGGCCGGCGCCCTCGGCGACGACGATCACCATGTGGCCGTTGTCGCGGAGCCGCTTCTCGGCGAACTCGAGGAGGCCGCCCTTGCCGTCGAGGTAGAAGGGGGACTCCGGGATGAGGCAGCAGTCGACGTCGCGGCTGGCGAGGGTGGCGTACATTGCGATGAAGCCGGAGTTGCGACCCATGAGCTTGACGACGCCGACGCCGTTCTCGGCGCTCTCGGCCTCCACGTGGGCGGCGTTGATGGCGCGCTGGGCCTCCTCCACGGCGGTGTCGAACCCAAACGACTTGTCGATCACGGCTATGTCGTTGTCGATCGTCTTGGGGACGCCGACCACCGCGCACTTGAGCCCGCGCCGCTGCACCTCGCCGTGGATCGTCGCGGCCCCCTTCTGCGTGCCGTCGCCGCCGATGATGTACACCTGGTTGATCCCCCGGTCCTGGATGCTGTCCACGATCTTGGCCGTGTCCTGGCCGCCGCGGGAGGTGCCGAGCACCGTGCCACCGCGCTTGTGGATGTCGTTGACGGAGCGCGGGGTGAGCTCCACCGTGTTGCGCGCGTAGAACCCCTTGTACCCGCCCTCGATGCCGACGACGCTGCGCACGCCGTACATGTCGTGGAGACCGCAGACGAGCTCCCGGATGACGGTGTTCAGCCCCGGGCAGAGGCCGCCGCAGGTAACGATCGCCGCCGACACCTCGTCGGGCTGGAAGTACACCCGCTGCCGCGGCCCGGCCCGCCGGAAGTGCGTCCCGCGCGCGCTCTCCTTGTGCACTACGATCTTCTTCGCCACCGTGTCGTCGGCGTTCACGAAGTACTGCCTGAAATCAAACGATCGAACACCAAACCAAAATCAGAAACCCGCCGGAATCGGAGAAGAAGAAGAGAGGAGGAAGGTGTTAGGTGACTCACTTGACGACGGAGTAGGCGGGGTGGTTCTGGAGCGGGTTGGGGAAGCTGGGGAGGTTGGGGAGGTAGTCTGTGAGGTGGGGCACGTCCTCGAGGACGTACCCGCCGGAGCCGCCGGCGAGCTTCTTCTTGGGAGCACCAGCAACCTTAGCGGCGGCCTTCTTCACCGGTGCTGACGGCTCCAGCTTCAGGTCAAGAAGCTTCTTCTTCAGTGCCTTCGCTTCATCGGCTGCCGCTGTCGCCGGAACCGGAGCAGCAACAACGGTGGCGGCTTCCATCAATTGCAGCGGAGAGCAAATCAATCAATCAAAAAATCGATTGCGATTGCTTTTGGTGTGTGTGTTGGGGGGGGGGCGATTAAGGGAGAGTGAATTAATTCTTTGTGTAATCGGAATCAGGTTGGGTTCTTGGTGTGGGATGCGGTTAATCGGGCGGGGGAATTTATATTGCGCGCGAAGGCGAGGACGCGTGGAGCAAAAACGGCGGGCTCGCTCGGCTCGGACAACTCGGTGGTGTCGCGCGGAAGCGGGTTCGTTGGTGAGTGCGGCCGTGCGCGTGGGTTTTCTCAGCCATTGGATTCTCAGATTCCTTTTTCATTTTCTTTTTTTTTTCAAGGGAAGATTCCTTTCTGCTCACTGTTCTCTCCACGTCTTGTTATTTTCTACTCAACGCTCTAAACATGTTTCTTAAGCGAGGCATGACCGCATGACTACTCGGGTGAATTTTATTGTGGATTTCGCTTCAAAATTTTGTACCCTGATCTCGCTTTGTTTTGTTTATGGTATATGTTATTTTCTTACTCAATTTTTGATTTCTAAGACGTAAATTAGTCTGCATGTGTTCCTTGGGGCACGTTTTCTTTTTTATTTTTAGCTAGAACTAGGACAGAATCGAATGGGTGCTTGAAGGTTTTGGCTAGTTGTTTGATAATACAATATCCTTTCAAGTATATATATATATATATATATATATAGTCAATGTTTATAGATAAATAGTATTTCATTGCAAAGTATTCATAAACAGAGGTAATATTTACTTTGTCTTTAGTTAATGACAATAACAATATGCCTAACAAACATACGTTACTTTCTCTGTTTTTTAATTTAATTGTACGACATTGCTGATTTTTTATTATGGTAGTTCACTATTCATCCTATTAAAAAATTAATGTAAATATATAATTAAAAATATACTTATAAAGTTTTTTATAAAACAAAATAGTCAAACATAATATCTAAAAATCAACATATTTACATATTTAAAAATAGAAATGTTATTACTTGTTTTACACCACATTAATGATGTTTATGGGCAGTATAATAATCAACTGATTATAAATCAACTCATACTACTACTACATCCAGGAGTACTCTAAAAGTCTAGGGATCCTATTAGGCAGCTTTAGACAGCTGCTTGACGGAGCTTATCAACCGTAGTGAAACAAGACAATAATTAGTGCATAATCAATTATTATAAATTTAAAATATTTATTTTTTTAAAGAAACTTTTATACATAAAGCATTTGAAAAATAAATTGTTTAATAATTTGAAAACCAATACTTACTAAGTGGAGAAGCTGAATCAAACTGTACCCCACTGCGGTAAAAGAGTTTTGACTCGCAGTAAAGAACCGTGCAACGTTGACTCAGCTGCGTACCTACGAGAGAGAGAGGAAAGAGGCCATGGTGGGCCCTCCGATTGGGACAAAATGCTTCAGGTAGGACCCACATGGACCCGTCAGTCAATGAAAGACGCGTACAGCCATCGAAATGGAAGTTAGTTCATGAACGAAGCGGAACGCCCGAGAGAGTCATTGGAAGCCAAGGACTAAAATAAAATTCTTAGTCCAAAGGTGTTCTCGTAATTAACCTACTGGTCAATTTTGGAAAAAAAGAAAGAGAAAGAAAAAAAACTAGTGATATGTGTGCACGAGGAAAAGGTGAAATTATAAGGTGTGGCATATAATGAAATGACTCTCTTGCAGCCAAGTTATTAATTAATGCACCACTGCCTCATGACTTTGAGTTTATTGGGTGTAAAAAATACTAATGGTCAAGATCACCTCATCGAAATTTCCTACTAAAATTCTCTTTGATTTTTTATATTTGGTACCGTTGACTTCTAGACATGTGTTTAACTATTCATTTTATTTAATTTTTTTGGAAATATGAAAAAATAATTCATGTTTAAAGTTCTTTTGATAATAAAATAAAATAAATGATAATCACATATTTTTTTAATAAAACGAATAGTCATATAATTAAAACCCAATGACGTTAAATAATTATCAATTTCTCGCAAACAATAAAAATCTATAATCTCGATAAAACACTACTTACCTTATTTAATAGGATCAAAGATTAACATTAGAACATGTTAGCTTGAAGTACTCCTAATTAAGGAGCATAAAAGAAATCATTGAGGAAGCTTAGTTAATGTTTCACCCACCATAAGAGTTTTAGTGAGGTTAAATATTTCTTATTAATCTCCATCCATTTCAGTATAGAGAGTGCACTCGATGGGTATGTGTATAAGATGTCATATGTATAATGGTATATGCATGTGGGCGTCTTCCATGTAATTTGCAGAGTTTTTTTTTCACAAATTAGGCATAGTGATATCAACTTTGGTATCATAGCAAATTCGAAGGAAAGTTATGCCAAAATATAAAAATCTATCAGGAGCAATCAAGCATATGCTTTAATTGGAACCTCACGTAGAATGTACTTTGGAGTTTGAACATGAGACATACGACCTTCCCTAATTGAACCCTACATATTATTTCAAGCTATTCAATTCCCATGGCTTGTATTTGCATCTTTAGTATTCCCTTGGGCATGCCCATAGCCCATTGGATATCAGAAAATCCGAAGGACCCTAGAATGAGAAGAACCGGTTATTTGACTTACAAGAATCTCCATTCTTTGATACCATTGCGTCGTATGGCTTTCAGAGACAAAACCAAGAAGCAAAAAAACAATGGACGCCAAATTTGTTGGAGCTATGCAGTTCATAGTTTAACTAAGGAGAATATGCATATGTTTCTGTGTGGTTTCCGATGTATATACTCCAAAATTTTGTCTCCAATCAAAAGTACAGTTTATGAAACATAGTTTTTTTTCTGCAGAAGAGAATAAAAATACTGACACGATGACAGGAATCCATCTTTGGTTTGTATCAAGAACAAAAGAAATATACCAACTTGTTTTAGTTAATCAATCAATTAAGTTCATGATATGTCTTGTTGTGTTTATAAGCTATCGATCACTCGAATAGCGCTTATCAAGTCGGCAAGTCTATCCAGCCGACTGGCCTGGTCGGAGGACCTATCAACCTATCAACCTATGACACTTTGATGAAAGTGAGGTTTCTCCTGATTCCCGATAGAACATTTTTTTTAAGAGAAGAACGTTGTGGAAAATATAGAGAGAAAATTCTTATGTAAGGCCTTTGGAGCGTAAAGGAATTTTATTATATAGAGAAACTTTTGTCACGTTTGAAAGGATTTTTTTAATTACATAAAAGATACACACATACACACATCATTATATATATATATAGCATCATATTAATATATTTATAAATACATCGTCTAATACATACTTAAAAAATAAAAAACAGCTGCACATCTCTAGTCTTATTAAATTTCTGTTGAAACCTCATGTATGTAATATTCACGCATATTAGGATTAAAATCCTAATGGTAGCTTCCTCATGTTTGAAAGGATTTTAGTATGAGGTTTGACAATAAATTAATCTGAGTGTTCAAATTGCATCTTCTCTCCTTTTATCTTCGTTCTTCCTTTAGTAAGCAATTAATGCCTAACATCAAATTCATTTTTTTTTCATATGTGAAATTGAATCACCTGTTTTAAGCGATACTTGTTTTCTGTTGCCTCAGTTTGTTATGGATTATGGATTATTATGGACATGCTTTTCAAGCTTTTAAATGAAGTGATTTTTATGAAAGTCTTTTATATAAGATTTTTAGAATAATTTTTTTATAACTTTTTAACATTTATTTGTTTGTATTCATCCATTCAGAATAATCAAATAGGGTACTTCTCAATATGTGGAATCTGTTCCTCCATCGGTCTTATTTGATAGTGTTTGGACTCATTTATATATATAGTTAGTGTGCCCTACTTATCACCAATAGGGAACAAGTTGACATAGGGATTGTTATATCTAACGTTGTTCATAGGTGATGTGGAGATATTTGAAAATGGTTATATCGCATTATGAGTGTTCTTAAATACTAGCCAGTACTATACTACTTTAAGTACATTACTTTTATTAAAAACAGCTTGATTAATTTTTAGTTTTAATTATTAACACGTTTGTTTTCTACTAACAAAGTAGTATAAAAAAACTAATAATCCATGAAACTGTTTTTGAGTGCCTGCATTTAGACGAGACCAAATAATTTGTCGGCTGTACGCTGCCCTGCTGACCGTACGTAATGTAAATATCTGAATGTCTGATGCTTCGAGCTTGTCCTGGGTTTCTAATTAGCACCAGATTAACATTTCTATTCTAATTGGACGGCAGAATTAAGCCCTCACCAAGATAATAGTCACCGTTACTACAGTTTAACAGGTTATTATATATTAGCATGATGTTGACATTATGTTTTAGGTGTTGCCTCATATATATAGTCATTAGTAACCGTACCAACTCCAACTTCCCAGTGATAATTACTCATTTGATCTCTCCTTTTTCGCTAGAAAAGAAATGATCCGTCTAGAACTCACCAAAACAAGTTCTCTTTATTACATACAAGAACTACGGAAGAATGCCGCATTTCCACATCTTAACTCATTTGTTATTTTAATTTTTTAAAAGTTAAATGCACAAACAATACCATAATTAAGTACGATACAGATTGATAAATTATTTTGCATACTGTAAATTCAAAACAGAAAAACCCACATTTTATTATGACTTAGGATACATAATTCTAGTATTACAATCCTAAGTTTCACAAACCTCACCTCTATTTGAAGTGTAATGTATTATAATTCTATTTTGAACGATATTGTTCCTCGGTTATGCTAATGTAATCAAGCTATCTAAGGATGAGTTTTATGAAACTCTCTTAGTTCATAAAACTTTGGTTACGTGCTAGGAGTCAATTTTTGCAGTTTTATATAACTTGACTATAAAACTTGAGATTTTCTGAAATTTAATCTCTTTTAAACTACTCAAACATGTCAAAAGTTGATTGAAGGATTTATATAAATCAAGTCTAAGGCAAATATCTTAAGGATTGTAGGACATATTCTAGAAGACATTGGAGATTAGAAAAGAAATTTAATTATGAATTGTAAACTGTATCAAATATTGACTCTCTCTTTACAGAATTATCTTTCTTGTGCCATCAACACAAATGATTTCTAGAGGAAGTGATGCAATCGTTTTGGTTTTCTGTTTTCTTATGCTAGCCTGCGGCAAAATGAAGCCTTTTCCGTGAGAGAGCAAAGTTGCACTACAATTATTCCATTTCATAGACCTAAAATATAGCAGTAGATGTCAATTGCAAATTCATGTTCGTTATATGTCTCCCTTGTCCCTGCTTGCAACAAATGCCATTACTTGGAATATATGAGGGTTAAGTTATAAACTTGACTAATTTTTTTCTCCCTATGGTAAAAGTAGAGCTATTACCCTTTTTTATTTTTTTTCGTTACAGATTTGCTTACATTTTTATATCAGCTGATTACTATGTTTTTTAAATACAACTTATATATACGAATACTACGACGATCGAATAATGTTGCTGCTTAGTCGAGTCCTCCAAAGAAGCAAACCTTGCCTTGTTGAAGAGTATTTGATTGCTGATTGAAGAAACGTAAAAACGTCAGCGCTGTTTCCCATCTCAAAAGTTAGATAAGTGACCAAATACTTGTTATTTGTAATTTGTGGTGAAAGCAACATGTTAGTTAAGTATTCGAGGAGAAAAATCATAATTATATTTGTGATAGTCTTTTTATACTGCAGAAATTTAAGCAAAAATATTTTTGTTCTCCAAATTTCATCTGTTTAAGAAAACAAACATAATTCATCACATGCCAAAGGACATCCGTACGAAGCACCATGTCATATAATCTAGAAACAGAACAGCTAATTCTTCCAACCATTAGCTATAATCTAGAATCTGCTTGACCATAATCTTGACCACAACTTTCACATTTATTATTAATTGCTCATATTTTGTCAACTACATTAACTGACAATTCTTATTGTTATTTGGTAGGCATAGTCCTTCCTTCCGGTACAGCTTAAATCACAGTTTTTTACGACAATTTCCTTTAAAAATAGTTTTCACAATAATATACTTGAAAATATTATGAGAATATAAAACAATGTTTGCGATGAATAATTCTTTTTTCATTTAGGATTATTGAATAATCAGTCACCAGACAAAAGCAGCAAAGATTTCATTCCCCCTACGTCTGGCGATAAGCGTGCTCATGTATCAAAATTTCTTGTGGTACTTCGACCCGGAAGAGAGCAAACAAAATCATGAACACAACAATAAATATAATAAAGGATTCAGAGATCTAAAACCATGGGTCTCTCTCTGTAAACAAATTAAGCAGCTGCAGAAAAACGCCGGCGCATCGCCTACCAACCAACCGTCCAAACATTTGATCAGTTTATTGCAGATGCAAAGACCATATGCACTTGCTTTTGCCATTGCAGTTGTCTTCTTGAAAGCTGCAAAATGGTCACCTCAATCTACAGCTACCACCAACCTTGTCGCTTCCTTCCTCCTTTGATGTTTCTTTCTTCTGTCACCATCACATTCTCAGGGTCAAAGCTCTTCTGGACACATGACATGAACATGGAGTAGAGGAATTGCATGGACTGTCTGTCTGTGCTTTTCTTTCTGGAGGAAGATGGCATGTTTCTGCCGTCACAGTCTAGACGTTCCATGGTCCATAACTATGGGCCGGCTTCACCAGGTCAGGGAATTCAGCAGAGTTTGCTATGCGTGTGAAGCACTCTTAGGATATTCCAGATGTGTTGCTGTGGGATACTGCGAATGTTTAAATTGTTTTTAATTTTCTAAAACTTTCTCCATATACTTTTAGACATACTCTCTACTAAAATTTATTCTTTTGATATAAACCTTTTAGACACAGAGGTAATATCCTGTGTATGCTTAAATTATTTTTCAACTAAAACATTTTCAAAATACTTTTAAAAATAATTTGTACCAAAACTTATTCAACCTTTTAGACACCCGACCTAGACTTATATACTTTCAAGCAAAAAAACTGCCTTCTATCATGAATACTGGCACTACAGTAACTTGCTACACCATTATCCGTGATGTTGCAGCATTTGGGTTTATTCAAACAAATTAGTTACTGGTTTATTTTTAAAATTAGAGTATAAAGTTCATCTAAAAAATCGTATGCTTAACAATAATAGATTGAATATTGCTTGATCAGCATTTAGCAACAAGACAGAAGCATATAAATTGAGTCTACTTAATTCACTTTTTACACCAACCTGAATTCGTGACTCAAAACTCTAGCCGAAGTAATACCCGCGCAGTGCTTAACTATCTCCACCAATTTTAATTTCTCTTTGTATACACTATTTGAATGATCTTATTCTCCTTATATTCTCCTTATATTCTCATGACATATAATACCTATTAGAGATAACAAATTTAGAAAAATACTCGTTAGACCATTATAACGGATTTACATTATCGTCCTTCTCGTCCGATGATTTATCATACTCTGTATACTCGTTATTAGAATTTTCCTTATCTATTACGTCAATGATGGTGTTTTCTCTCTCCCTCATCTATCAATCATCTCGGTTCTCAATCTTCTTGTCCCTATTCTCGTCGTCTTTTTTTTTGTATTTTCTTCTTGGTGCTCTGACTTATTTCCCTCTATGATTTTACCATCACATCCTATCATACTTAAACCTTTTTTATCTTATACGGCCATTGAAAATAGTATTGTCTTTTTCGTACATTGATATAAGAATGCTAAGTGCTCAACCTAGTTCTAATTCATTCTCCACATACATCTCCAAATGGTAGTAGAATATACCAGTATCAATTTCTAGAAAAAAAACTTCAATTGCCTGGCACATAACGACATACATGGTTATTACGTTAACCTAGGGGTTGATTCGAAAAGCTTGCACTAACCAGTTACACACTACTAGAAAACTTCTCTCAGCTGACCTTTTAATACCCTTTATGGTTGAGCCGAGCTCTTATAGATCTATAATATATGGATAATACATAACATTTTTTCAACTATGATATAACCGAAATAACACATTATTTGACATATCTATGGTAAAATAGAGTTGAACTAAGTAAGAAATTAATCATCACATCTAGTATCGTATATTTGATATTTCAACACTGATAAGTCTTCAAACATTATGAATGAAACTATTTATTGATTTAGGAATGAAACTAACAAACCATAGATCTAGAAACAAAATTATTTATGGATCTAGAATAATACTATTTTTAACGCTAGATTTTCGTTAGCATGCAAACGAGATCGGCCGATGAAGAGAAGATTGATCGGCTCATAGAAGAAAGTTGATTGACACAGTGAAAGAGCCGATCGGATAGTTTGAAGACGGATTCGGTCCGGTTAAAGACAGAATGGACCGAGTCTAAGAAGGAGTTGTGAGAATCATAGTAGGGTGCTTTATCTATATATAATATATTATGTAGGCTAGGCAAATATAGTTAAATTTACAACTTCTTATAGATTAGTTTTTTTATATGTTCAGAAAATATTATCCATGGTTTGTTTGCAACCGTGTTGGACTCTTGTAAATTCGAAATATAAATATGAACCTCTTAAACCTATTGAGATATCAACAAGATCATATATAACACAACTTTCGCACATCGCCACCCTAGCTTATCTAGATTTTACTTCGACGGGTTCTGGCTCTCGACGCAGGTTGTATTGGTTAAGTTCGATCTCTGATAAAGGGGTAAGTCCCACTATTATCCTGATTCATTTACTCTGTCTAATGCTGTATCGGTTAGATCCAACCTCTTAGTACGATCAGACGTACCGCATCATGTTCGTGTGAGGCGCTTGTTGTTACATCGATCTCCCTTTGCCGTCCTTAGACTCGTGCTGCAACGGTTAGGTTCGACCTACGAGATCGGTGTCAGTGGATCGAGCTGTTGACCTGATGGGTTCTTGTGCGACGTTTTGTTGGAGTGAGTAGCCGATGAGTTATTATTACCACACACCTCATGCTTATATCTGTTTTACATCTTGTCCAATGATTAATCCGTTAGCGATATATCCGATCACATTGGATTTTGCCTGACACTGTCTCGGTTAGGTCTAATATATCAGGTTCGTGTCTGACAAGGTTGGTATTGAGATTTAGAGGGTTTCATTCCTCATCGAATTAAATAGTCGATGAGCTTAGATATAAGCCTGCATCGGATATTCGGCTAATAAGCAGCCAATAACCTCGTTCCGTCCTTTTTTGTCATTACATTCAGTTTAATCTCCATCGTCTCTATGTTGTTAACCTTGATCTTATACTGTTTCGATTCTGTCTAATCTATCGAGACTGATTCTAATGGTAACATTGTGGTGGTCACTGGTCTTCGTGACTTCGTGGGGGATCGAGATTAGCTCTTTGGCTGATAAGTCCTTTATTTTATTCAATGCACCTATCGCATATGGCTTTATCGATTTTTTAGCTGATGCTCATATCAGTACCTAGCCAATAGGGTGAGCCGTATTGGCCTATCAGTCGATTGGCTCGTAGATCTCATCCTCTATATTTTTGTTAATTGTAGAGTCAAATTTACTTACACGTTCTCGAAGCTCAAAGATTAAGGATTTGTACTAGAGCTATGTAGAACTCACAGACCTTCATATGACCAAGGCACTGCTTGCTCTGATCGAACCTTCGCCAGCTTGTTCATGACTTTGCCCGATCTAATCAACCTTTGCGAGATTTGACGACCAACAACTACATATACTATTTAATTTTATCACTAAGAGTAAATATTAAAAAGTGTATAAATCTTTTATATTCATACAAATCCATAAGCCAGTAGGGCATCGTTGCTTCCCTTCGCATCCCCTTAACCCTATCTTTTTTTTAGTTTTTTTTGAATAATATAGATTTTTAGACTGTTGTGAGGAGCTTTATAGGCAGTTGTCCAAAACCACCATAACAAAGGATTTTAAGGGAGCCACTTGTAAAGTTAATAGCTCTTTTCCCTCCCACGGACATGCTCGAAAATTTTACGAATGCCCCTAGAGGAAAAAAGCACTCAATTAGAGAGCTCTAAGGCAAATGTCTTTAAAAATGGTAGACCCCTCCTCTCTCAAATATCGTGCATGTGGACTCAAAACACCCTTGGCTAGTGTGGCAAGAGACTACTTATAAATTTTCTATCCTCTACCATCCCGCCATTTTACCATTTCTCATTTTTTTAAAAACTCTCTGTATTTTTGTAAAATTATATTTTTATAAATATTTTAATAAAAAAAATATATATAACATTCTTGCCTCACGACTCACGAGTGGGCTATTGGTCTCCAAAAATCTCTACAATTAGGGACAAGATAATAGGCTTTTAGGCCGAAAATTTTTGGTTGAATGGGCCGGATTTGTTATGTTCGGCCCGATTTTACTCTACACTTGAACCCGGCTCCCGGAGCGAAGCCTTTCCTCCCCTCTCCCCTCTCTCCTCCCCCAAAACCCTACCGCCGCCGCCGCCATGACGTCGTCGCCGGTGAGGCGGCGCGCTCCGGGTCCGCTGGCGCTGGGGCTGGAGTCCTCAGCGAACAAGATCGGCATCGGGGTCGTCTCCCTCTCGGGGGAGATACTCTCCAATCCGCGCCACACCTACGTCACCCCGCCGGGCCACGGCTTCCTTCCCAGGGAGACGGCGCACCACCACCTCGCCCACCTCCTCCCGCTCCTCCGCGCGGCGCTGGACGAGGCGGGTGTGTCCCCCTCCGACCTCGCATGCGTCTGCTACACCAAGGGCCCCGGGATGGGCGCGCCGCTCCAGGTCGCCGCCGCGGCGGCCCGCGCGCTCTCGCTCCTCTGGAGGAAGCCGCTCGTCGCCGTCAACCACTGCGTCGCGCACATCGAGATGGGCCGCGTGGTCACCGGCGCCATCGACCCCGTCGTTCTCTACGTCTCCGGTGGGAACACACAGGTCATCGCGTACAGCGAGGGGAGGTACAGGATCTTCGGCGAAACCATCGATATCGCAGTGGGGAACTGCCTCGACCGTTTCGCTAGGGTCCTTGAGCTTTCGAATGACCCTAGCCCTGGCTATAACATCGAGCAGGTAACATGTTCGATCAAATGCTGACATGATATTTCCCATCTTCCGTTTAACAGTATGTGCACTTTACTTTGATTTGATTTCTGCTATTGTGATTAAATTAATGTACCACTTTGATGGATCAGAAAATGAAATGATGGTTAATTGGTGATTGACATGGCCTAAATCGTAAAGTAGGAACAGGATGATTGAATGGTATGAATTGTCATTGAGGATTTCCATGGTTTGCGATGAGGTTTTCGTTGATCCTAGGCACGGGCTACAATTGAGAAGTTGACCTATTCGTTGAAATTGTAAAACTTTTCAACTCTAGGTGCCTAATAGGTTGCCTTATGAGCCCAGTGTTAAATAGGGCGGGATGGTGATGCCAAGAGTGATCATGTGGCAGTATTTGCCATTGTTCTATTCAGTCTATGGAATCACCTGTGCTCCTTCTCCTTTACACAAAGTAGCTGATGTGGGCAATCAAACATTGTCTTTGTATTTTTAGGACAACTAGAAAACCAACCAAATGAAATCTTTTTTGACTACACAGCAAAAACATGCATATTTTCTATTTAGAATTTAGGATTATCATATTCGTGGTTGTTTAGCCCTTGAAGCTCTAAAACTGGCATGGGATCATATATGGCTTCATCCTGACATCATGCAAGTTAAGCTATCTTTCTAGCTGCACTTTGTTTGGTCAACTATCTGAAGTTGTCTTAAATGTTTATAGACTTTGTTTGGTTGCCTATAGGAGCTAATTTATGTGAGTGAGAAGGAGCACATGTTATTGCACATGCTGAATGTAGCCATGTGGGATGGTTCTACATAAAAGAATGGACTGCATGAAGCCCCATAGACATAATTGACCTGTTCTTTTCACCTGTACAATATTTTCAACCAGACACATTGCACACTGATTTGTCTTGCTGGCTTGCTGCTACTACATGCACCATAAGCCTCTTCTGTTGCCTGTTCTAGCTGAGCTCAATGTGCTTTGTTAACTGGTGGATAGCTGCCTTTCATATTGTTCAGAGGGATCATTGATATCAACGTGGGAAATATTTGCATTTTGGATTGATTCTATGTTATTCATCTTTCCAACAACTAAGTGGTTTCTTGATATACCATTGGTTTGAGATATTATTCATAATTTTATTCTGCCAATTAATAGGGAGTCCTAGTATTCTGTCAACATTATCATCTGCATAGATTTGCGTGCCCTAGATTTACTTAGGTGTCCCTAAATTTTTTCAGAACATTAGAATAAAACTTCTGTTCTATGAGAGCATCGTTTGTTTAAACAAAAGATTATATGTTGAAAATAGAAACACTACTAGATAATTAGGCTGGCATAACCATGGTGTGTTTGATAAAGTTTAAGATTCTTGAGTAATAATGAATCATATTTTTGCTTATTTGGAGTGTCCAGTATTTTGTAGGATAAGCCTATGAAACTCCCTACCTGTTTGGCATAGCTTCAATTTCAACTTGAGGTTATAGATTACTTGAAGTTGAAGCTAGCCCAAACAAGTGGGAGCTTTATGGATTGTTCTTTCTTGTCCACTGCTGCTACTACTCCCTCTTCCTTCCAATGTGAACTTCAAAAATCCCTGTTACTTCTCTAAACACATGTTTCATCTGTCAGTGTGCAAACATCTCTGCTACTATTGACCATTATATGCATCCTTAGAGGCAGAATTATGGTGCTCTAAACCTTTATTCTTTTTGCTCCACAGAAGTCGTAATGGATAATTGTAAAGAGAACTTTCTGTATTCTGCTTGTGCCTTTACTAATTAAATTTTGTATGAGAGTTTCAGTTTTATTTGTGTAAAACTTCTGGTTACATTTGAAACCAATGAAAGTTGCATTTTACAAATGTCCACTAATGCCCTTTTAAAAGCAAAATAAGCACAAATAACATGAATTCTGTAGTTACTCTATAACTTTAAAGTATTTGAGTGATTTCTTTTGTAAGCCTTATTTAGTGCCCTCATTATTGTTGGACAATACAGTCATCTGCCTCAAGGAAAATCTTGATCAAGTTGGGCTGGTTAATGTTTCATTGTCTCTTTTATTGCTTGTATGATGTTCAGAAGCATGTCAATAAACTATATTAAGGTGCAACTCATCTTCCTTTTTGAGCAGTTAAACATATTTTAAAAAATGATATTTGTTTCTAAATAGAGGGGGGATCACAGGATACTTCTTAAATTTAAACTGACCTTGATATAGTGTAGATTAGTTTTCATGTAAATCTTATGAGAATTATTTTGAATCATTAACCATAGGTGAGCCGTGCAATAATGAGTGACATTGTTATGACTCTGTGTCGAACCTGTCCCACTAGCTCCTTTTCATTTCTTTAAGCGAAAAGTTATCTTTTCAATTGCAGATTTCTACCCTTTACCCAATCCTTTTACCTGATTCATGTGTCTGTCCCTTCAGCTTGCGAAGAAGGGAGAGAAGTTCATTGATCTCCCTTACGTTGTAAAGGGTATGGATGTATCATTTAGTGGCATATTGAGCTTTATCGAAGCTACAGCAATTGAGAAGCTTAAAAATAATGAGTGCACCCCTGCAGACCTATGCTACTCATTGCAGGTACATGTGTGTTGTAATTAAGACAAGTACATAATTAGTTTTGTTGTAATTCTAATTAAGATTCTTGCCCTGGGATATGCTCTAATTAGGTGCACAGATCATTATGCTACTTTTACTGAAGAAAAGTCTATAAATTCTAATTAAGATTCGTAATGGCCAATTATCCAGGAAACTCTCTTTGCTATGCTTGTTGAAATTACTGAACGTGCCATGGCGCATTGTGATTCAAAGGATGTTCTTATTGTTGGTGGTGTTGGGTGCAATGAACGGCTCCAAGAGATGATGAGGATAATGTGTGCAGAAAGAGGGGGTAGGCTGTTCGCAACTGATGATAGATATTGCATTGACAACGGGGCAATGATTGCGTACACTGGTTTACTGGCTTATGTACATGGTATGACCACTCCCCTAGAGGAGTCCACTTTTACTCAAAGATTCAGAACAGATGAAGTTCATGCAATCTGGAGGGAGAAGGAGATGCCAGTGTTAACTAACATCCATACTGATGCAATGACTGAAGAATCCAAAGATGAAGCTTCCATTTCGACTCCAATTGCTGTAGATTCATGAGGTACAATTGGTGTTTCTAATATGTTTTGTTATCATTTTCTTATGATAGTTAATGTAGTTTAGACATTATTAACTGTGTAGGTCTACTATTAACTTTGGGACAAACTAAATGACAGTTAATGTTCTTGCCAGAATTCCATAGCTGTTTACATTAATTTATTTGTCATGAGCATGATGCACTTGTATTTTGGGGGCTTTTAGCTAGCATTGTGTTGGTACCTGATTACCTGTGAATACTTTCACTGAGAAATAAAATGAAAGGCTTATCCTGGAATAGCTTTTGCAAGTCCAGAAAGGCATGCTGCTCGCCACAAGATCCCTACCTTTTTTTCCTCATTTGCAACTTATTGCAAAACAGTAGGAAAGAAATAGTGTGTTAGTTTCTGTAGTAACATATGCTATTTAATCAATCAATTACCCTTGATATGCAATTTCTCTAAATGTTGTTTCCAATGCACCAGGTAATTCTTGTTATTTTCCTTCCTATCCAAGGCAGTAAATACTTGGAAAGGAAGCCAGACATGTACTTCGGTTGATGAAACGAAGAAGCCTTCATGGCACATGGCAGGTTTTGCCTTGTGCTGTTGTGTGGGATTATCCTGTTATATTTATATACCAGTTGCAAAGTATCCTGCTGAAAGAAATTGATCATTGGCAACCTCTTAATACAAATCCATTGCATATTGTACCTCCCATTAGATGAGCAATGATTGAACCACACCGGCTATTTGGTCAGTCATCACCTCCCTCCCTATTATGTGATCGATTCATTTGAATATTTGATGTAAAAAATTTATTCCTGTTACTAGTTTCACTCCCATGTTGTACCTCTTATCCTCATTTGGATGGGTCTCAATCCTGGCCCCATCCATGTGGATAAGCCTGGATTTTACTTGCCCATCCAAATGAGGCCTTGGATTGGTTTTTCCCAATCAACATGTGTGCAGATTGCATTGAACGGAAGCCAAAGAAACTTTGGGTATGTTTGGTTTGTTGAATTAAAAAGCCTTATCAAATATTGGCATTAGCAAATTTTGGTAATACAATAAACAAAGCATACTATAACCATCATAAACCTATCAATTTTGGTAATTTAGTGAAATTCCACTCGTAAAACAGCACATAAAGCTTTAAACCAAACATTGTTTTCACATTTCTCACCTCACCAATTTTTTTAATACTAGATGTCATTGCCAAAATTCAGTAGTCTATTCTGGCAACAACCAAGCATGTAAATTGTGTTCCACTGGGCTCATAATTCGGCAAATTGATTTTTTGTTGAGATGCTTTAACTGTCAAAACGATGTACCTTAATCGTCGTTCTATGCGTGTTGTCTACGAGCAAGTAATTCATTGCACGGGTCACGTCTAGGCGTACATCCATGATCTATGCACCAACGACCTACTTGTAATAGATTGCGATTGTGTAAGGTGCCAGACTGCCCTGTTTCTTTTCCTCTTACAAATTACTCTCTCTGTCTTCAAAACAAATAATCACGTTGATTTAAAATTGATGCTAAAATAAGTAACTAATTCTTTCACCTACTACCTCTTATTTAATTTTTTCTATATTTTATATTCAACCATCCTCTATATCTTTCATCATAATTTATTATATTATCACTTATTTTAGGATGGAGTATAAATTATCATGGGCCTTTATACATATATAAATTACTTAGAATACTTTTTAAAACAAAATTTTAAATAAATAAATAAATAAAATATATATCGGCAATGGAATGGAATGATATATTTAAAGTGAAACTCTTTGTGTAGTAAATATTCTGCTAACGTTTTAAACATTTTAAACTTTGATCGTCAATAACTGCTAAAATATGTATTTAAATTTTATTAAGATATCATATCCTATCATTCACTTTCCATCCAAATTTATCTTAACTTTACCCCAACTCACCCTTTTTATTATCTATATTAATAAAGGACACTATAGTTTTTTTCTTCTATCCTTAAGTTTCCAAAAAAAACATAAAATCCCTTATATTTATTTAATTAAGGACGAAGAAATTAGTTAGAAACATAAAAAATCATATGGATACCCTAAAAAGTAGCACTTCAATAATTATCAACTTACTAGATTTTACTCCTATATTTTATTCTAACAGCATAAAACTACTGTCAAAGTTACTAGTATATCCCAAAAAGGAAAAAAAAAGTCAAACGTGTGCTCATAGGGATGGTAATCAGGCGTGACGGGTATGGGTAGTGAGAGTGTTCCAACCCCGCGGGCATATCCATTACTACATGACAGGCAAAGAATGCTATCCATGGCCGTCGCCGGCGCCCACGGGCAATGCCCATCTACCTGCCACCACAAGCAGTGAGCAGTGAAATGAAAACAAGTTCTAAGCTTTACAAGTTCAACAATCAAGCTTCAAATGACAGTCCAACGCACTCAAACATAACTTCCAATATAGTAGTTCAACACATCTAGTAGTACGATAGATTTCTAAAGTTAACAACAGGCTCCTTGATACAAACATTTATGTTCTGTCAGAGCTTCGTCTTCTTCCTATTCAACTTGTTCTTTAGTTAGGCTAGATGTGGCTACAATTGGTTTGCTCACGTTAGCCGCTGCTTCCAAGAGTTGGCATTTGTTCAAATAGCTATCAATCAGAGCATAAAAAATATATCAAAGCTAGCCACATGGAGAATATAAATAGGTCTAAAGAAGAAAGAGAACATAAGAATAGGAGAACAGGAGGAATAAATACCTGCTGAATAAGAGATAGGAGACGAGACAGCCGATGATTGAAGATGAGGGAGGACGTAGGCGACATAGGAGACGATATGGCTAGTAGTCAGATATGGGAAACGATATAGACAGTAGTTAGAGATAAATGAAGTGAAGAACTTAGAAGGCAAGCAAGATGAGAATTGATCCATACGGGTAAACGGATAAACGTGTACAGATATTTACTATCCATTCCATATTGATACCCATTTATTTATCGGTATCGGTATAAGTTTTAACTCAATAAAAAAAGTTATGGGTATAAAATAGAGAACAAACATAGTTTTTTATACGGTTTTTTACCTATAAATAATAGGACACAGTTACCATCCCTATGGCCGACAACCGCAGCCCTGCCTGTCTCCCGCTCCCAGCGAGCCACGTACAATCGAATAAACGTACGTGTGAACGCGCAGCATAGAGAAGCGCGTAGGTGGCGTGGGGGCTTGGCTTGAAGCTGCTTGCAGCGGAAGCCAACCCAAGCCCAGCTTGCTGCGACTGCGAGTGGGGCCCCACCAGATGCGCGTCACCGCCGCCCCCGGTTCCCGGCTTTTGTCTTGGCTTGCAAGGAACCTCTCCCCAATCCCCATCCATTGCCGTTATAGGTAGGGGAAACAGTAGCACAAATCTACACTTGCTTCTTTTCTTTCTTTCTTTTTTCCCATTCCCCTTGCTTTATAAATCAACTTCTTCTTTTACCACACTCCTGCTCCTAAGGCTCCTTGCTAGCGCCTCCGATTCGCCTTTCAATCCCATTGGATCGAGGTAATTTGACCAAGGTTAGCCATCGATCGATCGATCGATCAGTTCTCCCTGTGCTCTGATGCGACTGTATCTTGATGTATTATGTATATCTTGTCCGTGTGCTGCCTGCCATGCCAATTGATTCAATTTTTGTTGTGAGCATGCAAGGGAAAGTGGAAGCATTGTTGAATTTAAATTTCTGGTCTAATCGTGTCCTCTTATATGCTGGTTGATTTTAGAAATTGGCATACCCTTAAACCCCCAAGGTCTTGCTGATCAGAAAGCATTTTTTCTCTCTCTCACCTGCCCTCTGTTTTCTATTTTTATCACTGTTGCATTTGTTGTGGGTTATTGTAAAGTTTTTTTAATCACTCTTGCATCTGTTTGGGTTATTGTAAAGTTTTTTCTTCAAAAATACATGTCACTTTCTTGAGAAGCAATAGATCGGATCACATGTTGCAGATCACAAGCCACCGGCCAGCCCCAAATCAAGGCTGTCCATTAGCCACGAATTTTGAGCCTTGGTCTTAGTTTTGTTATTTGAACCATTCAAGCCATTTTTGCACGTTATCACCTTGCCTTATAATTTTGATTTAGGACTTTATGAGAGGAGAAACAAAGATTTGATTTTCAGAGAGAGAAATGTGCACGGTTGATGGCAGAGTTCTGTATCTCGAAAATCAAAAATATTTTGGGGTTACCGATAGAAGCGAAATATTAGAAATAGCGGAAATTTCATTCCGAGAAGTTAAATTTCGAACAAATTTGGGTTTAATTTGAATAATTCAAAAAAAAATTCCGTCCAAAATAATTTCCCACCGGGGAGGGGGAAGCGAAATCCATCATAATTCTGAAATTTTGGAAATTACGAACCAAAATATTGAACCCTAGTTGATGGCCAGCCCTCTTGAAACCAGACCTGGCTGGCCTTCCCCTTCCAATGATTTCTCTTGATCCATGTGTTGCCCGAACTATTGAACTCTGCCCTTTTTCTTGTAGATGTCATGCTATTAGTCTTTCTTGGGAACATGAGAATTTTTCTCAACTTGTACAGTAATTGAATTGATCCCTATAAAAATCATGTGAAAAACCTATGATCTTAAAATAGAGAAAGCAGTATGCCTGTTTAGTCAATCTCACAGTTCTTGATCTTCATTTTCACCTTGTCATGCAATTCTCCCAAGTTTGCTTTCTTGGTGTTCTCTAGCTTATCTTATCAGTTTGATTTATGAGGGTTCTTCTTGCCTTCTTCAACTTGATCAGTTTCATCTATCATGGCTCTTCTTGAACTGTGCCTTGTTACTTAACTAACACTCGATGAATGGACGCAGGATACAAGAATGAGCAGCGACGGCTCTGGAAGCATCGGTATGGAGAACGGCGAGCACCGGCCGATCACCGCAGCCTCACGGTGCTGCCCCAGCTGCGGCCACGAGCTCGATCGCAGCAAGCCGGTAGGTACACATGCTACAACGAAGATATATAAACCTGGATCCGTTGTGATTTTCGTTTCTTGTAGCTGAGTAGTGCAGCAGCGGGTTCATTCTTGCTTCGATCTGATAACTGATATATGTTAATAATTTCTAGCTTGGGTGTGTTTATATGCTCTGCGAATGCTTTTGCAGTTCGACATGGTCGGATTGCCTGCCGGCGTCAGGTTCGATCCGACGGACCAGGAGCTGATTGAGCACCTGGAGTCCAAGGTGAAGGATGGCGGCTCAGGAGCTCACCCTCTCATCGATGAGTTCATACACACCATTCAAGGAGAAGGCGACATTTGCTACACCCATCCTGAGAACCTCCCAGGTAAGAAGAAGATATCATAAGTAGATCGTCTCATATTCTCACTTAATAGTGTGCTAGCAATACTGCTTTAATTCTCTCTCTTAGATAGCAAAGTCAACTTGAATTTGACTATCGTAATGTGCATGCACGTACTGGAAGCTTCATGAATGGTGGCTAGTTAGCTGTAAAAATGTTATGTCGGAATGGAGTAATCCAAAAGGAAATTTACTTGCTAGATGTGTTCAAATCATATGTATGCCGGTAAAGTCCAAAGAAAGTTGATTAGTTAGATCCGTACATAGCTTTGCTAGTGAGAGAAACTTTTGGATATTAATTAGTTAATCACAAGCTATATTGTGTATGTCGGTTTGTGATTTAAAATCGATTAGCACCAGGCAATAAATAGAGATGAACACATCCTTGCTATTTGACCTTATCAATGAGATCAATTAAAATGTAGCTGCTTAGTGTATCATTCTATTCTGTTGCTCTACTGTTATTTGCTAGGAGGAACTCTCTCCTGGGATAGCGCCAACATACTTTTACACCCAGGTTTCGAAATGCACGGATAATTAATCGGTTATCGTAGCTATTCGGTCTTATCGAGCCTATTTGCATTTAGAAACCTCTCGATAAAGCAGCTAAGTCAAATATATTCAAACTAAAACTCAATTTTTGGGAAAAAATTGTCTGTATTTTAACGTCTGGGTTATCGCGGTTATTGATGAGACTGCTAGAAAGCGGTACTCGACTACTGGTCAAATTTATAAAATAATTTTCATTTTTTGTAACTAATTGGATTGCAGATATGAAAGAAGACACGTCCCGTTAGTGTAAATTTCCCTAGCTTGCTGTGCACAAAGATACGAACTGTCTATTCAAGTTTGTGCCCAAAACAATTTTAGTTTTTATTTTTACCTCTGTTCCTCATCATGATGGGAAGGTGCTTCTAAAAATTTACATAGCTAGTTAGGATTCAGACTTTTCTTATCAATTGAACTACCACTTGTTATGCTAAGACATGAATACTTACCCCAATAAAGGAAGCCAGTAAGCTAGAGTTGAAACCAAAATTACATAAGTTTTAAGCCCAACTTCAAAATCTTTTGAACATCAATATGTTTTTAAATACTTGGATTGAATGTATTGAAATCAAAAGTATAGATTTGCCTTGAAAAATATTGTCATAATAGTATAATTTACGAGGGTTTCTGAATGTTTTACTATTGAAATTGGCAATAAAAACTGCATATTGAAGGACTTGTTGACGTCCAAAATAGTATGCTTTTGTGACCGGAGTTCTCGAGTAACATGTATGAGTGATTACCAAAAACAGGTGTGACAAGGGATGGCCTGAGCAAGCACTTCTTCCACCGGTCAGCCAAGGCCTACACCACCGGCACTAGGAAGAGGAGGAAGGTCCTGGCTGATCAGCCTGACGACCAGCTGCAGGCCAACAAGAGCAGAAATGTCGCTGCAGAGACACGGTGGCACAAGACCGGCAAGACGCGGGCGATCATGGTGCGCGGCCAGCCCAAAGGGTGCAAGAAGATCCTGGTGCTCTACACCAACTTCGGCGAGAAGCGCAAGTCGGAGAAGACCAACTGGGTGATGCACCAGTACCACCTCGGCGAGCTGGAGGACGAGAAGGAAGGCGAGCTCATCGTCTCCAAGGTCTTTTACCAGACGCAGACGCGCAATGCCGCTGCAGCAGCAGAGCCATCGGTGGCCATGCAAGATGGGCTCAATGGGTGTGTGGTAAGCTCGGGTGCTGCCATTGATGTACAGAGACAGCAGCAGCAAGTGCTGAAGCAGGGTGATGGCCAGTTCAGCTCTGTGCCTACCAGGAAGAGGTTGCATGAGGTAACTTAGCAAGCTTCAATTCATCCAACAGATTTAGATGCAAATAGTTTAATTTGTGTTCATTGACTACTGGCCTGGGCTGTATATATATAAATCTGACTCCCTTATATACGCTCGGGAGGTTCATAGCCACTGTACACATTCTACATGGTATCAGAACGAGTCTAGACATCCCGACGCGCTAGCTTCTCCCTCCGGCGAGCCGACCCTTTACTCCTCTTCGTCGACGTCTTCTTCCTGTCGCCGACTCTCTTCCCAATACTCCTCGCTCTCGTCTCCATTTCTTCTTCTCCCCGTCTCTCCCGCAGTCACCTTCTTTTCTCCGTCCCACCTCCGCGCGACCAGGCGACGGTCTCGATCCGCCTCCTCGTCCCTCCTCGCACCCGTCTCCGCTCTTCCTCTTGTTTCGTGCATCTCTCCTTCTCTGACGCCGGCGCACCTCCGCGCTCGTTGTCTCCATTGGCTGGACTTGTCCAGCCCTCCATCGGCTGGAAACCTCCCTCGGTTCTCGTCCCTTCCGACACGCTCAACGGCTCTCGGACGCAAACCTTCTCATCTCACGTTCGAGCCAGTCCAATGTGTCCACGTATCCACAGACACGAATCCCTGCCTCCCGGACGCGAACATATTCTCTTCGCGTCTGGCCACTCCCTGCCTTTTTCGCGTCCGCCCTACTCCTTGGCCTCCACGAGTCCACGGACGTGAATCCTCGCACGTCCATGACTCACCCACTCTGTCCTCACCTACTCCCCATCGGCCAACCACTCCTCATCGGCTGGCCGACCCACTTTCCATCGGCTTGTCACATCCTTGATCGGCCGATCTGTCCTCTCATCGGCTTCCCCCTCCTATCGGCTTTTTTCTGCCATCGATTCTTTGCTCCCGTTCTCCCGTCATGGCCATTGAGTCCGCTCTCAGCTCCGGTACTCTCCTAGTCGCCGAATCTGCTCCGGCCCTCGGTGCCTCAGACCACACCTCGGGCACCACCTCGCCGATCTTCTCCCCTCCCTACGCTGCTGTGAACGTGAAATCTCACGTTATTATCTCCCTTGACCTTAACGCCAATTATTCTAAGTGGGTTTTCTTCTTCAAATCCCTCTATGGAAAATTCGGTCTCTGGTCCCATATTGATGGCTCCGTTCCACCTTGCCCCGATGATCCTCAGTGGGACATCACCGAGTGCTGCGTGCGCAGCTGGCTGCTCGGCTCGGTCGACGACTCTGTCCTCGACCTCGCCATGGACAATACCGACCCCACCGCCCGGGACCTCTAGGTGGCCATCGAGCGGATCTTTCTGGCCAACAAGCAGCCTCGCGCCATCTTCCTCCTCAATGAGTTCCACTCCATGGTACAAGGCGACTCCTCTGTCTCCTCGTACTGTCAGCGCCTCAAAGTCAAGGCTGCTGCTCTCCGGGACGTCAGCCACCCTGTGGCCGACTCTCAACTCGTCCTCGCCCTTCTGTGAGGCCTCAATCCCCGCTTCTCCAACACTGCCGATGACATCGCCAACGCTACACATCTTCCATCGTTCGCCTAGGCTCATGACATGTTAGTTCTTAAAGAACTCCGTCTGGCCAATGATGAGAAGACAGTGGCCTACACTGCTCTTCTTGCCGCAGCCGATAATGGCTGCAGAGCTTCTTGCGCTGCCCCTTCCTCCCGCGGTCCTGATGGCCATGGCTCCGGCCACAGCAACACAACCCGCACCGGGAAAGGCAAGGGCAAAGTCAAAGGCAGGACCTGGCAGGGTCCGACGCCACCACGACCTACCTCGGTCCCTACTCACCCTATCGGTCCCACGGGTCCGTGGCTCTGCTACAACCCCTGGGCGCCCCAGCCCCAGCCACGCAGCCCCATCGGCTGGCAACCCGGAGTTCTCGGCGCCCATCCCCAGGCTCACCTGGCATCGGCTCCCGTTCTGCCGCCTCAGCCGATGCTACCGACCCCAACCACCCAGTCGGTTCCCTCCTGGAACCAGGCTGGCCTCGTCGCTTCCTTCAACCAGATGACGCTCCAACCACAGCACCCTTGGGTGCTAGACTCTGGGGCGTCTTCACACATGGTGTCATCGGCCGGTATACTTCGCTCCTGTCACCCCTCTTCCTCCCCTTTTGTCACCATCGGCAATGGTCACTCTCTTCCTGTCCAATGCCGTGGTGACTCCTCTCTGTCTACATCCACCACTAACCTCCCCCTTCTCTTATTCACAATCTTATATCTGTTCGCCAATTCACACGAGACAACCACTACTCCATTGAATTTGATGCGTCTGGTTTCTCTGTGAAGGATATCCCAACCCGGCGACAGATCCTTCGCTGCAATAGTGGCGGAGACCTCTACACCATTCCCATTGCGCCGTCCACCCCACACGCCAGCGTCGCCCTCTCCATCAACCTTTGGCACCTTCACCTCAGCCACTCCGGCCCCGATGCTGTCGCCACCCTCCGTCGCAGCGCCTCCATCCGATGTACTCACAGCAGCTCCACAGTTTGCCACTCATGTCAACTTGGCAAACATGTGCGTCTGCTATTTTCTAGTTCTCTCTTCTGTACCTTGCGTCCATTTGAACTTATAAATTGTGATGTATCGACGTCCCCAGTTAAAAGTGTCTCCAATAATAAGTATTATCTCGCTATACTTGACGATTACACACACTATTGCTGGACCTTCCCGCTCATCCGCAAATCCGAGGTCGCCTCTCACCTCACTCACTTCGTCACGTATGTATCCACTCAGTTCAACCTCCCTATCAAGGCTTTACAAGCCGATAACGGTACGGAATTCGTCAACCATACCGTTACAAATATCCTCACCTCACAGGGCATCCATCTCCGGCTCTCCTGCCCCTACACCTCTCCTCAGAACGGCAAAGCCGAGCGCCTCCTTCACAGCCTCAACATCAGTCGCACCATGCTACTTCACGCCCACTTACCCGCCACTTATTGGGTCGAAGCTCTGGCTACTGTGATATACCTTCTCAATCGGTGCCCATGCTCCTCAATTCATAACAACGTTCCATATGCCCTTCTCTACCGCATGGCGCCCGACTACTTCCACCTTCGTGTTTTCGGGTGCCTCTGCTACCCAAATCTCACCGCTACAGCTTCCCACAAACTCGCTCCCCGCTCCACCGCCTGTATTCTCCTCGGCTATTCCACCTCTCACAAGGGATACCGATGCCTCGACCTTTCCACCCGACGGGTCCTCGTCTCTCGTCACGTCATTTTTGACGAGACATGTTTTCCTTTTGGTCTTCTTTATCCGAGATCCTCCTCTAGTGATCTCGACTTCCTCCTCACCAATACCGTGCCGACCAGGTCTCCAACACTGCCTTCTCCATCGGCTCCCTCATCGGCCGCTGCTGAGGATTTACCCATCACATATCCCACCACTACTCAGTCCGATGTCCCCACCATCGGACCCCTATCGGACCTACCTCCATCGGCCGACACCGATCCTATTTATCCTTCAGCCGATACCGTTCCCTCTCTATCGGACACCTCACTTCCATCGGCTCCTCACTTTCCATCGGCTCCCCCCACCCTATCGGCTGATCCATCTCTATCGGACCGATCGGAATACTCGGCCCACCCGACCTCATCGACTCAGGCCAATCTAATTACTCCTTTTCCTCTTGTCTACAGTCGCTGACTCAGAGCCGATGACGCCCCCACTCGACCAGTTCTTCTCATTACTCCCGCACCCCCATTAGATCCAGCTCCCTCTATCTCTCACATGGTCACCCGCTCCCAGACCGGGTCTCTCCGCCCTACTCAGCGCTATGGTCTCTCCGCCGTCCACAGCTCTATCTCGCCCATCCCGACGACTTCTCGCTTAGCCCTGGCCGACCCTCAGTGGCGCGTGGCCATGGCCGACGAGTATAAGGCCCTAATGGACAACGAGACCTGCCGCCTCGTTCCCCGACCTCCCGGCGCCAACATTGTGACCGGTAAGTGGATTTTCAAACACAAATTCCACGCCGATGGATCCCTTACCTGTCACAAGACTCGCTGGGTAGTCCGGGGTTTCTCTCAACGACCCGGTGTCGACTACGATGAGACCTTCAGTCCTGTTGTCAAACCCGCCACCATCCGAGTCGTCCTCACCTTGGCTGCCTCTCGCTCCTGGCCGATCCATCAACTAGACGTGAAGAACGCCTTTCTTCACGGCCACCTGACGGAAACAGTCTACTGCCAGTAGCCCCCAGGCTTAATCGACCCTTCTCGTCCCGACGACGTCTGTCTCCTTCAACGCTCTCTCTACGGCCTCAAACAAGCCCCTCGTGCCTGGTATCAGCGCTTTGCTGCCTATCTTCGGCACATCGGCTTCGTGGCCTCTGCGTCCGATAGTTCCATGTTCACTTTCCATATCGGCTCCGCCACTGCCTATCTACTTCTCTATGTCAATGACATTGTCCTCACAGCGTCTTTGACATCTCTCCTCGATAAGATCATGGCCCAACTCTACTCTGAGTTCGCCATGACCGATCTTTGTCGTCTCCACCATTTCCTTGACATCTCCGTAACCCGTTCCATCCACGGGCTCTTCTTTTTCCAACGCCAGTACGCCATCGACCTCCTCCAGCGTGCGGGCATGGCCGACTGTCACCCCACGACCATCCCAGTCGACACTCGAGCCAAACTCTTTGTTGCCGATGGTGCCCTCGTTGCCGATCCCTCTCACTATCGGAGTCTTGCCGGGGCTCTCCAATACCTCACACTCACCCAACCCAACCTCACGTACGCTGTACAGCAAGTGTGCCTCTTCATGCACGCTCCGTATGAACCTTACCTCGCGCTACTCAAGCGCATCCTACGCTACGTGAAGGACACCCTCTCCAGCGGGCTGCATTTCAGCTCTAGCCCCATTGATTCCCTCACCGCGTACTCCAACGCGGACTGGGCAGGCTACCCTGACTCTCAACGCTCTACGTCCGGCTACTGCGTTTACCTCGGTGATACTCTCATATCTTGGTCCTCAAAACGTCAGACTACAGTGTTCCGATCCAGCGCTGAAGCCGAGTACCGTGCCGTCGCCGAGTGTTGCTGGCTTCGCCAGCTTCTCCAGGAGCTCCGTGCACCCCTCTCCACCGCGACCGTCGTGTACTGCGACAATGTCAGTGCCGTGTACATGACCGCCAACCCGGTCCATCACCGACGCACCAAGCACATCGAGATCGATATCCATTTTGTCCGTGACAAGGTTGTATTAGGACAGGTTCGGGTGCTCCATGTACCATCGGCACATCAGTTTGCCGATATAATGACCAAAGGCCTTCCCACGTCTTTGTTCACTAGTTTTTTGTTTAGTCTCTGCGTCCGTTCCCCTCCCGCTGCGACTGCGGGGGTGTTAGACAGACCACTGGCCTGGGCTGTATATATATATAAACCCGACTCCCTTGTATACGCTCGGGGGTTTATAGTCAAATTTGTTATTTACAGCTGGTACCTCAAATCGTCTATACTGTTGGGCTGAAAATTAATACTAACAATATTTGTACCACCCAAGAACCATAAATCATTTACATGAATTTACTTCTACACACATGACATTTCAGGATGTTGTAGCCCAAGTCAGAGTTGATCGGGGTGGAGAGCAGCATGACAACCATTGTACACCAGCATAACGCCATGCCAGCTTCAATTTGAAAGCAACTCCTGTGCCTCTGCCCACTTCCTTCTCTACCAGTGATCTGACGAGCTCGGAATCCACCGTGGCATCACCTTTAGTGCAACACACCCCCCACTGACGCCACGTGCCATCGACAACCAGTTACATTCACCTGTGATGATATTCCAAGGTGAACATTTTCATGTACGTAATTCAGTCTATCTGCTCCCTATTTGCAGAGATTGAACATCTTTCTAAGCGAAACTACCTCTCCAATCCCTGCTACACTGCTTGGCCTAATGATGTTTGGTCTAAAAAAAAGTAATTCTCAAAATATTTTGTCGATACTAATTAATTAAAGTAAATAATGTGTTGATTAGGTTACATTGCCCATTCCCCGCATACTAGAAATGAAAAATTTTTAAGATCAGATTTCTTTCCTATAGTTAGTTAAATCACTACTATTATCTTCTATTTGTATATTTGTGCAAATATAAAATGATTCTGTTATTCCATTTCAACATGAATAATAGGGGAGGCAGCAGGATCAGCAGCAAAAACTTGGCCAAAGGTCTGCTCACTTGGAAGAACTGATAAAGGCCTGCCAGTCAGCAAGCACAAAAGGAGTAAGTTTGTTACCTATATCTCTTGGAAAGTTACTTGAACTTTTAACACTGGTTCTAGTTCTTGTGAAAACTTGATTACACTGTATACCATTGTTCTGTTTCCTGTTTTTTTCTTTTCCTTTTTTTAATAAAAAATCTGTGCTCTGTTTCCATTGAAGTGATGTTGCTTTACCTTTAATCATGTTCAACATTGTGACACTTTCGTTTTAGAAATTTAAATTTTGACATGTTTCATTCTATGGCATGCAGAAACCGTCAATTTATCAACGCTGGCCTCCTGACAACCGAGGTCAACATGGATAACATCCCAGATTCCCAGTAGACAAACTTAGCTGGTAAATGGTAGTGCTGAACATACAGCTGAATCTTGCTGTAACATCTTCGTCTACCGCAAGTAGTGCTATGTGCTTCCTACCGCTCTTAGACCCCTTGGCAGTAGGATTGTTTTTTCTTATTGGGAATGAGTGTGATGCATTTTGTTTCTATTCTCGTTTGTAATTGTATGGAACGAACAATAAAATCAGACATCAGAGGTTTAATTATATGAAGTTGAATATATTTTGCTCAAATCTAGAGTAAACTAGGCAAAAAATTTAGACTTGTATGAGTTGATTGCACAATTGAAAAACAAACTTCCCGTGGAGCAATGTAGAACTTGGACGTGGATAGTTTGTCTGCCGGAACAAATTTCCAACGCGGCAGTTGAGGAATACCAGGGATTCACGATCCCATCCGTAGTTCTCATGAAAAGAAAATAAGAATTGTTTTCAATTACAAGGAAGACACACCTACATCACATATTTTTCATCGAAAGCTTATCAGCGTCTACGTAATTGTGAGCACCATACTTTTAAATCCATCCAGATAGATGGAGTTTACACCACGTCACCAAAGGGCATCGGCCACGCGATGCGCTCGCCTCCGCGCCTCCCAAGATCCCCAATCACCTATCACCGTCACCCTCGCCTGGAGGACGGCTGGTCGCGTCTACGACCGCCGCTGTGCCGCGCTTCCCCGCTGTCTCGGTGATCGTCCAGGAAGCCAGCAGCCCACAGGCCGCAGGTAGCGTAGGCACGGCATGTCGGCAGAGCCATCAAGGTAACAAATATGTGCTTCCTCCCACTATTTCTTTCTCAATTAATCTGATCTATTAGAGGTAAAGCCCTACAATTGTTATTTTTCATATTATAGGGTTAGGCCGTCTGGTAGGTATTAGACAGACCACTGGCCTAAGCTGTATATATATAGACTCGACCCCCTCGTATACGTTCGGAGGATTTATAGTCACTGTACATTTTCTACATGGTATCAGAGCGAGTCTAGATATCCCGGCGCGCTAGCTTCTCCCTCCGGCGAGCCGACCCTTTCCTCCTCCTCGTCGACGTCTTCTTCCCGTCGCCAACTCTCTTCCCGGTACTCCCCTCACTCTCTCGTCTCCATTTCTTCTTCTCCCCGTCTCTCCCGTAGTCACCTTTTCTCCGCTCCACCTCCGCGCAACCAGGCGACGGTCTCGATCCGCCTCCTCGTCCCTCCTCGCACCCGTCTCCGCTCTTCCTCTTGTTTCGTGCATTTCTCTTTCTCTGACGCCGGCGCACCTCCGCGCTCGTCGTCTCCACCGGCTGGACTTATCCAGCCCTCCATCGGCTGGAAACCTCCCTCGGTTCTTGCCCTTTCCGACACGCTCAACGGCTCTCGGACGTGAACCTTCTCCCCTCACGTCGGAACCAGTCCAACGTGTTCACGGACATGAATCCCTGCCTCCCAGACGCGAACATATTCTCTTCACGTTCGGCCACTCCCTGCCTTTTTCGCGTCCGCCCCACTCCTTGGTCTCCACGAGTCCACGGACGTGAATCTTCTCTTCACGAACGTGAATCCTCGCACGTCCGTGAGCCAACCACTCTCTGACCCACCCACTCTGTCCTCACCTACTCCGCTGCCTACTCCCCATCGGCCAACCACTCCTCATCGTCTGGCCACTCCTCACCTACTCTGCTGCCTACTCCTCATCGGCTTCTCACATCTTTGATCGACCGATCCGTCCTCTCATCGGCTTTCCCCTCCCATCGGCTTCTTTCTCCCATCGGCTCTTTGCTCCCGTTCTCCCGTCATGGCCATCGAGTCCACCCTCAGCTCCGGCACTCTCCCAGTCGCCAAATCTGCTCCAGCCCTCGGTGCCACAGACCACACCTCGGGCACCACCTCGTCGATCTTCTCCCCTCCCTATGCTGCTATGAACGTGAAGTCTCACGTTCCTATCTCCCTTGACCTTAACGCCAATTATTCTAAGTGGGTTTTCTTCTTCAAATCCCTCTATGGAAAATTCGGCCTTCGGTCCCATATTGATGGCTCCGCTCCACCTTGCCCCGATGATCCTCAGTGGGACATCGCCGAGTGCTATGTGCACAACTAGCTGCTCGGCTTGATCGATGACTCTGTCCTCGATCACGTCATGGACGATACCGACCCCACCACCCGGGACCTCTGGGTGGCCATCGAGCGGATCTTCCTGGCCAATAAGCAGCCTCGCGCCATCTTCCTCCTTAACGAGTTCCACTCCATGGTACAAGGTGACTCCTCTGTCTCCTCGTACTGTCAGCGCCTCAAAATCAATGCTGCTGCTCTTCGGGACGTCGGCCACCCTGTGGCCGACTCTCAACTCATTCTCGCCCTTCTGCGAGGCCTCAATCCCCGCTTCTCCAACACCGCCTGTATTCTCCTCGGCTATTCCACCTCTCACAAGGGATACCGATGCCTCGACCTTTTCACCCGACGGGTCCTCGTCTCTCGTCACGTCATTTTTGACGAGATATGTTTTTCCTTCGGTCTGCTTCATCCGAGATCCTCTTCTATTGATCTCGACTTCCTTCTCACCAACACTGTGCCGACCAGGTCTCCCCCACTGCCCTCTTCATCGGCCCTCTCATCGGCCACTGCTGAGGATTTACCCGTGACATATCCCACCACTACTCGGTCCGATGTCCCCACCATCGGACCCCCATCGGACCCACCTTTATCGGCCGATACCGATCCTATTTATCCTTCAGCCGATACCGTTCCCTCTCCATCGGACACCCCACTTCCATCGGCTTCTCACTTTCCATCGACTCCACTCACCCTATCGGCTGATCCATCTCTATCGGACCGATCGGAATACTCGGCCCACCCGACCTCATCGGCTCAGGCCGATCTAATTCCTCCTTTTCCTCTTGTCTACAGTTGCCGACTCGGAGCCGATGACGCCCCCACCCGACCAGTTCTTCCCATTACTCCTGCACCCCCATCGGCTCCAGTTGCCTCCACCTCTCACATGGTCACCCGCTCCCAGATCGGGTCTCTCCGACCCACTCCGCGCTACGGTCTCTCCGCCGTCCACAGCTCTATCTCGCCTATCCTGGCGACTTCTCGCTCAGCCTTGGCCGACCCTCAGTGGCGCGCGGCCATGGCCGACAAGTACAAGGCCCTAATGGATAACGAGACCTGGCGCCTCGTTCCCCGACCTCCCGACGCCAACATTGTGACCGGTAAGTGGATTTTCAAACACAAATTCCACGCCGATGGCTCTCTTGCCCGTCACAAGGCTCGCTGGATAGTCTGGGGTTTCTTCCAATGACCCGGTGTTGACTACGACGAGACCTTCAGTTCCGTTGTCAAACCCGCCACCATCCGAGTCGTCCTCACCTTTGCTGCCTCTCGCTCCTGGCCGATCCATCAACTAGACGTGAAGAACGTATTTCTTCACGGCCACCTAACGGAAACAGTCTACTGCCAGTAGCCCCTAGGCTTCGTCGACCTTTCTCGGCCCGACGACGTCTGTCTCCTTCAACGCTCTCTCTACAGCCTCAAACAAGCCTCTCGTGCCTGGTACCAGTGCTTTGCTGCCTATCTTCGGCATATTGGCTTCGTGGCCTCTGCGTTCGATAGTTCCCTGTTCACTTTTTATATCGGTTCCGCCACTGCCTATCTACTTCTCTATGTCGATGACATTGTCCTCACAGCGTCTTTGACATCTCTCGTCGACCAGATCATGGCCTGATTCCACTCTGAGTTAATCATAATATGGGACAAAATAAAATTGAAGTATCTATATATCCATGCGGGCATGCACCATGAACATGATGACATTCTTGTCCAATTCATCTAATGAACATGCCAAAAATAGATTTAAAATAGTATTTTAAAAAAATATATAAAGTTTTTATAAATATAGTACCGTTTGGAAGCTAAGTGTGCATAGTATAAAGTCTCACACGGAGAAAACAACCTCTATAATCACCTAAAACACGTCTAATGCTAGTGAGACACAATCCCATCGCATCTAACCAAAAGCAAGTGCATATAAACCAAAAGCATTTTGTTAGGTTCCAGCGTGTATATGCTAAGGCAGTGTTCGGAAGTATAGCTCGGCTGGAGCTTACGGTGGCTCCGAGAATAGGCAGAATCGTTATCACATAATTAATTAATTAAGTATTAACTATTATAAATTTTAAAATAAATTTATTTTTTAAAAAATTATATTTAATGTTTTTTAATAAAAAAACTAGTTAAAAACAGGAAGAAGCCAGCTAATAAGTTCGAGAAAAACACTACCTAACCCTATTACATCCAAAATAAAAGTTGGACCTTGATTTCAACTCCCTAACCAACCTTCTGCCAAGAAAGCTGACCATAAGTTGCTAGTACTAATTTTTCACTTCTTTCGTTTGTTCACGCATTGCCGTGTGAAACGTGGTCATCTCTTGTAATCTACGGAAATGTCGTGACAGCTAGGCTCATTACTCATCAGCCGTTGCACACTTGTAGTACCCCTTCTGTTTTTAAATAAAAAATATTCATATTTAATCCCTCTGTTTTCAAATATGAAAAGTTTATATTTAGTCATTCAATTAGTTTTGGTTCTGTTTTGGTCTTTCATGTATGAACCATTTATTTTGTCTCTTAACTCTTGACCCATGGACTTTTAGTTTCTTAGTCAAAACCATAGTGATTTTAGATAGCATAATATAAGTTTACATGATATCACAGATTTTAGATAATGTTTACATGACATCACGTCACTTAAATTAGTGATGAGATAATAGTTATGACATCAACATACAAATAAATAACAAATAAAATAAAATAAAAAACAATACAACTTATAAGTCAACCACGACCCACCTTTCTCTTCTCTCTCCATACCATATATATATAATTTGTTTTAAGCGCCACATCAATAACCAAGAACCAAATGGTTTTTAGAGTTGAGCGATTAAAACTGAATGAGTTATAGTTGAGGGCAAAATATGGATTTTTCTCTTTTTAAATAGACAACGTAGCTGGCTTTAAATATGGAATTAGATTATTTGTCTTATTAAAAAATTATGTAAGTACTATTCTTATGATTTGTTTTATCTAAAGTATTTTAAGCATGACTAATATTTTTTTCATATTTACACTAAATTTTTTAATAAAATTAATGATTAAATGTTATGTTTAAAAAGTCAATAACGTTATTATTTACAAGTTACTTGTGGCTGCACGCATATGATGAGATTATTATTAAAAGTTAAATGTTATGTTTAAAGTAAATAGCATCTCATCTACATACTATTTTTATTTTTTAATTAGAAAGTACACTTTGTATTGTTTCTTTCAGGTCTACCACGACTGTATACAGATAGTATGTAGCAGAGTTAAAGCCTACCAAAAGATCATGCATATAACCTCCATCTAAAATTTAAATTATTTAGTAGAAACAAAAGATAAGGAGAAATGACTTTATTGTCCCTCAATAGGTGAGAATAAATGAGTGAAGGGTATATAGGGAATAAATAAGTGTGAAAGGGTATATAGAGTAACATGAGAAGGAATTTGACCGCGAATTAATTGATTGGACAGATAGTACTTAGTAAAAAATATTAAAAATCCTTAAAAAATATTGTTATATTCTAAGATTAAGCAAATATATATATATGGTGCAATGGATTTATATTACCTCCGTAAAAAAAACCACATATTTCCTTATTTTACACATACCAATATATAAAAAAAACTAAAGTGACATTTATTTTTTAAAACTCCAATACAATTGTATTTATTTTTTAAAACTCAAATATAATTGTCGGTTACTTTATCAAACTTCCCTATAATAATTACATCAATAATAAGATCTGTTAAAAAAAGGTAAAGATAAAGTTTTTTTTAAGACGGAGACGGAGGGAGTAAATGGAACTATAGCCATATATAGATAAAACAAGCCCTGAATTATTGGAGCATCCATCCGCACAATGCAAGCATGTACGATGATGACATTCTTGTCCACAACGATCGTCGTGGTGTAACCACCACCGTCCAATATAAGCTGCGACACCTTTATCAGAACAAAAGAAATTCATCCAACGTGTTCCATGTGCGATTGGGTGGTCCCACCAATCACTCAGCTATCCTCTTCCGCTCCTTTACAAAATCCCACGGCCTCCACAGACTTTAGCTACAGCTCAAGAGTGTTTCAGCTGAGCACCCAGCAGCAATGGCGACGGCGAGGCTCCTCCTCCTCCTCGCGTTGGCGGCGGCGAGCTGCAGCGCGTGGGAGATCAACATCCGGTTGCCGACGGAGAGGCTGGAGGAAGAGGTGGTGGCGCCGCTCATCCACGCGCTGCGCCCGCTGCTGGGCTCCGGCGGGCAGCTGGCGGCGCGCGCCGGCGTGCCGTGCGACAGCTGGAGGCTGGGCGTGGAGGCGCACAACCTGATAGGCTGGAAGACGGTGCCGGCCAAGTGCGAGGGCTACGTTGGCCACTACATGCTCGGCGACCACTACCGCCGCGACTCCGCCGTCGTCGTCGACGAGGCCATCGCCTACGCCGAGAGCCTCCAGCTCGCCGGCAACGGCAAGGAGATCTGGGTCTTCGACATCGACGAGACCTCCCTCTCCAACCTCCCCTACTACGCCAAGCACGGCTTCGGGTACTTATACGATACGTACACACTAGTACTTTGCATGCCGTATAGTCCTTACATATACCTATACATATCTTGTATTATACGCGTATTTCTGCAGGTAAATACGCTCCATTTCAGCTGGGATGACCTTGTTATATATTTATCCACTGACAAGTTGCTAACAAGATAATATGAACGGCAAAGGAGTCCATTATCTAGAAAACCAACCTGATATGATAATTAATTAAATATCAAACCATGATGAACTATTGAATGGGCATACGAATATACAATATGTGAACTTATATAATTAGAATGAAACGGGCCGATCTAGTGCATATATAGAGAAATATTGGGATATATATTAAAAGAAGATGAACAGCTGCATGCGCGCAGGCAGGATCAAAACTGCGACCTCTCGTTCCCACGCCCCGCGGACTAGACAACTGCACCCCCACGCTGTTGTTATGTTTATGTGCTAAGTTATATATAAGTTACATCACAGTTACACTCAAGTTTACATTAGGATTACGCTATATTTACATTTGAAAATGAGGAGATTTGGTTTCATGATTTTTTACTAATCCTTTGATAGAGCTACGCCGTACAACGACACGAGCTTCCGTGAGTACGTGGCGGAGGGGAGCGCGCCAGCGCTGCCGGAGACGAGGCGGCTGTACCTGCGGCTGCTCGAGCTCGGCGTCAAGCCAGTGTTCCTGACGGGCCGCACCGAGGACCAGAGGGCTGTCACCGTCGTGAACCTCCGCCGCCAGGGCTACTCTGGGTGGGAGAAGCTGCTGCTCAAGCCGGCGGTTCACGCCGCCGGCGGGTTCCAGGGATCCGCGGTGGCGTACAAGTCCGGCGAACGGCAGAAGCTGCAGGACGCCGGCTTCACCATCGTCGGTAACATCGGTGACCAGTGGAGCGACATCCTCGGCGCGCCGGAGGGTGCCCGCACCTTCAAGCTGCCTGACCCCATGTACTACATCGGCTAGGCCGGACGGCGTGGCCGTCGCAAACAAGCTGCCATGAATCCAGCCACGTGCTCTTCATCGATCTTGTTGATTGTCATGAACTGCGTTTCTGATAATCTTCAACGCCTATCCTTTATTTGCTTGAACTACTAGCTGTTGGTAGATGAGATTTGTAATAACTAATAACACGTGTTGGAGAGTGGTACAAGAATTGATGTGTGTACCACTGAGCAGCTTGTTGTGTTTGTCTCAGTTTAAACAATGATGGAATTAATGTATCAAGATGGCTGTGTGAATTCGACGTCTCCTAATTCGACAATCCACCACCACACCCTACGTGGGGTACCGTGTAATTGGCATCATGCATGTAAAAGTACGTATATTAAATACATCCTAACGATAAATAAGTCCTCAGAGGTAGGAATCCTGCTTTTTTTCCACGAAAACAGGTAAATGCATATGCTTATATACACATACATATCTCTATCTTTACTATTATAAAAATTGAAGATGTTTCCAATGATTATTTGGTACATCATCCTACTTCTGATCGACATGTGCGCCCACGCGTTGTGATTTTTCTGAATTTTTTATTTAGCACGCGTGTTTGCTCCGATAAAATAAAATAGTTTCAAGAAGTAAAACGGACTTTTTTTCCCATACAAATATTGAAATCTGTAATGATGGTGCATGCATACGGTAGTTGGCCTACCATGTGGATTCCTGTCTTTGGATGCATGTGTCATTCTGATCACGCCAATAACGTACGACATCGGCCACGTTTATTTTGGCACTTTGTAATAGATAATTTGGGGACCTTGTAACAGGGTAAAGTCAATACCTGCTATAATTAAGACTGATAGAAATCGACCAAGGATTACCGTTGCTAGACAAACGTGGACAAAACTTATAGTTTCAAACGTGTTTCGGCCATATGGCAACGTAAGATTTTGTTGAATATATAGTATGACTTCATCTAATTGAACATTAGGTGTCCTTGTAACATGAAATGAATTCACTTGGCTCATTCGTTTATGAACGGGAAAATTTCTTATATTTGTTGATCATGTGAGACGTCTAAGGGTTTATCGGCTTAAGCACAAAAAATAACACATCATAGGATAACTCATGAAATATATAACAGCTAAGTGGCTTCTATATTTAAAATTTATAATTAATTATGTTTTTATTATTACAAATCAGAGTGGTTTTTTTATGTTTTTACTCCCTACTTAATCGATAATTTATTAAGCAGTGAGTTGGCGACTACACTTAATACATTTATTATATTTATTTTTTCTCTTAACCAACAATTGAAGTTTATAATAATAGAATAAAATTCTAGCTACTCAAGCCTAGGGACATCTAGAAAATAAGATAAGAGTGACTATTGTACTTGCAATCACTAAATTGCGAAAGAGAGTGAGTTGATATTTGACAACAATATAGAAGCTTATAATAGGCACACTGTATCTTAAAAAAAAAAGAAACTAGGGTGTGCACTAATAAATAGCCATGGTAAAAACTCGAACATTGCTACAACATTAAAAGATAATAATAGAACATGATAGAGAAGCAACTAAATATCCATCTCATGATAAAAAAGACAAGCTATGTATTTGCGGGTGAATTTTAGAACAATGTAGTTTACTCATTGTCAATAAAACAAATAAGAGATGAATGGGCCTGTATGTGACATATCTCTCCATGTCTATGGGCATTTGTTTGGAAACGAAATGACATAGCTAGAATGGATTGTTTTAGAAAGTATCATTTGACAACCAAGAGTTGATTGTGAAACTGACTCACTGAGCATGGGCATAATTACTTTTAGAAATTGAATATCGTTGGCAGTAAACCAGAAGTGAAAGAAATCAATCAGCTAGAAGTTAAAAAGAAAATTCAACCCTTTTGGTTGGAACTCAACTCAAAGTTGACAATGCTAAGGATAGAATTAATGGATGTTTTGGGGAGCTTGGATCGAACTTGTATATGAAAGTATACGAAGTACTAAATCGGAAACCAAGGTAGAATATAGTAAATTAGTCTAGTAGAACGTACTGAATTGAATTCATTAGAAATGAAAAAAATCCTGGAATGTATTGAGAAGATGGTCTGAATATCATCATATTGAGGAAAGAAACTTGCTTTTTGAATTTGAGTTTGAAGTGGAATGGATATTTGGTTAGAACTAAAATATGCTTAAGCTAGCAGCTAGAGCATATCTTAGAAATGTAATACCCAACACTTCATGTAAGTGTATTTCTAGAAACTGTCAGTAGGAGGCGTAAAAGATTCGACTTTTAAAGCCAAGCTCCAAAAAGATGATAGGAGACTGTAGATGCGTTGAGTTCTTCAAGTAGTATAAAATAGACTATAAGTTCGTGATGATCGGAGTCCATATGAAGTTACGATAACCATAAAAAAAAATGAGCTGTCGGATCTCTATTACTTAGTCATCTATTAACCAACAAATAGAAAAAATGAGAAAAATAAACAGATCAATAGCCTACTTGCCATAGCCACTATTGCCTCCACTGCTCTGACGATACCGCTGCTACTGTTTCCACTACGCCACCATCCATCAGCTGCTCACCGTTGGGGTCACCACCACAACCCTCTCTACTACAAAATCGATTTTCACGCACACCCCTTTTATCTTTATAAGTGGGCATAAAAAAGGCCTATCTATGAAAATGTACTAGACAACCTAGGTTAAAACCCGTATGTGAAAATTGAATTTCATAGGCGGAGGCTTGTCTAGGAAAATAGGGTAAATTTACAAAGCATTGGTCTTAGAGAGGTGCCTTCTCTAGGTTGCTTGCCTGTGAAAATGGCTCGAGCAGTACTTGTCAGTGGACACTATACTTTATAAGGAGGTTAGCAACCCAAAATCTGCCTAAGTCCTAAGCTCCTCCGGTCCTCCACCCCACCTAGGCTCCTAGTCCCTTTTCCCCATTCCTCTCCTCCCTCTCAAGTAAGTGGCTAACAGGCTCAGCCTCCTACTACCCCGCCGTCATTGAGGTCGGGAGCATCAGATCCACCTCTAGAGGTGCACTCTAGTGAAGGGCAATGGTGCCAACAGATGAGGGCAGCAGTGGTGGAGGAGGTAGATCTAGCAGTGGCTCAGTAGAGGATGTGGAGGTGACTCTGCGATAGTAACGATGAGGATGACCTCCACTTCAACAATGACGACCTTGATCACAACTGCGACAATGCATCTCCTTACCAAGCCACAGCCACAAATCAACAGGGGTGGGACGAGGAGTAGTAGGGTGGCTGGATCTGGACAATGAGCAAGCGACGGGTGGATCGACGGGTGGATCCAACACCGGTGACCTCATAAGTGATAGATCTTGTGGCAGTAGCCTCACGATAGCCAGAGAAGGCATTAGCGATGGGAGTGGTGATAGATCTAACATCGATGGGCAGGTGATTGGAGGTGAAGGTGTTGGCCAACGGGTGATATGCATCGGTGAAAATGGTGGTGGCAGCTGATTTGGTGGCGTTGCCTTCTCTAGATGCAATTTGTTTGTGCATGTTCATGCTTTTTGTGAATGTTCATGTCTTTGTGATGAAGTAGGCGTGGTTCTCCATTGATCTGTGAATTTCCTGGGAGGAGTTAGGGTTGCTAGGGAACAGTTGGTCATTTCTGATTTATTTATTTATTTTATGAAAAATCATTTGTGCATGCGAGTATGTTAATACGGGGTATGCGGAGATTTGATTTTGTACTTTTGGTGTGCCATATGCAGAAATCAATTTTTGCTCACAGTTAAATGCCTATATGTGAAAATAGCAATTTTCAGGTCGGCCCACCTGTTTTTCTGGTATGCAAAAATCTGTTTTTCCCGTATGCAAAAATCTGTTTGGTAGTAGTGGCTGCCCCTACTGCTGCTTCTATCACTGCTGGCCGCTCTGCAAGCAGATTTAGATCTGTTGCGTTGCTCATGCACTGCTACTGTTTTGCTCCTGCATATTGCTTTGTTGATCTGATGCTGCGTGATGACATGCTGCTGCTGCGTGGTTTGCTCCAGTTGCTGTTGTTGACGACAAGAGAACAAGAAGAACAGGGAAGTAACAGGAAGGGCACAGGAGAAAGAAAAGGGGAAATTGGGGTTTTGGGGGAATTCTGCAAATTCATTTTGATATTTCAAGTATAACTATTTGCTATTTATTGTTAGGATTTTTGTGAGTTATGTATGAAACAGAAATTGTGTTTTTGGTGTTTATTCATAGGTTTGCTCCATAGATGTGGAGGGTTCCAACGTGGGATGTATCGCGCTAGGTTATTGCAGGAGCTAAGGCAAGTGCATGACTAACTTATGTGATATGATCCATGAACTGATTTACTCTATAAATTTTACTTTTATTGTATAATTATTATCAATGTGATTTTACAACTTCTTGGTTCCTATCCATGCTGTAATTCATCTTCCATTATATTCATAATTCTCTATTATGTTTTATTCGGTTCATTTAGTGACTCTACTTACCCAGCTTATGGTAACGTTAAAGGATGTCAATGTATGCCTAGAAGAGAAACTACTATTTATTTAGTTGTTTTTTGAAAGAGAAAAAATAATTTTATACTGGTTTCTTTATGCAACTGTAATATACATTTAGGTGTAAATTGACATGGACATGCATATCATGGGAGTAGCACACTCAACTTTATATTTTATTGCACATCGTTAAGACATAGTTTTAGTTTTGTATCCATAATTCCTATTTTATAATTGTAAGGACTGATTATGACTGTGGTCATTATATGGTTGCTAGGAAGTTACGGATGATTTCGAGTGTCTGGATGCTATTCTTATTATATTGTCAATTTTAGTTATTTGTTTTAAGTGTGTTAGTGTAGCATCCTCTGTATAAGGATACATGACACATTATTTTTGGTATCGGAGCCAGGTTAGTAGGTCCCGTGGGATGTGAATTGATATGAGAGTCATAAATGAACTTAAAAAATTGTTCAACATTGGCTACCCAATTCAATGGTTTCGTTAGGATGCTAAACAATAAAAAAAAATTGATCTAGTTTTAAACAATTTAAAACTTTGACAGACTGGTGCACAATAGGATGAGTTTTGGGCAATGCATGGGATTATGCTTCTTTTTTTTCTTATTATCGTTTATTGTTCATTGCATTGTCTTATTGTGCAAGTTCATAAGTTCGTTGCTATGTGAGGCTAGCTGTGTGTCAAGTGTAAATAAATTTTCCTTGTTTGTATACGGAACTAGATGGGTTGAAAAAAAATACTTTGCAGTTTTGATTCATCTTCGCGAAGTCTAGAGCGGATAATAGATGCTGTGATTTTCCACATTTGTGGAGGATTTAGGTGAGGAATGAGAGGACACACTTGCTTCTATAGTTGATGTAGTGATGAACTATTGATAGTGACCTGTGTGCTTATCCTTTCCCTAGAGAGGAGTGCTGTGACTAGTAAGTAAGAACTTAAGATCTTGAGAATTAGTAGTATAGCTTTTGGAGTGGCACTGTGAATTAGATAAATAAAGTGGATGATCAGTCCAAAAACCGCTTTCACAGAGCCAAGGTGAGGTTGTCTGAGTGTTAGGAATGATACATCTATCCACATGTGGAGTTAATTGTTTAAGTACAGGATGGATTGGCCCCTATACCATCTACTCAGTCTATTATCTCTTCTGATAGTGGAGTGGTGCGTCTACGTGTGCTTTGTCTTCAGTATCAAAGATGTTTTTAGTCAAAAATATAGAATGGAGTAGAGATTCCCTTTAAAGAGTTGACAATCCTTTTGGCAAAGTTGAAATTCATTTTGAAGTGAGAGTACATATTGTTTTCATGACTCGAAGTTTAAGGATCATGTACTTACAACCTTTTACTTTCGTGAGAATGGTGAGAGTGTATTTCATTTTCTAAGTCATCAGTGTGTGTTTTCTAGGGTACAAAAAGTTGTTGAACCCTTTAACTCAAAAGGGCAATGTGGGAGGTTCAGAGTTTTCTAGTTGTGATACTCGAATCACTAATGTTACTTCTATTCACATTTGAGAGGAATGAATGATTTCATTAAAGTAGATTGACTAGCTTAATCTCAAGTAACCAAATCAAGTGTAAAATTGGGAGGCTGCACTAGTTAACATGAATGTATTGACTTACCATACTTGTGCCATAGGAAGAAAGAGTCTGCAACCCCATCACAAACCCTAGGGTAGTAAGTCTCCTTAAAAAGTACACATTCAGTTCTAATAGAATCTTGCACTTCTTCACTAGAGCGTTGATATTGCTTCTTCCACTCTGAACAACTATTAATGAGTCTGATGCCAAGAAGGTTGCAACCCTTCCACTCTTAACGAAAAAAAAATCTAGATTCCAAGACACCCCCAACTGGTAGCAGTGTTTTGCCTCTGTTGCGTCCGAGGTTCATATGCTGCTTAGCCGATCTACCGTTGCTGCACGGGTAATCTCGATTTGTATCTAGTTGCAGTAATTACAAATAGATATCGAGTTTAGCCGCCGATGATTAGCATTTAATTTTTCACCGGAAGGCTGAAAAAGTATTTCGAAAACTGGAATTAATCTATTAGGAGTCAAGTTTTCTTGTCTGAATGAAAGTTTCAGGTATCGTCATTGTCCTTCTAATGGTTCTGATTTCGTTCAATTCGGGTAAACAGTTTAGGAGAAACACTAAGAAAAGTACAGCTGACCAGGTCTAAAACAAGTATAGAATTTAGTATTCTCTAATCTGGGGCTATAGAGGCATAATCTGAATTGCCAGCAAACATGAAAGTTGTACATAACTTTCTGTAGATATCCAAAGTACTATATTACTTACTAGATTTTGTTAGACAGTTTGTAAGTTATGCATGAATCAGTCATGGGACCAATATAGGTAGTGAGATACATGTTGATTGAAAAATACTAATACTGGGTTTTGGCATTTATAAATATTTCAGATACTTATCATTAGATACTTATAAAGGTTTTATTTTTAGTCTTGTTGTACGGGTGTGGAGGGTTCTAGTGTGTATGGTATTGTAGTGATTCCTCGCCGTAGTTAAAAAGAAGTGTATCACGGACTTATTAATTGTGATTGTGTATGTTTTGATTATGGTTTCGTGCTATCAATGTTTTAATTTGATCTCATCTTCATAGTGGTATTCTTATTTAAATATTCTTGATTCTTGTTTCGGTTAAATAATTTATGTTTCATGATATTCTGTTTACATAATTCATGTTTCATGCTAGTTATGGATGTGCAATCTGATTATTTATTTATAGTCATGTGGATAAGCATTGGCTCTACTTACTCAGCTTTATCTGTAAATGCTAAAGATGCATTTACGATTGCTTAAGATGTAAACTACTATTTTATTGAATCAATGTCCATTCATATCTAGCTGGGATGGGAATGTGTTTCTATTTGTTCTTTTTTGCCAACTGTTTGATGTATGTTTTTCTGCTTTCTTATTATACTTAGTGAATATTGTATAATCACCATTCTGTTTTATTTGGTTTTTGGTATAATAAAATATCAGCATGAATGGGTGGAAAGTAGCACCCTTTTACCTCCACACTTATGCACAACTCTAACTTGAACTTCATGCTTGAGTTATTTCTTAGAAAGTCGTTCATGGTATCTTATTTATACAATATGTTTCATCAAGTATATCTATAAACCGTCTATCATGGATGTGGATTTGTTAAATTTTGGACATAGTGGTTTCTACGTGTTTTATGTAGCTCTCTAGAAATGTGGAAACTTGGGGCATTATAGCCTCACATGGTGAAGATGTGCTTGTGCTTCGATAGAGGCGGCGTTGAAAGCTTTAGGAGAAACAATGACTATGCCAAAGGTGGAGTATGTGGAAATAAGGCAAGATGTGGTGAATCTCCAAGACATGCTTTAGCAGATGCAGCAGTAGCAAAAAGCTAAGAAAAGCTACCACTGCACTGGCACAGAGTAAAGCCGCAAACACAAGAACACAAGCCATACTTCAGCGCATAAAAGCTCAAGATACTTCAACAATTGCGGTGCAAGCATAGCCATAGTCATAGGCCAACTCCGTAGCACCAACATCGCCTTAGAGACAAGCTATTGCTACATCGTCTTCACCAGTCCTACCAACACCTCCAGCACAACTATTTCACCAAGGTCAGATGATGATGACATAGGTACATCTTCAAGCCCTACTATAGCTTATCGCCTAACCACAGATGCCACTGAATCAAGAATGACCTCAAGCACAAGCCGCGTGGCCGTAGCAGACGACGAACACGATGCCACCACCAAACCAAGTATCCCTTAAGTGCAACTAGTGTGGCCATAGTAGGCGGTGAATACAGTAGCACCTCAACAAGTGTAAAGTGCTTTTCCATTTATTCAAACTCTAGTGCAGTCGTCTCCCTAGCCCTAGCCCTTCAAGCTTTCTAAAGGTACTTTAGGTTTTGACTTGCCGCCCTTGCCCTATATGAATCTACAAGGTTTGCCTTTAGGCAACACAAATGACAAGAAATCACCACTAAGCTTTGGCCTACAGAGCCATGTGATCCCCACATAGTCCAAGAAGCTGCCCAACACGAAGTACATGGGTGATTTATATCCTAGTGAGTTTCTATTCATCTATGAATTAGCGATCGAAGTGGCACGTGGGGATGAAAGCACTAAGGTGAATGTTATTCACCAAGCCCATGAGGGCTACGTTAGATCTTAGTACTTCAATCTCCCCTAGGCAGTATATACTCATTGGAGCAATTGAGGGATGTCTTCAACACAAACTTTCGATGAACCTATCAAGAGCCAACGATGTAGTAAGAGCTCATCGAGCTACGGCAAAATCCAAATGAGTCAATCCGTGAGTTTTCTCGATGGTTCTCCCAAGCAAGATGCCAAGTACATAACACAACAAAAAATTCAATGATCAATGTGGCTTTGGTGGATCTCCCAACGGGCCCTCTGATTGAAAAGAGAAAAAGACTCTAGCCAAAGACCATGGATAAGTTATTTCACATCATTGATGACTATGCTAGGACAAAGAAGATACAAAGAGGCAAAACTACATCCAAACCGAGTTTGAACGACTAGCCACACAGGGTGGCGCCTTGGCAGCTATGCCAAAGATAGAAGAAATGGTGTAAGCTACATAGTTGTAGCCAAAGCAACGACAACCGAAGTCCTAGAAAAAATATAGGAGTGACAAGGGCAAGCAAGTGATGATAGTTCATGAAGTCCATGCACTACATTGAAACATCTATTCGAGCCAGCAAGCCCAAGCACCAAGAAAAAGGCCAAAGAGGGAAAAAGATAGGTTCTGTGTGTTTCACGACAATTGCACACACATGATAGAATAGTGCCAAAATATTCAACAACCTATCCCACAGTAATCTCATGCCACACCACCCTAGGTGAATGACAAAGCTGTCAACTAGCAAGTGGTCTGCAGAAGGTTGTAGGCTAAAGTGGGGGCGGATAGCAGCCGAAGGATAATTTCATCAACATGGGTAGATCAGCTCAAGACTTGGTGTCAAAGAGCTAGAAACAAGCATATAATAGGGCGATGAATCACATCATCATATCTTCATAGATGCAACCACCAACTTTTTCAACCACACCAGCCTTCTTCGGACCAAAAGATACAACGGGGATCTTCTTCCCTCTTCAAGACCCACTTGTCATTTTTGCTGACATCGTTAGCTATGAAGTGTGCCTCATCTTGGTAGATGGGGTTAGTTTGGTAGATATAATCTTCACAATCACCTTTTAGCAGATTGACATTTCACCAGATGCACTAGAGCTAGCAACAAAGCCTTTGCAAAGCTTCAACAGAGGACCAATGCGTGCTCTAGGACAATTGCAGTTAGAAGTGACATTTGGAAAAGGCAACTACTTGCAAAAAGAATTGATCACCTTCGATGTGGTCGACATCTCATACCACTATAATGCTATCTTTGGTCATGCAACACTAAACAAGATCTGAACAGTTACCTACCACAACTAGTCATGCATGAAAATGCCCCTTTTAGGGGTAATCACAGTAAGGGGAGGTCAAGCTTTGGCAAGGCAAGATCTTTGGATAGCCGAAGCACCACGTGAGGTTCATAACATCCAAGTAGGGTAGTGTGAGACACTGAAGTTGAGCTTCAAGGTCAAGCCACCTCTACAAGATGGCATGAAATAATATCAAGTTGATTCAAAGAACCATCAAGAATGATATCCATTGGAGGCAAAATAGGAAAAGACTTCATAGTAAGTATCCTTCAAGTCATCAAGAATAACCTATATGTCTTCTTTTGGGTGCTCGAAGAGCTAGATGGGGTGAGCAAATCACTAATCGAACACCACTTGGCAATGAGGTCGATAGCCAAGCTATGCAAGCAAATGCTTCACAAGATATTTCTAGATCGCCAAGAAGCGGTCAAGGCAAAACTTGAAAAGCTGCTTCACGTTGAGGTCATAAAAGAAGTTAAACACCTAGAGTGGCTAGCCAACCCAGAGCTCGTCAACAAGGCAAATGGGAAATGGGGGACGTGTTTAGACTTCACTAATTTTAACAAGGTGTGCCTGAAGGATAATTTTCCCTTACCAAGAATAGACTAGCTAGTCGATTTGACTTTTGGGTGTGAGGTCATGAGTTTCTTGGATGCGTAATTAGGATACCACCAAGCTTTCATGACATTGTGGGACAAAGAGGAAACATGTTTCATCACACCCTTTGGCACATTTTGTTTCATCAAAATGCCTTTCAAATTCAAGAATGCAAGCGCCACCTTCACCAGGTTGGTGTAGAAGGTGCTCAAGAAGCAAATAGGTAGCAATGTCGAAGCCTAAGTCAACAATATTGTGGTCAAGAGTCAAAAGGTAGCAAGCCACACCTAATACTTGCAAGAGAGTTTTGACGATCTCCGTGATGTCAACATGAAATCTTAATCTAGAGAAGTGTGTTTTAGGTGCATGTCGAGAGGGAGAGCAAGCGTGAGCCGATGGAACCACACGCAACGTGATGTGATGCACCAAATCAGACTAAGAGATTGGACCTAACCGATACAAACTTTGGCAGAACGGATACACCAAGATAGTGGTGGGACTTATCCCTTTGCTAGAGATCAGACTTCACTGATGAACCCCGCGTTGAGAGCCAGAACTGGCTGGTAAAAACCTAGATGTGCTATGGTGGTGATGCACCGAAGTTATATATTGATCTATGATGGGTGATTTACAAGGTTCTAAGGGGTCTATATTTATACCCTGGAGTTACAAGAGTTCAATGCAGTTGCGAACAATCTCTGGATGTTATATCTTAAACATAAAAGAAAACTATCTCTAAAAAGTAAATAAACCTAATTAAACTTGTTTATCTTATAAGATATATTCCATAGAGATAAAGTATCCTGTTGTAGTTTCCATTGGTCCTCCTTAAACTTGTTCCCTAGGACCAGGCCAAAGGAGAATGGAGAAAACAAATCACCGAGTGGCTAAGAGAACATGGTTTTGGCCGAACTCGCACTCATCTTTACCCATAAGGGGCTTATTGGAGGATAGTCATCTATTGTTTTTCAGCACATCACCTATGGCCTAGCCAAATTTCAGCCTGTAGACTTCGGACAAGCCTTTAGCTCATGGCTTATGGCACATGGCTTTTCAAGGCTGAGTTAGGAGGCTGCCATAGCCTTTGATCCATAGAGGCCCATGGTGGGATGAAAATAGAAGGCCTAGAAGGAAAGAGAAGAGAAGCCCATCTAGAAGCTGAGTATAAGAATTGGCCCATTCAAGACTCAACCAAATATATTTTCCTACTTACCCACATCTATGTCCCTATTAAGGAGTAGATTTTGTGAAAACATATGTAACTCTAGCAAATCTCAAACCATAGGCCTATAAATAGATCCAAGGGGACTAATAGGGGCGGATTTTATAAGACTATTGAGTTGGGTAAAGTTCACTTTATACTATAATTTAATGTCTATTTTGACAACAAACTGTTTTCTTCGTAACATTTTTTTATCAAAATTTTATATATTTCTACATTGTATTTCTATAGACTCTTCTCTCAATATTATTACTTTTTAAACTTTTGATCTAAATTTTAGATTTTTCCTTAATTATATTTCTACATGAACTCTTATCTCAATATTAATTTATTTTGATTTTTAATCCAAATCTCGGATATTTTTCCTAAATTGGATTTCTACATTGACTCTTATCTTAATATTTATTATTTTTAATTTTTTAACCTAAATTTCAGATTTTTTTCTAAATTGTAGTTCTACTTCGAATCTATTTTTTTCTTTTTGATTTATTTGGGTTTATAGGCCATAAGAGCGAATGTGATGACGTCTTTTTTAATTGTTTTATTTAGATAATTAATTTAGGTAATCAATGGCATGCACGTAAAGCTTGAGAGTTCTTGTAACTTCTTTGTTTTTCATCACTACAACTAAAAGCACTCGACCAAGAATGCAAAGGCATAGGAAAGAGAAAAATGTAACAAGTAAATAGAAATCTAAACATCAAGGAGGCATGTAGTACAACAAAAACTAATAATATAAGAATCAAAAAGCCGTATGTGTTTAATTGTACATATGTCTGCTGCATGCATCAAGGCATGCCCCATGTGGTCTCACATGCCATGGGACTTTTTGTGTGTCAGTGTCTTATTATTAATGTGTTAACCCTTCTAATATTTAATATTATCGAATCTTTTGAAATCTTACAATTTAGACCCTATAATAATAACAAGAAGTACATACATACCGTAAACCTTCTATTAACCCCTCACCTAGACTTTTTCTTTTCCTCTCCCCATGACTCTCTCTTCCCGCCTGCACACACACGTTCCTCTCCTCTATCCATAGACAAGATTGACGCCCTTCTTCAGCCACAAATACCGCCCCCCTTTCTACGGCCACTCCCTTCTTCGACCACTACCACTCCCTCTTCATCCTCCCATCCTTCGGCATCATTCTCTTTCCTTCCTCCCTCCCATTCTCCACATCCTACGACGTTGCCTTCTCCCCTCCCACCAGTGATCCAACTCCGCCCTCTCCCTTCCCACCAATGGTACGGTGCACATAAGGTCGATGGTGTAGCATGGACGAGCTTTCTAGCCCGAGCGTGAAGTAGGCTGATGGCGTAGAATCCGATGGTGCTCGAGAGCTCAACAATAATAGATTTAGAGCTAGTCAATGTAGAGAAACTCGTTAGGGGCAATGCTGCTTATGTTACTACCTACTAGGCCTATGCTCTTGCCTCATCTAGTGAGCTAGGCCGAAATGTGTATCATGGAGCACCGGCTTCACCCAACATGTGGTCTTGAGCTATGTCTTCGAGCTAAGGCCACACCCAAGCACCCTGACCTATACAAGTCACGCACAACCATAGGTCCTACTGTCACGGTGGCGTGGCTCCAATATAGAGTGCATTGGGCATGGCCTCAGGATGGCTTAATCCTACTGGATGCACCAAACATCAGATTGCTAAAGGAGAACAACTAATGCACGATGTATCAGGATACGCTGCACGATGCATGCCAACTAAAATAATCGTCAGTTATTGTTCCTAACTACTAATATCTCCATGTAGGGACTTTAATTTTGGTAATTTACAGATCAGAAATACTACCGAACAGACCCCATTAGGACGAAATAGTAGTTAGCAAAACCTTGTACCTATATGGGCATTGTGTCCAGTATACAGTACCAGGTGCGGTACTATATGGGTATTGAAGCACATAAAGTATCCCGTTGCACCAACGGAATCCCGTTCCCTAGTCATTCTAAGGATATGTCAATCGTATTAGCAACTAACTCTACCCTTTTCTCATGGATTAAATCCATGCCTAGGTTGATGGTCACGATAAAAGTACATGTCTATCAACGGTACTACATATCTATCAACGGTCAGACATTAATATGGAAGCACCTAGAAAGTAGATTAATATAGACATGTACTGTAAATAGATAGTAGATATAAGCCAACTTGCTACATGTGCCGACAAGTCGTTCCCACCAGCCCCTCCTCTCCTGACCTCTGTTATATAAACCCTTCTCACACCTTAATTTCGTACAGCATCTCGTAGCTGCTTAGCACGCAACAATAATGGCGACGGCGACGGCGACGGCGAGGCTACTCCTCCTTCACCTAGCCTCAGTGGCGGTGAGCTGCAGCGCGCGGGAGGCCGACAGAGAGGATGGAGGAAGAGGTAGTGGCGCCGCTCATCCACGCGCTGCGGCCGCTGCTGTGCTCCCGCGGGCAGCTGGCGGCGCGCGCCGGCGTGCCCTGCGACAGCTGGAGGCAGAGCGTGGAGGCGCACAACGTCATCGACTGGAAGACGGTGCCGGCCAGGTGCGAGGGCTACTTCGGCAACTACATGCTCGGCTGCCACTACAACCGCGACTCCACCGTCGTCATCGACGAGGCCATCGCCTACGCCGAGGGCCTCAAGCTCGCCGGCAATGGCAAGGACGTCTGGATCTTCGACGTCGATGAGACCACACTATCTAACCTTCCCTACTACGCCAAGCATGGTTTCGGGTACGTACAAGTATTTACCATGCAGTATATCAAATTATACGCCGCCATTATACCTATCTTTTGTCTATCTTCTATGGAGTACGTGTATTTCTGCAGATATATGCACTCCATTTGAGCTGACACTTTACACACTGACCTTGTATCCACGCACAGTAATATGAACTGCGAAGATATGTTGGCTGGTGGTAATCAAGTGTTAAACAATGATGAACTATATAGTGCGTACGTGAATATACAATATATAAACCTATAAAATGAAACCTGCCAGCGCCTAGCTACGTTGTGCATATGTATCACAAGAATTGAAGAAAACAGAATGTGAATTCAATGTAAATTAGGTTGAAAAAGTCGTCAAATAATTCCTACGGTCCCTTGTTTAAAAAAAATCATACAATTTACTTAATTTGAAACCTTGTCTAAAACAGTAAAATAAAAAGTACAGGTTATATTCTAGTAAGTCGTCATGGTGAGCGTAATCATATCCGATCCAGGCGCTAATTAATGTCGGACGGTACGTTTTGCCGTCAGATTTAAATCAGGTGGACAGTGTGAGAGAAATGAACAACATAGTTGTTGGCCAGTCGTCGACCGCTGTGCACACCTCCGCAAGCAAAGCAAGAGTACTGCACAACCGTCCTTTCCAATTGAATCTCCTTCGCTAAGCAAGAGTGCTACTATAGTAAAAGCTGAGGCGTGTGTATGTCGGAATGAAAACTTGATATTTATTTGGATGCAACTAGAGATATCCTCTCCTAGAACGGCCATGTTTTATCACTCGATAAAATATATTTTAATTAAATGTAGCACTGAAATAATGATTGTAACATGAAAAAACCAATGTGTGAAAAAAAAACCCAACCACAACATAGAAATAAAATATCCTCAAGCACTGTCAGGGTGGTATAGGCGCAAGGCAAGCATCAGACGAGGCGGTGCACATCATGCTCAAATAGGAATATCTAGTCAAATGGAGTGGAACATTCGAATACAGCGAAGAACAAAAAGATCAAATATGTTGTTGGGTGTCCGATGGTAAGAAAAAGTTAGATCAATGTAGCATTTGACCAATGGTGAAAAAAAAAGTCTTTGATACATTTGAAAGATTTGTGAAATACAGTAAGTATATATGAAATATTAAATTTTAACCATTAAAACATATATATTTATTATATTATAATATAATCATGATCTTATTATAAATATATAATTACTATAAATATAACGGTATTTAAAAGAAATAATCGTTTGAAAAGATCACGTCACAATTTGCACATGCATATATGCCGACATTTTAGAGGAGAGAGAGATTAATAATAGCCCTAGAAAATGAGAATCAACTCGGGAGAGGGGCGTCCAACGTTTTGGCCCCACTACGCCGAATCGAGAATATTTTGCTAACTGTACCCTTCTTTTTAAAAAAAGATGGAAATGGTGAAGATGAGTTATTTTGTCGCGCCATATATACCACCACCAACTACATGTTAAACAGGGATTAATTGCTTCCCGTATTTGTTTCGTAACAACTTAATTAATTTCTTTACTAATGCATAATTAGGTTACTCTGTGTTATTCCCTTCGTCTACAAATTAAATGATCCACGTATAAGAAAAATAACAAAGACAAAAAAGAAATTAACGAATCAACTACCCATTTAATCTTTGGAATATTGCTACGAAAGTAGTGCCACCATCTACTCATTCCAGTGTCTCCACGGTTGTAAACATGCCACAGCAACCGTAACACCTGCTTGACATGCAAAATATAAGAGCACATGCAATTAAAACCAAGCTAAAATATAGATCTTTGTTTACAAAAACTAAGAAAACTTATGCATAGTACATTCTTGTAGGGAGGAAGTAGCTTGTATACCATACTTCCTCCGTCAAAATAAAACCAAAATAAATTATCACTTTTGAATACTACTTCTCTCATTTGCCGTCTAGTGCCAGTAGAGCTACGAAGTTCAATCAAACGAGCTTCGTGGAGTACGCAGCGGAGGGGAGCGCACCGGCGCTACCAGAGACAATGCGGCTATACCGGCGGCTGCTCAACTCGGCATCAAACCGGTTATCCTAACTGGAAGAAGAGAGAACCTGAGAGCCTCCACCGCACAGAACCTCCGCCGGCAGAGCTACTCCGCGTGGGAGAAGCTGCTGCTAAAGCGGCCGGTTGACTCCGGATCGGGCGTGCTCCTAGCGTCCGCAGTGGTGCTCAAGTCAGGTGAGCGGCAGAAGCTGGTGGACGCCGGCTACGTCATCGTTCGCTACATCGGCGACCGCATCTTCAAGCTGCCTGACCTCCTGTGCAACATCGCCTAGGCTGGCCGCCAGCGCCGTTGCTCACGTGCGAGCTGTCCATGAAATAATGAATCGTAGTGAGATTATCTTGCCTCTGAGCACGGGGCAAATAGCTAACCAGTTTCTCCAACAATTAACGGCACACACGTATAGATCGTTGTTGGTAATATGACTGTTGTGTTTATCCCCGTTTGATAATGGAAAATATCTAGACACTCCCTAAAGTTTGAGTGAATGTCTACCTAGCACCCCAAGCTTGAAACCACATATCAACCCTTAAACTGCTGCATAAAACGCCTTAAATTATTTTTTACCCTCAACTAGGATAGGCCGTGGCGTGTCCAAGCACCAAAGTGGGCATATTCAAGTTAGTAGTATAGCTATTTATCATGCATAGAAATTATGGCAATGATACATGATGATTATTCACTCTTTAAAATAGAATATTTGTAAATGTTGAACAAAGGGGATGCCTTAGATTATCCGTGGACCAAAAGTTGAGAAAAACTTGTTTTTAGATTTGGGTGGCATGTGGTGTGTATATGGTGTTAGTTGCATATAGATTGAGGGGATGTTTGCGTGGATCGATTAAGGACCAAACTACGTATCACCAACTAAGAATACCGTATAACCATGTGTTAGCTACAAGATAACATTAACTTATTAAGTTGGTTAATGTCTAACCTTACATTCGGGAGGCCATAATTAGTAGGGACAGTATGGAAAAGGGTTTTATGTGGAGGCAATTCTGAGTGGCTGACCATAGGATCTATCATGTTGAAGCCTAAGGAAATGGATTTTCACCACATGTTAGCATATCTAATATAACAGAGTAATATGTCATGAGAAATGACTGACTGTTTCGCCCATAGTTTTAGTGGTGGACGGCCAACCACTCTGAGCACCTAGGGGTTGAGACTAGTGAGATTTCCAATCTCAGTGCTCTTGCAAGGTTAGGAATTAGGTAATGTAACGATTTTGTTATAATCACTATATCACACTCAATACGTAGAGTATGATGGTACCAATAGGTACCAAGTAAACTATAAAGTTTATATTATGTGGGTAAACCTACATAAACTCTCGACTCTAAACTAATCAATTATACGTGCCCATAGTCATAAGTGACTTTCATAAATGATTAATGAAATTTGGCATCGTGGAAAAATGATGATAATTTTTCCCTTTGTTGGTTGAGGATAAAATGTTTATGTACTACCAGGTCACATGATTGATACTACGATGTTACTACTTAAGTTTTATTGTTGATTACTTGTTGCTTTAAAAATTCCATTGAAGGAAAATATTTTTAAAGTCATTTTAGAGTGCTCTATCTTACCTCCCTAGAGATAAGAGTCATCCTAAAATCCTAGCCATTGAATATATTGTGATTTATTTTATCCCAATAAAAAGATATTTTCTCTATATACAAATACATTTATAAAACAAGGATAATGAAACTTCCTAAGTTAATATACATGCATGCTTACATGCCATGCATGTAACCAACATTTGAGAATGTTTAACATAAAAATTCTGAAACTTTTGTAATATCCCAAATAAATATGTGTTATTTGGTTTGTGCCATTATAACTTTCACGGTTTTTAAATCTACTACTACTACTCATTGATTTGGATCTATGCCACTGAAACATGTCTAAAATCCTATCCATACCACATTGTACATCTGAGACACCTTTTCAATTGTTTTTTAGCTTTTGGATTTTTCTATGGATCAAAATACCCATGTCTCTTGCCACTCAAGCACTGTCTACTACAATTTGAGGGTTCAAATCTGATTACATCCACAACATTTCAAATCTAAAATTTGAAATGGCTACTACAAAAAAATTATAGAAACAAAAGGAAAATATAATGATAAAGGAGCTAGCATAGAAAGCCAAGCCAGCCACCAGCCTGCATCTACGACTCCATCCTCCGGCTAGTGACAAATCGCCGTTGGATTTGCTCACACCATACCGAGCAGCTGCCGAACCCATCATAGCCGACACCAGATTTGATTGTGCCTGGCCGAGCTCGCACTATGATTGTCACCACTATCAAACCCGCATCCCCATCCTTGTCACTGTCGACACCAGATCTTCTTGCGCTGAGCTGAGATCATCGCCGCTGCCAAACTTGTGTCCCTGACCTCGCCAACGCCAGTTTGCTTGCATAGTGCCAAGGTCATACTAAGCTCATCACCATTCCTAGATCCATAGACTCAGACCTCACCACCGTTGACACGAGGTCTGCTAGCGCTAAACTTGTTGTCGTCGCTAGATCCGCAGACTCCCTGCTAGCCATGACCTTGTTTTAGTCACTTGCTCCACTATCGACACCTTAGCACTACCGCTGCTACTTGCTCCGCCATTGAGGCTATCGTTGCTCACTCCACCGTCGTCCCCACCATTTTCTTATCTTTGTTTCCACCACCTCTCCCTCACATCTACTCTGCTCTCTCCTCGTAGCCGTGAATTAGCAATGGCGACGGTGACCAAGGCAAGGCATCACAACCAACAGTTTTAGCGAGAGGTGAGAAGAGGGGTTGCCGGTGAGGTTAATCTCCCACTAGGTCACGAGTGGCCAGTCAGTGTCCGTCGTCCCTGTCATCCTTGCCTACTTCCGGTTCACCCAAATGCTACACAGTTCTTGCCAAATTTGGACAAGCTCATCCACAAAGACCCATCTAGATCTAGCTATGGTGGCACTTAGTATCTTCATATCTAGCAGCAGAGGTCCTGGTGGTGGCAATCCTCGACATCTCACCGTCCTTGCCATCCCTCCTCCCACAGCCGATGCCTATGCCCTAGCCAGATTTGGACGAGCTCATTCCCTAGCCGGATTTGGACGAGCTCGTCCATGACACATAGCAGGCCTCAGTTGGAACAGCAAAGGAGAAGGGTGATCGATAGAGGTGGAGGAGCGAATGGCCTACAACTCCACAATGGGCAGCGGCAGCCCTCAGGATCTTTAGATCTGACAGCAGCAGTCCTCGGTGTCTTGGTGATTGCAATGCAACTGCAGCAAGGCATATGACGCAGAAAAGTTATATAGACTGTAGCAGTTTAAGGCACTGCTGATGCTTGGTGTGGATAAGTATATCCATAGTATAGCTAAATTTGATGCATACATATTGCTCTACCTATTATTTTTAGAGAATCGGGCAACTTGCTAAGCTGGCCGACTTGCCGTCCAGTCGGCAAAAACCTGGTGTTATTTTGGCCTGCTGCTCGTGTGCTGTCGCAGCCTGTTGGTGCTGTGTGGCGCTGTCAGCTGCTACTATGACCACACGCCTTTTCTGTGAAAGTCCTAATTAGCGAGCAGCGCGGGTGGGTGTGAGAATGTGTTCTAACCGCGTCGTGACAAACTGCCACCCGTTGGGTCAGAATTAGGGTTTAGAGTGAGGTTGTGAGATGGGGTGCTAAGAAGGGAGGAGCAGGAAATTCTTTGGGCTTAGTGGGATGATCATAGAGACGGTGTGCAGCGAACAGGGGCGGATGGCGAGGCGGCGTGCGCACCTGCTGCCTGAGCTTGATCTTGCATGAAATGGAAAAGCTGTAGACGAGTAGACGGGGAGAAAGAAGAGTGAGGACGCGGTGCGCTAGGCCATGTCCGACCGATGCTTTTGTGAGCCGTACGTGGATTTTATTTGTCGTTTTGTTTTCAAGGTTGGCTAGGGCGCACGAACATGTGCCCATTAGGGAACCCCTTCTCTGCTCACCGTGATCGTTATTACGTTTTTTCACCGAATGTCTCTACATACATGGGTACTGTCTGATCAGGGGCAAAAGCCAGAATTTACACATAATGGGGCCTGGGCCACCCATTTAGTGACTGAATAGAAAAAATAGCAAAATAGGATACTTAGTTCAAACATTCTCCTACATAAGACGGATGTTTTACACTACGGCAAAACCACAGGGAAAAAGAACAATTTTTGTGCTATCATTTATATTATTTTTGCGGACCATCTCCTAACTTGACTTGTCGACAATGGGACTGTCATTTTGAGTTGGGTGATGTCATAGAAAAAATTGAAAGTGGGGACGAGAGCCCGAGAAAAGGAGAAATACGTTCGGGCTGCACACAACTAGGGAACTACCCTTAGACCTTAGAAAGAAACATGTTGCTATGTTGCAGCCCTATATATATAAGCTAAGTCAACAGCCTAACTGCAAAGGCATGGCATCAACCATCAAGCTCCACAGCGAAAGGCCCAAAACTCATGGCCACTCATGGCTATATGGATCGCTGATATTTATTGGTGCTTTATCATATCCCTCAACTGTGAAATTGAGTATAAAGCATGGGAGGGCAGCAGCTGCTCTAGAGGTTAGTGGCAGAGGGTAGGTGACTCAAGCCTTGTGCTGTGGTGAAGCTCAAGCTCCTTCAACACCGCTACCATGCAAAGAAGTAGAGATAAGGAGAAAGTGGATAGAGTAGAAAGAAGAGGTGGCTGGTCCTTGCGACGTTCATCTCCTAACACCCATGCCCTCAACGCTCCATCTCGTAGCCGCTTGCCATGCCTAGTTTGGGATTTCTACCATGGCAGCAATGATGGTTGAGGCAACGCCCTCCTCGCCTGCTAGGCCATCTGCGTCATCTTGTTCAACAAGCAGCCTCTGTAAAAGCCTACGAAGAAAAGTGTCACTAGCATAAATCAAGATCCATATCATCACCATCGGCCATGTTCCTTTCCCCTACCCTCTTCTCTATGGCAGCATGATATTGTCCGCCGAGTGTCCACTACTTTCACCACTACCGCCTTTGTCCTACCTATAGCTCAAGCCAAAGCTTCGTGCCAACCTCTTTGACCTAGCTAGTGGAAGTGTCGCACCAGCCTCTCCGTTCGTAATTGCTCCTGCTTGAGCTCACCGTGCTCACCATCAAGGGGAATAAGAGATGGTTAAGGGATGAAGAAGTTATTGGAGAGAGGGAAAAGGAGAAATAAGAGGATGATGTGGAGGTAGTGAGACCCACTGACATTTATATTTTGTATATAGAGGTACTACTATATATTTTGACATATGGGCTCTATCTATTTTTTTTTCTTTCTTTCAATACTATGCAAGCGCCACATCACATTAAATAGAACAAAGAACAAGTTAAATGAATCATGTAGACCAAGTTGTACCACTAAATGAATAAAACTCAATCCATAGTTTTGTAAAAAATAGTACAAACACAATCATTCATGACATGTGCACACTTATCACTATAAACGCATATACGTAAACCCTACCTATGTCACATATAATTAAAAAAATTAAATATAGGATTTAAATCCGAGTAATAGGTTAAAAAATTAATCAGCTACGTCCAGTTTACCGAATGCTTTGCAGAATTACACTGCTAATACAATAAGATAAGTGGGCAGACACGAAGAGCTCTACGTAGGATTTACGATGAGCTGGAGCAAAGAATGGATGACAGAGACCGGGAAACTATTTTGTCTCGAGGCTAAACACGGAGAGCAAGGCAGGTTGTGGGATCAAATTTGTCTTTTTTATTATTAATTTGTAGGTGAATTTATACTTGAATTTTTTGGAGTAATAAATAACACTATATGAATTATTCATTTTCAAAATGTATTATGTAATAAAAGTCCATTAACCTTTCTATGATATATCCCAAGTATGGCTGGTCGTCACGTGACACTTTAATAAATTATAAAAAAATTATAAAATTATAACAATTTAAACTTAAATAGATGTATGTCTTATTTTAAACCATTATATCGATCCTTAAAATAAACGAAACCAAAGCCCCTCTCTCGTACAAAGGACCACCGTACGCACCTGCCTTCGGATTCTCTTTCCCTTTTTTTTATTTTTAGGTAGTTAAGATATTTAATGGCCTCTTATATAGCAACTTAATTAACTTCTGACTTTTCTCTTCTAACTGAGGCTGAAATCGCTATGCACCGCATGGCCCCACGCACTATCATGTACTTGAAGTTTATACATATTGTTTTAGTGTTTTAAAAAAAATAAAAAATTTTAAATGACCATAGATTTTAAATTATATATACCAATTTATGATCCATTGGAACCATTCTATTTGTATCTTTACTTAAGCAATTTAACACCTATATGACTATGCTCAGAGATAACAAAACTAAAGTAAATTAGAGTTAGGGACATTTTTTTGTTACCAAGGCTTTACTTTAAATCACCCTTAAATTAATCTTTTCACTGCAGGCATATTTGACTGTTTTGAAGGTGTTATCAAATTGTGCCAATATTCTAAGTGCACTAAGCAAGAAAAAAGTATCGTGTAAATGAGAGCAAGTGATATATTACTATTTAATCATGATAAGTTAGAAGTATATCTTTGTGTAAAGAACCAATATTAATTGATTTCAAATTCATACACTATTTTTGGAAATGTTATAAATTAATGACCTTAATTTTCTGATCACTAAAAAATAAGGTATGAAATCATTAGAAAAAGAAAATTGTCTTACCATTAATTTGTTCTAATTATGGAGGCAAAATATAATCATGGATATTATATGGGATATCCAGCTGGTGAACTCTACAAAAGAAATGGTAAAGCTAATGCACATTTTATATATTACTCCCTCATCCAAAATATAGTAATAGTTTAAAATTTATCCCAAATTTTATCACTACACTATTTATAATATCCCTACTATCCCATAATTTTACTACAGTTGGAGCCTACTTCTCACCCATTCTAGAAAGGCAAACAAGTCTTTTTATCACTCTCCTTAATACATGTCTCATCATCTACATTTTAGAAAATTGATATATATCCTTAATTAAATATATTACTAAATTTACATATAAAACCGTTTGATGTACTCCCACTTACTAACTTCTGTTATCCATGCAATAATTCAAATGATTTTCAGCAACACATGCATGAATGTTAATTTCTTTGTTACATACAAAACTGCTTATTATACACTAAAAGTGGATACATACAAACAAAAAAGAAACACGCTCAATTACTTGAAAGAAAATGCAGATCATCTGACCCTCGATGCAACTGATCCTTTGGCCGTACATGTTCTAACAACCATGTGGTCACGCGGCGAAAAAAAAAAGGCATACAGTATAGAAGACTTTGAGCAAATCACGTAAAACTAAGTTCGAATGATATCATAGAGCATAAGTTAGAATTAACATGTAACCTTCGTAAACTTAACTAATCCCAACTTTCCAATTAGTATTAAAATATCTGCAATCATGTAGGATTGAATCACTTTAATAAAGAATCAGACAGAGAATGATTGCACAAAACAAAATAAAACTTTAATAATTTTTTTAAAAAACAAAAACTGAAAATTAGTGTTTTTCGAATCAGGAAACAACACTATTTTCTTACTAAACATATTATAGCTAAATATCTATAACTTTGACTGACTTGAAAAATTTGTAGAATAAGCAAAGAAATCCAGTTGAAATCACCTCAATTGGACTTCACATTAACACAAAATTACTGAGCACAAAGTTAGACCGAAATTAATCAAACATTAATTAATTAATAACACAAAATCTGAGAAAAAAATTAATCGATCAAACCATTTTTTAGAAAACTAGAAAAACACCTCAGATCAAAGAAATCAAATAAAAACTAGAGTAAATAATTTAATCCAAAATCAAACGCTAGATATGCGCAAAAAAGAAACAATAGTCTCCACACAAATTTTCGACAAATATTAACTTTATTAAAAAATTATGCTTAAAAAATTAAAAAAATATATATCTCAATCTATCATATCTTACCCTCTATTTATATAAAAAAAACTCCAAAGCAAATAACCTAAATACCGCTCTGATTTCGTAACTACCGATCAGTCTATTTTCACTCGTTCGATCTAAAATGGATGCTTCGGATTACACCACGTCACACCTTACACGGAAGGCTACACAATCCAACACGAATCCACGGAAAATCTAACATGATTATTATTCCAGCATGTTCGCTCCAATCAAAACACGCCACGTAGACTTTGGATCTCCTACACCTGATAGCGCGTGCTCCCGCACATGACACATCGCTCCTACTGACCCCACCTATCAGTCGTTGGGACTTCATCGTGCCTACACACATGCCCGCGCCCACGCTCACGCTCGCTAAAAGACCGGGCCCATCTATCAGTCGTAGTGCCTCCGTACCTGCGCCTACGCCCACTAATAAGCCTAGCCACCTGTTAGCCTCTTTGTTACCACCGCAGGTACTCACTCTCTCTAACAGCCAGGTCCTACCTGTCATGCACTATGACGCCACCACATGCACACCTGCGCTCGCTAATAGCTCTACCCCACCTATCAGTCTCACCCGTTGCTGGGCCATCAGTGCACAGTTCAATGCTTCACTGCACCATGCCTATTACTCTTTCGCTGAGTCACCAAAAAGTCAAGCTCGTTATTGTTTTAAATTCAAAAAATTCTTTTCTCAATTTTTATCCAAAATTCCTACACACAAATAAAAAAACATTATTCAGCATAGATTTTTCCACCACCATTGTCAACACACACGTTCACCATATATTTTCAATAGATAATTTAAAGTAAAAACTAATTAAATAATTTTAATTTTAATATAAAATATTTTTTCTAATTTTAACATAAACTATTTAGCAATTTTGCTTAAAAACAATTTTTCATCATTATTATCCAACAATCCCTCTTGTTAAAAACATTGGCAATAATACATTAATATTGAATATTGATATTTATCTTAAAAACATTGACATTTAACTTATCAAAAATATTTGCATCAAACTCTATGCGCTTTTTTGACAATGAATTTATCAAGAAAAAGAAATAAAGTTTTCCAATTTTGAACCAATTTTGTAAACATTAATGTAACCAAGCTCATACATGTCATGATAAAAATAATTTGCATTCATACATCAATATATATGTAAAATAAATCTAGCATAACTAAAAATTAAATGTAATTAATAATTTATTTCGAGACATCATATTCCTTACTTGCTATCTTAAAACTTGCAAGCTCTATTTTGATACACTTTTTTCCTTTTTTTTTATAAATTGAGAACTGGATTTATCTTAATCATAACATAAATTGCAAAAAATTATATGCATCATCAGCCTTAATTTTCAATCCGTTCAAGCATATGTCTTTTGACAATTAAAAGATTAAGAATCGGATTTCAATCATACACAACTTTTTCAAGTTCGTACTGAGTAAGCAATCTTGTGATAATAAAGTGTGAAAATGTATATTTCCTTGATCTTTGTTATACTTTTTAGAGCATATATTTTATATCTTTCTCATATTTCTCATATCATATTATCACTTTTAAAACAATATCAAACTAGATAAAAAAGTTCAATCATGTAAAGATTTAATTCAAGTTATCATTTCATCTAAGTTGTCATACAAAGATCAACCGCACACATATAGAAATATGAAAGCAGTCATATCTTAAGAAATAACATGAGTGCAATGAATACACATGAATTATTTGTAGTGCTCATTATTTAATAAATTTTTCTTTTAAAATAAAGAACAAAAAAATGTTATGAAAGTTGATGCTCCTCTTAAAACAACCCCACAGGATGAATAACCCTAAGTTCTCTCCAAATACAAGCAAAACGAGAAGAACCCAAAGGTTTTATAACAATATCTACCAATTAATGTTCAGTATCCATATGATGAAGTGCCACATTACCTTTTCAACAAGATCTCTAAGAAAATGAAATCTAATATTAATAATATCAATATGTTTTGTGTTAGAGTGTTTAACTAGGTTCTTAGCAATACAGATAGCACTTATATTATCATAGAAAAGTGAAACAATTTAAGTAACACCGTAATATTTAAAAGTAGCTACTATCCAAAGAATTTGAGAATAACAACTAGCAGCATGCATATATTCAGATTTAGTAGTTGATTGTGCTATAGATGATTGTTTTTTAGAACACCAAGCAACAATTGAATAACTTAGGAAAAAACATGCACCAGAAGTACTTTTTCTATCAATTCTTCACCCCCTAAAATTAACATGAGAAAAGATCTTAAAGCAATACATGAAGATGTAGATAGCTAGATGATAAAATCTTTAGTACCATGAACATACCAAAGAATTCATTTAATTGCTTGAAGATGTGAAGCAAATGGGAAGCTTAAAATATTACATATAAACATAATACAAATTGTATATGTTCTTGAGTATGCTCTCTCGTTTGTGAAATTGTGATCAGTACTAAAACCAATTCAAATGATTGTGTGGGTGGAACCAAAGCTTTATCAACAACAAAAATGTTCTCCTCCTGAATATATGCAACTGTACCAACAATCACAACCATAGAAATAAAAGCATCTCAAAAAATTAACTTTTTAACATGCGATGCACTTGTGATATAGGAAAATCAATTCTTGTCATTGGACATGTGATGTAAACATCTGGAATTTAATAGCAAAAAGTTATCCTTTCTTGCGTAAAGTACCTACATAAAAAAAGACACTGTCGAAATCTTTGTACTAGGGTTAGTAAGATAACATTTAGGAATCCAATACTGAGACACATGATGTACACCAGAAGATACAACAGAAATATTTCTATACAAAGATTTTGATTTATTATTACTCATATTAGTAGGACAAAAATAATGTGTTTTTCTCAAATTAGACATTTGCCTTAGTTTTTTGTCTCATTTGTTATTAGCAAGTCTAAAACAAAACTCAACTTTATGTCCATCTCTACCACAATGAGTACAAGTGTACTTAACTTTCTATTTTCTCTTAGAAGTAGAAACAACACTACTACTTGTTATGTCAGTAGATGGCATAGCATCACAATATTTAAAGATTATTATTTTAGATTCATCTAGAATATTAATTATGCCACTACCAGAAGATTTAATAACAATTGGAACATGAGTCTACATAATTGTAAGGATAATAATCCAAATTGTTTTAAATCTCTCATAACTAGTGTTTTGATTCAAGCTTTTGGTTCTATCTTTCCTTGTAAGTAATCAATATGATTCAAAAGAGTGACAATTTTTACAAGAAACTTGCTAAAATTTATCCTTACTTTTTAGAATTAGGGCATAAAAGAGTAACAAAATTATCTTTTAGTTGAGCAATGTTAATATTAGCATCCTTTAACTTCAACTTAAGAGAATTGTAATTATGACAATAATTAGATTTTACAACTATAGAAACATGCCTGTCATTTTTCTCTTTTTAAAGATTAAATTCTTTCTTAGAGAACTAAATTATATATAAACTAGGTCACTGTTAACGCCAGAATTTGATTCAACCTGTAAACAGGATCGGCCGATGGAAAATACTGATCGGCTCATGAGATAAAGCCGATTGATACTGTAGATGAGCCGATCAAACTGGTGAAAGATTGGATCGTTTTGTTTGACAGAAAACTATCCAAATGGAGTCGGGTCCAAAGAGGGGTGTTAATGCCAAGACTTAGAAAAGCCCAGGAAAAGGATGAAAATGGATCAGCTTAAGTAAAGGGGAGTCCGATTGCTATAGGGAGGAAGCCAATCGGGTGGAACAAGGAGAGATTCGGTCTAAGACTAGAAGATTATCTAAATAAGACCGAGTTTATGGAGAAGCCGTAAAACTCATGATAGGGTATTATATTTAGGTAAATCGTAAGGAAGGTTTAGTTAGTTTAGTTAAATGCTTTAGAGATATTTTCTATTATCTTTGTTAATAGATAATGTCTGATGTTGCTATAAACGCGTCGGACTCTGTAAACCCAGGGTATAAATATAGATCCCCTAGAAATAAATGAAAAAAATAGATCTATTCAATAATACTTCGGCGCATCGCCACCCTAGTTTATCTAGGCTTTTACCGGCGGGTTCTGACTCTTGACGCGGGGCTGCATCAGTTAACTTTGATCTCCGGAGAAGGGGTAAGTCCCGTCACCATCCCGATATGTCTTGCTCTGTCTATGGCTGCATCGTTTAGGTTCGACCTCTTAGGCCGATCGGATGTATCACATCACGTCTATGCAAGATCTATCAGCCTATCAAGCTCTCTCCGTCGTCGTTGGTCTCGTGCTGTATTGGTTAGGTTCGACCTATAAGGTTGCCGACGATAGATTGAGCTTTAGGCCTATAGGACTCTGCATGGCGTTTCATCGGAGTGTTAGCCAATGAGTTATCCATGTTCCCAGCTCCATGCCCGGCGTATCGATTCTTAGGCGTGTTAAGGTCGGGTGTAGGCTACGTAGGACTTTTGGCCGTTAGGTGGCCGATGGCATCTCCTCTTTCCTCTTTCGTCATCACGTTTGGTCCAAGCCTCCGTCATCTCTGTGTCGTTAGTCCCCGGCGTCATACTACCTCGGTTTTGTCCGATCTATCGAGGCTGGTCCTAACAGCGCCATCACCGCAATCGCTGGCCCACGTGGTCTCGTGGGGGATCAGCTCTCGCTCCGTGTATCGGATGCTTAACAACATCATCGGCTCTTTGGCCGATGAGTCTTCTAGTATGCTACATGCGTTTATCTCTCACGTCTCCAATGGCTTCTCAATCGATGCCTGAGCACTGCCTTCTCTATTCAGTACCCAGCCAATAGGGAAAGCCAGACAGGCCTATTGGCTGATCGGCTCGCTGGCCTCATCTTTCCTCCTTGTCAATTGCAGGGTCAAATTGACTGGCACGCCCTCAACACCTCGGAGTTTAAGAACATGCACTGAAACTAAGCAGACCTTCCAGGCCTTCGCTTGACCAAGCCGCCGCCTCTCCTCGGCTACGAGATTTGGCGGCCAGCAGTCGCATGATTTGCAATAATCATCTATAGGAGTCAAAGTTTTAAGTCTTGTAATTTCAGCATTTAATTGTTTCACCAAAGTATCTTATTTGTAAATCTTTTTATCTTTTTTTCTAATAAAGTACAAAGTTTTTCAACAGCACAAGCTAAATTATTATAAGAAAGTTCAAGCTCATTATCGTTCTCATTGTCAATATCACTCTTAGTGACACTTCTACTACTTATCATCATATGTAGCCCCATCAAGTTTTTCTTGCATTTGGTAGTAGCATCATCATCACTCTTAAGGTCCACATCACTCATATTGACCTATCCAGGAGCAGAAAGAACACAGTGTACTAACTTCTTGTTGAAATACCTCTTCTTCTTGGTACTATTGAATGTATGGTTCATTTCACTATCTTCTTCATCTTCTTCCTCATCTTCATCTCTAGAAATTCTTGCTAAAAATTTTGGATAATTAAGACGAAGATGATTAAGCAAACCACATTGAAAATATCTTCGAGGTTCTTCACCATTTGTTCTTTTCTGGATTGAACATTCTGCAATGCTCTTTTGAAGCATGTAGAGAAGAGTGTCAAATCGTCTTCCAGTAGTTGTTCTAGTTGTTCATCGGTTAGTAAAGATAAAGCAGACAAAGCAAAACTAGCTAAAAAATTAACACCAATAGAGTTGCTAGTTTGAGAAGTTAAAAGCTATTGATTTGTTAGCAATATTTTTCCTAGCAAAAACATCTAGCTCATGAGTTTTGAATTTAGAATAAATCATATCTAAAGTAAGTGTACTCATGATAGTAGATTCTCTAATTGATATTACTTTCATCTCCCATATAGACATATCTAAAGCTCCAGCAATTGACGAGAATTTTTAGCCTCTGAATAAATAATATTAATAGAATGCAAGTTGCTATGAATTTTATTAAAGCGAGCAAAGAGTTCATCAAGAGATTCAGCAGGGATTCATTTCAAAGCACATGTATTCTTTTTATAAATATTCTCACATATCTCTTTTGTTGATACTACGTGATAATCACAAAGTGTTTTCTATACCTCATATGCTAACTTAACATATACCACACGGTCAAAGTTGCTTCTTCCTAGCCCTTCTATAAACAAATTCCTCGCCTTGTTGTTAGACTCCACATGTGATAGATTTATCGTTGTCACCTTATCATTTACGAGAACTTGATATGGCCTGTAGATCTTCTCCGCCTTAAGCTTGGATATATGCCTCTATCTAAGATTTCCAATACTAAAAATCAATACCATCGAATACAAAAGGTTTCATGGAATATATATTTGTCAACCTATTTCCCAACTATCAGTTAAGATCAAATGGAAAAAATAACCTTACTCTGATACCACTTGTAGGATGGAATCACTTTAAGAAAGCAATCAGAGTGGGGTGAATGATTGTAGAAGACAAAATAAAAATTAAACAAATTTTCTTAAACATAAAACCCAAAAAAATATGTGTTTTTAATCTGGACATATTCATTACTAAATAGATTATAGCCAATGATCCATAACTCTGATTAACATGGAAAATTTGCAAAAAAAACCTAACTATAATCACCACAATTGAACTTTTGGATCTAAAGATATTAAGGAAACAAAAATGTTGAACGAAAGGTTCACCGAAATTAATCAAGCGCCAATTAATTAATAGCATGGGATTTGAAAATACTTAATTCATCAAACTTTTTAGAAAACTTGAAAACACTCCAGCTAAATTTTGTATCAAAGAAATCAAATCAAAACCTAGAGTAAATAATTTAATCTAAAATCAAATGCTAGATATGCATAAAAAGAGAGAATAATTTCTGCACAAATTTTTGACAAACTTTACCTTTATTCTCAAAAATTGCGCTTATAAAAATTACACAAAAAATCACTCAATTTTATATGTCTCACTCTCTCACATCTTACCCTCTATTTTAAAAAAAATACTAAAAGAAATGAGCTAAATACCCTTGAGATTACGTAACCACTATTCTGTTTATTTTCAACCATCCAATCTAAAATGGTGTTAACGCCATCCAATCTAAAATGGTGTTAACACCAAAATTTAGAAAGCCCACGGAAGGATTGGAAAAAAGATCGGCTTAAATAAATAAGAGTTTGGTTACTACAGTGAGGAAGCCGATCGAACGAAACAGAAAAATGTTTGGTCCAAGATTAGAAGGTTATCCAAATGAGACCGAGTTTAAGGAGGAGCCGTGGAATTCACGGCAGGGTATTCTATCTATCTAAATCGTATCTTATAGGGATAGAAAGATTTAGTTAGTTTAGTTAACTTTCTTAGAGATATTTTCCTTTATCTTTGTTAGGAAAATAACGTCCGATGGTTGTTGTAAACGTGTCGGACTTTATAAACTCAGGGTATAAATATAGACCACCTGGAAACATGTAAAATCATCCTTCAATCAATACAACTTCGACGCATCGCCACCCTTGTCATCTAAGTTTTTACCGGCGGGGTTTGGCTTTCGACGCGGGGCTGCATCGGTTAAGTTCGATCTTCGGCGAAGGGGTAAGTCCCGCAACTATCTCGATATGTCCCACTCTGTCTAGGGCTGCATCGGTTAGGTTCGACCTCTTAGGCCGATCGGATGTATCGCATCATGTCCGTGTAGGATCTATCGGTCTATCAAGCTCTCTCCACCATCATCGGTCTCATGCTACATCGATTATGTTCGATCTACGAGGCTATCGATGGTAGAATGTGCTTTAGGCCTATAGGTCTCTGTACGACGTTTCATCGGAGCGTTAGCCGATGAGTTATCTATATGTTGAGTGTCACGCCCAGCGTATCGGCTCCTCGGCCGATACGTACCAGTCATCAAAGACTTCCGTAGAGTGACACGCCAAGCGCATCGGCTGGAAAGCCGATGCGCGCCTGTCTTCAGAGAGACGTCCACTCATCGGCTTAGCTAGACAATGGGTTCACTTCACCTTTCCTTCAGTACATCCGATCTGGGGTCCACCGTCCCGTTGCCATTGGCCTCGGTCTCGTACTGTCTCAGTTAGGTCCGATCATCGAGATAAGGCACTAGCGGCGTCGTCACGATGGGCAACGGGTCTCGTACTGCCATATCCGGAGTGACATCGGCTTTGCAGCCGATCCCTTTTATACAATTTCTTGCCAGTTCGCATATGCTTTCATCGGCTTTCCAGCCGATAAATGACCGCGTCAGGTTCCGCCGACTACTAGGAGGGATCCCATGCGCCTTGCTATTCTTTGAATACAATCCTGTGCCTCCATCGGCTCTGCAGCCGATGGATTAGGGTCTCGCATTCGCTACACCCAGAGCCATCATATATTTCATCGACATCCACCTACATCGGCTCCCCAGCCGATGGAAGAGCGTCCTGATTCCTATCGGCTATCAGCCGATAGTAGGAGACATCCGAACAAGGCCAATGACTAACTCGATCCTATCTGCAGCCAGCCGATAGCGAGGACTCGTATCGGCCCGTCGTTTGACTGACCCGTTTGCCTCACCTTCTTATCAATTATAGAGTCAAATTGACTGGCACGCCCACACCCACACCATCGCGCCGAAGCGGACCAAAACCCATGGCCCCGGCGCGCGTACCTCGAGCCACGGAGAGAAGCTGACCGACCTGTACTAGAGCTAAATAGAGCTCTTAGGCGTCGGCATGTTCGCGCTAGGCGCCCGGGGTTTTGGCGCGAACAAATGGATGCTCCAGATTGCGCCACAGAACCCCTTACACAGAAGGCTACATAGTTCGATTCGAATCCGTAGAAAATCCGATTTGGTTACTATTCCTATGCGTTCACTCTAATCAGAACACACCACGTAGGCTCCAGATCTCCTACGGCACCCACACACGTGACACGTCAATCCTGTCAGCCCCACCTATCTATCACCGAGACTTCGCCATACCTGCGCTCGCACTCGCTAAGAGGCCTCCAACTAAATAATGCCAAATTTAATATAAAATATTTTTGCAACTTCAATCTAAACTATTTTACCAATTTTGGTTAAAACTATTTTTTCATCATTATTATCCAACAGAACATGACCTAAAATATTCCACTGACAAATATAAGCAATAAAGATGTTGTTTCCTAATAAAGAAACTTCAAGCACATTGTTTTTCAAACTAGCAACACAAAAAATTACAAAAGATTAGCTTGAAACACATAAATTCCCTATAATTTGGTTGTTTCATGTTGTTGTCAAAGTTATGTAAAACATACAAACATTCTACACAAGACTCAAATTTTGGCCAAAAGATCTAAGCCGACGATGAAGAAATAAGTTAGATATAGCGTGAGGTAAATTTTAGTTATTCCAAGTGATTTTATGAATTCCATTGTAAACAATTACAAATGTGCAATGAATAGAAAAATTATGTGTCTTCACGACAAAAGCTTATGCTATAACTAATGGCACCGTCCAAAAAGATCAAAAACAAATAAAAGAAAAAACCCAACACTTCACATTTTTATTGAAATCGATGTTCCATATTTTGAAAAAACAAAACTAATATGTTGGATGGTACTCTCATCGGTTAGGAATACTTGCTAACCAGAGGGAGTGCTACTATCTAATCTACTTGGGGCACTTTGGCCCTCCTTTTCTTGGGTCAGATCCATGTCACGGGGCCCATGTATGACTAGCACAATTTGTGTGCACACTGACTGCACTAAACTCACGAGAAAATTTACTAAATGAGTGATCTTTAAATAACCATAACTCTTAAATATCCCATTTTTATTTTGCATCCGTTTGAATTGTTGTACTTCTTACAATTAAACCAATAGTTGAATTATCCATATTAATCTATTCTTACACGTAAAATAATATGTCCTTGAATCTATATTTTAAATACCTACATCATTTGCAGACTATCCAAATAGTCATGAAACTTTAAAAAATCGAGAATATAGTGGTCAAAAAGAAAATCAAGAATATATATTGTGGCATCATATACCACGTTGTAGACATACAAAGCTAAATTAGATAAATGGAATTCCTGATAATTATATTTAAATACATTTATGCATCTAATTACATGAATCAATCTTGATACCCATGAATCTTCTATTAATATATGCTAAAAATTAATGTCAAAAAATCCATAAAAGGCATCTATAGTATATAAAAGAAAACATGGCACATAAATTTTGGAAATTCCAAAAAGAAAACAACTAACTCCAATAAAAAAGATACACGTATACTATTGACAATAACTTAATACGAAGCAACTCTAATATTTTCTCACAAAAAATCCACAGTTCTATGTAATTTTAGTTTACAATATATATGTTCTGAGGGTACTTACATGAAAATAGTAACCAACATCTTCAAAGCAGTCCAAAAAAATTATTGAGAAAAATATAGCAAACTTACAATATAATAAAAATATTTGAAAAAATGTGAAGATACATGTTTAGGGTAATAGGATTTTAAGCAAACATTAAATAAGATGTGCGCAGGATTCCTACCTAGTTTCTAATAATTATTTGTATTAATTACATTTGAGAGAAAAAGGAATACGAAGGGTCGTTCTCCCTCTGATGAATTAGAATCCATTCTCATCTGATGATAATCAAGAAGTTATATATCATTTTCTAGTCAGATTGGTATCTGAGTCAGGAATCAAAACGTGCGTACGTACCAAATAAAACACATGTAGTACAACTCTTTGCTTGATACGAAATTGACGTGGCAACCTAGCTTCTTGGTTTAAAGGACTTGCCTGCACGTCCACTAGGTCTAACAGTACAGAAACATACATTTCTATCAAGACATTTTATTAATAAGAGAGTAATCAGTTGTCGCTTAACACAAAAACTGAAACCCACGAAGCAATGAATTCTTTTTGTTCATCCTTAAACAACCACGGGCCTTCTATGCTTGCCTCGTATTTATGACGACATTATCTTCGCGCAGGCCCATCCTTAAACTATCTAATTAACACACTGCTTAATTAGGCATTAAAAAGGCAGGGCAGACAAGAAGTTAATGATGATAAATATGATTGTTTCAAAAATAATGTAAAACATTTGATGTCTCACACCTTGGCGAGACTATAAGAACTATTAGATCAACGTGTTCTATAACCTACATTTTTTTAATCTAAAAGTGTTTTTTTTCAATTAGCCTCCATCTATCCAGCAAGTGTGTGTATTAAGTGGCGCATTTGTGGGTGGGTGTATATATGGTGTATTGGTGTATGTGTGTGAATTTTCCATGAAATGCATATTTAAAAGGAAGGAACCAATTAGTAGCATGATTTCCAAAGTCTTTGAGATACTCCATTTCAAATGATTCGTTTTAGGTTTTTTATCTGATAGAAGCCCATAATATCTAGATCTAACTTGTGGTAACAGCTAGATCTAACTCGTGCTCCCCAAGTCGTCTCCATCGCCTGTTTTGTCCTAGCACAAGCTCAGTGCCACTTGAGCCTCTCTTTATCGCCAGGTCGACACCGCCGACCGGCTGAATCTATGAGGAAGACGATCGGTGAATGGAGAGGTACAGCAGAGGTACAACAACGACAGTGGAGGAATGAAAGGTAGCTAGTGCGTGCCTTGGAAGAATCGTCTAATATCAAGTGATGTAAAGCCTCGAAAAACAGACAATATTGTGGGGTAACTAATTTTCTATTGCGATTAACCGTCACGTCAACATGATGAGATGAAAACCATCTCTGAATGGATCTACTGAGTAAATTAAACAGTTTTAAGAGTTGAGGGAGGTGATTTATAATTTCACTATACTTGATAGGAGTGATTCGTACTGAGTAAAAAAATCAGACTATACTACTTTTATACTACCTCTATCAAATATTATAAAGATATAGGGAGTACGCATCTAGAGAACGCACTGCTTAGATTCATATCCTCATGTAGTATTATTTAATGTTTTAAACAGTATTTAGTCCTTAAATTATTTTTAAATAATAAGTTTTTTGTTAGTATTATTATTATATAGAAAGATGATCAGATGAGCTTATTAACAAGTCTAACAAACTTTAACGAGGTAGAACACGAGACTGCTAACACTGGCATGAATGGTGATAGAGGAAATTAGCAGCGCTGGCAGTGGCAGGGGCTCAGTTGAGCAATGCGGCTGCGACAAGAAGGCCTGAAAAAATTAACTATTATGTAGTCCTACCTACGAAAATAATACAATATATTAGCTGGGTACATAATTTTCATTACATGTTCATGTGACACGAAATAAGATAAGCATTGCTGCTATTGTCGAGCCAGTGTTGGAAATGCCTTCTAGAGCAACCAAGTACATGCATGTAATTGGCCATTCCATTGTACGTGCAACACAATAATGAACCTGGGACTTAATTACATGCACTGTGTGCAGTACAGTACTCCTAGCTACTTTTCCACATCCATGCAGCTCGCATTCATGATTCATGTGCCATTAGTCCACGATTAAATCTCACACTATAACCAACTCAAAAAAGAATACGCAGCCACGTTCGGGACCAGATCAACCCACATACCCTACGCATGCTTAATAATGACAATGCCGAGCTCTAATGGATGTCCATGTTAACGTCAAATTTAAATTAAAAAAAATTAAAACAATAATCGGTTTAGTAAAGAAAGCATGTAAGGATTCAGTCAAAAATAGAATATTATTTAAATAAAACCGAGTCTAAGGAAAAACCGTGAAACTCACGACAGTTTATTTTACCTATGTAAATCATATCGTAAATATATAGAAAGATTTAGTTAGTTTAGTACTTAGAGATATTTTTCTTTTATCTTTGTTAGAAAATAACGTCCAATGGTTGTTGTAAATATATCGGACTTTATAAAAATAGAGTATAAATATAGACCCCCTAGAAGCATGTAAAATATCTCTCGATCAATATAATTTCGGCACATCGCCACACAAGCTTGTCTAGGTTTTACTGGTGGGGTCTAGATCTCAACACGGCGCTGTATCGGTTAAGTTCAATCTCCAACGAAGAGTAAGTCCCACTACTATCCTAGTATGTCTTGCTTTGTCTATGATTACATCGGTTAGGTTCGACCTCTTAGACAGATCAGATATACCACATCACGTCCGTGTAAAGTCTATCGATCTATCAAGCTCTCTCCGCCATCGTTAGTCTTGTGCTGCATTGGTTAGGTTCGACCTATAAGGTTGCCGATGGTAGATTGAGCTATAGACCTATAGGTCTCTGTACGGCGTTTTATCGGGGTGTTAGCCGATGAGTTATCTGTACCTTGAGCAACACACCCAGCGTATCGGCTGAGAAGCCGATACGCATTCATCTTCAGATACTTCCATCGGACATCACGCCTAGTGCATTGATACACACATATCTTCAGAAAGGTCCTCTCATCGGCTCAGCTAGCCGATAGGTTCCCTCCACCCCATCTTCAGCACGACTAATCTGGTGTCCGCCTTGTCATTGTCGTTGGCCTCGGTCTCGTACTGTCTCAATTAGATCTGATCTTCAAGATCAGTGCTAGTGGTGTCACCATGGTGGGCGACGGGTCTCGTGCTGTGGGAGGATCGGGCACCGCTCCTTGTTCATAGCCCATCTTATCCGGAGCGGCATCGGCTTTGCAGCCGATGTGTCCTTTATACGATTCCTTGTGGCCCGATTAGGCGTGTCGCATCACGACTGCGCGAGGCTCGCCGACGCGTCAGGCTTCCTACTCCATCAACGGTCTCGTGCTGCATCGGTTAGGTTTGACCTACAAGATCGGTGACGGTGGTTCGAGCCGGCGCCCCGGCGGACCTTCGCGTGGCATCTCATTAGAGTGAGTAGTCGATCCTCACTGCAAACCACGTTGGATGATCGATCCACTAGAGATCGATCCGGACATGTCGGACGCCTCCTGGTATTGTATCAGTTCAGTCCAATCTTCCAGGGCTCGCGTCTGACGTGGCCAGCATCGAGATCTAGCGGGTCTCATTCCCCATCGGCTCGAGACACATACGGTCTCGGTTCGGTCCGATCTATCGAGGTTGGTCCTGATGGCGCCATTACCTCAGTCACTGGTGAAACTTCGCGAGGGATCAAGCTATGCTCCAAGCGTCGGATGTCGTGAATAGTCATCAGCTCTTTAGCTGATAAGTCCTCTAGTATATTACACGCATCAATCTCTCACACCTTCATCGGTTGTTTAGCTGATGCTCAAGCGCTGCCTTCTCTACAAGCACCCAGCCGATAGGGAGAGCCAGATAAGCCCATCGGCCGATCGGCTCACGGCCCTCATCCTCCCTCCTTGTCAATTACAGTGTCAAATTGACTGGCACGCCCTCGAACCTCAAAGCTTAAGAACCTGCACTGGAGCTAAGTAGATCTCCCAGGCCTTCATGTGACCGAGCCACCGTCTCTCCCTAGTCGGACCTTCGCTCGGCCCGGTCGGACCCTCTCCCGTGAGGTTTTGCGGCAAGCAATAGGGCAATATCATGGAAAACTAAAACGAGGGAGAGAATTACAAGAAGGCTGGACTGACTGAGCAATATGATCGATCGTTGAGGGCACGGCTACCGTACCATGCCACCGGCATCGAACGGCAGCATGCCGCCTACACTAATCCAACGTCCGAGATGTAGGAGGCATAGTCAACTATTTGTCAGTTTGTGTCTAGAATGTTACAACAATTAGGGATTGCTAGGAATGTGGTGATTGAGATTGTGAAGTATGTATAGATCAGGAGACAAGAAGATAGAAGATAGAGGAGGGAGGTGTCAGCCATGACTTACCAACGATGATGATAATGGTGAGCTCCTCGATAGTCCTTTCATATTCTTGACCAATCGCTGATTTGCTGGCAAATTCCTATAGAGGAAATACAGATCAGGAGAAAGAGGGGCAGGATTCCTAGACTTAGATGAATAACCGAGGAGGTGATGGAGGGATGGTGGACAAAGACAAACGGCGAAGTAGCGGTGCCACCTTTAGAGCCATGAGGCTGGTGAGCGGAGTTCTTGGCAAGAGTATCATATCTACCATGCAAAAGGTAGAGACAGTGCTGGTGTTTTAGCTAGGTTGTCAGAAAGGAAATCTCAAAAAGACAGCCAAGTTCCATCATTGTCATAGGTAGAGTGAAAATATCCCTAGCCTCCCACTGTACGGATGGGCATGTCCTCCCTTATGATCATAGGTACGTTATCGTGAAAAGCTAAGTTTCTAAACCACTAGCTGGTCGGACATAATAGGGTGTCCCCTACTTTATCAGCAAATATAAAAATCATAGCGATAGCATATTCTTCTAACATTGAGATGTGCGTGATCAAGGATTACTGGGCAAACCTTTATTCACATAACATGAAAATTTATATAGTTGATTTATATTCCAAGAACTCAACTCATGCTATTCGGCGTCTGCTATATTGTCTGCGCTAGGCTTTGGTACACAAACCACTTTGTAAGGACTTTCTCACTTAGAGGAAAGCTTGTTCGGCCATAGCATGTACTTGTCAAACTATCTAGTCGCATATATCAAATGCAAGTAACCAAACACATTTATTATGGTAGCGACAAAGGGCTTGCTATGCTGCGTGAAGGGTAGCTTGCTCTCTAGCTTCTTCCAGAAGATTGGCATCCTTGGCTCTTCACTGTTCTTGATCCTCATCAGAGTACTTCTTCACCCTGGTGGATACCTGACTTAGTTCTCGGGCGAACACGCCGATGCCTAAGAGGTCTGCTTAGCTCTAGTGTAGGCCGTCCACTTCTCTCCGTGGCTCGAGGTATGCACGCCAGGGCCCATGGGGTCCGCTCGGCTCCAGCGCGACGGTACAGGTGCAGGCGTACTAGTCAATCTGACCCTGCAATTAATAAGGAGGTGAGGCAAACAGGTCAATCGGATGATGTGTCGATTATGAGCTTCTACTGTTGGCTGGCCACCGATAAGAATGAGTCAATCATTGGCCACGACTGGGTGGCTCTTGCTATCAGCTGGTCACCAATAAGGATCAGGATGCTGTTCCATCGGCTGGGGAGCTGATGAAGGCGTGGATAGATGTCGACGAAGTAAATGACGGCTCTAGGAGTAGCGAAAGCGAGATTCTGATCCATCGGCCGCAAAGCCGATAGAGGCATCGAAGGGTATTTAAAACAAAGCGCGCAGGATCCCTCCTGGTAGCTGACGGAGGCTGTAGCGCTCGTTCATCAGCCAGAAAGCCGATGAGGGTATCTGCGAAGTGGCAAGTAATCGTATAAAAGATGCACCAGCTGCAAAGCTGATGCCGCTCTGGATATGGCAAAGGGGAAGCGAACCCATCGGCTAGCTGAGCTGATGAGAGGACGTCTTTCTGAAGATAGGCGCACATCAGCTGGAAGGCCGGTGCGTTTGGAGTAGCACTCGAGGGGAGTCTCTGAAGACTGGCGCGTATCGGCCGATGAGCCGATACGCTAGGCGTGGTGATCAAAGTATGGATAACTCATCGGCTAAACCTCCGATGAAACACCGTACAGAGACCTATAGGCCTAAAGCTCAATCTACTGTCGATAGCCCCGTAAGTCGAACCTAACCGATACAGCACGAGACCGACGACGGCGGGGAAGCTTGATAGGCCGATAGACCCTACACAGACGTGATACGATACATCCAATCGGTCCAAGAGGTCAAACCTAACCGATGTAGCCTTAGACAGAGCAATACATATCGGGAGAGTGACGGGACTTACCCCTTCGCCGGAGATCGAGCTTAGCCGATGCAGCCCCATGTCAAGAGCCAGACCCCACCAGTAAAAACCTAATTAAACCTAGGGTGGCGATGCGCTGAGAGTTATATTGATCAAAGGATTCTTTACATGTTTCTAAGGGGTCTATATTTATATCTGGGTTTATAGAGTCCGACACGTTTACAACAACCATCGGATGTTATCTCCTAACAAACATAAAGTTAAATATTTCTAAGGCAGTTAACTAAACTAACTAAACCTTCATATCTATATAAGATACGATTACATAGATATAATACCCTGCCGTGAGTTCCGCGACTCCTCCTCAAACTCGGTCTCATTTGGATAATCTTCTATTCTAGAACCGAATCTCTCCTTACTTCATTCGATCGGCTTCCTCCCTATAGCAATCGAACTCTTTTTCACTTAAGCCGATCCTTTTCCAACCTTTCCCTAGGCTTTCTAAATTTTGGCGTTAACAGGTCTCTTTAGTAGTCATAGTCGACATAGTGGAAACTAACTAGAGTACTAAAGGTAACTCTTGGACCTAGCGAGGAGTACATGACATAAACTTATCCTACACCCAGGTCTTAATTCCTTGCAGTATAATATCGTTCGCACACTCGACTTAACAATAACTTTAAGGATTCACAATTGAAGCCCAGCAAACATGGACTCCTAAGTCCTCGTAGTACTGTTGAAAATCATCACTTCTAAGCTGTGATCTGTTGTCAATCAAAATACAGTGAGGTATGCCAAACCTACAAAATATCCCTTTAATTAACTTAATGGCTTCATTGGATGTTATCTCCCTAACATGCTGCCCTTCAATCCACTTAGTGAACTTATCGATAGCCATAAATAAGAATTTAAATCCACCTTGTTCTAAAGGAAAAGGTCTGAGGATATCTAGCCCTCAACACGAAAAGGGCTATGAGAAGGCTATTATCCGCAACATCTGTGTTGGCATCCTCATGTGCTTGCTCTAGAACTAACAAGCTTCACACCGCTTTACCATGTCACAGGTATCTTGGAGCACAATTGGCTAGTAAAATCCTTGTTATAAGGCTTTATCGACTAGTGTGTGTCTTGTGGTGTGAGCTCCACAAAAACCCTCATGGATATCTTTTAGCAATCGTTCACCATCAGCCCTAGCAATGCACTTCACCAGAACTCCGCTATACCCGCATTTGTACAACTCATTCTTGATCACAAAATAGAGCAGGATAACTTCTCTTCCTTAGCATAATCATCAAACACGATGTCAAATGTCAAGTGTTGGCATAGTGGGATTCCCCAATCACAATCTTCATCCGTGGCAACTACCATGTTGTCTTCTAGGAAACCCCCCCTCCTCCCGCCACCACCGCTAGTGGTAACAGACTACCACATGTTGTAGCCCCCATGCCATTGTCAACTTCCTCTCGACAAGTGTTTTTGTTGGCAACCAATGGCTTGTGAATTATTTCCAAAAACACTCCTTGTGGTACAAGTTGTCTTTCTAGAAAAAAAAAACCCTTGCCTATTCATTGGGCTTGAATTTATCCTTGCAATAATCATGTTAGACTTCAAGTCCATCGAACCATCTTTTTGATCTTACAAACTACTACCAAATACCTTTGCTAATGCAGGGTCCAAGCACTGATAATCCTTATACACCTATTTGATGACAAGCTGTGATGCCCTTCTCACAATGAGTCATCAGATGCCACGTGCGGCAACTACTTTTAACTCTGCCAATAGTCTTTTGTACTCAGCAGTATTGTTTGTGGACCGAAACACAAGCCATATGATATACTTGAGGCATTCTCTAGTTGTGATTGTAGAATGACCCCGGCTCTTGTCCCTTGAGAGTTGAATGCTCCGTCGAACGTCATGTTCTAATGTCATGTACAAATGTGTTGACATTGCGTTCCACTGGAGTTATCCAATCAGAGATGAAATTTGACTTGATATTTGTTCTTGCAACAAAGCTAACATCAAACTAACCAAGTTCACTTGCCCACTTGGTGATGAAACTCAATACATCTTTGCCACACACCACCTCCCCAAGCGGAAAAGAAGAGACCACGGTAATCTTATGCACCTAGAAATAATGATGTAGCTTCCTTGATGTCACCAACATGGCATAGAGCAACTTCTAAATCTAGACATATCTCAACTTGGTCTCAAGGAGACCCTCCTAACGTAGTAGACTAGTTGTTGTGACTTGTTACTTTTGACTACAAGCATAGTGCTGATTGAGTATGGTGTGGCTACAATATACAAGAATAGCTCTTCACGTGGGCGAGGAGCACTTAGCATGGGTGGGTTTGACATATATTATATCAATACTATAAACACTTCTTCTGTCTCTTTAGTCCACTCAAAGTCATCCTAAATTCTTCAAGAACTTGAAGAAGGGTAGCCCTTTTTCTCCCATCTGTGAAATGAGTCTACTAAGAGCAGCCATGTATTCTATTAGTTTATGCACCTCCTTGAGTCCTTTCGGCAAATTCAACCCCTCGATTGCTTCCATCTTCTCTAAGTTGGCTTCCATGTCTCATCTTGACAAAAGGAATCCAAGTCACTTCTTAGAAGGTACTCCAAACATGCAATTCTCTGAGTCCGACTTCATATGATCTCCATGGTTATTGTCAAACATTTTGTAGAGGTCCTCAATCAAGTGATCTCATGTTTTTGTCTTAACGACCACGTAATCTATGTAGGATTAAACATTGTGGCCAATCAGGGTCTAAAAAGTGCGTTGGACTCCTCTCTAGTAGGTGGCCCTAGCATTCCTCAGCCCAAACAGCATCCTGACAAAGTAGAAAACACCGTAAGGTGTCACAAAAGACATTTTCTCCTCATGTTCCTTAGCCATGATGATTTGATGTTAACCTAAGTACGCATCTTTTCAACACACGAGGTAATTAGACCACCGGATTGGCTGATGGAAGTCTGATGCGATCACGCAAACATGCAAAGGCCTAGGATATCTGCTTAGCTCCAGTGCAGGTCCTTTGGCTCTTTAGGGTCTTCTAGTTGCTAGAGTTACTGGCATTCCAATCAATTTAACCTCAAAATGACAAGGAAAATAGATAGAGTTAGATCATCAAGCCAATTAGCCGATAGGCCAAAATGGACTCTTGCTATCGGCCAGATGTGCCGATAGGGTTAAGATATCCATCGTCTGAGTCCAATTCACCCGTGGTATTGGCTGGTGTCCAATAGGTTTAAGATAGCCATCAGATATGAGTCCGATGCACCCATGCTATTGGCTAGTGGCTAATAGTAACTGTAGCACTCATACATCAGCTAGAAAGCCGAGGAATAAAATAAAAGACTCATCAGCTGTAGAGTTGACGATGCTCCGAACAAAATATGCGATAGGCAGTACAGAGTGAGACCCGGTCTCTCAAAGGTATGAGACCCAATGACCACTGATGATGGTACCGTTAGAGCCAGCCTTGATAGTTCAAACCAAACTGAGACAATATAATGCTAAGGCTAACAGCGCCGAGATATCGGACGTGATGATGGAAGGAACGGGTGAACCCATTGGCTGCTATTGGCTACGGGTCTAATGCAGGCATATAAGTAACTCATTAGCTAACTGAGCCAATGAGGGAAACAAAACCCGCTAGATCTCGATGTCAAACCTAACAGAACTAGATCGATCGCTAGTAGATTAATCATTGGGCAAGATATGCGTATGTCGGCTGAAAAGCTAATACACTAGGCCTGAAGCTCAATGTAGAGATAACTCATTGGCTGGTTACTCCGATGAAATATCACATAAAAACCTATCGGCTTATGACTCAATCTACTACCAATAGTCTAGTAAGTCGAATATAACTGATGCAACATGAGACCGATAATGGCAACAGAGCACGATAAGCCGATAGAACGTAACGAACATAATGTGATGCATCCAATCGGACTAAAAGATCGAATCTAACTGATGTAGCTGTAGACATAGCAGATACACTAAGATAGTGGTAGGAATTACCCATTCGCCGGAGATCAGATAGAACCGATGCAGCCCTACGTCGAGAGCTAAAACAGATCGGTAAAAACCTAGATAAACTAGGGTAGCGATGCGCTGAGATTGTATTGATCTGTGTAGATGATTTACAAGCTTCCAGCGGGTCTATATTTATACCTTAGGGTTACACGAGTCCGATATGATTACAAAAACCTCCAGATGTTATTTCCTAAACATAAAAGAAAACTCTCTCTAAGAAGTTAAAAAAACTAACTAAACTTATCTATCTTATAATATATATTTTACAAAAATAAAAACACTCTATCGTGGCTTCCACGACTTCTCCTCAGATTCGGTCTTATCTGGATAATCTTCTATCTTTGACTGAACCGAATCCATCCTAAACTATCCGATCGGCTCTTTCCATGTATCAATTGACCTCTTTCTAAAAGCCGATCGGCTCTCTGATCTTGTTTGCAGGGCTTACCAAATTTTGGTGTTAACAGAGTCAAGAAAGTTTAACTACTCGCATCCGATCGTGAAGTCAATCAGCTGGTCAATCCTTGGGAGTGAGAAGTAGAATTTCAAACACACTTTGAAACTTGCCAATCCTTTGTAGCCTACTTTTTGAAACTTGTCAATGTACTCCTGTATGGCTCCCTTGTGATCCAGCGCGAACCTTCTCAACTTTTGCTTGGCAGGCTTGGCATCTAGTTGCACCATCAACTTGTGCTCAATCACTTCCCTGAGATCCCTGGTCATGTTAGTCGGTTGCCATGCAAAGACGTCTATGTTATCTCGAAGGTAAGTGATGAGCTCAAGTTCCTATTTTTCCTCAAGATCAGCCCCAATCTTCACCACGCGACTAGGGTCCGATCTCATCAGCTATACCATCTTGATCGTGCCACTAGGTTTTTCCGAAATTTTTGGCTTACTCTATTTTTGGCTTGGTTCTTCCATGCTAGGCAAAGCCAGAGTCTAGTCAACCATGTCCAAACTTTTCTCATTGCATTGGAAAACAACCTTTGAGTTTTCAAAGACAGCAATCACCCCTATGGGTCCTAGCATCTTCAAGAACTGGTACGCACAGTGGGCGACTGCCATAAACATGGCCAACATGATTTTCCCAATGATCGTGTTTATGTCGTGTTGAAGTCAATGACATCAAACATGATCTTTTTGGTCCAGAAGTTTTCTTCCTCACTAAACATAACTAGCAGCATGATCTTCCCCAATAATTTTGATGTTATTCTAGGGTGATCCCGTTGAAGGGTTATTCTTAGGGCTTCAACTCACTTCTTGGTATTCCCATTGCATCAAGAACACTGACGAACAGAAGGTTGATAGAAATCTCATCATCGATCATGACACAGGCAACCATAATGTTCCTAATAGTAGGCTCAACCACTATAGGATACCTTTTGGAGGCGGTACTAATTGCCAGGTGATCACCGTTAGAGAATTTTATCGACACATCTAACCACGGTAACTTGGTTACTAGCCCCTGGGTTGTAGCATAGACTTTGCATTCCACCTACTTGTACTTTCTTTTTGAGGAATAAGAGGTAGAATCAACGAACATGTGAGCGATTTGATGGTCAATACTCAAATAATCGTCCATGACTGTGGGATGTTATCTTCTTTCTCGACCACATGCACCCTTTGCTCTAGAAGAAGAGTGAATTATTACTCCATCACCTTGTGAAAGACATGGCATCCCTCTAGAGTAAGGGTATCAGTCTTGTGTATAGGGCATAACTTTCTGCCAGGTGCCTCACCCTGTTGTTCACGTCAGATCTCGCGTGCCCTGGCACGAACATGCCGACGCCTGGGAGGTCTGCTTAGCTCCAGTGCAGGCCAATCGGCTTCTCTCCGTGGCTCGAGGTACGTGCGCCTGGGCCGTGAGGTTTGATCGGCTCTACCACGATGGTACGGGTCTGGGCGTGCCAGTCAATTCGACCCTGCAAATAACAAGGAGGTGAGACGAATAGGTCCGTCTGATGGTGGGCCGATACAGGCGCTCTCTATCGGCTGGCTACCGATAGGATCGGGAAGGCCCTTCACTATCGTCTATTTGCCGATAGAAATTGGGAAGCTCTTCAATCGGCTAAGGAGCCGATCAAGGCATGGACATGTATCGACGAGGGATCGGCCGCAGAGCCGATGGAGGAACCGGGTGTACTTAGAGGATAGCAAAGCGCACAGGATCTCTCCGGATAGTTGACGAAAGCCATAACAGTCGTTCATCGGCTGGAAAACCGATGAAGGCACATGCGGAGTGGCAAGGAAAAGCATATAGACGCATCAACTGCGAAGTCGATGCCGCTCTGGAGATAGCATCATGATGACCCGTCGCCCGTCGTGACGGCGCCGTTAACACCAAACCTCGAAGATCAGACCTAACCGAGACAATACGAGGCCGAGGCCAATAGCGATGATACGGAGGACGCCGGATCGACCGTGCTAAAGTAAAGACAGGAGAGAACCCATTGGCTAGCTGAGTCGATGAGAAGACGCCTCTCTGAAGGCAGGCACGCATCGGTCTTCCAGCCAATGCTTTTGGCGTTGCGCATCAAAGAACACCTCTAAAGGCTGGTGCGTATCGGCCAAGGGGCCGATAATCTAGGCGTGAAGCTCAGAGCAAGGATAAGTCATCGGCTAACACTCCGATGAGACGTCGTGTAGAAAACTATAAGCCTATAGCTCCACCTACCATCGGCAGCCCCGTAGGTCGAACCTAATCGATTCAGCACAAGACCGATGACGACGGAGGGAGTTTGATAGACCGATAGGCTCTGCATGGACGTGATGCAATATATCTGATCGGCCTAAAATGTCGAACCTAACCGATGCAGCCTTAGACAGAACAGAACATATCGAGATAGTAGCGGGACTTACCCCTTCGCCGGAGATCGGACTTAACCGATGCAGCCCCGCGTCGAGAGCCAGAACCCGCTGGTAGAAACCTAGATGAACTAGGGTGGCAATACGTCGAGATTGTATTGATCGAAGAGATGATTTACATGTCTCTAGGGGTCTGATATTTATACCCTGGCTTTACAAAGCCCGATGCGCTTTCAACCATCGGACGTTATTTCCTAACAAAAACAAAGGAAAATATCTCTAAAAAAGTTAACTAACTAACTAAATCTTTCTAATTAGATAAGATTACAATTTACAAAGATAAAATATCCTGCCGTGGATTCTACGGCTCCTCCACAAACTCGGTTTTATCTAGTCTTCCAATCTAGAACCGAGTCTTCCTTCGCTAAAATCTGATCGACTTCTTCACTATATTCATCAGACACCTCTCAGCCGATTGGCTTTAGCACCATCGAGTTGTCCAGATTTTGACGTTAACACCTAGTTGGTGACCATAATTGGTGACAATTGGCGTAACCCTCCTAGGTATAGATTTATTGTGGCTTGGACTCTATGACTTGTGATTTGAGTTCCTCTCTTCTAAAAGGATATTGTATTTATACCGAGATTGATCATTTCTTTTTAATAGAACTTGGACAACCTATCTTTAACATAGGCAGGATAGTCATGTCATACCTAGATCGGAGTACAGAGTCTTTGCCATTTTTAACTGTTTTTCGTGTCTTGGTGGTATGCAGTAATTTTAAGCATCATTTGTGTATGTTTATAGGCTATACCATATCCAATATTCTGACAACTGCAACTGCAAGTTAACGACTGCACGTCATCTCAGCCATTGATTTTTCAGATGAACGAGTGACTTTTGAATCGTTGGATTTGGATCGGATGGTTGCAGTACGACTGCTTAAGATGCAGTCGTGGCACAAACGGCAGCAGATCCAGGTCCCTTGCGCGGCTCCATGAGCCCAACACATACACGTTCGACAAACTCTATGCGCGTGCGTGCATTGATGCAAGCAATGGCCAACTACTTGGACAGTCGGACTATTTCTTCTTAACCAACGCGGTTCCACTTGTAGCAAGCTTCCTGTGTACATATATACAGGCACATTCTGCATGCACTCCTTAATTAATTGCTAGTACGTACTCTACCATGCATGCCGCTACGGCATTATTACAACAACAACATTATTTCTAACACTTGACCATGCATGCAGGAGTAATTGACTAATTGCCAGCGAAATCAACCACACGCTGCATACCTGTAATTGGCCTGAAGTCGATCCTACGCCAAGTCCGGTAAAACGTTGAGCTCGCACGTACGTACGACGTACCTCGACGTTGGCCTGTGTGATGTGAGTCCCCCACCGATCGCTTAGCTCTCCTCTCGATCTCCTCTCCTCCTCTACTACATAAACCCCATGGCCTCCTCGCTGCAGCTCACAGCCTCCTCGCATCTCCTCCTCTACACCTCACTCCTCTATACACGCGGCAACAATTAAATAATGGCGACGGCGAGGTTGCTCCTCGTGCTCATGGTGGCGGCAGCGGCGGTCTCCTGCTTCTGCAACGGCCAGCAGGTCCCGCCCGCGGCGCCGTACTGCGGCAGCGTGAGGACGGCCGTGGAAGCGCACAACATCATCGGCTGGAAGACGGTGTCGGCGGATTGCGCCGAGTACGTCGCCGACTACATGACCGGCGAGCGCTACCAACGCGACTCCGACGTCGTCATCAACCAGGCCATCTCCTACGCCGAGAGCCTCAAGCTCTCCGGCCACGGCAAGGAGATCTGGGTGTTCGACGTCGACGAGACCGCCCTCTCCACCCTGCCCTACCAATCCAAGCATGGCTACGGGTACGTGTACGCATACCCTAGGTCAACTAGTTTGTTTTTTATAAAAAATGTTAATAATTTCTACATTTCAAATTATAAAATATAAAATTATACCCACCTTGGACTCTTACTATAGTATTTCATTTATTTAATTCTAAAATTCAAAATTAATATTTATTCAAATGTAATTGATGTAGGCTCTTCTTAAAAAAATTAGAAGCTATACTTCGAAAAATACCCGTAAAATTTATGATTAAAATTTTAATACATATGATATCAGTAACCATTACCCATATAATATACTGGTTGACGACTACCGCTCTTAACTATCAATCGTCTCTGCAGAGCTCAGCCATACGACCACACGAGCTTCCTCCAGTATGTGGCCGGGGAAAGCGCACCGGCGCTACGAGGGACTCTGCGGCTGTACCGGCGGCTGCTCCAGCTCGGCATCAAGCCGGTGTTTCTGACCGACCGCACCGAGGACCAAAGGGCCGTCACCACCCACAACCTCCTCCAACAGGGCTACTGCAGCTGGGAGAAGCTACTGCTTCAGCCGGTTGGGCTCCACACCTCGACGCAGGCTTTCAAGACCAGCGAGCGTCAGAAGCTGGTGGGCGCTGGCTACGTCATTGTCGGCAACATCGGTGACCAGTGGAGTGACATCCTAGGTTCACCGGAGGGATGCCGCTCCTTCAAGTTCCCCAACCCCATGTACTACGTTGCTTAATTAGCTCGGGCCACTGACATCACAGCTAGCTTAGATCTAGGTAGCTTCCGAATATAATGTATCTGTTCTCTACTTTCTCAAACTCCAATAAACTTATCTTCTACCTTCAAAAACTCTAATAAAATAATTACTTCAGCAATAAAGTCTTTGATGAAGTCTTTTTAGACGGAAGGAGTATCTAATTTTAAGTCCACGCTAATGAAAAAATAATAGCATATCAATCAAAACCATCATAAAATACGGTTTAGGTTTTATATATCCAGTTTTAAAAGTTTGGGTGAAAAATAACCGGTTTATAGCTTAGGGTGAAAAATGGATTTCAAACAACGTTCATGGACAAAAATGGGGTTTACCCCAATTTAAACTCCATTCATTTTAGGATTCTACTATATTTTTCCCTAAACATGCAAGATTAAAATCCATTCCTTTTTTTGTTACCAGTATGTCCTTTAACAAACATTATAAGTTTTAAAAAAAGAAACATGCGGAGATAGATTAATTATTGTCACATATTCTTCCACAAATATGCAAGATCAAAAATTGATCTACAAACTACATATGACTAAATAAAAGTAACTTCCGTAGTCTTATTCTTATTTTTCCAAGAATATATAATGCAATCACCTATGTTCTCCATTTTCTTCAAAAGATTTTTAATTTAGTTCAACCGCATGCAACAAACGAGGGTACATACTCTTAAGGGCTTAAAATAGTTTCACTTGCAAACATATCTATCATGTGACTAAATATCATGAAAAGAAACGAGACATGGAGCACACCCTTAGAAGCGCAGAGGAGGTTTGGAAACTTGTTGAAATTAATACCCATAGAAGCGTAGATGCATACAATGAAACTAGCACGTCTCATATGGTTAGAGATGTTATTCAACAAACAAAATTGTTATTGAAAATGGACACCTCAGATGAACCCTACAAATTGTCCTATTTGCACTATTCTCCAACAACCAGCTTACAAGCATTATTGTGTAGTAACTTAACGGCTTCTCTTCGCTGCATGCGTAGGAAAGATGTTGGTCCCTATGATCTTGATTCACAATAGACGTAAAGAGCAACTTGACCCTATGTAGCCATTGACTGTGGTACATGCACGTACGAATATCCTTTCCAAGAATGTACTGGATGGATAGTTTTTCATCCCTTCCGAGAATATCCTTTCATTGTTTACATGACATTCAAATAGTCATAAAAGAATATGAAAATAATCAAAGTTTAAACTCACACTATTCATATTCGTATTTGTCTCCTTTTTATTTCAACTTGTACTATGTCAAATTTAAACATGTGAGTGATACATCTTCATCTATATTATAAGGAACGTAAAACCAAGAGACATCCCGGGATAAAATGACTACCCTAAGTTCAATCTTAATTCTTAGCTACCATAGAGCTTCGTTCACAGACTAGCATCCTCTCTACTTCGCATATATGCACAAATCAGATCTCCTATGTTGTTCCCTATTTAAAACGAAGATTGTCATTAGGCATGCTTAACCAACACAGTTAATACCCTATCTAGCATGTTCATTAGGCATTAAAAAGGATCAGAAGCACTAGGAGTACGTTCTGAGCCATGACCTACCAATTTGTTAGTAATTAATGATGACGCTGGTGAGCTAATGTCCATGGTAGAATTTCGTGGAAGGAAAAAGGGAGAGAAGTACGATGGTGAGCGATATGATCGTTCATGGCACAGTGACCACATAGCCAGCGTACCATCCTGCCGACATTGGCACTGCAGCCTACAGAGTTTTTGGGCACAACACAGCTAGTGTCTTCTCGATCTATCTGTCTCTACTCAGCCAATCAACAAATGCATTGCATTTTCTCCTATGATCCTATGCGTAGGGCATACTTATGGAGCCATATGTTACTACCGCATGCCCTCTTATCACTAACGGTTTAAAATCGTTATCTATAATGGCTTAGCCATCCATCATAGATTTTTGTCACTGATATGGAACCTCATCTGCAACGACCCCTCAGTAATGACTCAAAATCACAAGTCATTAGTGAAAGGAAAAATCCTAGCAAAAAAATGCAAAAAAAAACTAGTGGCCAATCGATCATCGTCACCAAGGCCACATCACCACTGCTCATCGTCACATTGGCCATTGTGCTGCTTTTCATGCTACCCCTCTCCCTCTTCACCGCTGGACTCAGCTGAGAGTGGTTGGATCTAAGGGTCCTAAGCTTTAAGGCTGCTAGATCTTATGGCTCCAAGGTCAATGCTACCAGATCTAGGAAGGTGGTGAGGCAGAAGAGGGCTTAGGGATGGCATATTGCTTCTACTACTCCACTATAGCGACGGCAAGGGTCCGTTGATGTGAAAACAATAGATAGAAAAGAAGGACAAGGTGAAGATGGCGAAGATGAGGAGGTTGTCGATGTGGCCACCTCTAGACGCTGGGGGAGGGGAGACAACACCCGGGGCAGCACTCGGGAGAAGGATGGGAAGGGGGAAGTAGCATTCATGCTCGGGAGGGAAGGGAATGGCAAAGCAGTGGCTGCACTAAGTAGCGAGAGAGACTCCTATCTATGAAGACTAAATTTTGAGCTGTTACAAATGGTTAGACGAATATTTAAAACAACTCCTCTGTGAGCCATTACAGATATATTCTCATTAGTGACGATTGTTGACTCATGTCACTATCTGTTGATAAATAGTCATATGTAACAGCTCTTTTTTATCCATTACAGGTGACCTGTTAGGGATGGGAGGTTGTATCTGGTGAGCATGTGCCCAACTCTAGTGACGAAACACGCCGGACTCTATCCACATGCAATCGCCACTTTTTTGCATTGGACGGTTCAGTACACGTACTTGCATGCTGTGCACGCACTCTCCATAATTCATTGCTACTACTGTACTTATATGCATGCAGCAACGTTACTACGATGACAACAACAACATTATTTCTAACACTGACCCCTGTCTCGCCGGGCGAGCGATCGCACTCCGGTCGGCCGGCTGCGGCCCCTCCTCCCCGACCGACCGAGGACCAAAGAGCTGTCACCACCAACAACCTCCTCGAGCAGGGCTACTGCAATTGGGAGAAGCTCGTAGTACTCCAGCCGGTGGGACTCCAGATCTCGACGTTGGCGTTCAAGACCTGTGAGCGGCAGAAGTTGATAAACGCAGGCTACATCATCGTCGGGAACATCGGCGACCAGTGGAACGACATCCGTGGCTCGCCGGTGGGCGCCCGCACCTTCCAGCTCCCTAATCCCATGTACTACGTCGACTAGCTCGGCCGCCGGTACGATTGCTGCTAGCTAGCCTACAGCTAGTTAGCTATCCATATGAATCCGTAGTTCATGTGTGTTTCATTTACTTATGTTTTTGTCATGAATTTCTTCTAGTGATTAATCCTATTCCAAACGTATGCTTTCTTTTCTTGTTTGCTGTTGATGAGGTCGATGAGATTAAAGTTTTTAATAACTCATGTTTGGCAGTTGGCAATTGATTGATCAATGTACGGTGTGTTGAGCAAGCTTGTTGTTGTATTTATTACAGTGAATAATAAAGTCCTGAATTAATAGGTCAAGATGGTGTCTTGCATTGAACATGTTCCAAGTTGATTGAATTTATATTTTCATATGGAAACAAATTGACTGGTCGCTCTTTAAAGTTTTTAAATTTATTTACTTTAGTCGGTCGCAATTTGGCCGGATATTGACATTAACAGGTGGCAATTTAAAATCCATTCTTTTTAGAATTCTGTCACATCTTGGGGATAGAAAGCTGATTTTAGCCCTTAAATACTTTGACATTATGTTGACTATGGAATTAAAAAAAAGATAACATAGATTTTTTTTTGTCACAATGTCCTTGCACAAACATTTGAGGATATACTACTGTTATATATTCCTCCGTAAACATTTGACCAAGATGAAATTTGTTCTAAAACCATATATAAGTAGTACTGGAAATTGTATGCAAATTCATCGTAGTGGTTGTTTGTGATATTGGTGTTGCTACAGTTCCAATTCGGATCATCTTTAAATTAATTGAGCGAGTAGATTGGAAAGCATTCTTTTATGTTATATATGTCACTAGATGTTCTGATATCTCGATGCTATTATTCGGTTGCAATTAATGTAAATAAATTGGTTATGGATATTAGGTGTAAAATGTAGTGCCAATTGTAAATAACGCAAGGGCCATCACAATGATGGTGGTTGCAGATTACTCGGTTGAAAACCTGAAATACCTGTAAAGGGCCAGATCGATGCATATATAAAAAGGGAACTTTCGTTGCTGATATAGCTAAGCATGTTTTTCAAGAAACACATAAAATGAAAATAACACTACCAAAAAAATAGTTTTTTCCAACTAACCAAAATACAAATATACCGGCCGATAGAAAACTCAATACTAAATATGGTTTTTAGTACCGGGTCTAAAGGCTCAGAGCCACTATATCGGTTGGTAACTCAAACCGGTACTAATGTTCTTTAGTATCAGTTGTAACAGTTAAGCGCTCTTAGTGACTATATACGATCTTTAGTACCTATTAATTACATCAATCGGTACTAAAGATTTATACATAAGTACAGGTTGATATCTATTGATGTTATCAACCGATACCAACATTGTTGAACATATTAGTACCGGCTGAAGACACCAACTGATATTATTATATATTTATTAATATTGATTGGTGTTTTTAACTGATACTAAAGATCCTTAGGAGGAAAAAGTACAAGAAAATTCATCGATAACGTACGTTATTTTCTTAGGGTGACCGATGCCCACAAACCAAAGGATTTCATATGATATCCATATAAAAATGGTAAGAACCAGAAGTTTTTTATCCTTAAAGTTTTTAAAATTAATTATCCTAGTTTTATTTTTTCTTAAATTTATTTATCCTGCAATTTTTCTAGGTTTTTAAATTATTTTTTACACTTTTTCTGTTTTCTAAATTTTGTACAATATTTTAACTACTTGAAAATCTTTTGAAAATATTTTGACCGAGCAATAAAACTCTTTAGTACTAACAACCCAAACTAAAAATATCTTGACCAAGCGAAAAAACATTTTAGTATCAATTGTTCTATACAACAGCTACTAAAAAGGGGATGGTATATGCCATTCCATCATCTCCTCCAATATAAGACCGACGATGCCACCTTTCACGTTGCGTGCCCGCCTTCCTACCAACGCCGCCGCTCTTCACACCACCATTGTCCCCATCTCCATTGTCGATGTCGCCGCGTGCCCGCTCACTGATGACACCACCACCAATGCCGCTATCATTCCCAAAGCAAGAACTTGTTTTGATAGATTACATATAGGCAATTCAAAAATAACTCATTGCATTTATTATGAACGAGATTGTTAATCATATAAATATATACATATATATAAAAATACATACATATATATATAAACATGTGTATGTATATATGTGTATAATATATATATAGCAGTATAGTAATAAAGAAAACAACAAATAGGAACTGTAGCAAAATAAACAACAAAAGGCAGTACAGCAAAAAAACACTTTAGCACCAGTTGGCACCAATCAGTACTAAAGAGATCGCCCTCATATTACGTGGGCAACTATCTTTAGTACCGGTTGGTGTAACCAACTTGTACGAAAGATAGATTTTTAGTACCGATCAGTTGAACTGGGACTAAAAATACCCACTTTTAGTCCTAGATTGCACTTACCGATTACACAACCAGGACTAAAAGGGGTTGTGAACTAGTACTGAAGACCATTTATCCTACAAAGCGTCCTCTTTGTGATGTTCTCCAGCAACCATGAGCTTGCACACATTATTGTGTAGTAATTTTACGATTTTTTTGACCGATGAGCCAGGATGTACTATAGAATTGTTGTCACACTAGGTCTTCTAATCTTCTCTTCTATCTCTTTCCACTTGAGATGGTTAATAGGATAAGAATGAGTACCACCAATCATACTTAGCAAGCCACATCGAAAAAATAAAAGTAATGCGTAGGTGTTCTAAAGAATGGCATGATAGAACTAGTTTAGCATGAAATAGTGGATCTAAACAGTTAAGGTTTTAAAGCGGGTTTTGAAACCCAAGCCTATTCTAAGTGATATTTCACCATCTTGCTAGGTTGAGTTTACCAGGATTCCATCTCCCATAGATTTGGAGAAACAAGTCTAGTCTACAAAAAACATTGCTAGGCATGTCCATAATCGAGGGTGTGGTTATTCGAATAGGTTTACTTTGACCAGAGGTATACACTTTACCTATAAGACACACCTTTATCACACTGCAACATGCTCATACCACCACGATATATGGGTGGGAGTCATGACATAACCTTTCACCTATCCCAACCCTAAACAAAGAGACTGACATAGACTCTTGTCCCTCGCCAGGTGTCCTAGGTCGAGCAATTGATCTATGAATCCAGACACTCGGTCAAACCACCACATGCTAGAAATGTCAGTCCACAAAAGGACTTCATCCATCGCTATCCATGTCCCATTTGCTTAAGACTAATCTAAACTATGAATTAACCCTTCCTATGAGGACATGTAGTTCTACAAAATAGATTTGCAATAGTAGCCCACAAACCAATCCTTATAGTGGCCTAAGGTGCCTTCAACCCACAAACATCCTGCACCCCAAACCCCACCAAAAAACAAGTTTTGGTTTCGCAAAGCACTTTCCCCAACCGATTAGCACCCTTGCCAAGAAGCACACTAGATCCATTATTATTAATTCAAGTAATTATTCTCACATAAAAAGGCTATATTGAATCTAAACATTGCTAAGCATAAAGACTATGTTGACTAACCATATCATCAAATTGGATATTACGTAGTCCATTTATTTACCTAAGGTTACAAGGAATCGTGATATAATAGTTCAAGCATGGCCATAATCAAAGGATATTGGAATATTAACTAATAAGAACAATTATTATTACTTCACATTTTTAAATTGCATGCAGCAAAAAAAGTATCACTATAGTGGAACCCCTTATGACTGGGTCCTAACCCTCAAAACGTCTTGATCGGTGATGAGTTGTCAATGATGAGAAACCCATATATTTGATGGGTGAACACCCATCACTGGTAGTAATATCTCTGACAGGCCAATAAAACAGCCAATGAAAGGTATCATTTCCCCCACAGCTAGCCATTATACCACATGTCGCTAGTAATATACCTGTGATGGGTTGGAAACTAGACACATTAAAGGTACATCACCCTCGATGATAGGTAATACTTCAACCCATCATAGATGTTTACTTGTAACGTGTTGTTTTTTGTACTCGTCACTGACAGGGGTCATCTTTGATGAGGTTTTGGTTACCACCCATCAATGATGACTTTTTCGGTAAAATAAATAAATATATTTTATTAGCTAGCCTTAGAAATTAGCTAGCCATGCCCTTTAAAAAATGGCAAAATTCATATAAGCACATATAGAAGCCTTCACAATATTTGTACATACACATCATCATATATACATTCACATATATGCACAACATTTTTACATTCACATCATCAACATACACATTGATCTTTAGATTTCAATAGATAAATGTAATACATCCATGAAACTTCTAAAAATCTGAAATAGCAAGTGATTAATGTAAACCATGCTAAGAAAAGAGATTGTATGGACTAAATTGAAACAAGTCACATTATAATTGAAATAACACAGTTAAAAAGAGTCACATATGTACATGAATGAATTGTCATTGAAAAATAATCAAAGGTTCATCACAAGCCAAGGAACTAATTAACATTGTAGAAGTCCCAGTTCAATTGATATTCTAACTCGTCTTGAGATGAAAATGTCCGTTTGAATATATAACTTTGGCTAACAGAAAGGAGGTTATTTCCCTCTAATGCTAGCTAGGTTGATCTCCCTTAACTTCCAATTGTTTTTCTATGACATACCAATATAGTTAGTACAATAATTGAAATTATGGAAGCGGTTATTTTAGGCGCCATTTTTTGTTCAACTCTAACCTTCGAAACAAAGAAGGTCACCTATCTCATCAAGATTTTCATGTGATGACACACATGAAAACCGCAATTATCATTGGTGTCAACGAACATACACTAAGAGAGGGGGCCCATCATCTGTAGTTCATCATTGTTGACCAAGGACATGCTTAGCACAAACTCACTGAGCTCAAGCCTCTTAGCTAGTGTTAGATTTTCTATTGCTTTTCCCATCCCTCAACCTCTATTGCCCCTCATTGACGATGAAGTATGTGCCCTCTTAGGTACCTTCAGTGGAGGCAAATCCAAAGGTATGTTGAGATCGAGGTCCATATAACCAGCACCAAAATGCCATCAGTGAAGGCCTAGTCAATGTGAGGTGTTGAGACCATTTGAGCTTCTTGAAGATGCGCTAATGAATTTGAGAGTGGACAATTTGACTGACCTTTCACCTTGATGGCAATATCTAACTCAGGCCATTGAATGTATGTCCCACGTGCAGCCCCTAGTGTCATAATATCATCGTTTGGCGAGATCTCAATGGGATAGTGTGCCCAATCGTCCCTCACAACATCTACTTGGACCCTCGCATAACTAGCCCTCAAGTTAGCACCATACACCTTGGCTGTGGGGGTCGGTTAATGGCTAGGCCCTTCATGACTTCGGAGCTGAAGCTAGCCATAACATTTCCCATGAGGATGCACTCAGCGGTCTCCTACGATACAATTTAAGGGTTTTTGATACAAAAGTAATTAATGTTTCACTACAGGTTGTAGTAATATTGTGCACATGTAATTCTTTCCTCAATCATGTGGTCAACTGCAGCAAGTATAGGGTGGGGCTAGTTATCAGGCCACATTGATGCACAATTGTTTGGTCGACCTATGAGGCTTACTTCTATGTGAGTGCCCACTTGGGGGATAGGCTATGGAACACCTTGTTGTTGTGCCTATTCAAGCCTTAGCCTCTGCACCACCCGTTCAAGCCTTTCATTGAACTCTTGGGTTAGCTCTTACTTGACCGCCTCTTTGGCCTATTCCTTTAGGCAGGCCTCTTTCTCCATCTTTGGGATTTTGCACTTTTTGTACTAGAGTTATACCTGGTTAAACCCAACTTACTAGGTATGGTTGAGCCAATGCCCTGACTACATCCTGGATGTCCAGGGTTTCCAAGAGCTTAGGTCATGATTTCATCCTCGTGCCTAACTAATTTGACCTTGCTTTGCGAGGTTTGTTCCTCAACCAAAGCGAACTATAATGAAGAAACTAAATTGTTAAACAAAAAACCATAGGCCTAAAAGTAACTATTTTGAAAATGTTTTGTATGGAAAGACTCACGAGTTGGCAATGCACTTCGGCATCAGCACTATTTGGGAAGATGACAATCCCATCAGGTAGCACCTTTCCTCATGCCCTAGCCTAATTCTTTGCTCGTACCTCTAGGATATCTTTCAATGGGGTAGGGATATCAGCTTGTCGTGCAGCTTCATCCTTCTTTGCCCATGCTATATCCTTCCTGAGGTAACCACCTATGCCAAGTCAATGCAAGTGTTGGTTCCTTGCCTATAGTAGTTGATGTACCTCGCAAATTGCCTAGAACTTCGGTGTGTTCTTCAAGGCCAAAAATTCTATCCATGTTGTCTCAGTTAGTTTTGGACATTCGGCCATTGGAGTAGGGCTTTGCAAGTTGAAGACAAACTCGGTCACCAACTTGGACTTGAACTTTTTTCCATGAAGTACACATCTTCTAAAACGCCACGTGCTTAAGTGCCTTCTCCTCTTCGGGTGGATAGTTGTACTTCTTTTTGAACTTTTCCCAAGCTCGTTGTTTCTCCACATTGGGAACTTTATCAAAGTCCATGTGTAGGATGCTTATGTGTTCCCTAGCAACGACCCTACAAGAGTTGTTGAACTTTGGTACTATTGGTCTTTCGAGATTGTTGATCTCAATGATTGTTAGCTTGTTGTCTGGTAGCCTTTTACGTGTCCTATGGGACCAATTCGATGTGGTTGTGCTCATACCAGCTAACGGTGTTGCAGGATTATCTGATATTTCTAGTTATGTAACATAGTTAGTCATATGGCATATAGTGTTTTGCTCTTAGGTGTCGGGATGAAGGAGTTTTAACCTCCTACCTCCTTGCCACAAGGTGTGGTGTTGAGGGATGTGGTGTTGAGGGAGATGCTATCTCTTACATCCAACACACTGGGTCAACATAATTGATATATTACTTGGACAAAGATTATGCAAATTTGGCCTCTATACCATGTTAAGCATTAACTTATACCCAGCATGAGCCCTAAAATACATCGGTCTTGCAGGGGCGCCAGCAACAAGAAGGACCTCGACTATCAAGTAGACTCGAGGTCCTTCTATTGTCGGTGCACCTACAGAAAGGCAAAATAGTTTGGGTTCTCACATATTCAAATTATATGTGAATTGGATGCCAAGTTTGCAAAATTTTTGCATAATTTAATATTCACATGACCCACTATCTTCATAGAGCACACTTAAATGAGCAAGTAATTTATGCTAGTACAAATTATGTCATGAAAACTAGAGCTTACTTGCTAGGAGTACATCAAATGAAAAAAAAAGTAGTAGTAATCACTGAGGTACTAATGACTAGGTTATCTTCATGTACACAATTATTGTTCTCAATATTTCAAAAAATAATGAGAAAACTATGAGCAACCTTACCAGTAGTGGCAACGCTAGGGTCGATGAGGATGGTGGCAGTGGAGTTAGGAAAGTCAGGTGGCAATAGGGGTGATGGGGTCGGACAAAAGCGATGCCAGGCTCTAGTGGCGATGGGAAAGGTGGGGTCAGGGCAGTTGCAGTGTCAGGGTAGGGACGACGGTGGTAGGATCAGGAAAGGGATGATGCTACGCTTCAGCAGCGATTGGTCGGTAGGGTCAAGGCAGTGGTGGTGCCAGGCGCAATAGGGACAACAGCGGCTGGGTCAGGGCAGTAGCAACACTGGGTCGATAGGGATCACGGTGGTGGGGATGAGGTAGTGGTGGCAATAGGGGTGACACTAGAATCAGCTGGCGATGGTGGTGGTAGGGTTGAGGTAGGGACGGCACCGAGTGTGGTGGGGACAACGATGGTAGGGTAGGGACAGTGGCATTGCTAGGGTCAGTGGGGATGACAGCAGAGGGATCAAGGCACTAGCAGTGCCAACTATAGTAGAGAGACTAGTATCTAGGATTTACCGATAGGGGTTGGCAAGGTGCAGTCATATAGTAGGTCAACGCACTTGTGATGGGCCAAAAATCGGTGCCTATCACATGTAACTTACCTATGTCGGGTTCTGACTTGTGGCCCATCAAAGTAGAGTTGATCATAGTCAAAACCCATGATGTTGGGGCTTTTTTTACACTTTGACTATAGTCAAATGGTATTTGGCCATACTTTGACCATCGTAAAATTGATCTAAATTAAATGCTAGGCCATACATTACATAATTAGAAATTCAGAGTTTTATAATACTTAGATTACATATATAATCCTTCATCGTGATCCCGTCATGCATATACATTGTTGTCTTTGGATTGCTCTTCTTCCAGTGCTATTTGTTGACCTATAGATGCATACTGATTGTAATTATCCTCGTCGACAATGTTTTAACCCCTACAATTTTTCTTTTGCCTTCTCGAATGACATGAAACTTCTTATTTGCTAGATTAGTTATGTGGAATACTTGGATGACTTGCTTTTCAAGGACGAATGGTTCATCCTTGTATCCGATCTTGTTGAAGTCAACCAGTGTGAAATTCTCATTGTCTACCTTAACCCCATGAAGGTTAACCCATTTCCATCGAAACAATGGTACTTTGAACTTCATATAATTCATCTCCCATATCCCTTCTACGCGCCCATAGAATGACCTCCGTCCAAGTTGATTCGGATAAGCCTCTATATACATACCACTATTTTGCATGGTATTTTTATCGTCTTAGCTTGGTAGTATAGAATGTGTAGCCATTGATATCATATCGTTGTCAAGTTTGAACATCATAAAGGACCATGTGGCAACCATTGAAGTGTAACGCTTATCTCTTTGGTGCTATTAGCAATCCGATTTTTGAACCATTCAATTAAAGGCTTCTTATGCTCTTCATGATCTAGTTATCTAGCCAACCAATGTTGTCCTCTTTGATATTAGCTATGTGATCTTCAAAGTACGGCATCACCTCTACTATATGCTGCAGCACGGTGAAATAGGCTTGGTCATATCTGGATCAATCCAATTTGATCATTCGCCTAGCTATGGTGCTAACACCTACTAGTCTGCCTTTATGGTAGGACTTAGGAAGTCTGATCAAAGAGGTCTCTGTCATGTAATCAATATAGAAGTCAATGACTTCATCGGTTGTGTATGGCTCAACAATGCTACCCTCCGGCTTCGACCTATTCTGTATGTATGACTTCAAAATTCCCATGTACCTTTCAAACAAATACATCTATCGTATGAAGACAAAACTGCATAGTTTCATCTACTTCACAAGATACATGACGAGATTAATCATAATATCAAAGAACGAAGAGGGCAACTACATCTCTAGATGACATAGTGTTTTCACAACTTCTTCTTGTAGGTCATCTACGTTGACAGGATCAATGATCTTCTAGCTGATGACTTTGAAGAAGCAGTAGAGCTGCATTATCACATGATTATCACATGACAAACTTTATGGGCAAAATATTCCTAATAGCAACCGACAATAACTCTGAAATGAGGACATGTCAATTATGAGACTTCATGCTAGCCATTTTGAGGTCGTTCATTAAAACAAACTTACCGATCCTTGATGAGTATCTAGTTAGAACATTAATATCTAGTCTAATATATTATTTTTCTCCTACTTGGATAAAGTGTGGCAAGCTAAAGGAAGGTATACTCTCCATGTTTCTTCATTTACTTACGATGCAAGTTTACTTCTAATATTCATATCTTGTAAATCTTGTCAAGCATTGAGGTCGTCCTTTGTCTTGCAAGGAATACCGAGCAGTGGTCCGATAAGACTCTCACAAATATTTTTCTCTATATGCATCAAGTCAATGCAATAGCGGACCTCAAGATGTTTGTAGTATGGAAGCTACTAGAAGATTGATTTCTTTTTCCATTTAGACTTCTATTTTTTTATAGATAGTTTTTACCCAAAAACATTGTTGACGTCCTTTACCTTGTCAAATACCTCTATTCTAGACTTATCCTTTGAAGCTAGACCCTGCTCGCTCTTACCATTAAAACTTTTTTCATTCCTCTATAGCAGTGATCATGCTTAAGGAATCTCCTATGACCCATGTAAACCATGTTATGGGAGTTTTTCAGTCACTTAATGTGTGTTTCTTCCATACAGTTTAAACATGACTTCTTTCCTTTCACAATTTGCCCTAATAAGTTGCCAAGTGCAACATAGTTGTTAATCATACAAAACAAAGCATATGGAGGTTAAAGTTCTCCACCCATATATATTACAAGTATCTACACCTTCTTTAAAAAGTTTTAGAAGATTAGCATATAATGGTTCCAAAAATACATAGGTTATCTCAGTACTTGTACCAGCATATACAACATGATGTACTTTCTTTTGAAGCACAACGATAGAGTGTAGTTCACAAGTAGAACTGACCAAGTACTGTGATGATCGCTCATATCCCCCAAAATGATTCATTCCGTCCATACTCAAAGCCAGCCAGATGTTTCTCGGATCTTCTGTGAATTATAGGTATATTCTGTCGATATTCCTCCATTCAATCGAATCCGCTGCATGCCTAAGCAAACCATCCTTTTTTCGATCAGTGTCATGCCATCGAACTAACTCAACCTCCTTCTCATTCTTAAATAGTCAATTAAAATGGTCTACAATCGATAGGTACCACACAACCTTCACAGAGCCACCTTTCTTTGACTTCTTATTCTCTGCAACATTGTTCTTCCTCTTATATCGAGAATCTTGTCATTTATGGCACAAATCCAAGTCAGCATACTCTTTGTAGTATAATATATAGTCATTCATACATGTATGATTTCTTCTTACCTCCAAACCTAAAGGACACGACACCTTATTTGCTTCATATGTGGTACTTGGCAACTTGTTTTGATCAAAGAGTAAGTCTTTTAACAAATCAAGGAGCTATGTGAAACTCTTATCCGACCACCTATTACCTGCCTTAAACTTCATAAGTTCAAGTAATATTGACAACTTCGTATACTTCAGCTTTCACCTAGGGAAAAGAGAAGTCTCCGAATCCATTACCAAGCATGTGAACTTCTCAATCCCTTTCATTGTATGTTGGAACCTCAACATCCCACAACATTTGATCGTTGATGCCAAACATTTTACCACCCAAGAGAGAAGAAATGAACAAGTCATCATCATCTTGCCACTTGTTCGGTCCTTCTACTCTTGTAGTACTTGTGGATTCTTCCTCACCATTTTTGTCCAACAAGTATAACCTTTCATAAATCCTCTACGTGTCAATTGAGACTGTAGCTAAATTGTTTTAGCAAACTTCTTATTTTTGCAGTTCATGCATGTACATACCATATATTCTTTCTACCTTCTTCCTTCTCTCTTGATATATGTCGAGAGTGTTGCAAGATAAGTAGGTTTGCTACCTATGTACTTCTGACACTGAAAGCATGCTTTTTCTTCTTTCTTACTAGAGTAAAGTACATGACTGACATTCTAATTATCTACAGTTTTGACATTGATTTATAAAGGAGAAGTTTCAGTAACACATAGGAAATCTTTTTTTCGTATTGCTTCCACGTGGATACACAACTTCTGTAATGTGTTTCTTTTCTCAATTCATTGTTAGCTCATGCTTTTTGTCTAGAGCATATTAAGATTGGTATTTTTGTTGTTAATTTAAGTACGAAATTGAATATCATACAAATTATCAAGCCGATAGATAGTCTTCACACGGTCATTTTGCTAGTATATTACAATGGGTGTAGTTATGAAATCTACATTAAAATAGTTGAAATTTACAATTTTACACTAAAATATTTGAATTTACGATTGTTACTAATGAATTTATAGTGAGTACTTGCAAATTTCACGGTGAACTTTATTTAAATATTGCAGTGGATAATTACGAAAATTTACAGTTATCTTGGGCCTTCGGCACACAAGAGATGCTAGTCTTTCGTTGCCTAGATAATTTCGAGTGTTGCATGAATTAAGGGCCAGTAGCGCCATTTAAGTACGTTGAGGACCATTTGTTATCTGGTGAGCAAAATTATGCACAATCTACTAACCTTCAAATTCCCTTCCAATAAAAACTAATCGATCCTAAATTTTAAGGGAACCCCGCATTCCAAACAACTGATTACTAAATTCTCCTTTAAAAGAGAGAAGCTTCATAGGAACTCCGTTTGGTCGACACCAGAATTTCACTTGAAAACAAGGACAAATGTGCCAAGCGTTTGGAAATAGGAATTAATAGGTTGAACTGTTTCTTTAATTATTATACAAGTATTGTAGATTCTACTATTTTAAATGGGCCTCAATGTGAAGACAAATTTTGATATTTGCCACTGCAAATAGTGGCATTGTGGCACTCCAAGAAAATGCCACTCAACAGTAGTAATTGGTATTATGCTGTTCAAAAGATGAGAAATTTGATATTGGCTACTCTAGCTAATGTTTAATATTACTTATAATAATTTGGGTAGTACCATTTATTGATAAGACAAAAATACCCTTAACGAAGGAGACAAGATCTGGTAGACGGGTGCTCTGGTTTGGCCCTTTTCAAACATAAACATTGTACGACTCTTAGAGCATGCATCATGGTAATTTATTATTTTGCAATATAATTTTTCACGCCGGGACCCGGCGAGAGCACGCCGACGCCTGAGAGGTCTGTTTAGCTCCAGTGCAGACCAGTCGGCTCCTCTCCGTGACTCGAGGTACGCGCGTCGGGGCCGTGGGGTTCAGTCAGCTCTAACGCGATTGTGTGGTTGCGGACGTGCCAGTCAATTTGACCATGCAATTGATAAGGAGGTGAGGTAAATGGGTTAGTCAGACGACGGGCCGATACAAGCCCTCGCTAACGGCTGGCTGCTGATAGAATCGAGTTAGTCATCGGCCATGTCCGGATGGCTCCTGCTATTGACTAGTCGCCGATAGGAATCAGGACGCTCTTCCATCGACTGAGGAACCGATGTAGGCGGATGTCGACAAAGGATATGATGGCTTCGGGTGTAGCGAACGTGAGACCCTGATTCATCGGCCGTAGAGTCAATGGAGTCACAGGATTGTACTCAGAGAGTACAAGGCGCGTGGGATCCCTCCTGGTAGTCGACGGAACCCATCATGGTCGTTCATCGGCTGGAAAGCCGATGAAAGCATATGTGAGCTAGCAAGGAATCGTATAAAAGGGATCGTCTATAAAGCCGATGTCGCTTAGAAAATGGTAGCACAAGATCCATCGTCCGCCGTGACGACGCCGCTAGCACCGAATCTCGAAGATCAGACCTAACCGAGACAGTAAGAGATCGAGACCAACGGGATGGTGGGCAGGCCCCTTAATTAATTAGTCCTTTCGTCTCTCCCTCGAACGCATTAACTGAAGGAGCTACGATCGAGTACAAAGCATGAAAGAGGCTATAATGGCAATGCCAAGACTCCTGATTATCTTAATTTGTGGCCTAGTCTTCCCGGCCGGCGGTGGCATGCAAGAATTAAGATCGATCGATCTGGGTGTTCGACGCCGACGAGATCGCCCTGATATCTCTCCAGTTGGCCTGCCCTGCATGCTAAATACGCCGATTAATTAAGCACCGTTCAACTCGACACAGCAGCTTTCATGGGCCAGTCGAGTTTTATTATCACATGGGATAGCAGCTAGCAGCTAGCGTAAGGCAGAAACAACAGATGTAGCTACAATACTGGAATTTGGGGCCTGTATGCAGAAGTAGTAGGAACAGAAAAAGGTCGGCCTCGATATCACTAGGCCCAAGACTATGATTCTATAGGATACGTTACTATACGTTAGTACTGCTCATCACTCAATGCAGCAGAGTGCATATATACAAGGTGTAAAATTATGAAATCTACATTAGAGACTTGAATTTACAAATCTACACTAGACATATTTAAAATTTACAATGAATCTCTTTGAAATTTATGATGAGTACACTTTTGAATTTTGCTATGCATACTTACGAAAAATTACAAATGATATAGATGCCTTCGGCCCACGAGAGACTGACGCTAATAATTTGTTACCAGGACAATTTTCCGTGGCAACTAAACCTATTAGTGCTCAATGCAGCATTACTAAGGGCCACTAGCACCTGGTACTTAGTTTTAAATATATAATGTTGTTTACTTAATTTTGAATATATTGTTTGACCATTCATCGTATTTAACAAACTTAGTTTTAAATAAATTATTTTTTAACTTTAATTTTAAATATAATGTTTGATTGTTCATCTTATAAAAAATAAAAATACTATTTAAGTAGAGATTACTTTATTGTGAATTTTTTTATTACTAATAGTACTTTAAACATGACTTATATTTTTCATATTTATACTATATTTTTAAATAATATCAATCATTAAACATCATATCCAAAATAAACAGGGTTGTACATTTTTAAATGGAAGGTGTGCATATAGTGGTATCTGTACGTTCCCCGGTCAGTGGTATAGACAGCATGGGAGAGAACGCATAGTGTAGGGGCAATGATACTCATTACAATAGCCAATCCTAGAACTGGTAGGGATACTCAGCGGTATCATTGTCAGCTGCGTACTATATGTTCCAAAACTAACAGTAATGGGAGTTACGAACTGAAAGTGATTGATGTTTTGTACTAGTTTTTTTAAAAAGAATTGATACAGTACACTAAAATCTGGTGTAACATTGCGAAAGCGTGTACTCTTTTAAAAACTCTTTTAAAAACCGGTTATTTGTTGAATGACAACGTAAACATTATTTTATTAAATATTATTTTATTATTAACCGTATTGAAATGATAAATTTACCCTCAAGCTAAATGATTTAGTCAAACCATGACGAGTATATTTTGTAGCTATTTTAAATTTTCAAAAATTTTCAGTGTTTTCTTTTTAAAAAAATATTTTTAAAATTTTTCTAAAATTTCAAGTTACACGTTACGTTACTCTCATTATACCATCACTCCAAGTACATACCATACATCATATAGATCAGGAAGCGATGATCATTTTAATTTTTTAAAGTATTTCTCTTTAATTAAGTAAAAATATAAAATAATGGACACGGTATTCTCTATTAAATTATCAGTTTTTATAGGTGCTCTTTAGCCATTACATATTTTTTATGTCCACTTTTGAGTCTTAGGTAACAAAATTTGCATATCTTATTACTAATAATCCTTCATTCCTTCTATATTAAAAAAAAGCACAGAACAGACCAATGCACAAAACGTTGCCGTCATCAGTGTTCTGGTGCAGCTCATTCGACAACTGCCTGCGAGCAAATATCGAAAATACCAAATTTGTGATTGAATTATGCACATTCTACTAAACTTCAATTTGCGTTCAGAGGAAAACTAATCAATCCTCAAATGATAGGAGCTATCCCCCTCCGAAACATATACTTATTCTATCTTAAAATATAAAAATATAGTATGTAGATTCGTAATAGTTTATGTGTAAATTTATACTAATAGTTTACATCTAAACCACTAGATTCTTATATTTTGAGATATATGGAGTAGGAGTTAGAAGTTTCCTAGATACTTCAATGTGACACCAGATTTCACAAGAACAAATACACAATCTGTTGGTATGTAGTATCTATAAAAAAACTAGAATTCGGAAAAATCCCATGGCTTATTTAGAAATGTGAGAAAATTAAGGCCATAGTGAAAATTGATCTGGTTTTAAAAATATCCCTGTAATTCCTAAAAATTATAATTTTTGAAACGTGCCTCAATGTAAAACGACTGATTTGTCCAAAAACCAAACTATACCAAAGCTAAGTAGGTAACAGTATTGCAGTAACATCAGTACAGCTGAGCAGCACATCATGGCCATCTGCGATGCTACACGGGTGAGGAAATGATTGATTCTATTCCCTATCAATGTATTAGTAAATATAGAGGTCAGTCGCGAAAGCTCATAAGATAACCACACAGCCATGCCACTAATCAAGGTTAACCTATTATAATTATATTTTCTATAATTACAATAGACTAACACTCCCCCACAGTCTAATTAGGAGCATCGCTAACATTCAGGTTGGACCGAAACTCTTGAAATAGTGAGTTAGGAAGGCCCTTGGTAAAGACGTCGGTGTACTGCGATATCGTAGGAACATGTAGGACCCAAACATGATCGAGGACGACCTTCTCTCGAACAAAATAGAGATAACTCTCAACATGTTTTGTCCGCTGATGCTGCACTGGGTTGCCAGAGAGATATACAGCACTGATATTGTTGCAATAGACCAAGGTGACACAGCGAGGGGGTGGCAAAGCTCAAGAAGCAGCTGACGCTGCCAGGTAGCTTTAGCAACACCATTCGCCACAGCACGATATTTAGCTTCGGCACTCGATATGGAGACCGTATGCTAACGCTTGGAAGATCAGGACACCAAGTTGTCCCCAAAAAATACTGCGTAGCCAGAGGTCGACCGACGAGTATAAGGACAGCCAGCCCAGTCGGCATCCATGTAAACAATAAGATCTGTAGGTGAAGATCGGCGTATGGTCAGCCCAAGTGATAGTGTGCCCTACAAGTAGCGCAAGATCCACTTAAGAGCAGCGAGGTGCGGCTCCCGAGGATCATGCATATAGAGGCATATCTGCTGAACTACATAAGCAATGTCTGGTCGAGTGAAAATGAGATACTACATAGCGCTAGCTAGGCTGCGGTACTGTGTAGCGTCAGCAATAGACGGTCCATCAGTAGATAATTTAGAGTGTAGATCAACAGGCGTGTTGCACGGCTTGCACGCACTCATCTCGGCACGCTCCAAAATATCCTGACTGTACTGCCGCTGAGAAAGGAACAGACCATCTAAAGAGCGTGTCACAGAAATGCTCAGAAAGTGATGCAGCTGATCCATATCCGTCATAGCAAACTCACGCTGGAGAGCCTCAATGATGTGCTTGAGAAATCCGACAGAGGAGGCGGTAAGGACAATGTCATCGACATATAGTAGTAAGTAGGCCGTGTCTGGATCGTGGCGATATATAAAGTGCGAAGTATCTAACTTTGTTTCAACAAATTCAAGTGACACGAGGTGAGAGGCGAACCTGTGATGCCAAGCACGAGGAGCCTGCTTCAAACCATATAAGGACTTGTTAAGCCGATAGACAAAATATGAGCGAGAAGAATCCACAAAACCAGAGGGCTGCACGCAGTACACTGTCTCAGTAAGAGTGTCATGGAGAAATGTATTCTTCACATCTAGTTGATGAATGGGCCAGTTATGATATAATGCCAGGGGGAGAACAACTTGAACTGTCGCAGGCTTGATAACGGGACTGAAGGTTTCATCATAATTAACACCGGGCTGCTGTGTGAAACCCCGTAGTACCCAGCGAGCCTTGTAGCGATCAAGAGACCCATCGACGAGATATTTGTGTCGATAAATCCACTTGCCAATCACAACATTAACGCTAGGAGGGCGAGGCACAAGACTCTAGGCGTCATTGGCAATCAGAGCGTCATACTTAGCTTGCATAGCGAATCGTCAATTGGGGACTGACAGTGTATCATGAACAGAGCGAGGAAGAGGCGATATGGGCACAGCGTGGAGGTTGAGGCGATCCACAGGCTGTGCGATACCAGCCTTGCCACGCGTGCGCATCCAGTGCGTATTGGTAACCGAAGGGATGACGATCGGTCGGGTAGTAGCTGTGCGGCCGGTACCGCTGGCGACAAACTGTGCGCAAGCAACAGGGGTAGCAGGACCGGCAGCACTCGTGGTCGGCGTGGTGCCACTGGCAGCGACCTGTGCAGGGTGCATAGGGGCAGCGGCACCGAACGACGCGGACGGTGGCGTGGAGGTGGTGCCATGGGCAGTAGAGCTGGACTCAGGCGACCACGGCCCTGCACCAGAGCTCGATAGCGCAAGTGTGGCCTTGGGCATGGGGTATGCCGCTGAGGAAGCTATTGTACCTGTACGCACAAAATGAGCTCCAAGAACTAGAGCGGTAAGATCGTGATCATTGACAAGAAAGTCTAGGGTGGAGGGTGCCATGGGTGTGCTAGACATGTTGGAGAAAAGGAAAAAGGATTCATCAAAAATGACATGTCTGAAAATAAGGTTTCGGTTTGACTGAAGTTCAAGACATCAATAGCCTTTGTGCTCCGAGGAGTAACCAAGAAAAACGCATAGAGAAGAACCGAGGGCAAGTTTGTGGGGTGCTGTAGAAGACATATTAGGGTAATAGGCGCAACCAAAAACTTTGAGATGATCATATGAGGGCTAGGCAGAGAAGAGAGCGTTATATGGTGTGGAGGAGACGAGAGTTTTAGTGGGGAGGCGGTTCACAAGATATGTGGCAGTATAAAGGGCCTCAACCCAGTAAGCTAGAGAAAGACTCGCCTGAAATAAAAGAGAACGCAAAGTATTATTGATGGTATGAATGGAACGCTCTGCTTTACTATTTTGTTGGAAGGTGTATGGACACGACATGCGGAGGGTAACACCGTGGGAGAGAAAAAACATGCGGACCTAGGAATTGGTTACGGAAGGGTAGCAGCTCGGAACCACTCTGATACCATAAAAGTGTGAAAATGATTGATTATATTTCCTATCAATACATCAGTACATATAGAGGCCGGTCAGAGTAACTTATAAGATAACCACACAGCCATGTCACTAATTAAAATTAATCTACTATAATTACACTTTCTGTAATTACAATAGACTAACAGCAGCCATGAAAAAACGAAAAATAATTTTAACGTAAGAGTAATGTAAAAACGCAGCAGTCATCCCACCTTCCCCTCATATTGCGCACATAACCACCCCCACCCTGACGGCAAAACTAGTGAAAAAAAAAACACACCAACCCTCGACAAAACCAGAAAAAAAAACACGTCGGACGCCGACGCGGTGCGAAATATCGGGCGCCGTCTAGAGCCGTACGATCATTGGACCAACCCCCTTCTACGTTGTGTCACCTGTTTGACTCTGTCTGTCTTTAGAACGCTTCTTATTCTTGCAGTACACTATTGCATGTATTTTTTTTATTTTTTTATAATTGTTTTAGTGCCTCTGTTAAGTTGTTGCGCTAGCTGCTTTAGATCGCTGCAACATATTTTTCTCATTTTTTACCATAAATTTTTGTTTCTATAATAGAATTGAGTTGTTGCACTTGAGTAATTATTTTGTTGCGTCATATGGTGTGCAACAAAAATTTGAGCTACTGAGTTACTAACCTAGGATGCAATGTTTCAAAAAGATACAATATTTAAAAAAAATGTTTCATCAATAGGCTAAATGTTTCAACTCACTTTATAAATTGTTTAAAAAGATGCAACATTTTAAAAAATACTAAGTGCAACATGACAACTACTAGTCTCAACGAGATAAACATTGAAAAAATCATGTAAGACATATGATGTATTCTCAAAATACTTAATTTTGTTGAAATATTTTTATAGCACGTATGAAATATCAAGTAATAACTATTGAAACATCATAAAGTACTTGCTAAAACATTCGAAGAACATTGTGTACAACATTTCAAATAAACTTAATAGTACATCGAGAAAATACTTATAGAAGCATTCTAATAAAATCATGTCCAACGTTAAAAAAATCCATTAAAAACCCAAAATTTATATGAGATCTTGTTGGGAATATTTAAGTATAATGAATAGCATGGGGTAATCGAATTGTGGAGAGAATAAATAATTTAGACAAAAAATATTTAAAGTTTACTTTAAAAAATTTGATAGTAGATGTGTTGGGAAGAAAAGGGAAAGGAGAAGTCCATGCGTGGAGAGCGGAAAAGTCCATGCATGGAGAGCGGAGAAGCAACACAATAATACATACACACATAGTAAAGGAGCTGCGAGGAGCAGCAACGCATGACAGCAGAGGTGCAGCATGGGGAGGACGCCCGATCTTTCGTCCGGAATAGGTCGCCCGTCCCGAAGCATTTTCCAAATAATTGGTTGGTCTTATTATATCCACACCCCAAGCTCATTTTAGCTGGTCTATCGGTCCGTGCAGCCCATTCCTACATGGACTTATTGCATTAGTTACTAGTTGATTTAAAACACAGGTTCATCACGGAAAGTTTTATGGTGACAAGGTTTCTCATAGTGTATGTGGTATAAATGCTAGGCATATATTATGTCAAGTCTCAATCTGTGCTACTACAGAAAGAAAAAAAAAGCCAAAGCAAGAGTGATTCCGATGGTCACATGTCCGCTTCGTCCGTTTTTTGCGTCATCCCACGTCGTGCACGCAGCTTGCGTCGTCGATTCCTTCCGGCGCGCGCGACGTCGGCATGCCGTGTGCCAAGGCCGCATGTCCAGAACACCAGATCGCGAGCCAACGTACGGGAGTCCGCTGGTTGCGCTACTTTTTGTCCGTCGTCTGATGCCCTTGGTCCGCGTGTTCCCGAACTGGAGTCGACGCCAAATGTTGTCGTCTCCGATTCCATCCAGCCTCTCACCCTTTCTCTCCAAATAAAACACCCCACAAAACCGTTCTCCTAGGCCCATCTCGCCGCGCTGTACCAGGGGCATGCGATGCCGACCGCATCGCCGATGCTGCTGCCGCCTTCGCATTGGTGGTGTTGGGCAGGGCGCCGTGCTCCCGCTGATGCAGCCGCTCCAGATGGTGCAGATGCGCGGGGCGCAGCAGCCATCGACCTAGGATGTGGGTGTGAGAGCCCGTCAAGCGGCGGCCGCCCCGGGTCCCCGTGGACAACGATGGCCATAGCAGCGAGCATGTCATGCGCCAACGACTACGTCTCGATGCTCGCCGACTTCTACGCCAGTCCGTTCGCCGCGTCCCGCCATCCAATGACGCCGCGGACGTGCACACCGACAGCCAGCATCAGCCCATCTGTGCCTGGTGTTCGTCGTGCTGGTGCACGCGTGCAGTAACTAGTGGGACGAGATTCATGATCTGCATCGTGGAGGCTACCACCACGCAGCTCTTGCGCTCTTGCGCATTGCAAACCCAAACCCAAGATACTATCGACGGCATTGGCAAACCCAAGCCAATGCAGCTCTTGCGCGTTGCAAGGCAGGATTATGGGTTATGGGTACCTCCCTCAATGAATCTATGATTAGTCCCATTGCATCAATTTCTCAAAAAGAAAGAAAAAATTGCATTTTTAGTTCTGGTGTTTGATGTTAATTTCACCGGTGCAGGGAGGTTTCTCAGAAATTGGGGGTGTGAATTGGCTTAGAGTGTTTCGATTTGAAGTCAAATTGGAGTCAATGGCTGCTGGATGGGATGTACTTATATTTTATAATTTGTATCGAAATATCCTGTGTTTAGAAATCAGGGTGCCGTTTGATGATACTGCAGGTGCTTAACTTTTATATTTTTAATGTACCATGGATCTCACCTATGCTCATCTTCATTGCAGGTACACTCAAGGTCATCGACACAGCAGCCCAATACTCTGGCCAATAGCCCTGACAAATTTCTATTAGCGCAGACTGGTCAGTGCTTTCATTACCATTACTTGATTCCTTGAATACTCGGTAGTCTAGGGCATTTGATGTTGTCCCCTAACACTAGAATAGTGCAACAAATTATATAGTAGTAGCAAATAGTATCTTTTCAAGCTTAATAAGATATTGTCAAAATCTGCATGTTAGTGCCCAGAATTTCAGTGCTGCTATCAAGAATGGGATATGTGATTTTTATTAGATCAAATGTCAGCACATTTATTATCATTTTCTTGGCACTTGATAAATGTACGTATACTGAGTGATAATACTGTTAGGCGTATTACTCAAAAGAATCCCAGAGCAACTATCTTCTTCCTTCTCTCTTGATATATGTCGAGAGTGTTGCAAGATAAGTAGGTTTGCTACCTATGTACTTCTGACACTGAAAGCATGCTTTTTCTTCTTTCTTACTAGAGTAAAGTACATGACTGACATTCTAATTATCTACAGTTTTGACATTGATTTATAAAGGAGAAGTTTCAGTAACACATAGGAAATCTTTTTTTCGTATTGCTTCCACGTGGATACACAACTTCTGTAATGTGTTTCTTTTCTCAATTCATTGTTAGCTCATGCTTTTTGTCTAGAGCATATTAAGATTGGTATTTTTGTTGTTAATTTAAGTACGAAATTGAATATCATACAAATTATCAAGCCGATAGATAGTCTTCACACGGTCATTTTGCTAGTATATTACAATGGGTGTAGTTATGAAATCTACATTAAAATAGTTGAAATTTACAATTTTACACTAAAATATTTGAATTTACGATTGTTACTAATGAATTTATAGTGAGTACTTGCAAATTTCACGGTGAACTTTATTTAAATATTGCAGTGGATAATTACGAAAATTTACAGTTATCTTGGGCCTTCGGCACACAAGAGATGCTAGTCTTTCGTTGCCTAGATAATTTCGAGTGTTGCATGAATTAAGGGCCAGTAGCGCCATTTAAGTACGTTGAGGACCATTTGTTATCTGGTGAGCAAAATTATGCACAATCTACTAACCTTCAAATTCCCTTCCAATAAAAACTAATCGATCCTAAATTTTAAGGGAACCCCGCATTCCAAACAACTGATTACTAAATTCTCCTTTAAAAGAGAGAAGCTTCATAGGAACTCCGTTTGGTCGACACCAGAATTTCACTTGAAAACAAGGACAAATGTGCCAAGCGTTTGGAAATAGGAATTAATAGGTTGAACTGTTTCTTTAATTATTATACAAGTATTGTAGATTCTACTATTTTAAATGGGCCTCAATGTGAAGACAAATTTTGATATTTGCCACTGCAAATAGTGGCATTGTGGCACTCCAAGAAAATGCCACTCAACAGTAGTAATTGGTATTATGCTGTTCAAAAGATGAGAAATTTGATATTGGCTACTCTAGCTAATGTTTAATATTACTTATAATAATTTGGGTAGTACCATTTATTGATAAGACAAAAATACCCTTAACGAAGGAGACAAGATCTGGTAGACGGGTGCTCTGGTTTGGCCCTTTTCAAACATAAACATTGTACGACTCTTAGAGCATGCATCATGGTAATTTATTATTTTGCAATATAATTTTTCACGCCGGGACCCGGCGAGAGCACGCCGACGCCTGAGAGGTCTGTTTAGCTCCAGTGCAGACCAGTCGGCTCCTCTCCGTGACTCGAGGTACGCGCGTCGGGGCCGTGGGGTTCAGTCAGCTCTAACGCGATTGTGTGGTTGCGGACGTGCCAGTCAATTTGACCATGCAATTGATAAGGAGGTGAGGTAAATGGGTTAGTCAGACGACGGGCCGATACAAGCCCTCGCTAACGGCTGGCTGCTGATAGAATCGAGTTAGTCATCGGCCATGTCCGGATGGCTCCTGCTATTGACTAGTCGCCGATAGGAATCAGGACGCTCTTCCATCGACTGAGGAACCGATGTAGGCGGATGTCGACAAAGGATATGATGGCTTCGGATGTAGCGAACGTGAGACCCTGATTCATCGGCCGTAGAGTCAATGGAGTCACAGGATTGTACTCAGAGAGTACAAGGCGCGTGGGATCCCTCCTGGTAGTCGACGGAACCCATCATGGTCGTTCATCGGCTGGAAAGCCGATGAAAGCATATGTGAGCTAGCAAGGAATCGTATAAAAGGGATCGTCTATAAAGCCGATGTCGCTTAGAAAATGGTAGCACAAGATCCATCGTCCGCCGTGACGACGCCGCTAGCACCGAATCTCGAAGATCAGACCTAACCGAGACAGTAAGAGATCGAGACCAACGGGATGGTGGGCAGGCCCCTTAATTAATTAGTCCTTTCGTCTCTCCCTCGAACGCATTAACTGAAGGAGCTACGATCGAGTACAAAGCATGAAAGAGGCTATAATGGCAATGCCAAGACTCCTGATTATCTTAATTTGTGGCCTAGTCTTCCCGGCCGGCGGTGGCATGCAAGAATTAAGATCGATCGATCTGGGTGTTCGACGCCGACGAGATCGCCCTGATATCTCTCCAGTTGGCCTGCCCTGCATGCTAAATACGCCGATTAATTAAGCACCGTTCAACTCGACACAGCAGCTTTCATGGGCCAGTCGAGTTTTATTATCACATGGGATAGCAGCTAGCAGCTAGCGTAAGGCAGAAACAACAGATGTAGCTACAATACTGGAATTTGGGGCCTGTATGCAGAAGTAGTAGGAACAGAAAAAGGTCGGCCTCGATATCACTAGGCCCAAGACTATGATTCTATAGGATACGTTACTATACGTTAGTACTGCTCATCACTCAATGCAGCAGAGTGCATATATACAAGGTGTAAAATTATGAAATCTACATTAGAGACTTGAATTTACAAATCTACACTAGACATATTTAAAATTTACAATGAATCTCTTTGAAATTTATGATGAGTACACTTTTGAATTTTGCTATGCATACTTACGAAAAATTACAAATGATATAGATGCCTTCGGCCCACGAGAGACTGACGCTAATAATTTGTTACCAGGACAATTTTCCGTGGCAACTAAACCTATTAGTGCTCAATGCAGCATTACTAAGGGCCACTAGCACCTGGTACTTAGTTTTAAATATATAATGTTGTTTACTTAATTTTGAATATATTGTTTGACCATTCATCGTATTTAACAAACTTAGTTTTAAATAAATTATTTTTTAACTTTAATTTTAAATATAATGTTTGATTGTTCATCTTATAAAAAATAAAAATACTATTTAAGTAGAGATTACTTTATTGTGAATTTTTTTATTACTAATAGTACTTTAAACATGACTTATATTTTTCATATTTATACTATATTTTTAAATAATATCAATCATTAAACATCATATCCAAAATAAACAGGGTCGTACATTTTTAAATGGAAGGTGTGCATATAGTGGTATCTGTACGTTCCCCGGTCAGTGGTATAGACAGCATGGGAGAGAACGCATAGTGTAGGGGCAATGATACTCATTACAATAGCCAATCCTAGAACTGGTAGGGATACTCAGCGGTATCATTGTCAGCTGCGTACTATATGTTCCAAAACTAACAGTAATGGGAGTTACGAACTGAAAGTGATTGATGTTTTGTACTAGTTTTTTTAAAAAGAATTGATACAGTACACTAAAATCTGGTGTAACATTGCGAAAGCGTGTACTCTTTTAAAAACTCTTTTAAAAACCGGTTATTTGTTGAATGACAACGTAAACATTATTTTATTAAATATTATTTTATTATTAACCGTATTGAAATGATAAATTTACCCTCAAGCTAAATGATTTAGTCAAACCATGACGAGTATATTTTGTAGCTATTTTAAATTTTCAAAAATTTTCAGTGTTTTCTTTTTAAAAAAATATTTTTAAAATTTTTCTAAAATTTCAAGTTACACGTTACGTTACTCTCATTATACCATCACTCCAAGTACATACCATACATCATATAGATCAGGAAGCGATGATCATTTTAATTTTTTAAAGTATTTCTCTTTAATTAAGTAAAAATATAAAATAATGGACACGGTATTCTCTATTAAATTATCAGTTTTTATAGGTGCTCTTTAGCCATTACATATTTTTTATGTCCACTTTTGAGTCTTAGGTAACAAAATTTGCATATCTTATTACTAATAATCCTTCATTCCTTCTATATTAAAAAAAAGCACAGAACAGACCAATGCACAAAACGTTGCCGTCATCAGTGTTCTGGTGCAGCTCATTCGACAACTGCCTGCGAGCAAATATCGAAAATACCAAATTTGTGATTGAATTATGCACATTCTACTAAACTTCAATTTGCGTTCAGAGGAAAACTAATCAATCCTCAAATGATAGGAGCTATCCCCCTCCGAAACATATACTTATTCTATCTTAAAATATAAAAATATAGTATGTAGATTCGTAATAGTTTATGTGTAAATTTATACTAATAGTTTACATCTAAACCACTAGATTCTTATATTTTGAGATATATGGAGTAGGAGTTAGAAGTTTCCTAGATACTTCAATGTGACACCAGATTTCACAAGAACAAATACACAATCTGTTGGTATGTAGTATCTATAAAAAAACTAGAATTCGGAAAAATCCCATGGCTTATTTAGAAATGTGAGAAAATTAAGGCCATAGTGAAAATTGATCTGGTTTTAAAAATATCCCTGTAATTCCTAAAAATTATAATTTTTGAAACGTGCCTCAATGTAAAACGACTGATTTGTCCAAAAACCAAACTATACCAAAGCTAAGTAGGTAACAGTATTGCAGTAACATCAGTACAGCTGAGCAGCACATCATGGCCATCTGCGATGCTACACGGGTGAGGAAATGATTGATTCTATTCCCTATCAATGTATTAGTAAATATAGAGGTCAGTCGCGAAAGCTCATAAGATAACCACACAGCCATGCCACTAATCAAGGTTAACCTATTATAATTATATTTTCTATAATTACAATAGACTAACACTCCCCCACAGTCTAATTAGGAGCATCGCTAACATTCAGGTTGGACCGAAACTCTTGAAATAGTGAGTTAGGAAGGCCCTTGGTAAAGACGTCGGTGTACTGCGATATCGTAGGAACATGTAGGACCCAAACATGATCGAGGACGACCTTCTCTCGAACAAAATAGAGATAACTCTCAACATGTTTTGTCCGCTGATGCTGCACTGGGTTGCCAGAGAGATATACAGCACTGATATTGTTGCAATAGACCAAGGTGACACAGCGAGGGGGTGGCAAAGCTCAAGAAGCAGCTGACGCTGCCAGGTAGCTTTAGCAACACCATTCGCCACAGCACGATATTTAGCTTCGGCACTCGATATGGAGACCGTATGCTAACGCTTGGAAGATCAGGACACCAAGTTGTCCCCAAAAAATACTGCGTAGCCAGAGGTCGACCGACGAGTATAAGGACAGCCAGCCCAGTCGGCATCCATGTAAACAATAAGATCTGTAGGTGAAGATCGGCGTATGGTCAGCCCAAGTGATAGTGTGCCCTACAAGTAGCGCAAGATCCACTTAAGAGCAGCGAGGTGCGGCTCCCGAGGATCATGCATATAGAGGCATATCTGCTGAACTACATAAGCAATGTCTGGTCGAGTGAAAATGAGATACTACATAGCGCTAGCTAGGCTGCGGTACTGTGTAGCGTCAGCAATAGACGGTCCATCAGTAGATAATTTAGAGTGTAGATCAACAGGCGTGTTGCACGGCTTGCACGCACTCATCTCGGCACGCTCCAAAATATCCTGACTGTACTGCCGCTGAGAAAGGAACAGACCATCTACAGAGCGTGTCACAGAAATGCTCAGAAAGTGATGCAGCTGATCCATATCCGTCATAGCAAACTCACGCTGGAGAGCCTCAATGATGTGCTTGAGAAATCCGACAGAGGAGGCGGTAAGGACAATGTCATCGACATATAGTAGTAAGTAGGCCGTGTCTGGATCGTGGCGATATATAAAGTGCGAAGTATCTAACTTTGTTTCAACAAATTCAAGTGACACGAGGTGAGAGGCGAACCTGTGATGCCAAGCACGAGGAGCCTGCTTCAAACCATATAAGGACTTGTTAAGCCGATAGACAAAATATGAGCGAGAAGAATCCACAAAACCAGAGGGCTGCACGCAGTACACTGTCTCAGTAAGAGTGTCATGGAGAAATGTATTCTTCACATCTAGTTGATGAATGGGCCAGTTATGATATAATGCCAGGGGGAGAACAACTTGAACTGTCGCAGGCTTGATAACGGGACTGAAGGTTTCATCATAATTAACACCGGGCTGCTGTGTGAAACCCCGTAGTACCCAGCGAGCCTTGTAGCGATCAAGAGACCCATCGACGAGATATTTGTGTCGATAAATCCACTTGCCAATCACAACATTAACGCTAGGAGGGCGAGGCACAAGACTCTAGGCGTCATTGGCAATCAGAGCGTCATACTTAGCTTGCATAGCGAATCGTCAATTGGGGACTGACAGTGTATCATGAACAGAGCGAGGAAGAGGCGATATGGGCACAGCGTGGAGGTTGAGGCGATCCACAGGCTGTGCGATACCAGCCTTGCCACGCGTGCGCATCCAGTGCGTATTGGTAACCGAAGGGATGACGATCGGTCGGGTAGTAGCTGTGCGGCCGGTACCGCTGGCGACAAACTGTGCGCAAGCAACAGGGGTAGCAGGACCGGCAGCACTCGTGGTCGGCGTGGTGCCACTAGCAGCGACCTGTGCAGGGTGCATAGGGGCAGCGGCACCGAACGACGCGGACGGTGGCGTGGAGGTGGTGCCATGGGCAGTAGAGCTGGACTCAGGCGACCACGGCCCTGCACCAGAGCTCGATAGCGCAAGTGTGGCCTTGGGCATGGGGTATGCCGCTGAGGAAGCTATTGTACCTGTACGCACAAAATGAGCTCCAAGAACTAGAGCGGTAAGATCGTGATCATTGACAAGAAAGTCTAGGGTGGAGGGTGCCATGGGTGTGCTAGACATGTTGGAGAAAAGGAAAAAGGATTCATCAAAAATGACATGTCTGAAAATAAGGTTTCGGTTTGACTGAAGTTCAAGACATCAATAGCCTTTGTGCTCCGAGGAGTAACCAAGAAAAACGCATAGAGAAGAACCGAGGGCAAGTTTGTGGGGTGCTGTAGAAGACATATTAGGGTAATAGGCGCAACCAAAAACTTTGAGATGATCATATGAGGGCTAGGCAGAGAAGAGAGCGTTATATGGTGTGGAGGAGACGAGAGTTTTAGTGGGGAGGCGGTTCACAAGATATGTGGCAGTATAAAGGGCCTCAACCCAGTAAGCTAGAGAAAGACTCGCCTGAAATAAAAGAGAACGCAAAGTATTATTGATGGTATGAATGGAACGCTCTGCTTTACTATTTTGTTGGAAGGTGTATGGACACGACATGCGGAGGGTAACACCGTGGGAGAGAAAAAACATGCGGACCTAGGAATTGGTTACGGAAGGGTAGCAGCTCGGAACCACTCTGATACCATAAAAGTGTGAAAATGATTGATTATATTTCCTATCAATACATCAGTACATATAGAGGCCGGTCAGAGTAACTTATAAGATAACCACACAGCCATGTCACTAATTAAAATTAATCTACTATAATTACACTTTCTGTAATTACAATAGACTAACAGCAGCCATGAAAAAACGAAAAATAATTTTAACGTAAGAGTAATGTAAAAACGCAGCAGTCATCCCACCTTCCCCTCATATTGCGCACATAACCACCCCCACCCTGACGGCAAAACTAGTGAAAAAAAAAACACACCAACCCTCGACAAAACCAGAAAAAAAAACACGTCGGACGCCGACGCGGTGCGAAATATCGGGCGCCGTCTAGAGCCGTACGATCATTGGACCAACCCCCTTCTACGTTGTGTCACCTGTTTGACTCTGTCTGTCTTTAGAACGCTTCTTATTCTTGCAGTACACTATTGCATGTATTTTTTTTATTTTTTTATAATTGTTTTAGTGCCTCTGTTAAGTTGTTGCGCTAGCTGCTTTAGATCGCTGCAACATATTTTTCTCATTTTTTACCATAAATTTTTGTTTCTATAATAGAATTGAGTTGTTGCACTTGAGTAATTATTTTGTTGCGTCATATGGTGTGCAACAAAAATTTGAGCTACTGAGTTACTAACCTAGGATGCAATGTTTCAAAAAGATACAATATTTAAAAAAAATGTTTCATCAATAGGCTAAATGTTTCAACTCACTTTATAAATTGTTTAAAAAGATGCAACATTTTAAAAAATACTAAGTGCAACATGACAACTACTAGTCTCAACGAGATAAACATTGAAAAAATCATGTAAGACATATGATGTATTCTCAAAATACTTAATTTTGTTGAAATATTTTTATAGCACGTATGAAATATCAAGTAATAACTATTGAAACATCATAAAGTACTTGCTAAAACATTCGAAGAACATTGTGTACAACATTTCAAATAAACTTAATAGTACATCGAGAAAATACTTATAGAAGCATTCTAATAAAATCATGTCCAACGTTAAAAAAATCCATTAAAAACCCAAAATTTATATGAGATCTTGTTGGGAATATTTAAGTATAATGAATAGCATGGGGTAATCGAATTGTGGAGAGAATAAATAATTTAGACAAAAAATATTTAAAGTTTACTTTAAAAAATTTGATAGTAGATGTGTTGGGAAGAAAAGGGAAAGGAGAAGTCCATGCGTGGAGAGCGGAAAAGTCCATGCATGGAGAGCGGAGAAGCAACACAATAATACATACACACATAGTAAAGGAGCTGCGAGGAGCAGCAACGCATGACAGCAGAGGTGCAGCATGGGGAGGACGCCCGATCTTTCGTCCGGAATAGGTCGCCCGTCCCGAAGCATTTTCCAAATAATTGGTTGGTCTTATTATATCCACACCCCAAGCTCATTTTAGCTGGTCTATCGGTCCGTGCAGCCCATTCCTACATGGACTTATTGCATTAGTTACTAGTTGATTTAAAACACAGGTTCATCACGGAAAGTTTTATGGTGACAAGGTTTCTCATAGTGTATGTGGTATAAATGCTAGGCATATATTATGTCAAGTCTCAATCTGTGCTACTACAGAAAGAAAAAAAAAGCCAAAGCAAGAGTGATTCCGATGGTCACATGTCCGCTTCGTCCGTTTTTTGCGTCATCCCACGTCGTGCACGCAGCTTGCGTCGTCGATTCCTTCCGGCGCGCGCGACGTCGGCATGCCGTGTGCCAAGGCCGCATGTCCAGAACACCAGATCGCGAGCCAACGTACGGGAGTCCGCTGGTTGCGCTACTTTTTGTCCGTCGTCTGATGCCCTTGGTCCGCGTGTTCCCGAACTGGAGTCGACGCCAAATGTTGTCGTCTCCGATTCCATCCAGCCTCTCACCCTTTCTCTCCAAATAAAACACCCCACAAAACCGTTCTCCTAGGCCCATCTCGCCGCGCTGTACCAGGGGCATGCGATGCCGACCGCATCGCCGATGCTGCTGCCGCCTTCGCATTGGTGGTGTTGGGCAGGGCGCCGTGCTCCCGCTGATGCAGCCGCTCCAGATGGTGCAGATGCGCGGGGCGCAGCAGCCATCGACCTAGGATGTGGGTGTGAGAGCCCGTCAAGCGGCGGCCGCCCCGGGTCCCCGTGGACAACGATGGCCATAGCAGCGAGCATGTCATGCGCCAACGACTACGTCTCGATGCTCGCCGACTTCTACGCCAGTCCGTTCGCCGCGTCCCGCCATCCAATGACGCCGCGGACGTGCACACCGACAGCCAGCATCAGCCCATCTGTGCCTGGTGTTCGTCGTGCTGGTGCACGCGTGCAGTAACTAGTGGGACGAGATTCATGATCTGCATCGTGGAGGCTACCACCACGCAGCTCTTGCGCTCTTGCGCATTGCAAACCCAAACCCAAGATACTATCGACGGCATTGGCAAACCCAAGCCAATGCAGCTCTTGCGCGTTGCAAGGCAGGATTATGGGTTATGGGTACCTCCCTCAATGAATCTATGATTAGTCCCATTGCATCAATTTCTCAAAAAGAAAGAAAAAATTGCATTTTTAGTTCTGGTGTTTGATGTTAATTTCACCGGTGCAGGGAGGTTTCTCAGAAATTGGGGGTGTGAATTGGCTTAGAGTGTTTCGATTTGAAGTCAAATTGGAGTCAATGGCTGCTGGATGGGATGTACTTATATTTTATAATTTGTATCGAAATATCCTGTGTTTAGAAATCAGGGTGCCGTTTGATGATACTGCAGGTGCTTAACTTTTATATTTTTAATGTACCATGGATCTCACCTATGCTCATCTTCATTGCAGGTACACTCAAGGTCATCGACACAGCAGCCCAATACTCTGGCCAATAGCCCTGACAAATTTCTATTAGCGCAGACTGGTCAGTGCTTTCATTACCATTACTTGATTCCTTGAATACTCGGTAGTCTAGGGCATTTGATGTTGTCCCCTAACACTAGAATAGTGCAACAAATTATATAGTAGTAGCAAATAGTATCTTTTCAAGCTTAATAAGATATTGTCAAAATCTGCATGTTAGTGCCCAGAATTTCAGTGCTGCTATCAAGAATGGGATATGTGATTTTTATTAGATCAAATGTCAGCACATTTATTATCATTTTCTTGGCACTTGATAAATGTACGTATACTGAGTGATAATACTGTTAGGCGTATTACTCAAAAGAATCCCAGAGCAACTATCTTCTTCCTTCTCTCTTGATATATGTCGAGAGTGTTGCAAGATAAGTAGGTTTGCTACCTATGTACTTCTGACACTGAAAGCATGCTTTTTCTTCTTTCTTACTAGAGTAAAGTACATGACTGACATTCTAATTATCTACAGTTTTGACATTGATTTATAAAGGAGAAGTTTCAGTAACACATAGGAAATCTTTTTTTCGTATTGCTTCCACGTGGATACACAACTTCTGTAATGTGTTTCTTTTCTCAATTCATTGTTAGCTCATGCTTTTTGTCTAGAGCATATTAAGATTGGTATTTTTGTTGTTAATTTAAGTACGAAATTGAATATCATACAAATTATCAAGCCGATAGATAGTCTTCACACGGTCATTTTGCTAGTATATTACAATGGGTGTAGTTATGAAATCTACATTAAAATAGTTGAAATTTACAATTTTACACTAAAATATTTGAATTTACGATTGTTACTAATGAATTTATAGTGAGTACTTGCAAATTTCACGGTGAACTTTATTTAAATATTGCAGTGGATAATTACGAAAATTTACAGTTATCTTGGGCCTTCGGCACACAAGAGATGCTAGTCTTTCGTTGCCTAGATAATTTCGAGTGTTGCATGAATTAAGGGCCAGTAGCGCCATTTAAGTACGTTGAGGACCATTTGTTATCTGGTGAGCAAAATTATGCACAATCTACTAACCTTCAAATTCCCTTCCAATAAAAACTAATCGATCCTAAATTTTAAGGGAACCCCGCATTCCAAACAACTGATTACTAAATTCTCCTTTAAAAGAGAGAAGCTTCATAGGAACTCCGTTTGGTCGACACCAGAATTTCACTTGAAAACAAGGACAAATGTGCCAAGCGTTTGGAAATAGGAATTAATAGGTTGAACTGTTTCTTTAATTATTATACAAGTATTGTAGATTCTACTATTTTAAATGGGCCTCAATGTGAAGACAAATTTTGATATTTGCCACTGCAAATAGTGGCATTGTGGCACTCCAAGAAAATGCCACTCAACAGTAGTAATTGGTATTATGCTGTTCAAAAGATGAGAAATTTGATATTGGCTACTCTAGCTAATGTTTAATATTACTTATAATAATTTGGGTAGTACCATTTATTGATAAGACAAAAATACCCTTAACGAAGGAGACAAGATCTGGTAGACGGGTGCTCTGGTTTGGCCCTTTTCAAACATAAACATTGTACGACTCTTAGAGCATGCATCATGGTAATTTATTATTTTGCAATATAATTTTTCACGCCGGGACCCGGCGAGAGCACGCCGACGCCTGAGAGGTCTGTTTAGCTCCAGTGCAGACCAGTCGGCTCCTCTCCGTGACTCGAGGTACGCGCGTCGGGGCCGTGGGGTTCAGTCAGCTCTAACGCGATTGTGTGGTTGCGGACGTGCCAGTCAATTTGACCATGCAATTGATAAGGAGGTGAGGTAAATGGGTTAGTCAGACGACGGGCCGATACAAGCCCTCGCTAACGGCTGGCTGCTGATAGAATCGAGTTAGTCATCGGCCATGTCCGGATGGCTCCTGCTATTGACTAGTCGCCGATAGGAATCAGGACGCTCTTCCATCGACTGAGGAACCGATGTAGGCGGATGTCGACAAAGGATATGATGGCTTCGGGTGTAGCGAACGTGAGACCCTGATTCATCGGCCGTAGAGTCAATGGAGTCACAGGATTGTACTCAGAGAGTACAAGGCGCGTGGGATCCCTCCTGGTAGTCGACGGAACCCATCATGGTCGTTCATCGGCTGGAAAGCCGATGAAAGCATATGTGAGCTAGCAAGGAATCGTATAAAAGGGATCGTCTATAAAGCCGATGTCGCTTAGAAAATGGTAGCACAAGATCCATCGTCCGCCGTGACGACGCCGCTAGCACCGAATCTCGAAGATCAGACCTAACCGAGACAGTAAGAGATCGAGACCAACGGGATGGTGGGCAGGCCCCTTAATTAATTAGTCCTTTCGTCTCTCCCTCGAACGCATTAACTGAAGGAGCTACGATCGAGTACAAAGCATGAAAGAGGCTATAATGGCAATGCCAAGACTCCTGATTATCTTAATTTGTGGCCTAGTCTTCCCGGCCGGCGGTGGCATGCAAGAATTAAGATCGATCGATCTGGGTGTTCGACGCCGACGAGATCGCCCTGATATCTCTCCAGTTGGCCTGCCCTGCATGCTAAATACGCCGATTAATTAAGCACCGTTCAACTCGACACAGCAGCTTTCATGGGCCAGTCGAGTTTTATTATCACATGGGATAGCAGCTAGCAGCTAGCGTAAGGCAGAAACAACAGATGTAGCTACAATACTGGAATTTGGGGCCTGTATGCAGAAGTAGTAGGAACAGAAAAAGGTCGGCCTCGATATCACTAGGCCCAAGACTATGATTCTATAGGATACGTTACTATACGTTAGTACTGCTCATCACTCAATGCAGCAGAGTGCATATATACAAGGTGTAAAATTATGAAATCTACATTAGAGACTTGAATTTACAAATCTACACTAGACATATTTAAAATTTACAATGAATCTCTTTGAAATTTATGATGAGTACACTTTTGAATTTTGCTATGCATACTTACGAAAAATTACAAATGATATAGATGCCTTCGGCCCACGAGAGACTGACGCTAATAATTTGTTACCAGGACAATTTTCCGTGGCAACTAAACCTATTAGTGCTCAATGCAGCATTACTAAGGGCCACTAGCACCTGGTACTTAGTTTTAAATATATAATGTTGTTTACTTAATTTTGAATATATTGTTTGACCATTCATCGTATTTAACAAACTTAGTTTTAAATAAATTATTTTTTAACTTTAATTTTAAATATAATGTTTGATTGTTCATCTTATAAAAAATAAAAATACTATTTAAGTAGAGATTACTTTATTGTGAATTTTTTTATTACTAATAGTACTTTAAACATGACTTATATTTTTCATATTTATACTATATTTTTAAATAATATCAATCATTAAACATCATATCCAAAATAAACAGGGTCGTACATTTTTAAATGGAAGGTGTGCATATAGTGGTATCTGTACGTTCCCCGGTCAGTGGTATAGACAGCATGGGAGAGAACGCATAGTGTAGGGGCAATGATACTCATTACAATAGCCAATCCTAGAACTGGTAGGGATACTCAGCGGTATCATTGTCAGCTGCGTACTATATGTTCCAAAACTAACAGTAATGGGAGTTACGAACTGAAAGTGATTGATGTTTTGTACTAGTTTTTTTAAAAAGAATTGATACAGTACACTAAAATCTGGTGTAACATTGCGAAAGCGTGTACTCTTTTAAAAACTCTTTTAAAAACCGGTTATTTGTTGAATGACAACGTAAACATTATTTTATTAAATATTATTTTATTATTAACCGTATTGAAATGATAAATTTACCCTCAAGCTAAATGATTTAGTCAAACCATGACGAGTATATTTTGTAGCTATTTTAAATTTTCAAAAATTTTCAGTGTTTTCTTTTTAAAAAAATATTTTTAAAATTTTTCTAAAATTTCAAGTTACACGTTACGTTACTCTCATTATACCATCACTCCAAGTACATACCATACATCATATAGATCAGGAAGCGATGATCATTTTAATTTTTTAAAGTATTTCTCTTTAATTAAGTAAAAATATAAAATAATGGACACGGTATTCTCTATTAAATTATCAGTTTTTATAGGTGCTCTTTAGCCATTACATATTTTTTATGTCCACTTTTGAGTCTTAGGTAACAAAATTTGCATATCTTATTACTAATAATCCTTCATTCCTTCTATATTAAAAAAAAGCACAGAACAGACCAATGCACAAAACGTTGCCGTCATCAGTGTTCTGGTGCAGCTCATTCGACAACTGCCTGCGAGCAAATATCGAAAATACCAAATTTGTGATTGAATTATGCACATTCTACTAAACTTCAATTTGCGTTCAGAGGAAAACTAATCAATCCTCAAATGATAGGAGCTATCCCCCTCCGAAACATATACTTATTCTATCTTAAAATATAAAAATATAGTATGTAGATTCGTAATAGTTTATGTGTAAATTTATACTAATAGTTTACATCTAAACCACTAGATTCTTATATTTTGAGATATATGGAGTAGGAGTTAGAAGTTTCCTAGATACTTCAATGTGACACCAGATTTCACAAGAACAAATACACAATCTGTTGGTATGTAGTATCTATAAAAAAACTAGAATTCGGAAAAATCCCATGGCTTATTTAGAAATGTGAGAAAATTAAGGCCATAGTGAAAATTGATCTGGTTTTAAAAATATCCCTGTAATTCCTAAAAATTATAATTTTTGAAACGTGCCTCAATGTAAAACGACTGATTTGTCCAAAAACCAAACTATACCAAAGCTAAGTAGGTAACAGTATTGCAGTAACATCAGTACAGCTGAGCAGCACATCATGGCCATCTGCGATGCTACACGGGTGAGGAAATGATTGATTCTATTCCCTATCAATGTATTAGTAAATATAGAGGTCAGTCGCGAAAGCTCATAAGATAACCACACAGCCATGCCACTAATCAAGGTTAACCTATTATAATTATATTTTCTATAATTACAATAGACTAACACTCCCCCACAGTCTAATTAGGAGCATCGCTAACATTCAGGTTGGACCGAAACTCTTGAAATAGTGAGTTAGGAAGGCCCTTGGTAAAGACGTCGGTGTACTGCGATATCGTAGGAACATGTAGGACCCAAACATGATCGAGGACGACCTTCTCTCGAACAAAATAGAGATAACTCTCAACATGTTTTGTCCGCTGATGCTGCACTGGGTTGCCAGAGAGATATACAGCACTGATATTGTTGCAATAGACCAAGGTGACACAGCGAGGGGGTGGCAAAGCTCAAGAAGCAGCTGACGCTGCCAGGTAGCTTTAGCAACACCATTCGCCACAGCACGATATTTAGCTTCGGCACTCGATATGGAGACCGTATGCTAACGCTTGGAAGATCAGGACACCAAGTTGTCCCCAAAAAATACTGCGTAGCCAGAGGTCGACCGACGAGTATAAGGACAGCCAGCCCAGTCGGCATCCATGTAAACAATAAGATCTGTAGGTGAAGATCGGCGTATGGTCAGCCCAAGTGATAGTGTGCCCTACAAGTAGCGCAAGATCCACTTAAGAGCAGCGAGGTGCGGCTCCCGAGGATCATGCATATAGAGGCATATCTGCTGAACTACATAAGCAATGTCTGGTCGAGTGAAAATGAGATACTACATAGCGCTAGCTAGGCTGCGGTACTGTGTAGCGTCAGCAATAGACGGTCCATCAGTAGATAATTTAGAGTGTAGATCAACAGGCGTGTTGCACGGCTTGCACGCACTCATCTCGGCACGCTCCAAAATATCCTGACTGTACTGCCGCTGAGAAAGGAACAGACCATCTACAGAGCGTGTCACAGAAATGCTCAGAAAGTGATGCAGCTGATCCATATCCGTCATAGCAAACTCACGCTGGAGAGCCTCAATGATGTGCTTGAGAAATCCGACAGAGGAGGCGGTAAGGACAATGTCATCGACATATAGTAGTAAGTAGGCCGTGTCTGGATCGTGGCGATATATAAAGTGCGAAGTATCTAACTTTGTTTCAACAAATTCAAGTGACACGAGGTGAGAGGCGAACCTGTGATGCCAAGCACGAGGAGCCTGCTTCAAACCATATAAGGACTTGTTAAGCCGATAGACAAAATATGAGCGAGAAGAATCCACAAAACCAGAGGGCTGCACGCAGTACACTGTCTCAGTAAGAGTGTCATGGAGAAATGTATTCTTCACATCTAGTTGATGAATGGGCCAGTTATGATATAATGCCAGGGGGAGAACAACTTGAACTGTCGCAGGCTTGATAACGGGACTGAAGGTTTCATCATAATTAACACCGGGCTGCTGTGTGAAACCCCGTAGTACCCAGCGAGCCTTGTAGCGATCAAGAGACCCATCGACGAGATATTTGTGTCGATAAATCCACTTGCCAATCACAACATTAACGCTAGGAGGGCGAGGCACAAGACTCTAGGCGTCATTGGCAATCAGAGCGTCATACTTAGCTTGCATAGCGAATCGTCAATTGGGGACTGACAGTGTATCATGAACAGAGCGAGGAAGAGGCGATATGGGCACAGCGTGGAGGTTGAGGCGATCCACAGGCTGTGCGATACCAGCCTTGCCACGCGTGCGCATCCAGTGCGTATTGGTAACCGAAGGGATGACGATCGGTCGGGTAGTAGCTGTGCGGCCGGTACCGCTGGCGACAAACTGTGCGCAAGCAACAGGGGTAGCAGGACCGGCAGCACTCGTGGTCGGCGTGGTGCCACTGGCAGCGACCTGTGCAGGGTGCATAGGGGCAGCGGCACCGAACGACGCGGACGGTGGCGTGGAGGTGGTGCCATGGGCAGTAGAGCTGGACTCAGGCGACCACGGCCCTGCACCAGAGCTCGATAGCGCAAGTGTGGCCTTGGGCATGGGGTATGCCGCTGAGGAAGCTATTGTACCTGTACGCACAAAATGAGCTCCAAGAACTAGAGCGGTAAGATCGTGATCATTGACAAGAAAGTCTAGGGTGGAGGGTGCCATGGGTGTGCTAGACATGTTGGAGAAAAGGAAAAAGGATTCATCAAAAATGACATGTCTGAAAATAAGGTTTCGGTTTGACTGAAGTTCAAGACATCAATAGCCTTTGTGCTCCGAGGAGTAACCAAGAAAAACGCATAGAGAAGAACCGAGGGCAAGTTTGTGGGGTGCTGTAGAAGACATATTAGGGTAATAGGCGCAACCAAAAACTTTGAGATGATCATATGAGGGCTAGGCAGAGAAGAGAGCGTTATATGGTGTGGAGGAGACGAGAGTTTTAGTGGGGAGGCGGTTCACAAGATATGTGGCAGTATAAAGGGCCTCAACCCAGTAAGCTAGAGAAAGACTCGCCTGAAATAAAAGAGAACGCAAAGTATTATTGATGGTATGAATGGAACGCTCTGCTTTACTATTTTGTTGGAAGGTGTATGGACACGACATGCGGAGGGTAACACCGTGGGAGAGAAAAAACATGCGGACCTAGGAATTGGTTACGGAAGGGTAGCAGCTCGGAACCACTCTGATACCATAAAAGTGTGAAAATGATTGATTATATTTCCTATCAATACATCAGTACATATAGAGGCCGGTCAGAGTAACTTATAAGATAACCACACAGCCATGTCACTAATTAAAATTAATCTACTATAATTACACTTTCTGTAATTACAATAGACTAACAGCAGCCATGAAAAAACGAAAAATAATTTTAACGTAAGAGTAATGTAAAAACGCAGCAGTCATCCCACCTTCCCCTCATATTGCCCACATAACCACCCCCACCCTGACGGCAAAACTAGTGAAAAAAAAAACACACCAACCCTCGACAAAACCAGAAAAAAAAAACACGTCGGACGCCGACGCGGTGCGAAATATCGGGCGCCGTCTAGAGCCGTACGATCATTGGACCAACCCCCTTCTACGTTGTGTCACCTGTTTGACTCTGTCTGTCTTTAGAACGCTTCTTATTCTTGCAGTACACTATTGCATGTATTTTTTTTATTTTTTTATAATTGTTTTAGTGCCTCTGTTAAGTTGTTGCGCTAGCTGCTTTAGATCGCTGCAACATATTTTTCTCATTTTTTACCATAAATTTTTGTTTCTATAATAGAATTGAGTTGTTGCACTTGAGTAATTATTTTGTTGCGTCATATGGTGTGCAACAAAAATTTGAGCTACTGAGTTACTAACCTAGGATGCAATGTTTCAAAAAGATACAATATTTAAAAAAAATGTTTCATCAATAGGCTAAATGTTTCAACTCACTTTATAAATTGTTTAAAAAGATGCAACATTTTAAAAAATACTAAGTGCAACATGACAACTACTAGTCTCAACGAGATAAACATTGAAAAAATCATGTAAGACATATGATGTATTCTCAAAATACTTAATTTTGTTGAAATATTTTTATAGCACGTATGAAATATCAAGTAATAACTATTGAAACATCATAAAGTACTTGCTAAAACATTCGAAGAACATTGTGTACAACATTTCAAATAAACTTAATAGTACATCGAGAAAATACTTATAGAAGCATTCTAATAAAATCATGTCCAACGTTAAAAAAATCCATTAAAAACCCAAAATTTATATGAGATCTTGTTGGGAATATTTAAGTATAATGAATAGCATGGGGTAATCGAATTGTGGAGAGAATAAATAATTTAGACAAAAAATATTTAAAGTTTACTTTAAAAAATTTGATAGTAGATGTGTTGGGAAGAAAAGGGAAAGGAGAAGTCCATGCGTGGAGAGCGGAAAAGTCCATGCATGGAGAGCGGAGAAGCAACACAATAATACATACACACATAGTAAAGGAGCTGCGAGGAGCAGCAACGCATGACAGCAGAGGTGCAGCATGGGGAGGACGCCCGATCTTTCGTCCGGAATAGGTCGCCCGTCCCGAAGCATTTTCCAAATAATTGGTTGGTCTTATTATATCCACACCCCAAGCTCATTTTAGCTGGTCTATCGGTCCGTGCAGCCCATTCCTACATGGACTTATTGCATTAGTTACTAGTTGATTTAAAACACAGGTTCATCACGGAAAGTTTTATGGTGACAAGGTTTCTCATAGTGTATGTGGTATAAATGCTAGGCATATATTATGTCAAGTCTCAATCTGTGCTACTACAGAAAGAAAAAAAAAGCCAAAGCAAGAGTGATTCCGATGGTCACATGTCCGCTTCGTCCGTTTTTTGCGTCATCCCACGTCGTGCACGCAGCTTGCGTCGTCGATTCCTTCCGGCGCGCGCGACGTCGGCATGCCGTGTGCCAAGGCCGCATGTCCAGAACACCAGATCGCGAGCCAACGTACGGGAGTCCGCTGGTTGCGCTACTTTTTGTCCGTCGTCTGATGCCCTTGGTCCGCGTGTTCCCGAACTGGAGTCGACGCCAAATGTTGTCGTCTCCGATTCCATCCAGCCTCTCACCCTTTCTCTCCAAATAAAACACCCCACAAAACCGTTCTCCTAGGCCCATCTCGCCGCGCTGTACCAGGGGCATGCGATGCCGACCGCATCGCCGATGCTGCTGCCGCCTTCGCATTGGTGGTGTTGGGCAGGGCGCCGTGCTCCCGCTGATGCAGCCGCTCCAGATGGTGCAGATGCGCGGGGCGCAGCAGCCATCGACCTAGGATGTGGGTGTGAGAGCCCGTCAAGCGGCGGCCGCCCCGGGTCCCCGTGGACAACGATGGCCATAGCAGCGAGCATGTCATGCGCCAACGACTACGTCTCGATGCTCGCCGACTTCTACGCCAGTCCGTTCGCCGCGTCCCGCCATCCAATGACGCCGCGGACGTGCACACCGACAGCCAGCATCAGCCCATCTGTGCCTGGTGTTCGTCGTGCTGGTGCACGCGTGCAGTAACTAGTGGGACGAGATTCATGATCTGCATCGTGGAGGCTACCACCACGCAGCTCTTGCGCTCTTGCGCATTGCAAACCCAAACCCAAGATACTATCGACGGCATTGGCAAACCCAAGCCAATGCAGCTCTTGCGCGTTGCAAGGCAGGATTATGGGTTATGGGTACCTCCCTCAATGAATCTATGATTAGTCCCATTGCATCAATTTCTCAAAAAGAAAGAAAAAATTGCATTTTTAGTTCTGGTGTTTGATGTTAATTTCACCGGTGCAGGGAGGTTTCTCAGAAATTGGGGGTGTGAATTGGCTTAGAGTGTTTCGATTTGAAGTCAAATTGGAGTCAATGGCTGCTGGATGGGATGTACTTATATTTTATAATTTGTATCGAAATATCCTGTGTTTAGAAATCAGGGTGCCGTTTGATGATACTGCAGGTGCTTAACTTTTATATTTTTAATGTACCATGGATCTCACCTATGCTCATCTTCATTGCAGGTACACTCAAGGTCATCGACACAGCAGCCCAATACTCTGGCCAATAGCCCTGACAAATTTCTATTAGCGCAGACTGGTCAGTGCTTTCATTACCATTACTTGATTCCTTGAATACTCGGTAGTCTAGGGCATTTGATGTTGTCCCCTAACACTAGAATAGTGCAACAAATTATATAGTAGTAGCAAATAGTATCTTTTCAAGCTTAATAAGATATTGTCAAAATCTGCATGTTAGTGCCCAGAATTTCAGTGCTGCTATCAAGAATGGGATATGTGATTTTTATTAGATCAAATGTCAGCACATTTATTATCATTTTCTTGGCACTTGATAAATGTACGTATACTGAGTGATAATACTGTTAGGCGTATTACTCAAAAGAATCCCAGAGCAACTATCTTCTTCCTTCTCTCTTGATATATGTCGAGAGTGTTGCAAGATAAGTAGGTTTGCTACCTATGTACTTCTGACACTGAAAGCATGCTTTTTCTTCTTTCTTACTAGAGTAAAGTACATGACTGACATTCTAATTATCTACAGTTTTGACATTGATTTATAAAGGAGAAGTTTCAGTAACACATAGGAAATCTTTTTTTCGTATTGCTTCCACGTGGATACACAACTTCTGTAATGTGTTTCTTTTCTCAATTCATTGTTAGCTCATGCTTTTTGTCTAGAGCATATTAAGATTGGTATTTTTGTTGTTAATTTAAGTACGAAATTGAATATCATACAAATTATCAAGCCGATAGATAGTCTTCACACGGTCATTTTGCTAGTATATTACAATGGGTGTAGTTATGAAATCTACATTAAAATAGTTGAAATTTACAATTTTACACTAAAATATTTGAATTTACGATTGTTACTAATGAATTTATAGTGAGTACTTGCAAATTTCACGGTGAACTTTATTTAAATATTGCAGTGGATAATTACGAAAATTTACAGTTATCTTGGGCCTTCGGCACACAAGAGATGCTAGTCTTTCGTTGCCTAGATAATTTCGAGTGTTGCATGAATTAAGGGCCAGTAGCGCCATTTAAGTACGTTGAGGACCATTTGTTATCTGGTGAGCAAAATTATGCACAATCTACTAACCTTCAAATTCCCTTCCAATAAAAACTAATCGATCCTAAATTTTAAGGGAACCCCGCATTCCAAACAACTGATTACTAAATTCTCCTTTAAAAGAGAGAAGCTTCATAGGAACTCCGTTTGGTCGACACCAGAATTTCACTTGAAAACAAGGACAAATGTGCCAAGCGTTTGGAAATAGGAATTAATAGGTTGAACTGTTTCTTTAATTATTATACAAGTATTGTAGATTCTACTATTTTAAATGGGCCTCAATGTGAAGACAAATTTTGATATTTGCCACTGCAAATAGTGGCATTGTGGCACTCCAAGAAAATGCCACTCAACAGTAGTAATTGGTATTATGCTGTTCAAAAGATGAGAAATTTGATATTGGCTACTCTAGCTAATGTTTAATATTACTTATAATAATTTGGGTAGTACCATTTATTGATAAGACAAAAATACCCTTAACGAAGGAGACAAGATCTGGTAGACGGGTGCTCTGGTTTGGCCCTTTTCAAACATAAACATTGTACGACTCTTAGAGCATGCATCATGGTAATTTATTATTTTGCAATATAATTTTTCACGCCGGGACCCGGCGAGAGCACGCCGACGCCTGAGAGGTCTGTTTAGCTCCAGTGCAGACCAGTCGGCTCCTCTCCGTGACTCGAGGTACGCGCGTCGGGGCCGTGGGGTTCAGTCAGCTCTAACGCGATTGTGTGGTTGCGGACGTGCCAGTCAATTTGACCATGCAATTGATAAGGAGGTGAGGTAAATGGGTTAGTCAGACGACGGGCCGATACAAGCCCTCGCTAACGGCTGGCTGCTGATAGAATCGAGTTAGTCATCGGCCATGTCCGGATGGCTCCTGCTATTGACTAGTCGCCGATAGGAATCAGGACGCTCTTCCATCGACTGAGGAACCGATGTAGGCGGATGTCGACAAAGGATATGATGGCTTCGGGTGTAGCGAACGTGAGACCCTGATTCATCGGCCGTAGAGTCAATGGAGTCACAGGATTGTACTCAGAGAGTACAAGGCGCGTGGGATCCCTCCTGGTAGTCGACGGAACCCATCATGGTCGTTCATCGGCTGGAAAGCCGATGAAAGCATATGTGAGCTAGCAAGGAATCGTATAAAAGGGATCGTCTATAAAGCCGATGTCGCTTAGAAAATGGTAGCACAAGATCCATCGTCCGCCGTGACGACGCCGCTAGCACTGAATCTCGAAGATCAGACCTAACCGAGACAGTAAGAGATCGAGACCAACGGGATGGTGGGCAGGCCCCTTAATTAATTAGTCCTTTCGTCTCTCCCTCGAACGCATTAACTGAAGGAGCTACGATCGAGTACAAAGCATGAAAGAGGCTATAATGGCAATGCCAAGACTCCTGATTATCTTAATTTGTGGCCTAGTCTTCCCGGCCGGCGGTGGCATGCAAGAATTAAGATCGATCGATCTGGGTGTTCGACGCCGACGAGATCGCCCTGATATCTCTCCAGTTGGCCTGCCCTGCATGCTAAATACGCCGATTAATTAAGCACCGTTCAACTCGACACAGCAGCTTTCATGGGCCAGTCGAGTTTTATTATCACATGGGATAGCAGCTAGCAGCTAGCGTAAGGCAGAAACAACAGATGTAGCTACAATACTGGAATTTGGGGCCTGTATGCAGAAGTAGTAGGAACAGAAAAAGGTCGGCCTCGATATCACTAGGCCCAAGACTATGATTCTATAGGATACGTTACTATACGTTAGTACTGCTCATCACTCAATGCAGCAGAGTGCATATATACAAGGTGTAAAATTATGAAATCTACATTAGAGACTTGAATTTACAAATCTACACTAGACATATTTAAAATTTACAATGAATCTCTTTGAAATTTATGATGAGTACACTTTTGAATTTTGCTATGCATACTTACGAAAAATTACAAATGATATAGATGCCTTCGGCCCACGAGAGACTGACGCTAATAATTTGTTACCAGGACAATTTTCCGTGGCAACTAAACCTATTAGTGCTCAATGCAGCATTACTAAGGGCCACTAGCACCTGGTACTTAGTTTTAAATATATAATGTTGTTTACTTAATTTTGAATATATTGTTTGACCATTCATCGTATTTAACAAACTTAGTTTTAAATAAATTATTTTTTAACTTTAATTTTAAATATAATGTTTGATTGTTCATCTTATAAAAAATAAAAATACTATTTAAGTAGAGATTACTTTATTGTGAATTTTTTTATTACTAATAGTACTTTAAACATGACTTATATTTTTCATATTTATACTATATTTTTAAATAATATCAATCATTAAACATCATATCCAAAATAAACAGGGTCGTACATTTTTAAATGGAAGGTGTGCATATAGTGGTATCTGTACGTTCCCCGGTCAGTGGTATAGACAGCATGGGAGAGAACGCATAGTGTAGGGGCAATGATACTCATTACAATAGCCAATCCTAGAACTGGTAGGGATACTCAGCGGTATCATTGTCAGCTGCGTACTATATGTTCCAAAACTAACAGTAATGGGAGTTACGAACTGAAAGTGATTGATGTTTTGTACTAGTTTTTTTAAAAAGAATTGATACAGTACACTAAAATCTGGTGTAACATTGCGAAAGCGTGTACTCTTTTAAAAACTCTTTTAAAAACCGGTTATTTGTTGAATGACAACGTAAACATTATTTTATTAAATATTATTTTATTATTAACCGTATTGAAATGATAAATTTACCCTCAAGCTAAATGATTTAGTCAAACCATGACGAGTATATTTTGTAGCTATTTTAAATTTTCAAAAATTTTCAGTGTTTTCTTTTTAAAAAAATATTTTTAAAATTTTTCTAAAATTTCAAGTTACACGTTACGTTACTCTCATTATACCATCACTCCAAGTACATACCATACATCATATAGATCAGGAAGCGATGATCATTTTAATTTTTTAAAGTATTTCTCTTTAATTAAGTAAAAATATAAAATAATGGACACGGTATTCTCTATTAAATTATCAGTTTTTATAGGTGCTCTTTAGCCATTACATATTTTTTATGTCCACTTTTGAGTCTTAGGTAACAAAATTTGCATATCTTATTACTAATAATCCTTCATTCCTTCTATATTAAAAAAAAGCACAGAACAGACCAATGCACAAAACGTTGCCGTCATCAGTGTTCTGGTGCAGCTCATTCGACAACTGCCTGCGAGCAAATATCGAAAATACCAAATTTGTGATTGAATTATGCACATTCTACTAAACTTCAATTTGCGTTCAGAGGAAAACTAATCAATCCTCAAATGATAGGAGCTATCCCCCTCCGAAACATATACTTATTCTATCTTAAAATATAAAAATATAGTATGTAGATTCGTAATAGTTTATGTGTAAATTTATACTAATAGTTTACATCTAAACCACTAGATTCTTATATTTTGAGATATATGGAGTAGGAGTTAGAAGTTTCCTAGATACTTCAATGTGACACCAGATTTCACAAGAACAAATACACAATCTGTTGGTATGTAGTATCTATAAAAAAACTAGAATTCGGAAAAATCCCATGGCTTATTTAGAAATGTGAGAAAATTAAGGCCATAGTGAAAATTGATCTGGTTTTAAAAATATCCCTGTAATTCCTAAAAATTATAATTTTTGAAACGTGCCTCAATGTAAAACGACTGATTTGTCCAAAAACCAAACTATACCAAAGCTAAGTAGGTAACAGTATTGCAGTAACATCAGTACAGCTGAGCAGCACATCATGGCCATCTGCGATGCTACACGGGTGAGGAAATGATTGATTCTATTCCCTATCAATGTATTAGTAAATATAGAGGTCAGTCGCGAAAGCTCATAAGATAACCACACAGCCATGCCACTAATCAAGGTTAACCTATTATAATTATATTTTCTATAATTACAATAGACTAACACTCCCCCACAGTCTAATTAGGAGCATCGCTAACATTCAGGTTGGACCGAAACTCTTGAAATAGTGAGTTAGGAAGGCCCTTGGTAAAGACGTCGGTGTACTGCGATATCGTAGGAACATGTAGGACCCAAACATGATCGAGGACGACCTTCTCTCGAACAAAATAGAGATAACTCTCAACATGTTTTGTCCGCTGATGCTGCACTGGGTTGCCAGAGAGATATACAGCACTGATATTGTTGCAATAGACCAAGGTGACACAGCGAGGGGGTGGCAAAGCTCAAGAAGCAGCTGACGCTGCCAGGTAGCTTTAGCAACACCATTCGCCACAGCACGATATTTAGCTTCGGCACTCGATATGGAGACCGTATGCTAACGCTTGGAAGATCAGGACACCAAGTTGTCCCCAAAAAATACTGCGTAGCCAGAGGTCGACCGACGAGTATAAGGACAGCCAGCCCAGTCGGCATCCATGTAAACAATAAGATCTGTAGGTGAAGATCGGCGTATGGTCAGCCCAAGTGATAGTGTGCCCTACAAGTAGCGCAAGATCCACTTAAGAGCAGCGAGGTGCGGCTCCCGAGGATCATGCATATAGAGGCATATCTGCTGAACTACATAAGCAATGTCTGGTCGAGTGAAAATGAGATACTACATAGCGCTAGCTAGGCTGCGGTACTGTGTAGCGTCAGCAATAGACGGTCCATCAGTAGATAATTTAGAGTGTAGATCAACAGGCGTGTTGCACGGCTTGCACGCACTCATCTCGGCACGCTCCAAAATATCCTGACTGTACTGCCGCTGAGAAAGGAACAGACCATCTACAGAGCGTGTCACAGAAATGCTCAGAAAGTGATGCAGCTGATCCATATCCGTCATAGCAAACTCACGCTGGAGAGCCTCAATGATGTGCTTGAGAAATCCGACAGAGGAGGCGGTAAGGACAATGTCATCGACATATAGTAGTAAGTAGGCCGTGTCTGGATCGTGGCGATATATAAAGTGCGAAGTATCTAACTTTGTTTCAACAAATTCAAGTGACACGAGGTGAGAGGCGAACCTGTGATGCCAAGCACGAGGAGCCTGCTTCAAACCATATAAGGACTTGTTAAGCCGATAGACAAAATATGAGCGAGAAGAATCCACAAAACCAGAGGGCTGCACGCAGTACACTGTCTCAGTAAGAGTGTCATGGAGAAATGTATTCTTCACATCTAGTTGATGAATGGGCCAGTTATGATATAATGCCAGGGGGAGAACAACTTGAACTGTCGCAGGCTTGATAACGGGACTGAAGGTTTCATCATAATTAACACCGGGCTGCTGTGTGAAACCCCGTAGTACCCAGCGAGCCTTGTAGCGATCAAGAGACCCATCGACGAGATATTTGTGTCGATAAATCCACTTGCCAATCACAACATTAACGCTAGGAGGGCGAGGCACAAGACTCTAGGCGTCATTGGCAATCAGAGCGTCATACTTAGCTTGCATAGCGAATCGTCAATTGGGGACTGACAGTGTATCATGAACAGAGCGAGGAAGAGGCGATATGGGCACAGCGTGGAGGTTGAGGCGATCCACAGGCTGTGCGATACCAGCCTTGCCACGCGTGCGCATCCAGTGCGTATTGGTAACCGAAGGGATGACGATCGGTCGGGTAGTAGCTGTGCGGCCGGTACCGCTGGCGACAAACTGTGCGCAAGCAACAGGGGTAGCAGGACCGGCAGCACTCGTGGTCGGCGTGGTGCCACTGGCAGCGACCTGTGCAGGGTGCATAGGGGCAGCGGCACCGAACGACGCGGACGGTGGCGTGGAGGTGGTGCCATGGGCAGTAGAGCTGGACTCAGGCGACCACGGCCCTGCACCAGAGCTCGATAGCGCAAGTGTGGCCTTGGGCATGGGGTATGCCGCTGAGGAAGCTATTGTACCTGTACGCACAAAATGAGCTCCAAGAACTAGAGCGGTAAGATCGTGATCATTGACAAGAAAGTCTAGGGTGGAGGGTGCCATGGGTGTGCTAGACATGTTGGAGAAAAGGAAAAAGGATTCATCAAAAATGACATGTCTGAAAATAAGGTTTCGGTTTGACTGAAGTTCAAGACATCAATAGCCTTTGTGCTCCGAGGAGTAACCAAGAAAAACGCATAGAGAAGAACCGAGGGCAAGTTTGTGGGGTGCTGTAGAAGACATATTAGGGTAATAGGCGCAACCAAAAACTTTGAGATGATCATATGAGGGCTAGGCAGAGAAGAGAGCGTTATATGGTGTGGAGGAGACGAGAGTTTTAGTGGGGAGGCGGTTCACAAGATATGTGGCAGTATAAAGGGCCTCAACCCAGTAAGCTAGAGAAAGACTCGCCTGAAATAAAAGAGAACGCAAAGTATTATTGATGGTATGAATGGAACGCTCTGCTTTACTATTTTGTTGGAAGGTGTATGGACACGACATGCGGAGGGTAACACCGTGGGAGAGAAAAAACATGCGGACCTAGGAATTGGTTACGGAAGGGTAGCAGCTCGGAACCACTCTGATACCATAAAAGTGTGAAAATGATTGATTATATTTCCTATCAATACATCAGTACATATAGAGGCCGGTCAGAGTAACTTATAAGATAACCACACAGCCATGTCACTAATTAAAATTAATCTACTATAATTACACTTTCTGTAATTACAATAGACTAACAGCAGCCATGAAAAAACGAAAAATAATTTTAACGTAAGAGTAATGTAAAAACGCAGCAGTCATCCCACCTTCCCCTCATATTGCCCACATAACCACCCCCACCCTGACGGCAAAACTAGTGAAAAAAAAAACACACCAACCCTCGACAAAACCAGAAAAAAAAAACACGTCGGACGCCGACGCGGTGCGAAATATCGGGCGCCGTCTAGAGCCGTACGATCATTGGACCAACCCCCTTCTACGTTGTGTCACCTGTTTGACTCTGTCTGTCTTTAGAACGCTTCTTATTCTTGCAGTACACTATTGCATGTATTTTTTTTATTTTTTTATAATTGTTTTAGTGCCTCTGTTAAGTTGTTGCGCTAGCTGCTTTAGATCGCTGCAACATATTTTTCTCATTTTTTACCATAAATTTTTGTTTCTATAATAGAATTGAGTTGTTGCACTTGAGTAATTATTTTGTTGCGTCATATGGTGTGCAACAAAAATTTGAGCTACTGAGTTACTAACCTAGGATGCAATGTTTCAAAAAGATACAATATTTAAAAAAAATGTTTCATCAATAGGCTAAATGTTTCAACTCACTTTATAAATTGTTTAAAAAGATGCAACATTTTAAAAAATACTAAGTGCAACATGACAACTACTAGTCTCAACGAGATAAACATTGAAAAAATCATGTAAGACATATGATGTATTCTCAAAATACTTAATTTTGTTGAAATATTTTTATAGCACGTATGAAATATCAAGTAATAACTATTGAAACATCATAAAGTACTTGCTAAAACATTCGAAGAACATTGTGTACAACATTTCAAATAAACTTAATAGTACATCGAGAAAATACTTATAGAAGCATTCTAATAAAATCATGTCCAACGTTAAAAAAATCCATTAAAAACCCAAAATTTATATGAGATCTTGTTGGGAATATTTAAGTATAATGAATAGCATGGGGTAATCCAATTGTGGAGAGAATAAATAATTTAGACAAAAAATATTTAAAGTTTACTTTAAAAAATTTGATAGTAGATGTGTTGGGAAGAAAAGGGAAAGGAGAAGTCCATGCGTGGAGAGCGGAAAAGTCCATGCATGGAGAGCGGAGAAGCAACACAATAATACATACACACATAGTAAAGGAGCTGCGAGGAGCAGCAACGCATGACAGCAGAGGTGCAGCATGGGGAGGACGCCCGATCTTTCGTCCGGAATAGGTCGCCCGTCCCGAAGCATTTTCCAAATAATTGGTTGGTCTTATTATATCCACACCCCAAGCTCATTTTAGCTGGTCTATCGGTCCGTGCAGCCCATTCCTACATGGACTTATTGCATTAGTTACTAGTTGATTTAAAACACAGGTTCATCACGGAAAGTTTTATGGTGACAAGGTTTCTCATAGTGTATGTGGTATAAATGCTAGGCATATATTATGTCAAGTCTCAATCTGTGCTACTACAGAAAGAAAAAAAAAGCCAAAGCAAGAGTGATTCCGATGGTCACATGTCCGCTTCGTCCGTTTTTTGCGTCATCCCACGTCGTGCACGCAGCTTGCGTCGTCGATTCCTTCCGGCGCGCGCGACGTCGGCATGCCGTGTGCCAAGGCCGCATGTCCAGAACACCAGATCGCGAGCCAACGTACGGGAGTCCGCTGGTTGCGCTACTTTTTGTCCGTCGTCTGATGCCCTTGGTCCGCGTGTTCCCGAACTGGAGTCGACGCCAAATGTTGTCGTCTCCGATTCCATCCAGCCTCTCACCCTTTCTCTCCAAATAAAACACCCCACAAAACCGTTCTCCTAGGCCCATCTCGCCGCGCTGTACCAGGGGCATGCGATGCCGACCGCATCGCCGATGCTGCTGCCGCCTTCGCATTGGTGGTGTTGGGCAGGGCGCCGTGCTCCCGCTGATGCAGCCGCTCCAGATGGTGCAGATGCGCGGGGCGCAGCAGCCATCGACCTAGGATGTGGGTGTGAGAGCCCGTCAAGCGGCGGCCGCCCCGGGTCCCCGTGGACAACGATGGCCATAGCAGCGAGCATGTCATGCGCCAACGACTACGTCTCGATGCTCGCCGACTTCTACGCCAGTCCGTTCGCCGCGTCCCGCCATCCAATGACGCCGCGGACGTGCACACCGACAGCCAGCATCAGCCCATCTGTGCCTGGTGTTCGTCGTGCTGGTGCACGCGTGCAGTAACTAGTGGGACGAGATTCATGATCTGCATCGTGGAGGCTACCACCACGCAGCTCTTGCGCTCTTGCGCATTGCAAACCCAAACCCAAGATACTATCGACGGCATTGGCAAACCCAAGCCAATGCAGCTCTTGCGCGTTGCAAGGCAGGATTATGGGTTATGGGTACCTCCCTCAATGAATCTATGATTAGTCCCATTGCATCAATTTCTCAAAAAGAAAGAAAAAATTGCATTTTTAGTTCTGGTGTTTGATGTTAATTTCACCGGTGCAGGGAGGTTTCTCAGAAATTGGGGGTGTGAATTGGCTTAGAGTGTTTCGATTTGAAGTCAAATTGGAGTCAATGGCTGCTGGATGGGATGTACTTATATTTTATAATTTGTATCGAAATATCCTGTGTTTAGAAATCAGGGTGCCGTTTGATGATACTGCAGGTGCTTAACTTTTATATTTTTAATGTACCATGGATCTCACCTATGCTCATCTTCATTGCAGGTACACTCAAGGTCATCGACACAGCAGCCCAATACTCTGGCCAATAGCCCTGACAAATTTCTATTAGCGCAGACTGGTCAGTGCTTTCATTACCATTACTTGATTCCTTGAATACTCGGTAGTCTAGGGCATTTGATGTTGTCCCCTAACACTAGAATAGTGCAACAAATTATATAGTAGTAGCAAATAGTATCTTTTCAAGCTTAATAAGATATTGTCAAAATCTGCATGTTAGTGCCCAGAATTTCAGTGCTGCTATCAAGAATGGGATATGTGATTTTTATTAGATCAAATGTCAGCACATTTATTATCATTTTCTTGGCACTTGATAAATGTACGTATACTGAGTGATAATACTGTTAGGCGTATTACTCAAAAGAATCCCAGAGCAACTATCTTCTTCCTTCTCTCTTGATATATGTCGAGAGTGTTGCAAGATAAGTAGGTTTGCTACCTATGTACTTCTGACACTGAAAGCATGCTTTTTCTTCTTTCTTACTAGAGTAAAGTACATGACTGACATTCTAATTATCTACAGTTTTGACATTGATTTATAAAGGAGAAGTTTCAGTAACACATAGGAAATCTTTTTTTCGTATTGCTTCCACGTGGATACACAACTTCTGTAATGTGTTTCTTTTCTCAATTCATTGTTAGCTCATGCTTTTTGTCTAGAGCATATTAAGATTGGTATTTTTGTTGTTAATTTAAGTACGAAATTGAATATCATACAAATTATCAAGCCGATAGATAGTCTTCACACGGTCATTTTGCTAGTATATTACAATGGGTGTAGTTATGAAATCTACATTAAAATAGTTGAAATTTACAATTTTACACTAAAATATTTGAATTTACGATTGTTACTAATGAATTTATAGTGAGTACTTGCAAATTTCACGGTGAACTTTATTTAAATATTGCAGTGGATAATTACGAAAATTTACAGTTATCTTGGGCCTTCGGCACACAAGAGATGCTAGTCTTTCGTTGCCTAGATAATTTCGAGTGTTGCATGAATTAAGGGCCAGTAGCGCCATTTAAGTACGTTGAGGACCATTTGTTATCTGGTGAGCAAAATTATGCACAATCTACTAACCTTCAAATTCCCTTCCAATAAAAACTAATCGATCCTAAATTTTAAGGGAACCCCGCATTCCAAACAACTGATTACTAAATTCTCCTTTAAAAGAGAGAAGCTTCATAGGAACTCCGTTTGGTCGACACCAGAATTTCACTTGAAAACAAGGACAAATGTGCCAAGCGTTTGGAAATAGGAATTAATAGGTTGAACTGTTTCTTTAATTATTATACAAGTATTGTAGATTCTACTATTTTAAATGGGCCTCAATGTGAAGACAAATTTTGATATTTGCCACTGCAAATAGTGGCATTGTGGCACTCCAAGAAAATGCCACTCAACAGTAGTAATTGGTATTATGCTGTTCAAAAGATGAGAAATTTGATATTGGCTACTCTAGCTAATGTTTAATATTACTTATAATAATTTGGGTAGTACCATTTATTGATAAGACAAAAATACCCTTAACGAAGGAGACAAGATCTGGTAGACGGGTGCTCTGGTTTGGCCCTTTTCAAACATAAACATTGTACGACTCTTAGAGCATGCATCATGGTAATTTATTATTTTGCAATATAATTTTTCACGCCGGGACCCGGCGAGAGCACGCCGACGCCTGAGAGGTCTGTTTAGCTCCAGTGCAGACCAGTCGGCTCCTCTCCGTGACTCGAGGTACGCGCGTCGGGGCCGTGGGGTTCAGTCAGCTCTAACGCGATTGTGTGGTTGCGGACGTGCCAGTCAATTTGACCATGCAATTGATAAGGAGGTGAGGTAAATGGGTTAGTCAGACGACGGGCCGATACAAGCCCTCGCTAACGGCTGGCTGCTGATAGAATCGAGTTAGTCATCGGCCATGTCCGGATGGCTCCTGCTATTGACTAGTCGCCGATAGGAATCAGGACGCTCTTCCATCGACTGAGGAACCGATGTAGGCGGATGTCGACAAAGGATATGATGGCTTCGGGTGTAGCGAACGTGAGACCCTGATTCATCGGCCGTAGAGTCAATGGAGTCACAGGATTGTACTCAGAGAGTACAAGGCGCGTGGGATCCCTCCTGGTAGTCGACGGAACCCATCATGGTCGTTCATCGGCTGGAAAGCCGATGAAAGCATATGTGAGCTAGCAAGGAATCGTATAAAAGGGATCGTCTATAAAGCCGATGTCGCTTAGAAAATGGTAGCACAAGATCCATCGTCCGCCGTGACGACGCCGCTAGCACCGAATCTCGAAGATCAGACCTAACCGAGACAGTAAGAGATCGAGACCAACGGGATGGTGGGCAGGCCCCTTAATTAATTAGTCCTTTCGTCTCTCCCTCGAACGCATTAACTGAAGGAGCTACGATCGAGTACAAAGCATGAAAGAGGCTATAATGGCAATGCCAAGACTCCTGATTATCTTAATTTGTGGCCTAGTCTTCCCGGCCGGCGGTGGCATGCAAGAATTAAGATCGATCGATCTGGGTGTTCGACGCCGACGAGATCGCCCTGATATCTCTCCAGTTGGCCTGCCCTGCATGCTAAATACGCCGATTAATTAAGCACCGTTCAACTCGACACAGCAGCTTTCATGGGCCAGTCGAGTTTTATTATCACATGGGATAGCAGCTAGCAGCTAGCGTAAGGCAGAAACAACAGATGTAGCTACAATACTGGAATTTGGGGCCTGTATGCAGAAGTAGTAGGAACAGAAAAAGGTCGGCCTCGATATCACTAGGCCCAAGACTATGATTCTATAGGATACGTTACTATACGTTAGTACTGCTCATCACTCAATGCAGCAGAGTGCATATATACAAGGTGTAAAATTATGAAATCTACATTAGAGACTTGAATTTACAAATCTACACTAGACATATTTAAAATTTACAATGAATCTCTTTGAAATTTATGATGAGTACACTTTTGAATTTTGCTATGCATACTTACGAAAAATTACAAATGATATAGATGCCTTCGGCCCACGAGAGACTGACGCTAATAATTTGTTACCAGGACAATTTTCCGTGGCAACTAAACCTATTAGTGCTCAATGCAGCATTACTAAGGGCCACTAGCACCTGGTACTTAGTTTTAAATATATAATGTTGTTTACTTAATTTTGAATATATTGTTTGACCATTCATCGTATTTAACAAACTTAGTTTTAAATAAATTATTTTTTAACTTTAATTTTAAATATAATGTTTGATTGTTCATCTTATAAAAAATAAAAATACTATTTAAGTAGAGATTACTTTATTGTGAATTTTTTTATTACTAATAGTACTTTAAACATGACTTATATTTTTCATATTTATACTATATTTTTAAATAATATCAATCATTAAACATCATATCCAAAATAAACAGGGTCGTACATTTTTAAATGGAAGGTGTGCATATAGTGGTATCTGTACGTTCCCCGGTCAGTGGTATAGACAGCATGGGAGAGAACGCATAGTGTAGGGGCAATGATACTCATTACAATAGCCAATCCTAGAACTGGTAGGGATACTCAGCGGTATCATTGTCAGCTGCGTACTATATGTTCCAAAACTAACAGTAATGGGAGTTACGAACTGAAAGTGATTGATGTTTTGTACTAGTTTTTTTAAAAAGAATTGATACAGTACACTAAAATCTGGTGTAACATTGCGAAAGCGTGTACTCTTTTAAAAACTCTTTTAAAAACCGGTTATTTGTTGAATGACAACGTAAACATTATTTTATTAAATATTATTTTATTATTAACCGTATTGAAATGATAAATTTACCCTCAAGCTAAATGATTTAGTCAAACCATGACGAGTATATTTTGTAGCTATTTTAAATTTTCAAAAATTTTCAGTGTTTTCTTTTTAAAAAAATATTTTTAAAATTTTTCTAAAATTTCAAGTTACACGTTACGTTACTCTCATTATACCATCACTCCAAGTACATACCATACATCATATAGATCAGGAAGCGATGATCATTTTAATTTTTTAAAGTATTTCTCTTTAATTAAGTAAAAATATAAAATAATGGACACGGTATTCTCTATTAAATTATCAGTTTTTATAGGTGCTCTTTAGCCATTACATATTTTTTATGTCCACTTTTGAGTCTTAGGTAACAAAATTTGCATATCTTATTACTAATAATCCTTCATTCCTTCTATATTAAAAAAAAGCACAGAACAGACCAATGCACAAAACGTTGCCGTCATCAGTGTTCTGGTGCAGCTCATTCGACAACTGCCTGCGAGCAAATATCGAAAATACCAAATTTGTGATTGAATTATGCACATTCTACTAAACTTCAATTTGCGTTCAGAGGAAAACTAATCAATCCTCAAATGATAGGAGCTATCCCCCTCCGAAACATATACTTATTCTATCTTAAAATATAAAAATATAGTATGTAGATTCGTAATAGTTTATGTGTAAATTTATACTAATAGTTTACATCTAAACCACTAGATTCTTATATTTTGAGATATATGGAGTAGGAGTTAGAAGTTTCCTAGATACTTCAATGTGACACCAGATTTCACAAGAACAAATACACAATCTGTTGGTATGTAGTATCTATAAAAAAACTAGAATTCGGAAAAATCCCATGGCTTATTTAGAAATGTGAGAAAATTAAGGCCATAGTGAAAATTGATCTGGTTTTAAAAATATCCCTGTAATTCCTAAAAATTATAATTTTTGAAACGTGCCTCAATGTAAAACGACTGATTTGTCCAAAAACCAAACTATACCAAAGCTAAGTAGGTAACAGTATTGCAGTAACATCAGTACAGCTGAGCAGCACATCATGGCCATCTGCGATGCTACACGGGTGAGGAAATGATTGATTCTATTCCCTATCAATGTATTAGTAAATATAGAGGTCAGTCGCGAAAGCTCATAAGATAACCACACAGCCATGCCACTAATCAAGGTTAACCTATTATAATTATATTTTCTATAATTACAATAGACTAACACTCCCCCACAGTCTAATTAGGAGCATCGCTAACATTCAGGTTGGACCGAAACTCTTGAAATAGTGAGTTAGGAAGGCCCTTGGTAAAGACGTCGGTGTACTGCGATATCGTAGGAACATGTAGGACCCAAACATGATCGAGGACGACCTTCTCTCGAACAAAATAGAGATAACTCTCAACATGTTTTGTCCGCTGATGCTGCACTGGGTTGCCAGAGAGATATACAGCACTGATATTGTTGCAATAGACCAAGGTGACACAGCGAGGGGGTGGCAAAGCTCAAGAAGCAGCTGACGCTGCCAGGTAGCTTTAGCAACACCATTCGCCACAGCACGATATTTAGCTTCGGCACTCGATATGGAGACCGTATGCTAACGCTTGGAAGATCAGGACACCAAGTTGTCCCCAAAAAATACTGCGTAGCCAGAGGTCGACCGACGAGTATAAGGACAGCCAGCCCAGTCGGCATCCATGTAAACAATAAGATCTGTAGGTGAAGATCGGCGTATGGTCAGCCCAAGTGATAGTGTGCCCTACAAGTAGCGCAAGATCCACTTAAGAGCAGCGAGGTGCGGCTCCCGAGGATCATGCATATAGAGGCATATCTGCTGAACTACATAAGCAATGTCTGGTCGAGTGAAAATGAGATACTACATAGCGCTAGCTAGGCTGCGGTACTGTGTAGCGTCAGCAATAGACGGTCCATCAGTAGATAATTTAGAGTGTAGATCAACAGGCGTGTTGCACGGCTTGCACGCACTCATCTCGGCACGCTCCAAAATATCCTGACTGTACTGCCGCTGAGAAAGGAACAGACCATCTACAGAGCGTGTCACAGAAATGCTCAGAAAGTGATGCAGCTGATCCATATCCGTCATAGCAAACTCACGCTGGAGAGCCTCAATGATGTGCTTGAGAAATCCGACAGAGGAGGCGGTAAGGACAATGTCATCGACATATAGTAGTAAGTAGGCCGTGTCTGGATCGTGGCGATATATAAAGTGCGAAGTATCTAACTTTGTTTCAACAAATTCAAGTGACACGAGGTGAGAGGCGAACCTGTGATGCCAAGCACGAGGAGCCTGCTTCAAACCATATAAGGACTTGTTAAGCCGATAGACAAAATATGAGCGAGAAGAATCCACAAAACCAGAGGGCTGCACGCAGTACACTGTCTCAGTAAGAGTGTCATGGAGAAATGTATTCTTCACATCTAGTTGATGAATGGGCCAGTTATGATATAATGCCAGGGGGAGAACAACTTGAACTGTCGCAGGCTTGATAACGGGACTGAAGGTTTCATCATAATTAACACCGGGCTGCTGTGTGAAACCCCGTAGTACCCAGCGAGCCTTGTAGCGATCAAGAGACCCATCGACGAGATATTTGTGTCGATAAATCCACTTGCCAATCACAACATTAACGCTAGGAGGGCGAGGCACAAGACTCTAGGCGTCATTGGCAATCAGAGCGTCATACTTAGCTTGCATAGCGAATCGTCAATTGGGGACTGACAGTGTATCATGAACAGAGCGAGGAAGAGGCGATATGGGCACAGCGTGGAGGTTGAGGCGATCCACAGGCTGTGCGATACCAGCCTTGCCACGCGTGCGCATCCAGTGCGTATTGGTAACCGAAGGGATGACGATCGGTCGGGTAGTAGCTGTGCGGCCGGTACCGCTGGCGACAAACTGTGCGCAAGCAACAGGGGTAGCAGGACCGGCAGCACTCGTGGTCGGCGTGGTGCCACTGGCAGCGACCTGTGCAGGGTGCATAGGGGCAGCGGCACCGAACGACGCGGACGGTGGCGTGGAGGTGGTGCCATGGGCAGTAGAGCTGGACTCAGGCGACCACGGCCCTGCACCAGAGCTCGATAGCGCAAGTGTGGCCTTGGGCATGGGGTATGCCGCTGAGGAAGCTATTGTACCTGTACGCACAAAATGAGCTCCAAGAACTAGAGCGGTAAGATCGTGATCATTGACAAGAAAGTCTAGGGTGGAGGGTGCCATGGGTGTGCTAGACATGTTGGAGAAAAGGAAAAAGGATTCATCAAAAATGACATGTCTGAAAATAAGGTTTCGGTTTGACTGAAGTTCAAGACATCAATAGCCTTTGTGCTCCGAGGAGTAACCAAGAAAAACGCATAGAGAAGAACCGAGGGCAAGTTTGTGGGGTGCTGTAGAAGACATATTAGGGTAATAGGCGCAACCAAAAACTTTGAGATGATCATATGAGGGCTAGGCAGAGAAGAGAGCGTTATATGGTGTGGAGGAGACGAGAGTTTTAGTGGGGAGGCGGTTCACAAGATATGTGGCAGTATAAAGGGCCTCAACCCAGTAAGCTAGAGAAAGACTCGCCTGAAATAAAAGAGAACGCAAAGTATTATTGATGGTATGAATGGAACGCTCTGCTTTACTATTTTGTTGGAAGGTGTATGGACACGACATGCGGAGGGTAACACCGTGGGAGAGAAAAAACATGCGGACCTAGGAATTGGTTACGGAAGGGTAGCAGCTCGGAACCACTCTGATACCATAAAAGTGTGAAAATGATTGATTATATTTCCTATCAATACATCAGTACATATAGAGGCCGGTCAGAGTAACTTATAAGATAACCACACAGCCATGTCACTAATTAAAATTAATCTACTATAATTACACTTTCTGTAATTACAATAGACTAACAGCAGCCATGAAAAAACGAAAAATAATTTTAACGTAAGAGTAATGTAAAAACGCAGCAGTCATCCCACCTTCCCCTCATATTGCGCACATAACCACCCCCACCCTGACGGCAAAACTAGTGAAAAAAAAAACACACCAACCCTCGACAAAACCAGAAAAAAAAACGCGTCGGACGCCGACGCGGTGCGAAATATCGGGCGCCGTCTAGAGCCGTACGATCATTGGACCAACCCCCTTCTACGTTGTGTCACCTGTTTGACTCTGTCTGTCTTTAGAACGCTTCTTATTCTTGCAGTACACTATTGCATGTATTTTTTTTATTTTTTTATAATTGTTTTAGTGCCTCTGTTAAGTTGTTGCGCTAGCTGCTTTAGATCGCTGCAACATATTTTTCTCATTTTTTACCATAAATTTTTGTTTCTATAATAGAATTGAGTTGTTGCACTTGAGTAATTATTTTGTTGCGTCATATGGTGTGCAACAAAAATTTGAGCTACTGAGTTACTAACCTAGGATGCAATGTTTCAAAAAGATACAATATTTAAAAAAAATGTTTCATCAATAGGCTAAATGTTTCAACTCACTTTATAAATTGTTTAAAAAGATGCAACATTTTAAAAAATACTAAGTGCAACATGACAACTACTAGTCTCAACGAGATAAACATTGAAAAAATCATGTAAGACATATGATGTATTCTCAAAATACTTAATTTTGTTGAAATATTTTTATAGCACGTATGAAATATCAAGTAATAACTATTGAAACATCATAAAGTACTTGCTAAAACATTCGAAGAACATTGTGTACAACATTTCAAATAAACTTAATAGTACATCGAGAAAATACTTATAGAAGCATTCTAATAAAATCATGTCCAACGTTAAAAAAATCCATTAAAAACCCAAAATTTATATGAGATCTTGTTGGGAATATTTAAGTATAATGAATAGCATGGGGTAATCGAATTGTGGAGAGAATAAATAATTTAGACAAAAAATATTTAAAGTTTACTTTAAAAAATTTGATAGTAGATGTGTTGGGAAGAAAAGGGAAAGGAGAAGTCCATGCGTGGAGAGCGGAAAAGTCCATGCATGGAGAGCGGAGAAGCAACACAATAATACATACACACATAGTAAAGGAGCTGCGAGGAGCAGCAACGCATGACAGCAGAGGTGCAGCATGGGGAGGACGCCCGATCTTTCGTCCGGAATAGGTCGCCCGTCCCGAAGCATTTTCCAAATAATTGGTTGGTCTTATTATATCCACACCCCAAGCTCATTTTAGCTGGTCTATCGGTCCGTGCAGCCCATTCCTACATGGACTTATTGCATTAGTTACTAGTTGATTTAAAACACAGGTTCATCACGGAAAGTTTTATGGTGACAAGGTTTCTCATAGTGTATGTGGTATAAATGCTAGGCATATATTATGTCAAGTCTCAATCTGTGCTACTACAGAAAGAAAAAAAAAGCCAAAGCAAGAGTGATTCCGATGGTCACATGTCCGCTTCGTCCGTTTTTTGCGTCATCCCACGTCGTGCACGCAGCTTGCGTCGTCGATTCCTTCCGGCGCGCGCGACGTCGGCATGCCGTGTGCCAAGGCCGCATGTCCAGAACACCAGATCGCGAGCCAACGTACGGGAGTCCGCTGGTTGCGCTACTTTTTGTCCGTCGTCTGATGCCCTTGGTCCGCGTGTTCCCGAACTGGAGTCGACGCCAAATGTTGTCGTCTCCGATTCCATCCAGCCTCTCACCCTTTCTCTCCAAATAAAACACCCCACAAAACCGTTCTCCTAGGCCCATCTCGCCGCGCTGTACCAGGGGCATGCGATGCCGACCGCATCGCCGATGCTGCTGCCGCCTTCGCATTGGTGGTGTTGGGCAGGGCGCCGTGCTCCCGCTGATGCAGCCGCTCCAGATGGTGCAGATGCGCGGGGCGCAGCAGCCATCGACCTAGGATGTGGGTGTGAGAGCCCGTCAAGCGGCGGCCGCCCCGGGTCCCCGTGGACAACGATGGCCATAGCAGCGAGCATGTCATGCGCCAACGACTACGTCTCGATGCTCGCCGACTTCTACGCCAGTCCGTTCGCCGCGTCCCGCCATCCAATGACGCCGCGGACGTGCACACCGACAGCCAGCATCAGCCCATCTGTGCCTGGTGTTCGTCGTGCTGGTGCACGCGTGCAGTAACTAGTGGGACGAGATTCATGATCTGCATCGTGGAGGCTACCACCACGCAGCTCTTGCGCTCTTGCGCATTGCAAACCCAAACCCAAGATACTATCGACGGCATTGGCAAACCCAAGCCAATGCAGCTCTTGCGCGTTGCAAGGCAGGATTATGGGTTATGGGTACCTCCCTCAATGAATCTATGATTAGTCCCATTGCATCAATTTCTCAAAAAGAAAGAAAAAATTGCATTTTTAGTTCTGGTGTTTGATGTTAATTTCACCGGTGCAGGGAGGTTTCTCAGAAATTGGGGGTGTGAATTGGCTTAGAGTGTTTCGATTTGAAGTCAAATTGGAGTCAATGGCTGCTGGATGGGATGTACTTATATTTTATAATTTGTATCGAAATATCCTGTGTTTAGAAATCAGGGTGCCGTTTGATGATACTGCAGGTGCTTAACTTTTATATTTTTAATGTACCATGGATCTCACCTATGCTCATCTTCATTGCAGGTACACTCAAGGTCATCGACACAGCAGCCCAATACTCTGGCCAATAGCCCTGACAAATTTCTATTAGCGCAGACTGGTCAGTGCTTTCATTACCATTACTTGATTCCTTGAATACTCGGTAGTCTAGGGCATTTGATGTTGTCCCCTAACACTAGAATAGTGCAACAAATTATATAGTAGTAGCAAATAGTATCTTTTCAAGCTTAATAAGATATTGTCAAAATCTGCATGTTAGTGCCCAGAATTTCAGTGCTGCTATCAAGAATGGGATATGTGATTTTTATTAGATCAAATGTCAGCACATTTATTATCATTTTCTTGGCACTTGATAAATGTACGTATACTGAGTGATAATACTGTTAGGCGTATTACTCAAAAGAATCCCAGAGCAACTATCTTCTTCCTTCTCTCTTGATATATGTCGAGAGTGTTGCAAGATAAGTAGGTTTGCTACCTATGTACTTCTGACACTGAAAGCATGCTTTTTCTTCTTTCTTACTAGAGTAAAGTACATGACTGACATTCTAATTATCTACAGTTTTGACATTGATTTATAAAGGAGAAGTTTCAGTAACACATAGGAAATCTTTTTTTCGTATTGCTTCCACGTGGATACACAACTTCTGTAATGTGTTTCTTTTCTCAATTCATTGTTAGCTCATGCTTTTTGTCTAGAGCATATTAAGATTGGTATTTTTGTTGTTAATTTAAGTACGAAATTGAATATCATACAAATTATCAAGCCGATAGATAGTCTTCACACGGTCATTTTGCTAGTATATTACAATGGGTGTAGTTATGAAATCTACATTAAAATAGTTGAAATTTACAATTTTACACTAAAATATTTGAATTTACGATTGTTACTAATGAATTTATAGTGAGTACTTGCAAATTTCACGGTGAACTTTATTTAAATATTGCAGTGGATAATTACGAAAATTTACAGTTATCTTGGGCCTTCGGCACACAAGAGATGCTAGTCTTTCGTTGCCTAGATAATTTCGAGTGTTGCATGAATTAAGGGCCAGTAGCGCCATTTAAGTACGTTGAGGACCATTTGTTATCTGGTGAGCAAAATTATGCACAATCTACTAACCTTCAAATTCCCTTCCAATAAAAACTAATCGATCCTAAATTTTAAGGGAACCCCGCATTCCAAACAACTGATTACTAAATTCTCCTTTAAAAGAGAGAAGCTTCATAGGAACTCCGTTTGGTCGACACCAGAATTTCACTTGAAAACAAGGACAAATGTGCCAAGCGTTTGGAAATAGGAATTAATAGGTTGAACTGTTTCTTTAATTATTATACAAGTATTGTAGATTCTACTATTTTAAATGGGCCTCAATGTGAAGACAAATTTTGATATTTGCCACTGCAAATAGTGGCATTGTGGCACTCCAAGAAAATGCCACTCAACAGTAGTAATTGGTATTATGCTGTTCAAAAGATGAGAAATTTGATATTGGCTACTCTAGCTAATGTTTAATATTACTTATAATAATTTGGGTAGTACCATTTATTGATAAGACAAAAATACCCTTAACGAAGGAGACAAGATCTGGTAGACGGGTGCTCTGGTTTGGCCCTTTTCAAACATAAACATTGTACGACTCTTAGAGCATGCATCATGGTAATTTATTATTTTGCAATATAATTTTTCACGCCGGGACCCGGCGAGAGCACGCCGACGCCTGAGAGGTCTGTTTAGCTCCAGTGCAGACCAGTCGGCTCCTCTCCGTGACTCGAGGTACGCGCGTCGGGGCCGTGGGGTTCAGTCAGCTCTAACGCGATTGTGTGGTTGCGGACGTGCCAGTCAATTTGACCATGCAATTGATAAGGAGGTGAGGTAAATGGGTTAGTCAGACGACGGGCCGATACAAGCCCTCGCTAACGGCTGGCTGCTGATAGAATCGAGTTAGTCATCGGCCATGTCCGGATGGCTCCTGCTATTGACTAGTCGCCGATAGGAATCAGGACGCTCTTCCATCGACTGAGGAACCGATGTAGGCGGATGTCGACAAAGGATATGATGGCTTCGGGTGTAGCGAACGTGAGACCCTGATTCATCGGCCGTAGAGTCAATGGAGTCACAGGATTGTACTTAGAGAGTACAAGGCGCGTGGGATCCCTCCTGGTAGTCGACGGAACCCATCATGGTCGTTCATCGGCTGGAAAGCCGATGAAAGCATATGTGAGCTAGCAAGGAATCGTATAAAAGGGATCGTCTATAAAGCCGATGTCGCTTAGAAAATGGTAGCACAAGATCCATCGTCCGCCGTGACGACGCCGCTAGCACCGAATCTCGAAGATCAGACCTAACCGAGACAGTAAGAGATCGAGACCAACGGGATGGTGGGCAGGCCCCTTAATTAATTAGTCCTTTCGTCTCTCCCTCGAACGCATTAACTGAAGGAGCTACGATCGAGTACAAAGCATGAAAGAGGCTATAATGGCAATGCCAAGACTCCTGATTATCTTAATTTGTGGCCTAGTCTTCCCGGCCGGCGGTGGCATGCAAGAATTAAGATCGATCGATCTGGGTGTTCGACGCCGACGAGATCGCCCTGATATCTCTCCAGTTGGCCTGCCCTGCATGCTAAATACGCCGATTAATTAAGCACCGTTCAACTCGACACAGCAGCTTTCATGGGCCAGTCGAGTTTTATTATCACATGGGATAGCAGCTAGCAGCTAGCGTAAGGCAGAAACAACAGATGTAGCTACAATACTGGAATTTGGGGCCTGTATGCAGAAGTAGTAGGAACAGAAAAAGGTCGGCCTCGATATCACTAGGCCCAAGACTATGATTCTATAGGATACGTTACTATACGTTAGTACTGCTCATCACTCAATGCAGCAGAGTGCATATATACAAGGTGTAAAATTATGAAATCTACATTAGAGACTTGAATTTACAAATCTACACTAGACATATTTAAAATTTACAATGAATCTCTTTGAAATTTATGATGAGTACACTTTTGAATTTTGCTATGCATACTTACGAAAAATTACAAATGATATAGATGCCTTCGGCCCACGAGAGACTGACGCTAATAATTTGTTACCAGGACAATTTTCCGTGGCAACTAAACCTATTAGTGCTCAATGCAGCATTACTAAGGGCCACTAGCACCTGGTACTTAGTTTTAAATATATAATGTTGTTTACTTAATTTTGAATATATTGTTTGACCATTCATCGTATTTAACAAACTTAGTTTTAAATAAATTATTTTTTAACTTTAATTTTAAATATAATGTTTGATTGTTCATCTTATAAAAAATAAAAATACTATTTAAGTAGAGATTACTTTATTGTGAATTTTTTTATTACTAATAGTACTTTAAACATGACTTATATTTTTCATATTTATACTATATTTTTAAATAATATCAATCATTAAACATCATATCCAAAATAAACAGGGTCGTACATTTTTAAATGGAAGGTGTGCATATAGTGGTATCTGTACGTTCCCCGGTCAGTGGTATAGACAGCATGGGAGAGAACGCATAGTGTAGGGGCAATGATACTCATTACAATAGCCAATCCTAGAACTGGTAGGGATACTCAGCGGTATCATTGTCAGCTGCGTACTATATGTTCCAAAACTAACAGTAATGGGAGTTACGAACTGAAAGTGATTGATGTTTTGTACTAGTTTTTTTAAAAAGAATTGATACAGTACACTAAAATCTGGTGTAACATTGCGAAAGCGTGTACTCTTTTAAAAACTCTTTTAAAAACCGGTTATTTGTTGAATGACAACGTAAACATTATTTTATTAAATATTATTTTATTATTAACCGTATTGAAATGATAAATTTACCCTCAAGCTAAATGATTTAGTCAAACCATGACGAGTATATTTTGTAGCTATTTTAAATTTTCAAAAATTTTCAGTGTTTTCTTTTTAAAAAAATATTTTTAAAATTTTTCTAAAATTTCAAGTTACACGTTACGTTACTCTCATTATACCATCACTCCAAGTACATACCATACATCATATAGATCAGGAAGCGATGATCATTTTAATTTTTTAAAGTATTTCTCTTTAATTAAGTAAAAATATAAAATAATGGACACGGTATTCTCTATTAAATTATCAGTTTTTATAGGTGCTCTTTAGCCATTACATATTTTTTATGTCCACTTTTGAGTCTTAGGTAACAAAATTTGCATATCTTATTACTAATAATCCTTCATTCCTTCTATATTAAAAAAAAGCACAGAACAGACCAATGCACAAAACGTTGCCGTCATCAGTGTTCTGGTGCAGCTCATTCGACAACTGCCTGCGAGCAAATATCGAAAATACCAAATTTGTGATTGAATTATGCACATTCTACTAAACTTCAATTTGCGTTCAGAGGAAAACTAATCAATCCTCAAATGATAGGAGCTATCCCCCTCCGAAACATATACTTATTCTATCTTAAAATATAAAAATATAGTATGTAGATTCGTAATAGTTTATGTGTAAATTTATACTAATAGTTTACATCTAAACCACTAGATTCTTATATTTTGAGATATATGGAGTAGGAGTTAGAAGTTTCCTAGATACTTCAATGTGACACCAGATTTCACAAGAACAAATACACAATCTGTTGGTATGTAGTATCTATAAAAAAACTAGAATTCGGAAAAATCCCATGGCTTATTTAGAAATGTGAGAAAATTAAGGCCATAGTGAAAATTGATCTGGTTTTAAAAATATCCCTGTAATTCCTAAAAATTATAATTTTTGAAACGTGCCTCAATGTAAAACGACTGATTTGTCCAAAAACCAAACTATACCAAAGCTAAGTAGGTAACAGTATTGCAGTAACATCAGTACAGCTGAGCAGCACATCATGGCCATCTGCGATGCTACACGGGTGAGGAAATGATTGATTCTATTCCCTATCAATGTATTAGTAAATATAGAGGTCAGTCGCGAAAGCTCATAAGATAACCACACAGCCATGCCACTAATCAAGGTTAACCTATTATAATTATATTTTCTATAATTACAATAGACTAACACTCCCCCACAGTCTAATTAGGAGCATCGCTAACATTCAGGTTGGACCGAAACTCTTGAAATAGTGAGTTAGGAAGGCCCTTGGTAAAGACGTCGGTGTACTGCGATATCGTAGGAACATGTAGGACCCAAACATGATCGAGGACGACCTTCTCTCGAACAAAATAGAGATAACTCTCAACATGTTTTGTCCGCTGATGCTGCACTGGGTTGCCAGAGAGATATACAGCACTGATATTGTTGCAATAGACCAAGGTGACACAGCGAGGGGGTGGCAAAGCTCAAGAAGCAGCTGACGCTGCCAGGTAGCTTTAGCAACACCATTCGCCACAGCACGATATTTAGCTTCGGCACTCGATATGGAGACCGTATGCTAACGCTTGGAAGATCAGGACACCAAGTTGTCCCCAAAAAATACTGCGTAGCCAGAGGTCGACCGACGAGTATAAGGACAGCCAGCCCAGTCGGCATCCATGTAAACAATAAGATCTGTAGGTGAAGATCGGCGTATGGTCAGCCCAAGTGATAGTGTGCCCTACAAGTAGCGCAAGATCCACTTAAGAGCAGCGAGGTGCGGCTCCCGAGGATCATGCATATAGAGGCATATCTGCTGAACTACATAAGCAATGTCTGGTCGAGTGAAAATGAGATACTACATAGCGCTAGCTAGGCTGCGGTACTGTGTAGCGTCAGCAATAGACGGTCCATCAGTAGATAATTTAGAGTGTAGATCAACAGGCGTGTTGCACGGCTTGCACGCACTCATCTCGGCACGCTCCAAAATATCCTGACTGTACTGCCGCTGAGAAAGGAACAGACCATCTACAGAGCGTGTCACAGAAATGCTCAGAAAGTGATGCAGCTGATCCATATCCGTCATAGCAAACTCACGCTGGAGAGCCTCAATGATGTGCTTGAGAAATCCGACAGAGGAGGCGGTAAGGACAATGTCATCGACATATAGTAGTAAGTAGGCCGTGTCTGGATCGTGGCGATATATAAAGTGCGAAGTATCTAACTTTGTTTCAACAAATTCAAGTGACACGAGGTGAGAGGCGAACCTGTGATGCCAAGCACGAGGAGCCTGCTTCAAACCATATAAGGACTTGTTAAGCCGATAGACAAAATATGAGCGAGAAGAATCCACAAAACCAGAGGGCTGCACGCAGTACACTGTCTCAGTAAGAGTGTCATGGAGAAATGTATTCTTCACATCTAGTTGATGAATGGGCCAGTTATGATATAATGCCAGGGGGAGAACAACTTGAACTGTCGCAGGCTTGATAACGGGACTGAAGGTTTCATCATAATTAACACCGGGCTGCTGTGTGAAACCCCGTAGTACCCAGCGAGCCTTGTAGCGATCAAGAGACCCATCGACGAGATATTTGTGTCGATAAATCCACTTGCCAATCACAACATTAACGCTAGGAGGGCGAGGCACAAGACTCTAGGCGTCATTGGCAATCAGAGCGTCATACTTAGCTTGCATAGCGAATCGTCAATTGGGGACTGACAGTGTATCATGAACAGAGCGAGGAAGAGGCGATATGGGCACAGCGTGGAGGTTGAGGCGATCCACAGGCTGTGCGATACCAGCCTTGCCACGCGTGCGCATCCAGTGCGTATTGGTAACCGAAGGGATGACGATCGGTCGGGTAGTAGCTGTGCGGCCGGTACCGCTGGCGACAAACTGTGCGCAAGCAACAGGGGTAGCAGGACCGGCAGCACTCGTGGTCGGCGTGGTGCCACTGGCAGCGACCTGTGCAGGGTGCATAGGGGCAGCGGCACCGAACGACGCGGACGGTGGCGTGGAGGTGGTGCCATGGGCAGTAGAGCTGGACTCAGGCGACCACGGCCCTGCACCAGAGCTCGATAGCGCAAGTGTGGCCTTGGGCATGGGGTATGCCGCTGAGGAAGCTATTGTACCTGTACGCACAAAATGAGCTCCAAGAACTAGAGCGGTAAGATCGTGATCATTGACAAGAAAGTCTAGGGTGGAGGGTGCCATGGGTGTGCTAGACATGTTGGAGAAAAGGAAAAAGGATTCATCAAAAATGACATGTCTGAAAATAAGGTTTCGGTTTGACTGAAGTTCAAGACATCAATAGCCTTTGTGCTCCGAGGAGTAACCAAGAAAAACGCATAGAGAAGAACCGAGGGCAAGTTTGTGGGGTGCTGTAGAAGACATATTAGGGTAATAGGCGCAACCAAAAACTTTGAGATGATCATATGAGGGCTAGGCAGAGAAGAGAGCGTTATATGGTGTGGAGGAGACGAGAGTTTTAGTGGGGAGGCGGTTCACAAGATATGTGGCAGTATAAAGGGCCTCAACCCAGTAAGCTAGAGAAAGACTCGCCTGAAATAAAAGAGAACGCAAAGTATTATTGATGGTATGAATGGAACGCTCTGCTTTACTATTTTGTTGGAAGGTGTATGGACACGACATGCGGAGGGTAACACCGTGGGAGAGAAAAAACATGCGGACCTAGGAATTGGTTACGGAAGGGTAGCAGCTCGGAACCACTCTGATACCATAAAAGTGTGAAAATGATTGATTATATTTCCTATCAATACATCAGTACATATAGAGGCCGGTCAGAGTAACTTATAAGATAACCACACAGCCATGTCACTAATTAAAATTAATCTACTATAATTACACTTTCTGTAATTACAATAGACTAACAGCAGCCATGAAAAAACGAAAAATAATTTTAACGTAAGAGTAATGTAAAAACGCAGCAGTCATCCCACCTTCCCCTCATATTGCGCACATAACCACCCCCACCCTGACGGCAAAACTAGTGAAAAAAAAAACACACCAACCCTCGACAAAACCAGAAAAAAAAACGCGTCGGACGCCGACGCGGTGCGAAATATCGGGCGCCGTCTAGAGCCGTACGATCATTGGACCAACCCCCTTCTACGTTGTGTCACCTGTTTGACTCTGTCTGTCTTTAGAACGCTTCTTATTCTTGCAGTACACTATTGCATGTATTTTTTTTATTTTTTTATAATTGTTTTAGTGCCTCTGTTAAGTTGTTGCGCTAGCTGCTTTAGATCGCTGCAACATATTTTTCTCATTTTTTACCATAAATTTTTGTTTCTATAATAGAATTGAGTTGTTGCACTTGAGTAATTATTTTGTTGCGTCATATGGTGTGCAACAAAAATTTGAGCTACTGAGTTACTAACCTAGGATGCAATGTTTCAAAAAGATACAATATTTAAAAAAAATGTTTCATCAATAGGCTAAATGTTTCAACTCACTTTATAAATTGTTTAAAAAGATGCAACATTTTAAAAAATACTAAGTGCAACATGACAACTACTAGTCTCAACGAGATAAACATTGAAAAAATCATGTAAGACATATGATGTATTCTCAAAATACTTAATTTTGTTGAAATATTTTTATAGCACGTATGAAATATCAAGTAATAACTATTGAAACATCATAAAGTACTTGCTAAAACATTCGAAGAACATTGTGTACAACATTTCAAATAAACTTAATAGTACATCGAGAAAATACTTATAGAAGCATTCTAATAAAATCATGTCCAACGTTAAAAAAATCCATTAAAAACCCAAAATTTATATGAGATCTTGTTGGGAATATTTAAGTATAATGAATAGCATGGGGTAATCGAATTGTGGAGAGAATAAATAATTTAGACAAAAAATATTTAAAGTTTACTTTAAAAAATTTGATAGTAGATGTGTTGGGAAGAAAAGGGAAAGGAGAAGTCCATGCGTGGAGAGCGGAAAAGTCCATGCATGGAGAGCGGAGAAGCAACACAATAATACATACACACATAGTAAAGGAGCTGCGAGGAGCAGCAACGCATGACAGCAGAGGTGCAGCATGGGGAGGACGCCCGATCTTTCGTCCGGAATAGGTCGCCCGTCCCGAAGCATTTTCCAAATAATTGGTTGGTCTTATTATATCCACACCCCAAGCTCATTTTAGCTGGTCTATCGGTCCGTGCAGCCCATTCCTACATGGACTTATTGCATTAGTTACTAGTTGATTTAAAACACAGGTTCATCACGGAAAGTTTTATGGTGACAAGGTTTCTCATAGTGTATGTGGTATAAATGCTAGGCATATATTATGTCAAGTCTCAATCTGTGCTACTACAGAAAGAAAAAAAAAGCCAAAGCAAGAGTGATTCCGATGGTCACATGTCCGCTTCGTCCGTTTTTTGCGTCATCCCACGTCGTGCACGCAGCTTGCGTCGTCGATTCCTTCCGGCGCGCGCGACGTCGGCATGCCGTGTGCCAAGGCCGCATGTCCAGAACACCAGATCGCGAGCCAACGTACGGGAGTCCGCTGGTTGCGCTACTTTTTGTCCGTCGTCTGATGCCCTTGGTCCGCGTGTTCCCGAACTGGAGTCGACGCCAAATGTTGTCGTCTCCGATTCCATCCAGCCTCTCACCCTTTCTCTCCAAATAAAACACCCCACAAAACCGTTCTCCTAGGCCCATCTCGCCGCGCTGTACCAGGGGCATGCGATGCCGACCGCATCGCCGATGCTGCTGCCGCCTTCGCATTGGTGGTGTTGGGCAGGGCGCCGTGCTCCCGCTGATGCAGCCGCTCCAGATGGTGCAGATGCGCGGGGCGCAGCAGCCATCGACCTAGGATGTGGGTGTGAGAGCCCGTCAAGCGGCGGCCGCCCCGGGTCCCCGTGGACAACGATGGCCATAGCAGCGAGCATGTCATGCGCCAACGACTACGTCTCGATGCTCGCCGACTTCTACGCCAGTCCGTTCGCCGCGTCCCGCCATCCAATGACGCCGCGGACGTGCACACCGACAGCCAGCATCAGCCCATCTGTGCCTGGTGTTCGTCGTGCTGGTGCACGCGTGCAGTAACTAGTGGGACGAGATTCATGATCTGCATCGTGGAGGCTACCACCACGCAGCTCTTGCGCTCTTGCGCATTGCAAACCCAAACCCAAGATACTATCGACGGCATTGGCAAACCCAAGCCAATGCAGCTCTTGCGCGTTGCAAGGCAGGATTATGGGTTATGGGTACCTCCCTCAATGAATCTATGATTAGTCCCATTGCATCAATTTCTCAAAAAGAAAGAAAAAATTGCATTTTTAGTTCTGGTGTTTGATGTTAATTTCACCGGTGCAGGGAGGTTTCTCAGAAATTGGGGGTGTGAATTGGCTTAGAGTGTTTCGATTTGAAGTCAAATTGGAGTCAATGGCTGCTGGATGGGATGTACTTATATTTTATAATTTGTATCGAAATATCCTGTGTTTAGAAATCAGGGTGCCGTTTGATGATACTGCAGGTGCTTAACTTTTATATTTTTAATGTACCATGGATCTCACCTATGCTCATCTTCATTGCAGGTACACTCAAGGTCATCGACACAGCAGCCCAATACTCTGGCCAATAGCCCTGACAAATTTCTATTAGCGCAGACTGGTCAGTGCTTTCATTACCATTACTTGATTCCTTGAATACTCGGTAGTCTAGGGCATTTGATGTTGTCCCCTAACACTAGAATAGTGCAACAAATTATATAGTAGTAGCAAATAGTATCTTTTCAAGCTTAATAAGATATTGTCAAAATCTGCATGTTAGTGCCCAGAATTTCAGTGCTGCTATCAAGAATGGGATATGTGATTTTTATTAGATCAAATGTCAGCACATTTATTATCATTTTCTTGGCACTTGATAAATGTACGTATACTGAGTGATAATACTGTTAGGCGTATTACTCAAAAGAATCCCAGAGCAACTATCTTCTTCCTTCTCTCTTGATATATGTCGAGAGTGTTGCAAGATAAGTAGGTTTGCTACCTATGTACTTCTGACACTGAAAGCATGCTTTTTCTTCTTTCTTACTAGAGTAAAGTACATGACTGACATTCTAATTATCTACAGTTTTGACATTGATTTATAAAGGAGAAGTTTCAGTAACACATAGGAAATCTTTTTTTCGTATTGCTTCCACGTGGATACACAACTTCTGTAATGTGTTTCTTTTCTCAATTCATTGTTAGCTCATGCTTTTTGTCTAGAGCATATTAAGATTGGTATTTTTGTTGTTAATTTAAGTACGAAATTGAATATCATACAAATTATCAAGCCGATAGATAGTCTTCACACGGTCATTTTGCTAGTATATTACAATGGGTGTAGTTATGAAATCTACATTAAAATAGTTGAAATTTACAATTTTACACTAAAATATTTGAATTTACGATTGTTACTAATGAATTTATAGTGAGTACTTGCAAATTTCACGGTGAACTTTATTTAAATATTGCAGTGGATAATTACGAAAATTTACAGTTATCTTGGGCCTTCGGCACACAAGAGATGCTAGTCTTTCGTTGCCTAGATAATTTCGAGTGTTGCATGAATTAAGGGCCAGTAGCGCCATTTAAGTACGTTGAGGACCATTTGTTATCTGGTGAGCAAAATTATGCACAATCTACTAACCTTCAAATTCCCTTCCAATAAAAACTAATCGATCCTAAATTTTAAGGGAACCCCGCATTCCAAACAACTGATTACTAAATTCTCCTTTAAAAGAGAGAAGCTTCATAGGAACTCCGTTTGGTCGACACCAGAATTTCACTTGAAAACAAGGACAAATGTGCCAAGCGTTTGGAAATAGGAATTAATAGGTTGAACTGTTTCTTTAATTATTATACAAGTATTGTAGATTCTACTATTTTAAATGGGCCTCAATGTGAAGACAAATTTTGATATTTGCCACTGCAAATAGTGGCATTGTGGCACTCCAAGAAAATGCCACTCAACAGTAGTAATTGGTATTATGCTGTTCAAAAGATGAGAAATTTGATATTGGCTACTCTAGCTAATGTTTAATATTACTTATAATAATTTGGGTAGTACCATTTATTGATAAGACAAAAATACCCTTAACGAAGGAGACAAGATCTGGTAGACGGGTGCTCTGGTTTGGCCCTTTTCAAACATAAACATTGTACGACTCTTAGAGCATGCATCATGGTAATTTATTATTTTGCAATATAATTTTTCACGCCGGGACCCGGCGAGAGCACGCCGACGCCTGAGAGGTCTGTTTAGCTCCAGTGCAGACCAGTCGGCTCCTCTCCGTGACTCGAGGTACGCGCGTCGGGGCCGTGGGGTTCAGTCAGCTCTAACGCGATTGTGTGGTTGCGGACGTGCCAGTCAATTTGACCATGCAATTGATAAGGAGGTGAGGTAAATGGGTTAGTCAGACGACGGGCCGATACAAGCCCTCGCTAACGGCTGGCTGCTGATAGAATCGAGTTAGTCATCGGCCATGTCCGGATGGCTCCTGCTATTGACTAGTCGCCGATAGGAATCAGGACGCTCTTCCATCGACTGAGGAACCGATGTAGGCGGATGTCGACAAAGGATATGATGGCTTCGGGTGTAGCGAACGTGAGACCCTGATTCATCGGCCGTAGAGTCAATGGAGTCACAGGATTGTACTCAGAGAGTACAAGGCGCGTGGGATCCCTCCTGGTAGTCGACGGAACCCATCATGGTCGTTCATCGGCTGGAAAGCCGATGAAAGCATATGTGAGCTAGCAAGGAATCGTATAAAAGGGATCGTCTATAAAGCCGATGTCGCTTAGAAAATGGTAGCACAAGATCCATCGTCCGCCGTGACGACGCCGCTAGCACCGAATCTCGAAGATCAGACCTAACCGAGACAGTAAGAGATCGAGACCAACGGGATGGTGGGCAGGCCCCTTAATTAATTAGTCCTTTCGTCTCTCCCTCGAACGCATTAACTGAAGGAGCTACGATCGAGTACAAAGCATGAAAGAGGCTATAATGGCAATGCCAAGACTCCTGATTATCTTAATTTGTGGCCTAGTCTTCCCGGCCGGCGGTGGCATGCAAGAATTAAGATCGATCGATCTGGGTGTTCGACGCCGACGAGATCGCCCTGATATCTCTCCAGTTGGCCTGCCCTGCATGCTAAATACGCCGATTAATTAAGCACCGTTCAACTCGACACAGCAGCTTTCATGGGCCAGTCGAGTTTTATTATCACATGGGATAGCAGCTAGCAGCTAGCGTAAGGCAGAAACAACAGATGTAGCTACAATACTGGAATTTGGGGCCTGTATGCAGAAGTAGTAGGAACAGAAAAAGGTCGGCCTCGATATCACTAGGCCCAAGACTATGATTCTATAGGATACGTTACTATACGTTAGTACTGCTCATCACTCAATGCAGCAGAGTGCATATATACAAGGTGTAAAATTATGAAATCTACATTAGAGACTTGAATTTACAAATCTACACTAGACATATTTAAAATTTACAATGAATCTCTTTGAAATTTATGATGAGTACACTTTTGAATTTTGCTATGCATACTTACGAAAAATTACAAATGATATAGATGCCTTCGGCCCACGAGAGACTGACGCTAATAATTTGTTACCAGGACAATTTTCCGTGGCAACTAAACCTATTAGTGCTCAATGCAGCATTACTAAGGGCCACTAGCACCTGGTACTTAGTTTTAAATATATAATGTTGTTTACTTAATTTTGAATATATTGTTTGACCATTCATCGTATTTAACAAACTTAGTTTTAAATAAATTATTTTTTAACTTTAATTTTAAATATAATGTTTGATTGTTCATCTTATAAAAAATAAAAATACTATTTAAGTAGAGATTACTTTATTGTGAATTTTTTTATTACTAATAGTACTTTAAACATGACTTATATTTTTCATATTTATACTATATTTTTAAATAATATCAATCATTAAACATCATATCCAAAATAAACAGGGTCGTACATTTTTAAATGGAAGGTGTGCATATAGTGGTATCTGTACGTTCCCCGGTCAGTGGTATAGACAGCATGGGAGAGAACGCATAGTGTAGGGGCAATGATACTCATTACAATAGCCAATCCTAGAACTGGTAGGGATACTCAGCGGTATCATTGTCAGCTGCGTACTATATGTTCCAAAACTAACAGTAATGGGAGTTACGAACTGAAAGTGATTGATGTTTTGTACTAGTTTTTTTAAAAAGAATTGATACAGTACACTAAAATCTGGTGTAACATTGCGAAAGCGTGTACTCTTTTAAAAACTCTTTTAAAAACCGGTTATTTGTTGAATGACAACGTAAACATTATTTTATTAAATATTATTTTATTATTAACCGTATTGAAATGATAAATTTACCCTCAAGCTAAATGATTTAGTCAAACCATGACGAGTATATTTTGTAGCTATTTTAAATTTTCAAAAATTTTCAGTGTTTTCTTTTTAAAAAAATATTTTTAAAATTTTTCTAAAATTTCAAGTTACACGTTACGTTACTCTCATTATACCATCACTCCAAGTACATACCATACATCATATAGATCAGGAAGCGATGATCATTTTAATTTTTTAAAGTATTTCTCTTTAATTAAGTAAAAATATAAAATAATGGACACGGTATTCTCTATTAAATTATCAGTTTTTATAGGTGCTCTTTAGCCATTACATATTTTTTATGTCCACTTTTGAGTCTTAGGTAACAAAATTTGCATATCTTATTACTAATAATCCTTCATTCCTTCTATATTAAAAAAAAGCACAGAACAGACCAATGCACAAAACGTTGCCGTCATCAGTGTTCTGGTGCAGCTCATTCGACAACTGCCTGCGAGCAAATATCGAAAATACCAAATTTGTGATTGAATTATGCACATTCTACTAAACTTCAATTTGCGTTCAGAGGAAAACTAATCAATCCTCAAATGATAGGAGCTATCCCCCTCCGAAACATATACTTATTCTATCTTAAAATATAAAAATATAGTATGTAGATTCGTAATAGTTTATGTGTAAATTTATACTAATAGTTTACATCTAAACCACTAGATTCTTATATTTTGAGATATATGGAGTAGGAGTTAGAAGTTTCCTAGATACTTCAATGTGACACCAGATTTCACAAGAACAAATACACAATCTGTTGGTATGTAGTATCTATAAAAAAACTAGAATTCGGAAAAATCCCATGGCTTATTTAGAAATGTGAGAAAATTAAGGCCATAGTGAAAATTGATCTGGTTTTAAAAATATCCCTGTAATTCCTAAAAATTATAATTTTTGAAACGTGCCTCAATGTAAAACGACTGATTTGTCCAAAAACCAAACTATACCAAAGCTAAGTAGGTAACAGTATTGCAGTAACATCAGTACAGCTGAGCAGCACATCATGGCCATCTGCGATGCTACACGGGTGAGGAAATGATTGATTCTATTCCCTATCAATGTATTAGTAAATATAGAGGTCAGTCGCGAAAGCTCATAAGATAACCACACAGCCATGCCACTAATCAAGGTTAACCTATTATAATTATATTTTCTATAATTACAATAGACTAACACTCCCCCACAGTCTAATTAGGAGCATCGCTAACATTCAGGTTGGACCGAAACTCTTGAAATAGTGAGTTAGGAAGGCCCTTGGTAAAGACGTCGGTGTACTGCGATATCGTAGGAACATGTAGGACCCAAACATGATCGAGGACGACCTTCTCTCGAACAAAATAGAGATAACTCTCAACATGTTTTGTCCGCTGATGCTGCACTGGGTTGCCAGAGAGATATACAGCACTGATATTGTTGCAATAGACCAAGGTGACACAGCGAGGGGGTGGCAAAGCTCAAGAAGCAGCTGACGCTGCCAGGTAGCTTTAGCAACACCATTCGCCACAGCACGATATTTAGCTTCGGCACTCGATATGGAGACCGTATGCTAACGCTTGGAAGATCAGGACACCAAGTTGTCCCCAAAAAATACTGCGTAGCCAGAGGTCGACCGACGAGTATAAGGACAGCCAGCCCAGTCGGCATCCATGTAAACAATAAGATCTGTAGGTGAAGATCGGCGTATGGTCAGCCCAAGTGATAGTGTGCCCTACAAGTAGCGCAAGATCCACTTAAGAGCAGCGAGGTGCGGCTCCCGAGGATCATGCATATAGAGGCATATCTGCTGAACTACATAAGCAATGTCTGGTCGAGTGAAAATGAGATACTACATAGCGCTAGCTAGGCTGCGGTACTGTGTAGCGTCAGCAATAGACGGTCCATCAGTAGATAATTTAGAGTGTAGATCAACAGGCGTGTTGCACGGCTTGCACGCACTCATCTCGGCACGCTCCAAAATATCCTGACTGTACTGCCGCTGAGAAAGGAACAGACCATCTACAGAGCGTGTCACAGAAATGCTCAGAAAGTGATGCAGCTGATCCATATCCGTCATAGCAAACTCACGCTGGAGAGCCTCAATGATGTGCTTGAGAAATCCGACAGAGGAGGCGGTAAGGACAATGTCATCGACATATAGTAGTAAGTAGGCCGTGTCTGGATCGTGGCGATATATAAAGTGCGAAGTATCTAACTTTGTTTCAACAAATTCAAGTGACACGAGGTGAGAGGCGAACCTGTGATGCCAAGCACGAGGAGCCTGCTTCAAACCATATAAGGACTTGTTAAGCCGATAGACAAAATATGAGCGAGAAGAATCCACAAAACCAGAGGGCTGCACGCAGTACACTGTCTCAGTAAGAGTGTCATGGAGAAATGTATTCTTCACATCTAGTTGATGAATGGGCCAGTTATGATATAATGCCAGGGGGAGAACAACTTGAACTGTCGCAGGCTTGATAACGGGACTGAAGGTTTCATCATAATTAACACCGGGCTGCTGTGTGAAACCCCGTAGTACCCAGCGAGCCTTGTAGCGATCAAGAGACCCATCGACGAGATATTTGTGTCGATAAATCCACTTGCCAATCACAACATTAACGCTAGGAGGGCGAGGCACAAGACTCTAGGCGTCATTGGCAATCAGAGCGTCATACTTAGCTTGCATAGCGAATCGTCAATTGGGGACTGACAGTGTATCATGAACAGAGCGAGGAAGAGGCGATATGGGCACAGCGTGGAGGTTGAGGCGATCCACAGGCTGTGCGATACCAGCCTTGCCACGCGTGCGCATCCAGTGCGTATTGGTAACCGAAGGGATGACGATCGGTCGGGTAGTAGCTGTGCGGCCGGTACCGCTGGCGACAAACTGTGCGCAAGCAACAGGGGTAGCAGGACCGGCAGCACTCGTGGTCGGCGTGGTGCCACTGGCAGCGACCTGTGCAGGGTGCATAGGGGCAGCGGCACCGAACGACGCGGACGGTGGCGTGGAGGTGGTGCCATGGGCAATAGAGCTGGACTCAGGCGACCACGGCCCTGCACCAGAGCTCGATAGCGCAAGTGTGGCCTTGGGCATGGGGTATGCCGCTGAGGAAGCTATTGTACCTGTACGCACAAAATGAGCTCCAAGAACTAGAGCGGTAAGATCGTGATCATTGACAAGAAAGTCTAGGGTGGAGGGTGCCATGGGTGTGCTAGACATGTTGGAGAAAAGGAAAAAGGATTCATCAAAAATGACATGTCTGAAAATAAGGTTTCGGTTTGACTGAAGTTCAAGACATCAATAGCCTTTGTGCTCCGAGGAGTAACCAAGAAAAACGCATAGAGAAGAACCGAGGGCAAGTTTGTGGGGTGCTGTAGAAGACATATTAGGGTAATAGGCGCAACCAAAAACTTTGAGATGATCATATGAGGGCTAGGCAGAGAAGAGAGCGTTATATGGTGTGGAGGAGACGAGAGTTTTAGTGGGGAGGCGGTTCACAAGATATGTGGCAGTATAAAGGGCCTCAACCCAGTAAGCTAGAGAAAGACTCGCCTGAAATAAAAGAGAACGCAAAGTATTATTGATGGTATGAATGGAACGCTCTGCTTTACTATTTTGTTGGAAGGTGTATGGACACGACATGCGGAGGGTAACACCGTGGGAGAGAAAAAACATGCGGACCTAGGAATTGGTTACGGAAGGGTAGCAGCTCGGAACCACTCTGATACCATAAAAGTGTGAAAATGATTGATTATATTTCCTATCAATACATCAGTACATATAGAGGCCGGTCAGAGTAACTTATAAGATAACCACACAGCCATGTCACTAATTAAAATTAATCTACTATAATTACACTTTCTGTAATTACAATAGACTAACAGCAGCCATGAAAAAACGAAAAATAATTTTAACGTAAGAGTAATGTAAAAACGCAGCAGTCATCCCACCTTCCCCTCATATTGCGCACATAACCACCCCCACCCTGACGGCAAAACTAGTGAAAAAAAAAACACACCAACCCTCGACAAAACCAGAAAAAAAAACGCGTCGGACGCCGACGCGGTGCGAAATATCGGGCGCCGTCTAGAGCCGTACGATCATTGGACCAACCCCCTTCTACGTTGTGTCACCTGTTTGACTCTGTCTGTCTTTAGAACGCTTCTTATTCTTGCAGTACACTATTGCATGTATTTTTTTTATTTTTTTATAATTGTTTTAGTGCCTCTGTTAAGTTGTTGCGCTAGCTGCTTTAGATCGCTGCAACATATTTTTCTCATTTTTTACCATAAATTTTTGTTTCTATAATAGAATTGAGTTGTTGCACTTGAGTAATTATTTTGTTGCGTCATATGGTGTGCAACAAAAATTTGAGCTACTGAGTTACTAACCTAGGATGCAATGTTTCAAAAAGATACAATATTTAAAAAAAATGTTTCATCAATAGGCTAAATGTTTCAACTCACTTTATAAATTGTTTAAAAAGATGCAACATTTTAAAAAATACTAAGTGCAACATGACAACTACTAGTCTCAACGAGATAAACATTGAAAAAATCATGTAAGACATATGATGTATTCTCAAAATACTTAATTTTGTTGAAATATTTTTATAGCACGTATGAAATATCAAGTAATAACTATTGAAACATCATAAAGTACTTGCTAAAACATTCGAAGAACATTGTGTACAACATTTCAAATAAACTTAATAGTACATCGAGAAAATACTTATAGAAGCATTCTAATAAAATCATGTCCAACGTTAAAAAAATCCATTAAAAACCCAAAATTTATATGAGATCTTGTTGGGAATATTTAAGTATAATGAATAGCATGGGGTAATCGAATTGTGGAGAGAATAAATAATTTAGACAAAAAATATTTAAAGTTTACTTTAAAAAATTTGATAGTAGATGTGTTGGGAAGAAAAGGGAAAGGAGAAGTCCATGCGTGGAGAGCGGAAAAGTCCATGCATGGAGAGCGGAGAAGCAACACAATAATACATACACACATAGTAAAGGAGCTGCGAGGAGCAGCAACGCATGACAGCAGAGGTGCAGCATGGGGAGGACGCCCGATCTTTCGTCCGGAATAGGTCGCCCGTCCCGAAGCATTTTCCAAATAATTGGTTGGTCTTATTATATCCACACCCCAAGCTCATTTTAGCTGGTCTATCGGTCCGTGCAGCCCATTCCTACATGGACTTATTGCATTAGTTACTAGTTGATTTAAAACACAGGTTCATCACGGAAAGTTTTATGGTGACAAGGTTTCTCATAGTGTATGTGGTATAAATGCTAGGCATATATTATGTCAAGTCTCAATCTGTGCTACTACAGAAAGAAAAAAAAAGCCAAAGCAAGAGTGATTCCGATGGTCACATGTCCGCTTCGTCCGTTTTTTGCGTCATCCCACGTCGTGCACGCAGCTTGCGTCGTCGATTCCTTCCGGCGCGCGCGACGTCGGCATGCCGTGTGCCAAGGCCGCATGTCCAGAACACCAGATCGCGAGCCAACGTACGGGAGTCCGCTGGTTGCGCTACTTTTTGTCCGTCGTCTGATGCCCTTGGTCCGCGTGTTCCCGAACTGGAGTCGACGCCAAATGTTGTCGTCTCCGATTCCATCCAGCCTCTCACCCTTTCTCTCCAAATAAAACACCCCACAAAACCGTTCTCCTAGGCCCATCTCGCCGCGCTGTACCAGGGGCATGCGATGCCGACCGCATCGCCGATGCTGCTGCCGCCTTCGCATTGGTGGTGTTGGGCAGGGCGCCGTGCTCCCGCTGATGCAGCCGCTCCAGATGGTGCAGATGCGCGGGGCGCAGCAGCCATCGACCTAGGATGTGGGTGTGAGAGCCCGTCAAGCGGCGGCCGCCCCGGGTCCCCGTGGACAACGATGGCCATAGCAGCGAGCATGTCATGCGCCAACGACTACGTCTCGATGCTCGCCGACTTCTACGCCAGTCCGTTCGCCGCGTCCCGCCATCCAATGACGCCGCGGACGTGCACACCGACAGCCAGCATCAGCCCATCTGTGCCTGGTGTTCGTCGTGCTGGTGCACGCGTGCAGTAACTAGTGGGACGAGATTCATGATCTGCATCGTGGAGGCTACCACCACGCAGCTCTTGCGCTCTTGCGCATTGCAAACCCAAACCCAAGATACTATCGACGGCATTGGCAAACCCAAGCCAATGCAGCTCTTGCGCGTTGCAAGGCAGGATTATGGGTTATGGGTACCTCCCTCAATGAATCTATGATTAGTCCCATTGCATCAATTTCTCAAAAAGAAAGAAAAAATTGCATTTTTAGTTCTGGTGTTTGATGTTAATTTCACCGGTGCAGGGAGGTTTCTCAGAAATTGGGGGTGTGAATTGGCTTAGAGTGTTTCGATTTGAAGTCAAATTGGAGTCAATGGCTGCTGGATGGGATGTACTTATATTTTATAATTTGTATCGAAATATCCTGTGTTTAGAAATCAGGGTGCCGTTTGATGATACTGCAGGTGCTTAACTTTTATATTTTTAATGTACCATGGATCTCACCTATGCTCATCTTCATTGCAGGTACACTCAAGGTCATCGACACAGCAGCCCAATACTCTGGCCAATAGCCCTGACAAATTTCTATTAGCGCAGACTGGTCAGTGCTTTCATTACCATTACTTGATTCCTTGAATACTCGGTAGTCTAGGGCATTTGATGTTGTCCCCTAACACTAGAATAGTGCAACAAATTATATAGTAGTAGCAAATAGTATCTTTTCAAGCTTAATAAGATATTGTCAAAATCTGCATGTTAGTGCCCAGAATTTCAGTGCTGCTATCAAGAATGGGATATGTGATTTTTATTAGATCAAATGTCAGCACATTTATTATCATTTTCTTGGCACTTGATAAATGTACGTATACTGAGTGATAATACTGTTAGGCGTATTACTCAAAAGAATCCCAGAGCAACTATCTTCTTCCTTCTCTCTTGATATATGTCGAGAGTGTTGCAAGATAAGTAGGTTTGCTACCTATGTACTTCTGACACTGAAAGCATGCTTTTTCTTCTTTCTTACTAGAGTAAAGTACATGACTGACATTCTAATTATCTACAGTTTTGACATTGATTTATAAAGGAGAAGTTTCAGTAACACATAGGAAATCTTTTTTTCGTATTGCTTCCACGTGGATACACAACTTCTGTAATGTGTTTCTTTTCTCAATTCATTGTTAGCTCATGCTTTTTGTCTAGAGCATATTAAGATTGGTATTTTTGTTGTTAATTTAAGTACGAAATTGAATATCATACAAATTATCAAGCCGATAGATAGTCTTCACACGGTCATTTTGCTAGTATATTACAATGGGTGTAGTTATGAAATCTACATTAAAATAGTTGAAATTTACAATTTTACACTAAAATATTTGAATTTACGATTGTTACTAATGAATTTATAGTGAGTACTTGCAAATTTCACGGTGAACTTTATTTAAATATTGCAGTGGATAATTACGAAAATTTACAGTTATCTTGGGCCTTCGGCACACAAGAGATGCTAGTCTTTCGTTGCCTAGATAATTTCGAGTGTTGCATGAATTAAGGGCCAGTAGCGCCATTTAAGTACGTTGAGGACCATTTGTTATCTGGTGAGCAAAATTATGCACAATCTACTAACCTTCAAATTCCCTTCCAATAAAAACTAATCGATCCTAAATTTTAAGGGAACCCCGCATTCCAAACAACTGATTACTAAATTCTCCTTTAAAAGAGAGAAGCTTCATAGGAACTCCGTTTGGTCGACACCAGAATTTCACTTGAAAACAAGGACAAATGTGCCAAGCGTTTGGAAATAGGAATTAATAGGTTGAACTGTTTCTTTAATTATTATACAAGTATTGTAGATTCTACTATTTTAAATGGGCCTCAATGTGAAGACAAATTTTGATATTTGCCACTGCAAATAGTGGCATTGTGGCACTCCAAGAAAATGCCACTCAACAGTAGTAATTGGTATTATGCTGTTCAAAAGATGAGAAATTTGATATTGGCTACTCTAGCTAATGTTTAATATTACTTATAATAATTTGGGTAGTACCATTTATTGATAAGACAAAAATACCCTTAACGAAGGAGACAAGATCTGGTAGACGGGTGCTCTGGTTTGGCCCTTTTCAAACATAAACATTGTACGACTCTTAGAGCATGCATCATGGTAATTTATTATTTTGCAATATAATTTTTCACGCCGGGACCCGGCGAGAGCACGCCGACGTCTGAGAGGTCTGTTTAGCTCCAGTGCAGACCAGTCGGCTCCTCTCCGTGACTCGAGGTACGCGCGTCGGGGCCGTGGGGTTCAGTCAGCTCTAACGCGATTGTGTGGTTGCGGACGTGCCAGTCAATTTGACCATGCAATTGATAAGGAGGTGAGGTAAATGGGTTAGTCAGACGACGGGCCGATACAAGCCCTCGCTAACGGCTGGCTGCTGATAGAATCGAGTTAGTCATCGGCCATGTCCGGATGGCTCCTGCTATTGACTAGTCGCCGATAGGAATCAGGACGCTCTTCCATCGACTGAGGAACCGATGTAGGCGGATGTCGACAAAGGATATGATGGCTTCGGGTGTAGCGAACGTGAGACCCTGATTCATCGGCCGTAGAGTCAATGGAGTCACAGGATTGTACTCAGAGAGTACAAGGCGCGTGGGATCCCTCCTGGTAGTCGACGGAACCCATCATGGTCGTTCATCGGCTGGAAAGCCGATGAAAGCATATGTGAGCTAGCAAGGAATCGTATAAAAGGGATCGTCTATAAAGCCGATGTCGCTTAGAAAATGGTAGCACAAGATCCATCGTCCGCCGTGACGACGCCGCTAGCACCGAATCTCGAAGATCAGACCTAACCGAGACAGTAAGAGATCGAGACCAACGGGATGGTGGACACCGGATCAGATGTGCTGAAGGAAGGGCGAAGCGAATCCATCAGCTAGCTGAGCCGATGAGAGGACGTCTCTCTGAAGACAAGCGTGCATCGGACTTCTAGCCAATGCGCTTGGAATAGCGCTCAACGTATAGATAACTCATTGGCTAACACTCCGATGAAACGTCATACAGAGACCTATAGGCCTAAAGCTTATTCTACCGTCGACAACCTCGTAGGTCGAACCTAACCGATGTAGCACGAGACCGACGATAGCGGAGAGAACTTGATAGATCGATAAAGCCTGCACGGACGTGATGCGATACATCTGATCGGCCTAAAAGGTCGAACCTAACTGATACAACCTTAGATAAGAGCGAGACATATCGAGATAGTGGCGGGACTTACCCCTTCACTAGAGATTGAACTTAACCGATGCAGTCTCACGTCGAAAGCCAGACCTCACCGGTAAAAACCTAAATGAACTAGGATGGCGATATGCCGAGGTTGTATTGATCGAATGATCATTTACATGTTTTCAGGGGTCTATATTTATATCCTCGGTTTACAAAGTCCGACACGCTTATAACAACTATCGGATATTATTTCCTAACAAAGATAAAAGAAAAATATCTAAAAAAAGTTAACTAACTAACTAAATCTTCCTATCCATATAAGATACGATAGATATCTTGCCGTGAACCACGGCTCCTCCTCAAACTTGTCGGATCGGTCTTATCTAAATAATCTTCTATTCTATGATCGAATGATCAATTTGATTGGCTTCTTCCCTGTAGCAATCAGACACTTCTGCGCTTAAGCCGGTCGTTTTTCTAATCTATCGCTGGCTTTTTTAAATTTTAACGTTAACAATAATTCATGTCCCTAAAACACACCATACAACCCCTCTCTTTCTCCCCCCTCTCTCTATATATATAGCTGAATAGCTCCAATTTTTTCCCATGCATGCTATTTGTCAGGTTGTTGCATGAGGGATGTCCTGCAAAATGCAATGGCTAACAAGCTCTCAACAGCCCTCAGTTTAGCAATCACAGGTAGAAGCTACCTACGTATAAAAAAAGATAGATTTCAGATAACAAGTCTATTATCAGATTTAACCAAGTTCGGGTGGAGGAACTTACGTTCAGGTTCCTTGGCCAGGGGCATTGTCGTCTCACCAAATCGTTTTTTAAGAGGTTCTCATTAAATCTTTATACTGCCTGCGTTGCGTTCCAACCTTCGGTATATGAAAACTCCTAGTTTCTCTGGTACACGTGCTTTTCGAACTATTTTATTTAAAAGTTGCTATATTAATCTATTTTTAAAATTTATAATATATAATAGTTATTTATTTATTTATTAATAAGATATCTTATTTTACGTGATCATTTTAACTTGTTCTGTTACCTCTAAATTTCTCCTACTCTATTTCACTTACTAAGTCCTTACTAAGTCATAAGAAGGTGCTTTCAAACATACGTCTAACAAATCATTTTTATTGAAGATCCAAGCTCAAGAACCATTTATATTTTTGAATGGAGGGATTATATTAAATAAAATGTCCAAAATTTCATTTTTTTGGGGGTGACATAAGAGTAATTACAATCTTGTAAATGATATTTATTGAAGAGGGTCTTTCTGTACTACTACTACTAATACTAAATGGCAAATGTCCAATTTTCTCCGATGTAAAAAACGGTTGATCGATCCAAAGACCAGAGGCACTCCACAGGCAAGCGGTAACAACAGTACACCAGTACAATGCATGAGTGAGCCTGTGACTGGAATCAAGTGAGAGGACTCTGCATTTCTGCAAGCTGAGCAACTGCAGCAGCAGCAACACATCACATGGCCGGGCTGCACAGCTACACGGGTGAGCAAGACATTAGCTGTCGGCGCCACCACCCTCGCATTCATGGCGCCATTTACGCCATCACCATATCTCTCTCTCTCTCCTCCAGCTCAAAAGCAAAAATGTTCCCAGCTCCATGCAATCAACACACTGACTAGCATGCTTAATTATAGAATTCTTATAACTCTGCTTCATTTAGATTAGTGAACAAATTATTACACAGATTACTACTTAATTATAGAAATAAATTAAATATTATCATAAATAAACAAATTGTCTAAAAATAAATTAAATATTATGATAAATAAACAAATTGTCTAAACAACATGTCGGCCCAGTTTCATAACAATATGATATACGTAAATGCGTTTAGAAGATGAGTTAGTCTTCGTAACAGCACGTGAATGTGTTTTAGATAAAAAAATATTAGAAGAATTTTAAATAAAAATGTATTTTTCAAAACGCATATTAAATAATCTGTTTTAATAACACAGTGATCAAGCTGAAAATATCATGGCCTTAAGCAGCCAAGAACCAACCAATTGATTAGTAATTAGTGATTATGGCAATGAGTTAATGGTCCATGGGATTAATTTCGTGGACGAAAAAAGGAGGGAGAAAAATACAAGACGCGTGCATGCCCTGATGGATTGATTGATCGTTCGTTCAGGGCACGGTGACCGTGACCACGCCGCCGGCGCCGAACGACGGCAATGCACCACCGACGCTGACTCCGACGCCGACTCCGATGCCGACGGAGACGGCGGCCTGAGTACAGGGAATGGGGCGGGTCACGGGGATACGCAGGCAGCTGAGCCCGGCGTCGCCCGGCGCGCCGTCGCACTCCGGCGGCGGGCGCTGCAGGCCCCGGCCGGGGATACAGTTGCCGACGAAGTCGAACACGCTGCGGCCGGCGAGGCGGTCGCAGTGCTGGCTGATGCCGGAGAAGAAGTTGAAGGAGACGGACAGGCTGGTGATCCGTTTGAGGTCGCAGACGAGGTCCGGCAGCTCGCCGGTGAACTGGTTGTGAGCGATGTTGAGCACCTCGATGCCGGAGAGGCAGGAGAGCGTGGTGGGGAGGTGGCCAGAGAGCGAGTTGTAGCTGAGGTCGAGCACCTCGATGCTGGGCAGGAAGCCGAGCGCCTCCGGGATGCAGCCGGTGAGCTTGTTGTTGAGGAACAGCACCTCCCGGACACGACCGCCAGCGCCGTATCCGTACGCCGTCGGGACGGGGCCGGTGAGGCGGTTGTTGGCCAGCGTGATGACCGTCGCCGGAGACGACCAGAGCGTCTCCGGGATCTCGCCGTCGAACTGGTTGTTGTTGAGGAAGAGCGCGTCGAGGTTCTTGGCGAAGGCCTCGGCGGGGACCTGGCCGGAGAAGGCGTTGAAGCGGAGGTCGAGGTAGACGAGCGACGGGATGAGCAGCGTCGCCGCCGGGAAGGGGCCAGAGAAGAGGTTGTTGCTGAGGTCCAGCTCGGTGAGGTACTGGAGGTCGCGGAGCGAGTCGGGGACGGCGCCGGAGAGGCGGTTGCTGTTGAGGTGGAGGAACGTGAGGTGGGCGAGAAGGGAGACAGCGGCCGGGAGCGTCCCCTTGAGGTTGGCGTGGTTGAGGTCAATGCCGGCCACCACCGCGCCCGCTCCCCCCGACTCCGCCGCCGCGTCGTCGGGCAGCGCCGAGCAGTACACTCCCTTGTACGCGCACACGTTGGGGCCCTGCCACGACGCCAGCGCGCCGCGCGGGTCCTCGACGACGGCCGCCTTCAGCGCCTGCAGAGCCGCGTACTCCTGCCCACCGCCGCCACCACCTCCACCACCCTGGCTCTGCACCGAAGACGAAGCCGACGACGACGAAGAATAGCCACCGATCCAGACGCCGAACGCGGCGGCGAGACCGGCGAGCTGGGCGGACGACAGAAGCACCGCCAGCAGCGGCAAGAGAGCATGGAAAGGTGTCAGCTTGTTGGTCATGGCGTCAAGGCGATTCGCTTGCGAGGAGAAAAACGAGATCTTTCAGGTGGATTGCGACGAGATGGAGGGGGAGCGGGAGGGGACCGGCCGGAAGTGGGAGAGGGAGAGTGAGCTGAGGCGAGCGAGTGAAGAGGAGGCAACTGAGCTGTGCCTGTCTGAGCATGCATTGATTGATAGAGAGGGCAGGACGTCAGGACAGGGATTGCTTTGCTTTCAGCTTGTGTAGCAATTGTGTTCGACTGTTGATGCTTCGGCTTTTGGTGCTAATCTCATCAGCGACAACTGGAACTGGGGCTCCATGTCCGGCCTCAGGGCTGTAGTGCTGTGTCCTTGTAAAGTGTGTAAAGTGTATTAGTGTGACGTCAGGGCTGCTTGGAAGTGTGTAAAGTGTGCAACTGGGCCGTGTAATTTGCAGTAACTTGGAGCTTTGTTATTTTAGAAAAATGGTACTCCCTTCAGTCAGGAACACGTTGGCTTGGACATGGTTTCGAGTTAAATTTGTATAAGTTTGAAGTATTCATAACGTTTTAAAATACCAAAACGGCATGTCTCATGAACAGGGATAGTAAGTTTTAGAGTAAATTTCGTAAAACTATATGTATAATTTGATCAACACTATGTAATTAAGACGGTGTATTATAAACTACAAATCTTCATCGCAAAACTACATATATAAAATGGAGTATCAAATTCAATGCTAAGCCTTTTTTTGTGATACATCATCTTTAATATATAATTTTATGATAATTTGGTAAAAATATCAGTAGTGTTGAGAAAAATTAACCCCAGCAGAGGAAGTAACTTGCAGAGTTAAGTTGTAACCAGAAGAGAGAGCAAAATTATGGTTGTACACCCGGACAAAGGATGTTGAATCATATATAAGATCTTTAGTTTTGTTCCCTCCACTATCTCGATCGGAACTATTCACTGTTCATTCTCTTGGAAGGCCACGTAGTCTAGAAATTCCAACCGTTCGATGCGCACGCGTCTCCGATCGTGCTGCCTACGCCACCTACTTAATTGGCTTCGTACTCCTCCTAGAGACGCATGCCCTGGTGTGCACAGTTTGGTTCGAACACGAGCTTACTGTGGCTTATAATCAGTTTATGATCAATATAGTATTTGGTAGTGGGTTGTGCCAGCGAGATCATGTTATACTTGGATTGAAGCCGTAGCACGCTAAGCACAACTCTGACCCGACTGACCACCAAATTTCTTTTTTTTTTGTCTTTATTTTTTTATTTTCTTTTTTTCGTATATTTATTTATTTATTTATTTTATATGGCTGTAATTGGCCAGACCATATCTGACATATGGCATCGGCACAATAGGGTATAAAAGTTGGGAGTTAACAGACGATGGCTAGCCAGGCCGTAGGCCGTGCTCACCCGAGCAGTCCTTTTAGCCTCGTATACCACCGCCCTGAGTGAAAAATGAAAAAATACTAAAAAAAATATTCCCTTTCCCCAATCAACGACTACGCCGGCAGTGAACCTGGATTCAAATGTTCAGATCAAGATTGAGGTAAGTTAACTGTGCTGCGCGATTGTAATACACGGATGTGCTCTCTGTACGCATCTTGCGGCTGCTAGCCTATGCAAGTAGAGAGAAAAAAACAGTAATTTCTACCATGTGCACAGTATAGACCAGCTGGGTTCTTTGATATAAAGACGTATTTAGTTCGGATTTGGAGAGAATCCGGCAAGCTGATGAGTCTATAAAGTTGAATCCTAGTGTGAGCTCACGGCACCGGGGAGCATTGCTCTGCTTCCCAGTTGCAACAGCTCTCCAGATTTCTTCGATATTACGTTTCTTTTATTTTTCCAATAATGTTCTTGCTTCTTTGGGAGGCTTCACTTGCTAATTCTTCTCCTTTTTTTTCAGGCTCAAGACTTCCAGCTGGCTGGCAATTGCTGTTTGGTGCTCCGCTACCTGCTACTGCTTGGTTTTATTTCAGTTTTTCTTTTAAAGTTAATTCCTTGGGATTTCTTATATGTTTTCTAACCGTTACATCCCTATGCATGACCATTATTTAGTTGTATTGGTAAGTACAGCCTTCACTACTCTATTTTTATCACACCAAGTAGTATGTGACAAACTGGTTTTCGGTTAAACCATAGGATATTTTTTTTCCATGGACCAATATTTTTATTTGACAACAACTCATTGGAATGTTTTCATCCATTTTGGTTTTCAGGCATTGCAGAGAGCACAATAGAAGGCGAGCATTTGGACCTTGGCTAACAGGATAACCAGATATTGTGATTCCATTTTAATGGTTTGTTGCATGATTTTGTACAAATAAGGGGCTTACGGTTTACTACAGATTTTCATTGATGCTTCTGTGACCATCACAGTCCAGGTATTTTAGTCTTTCTCATGCTATTATATTTTGAAGTTGCATTACTCATCATGCTTCAGGGAATTATAAACTGTTCCACTGTTTTGATTCTCTTCCGTCAATATCATGTGTTGTTATTTCTAAGAGCCGCATGCTCTTAATTGTACTATACATCTAATGAGATTGATGTTTTTCTATCATGGTTAAAAGGTGGATCTTCTTTCATATTCTTTTGCGGTGGCTAAACCGGATTGATGCTAATTAATGACAAGCAGGCAGGAATTCGGTGCCAAGGTATTGAACTCGACCTCGTATGTCCAGCGCTGCCCAAAAAAACATCAGCTCTGAATCACGGAGCAAACGACCTTGATTCCTATACATGTACCATGTGAGTTGCCTTTGCCACACCTATGATGTGCTGCAGATATTGACTTACTACATATTGTGGTTTTGTATGGTTATCCTTCCATATTTTTTTACCATAAATGCAAATGCTGTAGGAGAGGCTCCTACATCTCATAAATATATAAATAAATAGAACAATTTACAAATGTACAGTTTAATCATCGCACTTCAAATTGTGTTACTCGACGATTGATCATCCCATCATCTGATGGTATATAAATAGGATTTTTTTTGTTGTTGTTTTACGTTTGTTGATGTAATTGTACTATGCACTGAATTTCCTATGGTTAATATAAGATTGCATACAAGAATGTTAATTCTTTGATTACATCACCCCAAATTGAGAACACTGTGATACACCCTTTTTGATCTTGAGTTATTTTTGTGGGACAATGTTCTCACTACATGTTGTTTTCTATCGTGTTCAGTTTTTTTTTCTATTTTGGTCTTCCGTTTATAATTAATGTTGTCTCAGATGCCCGTGCAACGCACTGGGGCACAGCTAGTTCCTTATATTTACCGGTTTATCTCGCCGACAGAGCCAAGCCAGAGGAGTTAGTACGTTGCCACTGCATCTGGGGGTCGAACAGAAGGGCAATGCGTCATGTGTTGTTGCATAACGAGTAGAATCTAAGATTTCAACACTTAATGTTCTCTAATATCTCAATGGATCAAGAATCTGAAATATTCTGTGGTTTTCATGTTGCCCGCCCTGGAGCAACCCGCAACTAAGCTCTAATGTGAGGTCCTACAATTGCAAGAAATTATCCTTTGTCCTTCGAATATGGGCAATAACAGCTATGTGAGGTCTATGAATACTGAAAGAAAAAAAATCTCATAATCAACAGCAGCTACTCGAATTTTTTGCAACTAGCATAGAATAACATAATTTAGTAACTTAGGATGCATTTCTTCCTTAACAAGTTCAGCATTCGACCGATGGATACAACATTCATCACATCAGACAGGGTGGCGGGCTTGTACATGATGTTAATTTACTTGAGCAGCTCAGTTGCTTGCCCTATAAACTGCTCCAGAAGATTCATGATTTCTGATCCTAAATTAAGCTTCTTTCTACTTCTTATACTTTCTTCTACAAAGGAAAGTTCGGACTTACTACGCCACTGGAGATAGTCTGATGACATCCCACGCTACCCTCATCACCCCACCATTCCTTGATTCCGCCTCTTGGAATGTTCTTCCTGCAGCTTCAGAGGGATGAGGTAGCTCCCTCCATTTCTCAATCTTAAGCTCGATAACATCAACGACGCAAACACGGCTATCTTTCCCTTGTGCCCTCCCCTCAACTTGGAAGATCTTACCCCTGCCAACCTCCTTCCCATCGTTATCAATGAGTGAAACAAGGCGACCAGGTTCAAATGAGAACGATCTTGTGAAAGGACGACTAAGCATGATATTTTGACTGAACTCTGCCTGCGATGTTGTCTCACTGCCATCTGGGCTCACAAATCTGCTGCCCTTGGATATGCCTAGAGCACTCATGACCCTCGCAGGGGGCAAGTAGCTCTCTTCGCCAGCACTTTCTGAGGAGTCACAGAGATGGGGAGTAGCTGGCGCAGATGGCTTATCTGCATTCTCGCCCTCAGAAAGTACTCCTCTTTCTTTCGCAATACGAGCAAGCTTAGCTTTTCTATTGTTCAGCCTAGAATTTAAAGAAAAAGGTTGTTACAAGCAACCTATGGACTGAGGCGTAAGAACAGTACAGAAGTAAGGTGTGAACTTAATGAACAAAAATTTAGTTATGCTATGCAAGTAATGATAAATTGCTATGGAAAAAGAAGAACAAAGATAGCTTCAGGGTTACCAATTCTTTAGTTGAGATGACGTAATCTCTGAGCCCTGAAAACACATTTTCATGAATGAGACGAGTATATATAATATTTTGATCTAACAATAGAATAGTCAAGTGAAGGACTATACCTGCACACTCAACTTCTCTGACCACGCCTGCAGCAAAGCGGCATTCTTGTGCATCTCAGGCTCATCAATCAGAGCGTTCTCGATTTCATTTATTTGTCTATCATTCATAATGGTCCGCTTCCTTCTCTTAGGTTGTCTCTCGTCATACATGTGAGTGTCTCCTTTCTCATCATCTTGAAGACCACTGTCTTTTGTATCTGGTGTTTTGAAATGGTCCGTACTGCTGGATGCAGGGTCAAGATCCATTTTGCTGCACTGGAATCCTGTACCAGTACTAGTACCTCCCCCTGGAAAGCCTGCACTAGTTCTCGCAACACCAAGATGGACTAAGTCCTGACCAACTGAATTCTGCAGGAACCCACCATTTAAAGTGACAGTGTTTCTCGGAGTCTCATCCCTGGCATTTCCCTCTTGCTTCATTGAGGGTGTTGGTGTAGGCTCTTCCATGTTCTGTGCATCATTTTTGTTGGGATCAGATGAATTACCAAGTCAATGGCTAACATAGTGAACAACTGGCCAATATACCTACCTTCGGAAGGTTATACATACGGGAATCTGGAGTTGCAGCACTTGTTAGCAAGGGCTGCTGCACTGGCTTCAAGTCTTCCCTGCTTTCTGATGATGGATCAATCTTTACTGCCTAAAGCACCCCAGAATGAAGTCAGATCGAACATTTGATTTTAAGTAGATTGCTAAAAGTATGAGGTGACCATCTGGTGTAAGGGTCAAAACTATTTTTCTAATTTATACACCTGGTGCACCTATCACCTACCATACAAAAAAAATGGTTAGTTTTTTTTATTTAAAAAAAGGCTCGCACAGACTGCAAGTGATGAACTTGAACAGTTTAACCATTATTGTTGGAAATGACATTTGTAGGTTATCCCTCAAGGAATAGCACCAGAGACCCTAAGCACAATGTTTTGGTATGCTGGCGGTCACTATGATTCTATAATTATTGTGAAAAGCAAACAGACCTGGGGTGTGCTCTGTCCAACATGTGATTTACACCAAGTCTGTAACTTATAAGCGAACTCACTGAAAATAGTAAAAAGCATATTTTACAGAAATATCAGTAAAGTGTTTCAAACAGTAAATATATTCAGGGTGCAAAAAATTAAAACCAAATGATGACCCATAAAATCAGGCATGAAACAAAAAAGTTGTAACACAGTTTCTACACAGGATACTAAGAAACAAGGCAGCTACCTTAACAATTGCACGTCTTCCTCGTTTAACAAGTTATTAGGAATTAATGATCTAGCATACTCAGACAAAGATCCTGCCAAACCCACAAAAAAGATGTTATATGTGCAGTACAATGAATAAACATAACCACAAAATTGGATGAAAGTATAGGCCACTGTACCCAAGTTTCTGCAAACTGTAGTGGCATTAAGATCATCTGATGCTGGATGGTCAACTGATGATCTAGGATTCCCTGATACCAAGTACTTCTGAAATTTCTGAAGAAAAAGATCTCTTTCTTGTTCTGCAAACATAATAGCGGAACTTTCTTTTAACAATAAATCCACAGAGCAACTTAGCAACTTGTAGCAGCAAAGAAGAGGGGTTCTGACCTTCACATATGTTTGGGACAAAAACATGCAAATTTGCAATTATTTTCACCACACACGATGTTCTTGTCTGTGCATATGCTATAGAAGGCATACTGATAGGGCGAAAAGGGCATGAGTAGTTAGCTTTAGCTTCAGTCAACTTATTACCAGCAGCTGCCAGTGCCAGCTCAGCTGCACCAAATGGATCATAATCAAGATTAGCGTCTTCTTCTACCACTGGAAGATTGACAGAGCACCAGTTTGAGACAAACTCGTCATGAGGAATAGCCAAGATTTGGGTCAGAAATGGAATCTGCAAAGGAGATGAACAAAAGGAACTTGAATAAAACATTATCTTTGCTGGAAAAACATTTTTTTCAGCTGCTAAATGGTAAAAACAAATCAAGGTAGAAGTAGTTACTCAGTGCAAATCTTACAGTATTAGTTATAAAGGAAGATCTGAAGTTTGAATCATCAGAAAAGACATCAACTAGACGCAATGCACTTATAAGCACAGAACCCATGGGGTAACTCTTATCATGAGAATCCAAAGTAAGTTTTTGCTTTCTTCCAAATGCAGTCTTCAGCAAATCAAGAACCTGCACGTGATATAAGAATGTCAGTAATGGTAACTGAACAAAATTTCCACAGGCAGCAGAAACAGACTAACATTTCAAAGGTTGTGATCAGCCCTGGTAGAACTAACCTCTAATGCCAAGGTTTGACCTAGTTGCATGCTCTTTGGTGAAGTGGCAACTTCATCAAGGTAAGAAACAGTTTCAGCTTCACAAAGTTGGAGCAACTAGCAATTGTTTTGTACCAAGATTTAGTAACTCAGTATTGTGTAAACAGTACATATAGTGTCACTCTTGAATTATTTATACAAAGTACAATCATGTGCCATGACTCATGACCAACTTACAATAGAAAGAATCTTAGCCTTCAATCTGGACACAGAAGCAGCAATATCAATTGATCCCTTCAGACACTCTGGAACACCTAACTTCAATATAGTTCGAGAGAGTGACAGTATACCTCCATTCCTAGAGAGCTCCTGCGTTATGAAAGAAGTTCCTTCAGATCTCAGCTTCCAAGATCCAAAACATTGAATGTAATAATATGTAGTACCAATTTGCAGATTTGGCTCTACTACTCATATTTTTAATAGGAATTCACAGACATGTAGGCTTCAACAAAAATAAATATATATGGTTCTCGAACGAGACTAGTATAGACTGATCTGTTTTGTGGAATTATCAAGCGAGTAGCAAGAGCGAAGCATGTAAAGTAATAGAATACTGCAATCAGAGAATAAATAAATAGTCCTCAAGGACACACGTTTTTACAATCAAATCAGTATGATATAACATGTACAGGTTTATACGTCATAAAGGGAAGAGAAGATCCAATTAAATGGTTTTTCCCTCAACAGTGATACCAAAGATAAAAGGGAACGGGATTTGTAAACATATGTGAGACCTTGTTTTTTAAAATACGATCTCGGAACAACTTCTGCTGGCACAGTAACAAAAGAAACTGCAATGATGCTTCACACTGTTGGCAGATTAAGTGTGTGAGTCGTGAGTCAAAAGGGCCAACAGAAAAGGTATCGGTGCTCAATGTTGACAACCTGTGATTCAGTGACCTCACATCATCATGGAGGCTATCAAAGGCCACATCCATAAAGATATCAACCTGACCATGAAACATCAAACATTAAGATGAGAAAAAAATTGAAGAATAAGTGCCTAACTAGCAAATACATGTATTGCTGGAAAACTGGCATACGTTCATGATCAAAGAGTTTGCACTAGTGACACAGTGCTCAAATTTTATTCCTTTTATAGAATCTTTCTAACTGTCATCTATAAACACAAGAAATGACATAATTCAGTCAAATACCTTTGGATGTGCAAGCAGAATATGGACAAGTTCGTGCCATTGAGATGAAAAGTAACTTGTCAACAGATGAAGACTGGCTGCTACAAGTGATGAATGTATGAAAGGAGAAACACCAAGATGATTTTCCTAATTTAGAATAATAGCTGTCACCATAAATTAGTATGAAATGATAATCTCAAAAAAAATCATCAGTACATAGCACTCAATAAATAATTCGGTGGCATTTGCCAAACCTTCTTCCAGTGGGAAAGAATAGATAGCACAAAGAATATCAGGTCCATGACTTGTTCAGACAATTTCACATCGTCAAGAAGAACCTGCAAGAAATAAATATGCATTAGTCTCAATGCTCATCAGTCAGTTCAATTTAACAGAGAGTAAAATGAAATCAATAAACAAGTTGGGCTTATTTAAACATGACAATCACTAAACTTGGCAAAAAAAAGAGTTGCATTACATAGCTCACAACACTAGGAACAAAACAATACACAGTTATATTATTGATATGATGTGATTCACTAGCTTATGTGACATGAAAGAAAAGGAATGCTCAAAGCATATCATGATTCAAGAGGAAAAAAAAGGTTGAATTATTAACCTGCTCCAGCCTAGTGTGGCGAGCTGCTAGCTCAGACAAACTATGCAAGAAGCGCATGCCACATAGGACATACGCTAAATCTGAACCTCTTTCAAGTTCCAAACATACAGCAAGAAGGTGGAGAGGAAGCGAGGACACAAGCTTTTCCATGTCCACCTACAAAGAGAAACATGTCAGCAGGGAAAAGAGACACAAATAGATGTAAATATTATGCATACGCACCTGCTTTGTACCACCATCTTCTGTCTTTGCCTGCAAGACAAAGTTCTCTGACTCCTTCAGCATCTCACCAAGTTCTCTGGAAGTTAGCCCACTGAGTTCCTCAACTACTGATACCATGTCTATCATCTGAACCTAAGAAACAAAATGAGAACTTGTGTAGTTAGAGAAACTACCCCACAGTCCTCACTAGTTTGCACAGGCAGTGATAAATAACATTGTGGGCTCGTGGCTTACAAGTAAATTCTTTTGGCAGTTCAGGGAAATGATTGAACTAAGCAATTTCAAGGTTTTCTAATGAAATATGAACAGATCCCCAATGTAAGGTCCATTGTGGGAGACATTTTCTATGGTGTATACACAGGTGAAGGCCTTACGCAGAGCTGGATAGCATCTACATAACATGGGCCAACCTTTACCAACCAAACCAATATTTGACTGCGCCAGATTCAGACATGAATTGTGTCAGACAATGAAAATGCACCGACGGTCATTGACAAACAGCCAACCAGTCGGACCTCATTTCATACAGCAAACACCTAGATCAGCTTCTTCGGATTTTCAGTGATGCGACGCGATGCACGTTCCGAATGCAGACATGAAAAGGAAAACCTAAAAATCTCCGCTCATGATCCTCCTTCCTAGAATCATCGGGCATGCTGCTACAGTTCACAACCAGCAGAGCCGAACTCACCGCGGGGATCTAGGTGGATTCGACTTTTTCCATGCATCAAAAAAGAGAAAAATAAGGGAGAAAAAAAAACTAGATGGGTTAATCAGATGGATCTCCAATCTACGCCGCGGCCGGTTCATGAAGCGGCGGCGGCGGCAGCGGCGGACGGGGAGGAAGGCTACGACGGAAAACCAACGGATACCTTCGACTCGATCCGAACTGAGATGGACGCCTGTGGGACGAGGCTAGCCGCGTCGCCCGCTCGAGAAGGTGGCCGTACACGCCGCGCCTCTGCACCTGCTCGCCGGCGAGCGCGAGGCTGGGACGAAGGCCGCGGCGGCCGTGCCTCCGCCCGTCCGCCGTCAGCAGCGAGGAGAGAGAAAGAGAGAGAGAGAGAGGCGCGGTTGGCGAGGGCAGCTACGAACAGTCGAGTCGAGTGTCCTTTTTACAATTTTGTCCTTATCCGGAACCTTCGCTATATTGGTGGATAGAAAAAAGAAAAGGATACGATAGAAAGGTAAAAAATTAGTGGATTAAAAAAACATAAAAATTTTTGTAGAAATAAGCGTCTGATTGAGCCGTCAGATTGAAGTAAATTGGGTTACTTATACACATCTAACATACAATAATTGAATTTGAATAGATAAGTAGATAAGAGGTACTAAATTTGTCTCGATCCTATATGAGCTAGTGAAAACATGAGTTTGGAGTGGATGTTAAATTTGATATGTTTAACTATAAGAATAAAGTTTTCTATGGTTTTTCTTTTCCCATTCCTACAAATCAATGGCATGAACAGTCATCCTTACTAGGATTTCAATTCCTCATTTTTCCTCCAGTTCAAAGAGGCCATTAGCACGGCTCTAAACTCTTGCATTCTGTCCATATAAAAAAAAACCTCTTGCATTCTGCAGAAAATAAAGTTTATTACCTAAAATTATTATCAAGTGATTTTAATAAGGAAAATGCTCCCCTCCTAACTTTAAGAATTTCTGGAGCTAAAAATCCAGCTAAAGGTTGAAGCCGCACCGAGCAGGGTTTCTACTCTAGAAACGGAACCAAGAGTCGAGGACACGCCACCGCCTCATCCCACAGCGTCCGTTTGTAATGATTTCTGGATTTGAAATGTCCGTATGGCCTGCTTTGCTTAGAGTTTGCGAAAGATGTCTCGTATTTTTACATGCCCAGTCACCTTTGTCCAAGGATAGACTTGGAACTTCTCAAAATGAAAGTATGTGCCTAGTCTCGGCCCACTGTCACCGTCTTTGACAAGTTGTGTTGCCAATGCGGCACTACCCCATCAGCATTAACAGGCTAACTTCCAGAACAAATACAGCAATTATAGTTATTTTTCCACCTATGCACGTTTTTAAACAAAACAGTAAGTCCAGTCAATCACCGAGCGACAAAACTAACCCAACACAAAATCATGTCATAATGCAACATGCAACTTTCTAACTATTATTACTACGCAAGATAATATACACGGCGAGGGAATAAAAACTAACAGCTAACACGTTGCTTACAAAAGGGGGAGTGGGCACCTAGGTACAAATTAATCATCTACAACGCCAGGGCATTTAGAGCAAACAGCATTGGCTGTCGCTCTGCACGGCCTGACCGTCCTCATGACTACACTCGTCCAGTCCCCTAATCTGTCGCATTCATTTGAGTCCAAGTGGTCATGCGTAACGACGTTAGTGCGTGCCCTCAGCTATTGCTTCCTGAAATTACATCATGTAATTAGAAAATGCAAACACCACAGAAAAAAAGATTGAAACACAAAAGTGACATGGTTGTTGCCACAACATCATCAGCTGGTCCTATTTAAGTGGTAAGAGCAAACTCCTGATCCTTTACCTGATGCCCTTGAAGGTCCTTTCTGATTGCTTGTTCCTTGCTGAGAAACCTTCAGTGATCTTAGCTTGGATGCCGAAGACCTAAACGTGTTGATCAGAGGCTGATCTGCGTCATCGCCATCGTCATCTTCGCCATGCCCTTGCTGGTCAGAGTCACTAACAGACTCTTCATCACTAGACTTGTGTCCATCAAAAAGATTCCTTGCAGGTACATCTCTAACCTTCCTTGGCCGACCCCTGCGCTTTACAGGTTTTTCCTCCTTTTCCTCTGGATAGGAAACAGTAGAATCAGCCATACATACTTTCGAGAAGAAAGCTTTGCAGTTATGTAATGAAGGGAAAGTTCAACACACCCTGCAAAACCTCATTCTTTGCATGCTTGTCACGTAGATGCTCTACAAACGTAAAGTATGGGCGCCAAGCACTTGGATCTTCATTTGTATTGGTATCTTGAGTCCTTTTCTGTACATCCATCAGGCTACATACAAAGAAATAAATGAAATTGTGCATACCTTAAATCAATGGCAGCATCATAAATAACGAGTTAATGCCATACATCTCTGGTATATCTGATGATGGAAGTTTAGAAACAAATGGCAGGAGAGCAGCCTCAAGGAAAGACAATTGCTTTGGAAGGTCCACAAAGGCAAAAGAAACACCGTCTTGGATTATCTTCAAGATCTCAGACTTGTTTTTATTGCGCGAGGCACCAACATAGGACCCTGCAAGCCGACTAGCAAGATCTTGACATTCTGAATAAGACTTGCCAATGAGGGTTTGATTTTCCCCATCATGTATGTGGGCCATATACCGCTCATATGCCTAGTGAGATGAAAACAAAGAAAAGTATACACAAGAAAGATTACAACACATAACACCAGTTAAAAGCAGAATAAACAACAAATTCTAACACAAAAGTGAGCTTAGTAATAGGTGAGCACAGAAAAGTAATATCCTTAGTCAAAATACTTTCAAAATACAATACATCATTGACAAAGTCGGAAGTTCCTTATTTAAACATTGTAAAAGTTGGATCAAGTAAATAACTAATAGATAATTAAAAGCTAAAAGTTAAGTTTTATAGAATGACAATTAAACCTACTATGCTATATGAGACAGAATGTTAGCCTAAAAAATTATCATGTTTAATAGATGAGTGTTACGAAAATACGTATGCTATATTAAATTTATGGTCTTAAAAGAATGGATCGAGTTCGGAACGATAATATACGTGATCGATTAAAGGTAGCACCAATTGAAGAAAAACTTATCTAACATCGGTTAAAATAGTTTTACCATGTCTAAAGGAGATCTCTAGAATCCTAAGTCAAGATAATAATATAAAAAGTAGAATAATAAGTCAAGATAATAATATTAAGAGATAGAAAAAGACCAAAATTAATATGAAGAGAGACAATAAAAAGAGACTTAAAAGAATAGAATATATCTAAAGATACTTAATAGAAATGATTGAAAAGTAGCTATTAACGTGACTGAACCGTAATTTAGAGGTTCTTATTGAGTTTTTACTCTAACCTATCCTAACTTACTTATTTGAAAATAAAAGACTATGTTGAGTTGAGTAACATAATATAATTCTTTAATCATTAATATAACAAATAATTATTGTGTGCATTTGAATATGGGATAAAATATCTACCCCTTTCAGTGCCTCAAAAAATAAGGCAGCCATGTTGTCAGCATTTTTCCGAAGCGAACTGATTAGATGTTTGATTATCTCTGTAGTACTTGCCCCATGGGATGCATAGTGAGAAACGATCTCTGGGCCTAGGTAATCCTGCACGCAGAAATAAACTTGCTAATTATATTTGCCTGTCAGTAGGAAGCTGTCAAAGTGACCAAATTATAGTGCAACAGAAGATGGCCACCAGCCATGTAGATAGGAAAACATTGCTTGAGTAACAGGTTATTACAGTCAAAATGCAGCACAGACCTTTGAAACTGTATCAGCTAGCACTAGCTTTGCAGCTGCAATCATGACAGCATCCTTGTTTGTGTCTTCAATATATTCTTCGTTTGCATCTTCATCTTCTGTTTCGTCTGTTGATGAACACAATTGATTTCAATTGTTAGCAAGAAGCCAGAAAACATAACTATTAAAAGAGTAGCACCAACATGATGAGGATATTTTATTTAGAAATCTATCTTTGTAAGCTATATGAAATATAGAAGTCCGTGCAACATCAAAACCTGATATGTTGAGCTGTTGTTCACAGAGTTTCCAGAAATTCTGGACAACGTCTAGTTGTGGGAGATATCCCAAACTCTCGAGCCTTGTTGAAGAATATTTTGGCTTCTTAAACAAGCACCACATCTCTGCAGTAATGACACAGACCTAAAAAAAATAATGCAATATCAAGTCAGTGGGCTAAACATAGCCAAGGCATACTTATTTACGGCCTGCAGGACAGCATACAACATTATACAAACAATGTGCTACTTTCTTTACTGTTTAACTCAGAAGACTTACTCTGCTGGAAAGTATAGTGGTGCTCCTTCCCTCTTTCTGATAAGTAGGCAGAACCACCAAGTAATAATATAGTTTTTCAAAAAGAGAGCTTTGCTTGGATAGAAGATCATCAATGGAAGCTTCAGAGGGGTTTTCACCATCAATTGCATTCAGGCACCATGCTAATTGAAGGTACATGTTAAGGAGGAGAAAGCTCTTTACCTAATAATACATGAACACATTGGCAAATATGGTACCAACAGTGAACTCATGCAAAGAAGACCAATGTACTAACAGCTAAACAATGAAACGGTTCATATACCTCATTATCCATATCTTTTAGATGACTAAGGATTCTGTACATGTCCTCAGATAAACCATCATTTGAGACAGGTTTTGCCAGCTGAAGCTCATAAAATCGCTTCAAATTAACCAGGAGGGAGTATTCATCATCACCTGCCTGCATTGTAGATTGTAACATATTTACCTTCATGGCCTAAACAGACTGAATAAGACATACATACCTCTACTTCCTTGATTGCAGTTTTGACTTTCAAAACCAACTCGTCTTCAAGATTCTTAAGTTTGTTTTCAGCATAATTTTGAAGATCCGTCTGACAGTTAGTGCAACAGAAAGTAATTGCCTTGATGCAAGACCTCAATGTATCCTTGTCACCGTGTTTAAAGAAGGCATCCACAATGAGATCTATGGCAGCCTTGAAATTCTGAACCAAAATGTACATGAAACTGTTAACAAATCAAGCATAAAGTTTGTGATAAAGAACAAATAACTGTTCAACTGACCTGATCTAGCCTTTTTAGTGAGTACAGCTCAAGTTTCATAAGCATCATCATATCAATTAGAGGTGATATCTTAGCTTTGTCAGGTATGTACTTTCTTAAAAGCTGTGGATACTTCTTCAGCAAAGCAGTAGTTATTTCATGCTTGCTGTTTTCCAATATTTCCTGCAAAACAATAATGCTTCGGTAACAAATTCAACAAAAACATGAACAAAAGGTACAATGAAAAAACTAGCCTCAACAAACAGGCAAGAGAAGTATATAGCATGGTCTGGAGTTGATCAGCAAGAATTGAAGATTGGCACAGAGCTATACAAGCTGAAGTGGTCAAGGGAAAAGGGTATGAACACAAAGATTTGGCACATGTGCAGATATTTTTAGAAGTAACTCAAACCTCACAAGTTATTTTCTACCCCAGTGATCAACGAGGTAAATTAAGAATTAACAAGTCTTTACTAAATACAAAGGGAGGAGGTGCTGGTGTACACCGGTGGACATATATGCGCAAACATACTGATATGTGTTGAATTCTCTATCCTATATATACGCAGGTGGCAATTGGTATAAAGTGAATTAGGCATGTAATCTTCAAATTTAAGGTTAAATATTAATTTTATTTATGCAGGGCAAGAACTTATGACGTTTATTTCAGAACTGTTGCAACACACAGGCATGTTAGGTAATGTATTCACCAGCAATATCTGATTTAGTAACCATTACTTAACTACATACTTTTAGTGCAGTTGTAGTTACAACAAGAAAGCAAAAAAAAACTGATTTCAAATAATTCCAAAAACAGATTCAGAACTGCAATCTACATGACTAGCGATTATCTAGCAACAGATCTTTTAAGAGTTTAACTTATTAGACAGTGAGAATAACTTTCAAAGTCAGTAATCTGCGATCCTGGAACCAGGTGTTAGGACATTGGTAGTATCCAATGAAATAGACCTACGTTCTGCACGTAGCACATACAAGTTACAAGTCCTAATAACCACTAAGGCAGCATCACTAAATAAGTCGACCAAAAAAGAATATGATCAAGAAATAAACTATCAATCAATTTGCACCAGCAATATATGATACAACAGAAATGACATTGACACCTTCTGGGCTTTGTTGTAGTACAACTTTCTATTGTCTGTTGCAGGAACTATCCTTTCCCCAACAGCCTTCTTTGCAGAGGCTCGCAGCATCCGAACTAGATTGGTTCCATCCATGTCAGTAAGTTCAGTTAATGGATTTTCATCCAGAAGCATGGAGATTATACACTTCCAGTCCTATAGAACAGAACATTGCACTTATAGCAGTAAAGTCATAGTGATAACAAAAGTTGAAATAAAATTGAGTATACTCTCATAGCCTTCATGTCATCCCAAATATCATCAATGACATAAGAGCTCAGCACTGGGTCATCTGAAAATTCCCTCAGAATTTGCAGCATTCGACCGATATGAACCTCTGATGAATCATTGTTTCCATCTGAAATTAGATAGTATAATCAGTTGATGAACAAGAAAATAGATCGATAACAAGATAAGGTGGCACAAAAGTAGAACCATTCAAAAGGCAAGTACCTCTGGCTCCTGACTGGGAGGTCTTGATGTTTTGTGCTATCAGATGATCATAAACTAACTCCCCTATTGCACGCCTGATCAGTGGAGGCTCATCAATAAGCAAATCATATAGTGGACCTAAATCATCATCGCTCAAAAGTTGATGCCTGCAAAAGACATAAACAGCAAATTTATTTGTTTTGCTGCAGTAATGCATGTAAAAAAATAAAGCTGAAAATATGTGTGGTTCCCTAGCACACTTTGGCAAGACAAATACATATTAGTAAATAACAAGGGTGATTGCTAGGTAAAGTTCAGGAGAGCCAAGGCACACATGGTGCCAAACAAGTCAATCGGTTTCCACACGAATAGGTTAACGCCAAGTCAAGACCATATACCACTCATACTGATCGATTCAGCCATACCCACACCTATGTTTCAGTTTTGAATATGCAAATGTTATGTATGTTTTGTGAATTAAAAGTGCATATTTAAGCCTGTGTTTCTGCAAATTTCTTTGAACCAATTTCCATTCAGACAAGCAAGTATTTTATGCTGGTTCCAAATCCAAAGATTGTGTAATGCATGTTGAAAGTGTTTCTACAATGGTGCTGGTTGAAAATATCACTGAATGGTGAATACTGAAAATATTTATTGAACTGCGCAACATTACATCCTACAAGTTCATGGTAACACTAATGGTTAACACACACTGTTGGCCTATTCTAGCGATGAACTATCACTTATTTCTCTATGGTATTTGATGATAGGTAAGCTAACCCACCTGTTCCTGACTAAATTGATAATTCTATTATGCTGGAAAATGCCAAAAAAAAAACTTACCACTTAAAAATTTAGTTTTCATAGCATAGTGGCATACAAACTCCAAAGGCCCTAATAGCAAATCATACCATCAGAAGTTATGCACCCCAAACTCCTACCATATCTTAGGAAAGCTCTGGTAAAATAAGGTTACCCAGCGATGACCTACACTTGACAGGAAAAAAGATTTTGCCCGAACTCACCTCAGTAATTGCTTGATGAGTCCTATAGCTGACACAGCTACTGAAATATCAACATCATCTGCAAGCTGGATCATCCTGCTGTAAAATCTCTCAGTAAAGAGACCAAGAGAAGGTATGTTTTCATCCACTTCATACAGGCTTTGTAAGGCAAGTACAGAAGTTCTTCTAACTCCAGCATTCTACAAAAACAAAACAAATGCACAAAATGACATAATAAAAAATTGCATGTCTTCTTGGTCAAAGCGGTTTAACAAAAAATCATAGAACTAAAATGAAAACATAGAACTACAATGTATGTTACCTTGTCATTAAGTGTCCAGCCTAGATACTTTAGGTATATATCTTGTAAGAAAAGTGATGGGTATGAGGCAACCCAAATACCAAGCGATTTGATGCACAACATCCGGATCTCAGGGTCAACATCACGATATCGGTGCATGAATAACCTACAAGTGGTAAACGAATATATTGAGTGGACATACTACACTGAGATAAAGGTACAGAAAACAGCAAATGCAACTATGGAAGTTTTTTTTTTCTCTGGATACCTGTGCGTGAACCACATCTGAATGGTATAAATATTTGAGACATATAAAAGTAAATAGTGTACATTAAAATGCAAGTTCAAGTGATTTGAAATAGAATGTCTCACCCACTGAATATTTTCCGCATCAATTCCTCCAAGTAAGTAATGCTTTCATGAGTATGTGCAAGCCTTTTGTTGAGAGATTCAACAATCGGTCCATCACTCTGCTTCTTCTTCTCTGCATTCAACTGTCTTTGAGTGGTCTCACGCTGTCCACTGAGAGTCTTAGCAACAGATATTAAGGACGTCACAAGCTGGAGTCCAATCAATGAAGCTACTTGGCGATAAACCCTTGGAGGAGTACTGAAATACATCACAGCACATTAGATACATGCATTCAAGTGTCCAACGCAAAGAAAACAGTAAGGATAGCTAGATAAATTACCATGACAAAGCAACCACATAGTCCTTGATTTTTTGGAATAAGATATCATCAAATAATGGATCATTCTGACACTCATGGACCAAGGTGTCCCAAAAGGAAACAAGATTTTCTTTGAAGTTCTTAAGACCCTTCTGTTTAGAGTTGTAATTATCTTCCACCCTACCCTGTTTTCAAGTTAAGGTTAAAAAAATCATCCAAAAGAGAGCAGCCAATATCATTTCAAGATTAGAACACATAGGATAAACATAGTATGCATATTGGATAATTAACAAGGCTGCAAATAATGATGTTCTATTCACTCTTCTAGGAAAAAATCACAGCAGGATACCTTTTTTGCTAGCTCAACAAGGGAAAACACAACGCTATCCACATCTGCCTCATCCAGGTAGTCTGCATATAACTCATGCCTAGCTCCACAAGCCTGTCATTATAGGATTCACTGGTTTATGAAATAAGCAACCAAAAAAACCGCATTAAGAAGTTAACATCTATTACCTCAAATAGCATTGCTAATATCTGAAACATCACAGATTTTGGCTTTGATTCATAATCCTCGACCAATCTTTTGACAGCATGGCTGATCAGCCTGCCATTATGTTTGATAATATCTGCAAGATGCAAGTTTTTAAGGAATATGCCACAAATTAAGGATAAAATGTCCTGTTAACTAAGTCACAGATTTCAAAGTGAGCACGCTATGATAGGATCATTTAAATCTCGATGCATTGTTTCTACAAGCCTCTGGCATCATGTTGAGGTAGGCACTACGGTACTGGCAGAATTATTGTGAGGGCAGCCCCAACTGATGTTAGCACATATCTTTACAAATCATGACTCCCCATGCAGTTCAATATCGGCTTGCAACACTATGAGTTATATATTTGTGCCATGTGTCAAAAATTTATAGATTTTCTACCAGATGTGAGTAACAAGTGGCAGTACCGAGCTAACTAAAAGTTCAATCGAAATCAATGGTCTTTTTGTTCAGCTAACAACCCAGAATGGCTTGGTAAAAAAGCAGACCTAAAAAATTTTCTCCAGACCAACTACATAACAGAAAATCACACTGCTTGACGAACTATGCTAGCCCGACCCCAGGTCAATCTTAGAAAGCACCAATTCACCACCCAGAGAGCCACATAGACTAATTTATCCTGCACCACTGTGAACTAGCCCCGTTAACTCATCAGCTGAACACTGAGCAGTGCATCCCCGACGACGGGCACCCTCCGCTTCAGCGAAACCACAGCGACCAGCACAAAGGTGAGGTGAAGGAAAAGGCTAGAGGAGAGTATGTCGCGAACCGATGAGGCATAGGTCATCCAGTGCCACCGCCGCCGCGGCGCTGGCGGCGCGCTTGCGCTTGGTCTGGGGCTGCGCGAGCCCCTCGGCCTCCGCGTCCTCCTCGTCCTCGAAGTCGTCGGCGGCCGCGTGGTCCTCCTCGCGCGGCCGCGGCGGCCGCCCTCGCTTCTGCATAGGGTGAAAATACCCCCAAAAAATCAGAAAAAAAAAATGGGGGGGGGGGGGGGGGCGCGAATTCAGCGGTCGAGGGGAGAAGCTCAGCGGAGGAGGGTGCTAGGGTTACCGGGCGGCGCAGGGAGGCAAGGGTCTCGTCCATCTGGGGAGGCGACCGCAAGGCAGTGAGAGGAGGGGGAAACCCTAGAGAGAGAGGGAGATTTTGGAGGTTGGGGGGAAGGCCGCGCGGTGTGCAGCTTTGTTTGGGAGGGAAATGAAAAAAAAAAAGTCACGTCAGTCGGGGAGGCGAGCCGAGAGGGAAGAAAGGCCTGAAATTTTGCCGAGAGTCGAGAAAGGCCTGAAATTTTGCTGAGATATCATAGCTGTGCATTGCACCAAGATTTTTTGAATAGCAAGTGTATTTTTTTTCAGAAAAGGAGGGAGCCGTATCTTTTATCAGCGCTAAGAACTTTTTTTACAAAGAAAGTTTAACTTAATACCAACTATAAAGATACACACGCTACTCATCCATATTTAAATATGAATCTCATAATTTAAAGTTTATATCCATACTGCACATACCATTTATATTTTTTCTCTTTCCTTATTTTGTGTATCCCTAGCCATCGGCACATCACTATTGGTCAAAGGAAGGCTTCCTCAGACCTAATTGCCCAACTCATCATCAATGGTGGCAGTGTAAACCTCCAGAGACCAGCCTCTTGGGCAAGATGGGGTGGCTGCCAAGGCTTCTTTGCCCAATTGAGCCTTTGGCCGAGCGACGTCCAACACCAGAAGACCTGGGCGCTTTCAACAATTCCATCATAGACAAAGGCCTTGGGATGCAGCGGCAAGCTTGCATATCATGCATTTGGGCCTTTGAATCATCATGTATCCTATCAACCTACATGTGACTTATATGCTTAGCTATATTATTATAAAGTACGATTGTAATATAAGCATCGTGGTGGTTTTTTTAGGCTTGTCCATGCTTAAAAAATTCCTGGCTCCGCTATTACCCTATGCGTTTGACCAACATTTTGAGAATAACAGTATTTACAACGCGTCTAGGTAGGGTCTCAATGCCAGCAGGGCAAAGCTCAAAAAAAAAAAAAGGCAACGTTGTGTTCTAGCTCAACATTGACAGCACCTTCCTTCCACCACCTGATGGATATCCTCCCCCTTCTCCCTGACGGTAGTAGCGTAGACCTCCAAAGGGAGTGTAGTGGTGTTAAGCATCTAGCTTGGACCTCAATCATGGTCAATGCTCAAGCTAATGACAGGCGTACCAATTGGACAAACAAGTTTTTTTTTTTTTTTTGCTTTGGTGACATTTGTATTTGTACCACAAGGAAGTTGTGTGGGGCTAAAAATGTATAATTCCTTCGGTCAACAGAATGAGTGAGTGGGGAGCATCGTCGTAACTTTTGTGTTGCACCCGTAATTACCTTACATAACTAATACCTCGGTTCCTTTTTAATTGACACTGTTGGTTAGTCTAATTTTATCTTTGATCAATAAAAACTTTTAAATTATATTGTTTTGATCAATTCAAGTAGTATAGATATATTTAGCATGCAAAGTATTTCATGATATGTTGTCTTTTAATATATATATATATACATATATTTTTTAAAAAAATACGAACGGTCTAAATAATATCTGGTGGAAGTAAAAGTAAAAAAGAACGAACGAAATAGATATTCAATTTAAACTTATAAAACTAATCAACCAAACCAAAAGGTCAAAGATCTGATGATTTGGTGACCTTTTCCCATCGAGATTGTTGGAAATGTTGTGCCTGTTATGTAAATATCCACAAGCACAATATATAAAATGACAAATTTGCTCCATAACACGAAATAGCATCTAATAGGAGTAGCTAGCCTCGTATACGAGACGGAGATGTTATTCTTCAACTTGTGTGATCCTTACAGAGTCATCGAGTCGACTAATTTGCTTCAAAAACTGCATATGCAATGACTCCTTTGAGTCTAAGTAATTCTACTCCATCCAGTCATAATACTTAGACAAGATTTGATAAAAAAAAAGGTTAAAATTTATATGAAAACGGTACGTGCGGATTTACGAGTATTTTCATAATCTAAGTACATATTTAAAACATCTGACTCTGAGACAGCCATTGGATTGGATAGAGGAGGTGCTTTTGAACATCCTAGCGTCCATCCATCCAAGGATGTCCGAGATGGAGGCAGGAGATGCATGTGAAGCCTTCCAGCATATTGCCTGGTGAGCACTGGGATTAACCAGTGTGCACATAGTCGACATAATTAAACTATATCTGTCTTATGATTTAAATCTATCTTAAAATACAACTAATGTTTAGTTTATCTTTTCATCTCAACCAATTACAACCATCTTATTCGCGCACGCAGAGATTGTTCCACCAGATTGGCCGATGTAGATCTAAAACGATGCATCCGAACACGCAAAGTCTTATGAGATTCGCTTAGCTTGCGGGCGTACCACTAAATTTAACCCCTAATTAACAAGATATATATATAATTAGATCATCGAATCAATCAGTCAACAGATCGATACATACTATTGCTATCAGCTAGATGTATCGATAAGGTTGAGATAGCCATCGGATGTAAATTCGATACACTCCTGCTATTAGTTATTTGCCGATATAGGCTGTAATGCTCATACATCGGCTAGAAAGTCAAATATGACATATATAAATAGTAAGAAATAAAATAAAAAACATATCGGCTATAGAATTGATGACACTTTGATTAAAATATGCGATAAGCGATAGAGAGCGAGATCCGATCTCCTAAAGAGACAAGAATTAGCAACCATCGATGATGGTAACATTAGAGCTAGCCTTGATAGATTGGACCGAATAGAGATACTATAAGGCTAAGGCTAACGGTACCGAAATGGTGAAAGCTAGATCGAACATACCGACGAAGGAAACGGGTGAACCCATCGGCTGTTATCAGCTGTGAGTCCGATACAAGCATATGAATAAACTCATCGGCTAGATAAGCCGATGGAAAAAACAAAACTCGCTAGATCTCGATACTGCTCTATTAGACAGTCTTGATAGATTGAATCGATCAAGACAGTATAAAACCATGTCTAATAAAATCAGATCAATCTCTAGCGGATTAATGGGCAATATATGTATATCGATTAAAAAACCGATACACTAAACGTGAAGTTCAGTGTAAGAATAACTCATTAGCTATATGTTTCGATGAAACGTCATGTAAAAACCTATTGACCTAACCGATGCAGCTTGAGACTGATGATGGTAAAAATAGCTCAATAAGCCGATAGATTCTACGCAAATGTGATGTGATATATCTGATCGGACTAAGAGGACAAATCTAACCGATGTAATCTTAGACAGAGGGAATACACTAGGATAATGATAGAACTTATCTTTTTGCTAGAAATCGGACCTAATCGATACAACTTGCGTCATCCGTTGAAAAAAATTTAGACATACACTGAGATTATATTGATCTGTAAAGATAATTTATAAAGTTTCAGGGGTCTATATTTATACCCTAGGGTTATATAAATCCCACATAAATACGAAATGAACTTTATTAATGATAAAACATAATTTATCTTAGAAATAACAGAATGACTAACTAAACTTACATATCTTATAAAATACATTTTACAAAGTACAACCACTCTACCGTGGCTTCCACTACTCCACCTCAAATTCGATCTCATATGGATAATCTTATATCTTCAACTGAACCGAATCCATTTTTATCGGTTCTTTTTATAAGCCGATTGGTTATCCCATCTAATCGGCAGCAACTATCATTTTCTTTTTTGAATGAACTGGACCAACGATTACACCTTAAATCGGTTCTACCATTCATTCATTCTAATATTTATATAGCAGTTTTTAAAAAAGGCATGCAATGATTTTGAAGCTTCTCCTTTTGTGTACTTTACTAAATTGTAAAAAATACATGTGGCATTAGTTTTTCTTTGTGTGATATAAATATGAGCATATTTCACACAACCTTTTGTGTCTAAATATACTTTTACATATCATCTAGTATACGTACATATTTGTCATAATAAATTTTGTAAATTACAATTGGAAAGGGGTGTAGCTACTAGACCAAGGGCTGGCTAGAACTCATATTATAACACTCTTTTACTTTTTTTAAAGTGAAACTTCTTTAAATTTATATAAATTTATAAAAAAACATAACAAATTTTTAATACCAAACAAACATACTATCAAAATAGATCTAATGTTAAATTTAATAAAACTAATTTAAGAGTTGCTATATTTCTTTATAAAATTTTATTTTAAAAAATTCAAAACGTATATAATATAAAACGGAGGGAATATCTTGTTCTAAAAAGTAGACTTAGTTTGATCACTTCAATTGAAAGTTCATGCATGGTTGATCAGAAAACGGCAACTATTAACACACAAGTTTAAAACTCGCAGTTATCAACAGGCAAATTCTGTTTGAAGACAATAAAAGATCTCCATGACAACTTCACAACTTGTTCATTGACAACCTGAACTCGCGATTGATCATCTCAACTAAGAACTGAATTTTGCAACATTGTAAGTTAAATTCGGTCAAATCTACACAGTTTAAACAAGTCTATGGCAACAAATTGGAGTAGCAATCACTGGCTCACTGCTACTGCTCTCTTGTTAAATGAGGAAGTGAGAGTTCAATGTTGCTATCAAACAAATAAAAGGCATTAAAAAAACAGATCGGACTCAAAGTACTTTCAGAAAAAAAAAAGAACAGAGAAGCAAAGGGTGGTTCAATGTAGCTGTTCTGCTGCATTAGTTGACACTTGAAATTTCCAAAAGAATATTTCAATCCATGCAGGAATTAAATTGAATTTTGTAAAAATCCAGCAAAATTCTGGCCCACAGGCTTGTAACATGGTAACCTCACCTGCAATCTCTCTCAGTTAATTGATGCCGGAAAGTGAAGAAAGTCTCAAAACCAGTACTAGTAGTAGTATATTTCAGTACAGTCAATCAGTACTAAGGAAATGTGAATAGTTTACTGGATAGACCATAGATGACGGATAATCAATCATTCATTTTTTTAATCGGGCTTGATAATGAATCATTTCTTGGTGGACCATGATCATGAGAACGACTGCTCTGTACTGTCAGTTTGTGGATCGCACTGCAGATACTGATTAGTAGATCAGATCATCGAGCTGTGCAACTGTGGCTTGACTCTACATCCTAGTTGCTAACCAGCTAATCAGATATGGTGAAACTGAAACGTTTGCTCTTCTTGAAGCAGGAGAGGTTCAGATGAACCGATTCATGAAACTTTCATCTTGTAGTCAGATAAATTCAGAGTTGGTAACACAAGGATTAATTGATCTAGAGTATCTTTTGTAAATTCATCACCTGGCTGGAACGGCTGCAATCTTAGTAAATTTGTCACCTAAAAACTGCAAATTTCTTCGGATGAGAGGAAAGAGAGGATGGACAACAAATTCAACCAAATGTGCAGGATTTCAATTGCGATTACGGTTGAGATAAGATAAAGCGGTTCATGCCAAGAACCGAAGACTCCAACATTAGCCAAGTAGCAAAGTTAAAACGAGAGATCATCATATATCTACATGTCCCATGGCCCGTCGATCCCACCACTACCGATGAACACGGCACACCCTCCAAATTATTCAAGAACTGCTATGATTGCGAGGGACCGACCGATCGACGGTACGGGCGGAGGCGGCAGCCTACTCATCGTCTCCGCCGTCCTGGGACTTCTTGATGCTGCTGTCAGCGGCGGCGGTGGAGGTGGCCTTGCGGTGGTGGGTGGAGCTGGCCTTGGGGGAGAGGAGGTCGAGGTCCTCGTCGGCGTAGCCGTCGGCGCCCTCCCAGGTGAACTTGCCGCCGCGGCCGCCCTTCTTGGGCTCGCCGCTCATCCCGGAGGCCGACTTGCGGTCGCTGCGGTGGTCCGCCGTCGGCTTGTGCGGGTTGCGGCTCTTCTTCGCGCCGTCCATGGCGAGACGAGGAGGAGATGATGAGTTTGGTTTTGGGGATGATACTCTGCTGTCTTGGGTCGCTGCCTGTTCTTGGAGGAGAGGTTTTTGGGTGCAATTTAGTTGGGGATAGTAATCGATTGATTGGGTTTGACTCGGTATAAACCCCGGCTCTGTCGTGGCGCGTGTCAGATGATAAAAATAGGTCCTTAAACATAGGAATAGTAAAACATAGAAATAAAAAAACAGTATATTTATATGAATACATATGCAAAATAAATGATAACAAAACGTAGGAAAAAACATATAAATACCTGTTTGTTTAAATAGACGGTATAAAAACATATAAATTGGACGAAAGAGATAAACTTAAAGCAGCATATCCATTTCTAAGAAATTTCATAGGAAGATTTTGAAAGCTCCAATAATTTGTTTCAAATGGTCAAATAGGAAATTTTCATAATATAGGATTAGAATCATACAAAATTTCTCCACAAATTCTTTGAATCAAAGGTGGCCTTAACTTTTTATCTCCTTGTTTATATCTTAAAATATGGGATTTGTGACAGGTAAAATCTCATTTATCATATATTTGTTTGTTACTTCATCTATAGTCATAATTTAAAATTGAAACTTAATAGAGTTAAATTTAGAGTTTTCTTAATCCTAGTTTATTTATTAGCATTGACTTTTAAACAACAAATATAAAAAAATTACCTATAAATTGTTTTGTTGCATGTTTATATTTTGGCTGAGCATTAACCTCACCAGGAGGATCTCTTACGAGGGGAAAATTGTTAGATACTCTCTCTATTTTATGTTTAGAATAAGATTTGGTAAATGTTTTATCTATGATTTTCTCCAATGTTGATTTTTTTTAAAAAATGGTATGTGTAGAGTATTACGATACTATCATAAAACTAATAGATTTTATAAACTTATTTTAATACTCTCTCTCCTGTTTAGATTTGTAAAGCTATATATATATTTGGGGATGGATGGACTATTTTAAACCTCAAATATTTATGATAGGAGGGAGTAATTCTTCTGTTTTGAGATAGATATAGTTATAATATGCGTAGTTAACTCACCTGTTAGAATTGCACATATAAAAATGGTATTAATAGACTAGGTGTGAAAAATACTAATATATGAAAAGATATTAAGAATTGATGTGTGAAAATGACATATCACATTTGTTATGAAAATTATGTCGACATATTTATATTTTAACAATTTTCATAAATACGTAAATAGAAATATTAATGAATAAATATCTCTGCTATTATAAAAGAGTTGTAGGTGTTCTCCTCCTTTCAACCATTGTACTTCCCCCAGAAAAAAAATCACCCTTCCTAAAAGCCCACCCCATCGAAAAGAACCGGGGTTTCCAAGTCCCAACAGAAAAAAGACTGGACCGTGTTAAACCATTTTCTATCTTTTTTTCCAAATCATATGGGCATGACACTACTGTGTATAAGAGGACATTATTGATGGATGCCGTATGCGATGAGGAAGAAAGAATGGAGTGAACAATTTTTAGTTTTTTTTAAAAGAAAGTGCTGCCGTTTCTTGTTTAATTAGAACTCAGATCATTGGGTAATTAACTGGGGACTAATTGAAGATCTACTTGAAGGCTTTCTTGTAGGGCAGGATGGTGGACTGCAAAACGAGTCAACTTAAGTAGCGAGCAAGGAGCAAAGCTAGTCTGCTAATGAATGATTCGAACTTGCAAAACACGAACAATCGACCGTGACTAGAAATAGATTTTCACATATATTGTAATGGTCCTATTATGATACCAGTAATCTATTCTACTTTATTTTTAATAACAGATTCACTCACATAAATAACTATTTTTTATATACTTATGTTAATTTTTATATTTTGTTAATTTTTCTCACATTGTTATCATATAGTAGGTGTCTACATGATCAAATCATTTTAACAAATTTTTCACATATATCATCGTTCGGAACTCGAAGTATTCTGAACATGCCATTTTTTTTATGGGTCAATATTTCATTCTATATATATTTTATAAAATTTGTCTTTTAACCTACACGGTACCGTCTTATCTCATACATATGCTTAGCGTCATTTCATTTATTCTATTTCTAAAGTTTACATCAATATAGAATCGATTTTAGATATTAAAATATAACTATTTGATCTTCTAAACTCATATATTTATCTTTATATATAATGATGCTAAAGTCACACATCAATTATTTTATCACCACAACTCCACCTTATTATTTATCATATTTCCTATTTTATGTTTAAATTTTAAAATAAATTGGCGCGTGTAGTATTTTTTTAAAAAAAATGACGGTAAAAGTTTTAAATGGCAATATTATCTAAACGTAAGGTATTTGTGGCCCGGGTGAGTAAAATTTTGCAATGCTCCAACTTTTAGAATGAAACCCATCTGTTTCACGACATTCTAAACTGAAAAATCGGTGCAGGCCAGCCGAGGATAAAATAAATAGGCAAAGCGCTATAATTAATCAATGACACAGGAAAAAACAAAAAAAACTCGCACCTCTGTCAGTTCTCAGAGTCACGGGGAAGGTAGGAAGGGGGCAGGAAGGAAAGAGAGAAAGAAAGAAAGAAAGACCGGGTGGGTGACGTGTGGATAAGACCGGGTCGGGCGGGATGCAGAGAATCGGATCGCAACGGCCGGTACGTCCGGCACAGGCACATGCCAAACGCGCCGGCGCAGCAGCATAGGACGCCCCGGCAGAAAATTTACGGGCTCAGTACAGACTTGGGCACTCTGTATATATTTTTATATGGTATCAAAGCGAGTCTAGACATCCTGACACATTAGCTTCTTCCTTCGGCGAGCCAACACTTTCCTCCTCGTCATCGACGTCTTCTTCCCGTCGCTGACTCTCTTCCCAGTACTCTTCTTTTGGCACTCTCCTAACTCTCTCGCCCCTGTTTCTGCTTCTTCCCGTCTCTCCCGCAGTCATCCTCTTTTCTCCATCCCACCTCCGTGCGACCAGACCACGGTCTCGATCCGTCTCATCGTCTCACATCGCACCCGTCTTCATTTCTCTTCTCGCTTTGTGCATCTCTCCTTCTCTGACGCCGGCGCATCTCCGCGTTCGTCGTCTCCATCGGCTGAACTCGTCCGCCCTCCCATTGGCTATAACCCTCCCTTGGTTCTCGTCTTTTTCGACACGCTCAACGGCTCTCGGACGCGAACTTTCTTTCCTCACGTCCGAGCCAGTCAAACGTGTCCACGTGTCCGTGGACACGAATCCCTGCCTCCCGGACGCAAACATATTCTTTTCGCGTCCGGCCACTCCCTGCCTTTTTCGCGTTCGCCCCACTCCTTGGCCTCCACGAGTCCACGGACGTGAATCTTCGCACGTCCGTGACCTAACTACTCTCTGACCCACTCTGCCACCACCTTTTCCTCACCTACTCCGCTGCCTACTCCCCATCGACTAACCACTCCTCATCGGCTGACCGGCTCACTCCCCATCGGCTTTTCACATCCTTGATCGGCCGATCCGTCCTCTCATCGGCTTCTCCCTCCCATCGACTTCTTTCTCCAATCGGCTATTTGCCCCCGTTCTCCCGTCATGGCCATTGAGTCCGCCCTCAGCTCCGGCACTCTCCTAGTCGCCGAGTTTGCTCCAGCCATCGGTGCCTCAGACCACACCTTGGACACCATCTCGCCGATCTTCTCCCCTCTTTATGCTACTGTGCACGTGAAATCTCACGTTCCTATCTCCCTTAACCTTAACGCCAATTATTTCAAGTGGGTTTCTTCTTCAAATCTGTGGAAAATTCGGCCTCCGGTCCCATATTGATGGCTCCGCTCCATCTCGCCCCGATGATTCTCAGTGGGACATCACCGAGTGCTGCGTGTGCAGCTGGCTGCTCGGCTCGATCGACGACTCTGTCCTTGACCTCGCCATGGACGATACTGACCCCACCGCCCGGGATCTCTAGGTGGCCATCGAGCGGATCTTCCTGGCCAACAAGCAGCCTCGCGCCATCTTCCTCCTCAACGAGTTCCACTCCATGGTACAAGGAGACTCCTCTGTCTCCTCGTACTGTTAGCGCCTCAAGATCAAGGCTACTGCTCTCCGGAACGTCGGCCATCCCGTGGCCGACTCTCAACTCGTCCTCGCCCTTCTGCGAGGCCTCAATCCCCGCTTCTCAAACACCGCCGATGACATCGCCAACGCCACATCTCTTCCATTGTTCGCCCTGCCCATGACATGCTAGTTCTTAAAGAACTCCGTTTAGCCAACGATGAGAAGACAGTGGCCCACACCGCTCTTCTTGCCGTAGCCGATAATGGCTGCCGAGCTTCCTGTGCTGCCCCTTCCTCCCGCGGCTCTAGTGGCCATGGCTCCAGCCATGGCAACACAGCTTGCACCAGAAAAGGCAAGGGCAAAGGCAAAGGCAGGAATTGGTAGGGTCCGATGCAATCACGACCTGCCTTGGTCCCTGCCCAACCTACCGATCCCACGGGTCCATGGCTCTGCTACAACCCCTGGGCACCTCAGCCCCAGCCGCGCAGCCCCATCGGCTGGCAACCTAGGGTTCTTGGCGCTCATCCCCAGGCTCACCTGGTATCGGCTCCCGTTCTGCCGCCTCAGCCGATGCTACCGACCCCACCCACCCAGTCGGTTCCCTCCTGGAACTAGACTGGCCTCGTCGCTGCCCTCAACCAGATAACACTCCAACCACAGCACCCTTGGGTGCTGGACTCTAGGGCATCTTCACACATGGCATCATCAGCCGGTATACTTCGCTCCTGTCACTCCTCTACCTCCCCCTTTGTCACCATCGGCAATGGTCACTCTCTTCCTGTCCAATGCCGAGGTGACTCCTCTCTGTCTATATCCACTGCTAACCTCCCCCTACGCAATATTTTTATCGTACCTTCTCTTATTCACAATCTTATATCTCTGTTCGCCAATTCACAAGAGACAACTGCTCTATCGAATTTGACGCGTCTGGTTTCTCTGTGAAGGATATCCCAACTCGGCGATAGATCCTTCGCTGCAATAGTGGCGGAGACCTCTACACCATTCCCGCTGCGCCGTCCACTCCACACGCCAGCGTCGCCCTCTCCACCAACCTTTGGCACCTTCGCCTCGGCCACCCCGGCCTCGACGCTATCGCCATCCTCCGTCGCAGCGCCTCCATCCGATGTACCCACTGTAGCTCCACAGTTTGCCATTCATGTCAACTTGGCTCCCCCCACCCCATTGGCTGATCCATCTCTATCGGACCGATCGGACCACTCAGCCCACCCGACCCCATCGGCTCAGGCCGATCTAGTTCCCTCTTTTCTTCTCGTCTACAGTCGCCGACCAGTAGCCGATGATGCCCCCATCTGACCAGTTCTTCCTATTACTCCTGCACCCCCATCGGCTCCACTTTCCTCCACCTCTCATATGGTCACCCGCTCCTAGACCGGGTCTCTCTGCCCCACTCAGCGCTACGGGTTCTCCGTCGTCCACAACTCTATCTCGCACATCCTGACGACATCTCACTCCGCCCTGGCCGACCCTCAGTGGCGCGCGGCCATGGCCGACGAGTACAAGGCCTTAATGGACAACGAGACCTGGCGCCTCGTCCCCCGACCTCTCGGCGCCAACATTGTGACCGGTAAGTGGATTTTCAAACACAAATTCCACGCCGATGGTTCCCTTGCCCGTCACAAGGCTCGCTGGGTAGTCCGGAGTTTCTCCCAACGACCCGGTGTCGATTACGATGAGATCTTTAGTCTTGTCGTCAAACTCGCTACTATCCGGGTCATCCTCACTTTGGCTGCCTCTCGCTCCTGGCCGATCCATCAGCTAGACGTGAAGAACGCTTTTCGTCACGGTCACCTGACGGAAATGGTCTACTGCTAGCAGCCCTTATGCTTCGTCGACTCTTCTCGTCCCGACGACATCTGTCTTCTTCAACGTTCTCTCTACGGCCCAAAAAACATCCCTCGTGCCTGGTACCAGCGCTTTGCTGCCTATCTTCGGCACATCGGCTTCGTGGCCTCTGCGTCTGATAGTTCCCTATTCACTTTCCATATCGGCTCCACCACTGCCTATCTACTTCTATATGTCGACGACATTGTCCTTACAGTGTCTTCGACATCTCTCATCGACCAAATCATGGCCCGACTCCACTCTGAGTTCTCCATGACCGACCTTGGTCCTCTCCACCATTTCCTTGGCATCTCCGTAACCCGTTCCTCCCACGGGCTCTTTCTTTCCCAACGCCAGTACGCCATCGACCTCCTCCAGCGTGCGGGCATGGCCGATTGTCACTCCATGGCCACCCCGGTCGACACTCGTGCCAAACTCTCCGCTGTTGATGGTGCACTCGTTGCCGATCCCTCTCACTATCGGAGTCTTGCCGAGGCTCTCCAATACCTCACCCTCACTCGGCCCAACCTCATGTACGCTGTCCAGCAAGTGTGCCTCTTTATGCACGCTCTGCACGAACCTCATCTCGCGCTGCTCAAGCGAATCCTGTGCTACATGAAGGGCGTCCTCTCCAGCGGGCTGTATCTCAGCTCCAGCCCTATCGACTCCCTCACCGCGTACTCCGACGCAGATTGGGCATGCTGCCTCGACTCCCAACGCTCTACGTCCGGCTACTGCGTTACCTCGGTGACACTCTCGTATCCTAGTTCTCAGAACGCCAGATTACAGTGTTCTAGTCTAGCGCCGAAGCCGAGTATCGCGCCGTCGCCCACGTCGTCACCGAGTGCTGCTGGCTTCGCCAGCTTCTTCAGGAGCTCCGTGCACCCCTCTCCACCATGACCGTCGTTTACTGCGACAATGTCAGTGCCGTTTACATGACAGCCAACCCGGTCCATCATTGACGCACCAAGCACATCGAGATCGATATCCATTTTGTTCGTGATAAGTTCGTATTAGGATATGTTCGGGTGCTCCATGTACCATCGGCACATCAGTTTATCGATATAATGACTAAAGGCCTGCCCACGTCTTTGTTCACCAGTTTTTGGTCCAGTTTGCGTCCGTTCTCCTCCCGCTGCGACTGCGGGGTGTTAGACACACTGGCCTGGGTTGTATATATATAGACCTGACCCTACTGTATATTCTCGGGGTCTTAGTCACTGTATATTTCTACATTTCTACATGTAATTTATATATATATATATATATATATAAACGCTATATTATATTGAGCGTGGTACAGTTAAAACGTGTTGAGGCTATTAGTTAAATTTTTTTTCTAAAAGAATAATCATCACTAAATACCCCTATTGAGTATATTGGTAAATCTTTTTTATAAAAACAGTAAAAATTTTATTATATGTAAAAACGTTTAAATTATTATAGATCTAGATACAATTTTAACACATCCACATGTGTGTCTATATATATATATCACGTGGGTAGTTAATCAGCAGAGTCCTATGAGCGACGAGCTCCCCCGCAAAAACTCAACTCAACATGGGTTATTAAGTTATAATAAGGCTTCCAATTGGCCTCTCAAAACTACTTGATCACTTGTACCGATTTTCAATCCGATTATATGGCGCACCTTTCAATGGAAAGGCCAAAGTTTTAATCGGATTCTGGAACGCAAGAAAGAGTTAGAATACCCTCCAAACAAAAAAGACCAATTTGCTTTAAAAAAATGGTGCCGTATTTTTATTTTTTTCAGTCATTTTGTTTTTCAACAAATGATTTATATCTTCCTCGTACTCAAGTATGCTTAGCATACATAAGTATGTTTGTAGCTATGATATCTCATTTTTCTTGACGGCTTGTGTTTATTATAAGCCGTAACATAATGGTTTATTAGATAAAAAATTAATTTATTAGTAATATGTATATTCTTAGTGATTTAAAAATGAATACTGAAAAATAAATTATAATTAAAAAATACATCAACTTTAAAATTAAATCTTAAAATTTAAATTTTATTCTTATGCATATAAGTTGAGTAAATGTTAAGCTGAGTAAAGAACTCATCGGACCAACGACTCGATACACTGTTACCGATCTCATAGGTTAAAATTAACCGATACAGCTCAATACTGAGGACACGAAAGAAGATCGATGTACCGACGAGCTTCACATGAACGTGATGCGGTACGTCTGATCAGACTAAGATGTTGGATCTAACTGATATAGACTTAAACAGAGCAGAACGAACTATAATGGTGGGATTTACTTATTCGTAGGAGATCGAACTTAACCAACGCAACCTCGCGTCGAGAGATAGAACCCGTCGGAGTAAAATCTAGACGAGCTAGGATGGTGATGCGCCGAAGTTGTATTGTATTATTTGTGTTGATATCTCAATAGGTTTCAGGGGTCTATATTTATAACTTAAATTTACAGAAGTCCAACGTGGTACATACAACCCCTGGAAAATATTTTCTAAATATATAAGAAAACTAATTAAAGCTAACAACTTGCTTAGCTTATATAATATATTTTATATAGATAAAACATCCAGTCATGATTCTCATGACTCCTATTAAGATTTTATTCTATTTGGATATTTTTCTATTTTCAATTAAACTAAATTCATTCTTAACTCGTTCAATCGGCTCTCTCACTGTGTTAATCGGCTTCTCTCTACGACACGATCAGTCTTCCCTTCTTCACGGTAGCAATGCTCATAAAAAAGCTAAAAGTACAAGGAAAACAAATGAATGAGAAACGCATAGAAGGATAGCTGTATCACGTGCAGTACTACAAAGGAAGGTTATTGTCTATGGCCCCCGAGGTAAGGCATGCCATATATGCTAGGGGTTCAACCTAAAAAAAACCTTACTTTACCTTGATTATCCAAAATAAACATCTGGCCACTTGTCTCCTTGTTGCAGTATTGTCTAACCATTCTTTACAATGATTTTTTTCGAGTTGTAGGCTTTCTTGGAGTAAGTAGGATATTAGTGAGATATATTATAATGTAGTTCAAATAGTTCTCCGAAGGACACTGTTTCACATTCTGATTTGGCATACATCCCTTCAGCGGAACAAATCACCCATGTTTTCCTTGCGGCATGCTACTTGTCAATTTTTCGGGTGTCTTTGAAAGTGGTAAATTTATTTTAGCTTAATCAAACCTTTAGCCAAATAACCCCTACCATATCACCTTTTAGGACAACATATTTACAGTAAAGTGTATATATGCATGTATTTTGGTAGATTCCAATGAGGTCAGCCCACTTGTGAGTCTTCTGCTCCTAACACCCCCTCTCCTTTTCCTTGCATCCCAAATTCATAGCTAAGTATGTGTTCATGATATCAATGATGTAGACCTTGAAACTTGGAAGATTACTTAAGGCATAAAAATTTTATGTGGAGTGAGTACTGAGGTAAGATACAAGGAGAAGAAAGAAAGTAGTAGACGATTATAAAGTCATTGAAAATAGTAGAGTCCTAATAGCGATATAGATAACAATGCGATATAGGACATCAATAACTTATGGCCTAGATTAGAAAAAAAAGACATTAACAACTTGTTGGTAGTGGTTTTTCATTTTTACTTCCTCATATACAATTATGCATTATTGACTTTGTCTCGAGCAATTAATAATATTGTCACTTCACTTGAATGATGGAGAAAGTAGTTATATAGTAGTAGTCAGAACAATATTGTGTATGAAGATTAATCTATACTATACTACTTAAAGAGAGTGTAGTGATGATGTTAAGTTTCACACCTTTTTTTTCCACCTTCCTATTTTACCCCACTCATTAAGTCATCACTTTATACCACTTTCACTTTCTCAGTTCCTAATTTTTCACTACAAGTTAATTACACACCAACAAGTTTATGAAATTATCTCATCAACGTGTTGAGTTAGTCAATATGAATCAATTGGTGGTTGTCACTATGTTATGATGGCACTATTGGTCATAGAATACTTAGGCATGTACCGCTTAAAACTTTGATTATTCCCTTAGTCCCTTGTATGGATTGACTAACAAATTGCACTAGAGAGAAGTTGGGAATACTACTACGCTTGGATCAATTAAGAATATTCTTGCTATTGTGATGTTAAACCAAACAAAAATCTCATAGATATGCATGACGATGCCATATCTTGACAATGATGGGCAAACAAGGAGCACATGTCAATGTTTGCGCAACAGAGAGAGGAAGAACTAGGGTACGATGAGGGTCAATGATTTATTCTAATCTTAGTATTGATTGTGTGAGATTTATATGCTTCTTCATGTGGTGCTATGTTGTTCAGTAGGGATCGGCTTTTTTCTCCGCCACAAGACCTAGACTCTAGTTCTATGCATAGGAGATGGATTTTAGTTATTATGTTGTTCCGTCGTAGCGCACATATTTATCCCTAATTAAACTAAAGTGAAAGAGTGAAGTGTGTACACTTAGAACACTTAATTTTAAAATGAATTACTCTTATAACTTTATTACTAGATAGAAACATTACAATGGATCCATTGCATGGTCGACGCCTCTATCACTTTCTCATAGGAATACTTGTGGAGGAACACACATGTTCAAGTGAACCCGTTTAAGAGAACAGCGAGGCAGGAAGAAAGAGATGCTTGTACCGGTGTCACGCCACGCCAACCATCAATACTGTTTCCTGCCGTAGGATCAAGTCATGCAACGGCTATCAAATCAAGCCCACTGCCCCGCCACCCGACCACCTCAGCACCCATCCACGTACCCGACCAATCGCCTTCCCCGCATCGCCCACGTCGACGTGTCCGAGCATCCTCGGCCGTCCGATCCAGAATCCACGGTTGATCCCTCTTCTCCCATCTGGACATGTGGACTCTGGAGCCTTCGCCCCGGCGACGGAGCGACCTTCCCTTATTTCCCCACTTCTTCGAGCTCCCCTGAACACGACGCCGACGACGAGAAGGAGCGCGACTGCGCGAGGTCGAGGAGGCTTCTGATCCACCGCCGCGACCGCCGACGAGATGTCCTCCCCCGCAGAGTGAGCCCTCTCTACTTCGACATAGATTTTCCCTCGATCTGTTTCTGTAGTATCTGATGTGTAGCGTCTCAGATCGCATGACCTGGGGTTGGGGATTACTGGAGGAGCCGGAGTGAAATTTAGGGGGGAATAGCCGATTAGTTTGATACCTCTTTGATGGTATGGTACGAGGACAAGGTTTGGGATGTGGCGTGGGTCGTTGTGGTGTATTTAGTGTTATTTTTGCGGAATGAATTTAGTGGTTTTAACTTGGGCTCTTATGGTTCGGAATTAGAAACCTCGTTTACAATTTTGGGATGATTGGTTCACGTATTGGGATGATTTTGACGAGTCTCTGAGAAGTAATGCTAGTATTAGTAGGTGCTCTGAATCTGGAGATGGAATTGATGGATTCCTTGGCCTCGTTTCATGAAAACTGAGGTATATATATGAATTGTCTGTTTACAAGTGGACTCTTGTGCCGTAGCCACAGGGTTTAATGGTTTATACACTTTGTAAAAACACAATCATGCGCCTGAAACAAATTGATGTTTTGCTTGGGAAGGTTGTCTCTGATGCTATTTGCATTGCTCTTGAACACCATCTCTGAATACACATATCTTCCATGGTTTGTAAATTTTGGAGTCAGAAGCACACTTCTCAATTCGTTGCACTAGTAAAGACCTAGAATGGATTACATTCTTCATTCTCCAATGCGTATCTGCATATTTATAGAGCTAGAACATAAAATTATATTATCTAGGATTTCACTGTCTTCAAAACCTAAAGATGCACAGTTGGATAGCTATAAGCTTATTTGTTGATAATCTTGTACACTGTGAACGCAATAGCCTGTAATAAACTCTGGCTTGATCATATGGGTTAATATTGGGTATGCTCTTATGATATATGGTCATTAAAGGTGGTCGCTGTTTTCGTATGAGTTGAAAGTGATTGAAATAATTTGGTTTCTTTCTCAAATGCATTCAGCTTTGCTTTGCTGAATTTTGTTTTCCTATGTGAAATTCTTAACTGAGACTTGGGGCTCTGCTATGGATTTTTAAATTGCTCTAAGTTTTGAGCTAATTTCTGAGTTAGCAGTGTCTGACACTTCTGTTATAAAGGCTTTGCAATTGCGTTAGTCTGTTTCTAGTGTCGGGTATGCGTGAAAAGTACTGTTGATCTGTAATGTATGTGTTAGACATTTAATTTATTTTCTTCAAGAGGAAGAAGTCAAATTGCATTTGACTATTAGTTGATCAAGTTGGCTGCTTGAAGTTTCTAGCACAATCTAGCTTAACCTAGTTGTAAGTGAGATTATGGGCTCTAGTATGTACTAGTGAGTTGTATGCTTTGTGCTATGTCAACATAAGAAGTATTCAAAGAAAATTTTACTAGCTAGCAAGCTGCACACAGCAAGGAATATGAGCTGTAATTTGCTTAGGTCAGTTAGAAGCAAAGTTTTGTTTTAGTTGCCAATTACGGTTTGTGAGTCCTATATAAGGACATGTACCCCTATGTAAAATAAGTCTTGGCCTGTGCTCAACTTAACTCAATTCAACACATGTTTTTTGTCTCAAACAAGTTGAGATATGCTAGAGTTAAAACTCAACAAGAATCTCTAAATTATGGTTCAGACACGTAATATAATATTATAGTGCATACACCTTTTATTCTTTGATCCTAGTGCTAGAAAACCAACAGTATGCATATATAAGCTGAGTTGCTATCTTTGATCTACATAGTGGTTGCATGGTACACAGGACACATGCTAAGTTTGGAATTCCATTAGTTTAGACCATTTTAGCATATAACTGGAGTGTTAGGTTTATAAGTGTGATTGGTACAAGACATCTGGTAATTTTCATTCTAGATCTTCCACTGTTGGTGTGGCAGTCTCTATTTAAACATGCTTTAGCATTTTGGTTTACTATTCATTTGGTTTGATAATTGGCTAATTTCACTTGTTTTTGCTCACTCATGTATGTAAATTTTTACTAGTTAAATCGAGGTTCACGGCTAGAAAATGAGCATGTGAAAAATCAAAACTCTCTACTTCTGCAGCTCCTTCTGAATACTCAATTACTTACTTTCCCTTTTCAGGTACTACAACTCACTTCCACCAATAAGCAAGGCATATGGAACATTGTGTTTCTTTACCACCATACTGTGTCAGCTCCGGATACTGAATCCACTTTTTCTTGCCTTATATTATCCCTACGTGTTCAAGAAATTTGAGGTCAGCATATTATGTTTTGTCTGTTCTGTTATCTATGAGTACAGGTTATTATTGCCCCTCTGTTTTTGCATCAGAATTTTTAAGATGTATATTAGGACTGAGGATATGTTTGTCTATTCGCCTCCCTCTCAAGCACTAGCCAATGGTTACTTGTGACATGCATCTTCTATACTGTGCTTTGTGCTGTATTGTCACACAATGTTCTATGAACAAATCTGTTAGCATTTGGTCATTGCAATCAAGCATTGCAGTTTGTCCTATGCTTATTTGCAATTGGCAACAATAATTTGTTGTGCTCCTGCTCTTTTTCTTTCAATCTAAGAGCTGTTTTTGGGTCTTACAGATATGGAGGCTATTTACAAGCTTCTTTTTCCTGGGCAAGTTTTCCATCAACTTTGGGATTCGCCTTCTGATGATGTAAGTCTTGTTGTATGCCATTATAGATATGGCTACTTCCAGAGTATTACAAGAAGTAAACTTGCAGCCATTGGTTGAAATTAATTGTGTGTTTGGGCATGTAGAGCAAGATATGGCATGCAGTTAGAAAAGGGTGCATTTGAAAAGCGCACAGCTGATTTCTTGTGGATGATGATATTTGGTGCTGTATCATTACTGGTCAGTGCCTATAGCTTGTACTGTATTTTAGCAGCTTAGTCAAAACTTCAAATGTCAACACACTGAACTTACTACATATGAATTCATCTTGTTTGGATTAGGCATTGTCAAGTATTCCCTTCCTGGAAATTTATTTCTTGGGAGTACCTATGGTCAGCATGCTTCTTTATGTCTGGAGCAGAGAGTATCCAAATTCTCAGATCAACATGTATGGCCTTGTCCAACTGAGGGTAAGCTTTTTTCTACCATACAACAGAACTCAGATGCCCTTTCTAGGTCATTAATATTGGCATCAAGTGTTATGGAACAAATGATGTTTAATTGTGGAACAAATGATGTTTAATTGTGGTTAATGTATTCTCCATTTCTGCCATCTTTTTTCTAGGTCGTTAATATTGGTCTCAAGTGTTATGGAACAGATGATGTTTAATTGTGGTTAATGTACTCTCCATTTCTGCAGTCCTTTTATCTACCATGGGCAATGCTTGCATTGGACGTGATATTTGGCTCAGAGATACTGCCTGGCCTTCTGGGCATTATCGTTGGACACACGTACTACTTCTTTGCAGTGTTGCACCCGCTAGCCACCGGAAAGAACTACCTGAAGACACCAATGTGGGTGTATCCTTTTATGGGTTCATGGCCAAATCATTTCAATCCATGTTCTATAGCTACATTATTCTCAGTGGTATATATGCTCCATGATTCCTTAACTGCTGTACAGACATAAGATTGTTGCTCGATTCAGATTAGGTGTGCAGGCCAACGCTCCTGTCCGACCGGCGGCCAACACCGGCTCAGGGGCCTTCAGAGGAAGGAGCTACAGACTCAGTCAATAGATCTAACCTAGAGGACACATGCCCTGTGCTGCGACGTCTATTCGAAATGAAATGTAGAATGAAGCGAGTGACATCAACAGGTCAAGCTGGACACTAGACCTGGACTGTTTGGCTGCTCCAGGAATTTGGGTTTCCCCATCTAACACGATTGCTGAATCTGAAATGCTCTCTGAGTACTGACGATGCAGTAAAACATTTGCATGGTGCACAGGAAATGTATACTCGGTTTTCGAATACTTCTAGCTTGATTTTTTTTTCTGCAGTGGATACTTAGCACTTCACAAATTTCAAGATATGTTGCCCCAAAAACACTCCAGGAATTATATGCATCTGCGTCTGGTTTGCGGTTGCAATGCATAGTTTGAAATCCATCCGCTCGTCATGTCATGTTATTAGAAGTGTTTCACGAAACCCACCAACTTTCTCAACTAGGCCTCTTGTTCTACAAGTGTTTCACTACCGCCATTTTCTACCATTGTAGCCGGCACAAGCAAATTCCCCGCTTCACATTCTATTCGTTGTTTTGCTGCAGAGAGGCCAACGTCCTTGGTGAGGCGCGCCAATTCCCGCGCGCGTCGTCGTCGCCGTCCGAAACGGACTGCACTGCCGTGTTTTTTGGGCCGGGCTATACACATGCATGCTTGACTAGAAAGTCTGGCCCGCGTGCTCTCGTTGGGCTTGATGGGCCTTTCGGCCTTATAGCATATATGATTCTTTTTTTGAGATGATTTATATGGAATGTTTGAATATAAAGTTTAGCTCAAATTTGAAAAACCCGAGAAGGTTTTTTATTGCAAGTTTTGAAACATTCAACTCAAATTTTTAAACTTTCTACTGAGAATTGAAAAACTCTACCCAAATCTTGAAACTTTCAACTCAAATTTTGAAACTTTCAACTCAACTCTTTTATTCATTATTTTATACAGCAACTTACTAATGACTAACTAAGATAGAAAAGGAAGTTAATTGCGTTTCGTGGGGTGCGTCGCCGCGCGTGGCTTACCGCCCCCGCGCGCACACGCGTGTTAGCCTCACCCGCTAGAAGTAGGTACAATCGATACACGTCTGTTTAGCCCGGCTATGTCAGCTCCATCAAACGTGGAAGAGAAAAAAGAGAGTGTGTAAAGCGGACGCTTAATCGAAACCTGGCTCAACATGGGTTTCAAGATGTATATAGGTGCAGCTGCCCTCTTAGAGCATCCACAACGGTGAGTCGATTTATCGAGGAGGGAGACAACGATGTACTTAAATAAAGATGCAGTCGACTCAAAGCAGCGTGGGCATGTATAGAAGAAGAAGAAAAATCATGCATGATTCTACTCTTCAAGACACCTGATAGGAACGATCTAATTTTTTTTATCATCTAAGAATCGACTCTTAAATATGAATGGATTTTTCGATTTTTCTCTCTTATCAGTATGAGTTAGGTTCTCTAGTGATGATGAGTCATTTTGAGATTGTCACTTCAGTTCATGCATTGGCCACTGGAGATGGCCTTAGAACATGCATGATGAGAGAGAAAGATAGAATTGGCCACTGGAGGTGGCCTTAGAAGAAAGATATAATTCTGCGTAGATTAAATTAATTTAGTATAGAAGAGATGTCATGCTGGTAAAGCCTATTTAGAAGAGATGTCATGCTGGTAAAGCCTATTTAGAAGAGATGGCCTGCTAGTAAATCCAATTTATTAGCAGTTGTCTTTTAAATTAACTGAAGGTGATAGGTGATATGGAAGAAATTAGAGATAGCAGTGGGTGGTTATTAGATTTGCTCTAAATAAACTAGTTTTAAATTGATGCTATAGCCGGGGTCTTTTAAGAAACTAGATGAAAAAAACCGGACGTTGCGGCGGGAGATCTTGTTAAGAACAATAGTTTAATTTGATAAAATGTATGTGATAAAATAATTTAGAAAAATGTTGAAATTGAATATCAAAGAACTTGATTGCTATCATGAAACAGGATGTGCATTGGTATTATTTGTCAAGCTACAAGCGGGGAAGTACGCCAGTACAAATATTCTATTTGAGTATTTGACTGTCATACAAAGCTATTTTTTTAGTAACTTACCAGAAGTACAAAAGAGTCAGGTTCGACAGAAAGCCCAATTTTCCGAGTACAATTGAACATACTAGAAATAATCTCGCGCTACGCTGCGCGCATGCATGATATATATGAAGCACATTTGGCTGCCGTGTAGTAGTATTGGTTAAGTCACCCATCAGATGGTAATTCATATTAAAGCTAGTAATTTTGTAATCACACATAATTTGATACCAGATAATTAGAAATTGAAGTCACGCATAATCCAGCTAAAACATTAAGTCAATGCGCAATGGGGTATTACAATAAAGATTGCACACAACTGGCACAATAACTAAACATCTATTTGCTAAATTTTTGAACATGTATATCTCCAAATATATGGCGTGTGCAATGGCGTACTTATGTCCAGTTCTCCAAATATCTGATAGTACCGCCTTTATTTATCTTTTGGATGGCATGATGCATGAATACATAGGCAAGGGTCCATTGTTATGGAACCTTATACGCCCATTATTTCTGGTGCTTTTGGTACCTGTTGCTGAGAAGTAAGGGAAACCAAAAGGTAAGGCTGAGTCTATCAAAAGTGCATAAGGTAACCAATAAGGCGAAAAGTAAGTTCATGAGCTTTCGGACAACACCAATGGCGATAACAATTGAGAGAAGGATCATTCCATTATAAACTAACCACTAAAACATGTGATCCTACCGCCTGATATATGTCTCCAATGAACTTATTATATGCCTCTATAAAGCAGTGAACACTATCCCAATGCCCAAAATCTTGATAAACAGGAAACGTGGACCATATCGAATGACAATTTTAGCCATTTATATCTTGTAGTGATAAGGCATACTTAATAAAAAACATACCCATCTTCACTGCAACGGATTCAGGGATGACTCAACAAAATTAATAGTAAATTGAGTGAATGTTTGATCATCTCTAGTCTTTTAACTTTACCATATATATACAGTTCAGTGGTTCAGGGGTCTAACACCCCCCGCAGTCACAGCGGGAGAAAAACGGACATAGAGACTGGATTAAAAATTAGTGAACAAAGACATGGGGAGGCCTTTAGTCATAATATCGACGAACTGGTGCGCCGATGATACATGAAGTACTCGAACCTGTCCTAGTGTAACTTTGTCATGGATAAAATGAATATCTATTTCTATATGTTTCGTGCATCGATGATGGACCGAGTTGACGGTTATATAGATGGTATTGACGTTATTGTAGTAGACGATGGTCGCAGAGGAGATAGGTGCACAGAGCTCTTGGAGAAGCTAGCGAAGCCAGTAACACTCTGTGACGACGTGGGCAACGACGCGGTACTCAGCTTCGGCGCTGGACCGAGACACTGTAGTTTGGCGTTTTGAGGACCAGGAGACTAGAGTATCACCAAGGAAGACGCTGTAGTTGAACGTGGAGCGTCGAGAGTCGGGGTAGCCCGTCCAGTCCGCGTCGGAGTATGCAGTGAGAGAGTCGATGGGGCTGGAGTTGAGGTGCAGGCCGCTAGAGAGTGTGCTCTTCACGTAGTGAAAGATACGCTTGAGCAGCGCGAGTTGAGGTTCGCACGGAGCATGCATGAAGAGGCACACTTGCTGGATGGCGTAGGTGAGGTCGGGCCGTGTTAGAGTGAGATATTGGAGAGCACCAGCAAGACTTCGGTACTGAGAGGGATTGGCAACGAGTGAGCCGTCGGTAGTGGAGAGTTCGACGCGAGTGTCGATCGGAGTGGCCGTAGAGTGACATTCGGCCATGCCCGTATGCTGGAGGAGATCGATGGCATACTGACGCTGGGAAAGGAAGAGCCCGTGAGAAAAGCGGGTGACAGAGATGCCAAGTAAGTGATGGAGAGGACCGAGATCGGTCATAGCGAACTTGGAGTAGAGTCGAGCTATGATCTGGTGTAGGAGGGACGACGAGGACGCTATAAGAACAATGTCGTCGGCGTAGAGGAGAAGATAGGCGGTGGTGTTGCCGATGTGAAGAACGAAGAGAGAGCTATCGGATACGGAGGCCACAAAGCCGATGTGCCGAAGGTAGGCATCAAAGCGCTGGTACCAGGCCCGAGGAGCTTGTTTGAGGCCGTAGAGGGAGCACTGAAGGAGGCAGACGTCGTCGGGACGAGAGAGATCGATGAAGCCTAAAGGCTGCTGGCAGTAGACCGTTTCCGTTAGATGACCGTGAAGAAATACGTTCTTCACATCGAGCTGGTGGATCGGCCAAGAGTGCAAGGCAGCCAGGGTGAGAATGACCCGGATGGTGGCGGGTTTGACGACGGGACTGAAGGTCTCATCGTAGTCGACACCGGAACGTTGGGAGAAACCCTAAACTACCCAGCGTGCCTTGTGACGGACAAGGGATCTATCGGCGTGGAACTTATGTTTAAAGATCTACTTATCGGTCACAATATTGGCACCGGAGGATGAGAGACGAGGCGCCAGGTCTCGTTGTCCATGAGAGCCTTGTATTCGTCGGCCATGGCCGCATGTCACTAAGGATCGGCCAGGGCTGAACGAGGAGTCGCTGGGATGGGCGAGATAGTACGATGGATTGCTGAGAGCCCGTAGCGCTTGGTGGGGCGGAGGGACCCGGTTTGTGATCGGGCAATCATGTGAGATGTGGAGGGGACAGGAGCCGATGGGAGTGTGGGAGGTGGGGTGGGGACTAGTTGGGAAGGGACGTCATCGGCTTGGGATCGGCGATTGTATGTGAGAGGAAAGGGCTGAACTAGGTCGGCTTGAGCCGATGGGGTGTATGGGCCGATTGGTTTGGTCGATTCGATAGAGGTGGAGCAGCCGATAGAGAGGGGGGAGCCGATGGAGGTGGATGGGCTGATAGGTGGGTATGAGCCGATGAAGATGGAAGAGTCAATGGGGTTGAGGTGTTCGATGGAAAAGAGACAGGATCAGCCGGAGCCGATGAGAGTGGTGTGGCCGATAGAGGTCCGATGTGAGTAGCATCAGACCGAAGAGTAGTGGGATAGCTGAGCAGTAAGTCCTTAGGAGCGGCCGATGAGGAGGCAGAGGTGAGATTGATGAAGGAGACCGGAAGGGCACGGTGTTGGTAAGGAGGAAGTCGAGATCGCTAGATGAGGATCTGGGATTAAGTAGACCGAAGGGAAAGTAGGTCTCGTTAAAAATGACATGGCGAGAGACGATGATCCGACGGGTAGAGAGATTGAGACATCGGTATCTTTTGTGAGATGAGGGATATTGTGGCGAATGGAGGAGCAAGGGCGCCGATTGAGGAGATAAGTCACAGTGGTTTCCTCGAACATACAGTCGTCGATCCCAAGCCGATGCCGCCCCTCCCCAACCAGTCTCTACCCCACCTCTCACGCTCCCATCGGCTCCTGTAGCTCGTGACCTTTTGAGCTAATACACTGTAATGTGCCGATTGAGAAGTCCATACATCACAGTGTATTAGCTCAAAAGGTCACGAGGTACAAGACATAGAATTTGAAAATGGCAATCGCACATGTTTGCCAAGTTGACACGAGTACAAAACAGTGGAATTGCTGTAGGTACACTTGATGGAGACGCTGTGACATAGATTGGTGACAGCGTCGGGGCCGGGATGACCAAGGCGAAGATGCCAGAGGTTGGTGGAGAGTGCGATGCTGGCGTGTGGAGTGGACAGCGCAGTGGGGATGGTGTAGAGGTCACCGCCACTATTGCAGCGAAGGATCTGATGCCGGGTTAGGATATTCTTCACAGAGAAACCAGAAGTATCAAATTCAATTGAGCAATTGTTATCTTTTGTGAATTGACGAACATATACTAGATTATGAATGAGGGAGAAAACAATGAGGACATTGCGAAGTAGAATGTTAGTTGTGGGTCTAGATAGAAAGGAGTCACCACGGCATTGGACAGGGAGAGAGTGGCCATTACCGATGGTGACAAAGGGGGAGGAGGAGGGATGGCGAGAGCGTAGTATACCAGCCAATGACGCCATGTGAGAGGACACACCAGAGTCCAGTATCTAAGGGTGCTGAGGTTGGAGCGTCATCTGGTTGAGGGCGATGACGAGGCCAGCCTGGCTCTAGGAGAGAACCAACTGGGTGGGTGGTGGTGGGAGGATCGGCTGAGGCGATGGGGTAGGAGCTGATGCTAGGTGGGCCTGAGGATGGGCACCAAGAACCCCTGGTTGCCAGCCGATGGGATTGCATGACTGGGGCTAGGGTGCCCAGGAGTTGTAGCATAGCCACGAACCCATGGGACCGGCAGATGGGACAGGGACTAGAGCAGGTCGCGATTGCATCGGATCGTGCTAGTTCTTACCCTTGCCCTTGCCTTTGCCGGTACCACCGGTGCGGGTTGTGTTGCCATGGTTAGGGCCATGGCTACCAGAGCCACGAGAAGTGGCAGCAGCACATGATGATCGGTAGCCATGATCGGCTGCGGCGAGGAGAACGGTGTGGGCCACGGTCTTCTTGTTGTTGGCTAGGCGTAGTTCTTTAAGAACTAGCATGTTATGGGCCTAGGCGAACGACGGAAGGGGTGTGAAGTTGGCGATGTCGTCGGTGGTGTTGGAGAAGCGTGGGTTAAGTCCTTGTAGGAGGGCGAGGATGAGTTGTGAGTCGACCACAGGGTGACCGACATCACGGAAGGCGGCAGCCTTTACCTTGAGGCGCTAGCAGTACGAGAAGATAGAAGAGTCTCCTTATACCATGGAGTGGAATTCGTTTAGTAAGAAGATGGCGCATGACTGTTTGTTGGCAAGGAAGAGCTGCTTGATAGCCACCCAGAGATCCCGGGTGGTGGGGTCGATGTCCTCCATGGCAAGGTCGAGGATAGAGTCATTGAGGAGATAAGGAAAGAGCGAAGACGGGTGTGAGATAAGACGAGGAGGCGGATAGAGACCGTCGCCTTGTCTCATGGTGGAAAGAAGGGAGGAGAGAGGGTGGTGGAGAAGGAGAAAGCCATTTGCGGAGGAGACAGGGAGAAGAGAAAGCCGAGACGAGGAAGCAGAGAAGGAATACCGGGAAGGAAGTCTACGATAGAAGGAAACGTCGGCTCGCCGACAGGAGGATGCTAGTGCGCTGGAGATGTCTAAACCCGCTCTGATACCATATAAGAACGTGGTGTATAATAAGACTAAGATCTTAACTCTATACAGAGAGATCGAGTCTATATATATACATATAAGTCCAATATCTAACATACTCTAAATCATATGGAAAGCCCAAATAACTATATTGACCTCAACAGCTTCTATGACCTGTCATGTGCCGTGCCCTCCTGTTTGGTTTGCTTTTGTAAAGTGAGCAAATACATCGGCTTCGAGTCTCGATACATCTTAGGACCCTCAAACAGCTCATGCGCTCTGCTATATTGTTAAATGATAAGAGGTTCAGAATTTATATAGTATACAAAGAGGCACCATCTATGCAAAAGAAAAAAGTGCTTATTAAGGTAAATAATGTGTAGTATAGAAATTTGTATTCCATGGATTTTTTAAAAAGGAATAAAGCAGGTGAATATCCAATATTTCCTAGATTTTCTGTTCCTTACCATCAGGAGTTGTTCAGAGCCTAGCTTGCTCACATTCTGCACTATCATTGCATTCCTAGCTATGCCTTTGGTCTGCAACCAAAACAGTTGTGATCAGTGATGAGAATTTCAGTAAGTTGGTCCGAAAACATCCAACAACTAATGCAAACACAGTTCAATTTTTTTAATAAGTAGTTCCTGTGCATTACATATACTAGACACCTGTGGCTGGTAATCTGCACTGCCATGTTAGAACTGAGAGCTACCGATCATTGCACCTTGATGGACAGCACGCATATGTATAACTGAATTGTCCTACAGTGAATGTGAAACTGTAATCATAATTATCATATATTGTTGATGTGATCAGAAGTTAAGTGAAATCATCAACGATATAGAGAAAGTGTGGATAATAATTAATTTTCGGGGGTCGAGGTACCAGTAGGTAATGGAGGCATTGATCCTTTGGGGTGGCACATATGCCCTAGATGTGATTAGAAGTTCAGTGAAATCGTCGGCAGCCCTAATAGATTGAGGATGCCACTTTATAGGGGGTAGAAGTACATATAGGTAATTGAGGCATTGATCCGTTGGGGTCACATAAATGTCTGTTGCCTTGTCTTGTCATTGAAAGAAAACCAAGCTATGGAATCAGGTGCACCATTTTCAAGGTAGGAGCATATATATAGAATATCAATTGATTTAGTGGAAGAAGACTTTCAAAAAATGAACTTATGTTGAGCCGGTAAAGTTCCTACCATATTCAAATCGTTGATGAAACCAAAAACATCGATTTTTGGTTAGATGCAGCATACCTTGGTATTATTGTCTTGATTTACAGACCCACTACTGGACTACTCTAGTCATTACAATATGGTTCAATGAATTATCTAGCTTGCTTTAGATATGTAGCTAAAAAGCCAGAACAACGATATGATATGATTTCTTTAAGCATGGCACAATCACCTGCCTTCACTGTTAGTTCGAGAGAGTATGGTTTACTTCTTTGGAATTAATTGCACGATACAAATTGAAGGGAAAAAGAGGGAAGCAGAAAATGATCAGAGATGGAAAAGGCGCCAAAGAAACATGCGGCTCCTGATTTGCATTAGACAGAACAAAGGAATTATAGAATGTATAGGCTTGGTCTGACAAAGGCACTAACCAATTGGATATTCAAATACAAGCCAGCAAGACTCTTGAAGCCAACAATCTCATCTGAATATCTTTTTTGTAGAATACGCTATCACATATCAGATTAGTAAGATTGTATGGACAAAAAATTACTGACCTGCATTCCTTGCTCAAAGAAGTAACCTCATGATCACCACCATGGAAGATCTTGGCAATTAGTATCTGCCTCATTCACAGAAACATAATCTGAAGTTTATATCCGTCTGTTGGACAATCACACACACACACAAAAAAACACAGCATAAGAGCAGCAACAATAACCTTGAATCACAAACAGTATATGGGCACACAAATTGTAGCCTTTGTCCAAAAGAAGTTGGCGTACATAATAGGTTAGATATTTAGGCACCGGGGGCACATCTTGCAAAATTGATCAATAAGCCAATGCTAGGGAGAATTGTTAAATCTGATAATATCATCATCATATAACTCTCTGAGGATGCATACAGGAAAGCCATACAACATTTAATATAACAATACACTGTACACAGACATATCTAGATTGTTGGCCATCACCCATCAGGAAAAACATCATAGAGCTGTAGCTGGAGCTAGACAACTAAAAATGGATAATAAAAGCAACATAACCATGTTCTCATTTCAAAAGGTTATACACATCCTAAATTGGAGCTGCATAAAACCTATCATAGTAGATAGAACAAAAGGGGAATTCTGTGCTAACCTTGAGGTTAGCAGTACAAAGGTAAACACCATGTTTGAGGGAAATAAACCATGGCAATATCAATCAACGGAGAAACATGACCTGCCAGGTAAAACAAATTGAGTTTTGTATATCAACATGCACCAAGGAAATTTTTGCTATCCTCTGAAGAAGAAAGAGAAAGGCATCAACGGTAAATCCTAAGAGAGAGACAACAAGCTGCGGGGAGACATTGGAGGAGGCAAGAGGCAACGGAGCGTCGGTGTCCATTCGCGAGCGAGAGCGAGGATGCATGTGTGGGCGAGGCGATGGAAAACACACCTTGGGGCTCGTGAAGCATACCTGTGAGGCTCAGACAGATTCCCCCATTAACCAACTAGTTCTCAAAATTACTGCAACTGATTCTTGTAGAAGAGAAATCATCTCAAATGTCAGCCTGTCAAAATAACTTACTTTATTTGCTGACGCAACAAATTCTTCTTAATTTCCTCCCACTTTGGTTGGTATGGAGGTTATAAAAAATATATTTCTGGCAAATGAAATAAGGAACACACTTATACACCGGAAACCTCGATGATGAAAAGTCTGCAGCTGCTTATGCTTACCTGGCAGGAAATTAAGGGTTTATAAACTATATATATATATATATGATAGTGTTAGAGTATTATTCTTATTGTACATATTTATTAGAGCAGGTCCTCCCGTCGGCGAGCCAACGCTTCCTTTCCGTCACCGACTTTCTTCTTGGTATTCCCTCTTGCTCTTTCGTCTTGGCTCCTTCTTTTCGTCTCCTCCGTAGACGGTTTTCTTCTTCTCCACCATCCTCTCCCATCCCTTGCTCCTCCACGTGACGAGGCAACGGTCTCCATCTGCCTCATCGTCTCAGCTCACACCCGTCTTCGCCCTTTTCTTGCCTCGTGCATCTTTTCTCCTCCGATGCCGGCGCACCTCTGCGCTCGTCGTCTATATTGGCTGGACTCGTCTGCCCTCCATTGGTTAGACCCGCCCACCCTCCATCGGCTAGAACCTTTTCTCGGTTCCCGCTTTTCCGACACGCTCACTTGCTCCCGGATGCGAACCTTCTCCACTCGCGTCCGAGCCACTCCGATGTGTCCACGGACACGAATCTCTGCCTCCCAGACGCGAACCTCCTCTCTTTGCGTCCGGCCCCTCTCCGAGTTTTCGCGTCTGCTCTACTCCTTTGCCTCCAAGAGTCCAAGGACGTGAAACTTCTCTTCACGGACGCGAATCTTCGCACGTCCGTGACCCACCCACTCTCTGACCTACCTACTCTGCCTCCCATCTTTTCCTCAACTACTCCACTGCCTACTTTTCATCGGCCAACCACTCCCCATCGGCTAGTTGGCCCACCTTTCCTTCTCATCGGCTCAATCCCCATCGGCCAATCTCCTTTCTCATCGGCTTCTTCCCATCGGCCTCTTACTCTCATCGGCTTCTTGCCCCTGTTATCCTCTTGTCATGGCCACCGAATCAGCCCTTAGCTCCGGTACTCTCCCAGTTGTCGAATCTACTCCGACTCTTGGTGCCCTAGACCACACCTCAGGCACTACCTCGCCGATCTTCTCACCACCCTACGCCGCTGTCAACGTGAAATCTCATATTCCCATCTCTCTTGAGCTCAATGCCAACTACTCCAAGTGGGTATTTTTCTTTAAATCCCTTTGTGGAAAGTTCGGCCTCCGGTCACACATCGATGGCTCCGCTCCACCTCGACCCGATGACCCCTAGTGGGACATCGCTGAGTGTTGCGTGCACAGCTAGTTGCTTGGTTCGGTTGATGACTCTGTCCTCGACCTTGCCATAGAAGACACCGGTCCCATCGCCCGAGATCTCTGGGTGGCTATCGAGCGGCTATTCCTTGCCAACAAGCAGTCGCGCGCCATCTTCTTATTCAACGAGTTTCACTCCATGGTACAAGGAGACTCTTCTATCTCCTCGTACTGCCAGCGCCTTAAGGTAAAGGCTGTCGCTCTCCACGATGTCGGTCACCCTGTGGACGACTCCCAACTCGTCCTCGCCCTCCTATGAGGACTTAACACATGCTTCTTCAACACCACCGACGATATCACCAACTCCATACCCCTTCCGTCATTTGCCCGGGACCATGACATGCTAGTTCTCAAAGAACTCCGTCCGGCCACCGATGAGAAGACCGTGGCCCATATAGCTCTCCTCGCCGTAGCTGATCATGTCTGCCGATCCTCCTGTGTTGTCACTACCTCTCGCGGCTCTGGCAGCCATGGCCCTAACCATGGCAACACAACCCGCACCGGTGACACCGGCTAAGGCAAGGGCAAGGGCAAGGGCAAGAACTAGCATGGTCCGATGCAATCGCGACCTGCTCCAGTCCCTACCCAGCCTGCCGGTCCCACGGGTCCGTGGCCCTGCTACAATCCCTAGGCACCCCAACCCTAGCTGCGCAGCTCCATTGGCTGGCAACCAGGGGTTCTCGGCGCCCATCCTCAGGCCCACCTAGCATCGGCTCTCACCCTGTTGCCTCAGCCGATGCTACCGCCACCATCCACCTAGTCGGTTCCCTCCTAGAACTAGGCTGGCTTCGTCGCCGCTCTCAACCAGATGACGCTCCAACCTCAGCACCCTTGGGTGCTAGACTCTGGTGCATCCTCTCACATGGCGTCGTCGGCTGGTATACTCCACTCTTGTCATCCCTCCTCCTTCCCCTTTGTCACCATCGGCAATAGCTACTCTCTTCCTGTCTAATGCCGTGGTGACTCCTTTCTGTCTACACCCACCACTAACCTTTTACTTTGCAATGTCCTTATTGTTCCCTTCCTTATTCACAATCTAGTTCTATTCGCCAATTTACATGAGATAACAATTGCTCAATCAAATTTGACGCTTCTGGTTTCTCTATGAAGGATATCCCAACCCGGCGACAGATCCTTCGTTGCAATAGTGGCGGCTACCTCTACACCATCCCCACTGCACCGTCCACTCCACACGTCAGCATCGCCCTCTCCATCAACCTCTAGCATCTTTGCCTCAGCCACCTCGGCCCTAACGCTGTCGCCAACCTCCGTCGCAGCGCCTCTATCTAGTATACCCACAGTAGTTCCACCGTTTGCCACTCATGTTAACTTGGCAAATATGTGCGACTGCCCTTTTTGAATTCTGTATCTTGTACTTCACGACCGTTTGAACTAATACACTGTGATATATGTATTTCTCCGGTTAAGAGTGTCTCCAGTAATCAGTATTATCTTGCAATATTTGATGATTACACACTATTGCTAGAATTTTCCACTCACCGGTAAGTCCGAGGTCGCCTCCCACCTAACTAACTTCACAAACTATATTTTTAACCAATTCAACCTCTCCATTAAAGCTCTACAAGCCGATAACGGTATGGAGTTTGTCAACCGTACTGTTCAAACCTTCCTCACCTCCCAGGGCATCCATCTACGCCTCTCCTGCCCCTACACCTTTCCCTAGAATGGTAAGGCCGAACGCCTACTTCGCATACTTAACAACATAAGTCGCACAATGCTACTTCATGCCCACCTACCTGCAACTAATTGGGCTGAAGCACTAACCACTACGACTTAACTCCTCAATCGGCGGCCATGCTCCTTCGTTCGTCACAATGTTCCATACACTCTTCTGTACCGCACGGCGCCCGACTACTCACACCTACGTGTTTTCGGGTGCCTTTGGTACCCAAATCTCATCGCCACTGCTCCTCACAAACTTGCTCCCTGCTCCACCACCTGCATTCTCCTCGGATATCCCTCATCTCACAAGGGATACCAATGTCTTGATCTCTCCACCCACCGGGTCATCGTCTCTCGCCATGTCGTTTTTGATGAGACCTGCTTCCCTTTCGGTCTGCTTAATCCGAGATCCTCATATAGCGATCTCGACTTTTTCCTTACCAACCCATGCCCTCCTCCACCGATCTCACCTCCGGCCTCCTCATCGGCCGCTCCTAAGGACTTACTGCTCAGCTATCCTACTACTCTTCCGTCCGATGTCACTCACATCGGACCCCCATCGACCCCACCACTCTCATCGGCTTCGGCTGATCCTGTCTCCTTTCCATCGGACACCTCACCCCAATCGGCTCCTCAGTCCTCATCGGCTCATAACCACCCATCGGTCCATCCGCCTCCATCGGCTCCTCAGCCTCCATCGGCTCCCCCCTCCCTATCGGCTGCTCCATCTCCATCGGACCGACCAAACCCATCTGCCCATCCACCCCGATCGGCTCAGGCCGATCTAGTTCAGTCCTTTCCTCTCACATACAGTCGCCAATCCCGAGTCGATGACGCCCTCCCCACCTAGTCCTTACCCCACCTACCCCGCTCCCATCGGTTCCTGTCCCCTCTACATCTCACATGGTCACCCGATCACAAACTGGGTCTCTCTGCCTCACCAAACGCTACGGGCTCTCCACCGTACATTGTCCTATCTCGCCCATCCCGACGACTTCTCATTCCGCCCTGGCCGACCTTCAGTGGCGCGAGGCCATGGCCGACGAGTACAAGGCTCTCATAGACAACGAGACCTGCGCCTCGTCCGTCATCCTCCCGGTGTCAATGTTGTGACCGATAAGTGGATCTTTAAGCACAAGTTTCATGCCGATGGCTCACTTGCCCGTCACAAGGCATGCTGAGTAGTTCGGGGTTTCTCCCAATGCCCCGGTATCGATTACGACGAGGCCTTCAGTCCCATCGTTAAACCCGCCACCATCCAGGTCGTTCTCACCTTGGCTGCCTTGCACTCTTGGCCGATCCACCAGCTCGACGTGAAGAACGTCTTTCTTCATGGTCATCTAACGGAAACGGTCTACTGCCAGCAGCCTTCAGGCTTCATCGATCCCTCTCGTCCCGACGATGTCTGCCTCCTTCAGTGCTCTCTCTACGGCCTCAAACAAGCTCTTCGAGTCTAGTACCAACGCTTTGCTGCCTACCTTCGGCACATTGACTTTATGGCCTCCGTGTCCGATAGCTCTCTTTTTACTCTTCACATTGGCAACGCCATTACCTGTCTCCTCCTATACGTCGACAACATTGTTTTTACAACGTCCTCGACGTCCCTCCTACACCAAATCATGGCTCGACTCTACTCCGAGTTCGCCATAACCTATCTCGGTCATCTCCATCACTTCCTTGGCATCTCTGTCACCCGCTCTTCTCACGGGCTCTTCCTTTCCTAGCGCCAGTACGCCATCGATCTTCTCTAGCGTGCGGGCATGGCCGAATGTCACCCCATGGCCACTCCGGTCGACACTCGCGCCAAACTTTCCGCTACTGATGGCTCACTTGTGGCCGATCCCTCTCAGTACCGGAGCCTTGCTGGTGCTCTCCAATATCTCACCCTCACACGGTCCGACCTTACCTACGCCGTCTAGCAAGTGTGCCTTTTCATGCATACTCTGCGTGAACCTCACCTCGCGCTGCTCAAGCGCATCCTTCGCTACGTGAAGGGCATACTCTTCAGGGGGCTGCACCTCAGCTCCAGCCCCATCGACTCCCTCTCCGCGTACTCCGACGTGGACTGGGCAGGCTGCCCGACTCTCGACGCTCCACGTTCGGCTACTGCGTATTCTTCGGCGACACTCTAGTCTCCTGGTCCTCAAAACGTCAGACTATAGTGTCACGGTCCAGCGCCGAAGTTGAGTAGCGCGTCGTCACCCACGCCGTCACCGAGTGTTGCTAGCTTCGTCAGCTTCTCCAGGAGCTCCGTGCACCTCTCTCCTCTACAATCGTCGTCTACTGTGACAACGCCAGTGTTGTCTATATGACCGTCAACCCGGTTCATCGTTGACGCACGAAGCACATAGAGATAGACATTTATTTTGTCCTTGATAAGGTCGCACTAGGACAGGTTCATGTGCTCTATGTATTATCGGCGCACCAGTTTACCGATATTATGACCAAAGACTTCTCTACGTCTTTGTTCACCAGTTTTTGATGCAGTCACTGCATCCGTTCCCCTCCCACGGCGACTACGGGGGTGTTTAGATCACTAAACTGTATATATATAAACCCGACGTTTCTATAGTGTTGAGATCTTAGTTTTACTGGATAACATCTTCGATTGTATATCTGCAACAGACTGGTAGTAACATAGGATCCTATCAACATCTTTCTGCAGACCAAAAACCAAATTATTGATAAGCAATAAGACAACAGAGGAATCGCAAGGCAGGAGGAGCAGTCATGCCATCGTTGGGGATAAGCGTATCCAACCTTCGCCTTGTCTTTTCATCGTCTCACGTCGCAGGCGTCCGCGTGACGAATAGATGTTGGAGACTACTGTAGGCGCTTAATCCATGACATGACTCTCGAGATAATTTGCTTCCGTAATTCCGTTTCCTTGTGGGTTGATCGGGCAGCTCCCAGAGAAAGCGATCAGATCAGCCTCGCCGGTTGAGATTTCGTTCTATGACGGGGGAAGCCAGCAGTAATCGCACTAGCGACGAGGGAGAACACAGAAACGGAAGGATGATACCAGATCAATACATTTGTTCATCGGTTACAGATTGCACGCTTCCGCTTTTCTCCTTAGGGTGCGTTCCGTAGCCAGCGATACGGTGAAAACTCCCATCGTTTTCTCTAACCATATTTTTTTGCAAAATTTTCTATTCTTTAAAATCATATTAATTTAATTTTAATTTTTTAAAAACTAATACTTAATTAATTATTTATTATTAAGTCTAGTCATTTTGCACACCAAACTCACTCGGCAGTAGCTGTCGCGGGTTGGTGCGAGGCTGCGAGCGGCGGGAGCTCTCGTGTCAGGCAGCGCCTTGAAGAAGGCTGGGTAGGCTTGGCCAATTGGGCTGGATTCGCTGGGTAAGAGAGAGGAATTGTTAGGCTAGGAAGCATTCTGATCGGTTGCAGCAAGGAATCCAACGGATGCAAATAAACAGTGACGTGGCAAAGCGAGAAAGCAGGAAAATATCATTAATGATAGTTAGTGCCAATAAACTTTATAAGTATATAGGATATAATGGAAGTAAAATAAAAAAAAATAGCACTAGTGCTAAAGCTTAAGCAAATTTCAGTACTATCAAAATTAATCTAGAGATATCCTACTAGCCAAGAATCAAATTGTGATGGTATTAGGCCTAGTGTTGTATTTCACAAAGGTGTGATTTGATTGTTTTAGTGTAATTGAATTGTTTTTATAGTGTAATTGTATTATTCTTATATTGTAATTTTATTGTTTTGGTTAAAGTGTGTGGCTCGCCCACCTCTAATAGATGACCTAGGTCATATTAGTCTTGCTTCACCACATGCGCAACCAAAATCACTTTCTGTCTTTACCTTTTAAGTTGGTTTTACCATTATACATCGAACACAACAATATCTCCAACTATAGTTTATGTGTCCGCATAACCCAGAAGAATAGTTTAATAAGTGAGGATCAGTTTGTACCTTTTAAGTTAGGCTCACACAACCCAAAACACTAATAAACCTAACAATCTTCCCTATTACTTGTTTTGAGACATGCCAATAATCTCGACTTAGTTACATGAAAATTATTCCGGATTCCAAACTTGAGGTCTCATACCACTAATTTAAAGTGTGCAACCCGATCCAATTACACTGGTCCATCTCTCTCATATTTGCTTAACCATAGATCTAATAAGATTCATAAATTTAGATGCTAAGCCTACATAACAGAAAATATTAGTCATCGCTAACATTGTTAAGTTGTGCCCCACCATAAATTTACGATGTGTGATTAAACTTAACAATCAATGACCACCCCAGTTCAATAATCAATTTCAATTGATGTGACTGTAATTTTCCTTTGAAGACATTACTTTTGTCTTCCGTTTTTTATCAAACTGTAGTGATTTTATTTTTTTTCTTAATCAAATTGCTTGATCTTCTAAGTTTGTGCCGGCGTGCAGCTGCTAACGAAGTATTATTGTTTGGCAGCCTATCGTGTCAAGAAATAAGGAAACTTGTGGTGAATAAAGCGCTAATAGGTCTCCATGGCTAATCAAGCGATCGAAAAATTCGACCGATTTTTTAAACATAAAATTCGACTTTTTTACTAAAAAAATCAAGATATCTAACTATTTAATAGTAACTCACCAAATATCACTATTATATTTATCCTTACAAATATGTCACCAGAGAGACAATACGTACTAATATTTTGCTACTTTTGCACATTTGGAACACCAACTCAGACTGGAAGTATGGACAGGCTTGATGAAATTATCAAGCTGTTCTTCTATGTAAACGAGTAAATCTGATATATCTCTCACCTCGATTTTCTATCCACCACTCAGTTTTTCCTAAAAAGCTTAGGTTATTTTCGCCACCAGCTTAACTTGGGCATGGCCTACCTTCGGAGTCACATGATGAGGCTACGTCGCCTCACCCCACCCCACCTATGGCCGCTCCAACCCCATGCCGTCTCACTTCGACCCCGTGCCACTATGTTTGCTACAAGCCACACCGAGCAAGGGCCGCACTGAGGCAATGCTGCCCCTGGCCACGCCAAGCCAAGGCCGTGCTGAGGCCGTGTTAATGTTAGAATTTCGTTAGCCTACAGACGGGATCGACTAATGAAGAAAAGATGTTTGAAGAGGAAAGTCAATTGATATAATAAGAGAGCCAATCAGATGGGTTAAGGATATATTCGGTCTAATTGAAGATGGAATGTTATTCAGATGAGATCGACTCTGAGGAGAAGTCGTGAGAATCACAGCAGGATATTTTATTTATATATAATATATAATGTAAGCTAGGTAAGTTAAGTTAGTTTTATAACTTCTTATAGATTAATTTTCTTACATATTTAAGAAATATTGTCTGTGATATAAATATTGACCCCCTAGAAACTATCGAGATATCAACACAGATCATACACAATATAATTTCGGCACATCGCCACTCTAGCTCGTCTAGTTTTTTCCTAGTAGGTTCTGGCTCTCGATGTGGGGTTACATCGGTTAAGTTCGATCTTTGGCGAAGGGATAAGTCCCGTCATTATCATGGTTTATTTTGCTCTCTTTAAGATTGTATCAGTTAGATCCGACCTCTTAGTCTGATTAGGCGTACCGTATCACGTTTGTGTGAGGCTTGTCAGTACATCGGTCTCCTTTCGCTGTCTTCGGTATCGTGCTACATCAGTTAGGTTCGATCTATGAGATCGATGGTGTTAGATCGAGCCATTGGCCTAACAGGTTCTTGTATGACGTTTCATCAGAGTGATTAGCCAATGAGTTATCATTATCACGCGCCTCATATCTGTTTTACATATCGTCTAACGATTAATTCGCTAGCAATCGATCTGGTCATGTTGGATTCGACCTGATACTGTCTCAGTTAGGTTTAATCTATTAGGTTCATGTTTAACAGGGCTAGAGTCGAGATCTAGAGGGTTTCATTCCTCATCGGCTCAAATAGCTAATGATGTTAGATATAGGCTTGCGTTGGACATTTGGCCGATAAGCAGCCGATGACCTCACCCTTTCCTTTTTTCATTGTTACGTCCAATCTAGCCTCTGTCATCTCTATGTCATTAGCCTTGGCTTTATACTATCTTAGTTTGGTTCGATCTATCGAGTCTAGTCCTAATGTTACCATTACAATGGTCGCTGGTCATCGTGACTTCATGGGGGATCGGGTCTCGCTTTGCTCTTTCATCACCTGCCATATACGGAGTGTTATCGGCTCTTTAGTCAATAAGTCTTTTTATTTTATCCCACATGTCTACCATATACGTTTTCATCGGCTTTTCAGCCAATACTCGAGCACTACATTCTTATTGGTACCTAGCCGATAGAGTGAGTCGTATCGGTCCATCGACCGATTGGATCGTGGACCACATCCTCTATCTCCTTGTCAATTGTAGGGTCAAATTGACTGGCACGCCCTCGAACCTCAAATACTAAGGACCTGCACTGGAGTTAAACATATATCTCAGGCCTTCGCGTGACCAAGATGTCGTCCTCCTTGATCGGACCTCCACTGGCTTGTTCACGACTTCGCCCGGTCCGATTGGCCTTCACGAGATTCAGCGACCAACACGTTGGGCCGCCTCTGTCCACTCGAGCCAGCGCCACCTAGCTTGTCATTTGGTCGCCTGGCTTATGCAGTGTCACCGAGCAGAGAAAACCTAGCGTTGAAGTAGATCCAGCTGTGATGAAGCCCTCAAATTGTCCTCCTTGGTAAGTTCATCACCTTCTCTTCTTAATCTTGCTCTTAAGTTTGTAATTTATGTAGCATGCATGTGGGGTTAGTTGTGTTCTAACTCCAAATCCCCTAAATTTTTTGTCAGGATTGATCCTGTCAAAGCTCTTAAATTTTTTGTTAAATATAATTCATATGTAGTGAACCTAGAGTATGGAATGCTATATATGTTAGAGCAAGAGCATGATTGGTGGGTTGACATATGTGAAGGATATAGCTTGGACAGATTTTGTGATGATTTGGCTAGCAAGGCAATATGAGGGCCTAGCCAAGAAATTGTAGTGTGGGGGTTTGATTTTGACAGTGGTTCTGAATGGAAGTTGGTAAATAATGAACAATTTAAGCAGTGGTTGTAAACTGGGTGGAAGGAAAAGGTTGTACATCTTAGGGTAGAAGTGGTTAGTAAAAAGGGATACCCAAGCCATGTAGAACCAATTGAGTCAATATATAAATGTGCCTCTACTGTCATTAGTGCAGATTCTATTGAGTTAAATATTCAAGGTAGGATGATAAGTGCATAACCAACCGGTTAGTCATGACAAGTGTAAGTGTCGATCCAGTTGAAGTTTGCTCTCCAATTCCAGAGGGTGATTAAGAGGAGACTGGTGGTTGAAAGGGCTATTCTATTTTTGAAAGGGCTATTCCATTTTTGAAGAAGAATGACATGGGTGCAAAGAAATTTCTAGATAAGCTCAAGAAAACCTACAAGATCACCATAGGCTATCAGACAATGTGGTATGGTATGCAGAGGGTTGCAGCTAAGTTATTTAAAAATTGGGATAATTCATTTGATTGATTGTATAGATAAGGCTGAGGTAGAAATGAGATCCCCTGGTAGTGTAGTTGAGATTGACATAGTTAGAGTTGTAGATAAGTTTCATGTTAACAAATTCTTTTATACCTTTAGAGCTTGCATAGATGGATTCTTAGAGGGCTATAGGCCATACATTAGTATAGATTATACTGCCCTTAATGGGAAGTGTAATGAACACATGCCTATAGCTAATGCAATAGATGGGTATAATTGGATGTTTCTATTGGCCTTTGTTCTTTTTATTCAGAGACCATAGAAAATTGGGTTTGGTTCATGGATAAATTAGGTACTAAAATAGACCTAGCTGAGAACTTAGTTGAGCATACCGATGCTTGTAAAGGCCTAGAAACTGTTGTGAAGAGGGTTTTTTATGGGCAAAACAGAAAGAGTGATTCAAGCACTTGATGGAGAATATGAAGAAGTTGTTCCATGGGAACTTATATGGGAAGAATATGTGGCCTACAGCTATAACATATATGCCTTAAAAGCATCAAATGTTACTGGATGAGGTGCTTGCAACTAGCCCAGATGTGAAGACATGGCTAGAAAAACATCATAATCCTACCGTGGGCCAAAAGGAATTTCTCATGTCAGAGCAAGTGTGAATATATCAACAATAACTTGGCAGAGTCATGGAATACTTGGATAAAGATTTGAGACACTTGCCTATTAATGCTCTTTTAGATGCAATAAGAGAGGAGACCTTGGTGCTGTTTGAGAAGAGGAGGAGGATCTATAGGGTCCTTAATGGAGTGATTTTACCTACTGTGATTCACCAATTGAGTACAGCCTCAAAGGGGTTAGGCAATCTAAAAGTCACTAAGGGAGATCCTCACCAAGCTGAGGTTACAGAGATTTATAAGACTGAGGAGTGACAAGGCATGCGGTGTATCTGGATAAGTGCATCTACACCTGCAGAGAAAGGCAGGTTACTAGGAAACCTTGCCAACATCCATTGGCAGCCATCACAACTGTTAGCTAGCTAGAAATAGAGAAATATTTTCATAAGGCTTACTTTGTGCTTAAATTTCAAGAAGCATATGTATCCACCATACCTAATATTATAGACAAGAAACAGTGGCCACAAGTTGATAAAGAATTCAACCTTCCTCCTCCAGTTGGTAAGAAAAGAGGAGAAGGTAGGCAAAGGTAGAACATAATCCCATATACTCTTGACAAGAGCAAAGAAAAGGCTACAAGGCAAATCAAGCGTATAAAATGTGGTAGTTTTGGATATAGGAAAGGTAGTGCTAGATGTGAACTGATTGGCAACAAAAAGAGGTAGTTTCAACTTTGGTTGCTTCATTTTCATTTCAATTATTACTCATTTGCTTTCTTCCATAAACTAACTAATATGTTTTGTAAGAAGAGGACCAAGAAAACAACAACAATGGTGAAAAAGAAGAAAGCAAAGGGTGCGAATGATACTCAAGCAACTGCACCAAGAGCAAGAGCAGCTGCAGCAAGGGAAGCAGCTGTAGAAACACCAAGGCAGCCATCACAAACAAACGGTCTAAGACCAATCACTTAAGGTTAGTCATCCATATGTTTCTTTCCTTGTTACTTTGAACTGACCTAGTATTCTTGTATTGCTTACAACCACCATAAGGAGGTTGATATTAGAGATAGGCCAAATCTTTAGTGAATTAGCTCTAGTACCAGTGCGGCCACTAGAGCCACCCAAGAAGCTAACACCTAGAAAGAAGCTAGCTAGCAAGAAGAAAAGTGCAACACCACCTAAGCTTTTGAAATGAAATATATGATGTAGTATGACCTAGTATTTTAGAAAAACAAATTGCAAGTCATATGTGATGATGTGTCCTGTTATGGCCTATTTTGCTATATCATGATGTGAACTTGTGGCTTGATGAATTTAAAGTGTATGGCATGGTGTTGCTATATCTATTATTTTGCTTTTATAATGATGAATGGTCTTGTGTATGGGCTGATTAATATGGTGTTAAACTTGTAATATGTATGACCTAAGTATGGGACCTAACTATTAGTATTTGTTATGTGTGACACTTATAATATGTGGTGATGAATATGATGTTGAACTTCCCTATAATATGTGTGGCCTACTAGGATGATTAATAATGTAAGACTAAATGTTGAAGTTTTTAGTGTATGTGTGTAGTTGTGTTCGCACCGGATCTCGTGCACCTGGCGCGAACACGTCGATGCCTGAGAGGTCTTCTTAGCTTTAATGTAGACCGGTCGGCTCCTCTTCGTGGCTCGAGGTACGCGCGTTGGGGCTCATGAGTTTCGCTCGGCTCTGGCATGACGATGAGGGTGTGGGTGTGCCAATTAATTTGACACTGCAATTGACAAGGAGGTGAGGTGAACGGATCAGTCGGACGATAGGCCGATATGAGCTCTCGCTATCGGCTGGTCGCCGATAGGATCGAGGTGGTTATCGGCTGCGTCCGGATGGCTCCTGCTATCAACTAGTCGTCGATAGGTATTGAGACACTCTTCCATCGGCTGGAGAGCTGATAAAGGCGTGGACAGATGTCGACGAAGGATAAGATGGCTCCGGGTGGTGAAAGCAAGATCTTGATCCATCGGCCGTAGAGCCGATAGAGACACTGAAGGGTATTAAAAGCAAAGCACGTAGGATCCCTCCTGGTAGTCGACGGAAGCTATAGCGGTCGTTCATCGGCTGGAAAGCCGATGAAGGCATATGCGAAGTGGCAAGGAATCATATAAAAGACACACCGGCTGCAAAGCCGATGCAGCTTCGGATATGGCAAGGGCAAAGCGTACCCATAGGCTAGCTGAGCCGATGAGAGGACGTCTCTATGTAGATAGACGCGCATCGGCTGGAAGGCCGATGCGCTTGGCGTGGCGCTTGAGGGGAGTCTCTAAAGACTGGTACGTATCGGCCGAGGAGCCGATGCGCTGGACGTGGTGCTTGGGATATGGATAACTCATTGGTTAACATTCTGATAAAATGCCATACAGAAACCTATAGGCTTAAAGCTCAATCTATCGTTGGCAACCCCGTAAGTTGGACCTAACCAATGCAGCACGGGACTGACGACGGTAAAGAGAGCTTGATAGGTTGATAGACCCTGCACGGACGTGATGCGATACATCCGATTGACCTAAGAGGTCAAACTTAAACGATACAGCCTTAGATAGAGCGAGATATATCGAGATAGTGGCAGGACTTACCTCTTCACCAGAGATCGAAGTTAACCGATGCAGCACCGCGTCGAGAGCCAGACCCCGCCGGTAGAAACCTAGATGAACTAGGGTGACGATGCGTCAAAGTAGTATTGATTAAAAGATGTATTGATTTCTTTATAGGTTTTTAGAGGGTCTATATTTATACCCTGGTATTACAGAGTCCGACACGGTTACAACAACCATCGGACGTTATCTACTAAAAATATAAAAGAAAATATCTCTAAAAAAGTTAACTAAACTAACTAAGATACGATTTATATAGTAAAAATATCCTATCGTGAGTGCCACGGCTCCTACTCAAACTCGGTTTCATCTGAATAATCTTTTATTCTTGGACCGAATCTCTCCTTACTTTATCCGATCGGCTTCCTCCCTTTAGCAAACAGACTTTTTTTTAGGCTTTCTAAATTTTGACATTCACAAGTTGATAATAAGACAATATGTATTTTTTATTCTATTTCATGTGTCTCAGAATTTAATCTATTATGTGTCTATCATTTTAGAATCTCATTTCTTGTGTCAGAACAATTAAATCTGCTATATACCTATCATTTTGTCAAATTTTAATTTGTTATAGCCCTAAAATATCTTAATATAGCTATACTACTGTTCAGCACAACATAAAGAAAGATGCAGCTTGATAATTTTGCTAGACCTGTCCACGCTAGTGGGCTGAGTTGTCATTCGGCGTGTGCAAATATTAAGGCATATTCTCTTTGGTGGTATATTTGTAAAAACGAATGTAATAATGGTATATGGAGAATTGCTAAATCAAATAGTTAAATATGCCGAAAAAAATCTGGTGCAGGGCATGTCGGACTCCGATTCCGACTCTCTTCTGAAACCCGATCACCCGGCGGTCCGATACAAGCGATGGATTTTGCATCAATCCTCCCCAAATCTGCTCCAAGGCTGCAGTCCTCTCCAAATTCCTCTCCCGCCGATATCTCTCTCGGGCTCTCGGCTAGGCGAGGCGAGGCGAGGAGAGATCAGATCAACCGAGAGAGATGGCCGGCGTCGAGGGTGAGCCGAAGGTATCCCTTAGCAAGATTAAGGCCGAGTCTTTCGCCGCCGGCGAGGAGTGTGACCGCGCCACCAAAAGGATCGACCTTTCCGAGGGGGAGAAGGGGGCAGCGGCGGCGGGGCGCCGGTGGCTGAGAAGGCTCCAGCGAAGATGTGGCGGCTGCCGCAGGAGGAGATGGACTGGATCCGGGCCCAGTCTAACGAGCCCGTCTGCGCCTAGTTCCGGGACCTGAAGCGCGCCAACCCGTCGCTGCTGCCGACGCCGGAGGAGGAGAAGGACCCGTCCATGGTGCTCCTCTACAAGCGCGCCCGCCAGTGCTACGAGGACGAAGAGGTGTTCACCAAGTTCCAGGCTTGGGTCCGCGGCGAGTACGATCGCAAGTGATTCGTGGGGGTCGACTACGACTACTTCGGCGACAGGGCCGAGGCGGAGAGGGTGAGCGACGAAGCACGGGAGAAGGTGTTGGGACACTGGGATCTCTCTTCGGACAGCGACGACGACGACGATTGCAAGCTTATCAAGTGGACAGTCAGGAGCTTTGTCTGAATCTGAAACACATATCTTCTAGCTTTTCAGTTGCTCCGAGGCATCAGAGTTCCTCCTTTCTTAACTTGTAACCCTGCTACAACAATTCAATGAATGAATGCAATTAACTGACTCAACAAAAATAAAAGCTTTGCACTGATGAACAAATATTCTTCACCTCTGTATGAAGTATGATACGACATTGTGCTTCTATTCTTGGTTCGCAGAAAATTTGAAGTGTGTTCTGTTGATCAACTTCATTCTTCAGTATGCAGGCCCAATTTGGACCGGCCGAGCTACCAAAATTCTTGTACATCGGACTCATAGTTTGAAATTTCAACCAAGATTTTGTTGCTGTTCAATGCAAAATTTTCAGATGACAGATGGAACTAAATCCTGTGAATTTTAATCCATAATTTTGTCTGAAAGTGTGCTGTGAGCAGCCAAATGTCCGTAGCTCAATTTCTCGGAATTCCATGTTTTTGTAGCTTGGGGTCATGGAGTGATCTAAAGATGAGATTCTGGGGCTCAAATTTCAGTGGTATCCATATTGCAGTTCGGGGATGATAATTTTTTTTTTGATAGGGGGATGATGTAAATTGGTGTAGTGCAGATATGCAACTGGCGTTCTGGAGTATTGTGAAGACTGCATGCGTTTCTGAAGTTTTCTGAATATTGATTTGGGGAGACATTTTGTTGTTGTCTAGATTGCCCAAATTTTATGTAAATCCAAGTTGGATCTTTAAATGGCCATATTAACGGTCACGAGTGGACATACAGTCGCATATAGATATGCCTTGTCTAGATAACGCTTTTTTTTGGGTCTCGGGGCAGAAGATGGTCTGTCATCGTGCTGTGTAGTTGAACAACCAAGTAATGGTCATTGAGCTTGCTTTTCAGGCTCACCGGCGCATGCAGGTGGAGGCTGGGATGACCAAGGTGTGTACTTTGTCTGTGCTGTGCAACTCCATCAAATACAACTTGATAGTCTCCTTCCTGATCAGTACTGAAAATTATGACTGACTGCTCTAAATCCAGGCTCCAGGGACAGATAAATTGGAACATTGCACATTTGTTACTGCATGCAGTTTCTTTCCTGTGTGTTTCACTGACAACGCTGCTTCCTTGGGCATTATATCTTGTACCTTACCTTGGGTTTTCAACTGGGTGGCCACGAGGAGAGTTGAGATGCTTTACATCAGCAAAAACAGGACACTCACTTCTATACATACATACTATTATAAATATAGTAATATAATATTAGGTTAGATATAATCTAATATTATAAATTTAGACAGAGAATCTATCTAGATTCACAGTATTAGTTCTGTTTAGATTTACAGTACTAATTATATCTAATTCAGTATTATATGTTTTCAACATTTGACCGGCTGCGTCTGCGTCTGCGTCTATTCTACTTCCTTCAATTCTAATTTTAGTTGAGTAAAAAAAATTCTAGTTTTAGTGGAGCGAGTACGCTCCGCCGCGTTGATCAGTCGATTAGCACTCAATTTCCCTACTTAATTTCTTCAGACAGCGAGCGAGGACGACAACGATTGCAAGCTTCTTATCAAGGGCAGCGTTAGGAGCTTTATGATGCTCCGTGGCGTCAGAGTTCCTCTGTTCTTATCTTGTAGTAACCCTGCTACAACAATTAAATGGATCGATGCAATTTCCCGATTCAACAAAAGGAAGAAGCTTTGCACTGATGAACAGATAATTCACCTCTGAATGAAACAACATGTTGCTTCTATTCTCAGTTACGCAGAAATTGAAGTCTGTTCTGTTGATCAACTGTCATTCTTGAGTACTGCAGGCCAAATTTGGACCGGCAGAGCTACCAAAAAATTCTTCTGAACTGCTTGGATTACACTGTTGTGTGCTCTGCTGTTAGTGGTTAGGTTTTTTTTATTCTGCAACTGCAGGAGGCCTCTTGAGTTCAGAGGTTACGTAACTGCAAAAGTGCTTAACTTTGAAGAATATGTTGCTAAATTCAAGTGTTTAAGGATGTGAGTGGGATGAAGATGATGTATCTGACTTGTGAGTTATATACTATTATCGGCACTCGTAGTTGGAAAACTAAGCTCTTGTGCTGTTCAATGCAAAATTTTCAGATGACAGATGGAACTAATATCCTGCGAATTTAAATCCATATTTTTATCTGAAAGTCTGCTAGTGGAGCAATATTTGACGATTCATCTTTACTGTACAGAAACTAATTTACATCACAAAATGTGTGTGGCTGTGTGTGTGAATGACACTATTGTTCACATTCTTTGAAATTACCTGATGAGAGAAAAACACTGACCTGATTCTCTTGCGGATGCAGGTTGCTGGCTGTTAGAGGCTTCAACAATAACTTCGTTGTCTTATACAAGAACCCACATTGCAGTCTATCGATTTCAGCAGCATAAACTGCTGAGAGCAAGTAATGAAAGCACTGCTGGCAGAACGTCTACAGGCCCTGAGAATTGCCAAGAATTCCCTGACATGTGAATGCCTATACTTGCAGCTTCATAATGTTTGTTAGTAGCCTGAATATCTACAGGATGTTAGCATAAACGTCTACAAGATGGTACTATTTATTTGGGGTACCAAAAACTGAATTTTTCGATGTTAAGAAGCTACATGTAAATATCTATTGCTCGTATTTTTATGTGCTAATTGTTGGCTTTCCCGTTGTTCCAACAGTGATGCATTCAGACAAGGATCTGAACCTCTCACATTCCATGTAGATCAATTTTCAGTGCCTTCAACTACAAACGCGAGCTTAATCTACTGTCATTGTAACCATACTGTTCATACAAACTAATTGATTTATCATTCTTACATTATATCCACTTTACTATAATATGCACTAATTAACATCAGCCAAAAGAAATTTGGTGTTGTTTGTCAGTGATTTCAAGAATACTCTATTATATCCAGTTTGCATATGTCACTCTTCCTAGCCAATACCTTCTATTGTTAGTGAAATATAAAATGTGTGAGATACATCTTTTAGTAAAAGAACTACAATCTGATTTCAAAGGTTAGTTTACTGTCAGCGACATGGTAATATATCAAATTAAACATCTTTCATACAATGAAGCAACATCGTTGGGACATGCACTACTGTTCTCCGGCAAGAATTTCAACAACCACGGGGCTGTAGCCTATTGTAATTTACTCTAAATTATTTACAGTTTAGAATATTTACTTCTTTTTAGAGAGGTTGAGAACAGTATTCAGTATTCACTAAACTCTGGAGCGGGGCCTTAAGGTGGCAATCTCTCTTTACTCCCCTGTATTTTAACCGTTGTATATGTATGCCCTAATCAAATTCTAGGGATATGTGGGGAAATGTTCGCTTTTTTTCCTTAAACCAAATTTTGGAATAGATAGCAGGGTTGTTTTTTATGTGACCGAATTTTGTTATGGTAGGATTATTTTTTTGGTTCATTAACTTACCAAATTTTGGTATGGTTTGAAATGATAGCAAACCAAACATACTGCATAGATTATATGACATCACCGTTTTCTTAAAACCACTGCTAGTTGGAATCACAATTTCTTGTGTCATAGCTAATAACGAAGTCAGCAGATACGCAGATAAAACAACAAAAATTGACAGATTTCCAACATATTAGTCGTCTAGTCCCACTGGCTTGATCTGATGAACTGGTTTATTGGCCGATTCTTAAGAAATGCTTCCCAGATCATCAAAACAAATTCCAAGCATGTCAAAAAGTGCTTGAATTCAGTGGCACAGCTAGACAAAATGAGATATGGAATGAAGAACATGAAATTTTTGCTTCAGCTGGTAGTGCATACAAAATGACTCTAAGGAGTACCATATATATTACAAGGAAAGGAATGAGCATAGGATCTACATTATGTAGAATGAGACCGTGAAAAGTAATTAATTTAAAGAAGCAGTGTTTGGTACAGACTAGACAAGGTAAGCTCAATGAAACCATAATTCAAGGGGGAAAATTCAGACAAGCTATTCCAGGATGTCCTCGTCGATCTCGATCGGGGTGACCTCGCCGTCGTCGAACTGGTCCTTCCTGGGAGGCGCTGGCGGCGCGTACAGCCGTGCAGGGCCCGTTCCCTTCTTCTTGTTACGCGGTCTTGCCTGACATATGACAAGACAGCAGCTACTATTATAAGCCTGAAGAATTGCAGCAGCAGAGGAAGCACAGGAATTTTATGCTAAGAGACTCACATTTCCATACGAGTGATTGAACCTTTTGCCTCTTTTCGTCTTCTTGTCCCCTCTCCCGCAGTAAACTGGTCGCACCAAAGGGAATGATTTAGTTTGATCCATAACTGGTTCAAACTGCGATTTTTGTTTCTATCTTTTATTGATGTAGCAATTGAATTCGGGCAAATTGATTTTAAGAAAAAAGTTTGATTTAAGATCGTCGAGTCATTTCCGCACAAGAAAGAATCCCGTATTGGCGAACACAGAGAGGCAGGTAGGCACGAATGTTACCTTCAAGAACTGGAGTGAGCGGGGCCGAGAGGGCGGTGGTGGCAGCGGCGGCGACGCCAGAACGAGAGTGGGAGAATGCGGCGGCAGGGAGTGCGCAGTAGGAGGAGACGGCGCCGTGGTGGTGGGAGGAGGGGAAGGTGGCGGGGGACGCGGCCATGGAGTGGACGGCGAGGAGCGCCATGGAAGGGAGGTGCGCGAGACGGGTCAAGTGTGTGGAGATGGATGGAATTGGATAATGCTCATTAGTGGAGCACCGGATGAGTAGTGCGTGCAACTTGTATTGGGCTAATACAGGGAAAGGAAGCCCAGGCCCATGTACTGGGCTTGGTATTGGGTCTATGGCCCAAGACCATGGGCTTGCCTCTCTGCAACTCTTCTGTTTCTCTTTTCTATCCTCTCTCTCTCTCTCTTCTTTTTTCTTATAAATTATGCATTTAATCAACTTCCTCCCTCTCGTCACAAAAAACTGAAGTTATAGACAGTGACATGATCACCAAGACGTGTATTAAAAACCACTTTTGAAGTATAAAAACTATGAAAAATACAGCAAAGCTATACTATTTTGAAACTATTTTTAAGATAGCCATACCATTTTTAAAAATCAATTTCGAAATATTCAGATTGATATTGATGGACATCGTTTAATCATTTTAAATGTACGTATTCTAAAATATCACTATCTGCGACCGGAGGGAGTAGTAAACAATAATTTGGTAGGACTATGCTATGAATATTAGTGGAAGACATGAAAAACTAGTGTTTGTCGCTAGAAAGTATATCCTGGCTTTGGGATAAATAGCACTGTTGTTTGTTGGGTATATAAAGTACAAACAATTAGTTTTCCATGATGGCGCCTGGGCAATTTCCAACTAATTAACCCAAAACTATTTTACACGAGTAGTTCCAAATATTAAAAGCTCATATTGATACCATGACACTTTTCTGCTACAGTTACTGACTAACAACACAAGCTCATGGCGCTCTTTGCAGACAGGAAAGGAGAGTGTGCATAAGCAGGCTTACAGAACTTTATACAGTATATATGGAGCTACAAATGCAACCCACGCGCAACAAAAGGCCACAATTAAGCATTATCTGATAGGCAAAAACTTTTCAGTGTTACTAAAACTTTCAAGAGACTGATGGCTGCTGTGTATATGTTCTTTATTTTCCTTGGAACTGCATTCCTGCTGTTCTTCTTACTTCATTGAGCTCACTGCGTATTCACACGGTAGATAGGTAAGTTTTTTTAGTCATGTAGCAATGCGGAAAATAAGGTAAACAGAAAGAGAGACTTGAGAGACAAGGATGTTCAACGTACCTGAAAATATGATTCCAGCTTCTTCTTCAGAGTGGCAAGCTCCCTCTTCATCTTCTGAAGAGACCTGTGGCATCTGCGCGATAACATGGGCATATCACTTCATGTGAGGAAATTGCATTGTGATTGGAGAGTGTGAAAATATAGGACGAGCCAATGAAATGCATACCCTTCCAGATTCCTGTCGTTGCAGTTTACACAGGTCTCATTCTTCGACTTCAGTTCAGTGTAGGAATGTGATGTACAATGAGACTAAGACCTCAACTCTATAAGAAGGGTTGGGTCTATATATATACGATCCAGTAGTTAGTGGTCTAACACCTCCCGTAGTCACAGCGGGAGAGGAACGGACGTAGAGACGAGTGAAAACTGATGAACAAAGGCATGAGAAAGGACTTTGGTCATAATATTGACGAATTGGTACGTTGATAGTACATGAAGCACCCGAATCTGTCCTAATACGATCTTATCACGTACAAAATGAATATCTATCTCTATATGCTTCGTGTGTCGATGATAGACTGGGTTGGCAGTCATATAGACGGCACTGACGTTGTTGTAATAGACGACGGTTGCAGAGGAGATAGGTGCACGGAACTCCTGAAGAAGCTGGTGAAGCCAGCAACACTCGGCGACGGCGTGGGCAATGGCGCGATACTCGGCTTCGGCGCTGGACCAAGACACTGTAGTCTGACGTTTTAAGGACCAGGAGACTAGAGTGTCGCCGAGGAAGACGCAGTAGCCGGACGTGGAGCGTTGAGAGTTAGGGCAGCCCGTCCAGTCCACGTCGAAGTACGTGGTGAGAGAGTCGATTGGGCTAGAGCTGAGATGTAAGCCGCTAGAGAGTGTGCCCTTCACGTAGCGAAGGATACGCTTGAGCAGTGCGAGGTGAGATTCGCGCGGAGCATGCATGAAGAGGCACACTTGCTAGACGGCTATTCGCGCCGAGGTCCACTCGCGCGCCCCGGCGCAAACACATTGGATCGCCTGGGAGGTCTGCTTAGCTCCAATGCAGGCCGATCGGCTTTTCTGCGTGGCTTGACGTACGTGCGCCAGGGGCTGTGGGGTTCGATCGGCTCCGGCACATCGGTACGGGTACGGGCGTGCTAGTCAATTTGACCCTGCAATTGACAAGGAAGTGAGACGAGCGGATCCATCGGACGCTAGGTCAATATAGGCAATCGCTATCGGTTGGTTGCCGATAGGATCGGGATGCTCTTCAATCGACTGGGGAGCCGATGTGAACAGGTGTCGACAGGGGATCGACCGCATAGCCGATGGAGGAACCAGGGTGTACTTAGGAGATACCTAGGCGCACAGGATCCCTCCGGATAGCCGAACAGTGATTCATCGGCTGAAAAAATCGATGAAGGCACATGCGGACTAGGCAGTATAAGAAGGCACAGACTGCAAAGCCAATGCCGCTCGGGATATGACAGCATGAGATCCGTCGCCCACCGTGACAGCGTCATTAACACCGAACCTCAAAGATCGGACCTAACCGAGATAGTACGAGGCCGAGGCCAGCGGCGATGATACGGAGGACGTCGGATCGGCTATGCCGTAGCAAGGATAGGAACGAATCCATCGTCTAGCTGAGCCGATGAGGGGACGCCTCTCTGAAGGCAGGTGCGTATCGGCTAGGAGACCGATACGCTCGGCGTTACGTGTCAAGGGACACCTCTAAAGGCTGATGCGTATCGGCTGAGGGGCCGATGCGCTGGGCGTGAAGCTCAGAGCATGGATAACTCATTGGCTAGCACTCCGATGATACGCCGTGCAGAAGACTATAGGCCTGAAGCTCGATCTACCGTCGGCAGCCCCGTAGGTCGAACCTAACCGATGTAGCACGAAATTAACGACGACAGAGGGAGCTTAACAGGCCGATAGGTCCCGCACGGACGTGATGCGATACGTCTGATCGGCCTAAGAGGTCGAACCTAACCGATATAGCCTCAGACAGAGCAGAACATATCGAGATGGTGGCGGGACTTACCCCTTCGTCGAAGATCGGACTTAACCGATGCAGCCCCGCGTTAAGAGCCAGAACCCGCCGATAAAACCTAGATAAACTAGGGTGGCGATGCGCCGAGATTGTGTATTGATCAAGGGATCTGTTATATGTTCCTAGGGGGTCTATATTTATACCTTGGATTTACAGACAAAGTCCGACGCGTCTACGACCATCGGACATTATTTCCTAATAAAAACAAAGAAAAATATTTCTAAAGAAGTTAACTAACTAGCTAAATCTTCCTAATTAAGTAAGATTATAATTTACAAAGACAAACATTCTGCAGTGGAGTCCACGGCTCTTCCACAAACCCGGTTTCATCTGAATAATCTTCCAATTTGGAACCGAGTCTTCCTTCGCTACAACCTGATCGGCTTCTCCACTGTAGCAATCGGACCTTCTTTTACTCAAGCCGATCTTTTTCCTTCCTTTCCTCAGGCTTCTCGGACCTGATCCCGATCGGATAATTCCCTGTCTTCAAGCCGATCTAATCTTCTACTAATCTGATTAGCTTTTATACAGTTCCGATCGACTTTGTCTCACGAGATGACCAGTATCTCCATCGGCCAATGACTGAATCAAACTCTCCATCGGACCTCTCAGCCGATCGGCTTTGGCACCATCGGATCGTCCAGATTTTGGCGTTAACAATGGCGTAGGTGAGGTCGGGCCGTGTTAGGGTGAGGTATTAGAGAGCACTAGCAAGACTCCGATACTGGAAAAGATCGGTGATGAGAGAGCCATCAGTAGCGGAGAGCTTGGCGTGAGTGTTGATGGGAGTGGCTGTGGGGTGACATTCGTCCATGCCCGCACGCTGGAAGAGATCGATGGCGTACTGACGCTGGGAAAGGAATAGCCTGTGAGAAGAGCGGGTAACAGAAATGCCAAGGAAGTGATGGAGAGGGCCGAGATCGGTCATGGCGAACTTAGAGTGAAGTCGGGCCATGATCTAGTACAAGAGGGACGACGAGGACGCTATAAGAACAATGTCGTCAACGTAGAGGAGAAGATAGGCGGTGGTGTTGCCGATGTGAAAAACGAAGAGGGAGGTATTGGATACGGAGGCCACAAAGTCGATGTACCGAAGATAGGCAGCAAAGCGCTGGTACCAGGCCCGAGGAGCCTGTTTGAGGATGTAGAGGGAGCGCTGAAGGAGGCAGACGTTGTCGGGACGAGAAGAATCGACGAAGCATGGAGGCTACTAGCAGTAGACCATTTCTGTCAGATGACCGTGAAGAAAGGCGTTCTTCACGTCGAGCTGGTGGATTGGCCAACAGTGCGAGGTAGCCAGAGTGAGAACGATTCGGATGGTGGCGGGTTTGACGATGGGACTGAAGGTCTCGTCATAGTCGACACCGGAACGTTGGGAGAAACCCCAAACTACCCAACGTATCTTGTGACGGGCAAGCAATCCATCAGCGTGGAACTTATGTTTAAAGATCCACTTATCGGTCACAACATTGGCACCGGGAGGACGAGGGACGAGACGCCAGGTCTCATTGTCCATAAGAGCCTTTTACTTATCGGCCATAGCCGCTCGCCACTGAGGATCAGCCAGGGATGAACGAGGAGTCGTCGAGATGGGCGAGATAGTACAATGAACTGCTGAGAGCCCGTAGTGCTAGGTAGAGTGGAGGGACCTGGTTTATGATCGGGTAATCATATGAGAGGTGGAGGGGACAGGAGCCGATGGGAGCGTGGGAGGTGGGGTGGGGACTGGTTGGGGAAGGGCGGCATTGGTAACTATATGTTCGAGGAAAGGACTAAACGAGATCGGCCTGAGCTGATGGGGGTGGGTGAGCCGATGGATGTGTATGGGCCGATTGGTTTGGGTGGTCCGATGGAGGCGGAGCAGCCGATAGGGAGGGGCGAGCCGATGGAGGCGAATGGGCCGATAGGTGAGGACGAGCCGATGGAGGCTGGGGGGCCGATAGGGTTGATGTGTCAGATGAGAGGGAGACAGCATTAGCCGGAGCCGATGAGGGTGGTGGGACCGATGGAGCTCCAATGTGAGTAGCATCAGACCGAAGAGAAGTGGGATAGCTGAACAACAAGTCCTCAGGAGCAACCGATGAGGGGGCCGAAGGTGAGATTGATGGAGGGGACTAGGAGGGTATGGTGTTGGTTAGGAGGAAGTCGAGATCACTAGACAAGGAGTCGGGATGAAGTAGACCGAAGGGGAAGTAGGTCTCATCAAAGACGACATGGCAGGAGACGATGACCCAGCGGGTGGAAAGATCGAGACATCGGTATCCCTTGTGGGATGAGGGATATCTAAGGAAAATGCAGGCGGTGGAGCGGGATGCAAGTTTGTGAGGAGCAGTAGCGATGAGATTAGGGTAGTAGAGGCACTTGAAAACGCGTAGGTGAGAGTAATCGGGCGCCTTGCGGTACAGAAGGATGTAGGTGATATTGTGGCGAACAGAGGAGCAAGGGTGTCAATTTAGGAGGTAAGTCGCGGTAATTAGTGCTTCAGCCTAGAAGGTTGCGGGTAGGTGGGCATGAAGTAGCATAGTACAACTCATGTTGTTAAGTGTGCGAAGAAGGTGTTCGGCCTTACCGTTTTGGGGAGAGGTATAGGGACAGGAGAGGCGGAGATGGGTGTCATGGGAGGTAAGAAAGTTTTGGACGGTACGGTTGACAAACTCCATACCGTTATCGGCCTGCAGAGCTTTAATAGAGAGGTTGAACTGGTTGGAGATATAGTTTGTAAAGTTAATGAGGTAGGAGGCGACCTCGGACTTGCTGGTTAGTGGAAAGGTTCAGTAATAATGTGTATAGTCATCAAGTATTGCAAGATAGTACTGATTACCAGAAACACTCTTAACCGGAGAAGTCCACACATCACAATATATTAGCTCAAAAGGTCGTGAGGTACAAGACATAGAATTTAAAAAAGGCAGTCGCACGTGTTTGTCAAGTTGACAAGAGTGGCAAACAGTGGAGTTGTTGTGGTTACACTTGATGGAGACGCTGCGACGTAGATTGACGACAGCGTCGGGGCTGGGATGACCAAGGCGAAGATGCTAAAGGGGATAATAAGGACATTACGAAGTGGAAGGTTAGTGGTGGGTATAGACAGAAAAGAGTCACCATAGCATTGGATAGGAAGAGAGTGGTCATTACCGATGGTGATGAAGGGGGAGGAGGAGGGATGGCGAGAGTGTAGTATACCGGCTGATGGCACCATGTAGGAGGATGCACCAGACTCCAGCACCCAAGGGTACTGAGGTTGGAGCGTCATCTGGTTAAGGGCGGCGACTAGGCTAGCCTGGTTCCACGAGGGAACCAACTGGGTGGGTGGTGGTGACGGGAGGATTGGCTAAGGCGGTAGGGTGGGAGCGGATGCCAGGTGGGCCTGAGAATGGGCGCCGAGAACCCCTGGTTGCCAGCCGATAGGATTGCGTAGTTAGGGCTAGGGTGCTCAGGGGTTGTAGCATAACCACGAACCCATAGGACTAGCAGATGAGGCCGGGACTAGAGTAGGGCGCGGTTGCATCAGACCGCTCCAGTTCTTGCCCTTGCCTTTCTTGTTGCCACCGGCACGGGCTTTGTTGCCATGGTTAAGGCCATGGTTACCAACGCCATGAGAGGTGGTAGCAGCGTACGGTGGTCGGTTGCGGCGAGGAGAGCGGTGTGGGCCATAGTCTTCTCGTCGTTGGACATGTGTAGTTCTTAAAGAACTAGCATGTTGTGGGCCCGGGCAAATGACGGAAGGGGTGTGGAGTTGGTGATGTCATCGACGGTGTTGGAGAAGTGTGGGTTGAGTCCTTGTAGGAGGCAAGGACGAGTTGTGAGTCAGCCACAGGGTGACCGACATCGCGGAGGGCGATAGCCTTTACCTTGAGGCACTGGCAATACGAGGAGACAGATGAGTCTCCTTGTATCATAGAGTGGAATTCATTTAGTAGGAAGATGGCGCGCGGCTGTTTGTTGACAAGGAAGATCCGCTCGATAGCCACCCAAAGATCCCAGGCGGTAGGATCGGTGTCCTCTATGGCAAGGTCGAGGATAGAGTCATCGACCGAGCCAAGCAACCAGCTGCGCACGCAACACTCAGCAATGTTCTACTAGGGATTGTCGGGTCGAGATGGAGCGGAGCCATTAATGTGAGACCGGAGGCCAAACTTTCCACAGAGGGATTTGAAGAAAAATATCCACTTGGAGTAGTTGGCGTTGAGGTTGAGAGAGATGGGAACGTGAGATTTTACGTTGACGACGGCGTACGATGGTGAGAACATCAGTGAAGTAGTGCCCGAGGTGTGGTCAGGAGTGCTAATGGCCGGAACAGATTCAACGACTAGAAGAGTGCTGGAGCTAAGGGCCGACTAGGTGGTCATAATGAGAGGGTAACGGACGCAAGAATCCGATGAGGGTAAGGGCCAATGAGGAATATGTGGCCAATGGGAGTAAGCCGATGAGAATAGTGGTTGACCGATGGGAGTAGGTGGCTGATGAGGAGAGTGGTTGGCCAATGGGAGTAGACAGCGAAGTAGTTGAGGAAGAAGTGGGTGGCAGAGTAGGTAGGTCAGAGAGTAAGTGGGTCACGGACGTGAGAAGGTTTGCATCCGTGAAGAGAAGTTTCACGTCCGTGGACTCGTGGACGCAAAGGAGTGAAGAGGACGCGAAAACTCGGAGAAGGCGTGGACGCCAAGAGAGGAGGTTCGTGTCCGGGAGGCAGAGATTTGTGTCCATGGACACGTCGGAGTGGCTCGGACACGAGTGGAGAAGTTTCGTGTCCGGGAGCAGGTAAGCGTGTCGAAAAAACAAGAACCGAGAGAGAGTTCCAGCCGATGGGGAGGCGGACGAGTCCAACCGATGGAGGGTGGACGGGTCTAGCCGATGGAGACGACGAACGTAGAGTTGCACCGGCGTCGAAGGAGAACAGGTGCGTCGAGGCAAGGAAAGAGCGAAGGCGGGTGTGAGACGAGACGAGGAGACGGATGGAGACCGTCGCCTTGTCACGTGGTGGAAAATGGAGGGAAAGGGCAGTAGAGGAGGAGAAGGCCATCTGCGGAGGAGACGGGGAGAAGAGAGCCGAAACGAGAAAGCAGAGAAGGAATACCGAAAAAAAGGTCTACGACGGGAAGGAAACGTCGGCTCGCCGACGGGAAGATGCTAGCGCGCCGAGGATGTCTAGGCCTGCTCTGATACCATTTAGAAATGTGGTATATAATGAGACTAAGACCCTAACCCTATATGGGAGATCGGGTGGTCCAGTAGTCTAACACTCAGTGAGCCAATGCTGCGCCAAACATAGGCCAACTTTAGTGAATTTGAACATATAAAGCAGGCAAAGATGGTAAGCTGTTGGTGAGAACATTCCTATTAACAAACAATATTCCCTAATTCACATCAATAAGCACTCTTAAGCCTGTATGTTTTATATTGGTTAAGATCGGCAGGATTTTTCACTGATGAGACCTACAAAAAAAATTGTTCGCTCTGGGTTCTGGGCATATACCCCAGTTTTATACCTGGATCCGCTGCCTTTGAGCTGGTGCATGAGAGAATCTAACCTGTAGAAATCCTGAGGGTATTTATCACTGCATCAAAAGAATGTGAAGTAAATGGAATTATCATGTCTTTCAATTCACGAGTATATATCGTATGAAAAAAAATCAAATATCTGTTCATAGCATAAATGCAGACATATTACTTACCTTGCTTGTTCTACGTTTATCAACAGTCTTGATGAATCTTTGAAGAACAGAGCCACAACTTCCTCAACAAGATTGGGGCTTGATTCATCCTGCAGTTCTTCCAGTTGATTAAACTGTTCATCAAGGTAACCCTGCAGGAAAACCATGAGGTACATTAAAAATAAAAAAAAACAAAGAAGCATGAAATACACCACAAAAAAAACCTTTTTTGCAGTCCATATAATACAAATAAGTGTGCTAATTTACAAGGGTGAATACATATAATTAGTCAAAGATAAAAATAGTCGGTTCTAGCAAGTGTATTTAGGCTTCAACCCAGCTAGGTATAAAGGGAGCTCTAATATTTGCGTAGGAGATACTAATGTATCATCAAAATGATGCTACTCTATGATTACTCTCTAAAGGTTGAAATGCCTGACTTTTTTGTATATTCTCAAAGGAATAGTAGAAAGAAAATTAAGAAAGTGGTTTGCTATACTCTATGGCATATTACATCCTTGGAAATCTACTCAACTTCATTATCATAATGCATGCATATGTGATGTAAAAAAAAAGTAGTATAACTTTTAGATGAGAAGATGGGTGCCAACTGCTAAGTGAGCATTGTCGCATCATCCCAGACTACTACAAAACTGAGTTATGCAGTTGCAAATGAAATTCAAAATTGAAACAGAGTGCATGAATGATATAAGCTCCACATGACCACATATCTGACCATTGATTGATCATGCTTTTCTCCAGAGATTCAGTGGACACTCTGGTGATGTCCAAGGGTGCAATCAAACTTTGTTATATGAAAGACAAAAGGCAAAGAAACTAACTATATCTCCTAGTTAACTATCTTATCAAATAATACAGCCCAGGAACTGAGAAGCAATAAAACATCAACTAGTGGAATACATTAATTCATTACAATCCCAGTTTTGAAAGGAACAATAGTGAAGGCATGAAACCTGATCAAAAAGATTTTTCTTCATAAAGATGATCTGGTGACGCAAATTTGAATACTCCATATATGGCTAAAGCTTAGAGATGTACATAGAGGGAAAAAAGATTTTTCTTATTACATGCAAAACTTTTATTCTACATTGATAATGCCCTCCTGTGAATAAAGGATAACGAAAGGACAGAGTACTTTTCTCTTTCATGAAACTGTTGAACAATAACTCGAGTACCAATTCGGCAAGTTGCTGAGCTCTGTATTTCATTTGGTTTCTGTGGTTTATATCCTAGACAGCAAGAGAGATTTAAGAATATGACACAGCACAAAGAGGTTTGCAGAATACTAGCACCTAGAACAGAGGTTTGTTCCCGAAGAAGGAAATGTAGAGATGTGATAAACATTTTAAAAATATTATATTGCTAGTTTATACATTTAGGCAATTACATTATTTATAGACAACAAAGCTATTTCTACAATACAAATCACAGAATATGTGCGAGTAACTGTAACATAGCTGGGAAACAGCCTATCTGAATGTCACACAATACAAGCCAACAAAATTTGTTAGTGCCAGATGACCACTTAATGTTTTAAGGACAGATTCACTAAATCTAGCTATTTGAACTTTACAAGATATCTTATACTAAACATGAGTTTTCTGGAGAGATTTTCATGCCTCCCTAGAATGACATCAACCATTGAAATTCCATGTTGAGTATTTAACAGAAATTAATTATCCTATTTCCCGAATTATAGATAATCAGAGTACAAACTCTTGGCAATCTTCCACGAAACTGTCTCCATATAACTCAACAGATTCCATTCAACAAATTGAGGTTGCATGTCATGCAGATGACAATATTGGCATACTTCAATTAGGACTTCTACAATTGGCTATGAAGGAAATTGAAGATGATAGGACTAACATCTTGAAGAATGCATACTGAAAATTACCATGAACATGAAATATGAACAAGCACTCAAAAATTGATCGCCCTGCAATGCTCTTTGTTTTTCATAGGATAGCAGTGCACCGGGACACATAATCCCAAAAACAGATGAACCTTTTTTTCCCCTGCAATGGGTACCCCCGGATTCCATTTCTCAGGGGAAAATATAATTATACAATCAGTCAGCACTTGTCCACTCAGGGTCACCAAATATCACGACCAATATAGCTGACCTTCCTTGCAGTATAATAATTTTCCATCGTCAACGAGTTTACAGCTATCTCATTCCGGTGTTATGCTTGAACTTGTAATGGTCGAACAGAAACTGACACTTGACACTACAAAAAACAATGGTGCAGCAGCCATTGGCCACAGCCTTGTGCGCAAAACCATGTACATAACAGAATCAGATACTGACTGGAGAACCATTTCTTTTCTATATGTTTGAGAATGAACGTGACTTACAGAGGCACTAGCCAACTGATAAAAACTAAAAAACCACTTAACAAAAACATAGGAACAGCAGAAAGCTAGGAACTCAAAATAATGGTAAGTAAATTGAAATAAAAAAGTACATCTACCAACAACAATGCATGTATTTTCAATAATCAAACTCATGTGTAATATCTAGGATTAGCAACACCGATGTTCAATCAGTTAGAGCTGTACCCTTCCTCTAGCTAAATCAGATCAATAAATTTCTAAAAGAAAACCATAAGGATAAAAACATCTAGAGGTATCTAACATGTAAGACCACAGGTCTGGACAGCTCAGGCAGATCTGTCATCTGATGAACCAAAGGAGCTCAACTATCTGCTCCTTTTCACCACATCTCACATATCCTGAAAGATTGTCAGAAAAGATTGGAAGTGAGACATAACCATCACATGGCCGAATTTAGGCATCAATAGTGGCATCAGTGTGCTTTCACACTGAAACCAAATGGAAGACTGGGTGATAAAAAGGAAGATGCATGGTGGGCAGGAAATTCTGCTTTTATTCCACTTCATACAGAAAAGGATAGATAAATCTTTCTAGTAGCCACCTCCCGTGGTTTTTCAGTTATAGTTATATATTTTATTAAGCTGGTCCCATCCACTACTTCCAGTAGATGCCGAAAAGAGGAATAAAGTGTATAATTGGAGCAGCAATAATGACTAATTGGTATCTCATATGGATAGCGATAAGAGAATCCTAACCTGGAACAGTATATTAAAATGACAGATACTGGAAGCTAGCATATATCTAAATGGAGGTGATGCAGCTGTGTACCTAGCCCACTAAGATTTAAATCCTAGATTTGATATTGGTACCCACTAATATCAGGAGTACACACGCGCTTGTGCTTTTAGTTAGGATGCATGGGCCTGTGCTCTAGGCTGGTGTTTGAAGCGTGTGCAGAGGACGTGCACACACCTGGTGGTGTTAGTGTGGGGTGTGCATCCAATTGTACATTCTCAAAAAAAATGAAAGATACTGGTTTAAATGGTTAGTGCCAGTAAAGTTCTTATCTTGGCGAATCATGACAACAAGATGCAAAACAAATAATAGCCACAGAGCACAAATCTGATAACAAAGTGAGTTGGTAGAATCATCATCTTACTATTCTGACTGATGCAAGAATGGTTGCACTGTTTCTGCTTTTTTGCATGTGCCTTGCTATGCATATTCCTAAATGCATATTACCAGTTACATAAATAATGAAACAAACAAGGAGAAATGACAGCTATCAGAAACTACAGACCAAGCAAAGTGTTTCCATGGAAAGTAAGAATTTGTCGGATGATATTTAATGTTTATATTTACAGGATTGGATCCTGCACCATACAATTCAGTTAAGAATGACAACATAAAAAATCGACCAAAGAGCATTTATATAGATGGAATTTTTTTTGCAGCACATCTGCTTGTAGCGGTGGAGCAGACTAAAAGAGACAGGTTATTCCTTCAAAATTTTGGAGATTTTGGATCTTGTAAATACATTACTCAGTGATTTAGAGCCACTAGACCATTGTTAGAGTGAACTTTGATGAAAGAATTTTCAACAGAAAAGTTACTACTTATATACATTTAACAGGGCAACCAACTGAATTATGCATTGGCCAGAATACAGATATACTAAACATTGGGATTTCTTACCAACATTTTCTATCTGTATGTTACGTGGTAAGTACATGTGTGCTTCACGTTACCAAGATTTTACCACAAATAAACATGTAACATGAATTCTTGCAAGTTTGTAATTATATTGTAATTACTGTATTTGAAACAATGGCAAGAGATAATGTTTGTCTTTAGTACTTAAGCGTTTGACCTTCAATAAATCAAATCACTTGACGCTAATATCAATTACACACTTATGTTTATTGTTATACCTTGTGATGACCTAGGTCCAAAAGGATTTGTTAGGAAAAATAGAAGGAAAATTGTATATCATGCATTCTACCCTAGTTTTAGCCATATTCATATAATCATATCAACACCTTAGAGAATTAAGAAGAATGACTGTTGAAGATGATCTATGGGAAAATTTGTCCTAGATCATGATCACTTATCACCTAATAGAACAACCAATTATGCCCATATCCTTCTATTCATCATTTGATGTTTTGAGGAACTGTACATCTGCAAGTGTTTTTCACAGTAAAATTAGGTTTAATTTGGCATTGCAATGGTGTTCAATCTGTAATTTTATTATTTCTAAGAAGATTAAATAATTAATAACCACTTATTTGGAGCCACAACAAAAAATACTACTAGAAGTAGTAAAGATTCTCTTAGATAATATTCCAGAGCACAGCAACACTAAGACTGGCTCTTTATGACCTCATTTTACTTGTACCTTCATAACAAGCAAAATATAGGATAAAACACATAATTTCCAAATATCAAAGACATTATGAGAAATTATTTGCCAGTCTAAAATCATTTCTTTTGCTACATAGGAGATATGAAATAATATAGGAAGATGCAATGCATATTCTACAGCAACACATATTCCTAGACTGTTGACAGGTAAAATAATAAAATATATTGTAGTTGACAGTTGGCGTACATGCCTTTTTGGACAATGTTTACAGCAGGATAATGCCCATAGGCTGACGTGAAAATGCTGAAGCACACCAATATACTCCCAGTTTCTTTATAATTGTCACCAAGCACTATTTATATTAAATTTTTTACTATTTATCCTTTTTTTTGCAAAAATTCTCTAAATAATTAAATAGATGTCATAGTGTCGAAGTATATTATATACTAAACACAAGTGTTATTAATGTTATTAATGGTTAAAGTCACAACAGTATTGGTCACTGTGACAATTATAAAGGAATGGAGGGAGTATACAATTATATATATCCATAAATTTTGATATGGAAATATGGCTATTACATGTTTGTCCATATTGAATGACTTACACTAATGCTGCTATTCCTCAGGACAAGTCTCATCATTGCAAGGTTGGTTCATACAATATGTTTGAAAGAGTAGTGATTACAATTATATAAATGTTTGATCAGTGTTACAAGTATATATAAAAATACATAAGGTAGGAGATTCACAAAATGTGATCACCGTATGACAGAAAATCCACGTTTTATAGATCACTAACCAACTAGCCAAAGTGATTCACCAAACATGATCACCGTATGACTGGAGATCTACGTTTTATGGATCACTAACCAACTAGGTTAGAAGATCCACTAAACGTGGTCACCGCATGGCAGGAAATCCACGTTCTGTGGATTACTAATCAACTTAAGCTAGATCTGGCCGGGTGAACATACCTGGCACATGACTCAATCACGCAGATCAAATATGGTTGTCTAACAATGCTAATTGTCTTTTACTAATTAATAGCCCCAACAAATTGGAGAGAGAGAGCAGATGTTTTGTTCAAGCCTGCGTTTTACGAATAGACTAATGGAGACTAGAGAGCATGAATTACTAATAGCATCACCAAGATACCTACTGTAAAGCCTCTGCCATCAAATTAGTGGGATTTACACTACAAGGCTGTGGCTGCTTCCTTCCTGTTTCCAGCATTTGAAGGATAGAATGTTAGCACTGCCGAACAGTGGTGTTCTTGAAGAATATATGTGTATTTATCCGTAATGTGGAGCATATATTGCTAAGGTTTCCTGAATTCAGATTCCTCATGCTGCACTATGTGTAAAGTTGATGCCTCTTTAGTGAAGTTAGCTCCTGGTATTCTCCAATATATAAGCTTAGCAGTTGATTTGAAGTTCGTGCATGCACTGGGAGAACTGTTCAACATAGGCTGCTTCTTGATAACTAGCAGAAGGCACCCACCTTACAAGGTATAGAAACAAGCTGCACAATACATCACTAATCACCATGCAGAGCAGTAAAAATATGAATACCACAACATTTTCAAGCCACGTCAAACAAAATTTACTGCCTCTTCTGTCTTGTCTTAATGTTTGTTTGACTGATATGATTCTTCTGAGCATGCATACCCACAAGAAATGCATGGGCCCTTGGCTCCACAAAGTCATGACATATGCTCCTGATTTATCCAGACCTGACGTCTTGTCCCTAGTCCTCCCGGTGTCAATGTTGTGACCGGTAAGTGGATCTTTAAACATAAGTTTCACGCCGATGGATCGCTTGCCCGTCACAAGGCACGCTGGATAGTTCGGGGTTTCTCCCAACGTCTCGGTGTTGACTACGATGAGACCTTCAGTCCCGTCATCAAACCCACTACCATCCGGATCGTTCTCACTCTCGTTACCTCGCACTCTTGGCCGATCCACCAGCTCAACGTTAATAACGCCTTTCTTTACGGTTATCTGACGAAAACAGTCTACTGCCAGCAGCCTCTAGGCTTCGTCGATCCCTCTCGTCCCGATGACGTCTGCCTCCTTCAGCACTCCCTCTACGGCTTCAAACAGGCTACTTGGGTCTGGTACCAACGCTTTGCTGCTTACCTTTGGCACATCGGCTTTGTGGCCTCCGTTTTTGATACATCCCTCTTCGTTCTTCATATCGGCAACACCACCGCCTATCTTCTCCTCTACGTCAATAACATCGTTCTTACAGCGTCCTCGTCGTCCCTCCTACACCAGATCATGGTTCGACTCCACTCCGAGTTTACCATGACCGATCTCAGCCCTCTCCATCACTTCCTTGGTATCTCTGTCACCCGCTCTTCTCACGGGCTCTTCCTTTCTCAGCATCAGTACGTCATCGATCTCCTCCAACGTGCGGGCATGGCCAAATATCACCCCACGGCCACTCCTGTCGACACTAGCGCCAAGCTCTCCTCTACCGATGGCTCTCTTGTAGCCGATCCCTCCTAGTACCGAAGTCTTGTTGGTGCTCTCCAATACCTCACCCTAACACGACCTGACCTCACCTACGTTGTCCAGCAAGTGTGCCTCTTCAGTATGCTCCACACAAATCTCACCTCATGCTGCTCAAGCGTATTCTTCGCTACGTGAAGGGCACACTCTCCAACGGCTTATATCTCTGCTCCAGCCCCATTGACTCTCTCACCGTGTACTCCAACGCGGACTAGGCGGGCTGCCCTAACTCTCGACGCTCCACGTCCGGCTACTGCATCTTCCTCGGCGACATTCTAGTCTCCTGGTCCTTAAAATGCCAGACTACAATGTCTCGGTCCAGCGCCGAAACCAAGTATCGCGTTGTTGTCCACGCCGTCGCCGAGTATTGCTGACTTCGCCAGCTTCTCCAAGAGCTCCATGCACCTATCTTCTCTGCGACAATCGTCTACTGCGACAACGTCAATATCGTCTACATGACCACCAACCCGGTCCATCATCGACGCATGAAGCATATCAAGATAGATATTCATTTCGTACGTGACAAGATCGCACTAGGACAGGTTCGGATGCTTCATGTACCATCGGCGCACCAGTTCACCGATATTATGACCAAAAGCCTCCTCGCGCCTTTGTTCATTAGTTTTCGCTCCAGTCTCTACGTCCGTTCCCCTCCCGCTATGACTGCGGGGGGTGTTAGACCACTGGACAACTGAACTGTATATATATAGATCCGACCTCACTGTATAGAGTTGAGGTCTTAGTCTCACTGTACACCACATTTCTACAGTCTCAAATCCATCTCAAATCCATTTGGTGCGGAGGTTAATCATGAATAGTGTAATGGGATCGGTTCTAGAGTAGTGATGACATAGCAGTTTCTAGAGTGCTTGCGAACCTGTTAAGCTCCCCTCCCATCTCATCGGTATCTCCAGTTGCCGCCTTTGCAGGTGGATGCAAATCCTTTCCCCTGGTAAGAAAAATGGCAACCAATGATGCTTTCGTAGTAACCATGGACAGCATCACACAGAAATGACATAAGAAGAATCAACTCATCCTTCCCCACAAAAACAAAAATGGCAACCAATTATGCTTTTGTAGTAACCATGGACAGCTTCACACATAAATGACATAAGAAGAATCAACTCGTCCTTCTCCATGAAACAAAAATGGTAACCAATTATGCTTTTGTAGTAATCATGGACAGCTTCACACAGAAATGACATAATAAGAATCAGCTCATCCTTCCCTGTGAAAGGAAAAATGCAACCCATGATGCTTTTATACTAGCGAACCGATTACTCTGGATAGCTTCTTGCACAAATGGCATAGGAAGAATCAGCTCAACTACAGTATCAGTTCCAAACAAAACAAGGATTTTACAAATTAGATAGAGCATAATAGAGACAACCATCCGTAATCAAGAACAGGGCACTACTGAGTTTCACTGCAGAGTAAGATCAAGTTACCTGCAAGAAGCCTTCTTTCAAAAAAAAAAGAAGAAGAAGAAAAAGATACCTTCAAGAAAATCATAGCATTGTAGACTTTTACTGGCTGACAGGGATGACACAATAACATTAACAATAGTCTTACTAATTTTTTCCTGAAGTAACATTCCACATCTCATTAACGAAACAAAATAAAACGAAGCAGTCACATCTAAATGAAATGAGATTACATGGTGGCTGACAGGGCTAACACAATAACATTAAGTAACAATAATCTTACTGATTTTTCCTAAAGCAGCATTCCAAATCCATAAATCCTATATAAGTGTCACCAATAGCTGTGATTTGGTTAGGCCACGTCATTAGTATTTTCTTAGCTGGTAGACTAGTCACTAGTGCCTAACAACATTATCAACCGTCCGATGGAATTTGATATAGACCGGATTTGATGGTACAGGCCTATCGGCCTAATGGCAGGCGGACAGGCTCCTTAGCTTCTCAACTCCTCAGCATCAGATGTGCATCACGCGTGAAGGAATGCATATCTGGATTTACTTTTTCCAGTAACTGACAATTCAATCACTAGGATTTTTATCAGTCTCCTCTCTTCCCGGAGAAAACATATCCTCCAAATTAAATCCAACCTTTTGCAGCACCTTTCAATTTCTTGATGTAAAGGATGACGGTGGGTTCACCCTTGACTAGGAAGGCATCGACATGCCATTGACTTGGCTTTTGAGCACTGCTTCCTGCAAATACTTCATGGCTGGTTTGCGGAAACAGAACGCGCGGCCCATATCAGGAGTGCAACAAGGGCGTGTTTACACAAGTAAGCTCCATTTTTTTCTTAGATCTTGATAAAGTTGAATGATCTAAAGTGATCTGCACCTGTTCTTGGGACTTTGGAAGCAGAATTGGTGGATTTTTTCCTGGTCAGGTTGTTCATGATGGAGCTGAAGAAATACATGAGAAGAACTGAGAGATAAAACAGCAGATGCAGAGCAGGTAGATGTTGCCTTAATTATTGCCTCTTTTATTCATATTAGATGATATAGGAAATTACCAAAGTTGTAGCAGCCAGCTACTAAACTAATCCCGATCCCTATTTCCTGATCCACTGGTTACATTCACGTTCTTTTTCACGAATATTTCTTCCTTGCTCTATTGTTTCTCCATGTTCTTTATATATAAATTTCTGAATATTTTGGTAGCTGCTAAATTTTAATATTAATGGGATCTTGCTTCACTGTTTGCTGTCTCATCACATCCATCAGTTATTTTGTATTGCTGGGCGTGCCCGGTTTCCTTTATAGAATGGCTATTCATAAGTCTTGCAGCAGGATACATGAAAATTTGAAGCGCGAGAATGAGGTAATGTGAGTTTTTTATCCATTCATTCCTTTGATTTGTTAACACACGAAATGTTTTCCATTGTATAGATTATTTCATGGTGCTCTTACTAATAAAGGCTGACTATCTATCTACTATTTTGGATGGTTTAATTTAATTTACAGAACGGCTGAATTGTGTGGATGTGGCCATCCAATTCAGCTTCACCTGCAACATCTAATCTGAACGGACAACTACAAATTTCAGCAAGTATATAGTTGGTGAAAAAACTATTTCTTCCAGTGTATGTATTTAACAGGCTTTTAGAATCTATTTTGCAGTGCCAGACCTCAGGTTAGAGTCTTAATTGGAAGTTTATTAATGTTGGTAATATATATTGTACTGTTGATTAACTGTCTGCCTGTGTTTTGTCCTCCACATATGAGCTTAGACAAGAGTGGAATTCCCCCATGAGATTATCTGCCCTTTCAATTAATTGCTAACTTTTTACTGCCAACACTTATCAATGTTACATACAGTGTTTTGTGATCTACTCCTATCTAAAGAACCATAGATAGAATTTAGTAGTTCTATAACTCTTATGGTTACTGTTCATATTATTTCTCTCTCTATTCTGCATCTTATTTTCCTCAGTGTTTCATATATTGTTTTGCTTCTCATTTTTCATTCATATGTGCCACAACAACAGTTTTGCATCTATTTTTTATTCCTAAATGTCGCAGCAATGCGCGGGGTATTATCTAGTTTCATTAACGAAACAAACCAAAACGAGACAGCCACATCTAAATGAGATGAGATTTTATAATGTCATGAAGACATCCAATCACAGGGAAGGACCTAATTAGCATGGGGATGGGGATTCAGCCGAACCCCCAAATATCTTTTGGGTAAGAACACGAACTGCTATTCGATTCGAACCTATACGGAGGAGATCGGCCGCATCGCCTCTCCAAACTTGCTGCGCCGGCTGTGCGCGCGAGGAAGGCAGGCTGCACAGGGGAGAAGGGTAGTGCAGGGTCGGGAAGGAGGGAGGAGGTCGTACATACCTCGCCTACGGGGCTTCTCGCCGGCGGCACGCGCGAGGTAGGCGTCGGCTCGCCGTCGCATAAGCACGCAACTGCGCTGGATGTCTGCCCGATAGAATCAGGAGGTGATACAGACACAGAATGAGAAATCTGGGCGCTTTTTTTTTAATGAATGGTTTAATGAACATGTTTTTCAAATTAATAGAGGATTTGATTTTCACAAAATTTTCTGTGTGTGATTTTTAAAAATCTACTTTAAATATATTTTTTTAATAATATATTCGTTTGTACACTGGTTGTCACAAAATTACTCAGTTATTCAACTTTAATATATTTAGCATAAAAGAATATATTTGAATCCATTCTACTGTAGAATTTAGGATGTAATAGTGTTTGTTCAACTCCTGCTCTATTATATAAAGATTGAGGAGTTTTGGGTCCTACCAAGCAATGGTTTCCAATAAGTTTTTTTTTCTTTTGGGAGTGTGATCCAATGAGTTTAATTTACGTCGATTCACAACAGAAATCACCTTCGTAAATTGGCTCCATATTTCCTAGTTTCAAACAATTAACTTCCACATTCTTCCTTATTTTTAATTTTTTTTCAACCATTTTATCTATTTTATTGCTTTCCTGTTTAATAAATTGTTCATGAAAAGACAATTCTACATATATTTTTGGCTTCTTCCTTTCTAATTGCTCAATCGTATCTGACAAGGGCTCCCAAATCTTCTCATCTTCTTCCCTGATATGTGCTTTAAGACGGGGTCTAATACGCGCTCCATGTGATTCTATGTAGGTTGCTCCCAAACCTCTTTTTTTCTGCACCTTGAGCCTAACGAGCAGCATGTTGGACCGGCCTAAATAAAAGTTATAAATAGAAAAAGTTTATACATAGAAACTTTACACGCATATACTTTGTACATATAAAATTATATATATATAAACTTCGTATCAATTTTATACATATAAAATTAAAATGAATTTAGCAAGGTATTAGCCTAACACAGAAAAAAAATTATACGTGCATAAAAGTTCATACATAGAAAACTTTATACATGAAAATTTTGTACATATAAACTATATTTGCAGAAATTTAAACGAATTAAAAAACAATTTGAAAACAAAATAAAACATACATGTATGAGACCCATGTGACTAGTACTCCCTCCACCCAGATTCAGCCCAGAAAAATAAAAGAGATATGATCAAGCCCCAAAAGGATAATAGCCCAGGAAATAAATGAGAAAAAAGCAATCCAGTTCGCCCATGGGAAGTGAAATCGGTGAGCCCGTGCATCCACCGTATTTGTCCAAAAAATGAAAAGTAAACAGCCTAACAAAAACTCACCTAGGCAAAAAATTGGCAAATCCAACATGATAGCGCAGTTCGTGAAGTAGCCTTTTCATTTTAAGACATGTTTTTTGTGCATATGTTTAGTGGCTTTTATGTAGCCAGTACTGCTAATTTTAGCTTCTTATGGGAAAATTGGTTATATCGCGTCAAAAATTCACTACTTTGGGCAACAGAAGATGTAAAAGGAAAAAAAGGGGATCGGATCAAAAAGCAACGGCTCAGGTCACCAGTAAATACTGTTTACAAAAAAACTGTAACAATGCCCTCTGTAGCATCTACCGTAGCGCTGAGGTCGAACAGTGCTGTTGCATAAATTGGGGAATTGGCTCCATTGATATGACGGTTGAAACATGATGCAACTGCTAAAGTTGCAGTTGGTATACAAACATCGCATGATCCTTATCCCCCAAAAAGGATAGTGCCCACATCTTCGGCGCCATTTCTTCGTCACTGAAACAACATTGGGATGAAATGGCGATAAAATGAGTTAATAAGACATAAAAGTTGGAAATAAGAGGCATCGAAGGGAAAGGCAGTTTTGAAGAGGAAGGAGGTGACCAACTTCTGGCCTTGTTCAGCAGGCCTCAATTCCGGCCCATTCTCTGTTGATGGGCCAAGATTAATTTTCCTCTAATCCTGACATGAACTTGAAATTGGATTCAAAGCATGATTAGTCGAATGTGCCTATTTCGAATCAAAAATCATTTTCGTCTACTTCCTTGCACACGCAATACTCTGTATCTCGTTGTTGCCAGAGTGATAAAATGGAATCCAACAAGAGTGTAAAGAAAGCCTTTGCAACCAACAGCATCTCTGTTTTTACTTGGTTTAATTTTATTTTAAAAGAAAATGACACGACGCATGCTGTAAGAAACTGAACTTTGGTAAGAAACTCAAATGTGACAACTGCTATTACCCTGGATGTGTCAACTGTGTGTGGATTAACTCAAATGTAAGTACTATTACACTGTACGTACCAACTCAATCTGTCAAAAAAGAATCGACGACAAGCACCATCAGGTGCTACAGTATGTATGCATGTATGCAGTATACGTGATACGTATGTATGTATGGGTACACAAATCAAAACTCCTCTAATGGCGGGTACATGCAGCTTGCTCGCGCCAAGATTTGAATTTTATTGCTTCGTCTTCCTCCTTGAGACCGATGGAGCTCAGCGGTAGCTGCGGTAGGCGGGGGTGTACATGCAGCTCTCGGCGTACTTGACGAGGTCGTCGGGGCGTGGGAGGCGGCTGGCGAGGCCGAGGTCGTAGGCCTTGGCGGCCACCTTGGCGGCGATGTGCGCCGAGATCTTGCGGATGTTGGTGAACGGCGGGAAGATGAGCCCCCGGGCGAAGTTGTCCTCGCTCACCTGCTCCGCCAGCTCCTCCGACGCCGCCAACAGCATGTCGTCGTGGACGCGGATGGCGCCGGAGATCACCACCCCAAGCCCGAACCCCGGGAAGATGTAGGCGTTGTTCGACTGCCCCGGCACGTACGTCTTCCCCTCGTACTCCACCGGGTCGAAAGGGCTCCCGCTCGCGAACACCGCGCGTCCCTGCAATTTCATCGAAACAACCCACAGTTTGATTCAGCTTCTCATCATCTTCTTCACGGCATCGCCATGGCCGACGACAAGAGAACGATCTTCCTACCTGAGTCCAGGTGTACGCCTCCTCCGCGGTGCACTCCGAGTGCGACGTCGGGTTGGACAGGGAGAAGATGACAGGTCTCTGCACTCACCCCGTACGCCATGTTAGTTCACTTGATCAAGAGATAAAAGAAGAGCACAGCAATGATGTGAAATTATGGTTTAATTACCTCGTTGAAGGAGGCCATGGCCTCGACGACCTCCTGGGTGAAGGTCTTGCCGACGCCGGAGGTGCCGATCAGCACGGTCGGCTTGAGGGCCTGCACGGCCTCCAGCAGCGTCTTCACGGCCTCGTGCTCGTGCGCCCATGGCTGCTTGAAGTGCTGGAGCGACTCCTTTCTCGACTCCACGATCAAGCCCCTCGAGTCCACCAGCCACACCTTCTTGCGGCACTCCTCGATCGGAATTTCCGTCTACACAACAACACAATCAAATCACACATCAACGATCATATCGATTACATCATATACGGATCATATTCATATCAGTGACAGCGAGTGAGGCAATAATGCAGATTTGCAGACTATTCGTTCAGTTACCTGCTTTGACATCTCAAGGGCAATGAGCTCTGCGATGCCAGTTCCAGCCTCACCGGCACCAAGGAACAGGTAGGTGTGATCTGCAAGAGTTCCACCGACCACCTTGAGCGCAGCAATCAGACCTGCGAGGACCACAGATGCTGTTCCCTGCAATCCATCGTTGTAGACCAAATTCATCACATAAGCAATTTTTATGTCTACTAATTCATATAGATTATATGGACATGAAACCTTTATTAAGGTAAAAATTTCGGTCTCATGTACCTGAATGTCGTCGTTGAAGACAAGGTGGCTCTTGCTGTACTTCGCAAGCAAGTCAAAAGCATTGTGGTTGGCAAAGTCTTCAAACTGTGAAAAGCAAATTTTGAAGTTCTTTTTGTAATCTCCTGAATTCTGATAGAGGCAAAAAACAGAGTGTGTGTGCTCAAATAGCTAATTAATTCTTCAATGCAGACCGACCTGAATGAGCACTTTCTCTCCGTAGTTTTGCTTAACTGCGGTCATAAACTCCTCAAGAAGCTCGTGGTATTCCTGGTGACCATGATAACACAAATAAGATTTTAAAAATTCTTGGTAAAAAGTGCTATCGGTTTCACCAATTGCAGGTGAACTACGTGTGCAGAAACTGTGTGATGTTTAGCTAGTGGCGGCTTTACCTCGCCAGTAGCACGGCGTTGCTTGAGTCCAATGTAGAACTCGTCGTTGAGCAGCGTCTCATTGTTGGTACCAACATCAATCGTAATTGGCAAGCACTGCAGCATACATATTCATTTATAGTAATCAGCAAAGCAATCCATCAACTGAGTAATACTTTGATCCTTTCACGATGACAAGAACACTTACAGCTGACGGGCGTACTCCTCCGAGAGCAGTGTACAGAGACAGTTTGCCGACAGGAATACCCATTCCCTGTACAGAATAACAACAACAGGCATCAACAAAGCCTTTCAGGTAAACATACGGCAGCACGGCAAAATTTCTTTTGACATATGAATGACAGCAAAATGAGGGCAGATGGGAAAAAATGTACTACCTGACAACCAAGATCTCCAAGGCCAAGAATGCGCTCGCCGTCCGTGACGACGATCACCTGGATGCTCCTCTCCGGCCAGTTCTTGAGTACCTCAAGGATCTTCCCTCTGAATCCAACAAAGAAAGAAGAACAAATTCCTGTCAGACTGACAGGTCCTAATCAACCACACCAGAAAGAAAAACAGAATCCTAGCAACAAAAACTCACTTGTCCTTGAGGCTGATGTACAGGCCCTGTGGGCGCCTGTAGATGCTGCCGTACTTCTGGCAGGCCTCGCCGACCGTCGGCGTGTACACCACCGGAAGAAGCTCCTCCACATTGTCGATCAGAAGCTTGTAGAAAAGCCTCTCATTCCTCTCCTGAAAACAACAGCAGCAGCAGCAACAAGAAAGCAAGAGTTCAGAATCCAGCTTGCTGCATTTCAGAATTTTCAGTGATCAAACAGCTCTGTGATGCTGTCTTGTACTACCTGGAGGTCCATCATGGCGATGTAGCGTTGCAGGGGGACGGTGTACTGGCGGAGGTTGTGCATGAGCTTCTTCTCCTGAAGCTCCTGGGAGACGATGGAGGGAGGGAGGAGGCCGCGGAGGTAGTGCGCGTCGCGCTCCGCCTCCGAGAAGGCAAGCCCCTTGTTGTGCCTCGGGTCTCTCAGAAGCGTGTAGCCACTGCACGCACAGCACAAGAAAATGTAACAAATCAGCTTTGAATTCAATCAATTTTAAGCCAGTGATTCGAATTAGGAGACACCATCAAATTCGTTTGAATTTTCATGAATTTGATGCAATGCCACGAATCATCGAGTTTAATTTTAGGTTGTTTGTCACGATCACGAGACCGGACTAAGCTTGTAACCGAGGTTGATCTAAGAACCGGCAGAGTAAAACAAACGGAAACTTTATGCTCGGAGTTGGAAAGTAGGCAGCAAAAACGGAAAGATTTTTTTTATTTATAAAAAGCAGAGATGGAAATCGCGTAACGTGTTCAGCTAGAACAACGGATTCAGACAGACAGCAATGGATGACGGGTTGTGTTGGGATGATGAATCGAACAAGACGAAGAAGTCCGTCGTTGAGACGATGAAGAAGGGGCGGTGACCTGGCGACGGAGAAGGACCAGGGGGTGACGAGCTGCTCCTCGGTGGCCCTGTCCTCGCCGTACGCGTCCTCCACGCCGCCGCCGGCCATCTCCATCTCCGCCGCCATCTCCTTCTCCTTCTCCTTCTCTCCTCAAAGATCAAACGAAACGAAACGAGACGCGGTGATCGATCGATCGATTCCGCTTTTGAAAGCTCTCTCTCTCTCTCTCTTGCCGGATTGGTGTTGTGCGATGGATGGATGGCGCGGGCATTTATACCGAGGGCAGGCGGCGAGTCCGGCCGGGACCCGCGCGGCAGGGGGTCGTGTGAAAGGGAGGAAAGGTCGGAGGAGTCTCCTCGCGCGGGTGCCGGCGGTGGCATTAACTCCAACTTTTCCATGGGAAGGAGGAATCAAGCAACGAAACGGGAATGTGGTGGGAAACGGAAGGGAGGGAGAGAGAGAGAGAGAGAGAGAGAGAGAGAGAGGGGGGGGGGGGGAGAATTGGAACGGAATTGAATTGAGGCTCAGCTTTCGGTTCTAAAAACGTAACTTGGAGTAGCAAATTAGCGTATAACTATTTAAATATTAATATAATTTTTTAAAAAATAAATTAATATAGTTTTAAAAATAATTTATAGACTTCTTTTATAAAAAAAACTATTGTTTAACTGTTCGAAAAATATGTGCGTAAGAAAAAAAAAGAGTGGCTTGGAGCCGGTAGAAACGAAAGCAGCCTGAATAGAGTGGGAAAGCGAGTGCTCGTGGTAGGTGACGGACGGAGGTTGGAGGGAGACGGATGAGAAGAGGAGCGCGGTGAGTTTGGGGATTTTTGCGATGGGCGGCATCAACCGCTCGGATGGGATCGTCGTTTTCGCACCTGGTTTCGGGCTGCCTGGAACGGTGCTACTCCACTAGTCTCCTTTTCCCCTTTTTTTTAAATTAAATTTTTTTAGAAAGGACACAGCTGCATTGTTCCTAGCAGCTGGCTTACGTGAACACCTGTATCAGCAGCACACCTTACCGAGCGCCGCACGTCGGTTCCGTCCTGTTTTGTGGGAGCACGTGGGGCCCACTGACCACGTCACCAGGCCCTGTCTGCACGCACGCACGCGAGTCAGACGACTACACCAGGCACGTCAACGGATCGGACATGCATTGTACGCACGCGCGCGGTCAGCAACACTCCCAACTAAACCAACACCCCCCCCCCCCCCGTCTCTCTCTCGACTCTCCGTTCTGGCCGCCGCCGCCCGCCCGTCGGCTGTCTCGTCGCCGGTATATCTCACCGACCCTCGGTGCGGCAGCGGCGCACAGTCAAACTTGAGAGTTTTGGGAGAGCATTTCCAGGTTTCAGACAGGAATTCAGCTTCAGCGTGGACCCATCAATGGTCCTAGGATAACTGGTAAAGGGTTTTTACCTTTCAGACAAAAATGTCTTGTTCCTTCGCAGCATATCTGGAGTTTCTTTGAAATAATATTGTCATACCTAGCTTTGCCTATTTTGACTCATGTCCGTTAGAGATATGGATAGAACTCAATAGTTATGCTCATGCTACTCATCGGACATAGGCAATCTAACAAGTATCTTATAACGAGGGATATCTCTATGGATAGATAATAAAAAAACAACACAATCAAGTAGGAAAATCATTATAAATAAATCAGCTAGCATAATTTCATTATCAACCGTTTACCAACATAACAACATAAATTATCATTAACAAATTATTATTTTGCGGTCACCCCAAGCATTCAACAATTTAGAGCTATATGATAATGGATGGGCCACAATCACTAACTATTCGACTAGAGTTTATTTATAGAGGCTATTAAATAGGCTAAAGCATAGGCGATAAGCTAAAATTAACTAGAAACACGTATATCGGGTTGAGTTCGGATTGTCTACTGGCATAAAATAACACCCACGCCCATCCGCTAGTATTTCGAGCATGGGTTCTGGTGTGCCCAAAAAATTTGAACGTGCCCATTAGTACCTGCGCATGTCCGTACCCACGGATTGGTTTGACATCTCTACCCCGTCAGCAAGACGGCAACGAAACTCCGCCTCTGCCGGCCGCCGGCGGGCTCGCAGCCGATGCGATCTCTCCTGCTACCCTTGTGTCAGACGTTCAGATCTCGGAGTTTTTCAGAAAATGTATTCAGATTTCATAAAGGAAGAATTCAACTTGAACGTTTACCTTTCAAGGGTCCTGGGCACGTGTCAGCTTAGCTCTTTATGGTCAAACTCGAACCCAATTCGATCAGACTTCTTTACTACGAGCAGTACGTTAATCTCTCTTCTGACTACAGGGTTTTCATACCCCCAAAGCGGCATGCTCTTTGGCCGCATCTCCGGAGACATTTTCTTTTTTGCATGCATGATCATAGAAAACGTGTATGGTACACCAACCAACACACTGGACATCACAATGCAAAAACGTGGAAGGGAAAAGTGGTATAGCCAAGCAGGCAGCGTGGGGGAGTTGCTAAGGCCCTGTTCTTTTTTACCGAGAGGATGAGATGATAAGATGCTATAGGTAATTAGAACCTGATTAATTAAATATTAATTATTATAAAAATTAAATTATAGTTATTTGATTTTTTTTAAAAAAACTTCCATATACAATTATTTTAAAAACACATTGTTTTACGGCCTAAGCTCATGAAAATCAACAAAATAGTCTAGCCAATCATCACATATCAAGCCCATCACACTTTATCCCCACGTGCTAATAAAAATTATCACACTTGTTTAAATTATGCCTATTAAATTATTAGTAACATCAGTTTAAGAAAATATGCCATATTTGTTTTTGAGTTATTGACATGTAAGATTTAGTTTGTTAAAGGCCCCCCCCCCCCCCCCTGAAAAAGCTCACGCGCGCGTGTTGTTGGCGTGATGAACGGGTGACATGGTCTGGTGCTGGGCTAGTAGTGGTGGGTTCCGTGACTTTGGTGGGTGCGGGTCTCACGGCTCGCGTCGCGCGCCGCCACACCGCACCGGCCCCGTACTTTTGTGGCCGCGACGCTGATCCGTTGGCTCGCACGAAGCTCGCCCTGTGCTGCTGTCTCTGCGCGTGGGCCAGGCCCAGGGGTTCGGCCCACTTTGCAGTGGCGGAAGCGTTCCAGAGGGTTTGCTTGGTGTGTGTGTGGGGGGGGCGCCGGTCAGGGTTAAGACCTGCCCCGGTAGGCACCCGAGCGGTCAGTCCGCATCCGTGCGTTTAATTTTTCTAGGACGCGCCACTGCATGCGCTCTTTTGGGTAGACGAGTCAGATCCCAGATGCCGTCCATCGCCAACTCTCGCCATCGATCGTTGCCTCCAAGTGAGCCCGTGGCCCGTTACTTCAGAGCGAGCAGCATGTTCCATTTTGCTGTCAAGCTGACGGCTATAATATTTACTAACCACGTTAATTATACATACTCCTATCAATATAAACAACTTACGAAAAAGGCAAGGCCTTCGAAGTGGATACGAACGCCATACGACTTTTCCAATAAACAAAATTGAATCATTAAACGTTATAGACTTATCTAATGTTATAGACTTAGTGTACACCCGCGTTGGATACAGAGGCCGGGTTTTAATCCATTCTTAAAAAAAAAATCTAATGTCAGCACACACCCTCCTACCCTAACACACTTACACACTCAAACAAAACGTTGAAAGCATATGCGTGCGCAATTATGGATACATAGAATTTATGTATCATAAAATAATTATTGAAACATAGAATTTATGGTGATGTTACAGAAGATGAAAAGCTGAAATTACATTTTGCATCATACCCAGTTTTGACACAACATCTACAACGTCTTTTACCCCCTCCATTCTTTTCCTCCCCTCCACCTCCTCAAGGTCTACAACGCCGCGCTTGAAGGCAATCCGGTAACCATCAGCGATATAATTTGCTGTAAATGGAAGCAATGCACTGATGGTACAGTGCTTTCGATTTCACAAGTTGTTCAGACTGATAGCAAACAAAATTTTTATGCGTGGATGCTAAGGGAGAATCAAGAGCAGAGTTTGCTCCTATTCTCACGGATACTACCAGGAGCTTTCATACATTTGGCAGGGAGACAGCAATTTAATATTGCAGCTTGACTACATTCCTGCATAATATAGAGCTTGAGTCCAAAATATAATTGTTTCACGACTACTTTTAATCCAAAGTGTGAACAAGACATTACAGTACATGTACATCTGTACCAAGCAATCCAAAAATTTCCATAGTTCAGATCTATATATAAATCCCAGCATAATTGAATTATTTGGAGTTGAACCTTTGGCAAAAAGACCTCTTTGTTTACTTGCAGGATGACTGTAATTAATTATGTCCAGATTGAAGAAAGACCCAAATCTATTGGAGAGAAACTGGTACATGTCCCTTCCAAGTTTGCATTGCTGCTGATGGCACATTGACAGGTGCATCAGTGGATGATGATTTGTTGGTGATGATGTTAACTGGAGGCCAATACTATCAATGCAAACCTAATCAGGTACCAATAGTAATTAGTACAGTTAGGTTTACGCAAACTTAGCTAGCAGCTAAACTGTACACCAGCGTGCAATGAATGCATGCGTAGCCATCCGATCGATATATCCGACGCTTCACGGCTACGCAGGCACCGCGTGTGTGTGGTTCCCCGACGCGCCACGTCAGCGTGCTGCCGGTGTGCTTAGGCTAGATTTTGATTCGTGTAATTAATACCACATGAGCGCGACGCGCAGCCGCTCGATCGCCCTAATCTGATGACCAGGATGATACGTTAGGTGCTCGTACTGTATTGGACCATCTTTTATACGACAGTAATATCTCTTTTTAAAATATATGACGTATTTTATTTTTTAATAAAAAAATTAAACAAAGATTATTCTATTAAAATATATTTTTTTATCACGATGTTATTAGATTCGTATTTAAAAGTATTTTTTATTATTATAATTTTGTATCATATAAGTAATATATTAATAGAGTGATTCTTAGTTAAAATTTTATTCTAACAAAATAAAATATGTCTGAAATGTAATGAGTGTTAGATACACGTACTTTAATTTCATACAGTATTATCTAAAAATAATCTACCCCATCTACAATACTGTAGATGTTTAGGGGGAAATGTCTATCAGTGTAAAACTGTTTTGCCTTTTCAATAAGATTAGGATGAGAGAGAGAGGTGCAAATCATGATGGTTGATTTAAGCACCTAGAAGAAGAGGCTTTAATTGGAGGAGATGGTTCTTAATTAGATAGTACATGCTTATTTACATATTATAAGCACCCTATATTACCATTCTGTATTGCGATTTCCTCGCAGCTAGTACTTAGTAGGATGACGATCATGCGTACATGGCCCTTTTGGTGTAACACATTTGGTAAAGGGGGCAGTGAGATTCAAACTCTAGTGATAACTTGTTATAGGCTTGTCTAACACAATTGGAATTAAAGTCTTGTAGTAAACATGAAATATTTATGACAAAAGAGACTGCCCATAAGAGACATAGCCTTACTTCGTTTAGAACATAGTACTACTTTTCTACCTAACACACGCACACTAAGTATTTCTAGCAGTTGTTTTATATGTTTAGTTGATCTTCAAGTATATATAGAACTGTTGGATTAGCAACTTTACGTGCATCTGGACCAACCGATCAGGCGACGGGCTTGTATCGATGTGTGTGGACACATCACATGTACTCAGGCAGTAACTGCGTTTCTTTAGTATATTCTGCGTGCGTTGGTTTCTATCGATATCTGTGTACCGCCGGCCGTGACCGGCCTCGTTCCCGTGGACGGCGACCACTTTTGCGGTGAGCGGACGCAAAAAGGCACGACCTTTCCGGCGGGCGGCACTGCTGGTTCTTGCGTGGTTGCTGGTGCGATAGATCCAATATTTTTCAGCTGCCGAGTAGCAAGCAGCTAGCACACATCTACCGGTGCTTATCTATGTGCGCTCCCGGCAGGATTCTGTTTGAAATAATAAATGCAGTATTTTGGAAGAGTTTGTCTATGTGCAGGAAAGTGACCGCCCACCCTCGACGGCGGCAGGAGAAGCCCGCGGCCATCTAGGCCGGCGAGCACCGCCGCCGGCGAAGGTGCGCACGAGGTGCTTCAGGTCTTGGCCTGCGCGCGCTCGGAATGGAAATAAAGTGCGCTCGGCGTCGGAATAGTATAAGATTTCATAATTGATTTCATTTCGTTGCTTGCATCTCATGCATGGCCCGAAACCTAATTTTTTTTCTTTTTCTTGCTCTTCTTTCCACGGTTCCCGTTAGCTACATGGGATGGATTGGCGGTACAATGTTACACGTTTACATTCATATTTCATTATCGTATATGTCGCAGGTTAGGAGCAGGCATCAGTTGCAAGTTCGGTCACGTGAGTTGATGGACGAGAAGGAATTCACTTCTAAATCCTCTTCTTCACACTCTATTTAATCCATTTAGTGTTGAGGACGTTGATGGATCTTAGATGAACGAAGCATAGAGTAGAACGGTAGCCTCTTGTTGCATTTTTTTAACAACTTGTTGCAGTCCCTTTTATATATTGGTCTTTTGCATCTGTTGTATTCCAATGTTTTATTCTCTTTGTCCTAGATATTTCACCTCGCCTTTTTTTTAAATGTTGCACATAGTTTAGAGTGATGTTTCACGCTTTTGCTGCAAATGTTGCATCGGATGTTCATGTGAAACATTACATCATTATATTGTTTTATGTTTTTTTCAATTTTTTTTACTAATGTCGGGCATTCAGTGAAATATTTCGTGTGATAAATCATTTGACCTACCAATAAAGCGACTTGGATTGGCCACCCATTCACCTGCTAATAATGTCTTTCTAGTTCGTAGCGGCTATAATTGTGTGTTTCTTTCACGCATGTTTAAAAGGATGGAAGGCAATGATAAATCTCTCGTCTTAATGAATTTCTACTTAGTAATATCTCGTGCATATATAATTATAGTTATCAGAATTTTAACAACGAAGAATGAAAGGCATGCACTGCACTTGCCATACTATCTCAAGTATGGGTCTAATTTTAGTGAACCAACTGCTCGCCGCCAAATCTCACGACCGAGGAGAGGCGGCGGCTTGGTCATGCAAAGGTCTGGAGGTCTGTTTAGATTCAGTGCAGGTCCTTAAGTTTTAATGTGTCGAGGATATGCCAGTCAATTTAACCCTGTAATTGACAAAAATAAAAGATGAGACCAGCGAGCCGATCGGCCAATAGGCCTGTCTGGCTTTCCCTATCGGCTGGGTGCCGAATAGAGAAGACAGTGCTCAGGCATCGGTTGAGAAACCCATGGAGGCATGAGAAATAAACGCGTATAACATACTAGAAGACTCATCGGCTAAAGAGCCGATAATGCTGCTAAGCATCTGATGTGTGGAGCGAGAGCCGATCCCCCGCGAGGCCACGTGGGCCAGCGACCTTGATGACGCCGCCGTTAGGATCAGTCTCGATAGATCGGACCGAACCGAGGCAGTATGATGCCGGGGACTAACAACACAGAGACGACGGAGGCTTAGGACCAAACGTGATGACGAAAGAGGAAAGAGGAGATGCCATCGGCCACCTAACGACCGAATGTTCTACACAGCCTACACCAAACCTTAACACGCCTAAGAGCCGATACGCTGGGCGTGGTGCCGGGAACATGGATAATTCATCGGCTAATACTCAGATGAAACGCCGTACATAATCCTATAGGCCTAAAGCTCAATCTACCGTCGATAGCCTCGTAGGTCAAAGCTAATTGATGCAGCACGAGACCGACGATGGCGGAGAAAGCTTGATAGGTCGATAGATCTTGCACGGACGTGATGCGATATATCCGATCGGCCTAAGAGGTCGAACTTAAATGATACAGACATAGACAGAGCAAGACATATCGGGATAGAGGCGAGACTTACCCCTTTGCCGAAGATCGAAGTTAACCGATGCAGCCTCGCGTCGAGAGCTAGAACCCGCCAGTAAAAGCCTAGATGAACTAGGGTGGCGATGCACCGAAGTAGTATTGAATAGATCTGTTGATTGATTCCTTATTGATTTCCAGGGTGCCTATATTTATACCCTAAGTTTACAGAGTCCGACGCATTTACAATAACCATCGGACGTTATCTCTTAACAAAGATAACAGAAAATATCTCTAAAGCAATTAGCTAAACTAACTAAACCTTTTTAACCATATAAGATACGATTTACCTAAATATAATATCCTGTCGTAAGTTTCACGGCTCCTCCACAAGCTCGGTCTTATTTAGATAATCTTCTAATCTTAGACCGAATCTCTTCTTGTTCCACCTGATCGGCTTCCTCCCTATAGCAATCGGACTCCCCTTTACTTAAGCCGATTATTTTCCAACATTTCCTGGGCTTTTCTAAGTCTTGGCGTTAACACTCCTCTTTGTACTTGACTCTATCTGGACTCAAACAAAACGGTCCAATCTTTTATCAGTTTGATCGGATTTTTTTACAGTATCAATCGGTTTTATCCCATGAGCTGATCAGTATTTTTCATCAGCCGATCTTGTTTATAGACTGAATCAAATTCCAGTGTTTACTCTAACGTTTCTTTAGACAAAGTTTGACGATCTTGGCACACCAACCAAACGGGCCTGAATTCCAACATTTCAACTAGTTTGCTATATATTGGATGGTTGGAACATTTGAAGGCAAATCTGGATGCATAAAGAAGGTGACACTTCCACATAAAGGCAATATTTCAATTAATCTTGTACGACATAAAAGGGTGCCACGCATGCATCAATGCATGGTGCCTAATAAAAGAAGTCGCATGGTGCAATCATTTCCAAGGTAAGTCCATCATGGTGTGAACAATGATATGTGCCATCGAGCCTTCTATCCCAGACATTTTGCTCCCCACACAGGGGTCTCAAGCACTGAAATTTTCATATTGTAGATAGCATTGCAAATAGCTTAACATATAACTTTATTTAAAATAAATTTATTTCTATATTCTCATATATTTTCTCTGTTCCATATTATAATACATTTTGATTTTTTAAAGTAAATGTTCGATAAGTTTATAAGAAAATATTGTAATATTTATAATAACAAAGTAGTTTTATTAAATCTAATATTGAATATATTTTGATACTGTATTAAAAATATTGCCATATTTTCTATAAAATTAATCAAAAGAAGGTTTAACATTAAAAATAATTAAAACATTTCACAACATGGAATGAGAGAGTCCCTCTCATCCGCAAATCAATAAATTTTATTCATTCAATACCCTATCTCACCCACCAATACATTTTTATATTAATGAGGAGTATTTTGATCATTTCTTCTCCTTTTTAATTGCTCATTGGGATGCTAGGGGTTTATTTTAGGACAAAGGGAGTAAAACACAGAGAATTTTCTTTCCACTTATGTGCTTACGGAAAAGAATTTGGTGGAGATGGGTTGCAAACAATGTCCTGTGCAGCCAGATAAATGGCATGTGGACAACATAGAAATTGGACAGTTTACTCAAGGTGTAACCATGAGCCAACAACAACACTAGAGCAACATTGCTCGGCTCGCTCAGTCCAAGGCAGGCTCGTCGACTCAATCCTCTCCCAAATCTACATGGGTGGCAGCAGGGGTTGTCGACGTGCCTGCCTCCATGGAGGACAAGGCCACTGCTCGGTAGGTTGAAACCATTACGAGGCTAAGAAGCACCGCGGCCGCTCTGCCACTCTCATCTGCAATAGCCATTGCCACCTCTCTCATATGCTGTAGTCGCCGCCATAGGAAAGGCCAACTATAATAAGAAGGGTTAGCTTCGTGCTAGCACTACGCATATGCATGGTTAGCCTCTAGCTACTAAAAGGCTAGATGCCAAATTGCTAGGCGTGGTGGTAGAAGAATGCGAAGCAATGGGACCAACGGCCGAAACAATTGCATTGATAGCCAATGTAGGAGCAGCCGGATCACTGGCCTAGAGTGGAAACAATGGTAGCTTTAAAGAGGACACGACGACAATGCTTGAAGTAGGCAAAGAAGAGCCCAAGCAACTGATAATTACTAGTGCATACGACAAGGGTGTTGATGCACGATTGACAATGAAGACAATAGGAGCAACATTTGCAGTTGCAACTCCATGGCAATGAGATGGCGAGAGACCATGAGCAGTGACACTATGGTCCGAGGGGATGATACAGTGGCAACCTAAAGCTTGGTGGAGTGATGCACGTACTCAAAGATGATCGGTAGAAGAAGTTGTTGCAGCTAAGTGCTTGATCAGGTGATTGGGCCAATGTTGCATGGATAGGACATCGAAGATGAAGCTAGAGTCGATGCCAATGTTGGATATGCACAAAGGTCGATGTGGTAGTAGGTGACGCAAACCCGATCTCTGATCAGGAAAAGAGAAGATACAAGAGCGAAAGCAATAGTAGTAGCACAGTCCTCCGATGCAAGTGGCCAGTACACGGCCCAAATCCATCACTAGCCAACCCTTATCTCTCTCCCCAATGTGAGCTAAGAGAAGAGGGAGAGATGAGTAGAGTAATTATGCGACCAGGGGCCAATAGCTGATGACATCCAGCTGGAGGTAGAGAGCACCCTCTCCTGATCTGCATCGATGAGGACCAGCGAGGTGTACTAGGCTGGTTGCCCATGCTGACCTGGCACGAGCTAGGAGCGATGACCATGAAGAAGAGTAGGTTGTAGATGTCTATGGCCACCTCCACCTTGTCGCAGCCACCTCAACATGACTGATATATGGACATAGGTGCCACTTCCCACATGACGCCTCGCACTAGTATCCTCTTTTCCTTCCACACACCTTCCTCGTCCCCATCCCACATCATTGTCGGTGACAGCTCTTTACTTCCTATCATTGTTGTTGGTTCTACCCAAATACCCTTTCATAATCATTCCTTTACTCTTAATAATGTTCTTATAGCTATTTGTCACTTCTATTTTGACAATGATTACACTGTTGAGTTTGAAAAACTTGGCCTCTCTGTGAATGATTTGCTATCCAAGAACATGATTATTAGGTGCAATAGATCCAGTGATCTCTACCTCTTTCGCCTGGCTGATATCCAGTATGCCCTTGCCATTCGTGAGTCTTCCACTCTCTAGCATTGCTGGCTCAATCACCTAGGCTCAGAAGCCCTCACTCTCCTTGCTAGCACATCAGTTATACCTCCACATTGAGATGTGTCCACTCAATTGTCAATGTCATTTTCCTTTTACCACTACTTTTACTAGAGATTTCTTGAATTTTGATTTAATTCATTGTGATTTGTGAACCTCTCCTTTGCCAACTGTGTCTGGTTCTAAATAGTATCTTGTTATTCTTAATGACTGCTCCAACTTTGTTTGGACCTTTTCTCTTCATTTAAAGTCCAACACTTTTCGCATTCTCACTCAGTTCTTCGTCTCTGTTAAAACCCTGTTCTCCAAACCTATTCGGGTTGTTTAGTGTGACAATGGCAGCGCATTTGATAACTTCACCTACTAAACGTTTTTTCTTATAGAGGGTGTCCAACTTTACATGTCCTGCTCCATGCATCTCCCAAGAACAGCAAGACTGAACACATGCTCCATTTCCTTAATAACATAGTGTGCTCCCTACTCTTCCAAGCCAACCTTCCCGCCTCCTTTTGGGTTGAGGCACTACACACAGCTACCTATCTCATCAATCGACATCCTACCAAAACTCTACAACATCACACCCCACACTTCTCTCTCTATGGCACTCATCTCACCTACTCCCACCTTCATATCTTTGGATGCAAATGCTTCCCGAACCTCTCCGTCATTACTCCCGACAAGCTCTCTCCTTGTTCCGTTATGTGCATCTTCCTAAAGTGTATCGGTGTTTTGATCCTGTTTCTAATTGGGTTATCATCTCGCATCATGTGGTGTTTAATGAGCATTTGTTTCCATTTGCTGAGTTATCTTTAGGTACAAGTGCTGCTGACATGAATTTTTTGATGATTTTTTAGCCTCTCCTTCATCGCCAATTGGGTCGAGACGTCATCATCGTTGAGCTCCAACGTTAGCTTGGCCCGCTTGAAAGTGTATCTAGGGCCTCTAGTGGGTTTTGAGTGATAAATGATAAGAAATTAGGGAATTGATGTGTTGTGATTAAGAATCTCACAACAATTTATCAAAGGGAGAGTGTTTTGTTTAAAAAAAGACCCCCGTGAAGAAAAAAAAGAAAAGAAAAAGAAAAGGGGACTTGAAATGATGAAAATATAATTTTATTTTTTCCTTGAGTCATTAGGACAAGTTGTATTATTAAGATGGGCTTAAGTTTAACAGGGTTGAGAAGCAAGTGCTCAATAAAACTTTCATATCTAGATGAGCGAACACTCGCATCACATATATCTTGGGGTTTTGGTTTTTCTCTTCCGGTGTTTCGGACGTTTGTGTCTAGACTTCATGGATACTTGTGGATAAGTTTCTCTGTCAAACAGAGAAATTTGTCCAGAGTCTCTGGACCATTTGGATAGAGTCTTCGGACTGAGCTCTCTATTTGGTAGAGAGTTTATTGATGCAAAATCTATTGATGGCTTGCATTGGCACACACGAAGACCTAGAAGATTTGTTTAGCTCTAGGATAGGTCCTTAATCTCTTTGGCATTCTTGGCTTGATAAGGTGCAAGTGTGCTAGTTAATTTAACCTTCTAATTGACAAGAAAGATAAAAAGAATTAGAACAATCAACTAATCGACTGATAGACCAATACGGACACCTGCTATCGGCTTAATTACGGATAGGGGTTAAAACGAACATTGTCCGAGGGTCCGATGGAGGCATAAAGCAAATGATCTAAACATTGAAGCTCAAAACAAAGATAAATACATTGGCCAAAGGTTTGATGTAAGTTGATGAGATGAAAAGAGAACAAATCCTACTAGCTCACGATGCTAATCTTATTAACAATAATCTTGATAGATCAGACAGAACCAAGATAGTATAAAATTGAAACTAATAAAGCTATATCAATTAATAGTAGATTAATCATAGCCATGAATATTCATTGGCTAATAAAAGATAACTCATCGGCTAACACTCCGATGAAATGTTAAATAAAATCTATTGATTAAATAGGATTTAACCTATCAGCAGCAATCTAATAGATCGGACCTGACCGAGATAGTATCACATTGCAGATAATAAGAAAATGACCTATCTAGCTAATGGATCCTATGCAAACATGATGGATAGAGATCAAGACGATGCAGCCTTAGAAAAATCTAATGAATCAAGATAAAGCGGCAACCGTAGTCGGCCAAATTGAATAATCTAACAGATCGAAATGATGCAACCTTAGACTATTGCCAGGTGGCGAAACTTACCCCATCGTCGAAGATCAAATTTAACCGTTGTAGCCTGCATTGAGAGCCCAAATCCACTAGAAAAACTTAGAGAACTAGGCTGGCGATACATCAAAATTGTATTGTATTGATCGAAAAATGATTTTACAGCACCTAGGGTGTTTGTATTTATACACTAGGATTATATAAGTCCTAAGCAGTTACAAGCAATTTGCTTGAATATTTCTTGCTAACCAAGAAAAAAATAACTAATACTTACTTATCTATAAGTTACAATCTAAATATAAAGCCATCTTGCCGCGGTCTTCATAATTTTCCTTAAATTCAGTCTTCATCAGATATACTTCCACAAGCCGATCGACTCCTTTTCTTAGTAGAATATGTTAGTAGGCCTTACTGATCGGCTTCTTTCCTAGGCAGTTACAATATCCACGATTATCACAAAACAAACTCTTATAAATAAAATAGAAACTAACAAACCTTCCTAATTACAATACAATCTTACCTTAATATATATTTCTAAAGATAACTCTTTTATTTTCTTTCCATGAACTAGCCTAGGCTCAATCATTCATGGGCTAATCGATCCATTCAGACATAAACTCAAACATGCCAATTGATCTATTAACCATTAGCTCTAGTCGATCCATCATCACCGGCATTTGTCATGAATGATCAGCTTTCATCAAATCCACCAAAGTTACTATGCCAATGCGCTAGACCATGCCAGCTTTTTTTGCCGTTAACAGAGGCCTATCTAGAGTCTCCAAAAATTTAGATCAGACACTCTAAACTCCCTTTCTTTCTTGAAGCTAAGTATTGTCCAAAATCTCCGGACCATTGGGTGAAGTCTCTAGATTGAGGTCTCTGTCTAGACCGAAAGGCCTATCCAGAGTCTCCAGATTGTTTGGCCTGAGTCTCCGGACTAGAGTCTCTATTTAGGCCGAAAGGCCTGTTCAGAGTCTCCGAACATTTTGTCCGGATACTTTGGAGTTTAAATTCTGTGAGTAATAGCTAACTTTAAGAGGAGTGAGTATTTAATCTCACCAACCCCCTTTGAGGGGTTGGCGCTCATTCATTGCTACTTGACTCACAAAAGCTTTCTAGAGATTCTCCACTCCACTCTCTTAGATCTTGAGCTTAATCCACATTTTGAATGTGCCTTTTTAGGTGATCTAGGAGAAGTTTGATCATATGATTTATGTGAGCACTTATCGATCAATGCTAATAAAGACTCAAGCTTATTACTCTTGGAGAATCACCTTCTAGATGACTAGACGTTGCTCGCAAGAATTCAACGTGTGGATGACCTGGGAAGTTTCTAAAAGTCTCCCTCACCTCCGTAATGAAAGAGATATTCTAGTGAATTCCCAAGTTCTACCATAGAGGTTGATTTGGTAGAGCAAGCTTCATAGTAAGTGGGAGCATGGTATCCTAGTTGAGATCTTGTTGGTCATCTTGGACTAAGTACTAAGCTTTGCTGAAAGCTTGAAGGCCAAGCTAATTTTTAGGGTGGAACTTGGTGATGCTAGGGGTCAAAAGAAATCTGGCTCTTTGGAGCTTCTCAACAAAGACGTTGGATTGTCTGATTCAAACTTCGGTGAAAAATCAGTTTGTCTCCTAACTCACCTTTACCTTTTATATTCATTATGATTTTGTTACCTTGCTTCCTCCTCAACCCTTAGGGTTCACCTCCTTTAAGTTTCCCTTTCATAGTTTGAAGGAGGTCTAGAATCTCTAGATCATACAATCGAAGATTCCAGACTGCTTCTTTGTCCAATAGAAAGATTGATTTGGATACTCCAAACTTTAGGACCGAAGGCTCAAGAGAAAAGACTAATTTTCGCTGCCAATACATTTTATATTTAAAAGTTTGCACATTCACCCCGTATGTGTGACTCAAGGTTCTTTCAATTGGTATTAGTGCCTCGTCTTCGAATAAGGTCCTCTCAAGAATTATCTCCCATGAGCTCTTGAAAGAATATGCCAAGCATGTCAAGGCACTCACCAAGAATGCCGCTATCGCTAAGAACAAGAAGGCTGCCTTGAAGACAAAAGTAAGAAGTAAGGAGGACTCAAGTGATGATGACAGCTTTGCTCTCTTTGCCAAAAAGATTAAGAAGTTTTTGCGAAGTGACAGATGTAGCAAGAAGGATAGAGACAAGTTCAAGACTCATCAATCTAAGAAAGCTTGATACGAATGTGGTGAGTATGGGCATTTCATTGCCGATTTCCCCAAGAAGAAGAAAGATCACGACAATAAGCCCAAGTACCATAAGAAGAAGAGCTCGGGGCACACTCAAATTTAAGAGGAGTGGAACTCCTAAAGTGAGTCTAGCTCCAAGGATGAGAAGAGGGTGGCGACAATCGCCATTAAGTCATTGTCGTCAAATGAATCACTTTTTAACAAGTTGAGCAATGATGAGAACTATTACGCTCCCACATGTCTTGTGGCATCGGGTTGCAAGATACTATCTCCTTCTAAGTCGATATGATAGTAGTGATGATGATGTTGATGAATTTAATTATGAGGGCATCAACAAAATCACTCTATCTTAAATGGCTAAGTTTGTGAAGGCATTAGAGAGTAAGGAGATGACTCTCGAGAAACAAGAGGACTTGCTCATTCTTGAGAAATTGTTGACTAAAGAGAAGATGTCAACGCCATAATTTAGTAAGCCTGTGGATAGATTGGAAGGACGATCGGTTTAATAAATAAGAGTTCGATTGCTACAGAAAAGAAGTCGATTGCAGGAGCAAGGCAGGATTTGGTCCAATTGTATAAGATTATTCAAATAGGGCCGAGTTTGAGGATGAGCCATGGAACTCATGGCAGGGTATTTTATCTATGTAAATCGTATCTTATATGGATAGGAAGAATTAGTTAGTTTAGTTAACTTCCTTAGAGATATTTTTCTTTTATTTTTGTTAGGAAATAACATCTAATGGTTGTTGTAAACGCATTGGACTCTATAATGCCAAGGTATAAATATAGACCCACTAGGAGCCTGTAAGATATCCTTCAATCAATACAACTTTAGCGCATCGCCATCCTAGTTTATCTAGTTTTTTATCGGCCGGTTCTAGCACTCAACACAGGGCTGCATCAGTTAAGTTCGATCTCTAGTAAAGGGGTAAGTTTCGCCACTATCCCGGTATGTCTCGCTTTGTCTAAGGTTGCATCGGTTAGGTTTGACCTCTTAGGCACATTGGATGTACCACATCACATCCATGCAATGTTTATCGGTCTATCAAGCTCTCTCTGTCATCGTTGGTCCCGTGCTGCATCGGTTAGGTTCGACCTATGAGGTTGCCGACGGTAGATTGAGCTGTAAGCCTATAGGTCTCTGTATGACGTTTCATCAGAGTGTTAGCTAATGAGTTATCTATACCCAAGCACCATGCCTAGCGTATCGGCTCCTCAACCGATACGCACCAACCTTCAGAGACTTCTCTCGAGCGCCACGCCAAGCACATCGGCCATCCAGCCGATACGTGCCTGTCTTCAGAAAGACGTCCTCTCATTGGCTCAGCTAGCCGATGGGTTCGCTTCACCCTTATTTCAGCACGATCGATCCGTCGTCCACCGTCCCATTGCCATTGGCCTTGGTCTTGTACTGTCTCGGTTAGATCCGATCTTCGAGATTCGGTGCTAGTCGTCACGATGGGCGATGGGTCTTGCGCTACCATATTCGGAGTGGCATCGGCTTTGCAGCCGGTGTCTTTTATATGATTCCTTGTCAGTTCGTATATGTCTTTATTGGCTTTCTAGCCGATGAACGAGCGATACAACTTTCGTCGGCAACCAGGAGAGATCCCGTGTACTTTGCTGTTCTCTGAATACCCTTTGGTGTCTCCATCGGCTCTACGGCCGATGGATCAGGATCTTGCTTTTGCTATACCCGGAGTCATCACATCCTTTATCGACATCTATCCACGCCTTCATTGGCTTCCCAGCCGATAGAAGAGCGTTCCAATACCTATTGGCGACTAGCCGATAGCAGGAGTCATCCGGACGCAGCCGATGACCACCTTGATGAGAGCTCAGATCAGCCCACCGTCCGACTAATCCGTTTGGCTCACCTCTTTGTCAATTGCAGGGTCAAATTGACTGGCACGTCCACACCTGCTCCATCGTGCCGGAGCCGAGCGAACCTCATAGGCCCCAGCACGCGTACCTCGAGCCACAGAGAGAAACCGACCGGCCTGCACTAAAGCTAAGCAGACATCCTAGGCGTCGGCGTGATCGCTCGAGACATTTTCGGTGTGAATAGTATGTTGATGAATTGACTAACACTCTAAGTGTAGTCAATGAATCAATAGCTACTCTAAAAAGCTCCAACGAGGCACTGTAGAGTGGTTTGAGAGTTTGAAAAAAAAACTTATAAATCTCTCTAAGTGAAGTTTGAGGCTCTTTGGGGAAGTGTCTCCTCCTCAACTCAAGCCATCATGCTCTCCAATTCCTCCACAAGTAATAGATGTGCTAGATGCTTTAATGTTAATGTGAATTCCTATTAGACTAACTTGCAAGCACTATATGAGCTTAAGAAGGAGATTGTTAGGCTTGACACCTTGGTTAAATACGAATGTATGAAGATGTATCAATCCAAGAACGTGCTCTATAAGACTCTCTCCACTGACAACAATAAGCAGCACTTTAGACTCAGCTTCCACTTAGTGAGAACAAGCTATCAAAGAAAAATGATGTGAAGTACAATAAGCCCATCAAATTTGTAAGGAGTGGAGAGAGAGAGCACAAGTCTAAGATAAGAAACATATGTCTTAACATCTATTCTATGCTTCTTACATGCTTAAGCAAGACCACCGTGGTAAATTGGTAGCTCGCTTTGTTGGTTCTCATGATGAATGGATACCCAGGTCACTTGTTGCTAATATCCTAGGATCCCAACTTTAACAAGTTTAGGTACCTAAATCCTAGGCATAAATTTGTTTTATAGGCATACTTCACCAGTAGATCGAGTTAGATTGTGGATAGCGGATGCATAAATCATATAACCGGAGAGAGGAGTATATTCACCTCCATTGTAGAAAATGGAGGACAACATGACAATGTTGTTTTTGGTGACAATAGTAAAGGCAAAGTGATGGTACTTAATAAAATTGCCATCTCAAATGAGCTCTCAATCACAAATATCCTTTATGTTAAATTCTTGAGTTACAACTTACTTTATGTTTCTCAATTATACAAAATTAGATACAATTATCTCTTTACTAATGAGGATGTGGCCGTTTTTAGGCATGATGATGAGTCCGTGGTTTTTGTTGTCAAGTTGAACGGTGATCTCTATCTCGTTGACTTGTCATGAGATAGATTTATTTTCAAAGCTTGCTTGATTACTAAATCTAGCAAGAGTTGATTTTGGCATCGCCGGCTAGCCTATGTTGAATGTGAAATTTGTCAAAACTTTTAATGGTTTATCTAATATGATCTACGAGAAGAATTGTGTGTGTATGGCTTGTCAAACAAGAAAACAAGTTAGAGTTCACCATCTGGCTAAAAATGCCATAATAACATCTCACACCATGACGCTTCTTCACATGGACCTCTTCAGACATGTGGTTTATCTAAGTGTAGAGGTAACAAGTATGGCTTTATCATTGTTGATGATTATTTATGCTACTCTTTGGTATTTTTTTCTCCATGATAAAAGCGAAGCACAAGCTACTTTCAAGAAGTTTGCACGCCAAGCCCAAAACGAGTTCAATTTTAAGAGCAAAAGAGTAAGAAGAGACAATGGTGGTGAGTTCAAGAACACTCAAGTGGAGGAGTTCCTCGATAAAATAGGGATCAAGCATGAATTCTTCGCTCCGTACGATCCTTCGAAAAATGGGATCATAGAGAAGAGGAATCAGTTACTTATTGAGGTGGCAAGAACTATGCTTGATGAATACAAGATTTCTAACATCTTTTGGGTGGATGCCGTCAATACTGCATGTCACTTTACTAACCGCCTCTACCTCTACATGCTCTTAAACAAGACCACCTATGAGCTTCTCACTGGTAAAAAGTTAAATGTCTCATTCTTTCGAGTTTTTAGGAGAAAGTGCTACATCTTGAGCAAAAGACCTCATTCGTCAAAATTCTTCCTAAAAGTTGATGAAGGTTTGTTGCTTAACTATGAGTCAAATACTCATGCATATCGAGTCTTGAACAATACTTCCAACATTATTAAGGTCACGAGAGATATGATATTTGACAAATCTAATGGCTCTCAAGAGGAACAAGTTCGTGATTGTGTTTTAGGCGAAGAAATTCCAAGTCAAGCAATTGTGAACAAGCCGATTGGTGATGTGAGACTCTGTGATGTGGCAATTGAATAAGATGGGGTACTTGATCAACCCCCTCTACAAATACACGAGTTTCGGAGACATCCCACAGTGATGTTATGAAAGAAGTTCACACACATGTGGATGGGATCAATGCTAAGGGTACTATGGAGCAAAGAGACACCAACAAAACTCAAGTTTCCCTGGTGCACCACCCACAAATCTATCAAAGTATACAATGAGCTCATTCCATTGACAATATTCTCTGTGACATAAGAAAGGGGATAACAACTTGTTCCCGTGTTGCTAATTTTTATAGATGTTACTCATTTGTCTCTTCTTTGGAACCTTTGAAGGTTAACGAGGCACTTGCGGATATGGATTGGGTGATGGCTATGCAAGAAGAACTAAATAACTTCATCCACAATCGTGTTTGGACCTTAGTGGAAAGATCTGACACCAACATTATAGAAATGAAATAGGTGTTCTATAACAAACAAGATGAACATGGAGTCGTCACTTGAAATACAATATGATTAGTGGCAAAGGGATTCACACAAGTTGAAGGTCTTGACTTTGGTGGAACCTTTGCACCAGACGCACATCTTGAGTCCATTCGCATACTATTGGCTTTTGCTGCTAATCATAATTTTAAGTTATATCAAATGGATGTCAAGAGTGTGTTCCTCAATGAGCCAATCGTGAAACTTGTGTATGTCGAACAACCGCCAAACTTTTAAGACCCAAAGCACTCTCACCATGTATACAAGCTTCACAAGGCATTCTACAAGCTCAAGCAAGTCCCTAGAGCATGATATGAATGACTCCGTGATTTTCTTCTTAAAAATGAGTTTGAGATATGAAAGGTGAACACTACTCTCTTCACTAAGAGATTCAAGAATGATTTATTTGTGTTTGCGAAATATATGTTGATGACATAATATTTGGATGTACTAACAAAGAATTTAGTGATAAGTTTAGTAGGATGATGATCGAGAGACTCAAGATGCCAATGATGGGCGAACTTAGATTCTTCCTCAGATTTCAAATCAAGCAACTAAAGGAAGAAACCTTAATCTCTCAAACGAAATACCTCAACGATGTCTTAAAGAAATTTGAGATGGAGGGAGCCAAAACCATCAAAACCCGTCACTAAATAAGCTTAAATCCTAAAATGTCTAAAAAAATCATGAGCTCATATGTCAAGATCTCATTTTACTAAGTGTAAGCCTTGACTCATAATTGAGAGTTCAAACATTCTAATTTTCTTCTCAAAAATTCAAAACTTTGTGTGCCTATTTTGTGTTTAAAAATTTGTGTCTTTTTCTAGGGAATCTTAGTGTAATCATTGTTTTGTAATGTTGTTTGTTTGTGGATTACAACAAAGTTTCCATATATTGTTGTCCAAGCATCCCTTCTTCCAGAAGGTCGGAATCTCCAAACCCTTGCCTCAAAGTCTCCATTCGACCTTCTCTGTCTTTAGCTTAAAACTATCCGAAGTATCTAGTTCCCTAGCTCAGAGCCTCTGGTCCTGCTTCTCTATCTGGATTTCAAATCCCACTGGAGTCCGAAATCTCCATAGAAATTCACCAGAGTCTCTAGACCTAAGGGTATAAATACCCAGGTGTTATTGGGTTTTTACCTTAATCTTCACTTTTTATCATCTTTTTTCCCTCTCCACGGTGCACAACTCATCTTTTGGCGACTTCAATCTTCCACCATCGTTTCCCAAAGGATTTTGGTCTTCAGTGCGGCAAGACTTTGGATCCATCCTCTGTTCTTCAATCTATTCACAAGGTCTTTCTCCATGGGTCGAGAGAAGAAGCACAATTGCACTCCTAATAGATCTTCAAGTGACAGTCACGAAGCACCACAAGGTGGTGCTGCTCAAGGGGCCACCTCCTGTGTGAACCCTCTTCAGGTTCCTCAGGGAGACAAATGAAAAGCAAATGCTATCTCCCCTCATGGAAGAACCAAGAAAATGGTGAAAAGAGATGGTGTACCATCTTCTTCATAGACTGGTCCCTACACAGGTGCAGATGCCAACACCAGGGACTTCATAGGCATTCCTAGTGACTACCCTGATCTACATCCCTTTCATGGCTCAGGAAGAATCATTCATGCGATTCGCCTCTTCGTTCAGAAGTCTCTTATTGATCTTCCTTCCAGTTAACTAGGACGTCCCGTGCACGACTACAAGTGAAAGCTTCATCAGTGCATTAAGGACGGAAAGGAAGATCCCAATACCATCAGCTGTCCTACCATCTCTGATCCTTGGTTCTAGACCTAGTTCCAACAGAATTACTATAACAATGTTATCTTGGGAAGAGATAAACCCTTTCTGAACATGTAGTGGATAAACTAGGTTACTATGGGAGAAAACGAGAATCTTGTCTTCAATGATGTGATTTGAATATGTAAGTAGAGAGGACTCTACAACCTTATGGGACAATAGAATTGGTGTGAGGAAGTTATAACTCAATTCTAGGCCACCTTATTCTTCAACTCTACTGAGAATGGTAAGCACTCGTTTAAGTGGATGACCAATGAACGGCAGTTCCCGACCATAATTCAGACCTTTGTCTAAGTTCTATAGCTCGACCCGCTTGATCTTACTTATCCAAGTCTCTAGCATCAGCGGCACATTCTTCCCCACAAGTCTATATTTATGTATGATCCAAATAGGACCATCAAGATAATTCATGAGCTACTCCCTCACTATGACATCCTAATCAAGCTCTTCCGGCTATTAATCAATATCAAGGTAGGAGACACTTCGACAATTCAGTCCATAGCTATTGATCTCCTAGCTAATTCTCATTCCACCAGGCCACGATTCATCATCATAAAATTCTTGTGGGAGGACATGTATGTTATCTCTATGGATCCAGGACGCTCTCCCACATACTCTTCCTACATAATGAAGCTAAGGCAGTATCAGGGATGCGTTTCATCAAGGAGGTGTGACATCTTTTGTATTGTTCTCGTGCTCTTCGTGCTACTCCTTCAAGGCCCAAGGTCTCCTCCTCACATTGTTGAACTCCCCCAGCTGTCAAGCCTGAGTCAATTTTGTAGAAGGCTATCAAAGCCCTCTTCTCCATCTGCTCCACTACTAGTAACAACATTCATCACTTGGAACAACGCCAAAGGGCTTATCTTCGATCTCAGGGTGTTGATGTCTCTCTTGATCGTGAGCCACCTGTCTACATCAACCCCTTTGGCAAAGAGGATGATGTTCTAGCCGCCGCATAGGGTGCTCCAGTATAGCCCTTTATCGAGACTTTAAATATTAGTCGTGCTAGCCATCACTCTAGTATACCTCTTAGATTGACTGATTCTAAGAATGAGGGCAATGATCATGATGGTGATACCAACGACGACGATGAAGATGTGACATCCAACTAATCCCCCCGTAGTTTTTATCTTTTTGTGCTTTGATGACAAAGGGAAAGTAGTATGGACTCGTCTCTTTTTCTTTTAGTTTTTTTTAATTTATCTTTGGAATTTGCATACTCCATTCCTCATTTGGACAAGTAATATCTAATTTATTTTTGTGTGATGTAATGACTGTTAGTTTCTCTTTATCACACTCAAAATCTCTTACATTGTGATGCTTGTTTGAATGGTGTTTGTCTTATTTTTCTTATTTGTGCTATACCAGGTCACATGCATCTTAATTCGTCATGTTTTTTACTTTTACACGATGCACCTCATGGTTGTAAGGAAATAAGGAGAACTCATGATTTTCTTAATATGTGCATCGGCTTAAAATTCACTTATGTGTATGCACACATTTAGTGTGAGCTTCTTCCATCTTCTTTTGATTCAAACATCTTCTTTGATATCTTTATTGTGAACCCAATGAGTATTGTCACCCAAAAAGGTAGATTGAAAGTACTAGGCCCCTTAGTGAATTTTGAGTGATAGATGAGAAGAAATTAGAGAGCTAATGCGTTATGATTAAGAATCTTGCAACAATTCACGAAAGTGACAGTGTTTTGTTTAAAAGAAGACCCTTGTGAAGAAAAGAAAAGAAAAAGAAAAGGAGACTTCAAATTATGAAAATGTTATTTTATTTTGTCGTTGAGTCCTTAGGACAAGTCATATTGTTAAGAGAGGTTCAAGTTTAACTAGGTCAAGAAACAAGTGCTCAATAAAACTTCTAAGTTCAAATAAGCAAACACTCGCACCACATACACCTTGGGATTTTGTTTTTTTCTCTTTCGGTGTTTTAGATGTTTGTGTCTAGTCTTCGTGGAAAATTATGGATAAGTTTCTCTGTCAAACAGAGAAATTTGTTTGGAGTCTTTAGACTGAGTTCTTTGTCTAATAGAGAGGCTTGTCTGAAGTCTCCGGAAGTTTAGACAGGACACTCCGAACTCCCTTCCCTTCGCAAAACTAAGTGTTGTTCGAAATTTTCAGACCATTGGCCGAAGTCTCTGGACTAAGGTCTTTGTCCGGGTCGAAAGGTTTGTTTGGAGTCTTCAGATTGTTTGGCTGGAGTCTTCGAATTGGAGTATCTGTTTAGGCCAAAAGGCCTATACAAAATGTCCAGATACTCTGAAGTTTAAATTCTGTGAGTAACAGCTAGTTTTGAGAGGAGTGGTATTTAATCTCACTAACCCCTTTTGAGGGGTTAACTGCTTATTCATTACTACTTGACTCCTAAAAGCATTATAGAGATTCTCCATTCTACTTTCTTGTATCTTGAGCTTAATTCATACTTTGAGTTTGTTTTTTTAGGTGATTTGGGAGAAGTTTGATCTTATGATTTGTGTGAGCCCTGGTAGATCAACGCTGGTGAAAACTCAACCTTGTTACTCTTAGATGATCAACTCCTAAACATTACCCATGAGGATTTAACGTGTGAATCATCTGAGAAATTTGTAAAGGTCTCCATTACCTCTGGAAGGAAAGATATTCTAGTGAATTTCCAAGTTCTACTTTAAAGGTTAGTTTGGTAAAGTAATCTTCATAGTAAGTAGGAGCACCGTGTTCTAGTAGAGATCTTAATGGTTATTTTAGACTAAGTGTTACGCTTTGGTAAGATCTTGAAGGCCAAACTGATTCCTTGGGTTAAACTTAATGAGAAAAAGGATCGAAAGAGATCTAACGTTTTGAAGCTTAGGGTTTAGATAGAGACGTATGATCATTTGATATTAAAAAATTTTGTTTTTCTCCTAACTCTTGTTTTCACTATGATTTTATTATCTTTCTTACTCCCCAACCTTTAGGATTTACCTCCTTTAAGTATCTCTTGAATATTTTGAAGGAGATCCGAAATCTTCGGTCTATACTACCAAGAGTCTAAAGTAGTTTTTCTATCTGATAGAAAGATTAATCCAGATAATCTAAACTTTATGACAAAAACTTAGACTAATTTTTGCTGTTACTATATTTTAGATTTAAAAGTTTATAAATTCAGTCTTCGCGACTCAAGATTCTTGCTGTGGCATCTGCTCTAGCGGTCCCAATGACTGGCATGCCATCTTAGGGTACTCTAATATCATGAAGCATGTAAATTAGGTACAAATTCAACCTTTTATCTCTATAACTGACTTATACAGAGCAATCTCGGGAGAGAATCAGGAAATATCCAACGAGAGATATCCATGAAAACAGATTAGCTCTAACATTGCCAATCCAATTCAGCTATTAAATTACGCAGTAATTTTGTTTTGAATCGATCCCGCGTATGTTCGGTTTTTGCAGAAAATTAATGGACAATAGTTGGTACGTATGCATGCGTATTGCCTTGGGGGCACGGAGGTGGTGGAGATGCGACATGATCTGCTAGCGGCGGCGCTTCTCGGACTCACGGTGGTTGCGGCACAGAGAACGGCGCTGTGGTGCGGAGTCGGCTTTGCTTCTCGGCCTCACGGTGGTTGCGACGCGACGAGCGCCGCCGCCTCCTCTTCTTGGCCTCGCGGTGGTTGCGACGCGGCGAGCAACGTCGTTGTCCTCTGCGGAGGTGGGCGCGGCCGCGTCGACGACCGTTCCCGCCGACTGGGAGGGGACGGGCCGACGGGCTTTTGGCCGAGCGAGGCACCGCCGTTGTAGTCGCGGCTGCGTCTGGAGCGAACCGTTCGATTTCTACGTTGTCCTCGTGCCGTTCATCTGGGTCAGGTCTGCTCGGGACGGGGTTTGCAACCCATCTGCGCCAAAAAAAAAAAATTCCCGTGCGTGGTTGTTATTGTTAAAGTCAGTCCGAGGATCATTAAGAATGGTTTGATATCAATCCTCCTGATAATAATCTAATCCTATCATAAGTTACTATATCCTAATAATCTTCTAACTAGCATATACTATAACGGTTATTATAGTGAAATTAGCCCAAAATAAATCGTCATATGGGACTTATAGAGATTTTACTCCAATTTCCCGGTCCATTGTAAGGGAATAATCCAAATCAATCGGTTCCAAAAAAAAAAATCACCAGTTCGCCAACTAATGTGATAGCAAAATGTCACAAGTATCACTGTGACGAGCGTGAAGCATGTCATCGATCATACATTCATGTCGACATCTGATAGCACCTATTCTCTCCCTCCTGTTTAGCTTTTTTTACCATTATTTTGAGAGTCTCTGTACAATAATCTTTTTATATATCCTTCACATTGTGGTGTGTTTGGAAATGATTTGGTAGTTGCATCTATCGTTACAGGATGGAGAAAGGAAGGCACTGTTAATAATTGTGGTGATCTGATCTCCATTAACGTCCTCTCAACATAATTTCCATGTAGAATTTCGAAAAAAGCATGTGCTTTGTAGATTGTTATCCATTTTTGGTTTACATGAACCACCCAATTTTTTCTTCACCAACATTATTTCATCCTGAAATGACCGGGCGTTTTCAGTTGTCCAACTGTCACTCGCAAAACTTCGCAGCATGCTCAAATGTAAGAACGACCGTCGGTTTTATTTTTCCATATTTTGTCATACTATACCAAATTAAAATGCCTTAGCAGCGTAGAAACGGTTGTCCATTATCAGTACTAGCAGATTTTCTCTTCTTAGAGCTGGATTTTGTGTATTACAACAGGCCAACTTTATGTTGACAGTTATAGTTTGTTTATCTCTATTAATGATTATGATATATATAATAATAATAAATTGCGTAAATATATATATATATATGTTTTGTGGTACAAGGTAGAAGTTGAACAGATAATTATGCACACTTTAGTTCACTGTCAACCTAATGAATCATAACAAAGAAAAAAAAATGGTGCATCATCCATTCTCCGTAAAAGGTTTCTCTCATATGCATTATTGTCAACAAGAACAAATAGATTGTGGGCATCTCGGCCCCAATAGAACCAAAATGCTACTACCACATCTAGAGAAAAAATAACAAAGCTTGTTTAGGAATGCTGCGCACGGTCTCACGACTATGACCACACATACACCATGCATCCCATTGCTACAGATACCTCGTCGAGCCATCAATCGACAAATCTGAGACGTTTGGTCGGCCATCCAACGGTCGAGAAAAATGAAAGAAAAAAAACAAACGGATAAAAACCACTTTTATTTGCATCGTGCAACAGAGCAGATTAACTTGTCTGCGCAGCACCATCAGAATGCATCGGGTGCCAACATCCTCCGTCCGATTGGCTGTCTGTCTAACGTAAGCTGGTGATGAAGCCACATCATCTCCGTCGCTTGATTTGGGGAGGATGACGGTGGCAGGGTCCAGTGACGAGACAACCGCGGTTCGGCCACGGGGGAGCGGGGCCCACCTGAATATGCCACGCGTGTTGCTCCCCCGTTGGCTGCTTGGACCACGCCCGCGGGGTGGGCCCTGGAGTACAGTGGCACTGACGTGTAAAGTACGGCGTGGGCCCGTGGGAGGCGATCGCCATTGGGATCTTCCCACCCCCGAGGTTTGGACGGTCGTCCGTGGTCGTGGCTCTGCGTGCTGAGCTGGATGTCTACAGAAAAAAAAAAACAACCAGATCATGCTGGTTTAGTACGATTTTATTTCAAGTTTGAGTTGTAGTTTTTACAGAACTGCTTGCATGTTGCTTAAAGAAAAAACCTTCTTATTTGAAATCAAAATGCTATTTTTAATTCCAAACTTCAGTCAATCAAACCGAACAAAGCCAGAGATTGATGAAAAGGAAATTACAAAGGTATTATAGGCCATTTTGGATTGATGCTAAAATATAACCTACCATTCTTTACCAACTTGATAATAGTGTGATGATGTCCATGTTAATTTGGCAATAGTGTGGATTGCTTTTCGTTAAATCTAGCATATTGTTACCAAACCCTCGACACAAACTCTATCCCAGGAGTACTAAAGCATGTTGTTACCAAAAAAATTTGTTACTATCAATATTGGTAGAGAACCAAAACGGCCCTATATTTTTCAAGTGATGACATGACAAACAGAAATTAAAATCATGTCCACATTTTTGCAGGGTGCGTAGCAATTGTTTGACCAAAATATGGCCATCTAGTATACACCTGCTTCACCATCTCTGTTTTTTTGGTGAAGATCAGTACTACCGTCTCTTCTATCTACAGTACTCCTGCCAAACAGTAAAAATCAACAAGAGACAGACATAACTAGAGAGAGAATCAAGATGTGTGGCCAATGGTAAGAACTGAACTGATATTTCTCCTCTCTACCTCTGGGAAAGGAGCAGTGGCTTCTGCAGGCGGTACATAGGTATAATTACTGGCTTACTGCAAGGCTGCAAAAGAGGGTTGTTTGGACATTGGGTCCTGGTCAAGTTTAGACTTTGTGAAACCTGACAAAACAAACAGATAAGCTGTACTTCTGTGCACCTCTGTACTGTACGTATGCCACCGCCCAATTACTTCACGCCTGCGAAATGCAAGCTGAGATGAGTTCAGGTCAGATCAGTGCATGCTGGATGCTGGATGCAATAATTTCTTGAGAGGCAGGCGTCTTTCTGTCCGTGCAGGAGAGAACACGAGGAGAAGACCACAGTCCACAGATGCTTGAATTTCTCCCTGTTTTTTCTCTTTCATCCAGAGTGTTTTTGTCTTTGTTTCTAATTTGTCCCGCTCTTGTACTCGTGCTAGTAGTAAACTGCTACTCCAACTATGAGGCGAAGGCACTATTTCATCCTTGTGAAAAAAAAAAACACCATGAGCAAAATTGACAAGGATTTGGTTGTAGGAGCCATCATAAAGCAGGAAGAAGAGGTGATGTAGCAGGATAGTTGTTTTCCGCTAAAGAGAGAATAGAAACTGAAAGTGTTAAGCAGGGTTTACAGAACCGAACCACCCTCAAAAAGTGGTCTTGAGCTATACCTTTGGTTTTTGACAACTGTTTGAAAAGCGTTGACTACTAGCTACTAAATTCATCCAAAAATTATTAGAAATTTAAATTTTAGTTTGATTTTTTAAAACTTGATCATCTTACCGAGCGGTTAAGGATCTTGAGCTGACTCGAAACCTCCAATTTTCATGATAACAGAGTGGTTTTTACCGGTTTTGTAAACTTTGTCAAGAGAAAGAATGTGTCAAAGAAAGGAATATTGTGTTCGACAAGGAAGGATGCATCTTTGATAGGAAGTTAGTCGGACGAAATGAGAGGAAGAAATGGAAGGGTTTATTCGGCACACATCTTCGAGCAATCTTAGCCCTGAAAAGCGATGTGGATTGAACTAGTTTTTTTTTCAACATAATGGTATTGGGGATTGAGCTATTTTTTATAGACATGGATGGGTACCTTTTCCTAATCGATCTCCATTCTCCAGCAAATGCAGCACCCAGCGCACCACTAGACGTCATTTTGCTGCAAGTGATGTCCGGTGAAGCTAGCTGGAGAATGTTAATTTTAGACAAATTATCACGCGTGATAAACAATGTTCCCCACTTCACGTGTGATATATATATATATATATATATATATATATCATGTCTTGATTCAATTCTTGTTCTTGATAGTCACCACTCACCACTATACACTAACCGCCCATGAGCAAAGCCCGATCGATTCCAACAAAAAGACAGAGTAAGCATGCATCCACTATAGCCATGAAACTTTTTCAGTAGAGATTTGCATGACATCACTCTGCATCTTCTTAAGTAATCAGTTTCTTATTTCATTCGTCCACAAATATAAACACTTTTAAATTTTTTGGCACGATCTTTAATACACTAATTTAATCAATAATATCTATAAAGATAAAAAAAAGCTAACAATGATAGATTGTTTAATGATAAATCTAATAACATTATTTTTACATCATTAATTTTTATGATTTATGACTTTTTTGTTATTAATAGTTAAAGTTAAAAAATTTTGATTTAGCATTGTTCTAGAAATTATTATATTTATAAAAAGAAGAAGAATATAGCAAGATACTAAAGCAAAGGCATGTTTTCCATAAGACAAGAAACATATTAAGGGGGTTATTTGGTTGTAAGCCATATTTCACCATGTGTCAATAAAATTATCACACTTGTCTAAATTAGTATTATCAAATTTTTAGCCATAGCATGACAAGCCTCACGTAAAGTTGTTATACTTTTCTAAGTTATTAATACGTATGATCTAATTTATTAAAAGAGAATTTTAACCAAACGGTTGCCAAGTTGATTAAATGTAACAAACTATAACAAAATATGACGAAAATAACCAAAACGATATATTGATATGCCAGTGCCGAGTATCATATCACATCCAAGCTTGCATTTTTAACGAAGCCCCGCATGCGTGCGTGCGTACTCGATCCCCTCTCATATGCCACTCTCAACGTAATCCTGGTTTCAAGCGACAAATCCTCATCATCACTAGCATCTCACTACATGGAAACGATCTTTTAAACTATATATAATATCATATCAATCAATCAACAATTTATCTACAGAAAAAAAAGTAGTTTTAGTTTTTGGATATGAGGTTGATCAATTTTGGTAGCTAGCTGACCAGCTCCTCTGCGTGCTATGGAGATTAGCCCTTGTTTTTCATTTTGAGAAAAATAATACTCGTATCATAAGTAAAAACACATTTTTTTTAAAAAAAGTACTGTCTAAAGTCGCAATATGCTGAGTTTTTTTAAGCTACCGTAGGACTCTGCATCTCTAACCCCCCGACATTATCGTCATCAACAAGCTCCTCCCTCTTGATGGTCTTTGCGTTGGCAGCTCGAAGGGACCCAGCCATGTCTGCCGGCGAGAGCTGCACGGGAGGAGGGGAGCAGGAGGAGGGGGTGATCGCCGGGCTCCTGGACGGCAGCAGCGGCGAGTAAACTCAGGTCTACGAGGACGATGAGGGCGACCAGATGCTCGTCGGCGACGTGCCATGAAAGTAAGTCCGATACACACACACCCCACGAGCAGACCATGAATAAATTCCTCATCTTCTCCAATCTGACGGTGATTCCTCAACTTGTTCTTGCTTGCAGCATGTTCATGGCCGCCGCGAGGAGGCTGCGCGTGCTCAGGAGCTCCGACCTGAATTCCTCATCGGTCAGTGAGTTAAGCTCCGACCTGACGAAAAATTCCACCCTTTTCTTCAGAAACTGATCGATTGTGACGCGTGATTTCGGTCTTGATCATGTTTGCAGCTACGAGCAAGGAGCAGGAAGAGGGCAGCGGCGGAGTGATCAGCGCTGGGAGCAGGAAGCATATCTGCATAGTGATAGCTCTGTTTTTTTTTATAAAAAAAATCCTTTTCTTCGCGTTCTTGGAAGATTTTGTGTACAAAAATGTGCAAGAGGCATATGTTTTGGGTATCATGAAGTTGTCGACTATAGCAAGATGGAATCAAGAATGGAAATTGTTAGGATCATGTTCATCTGTTTTGCAGGCTACTAATATATCCTTGTTCCTGGACACTGTTGATGCTGGGGCTAGGTGTCTTTGTCAGTGCTGGCCATTCACAGTGGCGCTGCTTGCTGTTTTTGCTTGCGATTCTCGTGAAGCATCTGCGCAGTTTTCATGGCGTCGTCGATTCAGAGAGCACGGGAGAAGGAATCGCATGATGATTTTGGAACTGTTTGTAGTTATTCATCGGAGCGGTCAGGTCCTTGGGTGTTCATCAGAGTTCGGCTCGGTTCAAACTTCAAAGTAGCTTCAGTTACTCTTGTTTTAGAACGGAAATGGTTTGAATTCAACTAATTTTGATTTTGGTAAGGGATAAGTCTACTTTACATCAACTATTGATCATTTTAGTTCAATTTCTTTCAAAATTGGTAGAGCAAGATTGTCATCAAGCTGCTGTGGATGAGGTGGGAGGACATTGGTGACTGAGGATGCTCCGTCAGCATGCCAACGTGGCCTAAAATCACTCTTGCGAGGATGCTGTCTGTCTGGTTTAGATAGACAGGATATTTTGTCCGGTTTGAAGGATACAAAGTAGATCAAGTTAAGCGTTGTAAAATAGACTTGTCTTTTTTGCTAATGGCTCGTCATGCTTCTACAATTTCTTCTAAACTTTAAAAGATGGTGAAAAGAATCAAAATGAATATTTTCCCAAAAAAGTTTTGACGGCTATGGAGTTGGCTGAACCTGAAACTCATCCCTTGCACCAGCTATCAGCTGCTGTCAAAGTAGAGTGGAGTATAGCACTGGGAAGTTATCTGTGGCCTTGTTCAGTTGTTCGAGGAAATCCCTTCAAAATTACTGTATTTTTGTTGGTTAAAAAGCCCAAGAGCAATTATGACATTTTGATTTTCTTTTTAACAATGATTGTTTATGTAGAGAAGAATAGTGGCTTTTTACAGTCCTGGGCAAGAATTGAGTCGGAGCCTCGGTGGTATCCACCGTAAGAATTGAGCAGTAGAGCAAAGCAGACAACCGTAGTCTCTCCGTTCTAAAATAAATCAATTTATAGAATTCAAATTTTGTTCCAAAATAAATCAGTTTCTACCTTCTTATCTATCATTGATTCATAAATGGAAAAGTTTTATTTCTTTGTCCCAAAATTGATTTTGGATCACCCTATTCAACTCGATTCTCGACAAAATCAGTAACCCTTACTTTATGTAAAATGTAAAATGTATGCCATGAGGCTAAGGCCTCTTTTGAATTATGAAAATTTTACAATAACTTACCTAATTTCTAATAAAATCCTACAAAATACACCCTCTATCAAAAAAAATGTTACATAGCCTATATGGAACTGTTTTGAGACGGAGGGAGTACGTGCGCGTTCACAAATGGATTCAAATATGTAGATGTAAAATTGTAAATATAATCCAATTCAATTCCTGTACTGTGTCACCGTAGAGCTCTCATGTGCTCTAGGTGTGTTTCATTGAATTTCCTATAATAAAATAAGTATCATTACGTTTGTACTCATTTTTTAATAGGGGAGATTACTTAATATTAACATGCAAAACATAAATAATGCCCTTTGGAAAAAGCAAAATACAACTAACAACATGTATTCTAGTGAAGCCAGAGATTTACTATTTAATTAGTGGTACACATTTTTAGGTTGCAACTAAAAGACCAAGTTTTGTAATTCGATGATTAATGATAATATATGTTATGACTAATTATTTTTATGAGTTAAAATGACTTAGATTGAGTTCTAGCATCAAATAAAGATATTGATGGGTATACCAGTGAAGTGAAGATATTGAAGATGTGAAAAGCGAAGTATCTTTATATAGGAAGACGGTGAAGGGAAAGTAATATTCTGTCACGATAAACTATGTGGTGGTGAAGGGCAAGTGAAGAGTTTGACGCCGATGGACCAATACAATGGTAAAGGACAAATGAAGACTTCATATCGATGGATCGTGCAATGTCATATGAAGTTGTGAAAGATCTATATTAATCATTTATAGTATAAGATGGAGTGTCGAAAATCAGGACAATGCAAGGCATTGATTAAGTCAAAGGTATTATTGATTTTGGACTAATATGTTTAATGAGATATATGTGAATAATCTTGACGGTAAAATAGAGTTGACGTTAACAACCCTTAAGGTAAAGTAGGAAGATGACATGAAGGTATTTCTAGCAGTATATATTTTTTATTTGCTTTTGAATATAGGAATACCATATTATTATTAAGAGGGATGTAATATTGATGTATTTGTTTATGTCTCGGTGTTCAAAGTGAACATTTTAAGTAATTCTTTGAAAGAAATCTAAGTCTTAACCTATTCTCTGAGAGATTTTAGAGCTTGTTCTTGATTTTGTTGGATAGCTCTCTCAATAAACTTTTCATAGAGTCTAAAATCGTCAAAAACAGACTTCGAAGCAAAAAGTTATGATTATTTTTATAGAATGTTGTCAAGGAGTAGCGGATACTCTAGACTTTTTTGCTGGATACTCTCGGCTGACCTTATTGGTCAAACAGAGATGTTTATCTAGAGTCTCCAAAGGTTTTGGTCGGATACTCTAGACTAACTTTACTGGTCAGACATAGAAATTTGTCTAGAGTCTTCGATGGTTTTGGCCGGATACTTTAGACTTTAAATCTGTAAGCAATAGCTAGTTTTGAAGAATACTTTAGACTTTAAATATGTGAGTAACGGCTAGTTTTTAAGGACTCGAGTATTTAAGCCTCTCCACCCCTCCATCATTTGCTGATATTTTGAGGCTAAGTTTTGATAAGAGTATACTTATCCAAAGCCAAATAACCCTTCTTAAATCCCCTATCTTAGTGATAGTTCTTTATGAGTATGATTTAAGGAAAGAATGAGTTGAGTTAAGAGATTGAAAGGTTGAGAGCAAGTGAGATTTACTCTATTCTTGAAGCATTTGAGTTCATAGCAACCAAAATTTTTATTGTGTTTATTACTCGTAGAGATCAAGGTTTCCTAGAAAGCTAAAAGTCATCGATGAGTTTTTAAAGTTATGGTGAGACATCGAAAGTTTGTAAAAGTTCATCCTCACCTCTACAAGGAAAGAGAAAATTGAGTGAGAAACAAGTTTATATTTAAAGGTTACTTGATAGAGCAAGTTTCACCAGAGATAGTAGTTAATTGCCTAAGTATGTGAATCTCGGTGGCCATTTGTAAACGGAGTTTTATCTTGGTGGTTGCTTAAAGATGAAAACTTTATCCTTAGTGCTTGTTTGATGAGGCTTGAGATCGAGAAAGATTCGATTCCTTAGAGTCTCTCAACAAAGATGTAGGATTTTTGATCCTAACTTTGAAAAATAATTTTTTATCTCAATTTTTCACTTATATATTTTACTTTCTTGTATCATTTACTATTGATTTAAATCACCTTTTTCCTCCGCTACCTTCATCTTATCTTTTTAGACGCAGTGAAAGATAACCAAAATATCCGAAATCACTATTTGGAGATTTGGCTAAGGCTCTCTATGTGACAAAGAAGTTCGTCTCGATACTCTGGCTATTTTGATCAGATACTTTGGCTATTTTGATCGGATACTTCAAAGAAACTTTGGATATTCCGGTCATTTTGACTAGACACTTCAGAGGATTTTATCCGGATACTCCGAAGAGGAATTTTATTCCGCTATAAGTATTTTTCATTAACATCTATTCACCCCTAGTCGTTTTAGCAACATTGTAAGTTAGATATATTTAACCGTGTTCGATATATGTAATCTATTTGCTTAGTAGACATGACAATGGCAAGAGTTTTTTCTTCCCTATGTAGCCAACTAGAGCCATGTAGGTCTCATGCACCAATGGCAAATAAAGAATGGCAAGGTTTCACATCTCTACTGCTTAAAAGTTTGTTCGCGCTTCCATATAGTGTCAAGCGTGCAACCACTAATTCTAAAAAAAACCAAAAATAAAGTGGTAAAGAAAAACTCGCTTAGATGCAATATTTATACTTAATTTATACTCTTATAGGTTTGGCCATAATTTACGAACATGCTACTGGTGTTAGCTAAAATGTGGCTCTAATTTTATGAGACAGACCTACTCAATTAACTAAAATATATTGGCGAGCTTAGACACGTTGAATATGCTAACTAATCAGTCCCTTACCACTAGCTTCCATCTCCGAAACATACATTAAGAGATGTACCTGATTGTGTGTCCGTTTGATGTACGTGCACAGTAGTCTGGGTTGGTGTGCATCTTTTGGAAAAAAGCCCATCAGAAAGCCAGCGTGTGGCAGAGAGGAACTCCCGACCTCTTCTGCCCGCAGCCTCCATCTCCACTGCTTGACCCGTACGCTAGTGTCGACGCAGCACCGGCCACCGAGAAGAAGCGGCTGTCAGCCCCAGGGATCGGCGCTGATGCACCGCGAGCTCCTCCTCCACCCGCCGAGGAGGGTCTCGTCTTCCACCCGCCTAGCGTGTCGTCGACAAGAGATGGAGGTGAGAGGTAGGGTAGGAAAAAAAAATGAAGCCAACATGTCGCTGCAAGGCGGGCGAGGAGGTGAATGGTTCTGGTTCTAACGTTCGATGGAGGTGTCATGCCGAGTGTTGCGGGAGAAAAATCGAACTGGGGCGATGGTTGAGGGAGGAACAGTAGAGCTCCTCCATGGAGGAAGCAGAAGCGCTCACGCCTCCAACAACTCAAACTACCTTGGCTTGGACCCGAATCAGAGTTGCTTCGCTTCAGACTTGGGCCTTTAACAAAACAAACAGACGAGGCCCGTAGCTCCTCCAACATTGGCACTGTAATCGGAGTCGGATCGGACGACGGATTCGCCCGCCTGCGGCCTTCGGCTTTGCCCCCTTACCCAAGTTGATCGGAGCTCGTCTCCTCGATCGACTTCGCCAGTCCGCCGCCTGAGCCGAGCCGATCGATCTCCACATCCCGCGACCACCGGCGCCGGCGTCGTCAGTCCTCTCCCCCCTGCTGCTTCCGCCGCATCCTCACGAGCTCGCTGGTGAGCATCCACCCGCCCGTTGCGCGCATCCTCCTCCTCATCTCTCTCTCTACCCAACACGCTTTCTCGAATTTGCGCTCAAGCCCTGGCTTTCTCTTCTAGATCTGGAAGCTGCTTTTCTCTTTGCCTTGACCACGGTACTAGTACTAATAACAGACAGCTTCGCCCCTGGTTCTCTGGGTTTCTAGGGTTTCGGGGGGCGGCGATTTCTCCTGTGTGGTGGTTTCGTCTTGTTGTTGCTAGCTGTTTCGCGAGATTAGGAGTTAGGGTGTGGGGGGTTGTCCGCTGTTTCGAGAGATTAGGGAGATTAGGAGGTAGGGTGGATGGGGGAGGGGTTTATGGTCGCTGCGGTGGATTGGGTTGTGGGGTGCGTGATTGATGTGTGCGATCTTGATTTTTTTCGTCGGTGATTGCGCAGGATGGACGGAGCGATGGATCTCCCCCCGAAGGGCGGGTTCAGCTTTGACAATTGCCGAAGGAACGCCATGCTTGTGGAGAAGGGCCTCAAGATGCCTGGGTTCAGGAAGACCGGGACTACCATTGTCGGCCTCGTCTTTCAGGTGCGTCTGCCTCTTTTGCTCAGCTAATTGGTATAGTTTTGTGCTGGCCAAATTGCATTGTGTGCAATCAAGATCGAGGGAGGATGCCTTTGAGTGCTCGAATTTCATGGACCTAAATTATGTAATGGATGTCACAGAAGTTTATGTCTGTTAGTGTGCGGTAACACCAGCTACCTCAGATTGTTTCCAATTGTGGTTTTCAGTATGCGGTGCACTGATTTATGCTTTTAGCTTATGCAAATTTCTGGGAACCTCAAGGATAATTGATTACCAGGAGGACATCAGTAGTGGCAGCTTTAGCTATTGCGCTTGCTTTCAGCAGGGTAGTAAATGATGTCTGTTAACATCCTATTGTATTTTTGCTCCTAACCTCCTGGTTTTTAATAGTTTGATACCAGTGGATGAAAGATTTTGCGTTACCTACCATCTAATTGGCATCTTTTGTGCTCATTCCGAGTAATTAGCTGAGTTTGGTGAAATTGTGTTGCTATTTAGGATGGAGTTGTTCTTGGGGCAGATACGAGGGCCACTGAGGGTCCTATAGTTGCTGATAAGAACTGTGAGAAAATTCACTACATGGCACCAAACATATATTGCTGTGGAGCTGGAACTGCTGCTGACACGGAGGCTGTAACAGGTAAGGTTAGCATAATGACATCCTGGTAGTACAAAGAAATAAAACTAGTAGCAGATTGTGTTCTCCAACTGTCAGCCGCTTCCTTTGCTTTTATGTCTTATCACAAAAGTATCATTTTATTTTCTTGCAACTCCAGATATGGTCAGCTCCCAGCTTCAACTTCACCGTTATGCAACTGGTCGTGAATCCAGAGTTGTAACTGCTCTTACATTACTGAAGTCACACCTTTTTAGGTGATCTCTCTCTCTCTCATTGCATGTCTGTTTGTCATTAGCATATTCCCATATATTGCAAACATCTCATCTGGTTTCTACATTATGTATTAGCTACCAATGTCATGTCTGTGTGTCATTAGCATAATTCCCGTATATTGCAAACATCTCATCTGGTTTCTACATTATGTATTAGCTACCAAGGTCATGTCAGTGCTGCCCTTGTTCTTGGGGGAGTAGATGTTACTGGGCCACATCTGCACACTGTGAGTAACTGAGTATGATTGTTTGTTGAATTTAGGGTGGTTTTATTGATATTCTGAAGCATGCAGGTTTATCCACATGGTTCCACAGACACACTTCCTTTTGCAACAATGGGTTCTGGATCCCTTGCTGCAATGTCAGTGTTTGAATCGAAGTACAAAGAAGGCCTCACAGTAAGTGAACCCCTTGAATTTTATTCTTTTTGTTCATGGTAGCATTTGCTGATAGCACTATATGTTTTTTGTTTACATAAATGGACAGCACATGACTTCTTTATATGTAACCATTTGTCTATTGATTTCCAAATTCTCTAGAGGGAGGAGGGAATACAACTTGTTGCTGACGCAATCCGTGCCGGTATCTTTAATGACCTCGGCAGTGGCAGCAATGTGGATGTTTGCGTAATCACCAAGGTATACAAGTTCTGTTTTGTTGCCTGACATTGACAGGCACTATCTGCAAATGTTTGCCTTAGAGAATGAACTTCTAAACTATGCCTGTGGCAATTTGTTTGTTCGCATTAGCATCTTTGTAACACATGGTATAAGTTATTACAGTAATTTTCTATGAACTGAATTTTCCATTCAGTTATCTACGCTTATTTCCTTCTATTCAGTTGGTCTAGTCAGTAATCTATGACACTCATTTCCTTTTATTCAGTTGATCCAGACCATAATCTACGGCACTGTGTGGTAGAAGCCTTTAAGTAGTCGCATGATGCCACTGCCAACTTGTGCAATCTTTGACAGATTATAGATGTGCTTGCATCTGTGTGACTATAGCTATCTGCAGTACCAAAAATAAAGCCAAATATTTCTATGTTGTAATCGTTAGACGGGAGTAAATTATGTTATGTTTGATTGAAGCAACTTCAAGTGTTCATATTATTGCTTTAAAGTGGCAGTGTTTTTATCTTCTGCTTTGCTAACAAAGTTTCCTGTTAACATCACCAGGGGAAGACAGAGTACTTGAGGAACCATGAGCTTCCAAATCCAAGGACTTACAATAGTTCAAAGGGATACAGCTTCACCAAGGGGCAGACTGGTAAGTGTCTTATTAATGTTACAGAATACTGATAGAGATGCTTCAGCAATATGAAGTCATTCATGATTCTTCTCTCTTGCAGTGGTATTGTCTACAAAGGTCACACAACTGAAGCCAAAGGTAGAGGTCGCAGAGGGTGATGCAATGGAGGAGTGATGTTATATTCTTACATTCGGACAAGCAGTCACGTTAAGCATATGTGCTATCATTTCAGTGGAAATACTTGAACAAAAAATTATTGTCTTTTCTTGTACTTCTTGGGCTTAACGCACATCTTTATGTTATGGTCGACACATTCATAGAGTGATCGTTGGTACTTGCTTTGTTGCTAAATGGTGATGTTGCTATTCATGCTGTTGCTTTAAAGGCCTTATTTAGCTCAAACCGAATAATCATGATAGGATATACCTCCGGCTAGAGACTTAGAGTCGAGTCCAACTGCCTATGTTTGTTTTCTCAACTAATATTCAAAAGTTTGGTACCGTCGTGGCAGGAATCTCAATTAGTATCGACAGATTTGGAATGAATGTAAGGAATGATATGATTGCTATTGCAAATTCTAAGTCCGTTGAAACAAACAAAAATTGTTCGTTGGTACTTGTATATGAATCACAGCTGAAGTATCGAACAATATGTGACCAATTGTCACGTTTGGTCGTCTGAAGTACATACGGTACCAAAAATAACTGACAACAAAGTCCAGAACTACTTTCTCACGCAGCGATTCCGATCAGAAACTGGAAATCGCAGCATACCCAACAATTTTGGCTTCCGTTTCATTTGAAATTTTGTTTGTGGAGTCCCATCAAACTCTTTTGAAACATACATAACTTCACTACAGCCTAACAACAGCACGAGTCACTAAGAAAAGTTGGAACTCTGCATTATGGGGATCAATTCAGGTATTGAGAGTGAGCAGCTGCGATCAGAGCAGCTCCAAGGCCTGACCCATCGTTTGCAAGCTTGACAGTCACCGACTTGGACGCCTCTTCTCCGAGTAACTCTGTCAGCGTGCTCTCCAGGCACTCCCGGAATTCGGTGTAATGTTCATACAGGCCTCCATCGATGGCGATGACCGACTTTCGCTTGTCGCCTGGGATGCCCCTACCAATCTTCCTGAGGATCCCTACAATCCCTGCAGCAGCCAGCCGGGCAGATCTTCTGGTGACGATGTCGCAGATTTCGACAACCATCTTCCTTGTTTCTAAGGATGTGTGTGTGATCTGCAAAGTGTAACACGCCATGTAATGTGTCAGTATACACAAAATGGATAGAGGGAATGCGGTTCAATGCTGAATTAACTGATGAAGCTTACCTTCAGGTTATCTGCAAGTTTTTCAGCCACAATTCTCAGATCAGGTGTTTCGTCATGATGCATTGCAGAAATATCAGGAGTCCTGAATGTCATGATAGAGGATAAGTCAGCACTCAGCACATGTTGTATCAAGGTTGTTTTTCTCATTTTGGAAAATTGTGAACCCATATGTTTCACCCCTAATAGTTACTATGGATCATCGGTTAAACTCAAAGTGATCCTACCGTTATTCTCAGCATATCATGTTTTATTTCCCTCGCTTCCACATTAAGATAATTACACAATTGAATTTACCTACAAATATACCTCAGAATAAAGCGAGTTTTGAGCTTGGTCTGATCTACATTGCCAAATATTGAAGCCTGCGAAGATATTTTAAGAAGCACCCTCCTTACAATTTCACCTAGATACATTCCTGAAATCAACTTCTCGAAGATCTGAAAAAAGATGTCATAGTTCTTTTAGACAATGGGTAATAGTTTATACAACATGGGTAAAATTTTGGCATGTGACGAGCATGCAAATCTTCTGAAGAATTAAACTTGCCTGCTCTCCAGGGTTTAAGCTCGCTTTATCTAGTGCTTCATCATATTCTGTTATTGGAAGACAGGATGAGGAGAAGTTACCCCATTCTGTATTAATAACCTGAAAAGCAGGAAGTACAGTGAGAAGAATTCCAAATACAGAGAGATGATTATGAGTACTACATGCCAATTATTTGAACTGAGATTGCATCTAATCTTTACCATGTTTCCTGATTTTGGTAACTCTCCTTCCAACTTAGGGATGGCATTTGCCTTCTCAAGATATGCGGCGTTTGAGCCAGTCCCTAGGATCACACCAACAACTACATCCTCATCATAGTAGCTGCCCGCCGCCAATGTCCCAACGGTATCATTGATCTAAACAACAAATAAATAATGTCATGCTTCTACCCCAACATAAGAACATATTCCATTTGTTTGAGAACAGTGCTGACGCGTATCAAATCAGATCAGAACTAACCAATGCAGACACACGCATGTCAAGGCCTTGTTTCTCCATGGCCGTCTGCAATTCGGCCACCACATCTTCACCCACCTGCCATATTCCATAGAGGTTTTAGTTTCTATCACGACAAACTCCTGATAGTGTTTCGCATAACAATGTATCAGACAGATTCGGTGCGATACTGATGTAGTGATTTTTTTAGATAATGACTGATGTAGTAATGCGTGACAATTGACAAATCAAGAGAAGTCTTACAGCATCATCGATAGAAAACGCCTTGGTCCACTTGATAAGAGTCCCGGACGCAATTGATGTTTGCCTCACAGGGAAAGAGAAGGTGAACCCTAGTTCCCTTTGCTTGTTGTCAAACAGGGCATTATGACCTTCATCATGAACAAACTTGGCTAACGCAGAAGCAATGAAGCCAAACAGCTCCTGACATGGCACCAAAGACATTTTACAGAGATGCCCATCAAACAGAACTAGTAATTGAGATGTCCTATATTACTAGCCAATTCACCCAAAAAAAACTTATGACACTATATAATCTGTGGAAACAGGTGTGAAAAATGCTCACCGAGGAATTGCCGGACATGAGATGGGGAGGAATGGAGACCTCCCTCGACTCGTGCTTGACGACTCGCCTCTCCTTTCCAGCGAGCTGAACACACAGGACACGGAAGTTTGTGCCCCCAAGATCAAGCGCGTAGAAGAAGCCCTCTTCACTCCTACATTATTTAGCACAACACAAAGGTTATCAATCAAGCTGGTCATGAAAAGTTACAGTAACTGTTAGACCATTGGACCACTGGGTTGTATATATATAGATCCGACTCCCCTTTATACACTCGGGGTCTTAGTCTCACTGTACACATTTCTACATGGTATCAGAGCAAGTTTAGACTTTTTCGACGCGCTAGTTTCTTCCCACCGGCAAGCCGATCTTCCTCTCGGTACTCTCTCCTCGCTCTCTCGTCTCCGTTCCTTTCTTCTCTCCGTCTTTTCCGTAGACTCTTCCTTCTGTCCGTTCCACCTCCACACGACAAGGCGACAGTCTTCATTCGCCTCCTCGTCGCACCCGTTTTCGCTCTTCTTCTTGTTTCGTGCATCCTTTCTCCTCTGACGCCGGCGCACCTCTGCGCTTGTCGTCTCCATTGGCTAAACTCGTCCGTCCTCCCATTGGCTGGATTTGTCCATCCTCCATTGGCTGGAAGCCTCTCTCAGTTCCCGCTTTTTCGACACACTCAATGGCTCTCGAACGCGAAACTTCTCCTCTCACGTCCGAGCCACTTTGACGTGTCCACGGACACGAATCCCTGCCTCCCGGACGCAAACATCTTCTCTTTGCGTCCAGCCCCTCTCCGCCTTTTTTGCGTCCGCTCCACTCCTTGGCCTCCACGAGTCCACGGACGTGACTCTTCCCTTCACGGACGTAAATCCTCGCACGTCCGTGACCCAACCACTCTCTGACCTACCTGCTCTACCACCACCTTTCCTCACCCACTCCGCTGCCTACTCCATATCAGCCAATCACTCCCCATCGACTGGCCGACCCACTCTCTATTGGCTTCTCATCTCTTTGATCGGCCGATCTTTCCTCATCGGCTTCCTCCCATCAGCTACTTGCCCCTGTTCTTCTCTCGTCATAGCCACCGAGTTCGTCCTCAGCTTCGGCACTCTCCCAGTCATAGAATCTGCTTCGACTTTCGGTGCTCCGGACCACACCTCGGGCACCACCTCGTCGATCTTCTCACCCCCTACGCTGCTATGAACGTGAAATCTCACGTTCCTATCTCCCTTGACCTTAACGCCAACTATTTCAAGTGGGTCTTCTTCTTCAAATCCCTATGTAGAAAGTTCGGCCTACGGTCACATCGATGGCTCCGCTCCACCTCGCCTCGATGACCCCCAGTGGGACATTGCCGAGTGTTGCGTGCGCAGCTGGCTGCTTGGCTCGGTCGACGACTCCGTTCTAGACCTCGTTATGGAAGATACCGACCCCACCGCCCAGGATCTCTAGGTGGCTATCGAGCGGATCTTCCTCGCAAACAAGTAGCCCCGCGCCATCTTCCTCCTCAATGAGTTCCATTCCATGGTAAAGGAGACTCCTCTGTCTTCTCGTACTGCCAACGCCTTAAGGTCAAGACTATTGCTTTCCGGGACGTCGGCCACCCTGTGGCCGACTCTCAACTCGTTTTCACCCTTCTGTGAGGCCTCAACCCCCGCTTCTCAAACACCGCCGACGACATCGCCAACGCCACACCCCTTTCGTCATTTGTCCGGGCCCATGACATGTTTGTTCTTAAAAAACTCCGTCTGGCCAACGACGAGAAGACAGTGACACACATCGCTCTCCTCGCCGCAGCCGATAATGGCTGCCGAGCATCCTACGCTGCCGGTCCCTCCTGCGGCTCTGGTGGCTATGGCTCCAACCATGGCAACACAGGCAAGGGCAAAGGCAAGGGCAAGAACTGATAGGGTCCGATGCAATCGTGACCTGCTTCAGTCCCTGCCCAACCTACCGGTCCCACGGGTCCGTGGCTCTGCTACAACCCCTGGGCACCCTAGCCCCAGCCACGTAGCCCCATCGGATGACAACCAGGGGTTCTCTACGCCCATCCTCAGGCTCACCTGGCATCAGTTCCCATTCTGCCGCCTCAGCTGATGCTACCGATACCACCCACCCAGTCGGTTCCCTCTTGGAACCAGGCTGGCCTCGTCGCCGCCCTCAACCAGATGACGCTCCAACCATAGCACCCTTGGGTGCTGGACTCTGGGGCGTCTTCCCACATGGTGTCATCGGCTGGTATACTCCGTTCTTGTCACCCCTCTTTCTCCCCCTTTGTCACCATCGGCAATGACCACTCTCTTCCTGTCCAATACTGTGGTGACTCCTCTCTGTTTACACCCACCACTAACCTCCCCCTTCGTAATGTTTTTATCGTACCTTCTCTTATTCACAATCTTGTATCTGTTCGCCAATTCACACGAGGCAACAATTGTTCAATCGAATTTGACGCTTCTAGTTTCTCTGTGAAGGATATCCCAACCCGGCGACAGATCTTTCGCTGCAATAGTGGCGGAGACCTCTACACCATTCCCGCTGCGCCGTCCACTCCATATGCCAGCATCGCCCTCTCCACCAACCTCTGGCATCTTCGCCTCGGCCACCCCGGCCTCGACGCTGTCGCCACCCTTTGTTGTAGCGTCTCTATCCAATGTACCCACAGTAGTTCCACAGTTTGCCACTCGTGTCAACTTGGCAAACATGTGCGTCTGCCTTTTTCTAGTTCTCTCTCTTGTATCTTGCGCTCGTTTGAACTTATACATTGTGATGTATGGACATCTCCTGTTAAAAGTGTCTCCGGTAATCAGTATTACCTTGTCATACTTGACGATTACACATATTATTGTTGGACATTTCCGCTCATCAGCAAATCCGAGGTTGCCTCTCACCTCAGTAACTTCGCCACCTACGTTTCTACTCAGTTCAACCTCCCCATCAATACTCTCCAAGCAGATAACGGTACGGAGTTCGTTAACCGTACCGTTACAACCTTCCTCACCTTGCAGGGTATCCATCTACGGTTCTCCTACCTCTACACCTCTTTCTAGAACGGCAAAGCCGAGTGTCTCCTTTGCACCCTCAACAACATAAGTTACATTATGCTACTGCACGTCCACTTACCTGCCACTTACTGGGCAGAAGTTCTGACTACTGCGACTTACCTCCTTAATCGGCGTCCGTGCTCCTTCGTTCAAAACAACGTTCCATACGCTCTTCTTTACCACACGGCGCCCGACTACTCCCATCTTCACATCTTCAGGTGCCTCTGCTACTCAAACCTCACCGCCACTGCTTCCCACAAACTCGCTCCCCACTCTGCCGCATGCATTCTCCTTGGCTATCCCTCTTCTCACAAGAGATATCGATGTCTCGACCTTTCCACCCGACAGGTCATCATCTCTCGTCATGTCATCTTTGACGAGAGATGTTTTTTCTTCGGTCTGCTTAATCAGAGATCCTCCTCTAGCGATCTCGACTTTCTTCTCACCAACACCGTGCCGTCCCGGTCTCCTCCACCGTTCTCCCCATCGGTTGCTACTGAGGACTTACCTTTCACCTATCATACTACCATTCGGTCCGATGTCCCAACCATTGGACCCCCATCGGCCACACCACTTTCATCGGCTTCGGCTGATCCCGTTCTTTTTCCATCGGACACCCCACTTCTATTGGCTCCTCAGCCTCCATCAGCTCCCCCGCCCTATCGGCTGCTCCATCTCCATCGGACTGACCGGACTGATTGGCCCATTCGACTCCATCGACTCAGGCCGATCTAGTTTCCCCCTTTTCTCTCACCTACAGCCGCTGATCTAGAGCCACTGACGCCCCTACCCAACCAGTTCTTCCTACCTCTACCATACTCCCATCGGCTCCCGTTCCCTCCACCTCTCATATGATCACTCGCTCACAGACCGAATCTCTCCACCCCACTAAGCGCTACGGGCTCTCCGCCGTCTACAGCTCTATCTCACCCATCTCGGCAACCTCTCGCTCCGCCCTGGCCGACCCTTAGTGGCGCGTGGCCATGGCCGACGAGTACAAGGCCTTAATGGACAACGAGACCTAGCGCCTAGTCCCCCATCCTCCCGACGCCAACATTGTGACCGGCAAGTGGATTTTTAAACACAAGTTCTACGCCGATGGCTCTCTTGCCCGTCACAAGATACGCTGGGTAGTCCGGGGTTTCTCCCAACGCCCCGGTGTCGATTACGACGTGACTTTCAGTCCCGTCATCAAACCCGCCACCATCCGGGTCGTCCTCACTTTGGCTGCCTCGCACTCCTGGCCGATCCATTAACTTGACGTGAAGAACGCCTTTCTTCACGGTCATCTGACGGAAACGGTCTACTACCAGCAGCCCCCAGGCTTTGTCGACCCCTCTCGTCTCGACGATGTCTGCCTTCTTCAATGTTACCTCTATGGCCTCAAACAAGCCTCTCGTGCCTAGTCCCAGCGCTTTGCTGCCTATCTTCGGCACATCGGCTTCGTGGCCTCTGCGTCTAATAGCTCCATGTTCACTCTTCATATTGGCACCGCTACCGCCTATCTCCTTCTATATGTCGACGACATTTTCCTTACGGCGTCTTCGATATCTCTTCTCGACCAGATCATGGCCCGACTCCACTCTGAGTTCGCCATGACCGATCTTGGTCCTCTCCACCACTTTCTTGGTATCTCCGTCACCCGTTCCTCTCACGGGCTCTTTCTTTCCCAGCGCCAATATGCCATCGATCTTCTCCAGCGTACGGGCATGGCCGATTGTCACCCCACGGCCACCCCGGTCGACACTTGAGCCAAACTCTCCGCTGCCGATGGCGCACTCGTTGCCGATCCCTCTCAATATCGGAGTCTTGTCAGGGCTCTCCAATACCTCACCCTCACACGGCTCGACCTCACGTACGCCGTCCAACAAGTGTGTCTCTTCATGCACGCTCCGCGAGAACCTCACCTCGCGCTGCTCAAGGGCGTCTTGCACTACGTGAAGGACACGCTCTTCAATGGGCTGCATCTCAGCTCTAGCCCTATCGACTCTCTCACCGCGTACTTCAACGCGAACTGGGCAGGCTACCCCGACTCTCGACGCTCTACGTCCGGCTACTGCGTCTTCCTCGGTGACACTTTAGTCTTCTTGTCCTCAAAACGCCAGACTACAGTGTCACGGTCTAGCGCCGAAGCCGAGTACCGCGTCATCGCTCACACCGTCGCCGAGTGTTGCTGGCTTCGCCAGCTTTTCCAGGAGCTCCGTGCACCCCTCTCCTCTTCGACCGTTGTCTACTGCGACAATGTTAGTGCTGTCTACATGACCGCCAACCCGGTTCATCATTGACGCACCAAGCACAACATATCGAGATCGATATCCATTTTGTCTGTGACAAGGTCGTATTAGGACAGGTTCGGATGTTCCATATACCATCGACGCATCAGTTCGCCGATATAATGACCAAAGGCCTGTCCACGCCTTTGTTCACCAATTTTCGGTCCAATCTTTGCGTCTGTTTCCCTCCTGCTATAACTGTGGGGGCTGTTAGACCACTGAACTGCTGGGTTGTATATATATAGATCTGACCCCTTTTATACACTCGGAGGTCTTAGTCTCACTGTACATATTTCTACAGTAACACACGCAATGCTGTTCTTCAATTGTGTTGCTTTGGCGGTTAGCATTGCATAAGCCTTTTTCAGGTAATCGAAAAAAACAAAAGAAATGATTTTTTTTCTGTTTTTGCATTTGCAGAAATACACAGATGGCTGTTCTGCATTTATCATTTTGGCAGCGAACTTGGCAAAAAGCCTTTTTCTGCTAGCCGCAAAAGGTTAAAAAAATGAAACTTTTTTTTTGCCTCTTCGTACGCAGAAATGCAGTGCTGCACGCACTGCTGTTACACTATCATGTTGTTTCGGTAATGAGATTAGCAGAAGATCTTTTTCTGCTAATCATAAAAAACAAAACTTTTCTGCTCACGCATCTGTAGAAATGCAGCAATAAGACAAAGCATTGCAGCTCTGCAGCTGTGCTCTCTTGGCAACGCGTTTAGCAAAAACAATTTTCTGCTAATTTGCAAAAACAAAAATACGCATCTTTTCTGCCTTTCTGCATCTGCTAGTTGTAATTGGAAACCATGACACGCTCTCACACAGACACGCAAAGGGGGCACGGAGGCACACGTGCTTCAGCAGCAGGTAACACGAGTGCGGGTAATTTGACACGCGCATGGACACGCAAGAGTGCAGTAAAAAAATTAAAAAAAAGAGCAGGCACCATTATGTTCTAGGGATTAATTAATTTAATCTCATCTTGTTTGGCTACGTTACACGGCGAGCTGTGTCACTGGCAGCTCACTGCAGGTGGCAACAAGCCAATAATAGCTCAAGGCTAGCAAGTAGCAACCGACATGAAGCAAATTAGGAGAAGAACACCTCCAAAAAAATGTGATTACCGTGTGATTAACCATCTACTTAACCAAGGAAATCAATACGAGCTTGCAAATTAATCCTGAGCAAACTTTTTTTTTCATCAGAGCATCTGAATCATCACTAGGTGTAGCTGTTTATCGCACCCAAGAACCACATAATGATACTAAGAAACTTCCTAGGAGAGAGCTGAAAGAAGTAAGAACTGATTTTTTTTAGAAAATTAAAAGAAGTAAGAACTGAATGGAACAGTAATTAAAAGGAAACAAGAAAGAGCAGCTGTGATTAGTGATCAGCTAAGCAAATTAGTTACCCATTGGGGAGATTGTCGACGTAGGAAACAATCATCTTAATCTTGCTGCCCCCCTCCTCCGCCAGCCCAGCCGACATCTCGTCGGCCATGGCCGCCGCCACCTCATCCAGCCGCGTCGCCGGCGTCGCGCACCCCTCCCGCAGAGCCGCCACCACCTGCTCCGCCACCGCCGCCGCCACCATGGTCTGGTCCCCGACCAACCAAAAACCTCTCTTCGACAGATTCAGATTCAACAACACCAACAGCGAGCTCAGCACGAACGAGCAACCAATGAATCAGAGCCAAGAACAACAAGAAATGAGATCGATAAATTTCTTGCCAAGATCAAACGCCCGGCGCTAGTAAGGACGAACGCGCGTGCAGGTCTCAGGGGATTTGGACGAGGAGGAGGGGATGACGATTTTTATAGGTGTGGCGGGATTGATCGGGGTTCGAGTCCGGGACGGAGGAGGCTGACGTGGCCTCGCGTCAGCTTAATTTGTGGAGTTTTTTTTTTCAAAAAAAGAAATAAAATGGGTTGGAAAATAAGGGGAGAGGCGTTGCATAGAGTGATGCTTTGAATTCTCCTCTGCCCACGGAAAACGTATGGCTCGATTGACTCGTGGGTTTGACTGCAAAATTCACATTTACGTTTTGATTCACGGAAACACAAATTTGGGATTGTTAGTGTTAAATTATGTCTCCTGAGTCCCCTGTCTTATCTGATGAATATGATGAGATGTAATCCAATTTCGTAATCACTCACCAACTCTATCACTGTCAGATAATCCATTTGATGTCAGATAATCCCACCATTGCAACAGTAACTAGAAATTTATTCGGGATTTTACTTAACTCTATGAAGCTTATATAAAATGCCATGACTCAATTGAGAATTCCACTCTTTGGTTTTCTAACTTAGGTCTGGTTTTTTAAAGATTATTCACGGAATTATCAAAACGGATTATATACCCCATGCTTAAAAAGCATATTTTATCAAATAACTTTCTTTTATTGCATGTATTAAACAACTTGTTTTAATTTATTTATTAAGTTAATTTCTTGAAATATTTAATTTATCCATACAATTAAATAGTAATTTCGCTCCGCAATCTGTTTCACATAAGGCATTAACTTCGTGTATTTTCCCAAATTTTAACTACACCCAAAAGCACATTCAAGTCAAGATGTAAATTGATAATACAACCAACCAATACAACAGTTGGAATACACGGGCTACAACAAGAAGTCCACGGTTTTTTTTCCGTCTCTTTCAAAAAGCAATACTAGTACACAGTTGGAAGTAGAACAAACAGTTTATAACAGTAGCTGCTTGGAATTTGTTGTCCTGATATTTGTCTAGTACTTGAGAAGTGTGTATTCAGATTCAGAGCAAAAGTTTACAGTCAAAAGATGAGAGTAGTATCTCCGGCACATATATCTTGGGAGTTAGACAGCTATGACTTTTTTATAAACATACCACGGCTCTAACATCTAAGAACGCGCGCACACATCTTAATATATTTTATAATTGATGAAGTTATTATAGGTAAATCGTTGTTAACTAATCGTCATCTGTCATTAAAAAAATTAGCTGAAAATACAATCACCTGTTCAGATACAATCAATCACAATGAGCATAATCAGCTGAGCTCATGACATAAGGAGCCGCAACTAGATTAATTGAGCTAAGCTAACAAATTACTAATCAAAAGAAAATTAGTTCAACTACACAATCCCAAACCAAAATTTGGATTCACAATGTCAGACAACAAGAGGGATTGTTGGAGAATCCGGAGTGTTCGGCGGCGAGGTTGTTTCTGCAAAAATATAAAGCAGGTGGCGGCAAGAAGAGAAGACCGGTTTCTGTGGGGGTCAAACAAAGATTTTGACCTGGACTCCCCTGGTTCTGGACTAGCAATATATAGCAGCCCGGCTGGATTAGATATTTTAGATGGATAGGATAGCCAGGGTTTCATGGACAATTGGACACCTCACTCTGACGTGGCAAAACACCGACTTTTGCATTATCATGTTATCAACATCCTAATAACAAGAGGTGAACGAGAATTAAGATAGGAGAGCGTGGTATTTTTGGTTGGCTCTTCATTTTCAGTTTTAGATTTCAGTTTTTCTTTTTCACTTTTGTCACTTAGCCTTATATGTTTTAAACCATAAAAAATAATGAGAATTGTGGTATAGGTTATACTTGTACAGTGTAACATCTACAGAGAATAATCTAACCAGTGATGAACTGTTGTTGTACATGATCTTTTATCTTTTTTCTAACCTGGATGTTTTTATTAGAATATTATCCATTGAATTTGAACCAAAAATAGTACCGATAAGCTCTATCTGTTTTTTTAGCACAACCATTATAACCATTATGGTCTCCACTAGAATTTTTATAGAGATTGCTCTGAATCATCGTAGTTAACATTTAGTTGTTTGGGAGGTAGTACTCACAAGCTTAACTCTTTACTGACATTATTTAAAAGTGCTCATCCAAATATCAAGATCCAATCTCTTACAGATCACCTAAAATACACTCTTAAAGGGTGAATTAAATATAAGAGAGTGGAGTGAAACTCTTGAAGGCTTTTAAGAATGGTGTAGTAATGAATGCAAAGTAAGCTCTTAAAAAGGTTTGTGGAATTAAATACCTACCCTCTCGAAGCTAGTCGCTACTTACATAATTTAAATTTCAAAATATCTGGACGGCCCTTTTGGCCTAGACAAGGACCTCAGTCTGAAAACTTTAGATAGTATTTAGCTTTGAATAGGAGAGAAGGTTTGGAGTGTCCGGTCTAAACCTCCGGAGAACTTAAGAAAAAATAAAATTATATTTTCAACGCTTCAAACCCTCCTTTTCTTTTCTCGATGAGAGTATTTTTTTTAAACAAAATAATCTCTTACTTGGCGAATTACCAAGAGATTTTTAATCACAACATATTAGCCCCTAAATCTCTTATTATCTATCGCTTAAAAGCTAGAGAGCCTAGATGTATTGTCAGGCATGAGCAATCTCCAAGATGAACCTCCATAAGACTGGTTTATCACCTATTCACTAGATGTATCGTGCAGCTCTTGCTGACCCTAATTGGTAGGCTACTATGGAGGATACGTTAGGATGTTGTTTCACACCCTTTCGGTACCAATATTGTCATAGACAAGTAGATTTTTAAACACAAGTTTCAGCCTGATGGCAGTCTTGACAGATATAAGGCCTACTGAGTCTTGTGTGGATTGACATATCGTCTAGGTATCGATTATGTGACAAGACTTTTAGTTTAGCTGTCAAAGTAGCTATAGTACATACAATTATCAGTCTCGTCGTCTCTCATGACTAGCTCATTTATCATCTTGATATAAAAAACACCTTCCTCCATAGCATCCTCGACGAGATTGCCTATTGGACTCAACCACATAGGTTTGTTGATTCTAGTCAGATCATGTAGACGGATTGAAACGGACACCGCACGCTTGGTACAACAGATTTGCAACTTTCCTAATCTCCACTAGTTTCACTGAAGCTAAGTTTGATACTTCCTTATTCATCTATCGCTGAGGTGACAATACTATTTATCTTCCGCTTTATATGAATGACATCGTTCTTACTACTTCCTCCACCCGCCTCCTCCAATGAACAATCACTTATCTGCAATTTGAGTTCTCCGTGAAGGATCTTGGGACGCTTCACTATTTTCTTAGACTTAGTGTTGAGTGCTAGCCGACCGATCTCATGCTCTATCAGTGTCAATATTATCTTGAGATTCTCGATCATGTAGGTACGTTTGATTGCAAGCCTTACAATACTCCGGTTGACATTGCTACCAAGCTCTCTACCAATGGTGCTCCTATTATTGATCCCATCGACTTCCACAATCTTACCGGTGTACTTTAGTTTCCTGACTTTACTAGACTTGACATTTTCTATGTTGTGCAACAAGTATGTCTTCACATGCATGATCCTCGGGACACTCACCTTTCAGTGCTCAAGTGAATCCTTCACTATGTCCAAGGTACTTTGGATTATGGTTTGCATATCCACTGATCCTCTTCTGCTAATCTGGTGACCTACTTTGACACTAACTAGGATGAATGTCTTGACACATGAAAATCTACTTTAGGCTATGCTGTTTTTTTTAAGCAATAATCTTGTATCTTAGTCATCTAAACACTAGAATATGATGCCTTGTTCTAATGCTGAGACAAAGTATTGTGCCATTGCTAACATAGTTGCAAAGATCAATTGGATTCGATAACTCCTATTGGAGTTCCATACACCTCTCCAAGGCCACGCTCATCAATCACTATAATTTTAATGTTGTCTAGCTGTCAATGAACCCAATTTAGCATATGTTAAGATTGATCTACACTTTATACATAAGCGTATTGTTGTTGGTGCTGTTCATGTGCTACATGTACCTACTTCGTCTTAGTATGCGGACATATTCACTAAGGGATTTCTTTTTTCAGCTGTCGTTCCATGACCTGAATTTTTAACCACAAATTTAAAATAACAATTAGGAGACTAAATGACCTGACTAATTAATTAATCAATATAAGTAATGGCCAAACACCCCATATCATCCAAATGCATCCACCAACATAGTTAATAAATACACATATTACACATACCTGAAAAAAAAGTTTTATACAAATACAAATGCATACATGGTAATGAAACATTAATTTCTTCTATCTATCAGTAGTCAGTTAAATAAAATTAATAATACTCTTTATTATCATATGACCTAAATTGCAAATCAGTCAGCCAATCATATTATGCCACCTAGTAGCCACACATTTGCCACCACGGGAAGGAACCAGACTTGACCTAGTCCAAACTTGGTCAACATCCAACAGTAGAAGTACGTACAACTATTTCCAACAACTAGGAACCAAACAATTAGTTCTTACCAAGAATTTGAGTGGAGAGGAAAGATAACGGTGAGCCAAGTAGCCGGGAGTAAGCCATTCACCTCAGTTCATTTTAACACACAAACACAAAGCAACCTCACTACTGCCATCTTCCTTCGCCCAAAATCTCCAAGATCATTAGCCTAGGCTATCAACACCAAGCTAGTGGCCTGCAGCAGCACCATCAGTTCGCTAGGAGGGGGAAGAATCTGCGCCATTGCATCCTACCAGCAGAACAGGACTCTTCATCTCAGTCTACAAGTAGTTTTCCTAGTAGCCAAACCAACAGAAAAATCAAAGCCACATATTTACCTAGTTCACCACTAAATAGCCATGTAGAGGGAGACCGAGATGCTGACCAGGAGTAGCTGGAGTTGATCTGGAAGAAGCAGACCTGGTGGAGGAGGGGATAAGCATGTAGCAATCACAAGGAACCTTGGAGTAAACCTTCAGCGGGCAAGAAGGTAATTCTCACATTTTAACAAATCTCTAGGAGCTCCACACATATACCACACTAGCAATTAGAAAGATTCATTCCCACTATTCAGGTAGAACCTTGCTGAGCAGTAGGAAGTAGTAGTACCAGAGGATTTTGAGAAGAGTAGTAGGAGCACCTACCCAACCGCCTCGAGCTTCAGGTGCGCCAGCCATGGCGGCACAGCTGGGGCGACCACGACCTCAGCAGCTGTACTGGGAGTTGGGGCTGCACAAGGAGCAGCCGGCGGCAGCATCCGTGGTCGCCGGCGGCAGCTATGCAGTAGCAATCTTTAGAGAAGAGATTTGGGGAAAGAACCATTAGAAGCAGCTGGAGCAGGGTGAGTACCGGAGTAGCTATCTAGCAACATCGATTGGTCCTTGCCTCCTGTGCGTGAGACAAGGACAGAGGAAAGTAGAAATGGAGTTTAGTGGCTAAGTGCATATTAGTAGTCCACACAGTTGGCCAAGAGATGGATCATAAATAAGATGTCCACACCCTGTAACTTAAATATAGTGTTTAAGTAAATTAGCCAATTCAAATTAGTGGTAAATATTCTTCCTTTTTATTACGTTGATAGATGATAGTAATTCTATTTCAATTAAAAATCTATTTTATAAAACTATTATTTCTAGTATTGTATCAAAATATTATTTTCTAAAATAATAATATTAATGATGAGATGATTGATAAATTGGTGATGATGGTAATCATCAAGATATAAATATAATGGGTAGGAGTTTAGGGGTGTAATGATTGATGGTGGTAGATCAATGTTCTCTGCGTAGGGTTTATAAATATAAGTACTAATCACCTCTACTCGTATCAAAATCCGTATAAATCATGTCGACTATATAGGCTAGACTTGGTACTATTATACTTTATACGGGTACATAGCAGTAGGATGGCGATGACAAACCCATCAAATACCGATAAAGTGTATTCCAAGCGTATATAGTCGTACTGTGGTGTTGAGGGCTGTTAGGCCTAACACAATCGTAAAGTATAGTAAATGTGAATAGGGAAAAAGTTTGTACTCAAGCATAATGCCCTACATTATAAAGTGTGACATTTAAATATGTTTAGAGTAGCTATAGGTAAAGTGATATGTACAATGCTAAATAAATCGTGATTCAAGCTTATTTTCTAGATTGTAGGCTATGGAAAGTTTTTATTTACTATAAAATTAGTTTTATAAATTCTTTTCTAAAAACCTCTTTTGAAAATTTGAAATTAGACTTAGGATTGACGATGAATTATGAATGGTGATGATATAAAATGTAAGGAATATAATACAGATTATTAGAATATTATTTTATGCATCATATCTTATATTATTTCCCATCCATAGCGGCTATCTCCTTGCCAGTCTCTCACCTCAGTCTCATCCGCCGCCGACGCCAATGCCTCTATCGCCTATGCTCGAAGAATGCTTGACGCCCTACATGGCATGCCTGATGGCGGCATCGGTAAGTGTTTATCCCTATTATCTGTTGATCCTGTGGTACCCTCCTTGTTAGATAGACCACTGGCCTGGGCTGTATATATATATAGACCCGACCTCCCTCTATACGCTTAGGTGTTCATAGTCACTGTACACATTCTACATGATATCAGAGCGAGTCTAGACATCCCAGCGCGCTAGCTTCTTCCTCCGGCGAGCCGACCCTTTCCTCCTCATCGTCGACGTCTTCTTTCCGTTGCCGACTCTCTTCCCGGTACTCTCCTCGCTCTCTCGCCTCCATTTCTTCTTTTCCCCGTCTCTCCCGCAGTCACCTTCTTTTCTCCGTCCCACCTCCGCGCGACCAGGCGATGGTCTCGATCCGCCTCCTCGTCTCGCCTCGCACCCGTCTCCGCTCTTCCTCTTGTTTCGTGCATCTCTCCTTCTCTGACGCCGGCGCACCTCCGCGCTCGTCGTCTCCATCGGCTGGACTTGTCCAGCCCTCCATCGGTTGGAAACCTCCCTCGGTTCTCGCCCTTTCCGACATGCTCAACGGCTCTCAGATGCGAACCTTCTCCCCTCACGTCCGAGCCAGTCCAACGTGTCCACGAGTCCACGGACGTGAATCTTCTCTTCACAGACGTGAATCCTCGCACGTCCGTGACCCACCCACTCTGTCCTCACCTACTCCGCTGCCTACTCCCTATCGGCCAACCACTCCTCATCGGCTGGCCGGCCCACTTCCCATCGGCTTCTCACATCCTTGATCGCCCGATCCGTCCTCTCATCGGCTTCCCCCCTCCTATCGGCTTCTTTCTCCCATCGGCTCTTTGCTCCCGTTCTCTTGTAATGGCCACCGAGTCCGCTCTCAGCTCCGGCACTCTCCCAGTCGCCGAATCTGCTCCGGCCCTCGGTGCCTCAGACCACACCTCGGGCACCACCTCGCCGATCTTCTTCCCTCCCTACGCTGCTGTGAACGTGAAATCTCACGTTCCTATCTCCCTTGAGCTTAACGCCAATTATTCCAAGTGAGTTTTCTTCTTCAAATCCCTCTATGAAAAATTTGGCCTCCGGTCCCATATTGATGGCTCCGCTCCACCTCGCCCCGATAATCCTCAGTAGGACATCGCCGAGTGCTGCGTGCGCGGCTGACTGCTCGGCTCGGTCGACGACTCTGTCCTCAACCTCGCCATGGACGATACTGACCCCACCGCTCAGGACCTTTGGGTAGCCATCGAGCGGATCTTCCTGGCCAACAAGCAGCTTCGCGCCATCTTCCTCCTCAACGAGTTCCACTCCATGGTACAAGGCGACTCCTCTGTCTCCTTGTACTGTCAGCGCCTCAAAGTCAAGGCTGCTACTCCCCGGGACGTCGGCCACCCCATGGCCAACTCTCAACTCGTCCTCGCCCTTCTGCGAGGTCTCAATCCTCGCTTCTCCAATACCGCCGATGACATCGCCAATGCCACACCTCTTCTATCGTTCGCCCGAGCTCATGACATGCTAGTTCTTAAAGAACTCCGTCTGGTCAACGATGAGAAGATAGTGGCTCACACCACTCTTCTTGCCGCAGCCAATAATGGATGCCGAGCTTTTTACGCTGCCCCATGCTCCCGTAGTCTTGGTGGCCATGGCTCCGGCCACAGCAACATAGCCCACACCGGGAAAGGCAAGAGCAAAGGCAAAGGCAGGACCTGGCAGGGTCCGACGCCACCACGACCTACCTCGGTCCCTATCCACCCTGCCGGCTCCTCGGGTCCGTGGCTCTGCTACAATCCTTGGGCGCCCCAGCCCCAGCCACGCAGCCCCATCGGCTGGCAATCCGGAGTTCTCGGCGCCCATCCCCAGGCTCACCTGGCATCGGCTCCCGTTCTGCCACCTCAGCCGATGCTACCGACCCTAACCACCCAGTTGGTTCCCTCCTAGAACCAAGCTGGCCTCGTCGCTGCCCTCAACCAGATGACGCTCCAACCACAACATCCTTGGGTGCTAGACTCTAGGGCGTCTTCACACATGGCGTCATCGGCCGGCATACTTCGCTCCTGTCACCCCTCTTCCTCCCCTTTTGTCACCATCGGCAATGGTCACTCTCTTCCTGTCCAATGCCGCGGTGACTCCTCTCTGTCTACATCCACCACTAACCTCCCCCTACGCAATGTTTTTATCGTCCCTTCTCTTATTCACAATCTTATATCTGTTCGCCAATTCACACGAGACAACCACTGCTCCATTGAATTTGACGCGTCTGGTTTCTCTGTGAAAGATATCCCAACCCGGCGACAGATCCTTCGCTGCAATAGTGGCGGAGATCTCTACACCATTCCCGCTGCGCCGTCCACCCCACACGCCAGCGTCGCCCTCTCCACCAACCTTTGGCACCTTCGCCTCGGCCACCCCGGCCCCGATGCTATCGCCACCCTCCGTCGCGGCGCCTCCATCCGATGTACTCACAGCAGCTCTATAGTTTGTCACTCATGTCAACTTGGCAAACATGTGCGTCTGCCCTTTTCTAGTTCTCTCTCCTATACCTCGTGTCCATTTGAACTTATACATTGTGATGTATGGACATCCCCAGTTAAAAGTGTCTCTGGTAATCAGTATTATCTCGCTATACTTGACGATTACACACACTATTGCTGGACCTTCCGCTCATCCACAAATCCGAGGTCGCCTCTCATTTCACTCACTTCGTCACGTACGTATCCACTCAGTTCAACCTCCCCATCAAGGCTTTACAAGCCGATAACGGTACGGAATTCGTCAACCATACCGTTACAAACCTCCTCACCTCGCAGGGCATCCATCTCCGGCTCTCCCACCTTCGCGTTTTCGGGTGCCTCTGCTACCTAAATCTCACCGCCACAGCTTCCCACAAACTTGCTCCCCGCTCCACCACCTGTATTCTCCTCGGCTATCCCACCTCTCACAAGGGATACCGATGCCTCGACCTTTCCACCCGACGGGTCCTCATCTCTCGTCACGTCATTTTGACGAGACATGTTTTCTCTTCGGTCTCCTTCATCCGAGATCCTCCTCTAGTGATCTCGACTTCCTCCTCACCAACACCGTGCCGACCAGGTCTCCTCCACTGCCCTCTCCATCGGCTCCCTCATCGGCCGCTGCTGAGGATTTACCCATCACATATCCCACCACTACTCGGTCCGATGTCCCTACCATCGGACCCCCATCGGACCCACCTCCATCGGCTGATACCGATCCTATTTATCTTTCAGCCGATACCGTTCCCTCTCCATCGGACACCCCACTTTCATCGGCTCCTCACTTTCCATCGGCTCCCCCCACCCTATCGGCTGATCCATCTCTATCGGACCGATCAGAATACTCGGCCCACCCGACCTCATCGGCTCAGGCCGATCTAATTCCTCCTTTTCCTCTTGTCTACAGTCGCCGACTCGGAGCCGATGACGCCCCCACCCGACTAGTTCTTCCCATTACTCCCGCACCCCCATCGGCTCCAGTTCCCTCCACCTCTCACATGGTCACCCGCTCCCAGACCGGGTCTCTCCGCCCCACTCAGCGCTACAGTCTCTCCGCCGTCCACAGCTCTATCTCGCCCATCCCGGCGACTTCTCGCTCAGCCCTGGCTGACCCTCAGTGGCGCGCGGCCATGGCCGACAAGTACAAGGCCCTAATGGACAACGAGACCTGGCGCCTCGTTCCCCGCCCTCCCGGCGCCAACATTGTGACCGGTAAGTGGATTTTCAAACACAAATTCCACGCCGATGGCTCCCTTGCCCGTCACAAGGCTCGCTGGGTACTCCGGGGTTTCTACCAACGACCCACTGTCGACTATGACGAGACCTTCAGTCCCGTTGTCAAGTCTGCCACCATCCGAGTCGTCCTCACCTTGGCTGTCTCTCGCACTTGGCCGATCCATCAACTAGACGTAAAGAACGCCTTTCTTCACGGCCACCTGACGGAAACAGTCTACTGCCAGCAGCGCCTAGGCTTCGTCGACCCTTCTCGTCCCGACGACGTCTGTCTTCTTCAACGCTCTCTCTACGGCCTCAAACAAACCCCTCGTGCCTGGTACCAGCGCTTTGTTGCCTATCTTCGGCACATCGGCTTCGTGGCCTCTGCGTTCAATAGTTCCCTGTTCACTTTCCATATCGGCTCCGTCACTACCTATCTACTTCTCTATGTCGATGACATTGTCCTCACAGCATCTTCGATATCTCTTCTCGACCAGATCATGGCTCGACTCCACTCTGAGTTTGCCATGACCGATCTTGGTCCTCTCCACCATTTCCTTGGCATCTCCGTAACCCGTTCCATCCACGGTCTCTTCCTTTCCCAACGCCAGTACGCCATCGACCTCCTCCAGCGTACGGGCATGGCCGACTGTCACCCCACGGCCACCCCAATCGACACTCGAGCCAAACTCTCCGCCGCCGATGGCGCCCTCGTTGCCGATCCCTCTCACTATCGGAGTCTTATCGGGGCTCTCCAATACCTCACACTAACCCGACCTGACCTTACGTACGCTGTCTAGCAAGCGTGTCTCTTCATGCACGCTCCGCGCGAACCTCACCTCGCGCTGCTCAAGCGCATCCTACGCTACGTGAAGGGCACCCTCTCCAGCGAGCTGCATCTTAGCTCCAGCCTCATCGACTCACCGCGTACTCCGACGCGGACTGGGCAGGCTGCCCCGACTCTCGACGCTCTACGTTCGGCTACTGCGTTTACCTCAGTGACACTTTCGTATCCTGGTCCTCAAAACGCCAGACTACAGTGTCCCGATCCAGCGCTGAAGTCGAGTACCGCGCCGTCGCCGAATGCTGCTGGCTTTGCCAGCTTCTCCAGGAGCTCCATGCACCCCTCTCCACCGTGACCGTCGTCTACTGCGACAATGTCAGTGCCATTTACATGACCGCCAACCCGGTTCATCACCGACGCACCAAACACATCGAGATCGATATCCATTTTGTCCGTGACAAGGTTGTATTAGGACAGGTTCGGGTGCTCCATGTACAATTGGCACATCAGTTTGCTGATATAATGACCAAAGGCATGCCCACGCCTTTGTTCACCAGTTTTTGGTCCAGTCTCTACGTCCGTTCCCCTCCCGCTGCGATTGCGGGGGGTGTTAGACAGGCCACTGGCCTGGGCTGTATATATATAAACCCAACCCCCCTCTATACGCTTGGGTGTTCATAGTCACTGTACACATTCTACACTCCTCCATGAATTTGCATCTTGCTTTGCTGCAGCAATAGCAACGGCACAACAGATTGTGTTGCATACAACAGATCTGGCTGGTACTTCGATTGCTTTTTTAATGGTGATTCCCTCTCATGTTCAGACGACTGGGGCTGGTGGTGGCAGTATGGTACCACTGATTTGTGTTAGACATGGATGATCCTTATGCAGTCCCCTCATCTCTTGGTTAGGGATAAATAGATTATGCTTGTGTATGAGGACTACTGCTCAGGTGGTTTCTTAGATTCTAGATCCAATTTGCATGAAACACTCCTAGACCGCTATTTAGTTCATATGCTTTCACGTTACAGGGATTTGGTTACACATAGTTGCAATGCAATGCTCTCATATTTGTTAAGTTTTTAAAGCAATATCTGCCTTATAATGATAGAGTTAGGCTTATAATTTCTTGCTTATGTTGTTCTTTATAAATCCCAAGTAACCTTTTCAGTTCTTTTTTGCCAGGTTAATTGACAGATCGAATTGCACATATCTTGTTTGATGAAATGCTCCAATGGCCCTCGAATCGAGCAAAGTAATTTTTTTTATGCTTGAGCAGAAACAATAATTTTTTTGTCTCTTACAATTCCTAAGAAGATCCTGATTGGTAAATATATGGGTTGGATTTGATTAGTTTATATGTTAATAATCATTGTATTGTTGTATTTTTTTAATGGCTATGAAGGTTTAATGTGTCATGGTGTTTCTTTGAGATGGTGTTGTTCTTTCCTCTCTCCCCCTACAACAGCAGCAACAACAACAACAAAGTCTTTTAGTTTTAAACAATTTGGTATAGGCTAGAGTTAAAACCTAACATAAGTCTCAAATCACGGTTTAGTCACATTAATAATTGATTTTCAATCGCTTTTATTTAAGTACAAATGTTTAGTTATATTTTAATCTTCCAAATCCCTTTTTATTGTCTCTCCTTATATTAATTTTAGTATTTTTTTATCTTTCTCCACATTATTATTGTCTTACAATTTTATAATATCCTAGTGTCTCTAGTGGTTTCTTTTGGACATAGTCAAACTATCTTAACTAACTTAACTCTTGCTAGTGTAACAAGTTGAATAACTTACTCTCTCTCCCCTTATTACAACCTGCCCAGTGGTGCTATGACACTAGCGGATCAGGCATGGGCGCACCGTGAAGGCCTGCACCCTCATCGGCTCAGTGCCTCAGGATAAGACCATGGCTGCAGGCAGGCAGCCGGCTACACGCTGCATCTATCCAACCCTTTGGTCAATCGTATGTAAAGGAATAATCAGTTTCCTATACAGATTGGTAAGTTATATCCCCGGTGTTTGTGCAGTTCACACTTCACAGAAGTTCGGTAGTTGACATATTCATTTGTCTCCTTTTCTTCTTATATAAAGTGAAATGCTGTACAACCTAAACATTATTATACGATTCTTGCCATAAAGTGAAATGCTCTACAATAGTGAAGATGCTTCCTGGTCTGTGCTAAAGCCTGAAGGTGCCACATCTGTACAGACAATTTCTTGGCAGTGAGCTCTGCCGCTCTGGAGGTGCCTGATAATACTGACAAAAACATGCATGGGAAGGATTCTCAGGCAATGCGCAGCATTTTACACCAAGAAATTGGTGAAATTAGAGCTAGATCAGAACTGAGTCGGCTTCTTTTTTTAACTTGAATTCTGCATGCTCAGAAAGAGTTTGTTGATCTTCTCTGATGCTCTCGAGACTAGGAAATGGAGTCAAGGAGGTTTATTGTGAACAATGGGCAACTTAGGAATGCTGTTGAGACTTCTTGTCATTCAACTTAGCGCCAAAAATCTCACTGCTGGGATCTTATTGACAAAGTTGCTTTAAGCCAAAAATCTCAGTGCTGGGATCTTCTTGACAAAGTTGCTTTAAAACTCCTATTTTGAAATCCATTAGAGAGAAGCACATATTTTTGCTCAAAAACAATTATTTTTATATTAGTACCTCTTGAAATTCTACTGTTTCATTAGATTAATTATTTGGTAGCATTTCCTACCACTGAACACAAGATGCTATTTCCTACCACTGAACACAAGTTGCTATGTTAATTTTAATTTCAATATTCATGACAGGAGAATAATTTGTTTCATACATTACCTACCTGTTCTCCTTTCTGAAAGCAAGTTAAGTTTAAAAAATGTCAGATTTATACATTACCTAATTAATTATCAAGAGCCAGAATCCTTTCCTTTTACTTTTTTTAATGAATTTGGCTGCGTTCATGTAAGGAGCAAATAGATACTTTTAGTATAAACCACACGACTGCTAAGCTCACAAGCATTATGTTGACTTTGATGCAGCTGAGGAGCGAACAGAAGGCACATTGTCTCTGACATTCTTTTACAACCTTTTGCAGGGCACTAAGGATGATGAAAGCCTGGAATTAGAGGCCTGGTATGATCTAGCTCTCTTGTACATATGCATATCATAGTGGAGGGATATAGAAGTTTGTCTATCCAATATAATAGCCATCGGCCCATATTCTGCCTTGGCTTGGCATTCTATAGGTGAGTATTGTTTATTCCTTATGAAGTTTGTGACATCTTTGATGAGTTTGCGTAAGATAAAATTTTTGATTGTTTTGTACTCAATCCTTCCATTAAATATCTGCAAAAATAACATCTTATATTCTTTAACATTACTCATACATTTATTATATTTGCAGGAAAACTATTTGAAGAGAAAGGTCAGTCAAAAGAAGCTTTAGGATCCTATTTCAGAGCATTGGACCTTGACCGTAAACATATTCTGAGTTTGATATGAAGTGCCACTGTTCTTCAATAATTTGGCAAAAGGCCATTGCCTTTGATGCGGTGCTTTCTGACTTATGTACTGCAACTGGATAGAACGAAAATCATTTGACTTGGTTTAATCTTGGGATTCTCTACAAAGAGGAAGGTGACCACAATAGCAGAAGCTGCTGAATGTTTTCAGGCTGCTGCTTTTCTTGAAGAAACAACACTTTTTGAACCTTCATGTAATATTTGTATGTATAGGTGCTATATAAATTGTCAGCTATTGTTTGTCCTTCGACATGTTTCACATCTACTGATCATAAGACTGCAGAACTGCTTCATGGCCTACTTTAGGATGTTATTAGACGCACGTGGCTATGTAATTAACAATCTAATAACTGTATCATGCTTTTTTTTTTGCGTGAAAAGGCTTGATTGCCGAAACATACATCAGCTCTTGATTGCTTGATTTGAATTACCAAATATCACCGTGATGTTAGCACGGGTATATTACTAGTTTATGGAAACAAATGAATTGCACGTACGCGATTTCCTTTACCATCTACGATTATATACTTATATTATTTCTTTCTATATAGTTGGTATTCATTACAGCTAGCTATAAAGTTTGCTCCACAGTTGCCATGTCATCTCTGCATATCAACCGTCCGATCTCTGAGTAGATGGCCCTTGATCGTCGCACATTTCTTGCCCAATCCAACAAAGCCTGGTCCAATCGTCGAACGTTTCTGACGCCAAGCTGTTGGTCCATTTAGCCTCTCGCCGAGACTAATGGTTCAGCTTTCCATCTCCCTGCCACATAGCACGCTTATCTTCAATGGTGAGCAATTAACGGACTAATGGTCGTTTAATTTCTAATAAAAATGGCAATGGAAGTGCATGCGAGCAGTTCACTCTCACAGTTTCCTACTACTCCTTTCCGCTTTTACGCTACTAATTATCTCATCAATCACTTACTATATCATTCCACCCTAATTCATTTCTTATTTATTATGGATAATAGAATCTTTTTTTAACCTTAATCTCTACTAAATAATATAAAAATAATTATATTTTAGAAGAGAGCGAGTAATCTTCTATACCAGTCATCTCTTCCCCATTTTCTCTCTGGATTCCTCATTTCCTCATGGCTCTTTCTTGATTTATCGCGGGTGATTTCGCAACAGCTAGAGGCCAATAATCGCGTCCAATCACTCCAGTCCTGCTTCATGCGGTTGTCGTTCATTGAAATACAATGCTCGGAGGTTTCGTTCTAACCAAAGCAACAACTCCTCCTGGACATCATCTCTCAAAGTCTATATGTACTGTCTGTAGTTGTGTACTACTGGGACAATTCTATGTTAATGGTCTGCTATGTAATTTCCTTCAACTTCTTAGCAGCGATACATGTAACCCAATTTCTTGGTCTATGGTCCTTGGCTTCTGGATTATTTTTTGACTGCAGCTGTGCGTGCCATCTGTTTGGAAAAAAAAGTCTCAGTGATCTATGATTGTGATTGTAAATTTTCACCTGCACACATTCCAATGACATTTGTTGGTTGCAGATTTGGTGAGTAGGGAATGCTGGTTTGCTACTATATATATATATATATATTTTGAAAACTCATGTTTTTATTTATATAAATGAAGTTCAGGACCATACTCACATTACAAAGGTAAGAGTACAGCACACTGGGATATATCCAGTTTTGCAAAAAAACCCTCGAGAATGGGGAAATTACACTAATGATCAACATTTTGTAGAAAAGAACTTAGAAAAAATAATAAAAGCAATCAAGTCCTGCCAACGTGGACGGCAAACAACTGAAGCTTGTCACTGGTGGAGTGTGGATCTGGTGAGCTGTATGAGATGAAAACCTTAGTACAATTCCAAGAGGGGCCTCAAACGAAGTAAATTTTTAGCCATACCACATGTGATTTTCATTGGAGATTTTAAAGAAAATTGATGCAAAGGCACAAGAACCAATGATGATGGCTAGATCTGTCTATCTGCTAATGAATGGAGCAAGAAAAACATGGCAAGCTACAGAAGAAGCAAGGGGCTTACCTAGATAGGACCTCTATGCTTGGGTGGTTGAGGTACCTCGACACAACTTGTTGACTTCAGCCACCTTGAATAGATCCATTGTTGAAGATTAAGGACACCACCTTCCTTGAAGAGAGTTTGCCGGAGAAGTAAATGTAGGCTAGTGTAACCTTTTTTCTTGCAAAACTAGAGGAATCCCAATTGAAGGCTAGGACCACAACCTTGGCAGTGTAGTTACCCACCTTTGGACAAGAGACCACCAACGTTCACCATATGGCCAACATGAGAAAAGCTGGTGCCAGCGACCTCCTCGAACAAAACAACTAGAACCAAAAGACCCGACCGCTGCATGTAAATCTACAAAAGTGACAAGACTTGGCCCTTCTCCCATCTTCTACTGGTGGCAAGTCACCGGAGGAAAGGAGGAAGAGGGCTAGAAAGAGAATGAAGTTATTGGGTTCAAGAGAGGTCGAGAGAGAGAGGCCCAATCCCTTCTTTCAATGTGATGAAATATCACCTGGGCAGATAGGATGCCTCTTCTCTGCATGACTTCAAATGATAAACAATAATATTTATATGTTTTATAATGTGTGTGTACCGAAAGATGGGTATTTGACTGTTATTTCGCATAAAATGGTTTGAATTGCTATGTATTAGTAGTTGTAGTTCATATTTTGCACAAGAACATGTTTAATTTTTTTCATCAAGTTGATATTCACTTTTATTCGTTGGAATTTCATTTCAATGCTTTATTATTGCTCTGCATTGTGGTTATGGAAGCTGGTCGCCTGCACGGCTGCATCCTATTTAATTTAGTCAAGTATATATCCCTATAATATTTTGGGCAGTAAATATAATATAACTAAGATATGAGTTATCTTTCTATTATTTCCAAGTCTTTTTTAGCAGGGGTTTGTAATGACATTATTACTATGACTATCTCGTTGAGATATTTGGAATTGTTCTATAATGTCCACGGCAACGCACGGAATAACGATAGTAGGTGATTATAAAATAGAGAATAAAGTGTGCATGTTGTATATAACATAAGCTTGTTGACTAAATGGAAGAAGAAAATTAAAGGCGTAGAGTATAACATATATGAATCCAAATATTTTCTTTTTAGGATGTCAAAGCAGTTGGCCAGAAAGGAAATGGGCACAAAGAAGAGCCTTTTCTCCTGAAGACCTGAACCATAAAGAAAATAAAATTGAACTTGTCAAATCTGGTAGATAACAGAAAAAAGCAAAGCAGTTATTAAATACACTAATGTAAACATTAAGGTCTAAAGAAAACGTGATGAACAGTGCGCGAGATGGTAGTCGATGTTAAAATCTCTTTTTTTTTGCGGGGAAGATATTTAAATTTCTTACAAAATATAATTATTTTAATATAAATCTAACATTCAATTCTTTTTCTCAAAATCTGACACATCATATGTTAATTATAGAACTGAAAATAATAAGATAGAAGTGTGTGCTCACGATTCATCACCGACGTTAGCTAGGCCAGAAAATCACATAGGCAAACAACTTTAAAAGGTAAAATTGTAACTCCATGAGAAAATGAAAATGTCAGTGGAATCTACACACAATCCAGGGGGAGAAGAATATATTGTACCGTAGTGGGGTAAAGGAATCGATATATGTTCGTTGAAAGCCGGGTAGATTTGTAAATGATGTAATGGTCGTCAGAGTAAGACTGTTAAGAGCACATCGATCACATTAAGAAAAACAGGCAGGTAGCCGATCACCCATTGCACGCTTGCGGCCTGCCAGCCGATTGCTTCCGCTCGACTGATGATGTCACCTCCCAGGGTGGACAATGGTTCTTGCAGACCACCTGTCACTAATGGCTGTAAACAATCATCATGAGTCAGTTCGTTATAGACCGTTGATCACTGATGTGGTAAATTATTTATAACGGCTAGGGCATTATAAATAGTACTCATCTGTAACGGCTCGTGATTAGAAGCTATTACATATGAGTGGAACATTGAGAGAACAATTCATCTGTAATGACTGCTAATATGCAGCCGTTACAGATAACCCCTCATCTATAATGCTACTAGTTGTGAGCCATTATAGATGAGGGCCTCCTGGTGACATGTCCATGTGATCAACTACTATAATGATATTTTTTGGTTTTTAGTTAGCCTCATGATTTGTTAGCCATGTCCCTACATAAAAAAATCCAAATCATCCACATATACCCACATATCACTCCACATATATCACATAACTCAGCACACATATCAAAATTTCAAATAACATCAAATTTCCATTTCATACAATTCATCAATATATCACATATGCATATATCAAAATTACATCAAAAATCCATTTCATACAATTCACAAATATATCACATATATTCTATTGATACAACTTGCATACATAAATAATGGAAATCAAATTTAGCACAATTGTTGGTGTCAAAGATATAATACAACATGATATAAAGCAAAGTTAGATATAGAAATAAAACATAATATCAATGATAAAATGTAAATTAATTACAATGTTTGGATCAATGTATCTGAAGTTTCAAGCTAACCAAATTTGTTCATTTAAGTTGTAGTGCTATGGAAAGGTCCTTTTACGCTCACGACATTTAGGAGGATATACTCTATTAGCTTTCCTCTCATCTAGTGGGGGTTGACATCCTCTATATTCCATGGCTTCTTCTATAAATGAAAGATTAGAGTTTTACTGTACACATTATTAGGAATGGTATCTATAATGGTAAGGCCTTTAGCTAATTTTCCCCACCAACCTTAGGATCAGAATCCGTCACTTGTTGTGTCGACACCTTCATATGGTGAAATACATAAAAACCACAAATGTTCCCCATTTCTTGCTATTGAGAGCATTTAAAAGTTGGAATTAACCCTAGAGAGTCCTGACTAGTTTAGTGTCTGTCTCCTTGACGTACGTAGGTATCCCACGTCTTTTACATGGTAACAGTGGGAAGATCGTAGGTGTGTTTGCCTTTTTGAAAGGAAGCTTATTCAATTTTGGTATTAGAACTACTAGGATCTAATGATACCTACAAGGAATTAGTTTGGTTAAATCATTTGATCTTCCTATTTATTCCAAATACAAGAGTTTATTGATCAGCCCTTAGCAGTAGGGAAACATGATGTACTCCTTGTCTTGATGAAGGAACATGCATCGTACGATATACTCGATGACCTTGTTGTTCTTGTGCTTAAGATTATTTAGGTAGACCATTTCTAGGTTGAGAAAACCAACCGGATGTTTCATCTTCCTTGCTCATAGCCAAATGCCCCTAAAAACGTCAAATTTGGTTACTAGATAAATAACTTTGAATTGAAGAGATGCTTACAATTCAAAAACTTTCACAAGCCTCGTATCAAGCCCGTCGAGATGGTACATGTCATACAAGTCATTGAATCCCACAACTATAGAGCGGGGATATGATTGGAATGGTTCAATCCCATGTTGATCGAGGAACGATATTTGTTTGTCTGTCCTCCTAGGGTTGGAGGTGATCATGTAATGAGCATGTATCTTTTGGCAAGTGACACCCATCATCTTTAACTCATCATCAGTAACTAAAGGGTATCTAACCACAAACTTTGATATTTATTGATTTTTCAGTTGCACGGATGTGTGGGCCTTAGCCTTTTCCTTTGAAGATCTCCTTGAAGCTAGTTGTGACAGAGCTGTTATAGCATTGGGTGTCTTTGATGGACGTCGTCATGGGTTGGAACTTCATTGTCCAAGTCAATGTCGAAATCCCATAATGGGTCATACTGAGGGGCGATTGGAGGCCTAGGCAGTATAGCAAGTAATTCAGTTTGTTGCCTAGATGGATGAGGCACAATTTTTATGACAATATGCCTTTTTATCCATTGAACTAAAGTTGATAAATATTCGATAGGTGGATCCAAAGGATAGCCGGTCCACTAATCTAACATGTGATCCACCGACACTCTTGCATACCCATCACGTAGTTGTGCATAGTAAATTGTCCCTCTACTCTGCAATGTCAGGTATGCTTTACCCTCAGCTGCATCTACTGCAAATGATGGCATCACTGCAACATATAGGATGCAAGGTGCTGTCTTCTTGAGCTAGTCGACTACATAGGGCCGTCGTTTATCATGAGCTCCAATCATGCATATGCACAACTACTATTCCAATGTGGGCTTGCATGTGGTAAAGTGATGGCGCAGGAGTTGCTTGAACTTGTCCCTATGAGAACTCGTTCCGCAAGTATGACACCTCTTCTTGGAGTTTTCTATCAAACTCTAAATGCAACTCAACCGTGGCCTACTCTTTCAAATTAGCCTTGAGTTGTGCACCAATGATCTCTTTGTGGTGCTTGCGCTTCTGGTAAGAAGAGGAACTTAGGTCAATCTTCTAAGAAACTGTTGCCCCGTAACCCCTTTTTCGACCAATGTGCTTTGGGTTTCCGATAGCCCTTGTGAGCATATCATTGGTTGGTCTTGATTCTATATCGCTTTGTGAGGACTCGACACTTAGTTCTTTTACACGTTTTTAAGATTAGTTAGTGTGAGTAATGAAATTGTATGGCTTGAATAGTGTATGGCAAATATTGAAAGGCACTTACTAGGTTTGTGCGACCCTCGTAGTTTGCTACAGAGGAAAACTTACAGGTCCATCTGAATTAGTCATAGATCGTGCTCTTGTCCAATTTCTAGCATGAGGAAGGACAATATTTGAGAACGGTGGTGCAATATTGTTTTGATGGGCTTGCTCGTCCTTAACCTCCTTAGCATAACCAGCTAATCCAAGTCAGTGTGGATGTTGGTTCCTAGCTTGAAACTATCAATGCGCTTCGATGCTATTCACAAACTTGTCATACACCTCATTTGTTATAAATTCGAACTGACTAAATGGGGACTTCTTGCCAAGGACATACTCCTTAACTAGTTGAGATTTGAATCTTTTCTAGAGTAGACCCATTTTAATCGTGAAATGGTGCTTTATGAGTTCTGCTGTCCCCAGAGGCAAATCAAAAATTTGCTTCTAACGTACCCAATGGTTTTATTTGATATGGTCGGCACCTTCTTCCAATCCATATATGTAATTGGGACATGCTTTCTGGCCAAAACTCCTATAGGCATTGGCTACAACATGGGGGATACGGGGTGACCTACGTCATCCACCTTTGTTGCTGACATGTGAACATCCAATAGCACATTCCGAGTCTGTGGCTATATATTCAAGCAATCTTGACTTCTCAAACCAGATTGATCATCTAAACTAATGTTTATTTTTTCTATCTATAGTAGGAACCTAAGTGTTTTTTTTTCTCTAGCAATGAAATCAACTATTGTGATTTTTTTCTAGCTATTGATAGTTAAAAATGACGTTGTTTGAAGACAACAAACGATGTGGTCAAAATTAGCACCTATCTTGTAATTTGCATTTGAAATAAAACTTTGTATCTCACCATAACATGTAAATTCACATTTCAAATAAAACTTTAACCATCTATAGCTAAGTCAAATTTTGGCATTGTGATTCATCAACATTTCCATCTAAGTCAACATTTCTATTTTATAAACATTTCTAACTAAGTAAAAATTTCTAATTCATCAACATTTTCATCTAAGTCAACATTTCCATTTTTATAAATATTTCTAACTAAGTGAAATTTTCTAATTCATCACTGTTTCCTTCTAAGTCATCATTTCCATTTTTATAAACATTTCTAACTAAGTCAAAATTTCTAATTCATCAACATTTCCATCTAAGTTATTATTTCCATTTTTATAAACATTTCTAACTAAGTCAAATTTTCTAATTCATCAACATTTCCATTTTTATAAACATTTCTAACATTGTGAACCAGACCTAGGAGAAGACAGAGGTGAAGGGGAGGATGTCGATAAAATAGGGCCGGTGTTGAGGAGCAGGCCAGTGCTTAGGCTGCAGGTGCCAATGCGGAGGGAGAGGTAGCTTCAGTGGCAACGAGACAGCGTCAATGTGGCGGACGAGGCATCATTGATGTTAGGGGATGCCAACATGGAGGACAAGGCGACACCACACTGGTGTCAAAGTAGAGCTGTTAGGGGAGACCAATACGGAGCGGGTCCCTAGAGCCAATGATGGCGATGATGTGGCTGGGGAAGGTGGCAACGGCCGGATGGTCGAAGGGACGTTGACGATGTGGAGAGGAGGTGGCAACACAGAGGGGAGGCAGTGATGCGGAGGGGAGGCGGCGATGAGGAGAGGGACGACGATGTGGAGAAGAGGTGGCAAGTGTGTGGGTTGAGTGGGAGAAGGCGGTGCCCTAGATCTAATTAACAATGCAGAGATAGGGTGCTAACTTACGAGCTCGGACATCTAAGACTACTCTTATAGAGAGTCATCACAGATGATAGTCATCCGTGACGACTCTCCTTGAAGAGCCGTTATAGATGTTTATCCTGACAAGTGCACCAACTTGTAAGTGACTCAGAGTGGTTTTTCTTTGTAAAATTAGACAATACAAAATTTGAAAGTTGTTTTCCTAATAAAAAAAATCAAAAAACCTTTCAAAAATTGTTATCTCCTAGTTTGCATGTCCAATTGACCTCGTTTTACCTATAGTAATTTTGTGCAATCGAGATATATCTATTGGCACTATTAATTATGCTTAATAGAGTCTTAATTGACTAAAATTGTGAAAAGTTCATTGCACATCATAGTAGCACATAGTACACTGCTAATTATATGGATACAATCCTTCGACATGATCATCACATACATAAAGCGTATCCTTGGTTGCTTTCTCTAATTGTATTGGATAGTACTCTTCATACTAATTATTGTACTATTCCTCATTGACCACGTTCTCAACTCCAATAATTTTTTGTTTTACCTTCTCGAACGATATGAAGGGTCTGTTTGTTGGATTGGTCATGTACCACACTTGTTCATCTTGCTTCACCAAGACAAATGGTTCATCTTTGAATCCAATCTTCTACAGATCAATTATTATGAAGTTGTGCTTGTCGACCTTTACTCCATCATCGGCAATGAAAAAGTGGCACCTTAAAGAGAACGTAATCTAACTCCCAAATTTGATCTATGATTCCGTAGTACCAATTGTGCTGCCCTTTATCACCTTCAAATGCATATATATATATGTACACCACTGTTTTGGTATGCACTTTTGTCATCTTGTGCTTTGGTATAAAAGGTGTAGCCACTAATAACATATCCTTGCCACGTATGAACATCCCATGATAGACCTTGTTACATCGTACTACTGTACTGATCTGGTGCCTTGTGACCTATACACTCCTTGAATCGTTCATTGAAATGACTATTGTGCTCCATTGTTACCCACCCTTCCAAACGAGTAGGATGTTCTCACCAGATCTTCCATCTATGCTCTTTCATATATGGTGCTACCTCTATCATGTGTTGTAGTACTATGAAATGGGTTTATGCATATGCCTGATGGTCTAGTTTGATTCTTTTCTTTTTGATGTTGCCGACACCCACGAGTTTCCATCATGATGAGACCTAGGTATTCCTATTGAATTAGAATCAGACATATAATCAACACAAAATTCTACGACTTCTTTGGTTGTGTATCCTTCGATGATACTTTCCTCTAGAAGAACTCTTTTCCTGACATACACTTTGAGAATTCCCACGTACCTCTTGAATGGGTACATATTTCGTAGAAATGCAAGACCAACCTCTTTTGTTTGCTTCACGATACGTACAACTAGATGGATCATCATGTCAAAAAACTATAGAAGAAATACATCTCTATGTGACATAATGTATGAATAACGCTAGCTTGAAGGGAGTCAAGTGATGCAGGATCTATTATCTTCTATGAGATGGCATTGAAGAAGTAGCATAAAGACATGATGGTTTCATGGACATCGTCGAGCAAGATATTCTTCATGGAAACTGGCAGGATTTGTGTCATAAGCATGTGGCAATCGTGTGATTTCATACCTCTTAGTTTTAGATCTTTCATAGACACCCAACTACAAATACACGGTGAGTAACAAGAAGATACTTTAACTCCATGAATACTTTGACAAAGTTCAATTTTCTCTTCTTTCGATAATATGTACAAGGCTGGTGGAAGGAAAGTTATTCTTGTGTCTATCACAGTCAGGCAAAGCTCTTGCTAAATTCTCATGTTGCTACAATCTTCCTTACAGTTTAACCCATCCTTTGTTTTGCCTAGAATATTTATTAACATTCCCATAATGCACATATTTTTCTTGATGTGCATGACATCAATACAATGTCAAACATTATGATATTTCCAATATGGCAACTCCTAGAATATTGATCTTTTTGTCCAAATGCACTTCTTTCTAACTGTCAATGTTTTCTTACCAAACACTACAATGATGTCCTTTATCATATCATCCACCTACCTTCCAATGAAATTTATGGGCTTGACACCTTTTTCTTTTCCACCATTAAATGCCTTCATTGAGGAAGAAATTGATGATGCCACATGTTCACAGTCTTGCATGAATATTTCAACTATAAACTATGAGTGTTGGCCAATCATTCATAGTACAAAATAATTGTGCTTGTAGTTTAAAGTTATCCCACTTGTAAGTATCCTAGGTTTGCATCCTCTCATTCCACAATTATAACAAATAATCTATTAGAGGACGGTAAGTACACATCAATATTGTTCTCAGGTTGTCTCGGACCAGATATCAAAATTACTAGTATGAGGTACTTCTTTTTCATGCATAATCATGGGGGAATTTTATAGTAACAGAGAATTACTGTTTAGGTGCTATGTTACTACTCATTTCACCAAATGGGTTTACGCCATCTGTGTTCAGTCCAAATCTAATATTTCTTGGTTCCTCTTCAACTCCAGGAAATATCCGATTGATATTTATCCATTGTACAAAATCTATAGGATGTCTTAGCAGACAATCATTAATGCGGTCCTTCATGTGGTAACTGATGATTGGCAAACAATCACTTCAAACGAGCTTATAGGCAGATAGTATGCAACCTTTGTGGAACCATTCTTCTTTGACTTTTTGTCATCTATGCTACTGTTATTTCTCTTGTATTAAGAAGCTTTGCATATAGAACATGCTTATAGGCCAGCATTTTCATTTTATTACAATATGAAATTATTTGGGCATGCATGAATTCTTTGCATCTCCACCCTAGTGGACATAATACCTTGCTTCACAGGTTATCTTTAGTAGAGTATTTCCCTCTCGAAGCATGTCGTTTAGCAAATCAATCAGTTTAGCAAAGCTTTTATCTAACCATCTATTGTTTGCCTTAAGCTTCATAAGTTCCAACACGACAGATAATTTTCTATACTTCAGTTTACAACCGTTGTACAAGGAAGTCGTTGAATCTGTAACCAACCTTGTAAACTTCTCATAATTTTTTCATTTGTAACTAGAATCATTTGCATCACATAGCATTTCATCCAGAGAATCATTGACGGCAAACCTTTCAACCGTTTGTGGTCCTAGTGGTCATCCACCCTATCAGATATATTGGCTCCTCCATCGTCATCAACTGATGTCTCAATATATTGTCCTTTTTTTAATGAAGCCTCTTCTTATTAAATGAGATTGTATTTATATTTAATCCTCAAACAATCTCTTATTCTTACGGTCAACACACATGTACAAGGAAAATATTAATTTTCCCTAATTGCTCTTTTCTATCTCCAAGATTTCCAAAAATTTAGATACCCATTCATATAATCTTGGCTTAGATGACTCCCATACATCCAACCATGTTTCATCTGTAGAATTTATTTTTAAAATGACATATTAGTTCAGTTACAATTTATTTTAATATAAAAATTAGAGTAATCACCGTTGCAAGAGCAAAAATTGCCCCCATCCCTCACCCTCCTAGCACTGTCTTAAATGGCCAAGAGTGATTGTTCAGAAAAGACAACAATTATATATATATATCAAGAAACAACTCTATTAAAAGCCGTTATAGATACGACAATGATGACTGATATATGTAATGGTTTGTTTTTTTAGCCATGCCCACGGTGCCTGCTCTCTTCTCATTGCTATCGATGCAATAATCCCTCGCTCGCTGTCAGTAACCCTAATTTTTGAAAGGGAATGGGGATAAATACCACTTCAAATAGAGGTGTCTTTTTATCCTAACAGTCGAGCTGAGCCAACAATTTGGACCGTGGTCAACCAGTCACATCAGTATAATCCATCGTCCATACTGCCTTAGTACCATATTTAAACGTGTTTTGCAATGAGTTAAGATTTCTAATATGCAGATAATGGGTGTTATTTCTAATACGCGTCAGTGGACTTTTTCCATTTTGCAGCTATGATTTGGCCCAAACTTATTTGAGAGGACCAAATCGTTGGCCCATTCCCATAGACAGACAGACTTTAGTTCAAAATCGCTGCAACTTTTATTTTATTTTTTTTAGAAAGAGGAAAGTATGGATTCACAGTTTTTCTGGTTGAGATAAGACAAAACCCAACTGTAAATCAAAAAAAAAAAACACGAACAGAAGGCGGCCCGGCGCGAGCGTGGCACGTGGATGCATGATGCGGCCGGTTCCTGCAGCTGCACGCAAGCGGCGCGGGCGTGGGCGTCGCGCCTGAGGCTGGCGTGCCGCGAGCCATGATTCGGAGCGTCCTCTCGCTCGCACGCAACGCATCGGTGGCGTTCGTTGTGTCGCGCGCGTCGGCCGGACAGGGACACCATCGTTGGTAGCAGGCTTTCTTTCCCATTTCCCAGCCGGCGTCATCGATGAACTACCTAGAGCATAGTACAACTGTAGCCTGTACATGAATCGACGCAAGTATAGACATACAATGCTGCATTCTTGGGTTGGGCGTTCCGCCTCTTGTCTTCTACTTTATATTATAATCATTTTAATTTTATCTAAGCTAAATTTCTCATAAACTTCATTAGAATCAGAGAAGTTTGACTTAGGATAACGTGGAGCGAAGTGATACTAGATTCCACGACTAATTAATTTGCTGGTATTTTATCACCCTGCCTTTTTTTTAAAAAAAAAGATGGCTAGTTTGTTGACCTCCCCCAGCTAGGAATCCCAATATTACTAGTGTGCCTAAATTTACTTTCCATCCTATGTCTAACTTGTGCCATTGCACATTTAAAAATTAATCTATCCATTCAAAAATATAACAATTTTTAGATGTTTAGCTAATACTAAATCTAGATAAAAGATCCTTTTTAAATCATTTCAGTGGTCAATTTTTAAATTTTGAATTGTTTATATTTCTTTTCCAAATACCTGATTGCATTTGGAATTATTGGAATTATTCAAATAATGAAAATCAATGCAGCAATGTTTTCTCAATCCTTGAAATCTTTATATTTTAAAATGGAGTTAGTAAGTTGAAACTTGAAACATATGGCCAACCCTGGATGTTCTAAATTCTACCACTACCTCCACCGGTCATAAATATTTTCCGAGACAAATATACAAGTTTAATTTCTTTTGTATTTAAACTAGCTTAGTAGCGTTCTAACATGATTAAAAATAGTGATCTATTTAATTAACTCAATAAATTAATATTTTGAGAAATAAACATAGCGAACAGCTTAAAATTTAAATCATAAAATTAGATATATTTTGAGACAGAGTATCAAATGTACTAATTCCTCTGTCCTAAAATATAACAGCTTAACAGGATATTAAGAAAATATGTGATTATATTTGAAGAAAGTTTATGATTGGTTGAGAAAATAAAATAAATAGAAAAATTAAATGAAAAATGGTTGAGACAAGGGTTGTGGAAAATAGATTTATTCTGGGACGGTCTTCACATGTTCCAAACTTCACCCCTCATTTTTCACCTACATGTTTCTCAATTTTTAAATCTATAGGATTGCTTTTAAAAATTATATTAATCTATTTTATATATTTTTTTAGCTAAAACTTCATATTGCTAATGGGGTGCACGGTTTTTGCGTGACAGGGAGAGAGTTTCCAACCCTAGATGAACACAGTTTAAAGTGGTATGAATAGTTTTATTTTAGGATGGATAGAGTACTAAGAACAAAACTACTCCCTCCGTTCTACATTTTGATTTTTTAACTTAATCTTAATTATGTTTAACCAAGTTTATAGAAAATAGTTTTATTAAATCTACATTATAGGTTAATATTATATTTATTTTATAAATATTTTTCTATAATTTAAGAAAGTTTGAATAAAAAAGTCAAATTTACCTATCACATCCTTTGGCATTCATTAGCTATTTTTAGTTCACGGTACTCTAAACAAATGAACTATAGTCTTGTCCTGTGCTCTTCCTTTCTCTTTTTATATCGTCACAGGCGGCACCGGAAAGAACAGGCGTTCTTCTTCCTCCTTTCCCTTTCCCTTGTTTCTTTTCTCGCCACAAGCAGAGGCAGATGTTTAACGTGCTCATATATATTTTTTTTATATAATTGATACCCACTAAATATTTAAAACTAGTTTAACATCATAATAATATTATTAGTACATCATAAAACTTAATATACATTAAACTAGTAAAGCTTAAATTAATCTACTAAGCATAAATTTTAATATATAAGTATATCAATTATTCATATATCATAAATTTAATATAGAAACATACAAAGCATATAATATAAGACTATCAAATTATCAGTTCTTGTTTTTATAATATTTTAATATATATTTATATATTATTTCTAAAACGGTTAGCATTCATATCATCTATTATTTTTATAATATTTAGCATATATTTTACAGTAAAGTCTAAGATGAATCATCTAGTTCTCCGTTATATTCTCCACTCACGCGTCAGCTCGAGCGGCTGATGGATCAAGCTGGTCTCATCGCAGGGCGGGTGCGCGGTGGCCGGCGGTGGCGCGAGGTCTCGTCAACCGGAGTGGCGACGGTGGGCCCGGCGGTGCGTGCGGTCCAGCATCGACTCTACCACCGCGGGCGCCGCCCATCCCGAAGGCCTTATCTCGGTGGCTCGTTGGTAAGGCGACGGGGTGTCCTGCTACACCGGCGGCTCGCCTGTAGCTTGTCGGTGCCAGTGGAGTGGTTCATCCATCGGACTCTGGGGCGGCCGGGGAATTTTGATTGGTGGATAAAAGAATGGATTAAAAAAATGGACATTTCTTTTGATTGATGGGGGCAGATAGTGTGATTGAATTTCTCAAAAAAAGTGTGATTTTATGGGGCGGATAGTTCGGAACGTGGATTTCTTAAAAAGAGGATTGACGATCTATCTACAAGGACGAGGAGCCGCGATGGTAGTTAGGGATATATTGAGCACTTTTGTAAAATGACCCTCCAACTCTGTATTTTACAACAAGATCCGCTTCACCGATCCGTAACGGTTGATCCACGATCAGACGGTCGCGGGAGGGGAACCAATACTAAGAATCCATTGCGCCATGTGGTGGGGCTCCTAGCCCGAGAATCAGCCCTCTATTCGAAGATCAATCTTCAATTAATATGGACTAAATTTTAGATAGTTGACTAAACTATCAATTTGCTACAGCATTAATAAGCAAATTCCAGAGAGCTGTAATGCACCACTCCGTTACACATATAGTGTGTCCACGTATCATACAGAGGATGCTCACGTTAGGTAAAACTGTTGGCGCTAAATCTAATGAAGACCCTTGCATCATATACGCATCATATACGGTGGTCTAAAAAATCTGTTTAACTCCAGTATAGGTTTTAGCTTAGTTTGTTGAGGGCTTGTTAACCAATTTGATAGTACACTTTAAGCTAATCAATCTAATACCTGATACGAGCTTCTTTCATCAGCGGATAGCCGATGAGAATGGTGGTACTTGGGCACCAATACGGACATAGAGCTACATATAAAATGATATACACGAGTAAGCTCATCGGCTAGCTTAGCCGATGCAAATAATAAAACTTACTAAATCATGATGTTAAGCTTAGTAAAGATAATCTTGATAGATCAGACTAAACTGATATATTATAAGATTGAATATAGTAATATTAGATCGGATTAATCGTTAAAACAGAAGATGAATATCGACTGGTAGTGTGATATGTGTAAATATAGCTTGTGATAAAAATATGTATATCAGCTAAAGAGCTGATACATATTAAAATTAAAACTTAATTATAAAAAAATTCATTGGCTAAAGCTCTAATGAAACGTTGAATAAAACACTTAGTATGATTTAACCTATTAGCAGTATAATCAAATCTAACCGAGATAGTATCAAATGGAAGATAATAAGCCAAGCCTACTTAACCGATAGATTCTACGCAAGCGTGATAAATACACTAAATCAATCTAAAAGATCAAAACGATGCAATATTAGAGAGAACTAATATATCAAGATAAACCGACAATCATATCGACCGAACTAGAACAATCTAAAGAGATCGAAATAATACAGTTTTAGACAAGATCTGTCTAGCTGATACAATTATTGAGTAGCGGAACTTACCCTTTTATCAGAGATCGAAACGATATAGTCTCGCGTCGAGAGTTAAAACCCATCAGAGAAACCTAGAGAACAGGGTTGGCGATGTGTCGAAAATATTGTTGTATTGAGTTGTATGTTTCCTTTTTATAGTAATGCAATGTTTATATTTATACTATAAGATTACATAAATCCTAAATGGTTATAATATCCATAGCAACCACAGAACAAACAAAAACTAACAAATCTTACAAATTACAATATATATTCTTAAAAATATTTTTTTTTCACAAATTGGATTAGGCTCAATCATTCAAAGGCCAATTAATCCATTGGACCCAAATTCAAACCTACCAGTCGGTATCGGTGTGGTCCAAATGGAATTTCAATTTTGTGATTATTTCAATCGCCAACGTTGCAGTTCTCTGTAAATGGTCACTAATATTATAGCAAATTGATAATTTAGCTAATAAAATTGTATTTTTCCGAAATATACTCATTAATATTCTATAATCTGAATCCATCACGTTCAAACATGCACAGGTAAATTTCTCCTTTTGCAAAGGCGGCACCGGCTTAATTACCGCGATATCCATCGATCATTGCTTCTGTGCAGACTGAGCCATATTTTTGCATGCGTGCTGTCTCCATCGGTTGGAGGCGAGCAAGCAATCTGCAGCGTCGTCAGAGCTAAGATACATCGATGTTGTTCTTCCATGTCTTTCGAATATTCATGATTGCCACTCTGCTTGCCTTGCCTGCTGTACTGCACGCACACCATCCAAATTCCATGAACAGTTACTAGTACTTACTACATGAACAGTTCACATGCTGTCAAGGTTAATTACACGAATTGAATTCAAATGGTACGTGCATGCATGAGTAAGTACGCAATTGCTACTCTACTACTAGTAGTAGTACGACTCTGATGTTTCCCACCTGAAGCACACAGAATACGTGCGTACGTACAGTACAGTAAACCACAATAATGCACACGTTGGGATCGAGCACATGCATGCATGCATGCTCATCACTTGTCACCATCACCGGTTTAAATTTCCCTCTAGATCTCGATCGAGGTACTAGTACTAACTACAAATAATCAGGGTAATGTTCAAATTCGAAACTCAAAATAGGTACAACACGGAACACAGTAATAATTAACCATGGACATTAATAATGTAGCTTCCAAGCAAGGCTACATCATATCTTGATTGCAGAAGGTACAATTATGCATCCATACACTAGGATCTAGGGGTTCATCAGTTGAACACGAGCTGCTTTTTACCCCTTGTAGGATGGCACGACATACTGCAGCGCACACACCCTGGCCCTGCTGATGCAGCATGCTTGCTAGTACGTACTGAGTCTGGGTGCACGTGCAGTGTAGATAAGGTAACCCTGCTATACGGCTATACCTCACCATGCAACTCCATCATCATCAACCATGCACCACGGCACCACGCAGTCGATCCATACAGTCTTCGTCTTTTGATCGTGTGTATTAAGCGAGCTTAGGCGTGAACGGTGTCTCCGTGTGTGTCTTTCGTGCTTCGTGACTTTGTTCTTTCCCTACCTCACATGGCGTCCTAGCCTGGAGTAGTGTATTTAAACGGCTTTTTTTTTTTTGGGGGGGGGGGGGGGGGGGGCGGTAACCTTTCCCAGGTACTCCAGCTGCAAACTTCGCAGGGCTTAGCTACAGCTAGTAGCTTCACTTTATCATGCCCCTGCATTTGATGCATATCCTATAGTTATTACGTAGTGTAAGCTAGTATACGATCGATTCTATCTCTTCGCCGGTGACGGCGTCCCTGCGAGATCAGATCGTACTGCTACAGCTTTGCCTGTACCACCAGTAGCCTTTTTCTGCCATGTGTAGCCAATAATATTTGTGGTGGTGGTGATTGGAGAAGATATAGCATTGGTCATGTGTAAAACCATGTTCTGATAAAAAAACAAGTATCAATAATATTGAAAGTGCTACCGTGAGTTAACGTGGGTTAGTTTATAGCATATATGTCTTACGATTTATTTAGTTTATTTATGTATAGTTACTTGATGATCAATGACAGGACTAGAATGAAACTTATGGGGAGTAAAAGTGTATCTAGACCTCATTTTATAATTAAGAATCTCATAACAATTTATCAAAAGAAAATGCTTTATTTCAAAGAAGATCCCCATAAAGAAAAAAATAGACATCGAATGAAAAAGATTTTTTTTATTTTCCTTGAGTTCTTAAGACAAATCATACTATTAAGATGAACTTAAGTTTAACCGGTTTGAGAAGGAAGTACTCTAAAAATATTCAAGTCTAGATGACCAAATATCCGCACTACATATATCTTAGGGTTTTTGGTCTTTTTATACTCCGTGTTTTAGATGTTTGCGTCTAGTCTTTGTAGAAATTTATAGATAAGCTTCTTTTGTTAAAGAGACAAACATGTTTAGAAATTCTGGACAGTTTGGCCAAAGTTTCCAGATTGAATTCTCTACCTAGCAGAAAGACTTGTTCGGAGTATCTAAATGTTTAGACCGGACACTTCGAAACATTTCTCCTCTCGAGGCAAAGTATGGTTTGGAGGACCAAGGTCTCTGTCCAGGCCAAAAAGCCTATCCGGAGTCTCTGGACTGTTTGGTGGAAGTCTCCGGATTAGAGTCTCTGTTTAGGTCGAGAGGTCTATCCAGAGTCTCTGGACATTCTTATCGGATACTCTAGAGTTTAAATTTTTTTAAGTAATGACTAGTTTTGAGAGAGGTGGACATTTAATCCCACCAACCCTATTTTAAGGGGTTGGCTGCTCATTCATTCCAATCTCACTCCCGAAGGCTTTATAGAGATTCTACGCTCTACTTTCTTGAATCTTGAGCTAAACTCACACTTTGAGAGTACTTTTATTGATTTGGGAGAAGTCAAACCTTGTGATTTATGTGAGCACTTGTGAATCAACGCCGATAAAAAACTCAAGCTTGTTACTCTTGAAGATTCATCCCCTTGATGACTAGGTGTTGCCTGTGAGCATTCAGCTTATGAATCGCCTAGGAATTTTGTGAATGTTTCACTTACCTTCATAAGGAAAGTGGTATTATAGTGATTTATCGAGCTTTTCCTTAGAGATTAATTTGGTTGAGCAAGTTCCATAGTAAGTGGGAGAACATGTCCTAGTAGAACCTTAATGGTTAACTTGGACTAAGTTTCATGCTTTTTAAGAGCTTAAAGGCTAAATTGATTTATAAAGTTGAACTTGCTGAGGCAAATGATCAAAAGGGATCTAACTCTTTGGAATAACTCAATGGAGACAGGATTGATTGATCCGAACTTCGATAAAAATTTGTTTTGTCTCCTGGCTTATTTTTACACTTTATATTTACTGTAATTTTGTTGCCTTGGTCACTCCCTAACTCATTGGGTTTGCCTTATTTAAGTGTCCCTTATACACCTTAAAGGATGTCCGAAATCATCAGACCATACTACCGGAGACTCTAGACTAGCTTCTCTGTCCGATAGAAAGACTGGTCCAGATACTCTAGACTTTAGCACCGAAGACCCCAAAGAAAAGACTAATTTTTGCTGTTAGTGCATTTTAAATTTAGAAGTTTGCACCACCTCCCCCCATGCGACCCAAGTTTCTTTCAATTGGTATTAGAGCAAGGTATTCGTATAAGGCTTAACCACTCAAAGAAGTGTCACACTTGAGAGAGGAATCGATTGATCTAAGCAAGGACAATGAAAATGACTCCGTAAGAAAATTTTCCTAAAAAAAGTGAGTCTCTATTCTATTTGACTATGATAAGCTCAGTTCCAATTCTTTCACCAACTTTGTCTCTACGTCTTCTGAGCGTGCTCCTCATTTCAATGGGACACACTATGCTGCCCAGAAGCATAAAATGAAGTTACATCTAATGCCTTTGTATTCTAGCATGTGAAAAATTAATACTTACAGGTCTCAACATTCCGAAAGAGGACATTGAGCTCATTCCCGCTCAAGAGGCTCTTGTCCATTGTAATGCGCAAGCTGCTAGTGTGATTCTTAGGTCTTTAAGTCCCAAAGAGTTCAACAAGGTGGACTAGCTTAAAGAGGATAAGGAGATTTGTGAGACTCTTCAATTGGTGTATGAAGGATCATTCGGGGTGTGAGAGTCACAGATCGAGTTGTTAAAGGGACAACTCGGCTGATTTGTTGGAAGATGATGAGATGCCGCAAGATATGTATGACAACATGATGGTTATTGTCAATAAAATCTGTGGCCTTGGATGCAAAGACATGACTAACCATGTGGTGGTTAAGAAGCTTCTTTGAGCCTTCGCGCTAAGGAACTTAACCTTAGAAACACTCATCCGAGAAAATAAGAACTTCAAAAGGTTCACCCTAAGCAATGTTCTCTCATGAATTATCTCTCTTGGGCTCTTAAAGAAGATGCCAAACATGTCAAGACACTCACCAAAAATACCGCCATCGCCATGAACAAAGAGGTTGCCTTGAAGGCAGAGGCAAGAAGCAAGAAGGACACAAGCGATGACGAGAGCAATGATGAGGACATTGCTCTTGTCGTTAAAAAGTTCAAAAAGTTCTTATGAAGTGGCAAGTATGGAAAGAAAGATGGAGATAAGTCCAATACTTGTCACTCCAAGAGAGTTTGCTACAAATGTGGTGAGTATGGGTACTTTATTGTCGATTGTGCTAACAAGAAGAAAGATCGAGGCTATAAGGGCAAGTACGGTAAGAAGAAGAGGTAGAGGCATGCTCACATTAGAGAGGAGTAGAACTCCCAGAGTGAGTCCAACTCCAAACATGAGAATAAAGTGGCGACAATTGTCATCAAGTCTTTGTCGTCAAAAGAGTCACTATTTAACAACATGAGCGATGATGACAACTATTATGCTCCTACTTGTCTCATGACATCAAGGCGCAAGGTATTATCTCCTTCTAAGTATCTAGGTAGCGATGATGATAGCAGTGATGATGATGTTGATAAACTCAATTATGAGGACCTCAACAAAAGTACACTATCCTAAATGACCAAGCCTTTTAAGGAGATAGAGATCAAGGAGGATACTCTCAAGAAGAATGATGACTTGCCTATCCTTGAGAAGGTGAGAAACCTTACTCTTGAGGTCATTGGCTAAGGAGAGGGAGATGGTTGATGAATTGACCAACACTTTAAGTGTAGTCAACGAATCAATGGCTATCCTAAATAGCTCCAATGATGTACTTGTAGAGAAACTTAAGTGTTTGAAAGAAACTCACAAATCTCTTAAAAGTGAAGTTTGAGGTTCTTTCGGATAGCAACTCCTCCTCAACACAAGCCCCCAAGTGCTCTAACTCCTCTACAAGCAATGGATATACTAGATGCTTTAATGTTGATGTGAACTCCTATTTAACTAACATGCAAGTACTAGATGAGCTTAAAAAGCATAATATTAGACTTGGCACCTTAGTTAAATATAGATGTATGAAGACATCAATCCAAGGACGCGCTCTAGAAGACTCTCTTCACTCACAACAACAAGCACCACTTTGGACTCAGTTTCCACCCAAATGAGAGTAAGCCGTCAAAGCAAAGCATTGTGAAGTACAACAACCCCATCAAATTTGTGAGAAGTGTAGAGAGAGCACAAGTCCAACAAAAAGAAGCATATGCCTCAATGCCTATTTTATGCTTCTTACATGCTTAAGCAACACCATTGTGATAAAGTGTTAGCTTGCTTTGTTGGTTCTCGCAATGAAAATTGCAAGAAATGTCTGTGGATACCCAAGTCACTTTTTGCTAATGTCCTAGGACCCAAACTTTGACAAGTTTGGGTACCTAAATCCCAAACGTAAATTTGTCTTGTAGGCATACTCCTCCGGGGGATTAAGTTGGGTCGTGGATAGCAGATGCACAAATCATATGACCAGAGAAAGAAGTATTTTCACCTCTTTAAGACAATGAAGGACAACATGACAACATTATATTTGGTGACAATGATAAAGACAAAGTGATGGGATTTGGTAAAATCGCCATATGAAATAATCTATCAGTCTCAAATATGTTTTATGTAAAATCCCTTAGTTACAACTTGCTTTCTGTTTCTTAATTATATAAAATTGGGTACAATTGTCTTTTTACCGACGAGAGTGTGACCATTTCTAGGCGTGATGATGAGTCCGTGGCTTTCGTTGGCAAGTTAAAGGGTGATCTCCACCTCATTAATTATTCATGAGATAGAGTGAGCTTCGAAGCTTACCTGATTGCTAAATCTTGCCATAATTGGCTTTAGCATTGTTGGCTAGCCCATGTTGGAATGTGGAACTTGTCAAAACTCCTAAAAGGGGATCACATCCCCGGTCTATCTAATGTGATCTTTGAAAAGAATCGTGTGTGTAGGGCTTGCCAAGCAGGAAAACAAGTCGAAGCACATCATCCAGCTTAAAATGTCATAACAACATCTCGCCCCTTGGAGCTTCTTCACATGGATCTCTTTGGACCTATGGTTTATCTAAGTATAGGAGGTAACAAGTATGGCTTTGTTATTGTTGATAATTATTCACACTACTCATAGGTATTGTTTCTCTATGACAAAAGCAAAGCATAAGCTACCTTCAAGAAGTTTACACTCCAAGCACAAAATGAGTTTGATTTGAAGATTAAAAGAGTAAGAAGTGACTACGGCAGTGAGTTCAAGAATATTTAAGTAGAAGAGTTCCTCAATGAAGAAGGAATCAAGCATGAATTCTCCACTCCATATAATCCTTCCCAAAATGGGATAGTGGAGAGGAGGAACTGGACAATTGTCGAGGCAATGAGAACAATGCTTTACAAATACAAGATCTCTGACATCTTTTGGGTGGAGGCCATCAACACCGCACGTCACGCCATCAACCATCTCTACCTCCACAAGTTCTAGAACAAGACCGATTATGAGTTTCTCATTGGTGAAAAGCCAGATATCTCATACTTTCATGTTTTTGGGAGCAAATGTTACATCTTGAGCAAGTGACCTCGTTCCTCAAAATTCTCCCTTAATGTTGATGAGGGTTTCTTGCTCGGCTATGAGTCAAATGCTCACATCTATCGAATCTTCAACAACACTTCTAATATTGTTGAGGTCACGAGAGACGTGATGTTTGATAAATCTAATGGCTCCCAAGAGGTACAAGTTGATGATTTTGTTGTAAGAACAGAAATACCTACTCAAGAAATTGTGAACAAGTAAATTGGTGATGTGAAACATCGTGATGTTCCAAGCAAACAAAATGGGATATTTGATCAACCCCTTCTACAAGTACACAAGTTTTAGAGACAATCGTTGGTGATGTTGTGTATGAAGGTAACACACACGTGGATGGGATTGATGCTGAGGGCACTATGGATTAAAGAGACACCAACCAAGCTCAAGCCCCTCGGTGCACCATCCACGAGTCCATCAAAGCATACAACAAGACCATCCTCTTGACAACATTCTTAGCGACATAAGAAAGAGGGTAAAGACTCGCTCTCGTATTGCTAATTTATGTGGATGTTACTCATTCATCTCTTCGTTGGAACCTTTGAAGGTTGAAGAGACACTTGCGGATGTGGATTGGGTGATAGCTATGCAAGAAGAATTAAATAATTGTTAACACCAAAATTTGTTAAGCCCATGGATAGATTAGAAAAACAATCGGTTTAGTAAAGAAGAGTGGTTGCTACAGGGAAGAAGTCGATCGAACGAAGCGAGGAAGGATTTGGTCCAATTATAGAAGATTATCTAAGTGAGGCTGAGTCTAAGGAGGAGCCGTGGAACTCACGGTAGGGTAATTTATCTATGTAAATTGTATTTTATGTTGATAGAAATGTTTAGTTAGTTTAGTTAGCTTCCATAGAGATATTTTCCTTTTATATTTTTTAGGAAATAACATCTGATGGTTGTTGTAACTGTGTTGGACTCTGTAATGCCAGGGTATGAATATAGACCCGCTGGAAGCCTGTAAGACATCCTTCGATCAATACAATTTTGGCGTATCACCACCCTAGTTTATCTAAGTTTTTACTAGCAGGTTCTGGATCTCGATGTGGGGTTGCATCGGTTAAGTTTGATCTCCGGCGAAGAGGTAAGTCCCGCTACTATTTCGATATGTCTTGCTCTGTCTAAGACTGCATCGGTTAGGTTTGACCTCTTAGTCAGATTGAGCATACGGCATTACGTACGTGCAAGATCTTTCGGTTTACCAAGCTATCTCTACCATCGTCGGTCTCATGCTACGTCCGTTAGGTTCAACCTACGAGGCTATCGATAGTAGATTGATCCATAGGCCTGTAGGTCTCTACCTGACGTTTCATCAGAGTGGTTAGCCGATGAGTTATCTGTACCTTGAGTAACACACCCAGTGTATCGGCTCCTCAGCCGATACGCACCCATCTTTAGAGACTTCCATCGAACATCACGGCTAGTGCATCGGCCTTCCGGTCGATGCACGCATATCTTCAGACATGTCCTCTCATCGGCTTAGCTAGCGGCGGCGTCACGGTAGGAGCAGGCCTCGCTCCTTGTTCATCACCTACTATATCTGGAGCGGTATCGGTTTTACAGGCGGTGTGTCTTTTATATGATTCCTTACCAGTTCACATATGCCTCCATCGGCTTTCTAGCCGATGAACAAGCACTATAGCTTTTGTCGATAACTAGTAGAGATCCCACGTGCTTTGCTATTCTTTGAATACCCTTTGGTGCCCCTATCGGCTCTGTGGCCAATGGATCAGAATCTCGTTTTCACTACACCCGAAGACATCACATCCTTTGTCAACATCTGTCTACGCCTTTATCGGCTCCCCAGCCAATGGAAGAACGTCCCAATCCCTATCGGCAACCAGCCGATAGTAGGAGCCATCTGGACGTAGCTGATGATCAACTTGATCCTATCGATAGCCAGCTGACAGTGAGAGCTCATATTGGCCCATCGTCCGACTAACCCGTTCGTCTCACTTCCTTGTCAATTATAGAGTCAAATTGACTAGCACACCTTCGGACCTCAAAGCTTAAGGACCTGCACTAGAGCTAAGCAGATTTCTCAGGCCTTCGCGTAACCGAGTTGCCATCTCTCCCCGGTCGGACCTCCACTTGGCCTGGTCGGACATCCCCCTGTGAGGTTGGTGGCGAGCAATAACTTCACCCGCAACCATGTTTGGACATTAGTAGAAAGACCAAACACCAACACAATAGGAACGAAATGGGTGTTTCGCAACAAGTAAGATGAACACTGGGTTGTCACCTGAAATAAAGCACGATTGGTGGCAAAGGGATTCACACAAGTCGAAGGCCTTGACTTTGGTGAAACCTTTGCACCAGTTGCACATCCTGAGTCTATTCATATACTATTTGCTTTGCTACTAACAATAATTTTAAACTATATCAATTGTACGTCAAGAGTGTATTCCTAAATGGGCCAATCGAGGAGCTTGTGTCCATAGAACAACCATCGGGCTTTGAGGATCCTATGCACCCTCACCATGTGTACAAGTTTCACAAGGTGTTCTATAGGATCAAACAAACCCCTAGAGCATGGTATGAATGCCTCCGTGATTTCTTTCTAAAAATGACTTTGACATAGGAAAAGAGGACACCACTCCTTTCACTAAAAAATTTAGGAATGATTTATTTATGTGCCAAATATATGTTGATGACATAATATTTAGGTCTATTAAAAAAAATTTTAGCGATGAGTTTAGTAGGATGATGACTAAGATATTCAAGATGTCAATGATGGGTGAGCTTAAATTCTTTCTCAGATTTTATATCAAGAAATTAAAAAAAGGACCCTTCATCTCACAAACAAAATAACTTAACGATGTCCTAAACAAGTTTGAGATGGAGTGAACCAAACCTATCAAGATGCCAATGCTATCAAACGGACATCTCAATCTAGGTGAGGAAGGTAAACTAATTGACCAAAAACTCTATAGCTCAATGATAGGTTTATTACTTTACCTTTGTATATCTAGACCCGTATTATGCTTAGTTTATGCATTTATGCTCGTTTTCAAGCTTCCCCAAAAGAATGTCATTTAATCATTGTAAAATGTATCTTAAGATATCTAGTTCATACTCCAAACCTAAGGTTGTGGTATCCAAAAGGCTCAAACTTTGATCTAATTTACTATTTCGATTTAGACTATGCTAGTTGTAAAGTGGATAGGAAAAGTACCTTCAGGACTTGCCAATTTCATGGGAGATCTCTTGTTTCTTGGTCATCCAAGAAGTAAAACTGTATAGCCCTATCCATAGCCGAAGAAGAATACATAGCTGTCAGAAGCTGTTGTGCACAACTCCTTTGGATGAAACAAACTCTTCGTGACTATGGGTACAACATGACACACATTCCACTCCTTTGTGACAATGAGAGCACTATCAAAATAGCCAATAATCTCGTTCAACACTCAAAAACAAAATACATCACATTCGTCACCACTTCTTAAGAGACCATAAAGCCAAGGAAAAATATTTGCTTAAGCCAAGTGTCAACTGATAAACAATTTGCCAACATCTTTACCAAGCCTCTAGATGAGCAACACTTTGTGGAGTTAAGAAATGAGCTAAATATTCTTGATTCTCGGAACATCCCTTGAGGAGGAGCACATATAGGATTTAAAAGCTTATTTAACAAATAAATGAGCACAAGTCCTAAAATGCTTAACAAATCATGAGCTCTTATGTCTAGAGATCTCACTTTGCTAAGTATAGGTCTTGACCCATAATTAAGAGCTCAAACATTCTAACTTTTTCAAAAATTAAAATTTATTTGCGAAAGTTTTGCTTGCCTATTTTGTTTTTAATTTTTGTCTTTTATTAGGGAATCTTGGTGTAATCATTGCTTTGTAATATTGTGTACTTGCTAATTACACCAAGGTTTCCATAAATATTTCTTGTCCAAGCCTGCCCTATTCTAGTATATCAAAATCTTCGAACCTTGTACCCACAGTCTCTACTAGACCTTCGCTATCTTCATACCGGAGTCTACGGTATTGCTTCTCTGTCTAGATTTCAAGCTTCTCTGTCTAGATTTCAAGCTTCTCCAAAATCTCTCTAGAAACTCACCAGAGTCTTCAGACCTACGATATAACTACCTAGGTGCCGCTAGGATTTCTACCATAATCCTCTTTTTCTCATCTTCCTCTTCCTTCCATGGCACAAATTTAACTCTCAGTGAATTCCTCCATCCACCATTGTTTCCCGAAGGGTTTTTATCTCCCGTGCGGAAGAACTTTGCATTCATCCTTCATTCTTCAAATCCTTTCAAGGTAATCTCAACCTATGTTTATTCTCTTTCTAGGTTTAATCTCTCATCCTAGACCTAGGGTTAGAAACGTTTTGCTAGGATTGCTCCCTTTTACTCCTCACTACTAGAGAAATGGTCTTTAGTACCAGTTTGCAACCTCTTGTAACCCTGGTTGTGTAACCGATATGCGCAATCTAAAACTAAAGATGGGTATTTTTAGTCTCAGTTCAATAGACTGGTTCTAAAAACCTATCTTTAGTACTGACTAAATATAGTCAACTGGTACTTAAAAATGGTGTTTTTTTTGCTGCATTGTTTTTACTGTTTATTTTGCTATAGTGCTTATTATTGTTTTCTTTATTGATGTACTACATTATATATACACATACATACACACACATATATATATATGTATTTAGGTATATAGTATTACGTATATATAATTGTGTGTATTACTTATGAATAAGCCTAGAAACCCGATCTTGTCCCCATTACAATCTTTAGGTTATATTCCATGGTCTCCTTTGTAAGACCGGAGTCTCTAACCAAAACAGTCAGAGTCTCCAGACTGGCCCCTCTGTCTAGCAGAGAATGCTAACCAGATACTTCGGCCTGCTATTAGCTCTAGCCATCTCATCTTGTCTTAGCCTTAATTCATGTCTTACTCATTGATCTTAGGTTTTACTCAATGGGTCATGAGAAGAAGCGTACATGCACTCCAAGCAGCTCCTCGAGCGATAGTCTTGGAGCATCTCGAGGCAATGCCTCTCAAGGGGTTACCTCCCATGGGAATCATCTATAGGTTCATCATGGGGACAAGGGCAAAGCAAAGATAGCTTCCTCTTGTGCTGGATCTAAAAATACATAAAATGGGGTAGTGTCCCCTCTTTATCTCCAACTGTCGTAAACGTCGGTGCAGCTCAACACCCTAGAGATTTTTTGAGGGTTCCCAACGATTATCGTAATCCACATCTATTCATGGGTCCGGGAGTAAATTCCATGCCATCTGACTTTTCCTACAAAAGTTCCCTCTTAATCTCCCTTCGAGTGGATTGGAACACCATGTGCATGATTATAAGAGGAAGCTTCATCACTGCATGAAGGATAGGAAAGAGGATCCAAATTATATTAGTTGTCCTGGCATCACCAATCCTCGGTTCCAAACATGGTTCCAAAAAGATCATTACAACAGTGTAATCTTGGGAATAGCAAAGCTCTTTGTTGACATGTAGTAGATAAACTAGACCTCAATGGAGGAAAAAGAGAATCATGTTTTTAATGACGTGATTAGGATTTGTAAGGAGGAGAGGCCTGTAAGAGCTTATGGGTTGAGCACAACTGGTGTGAGGGAGTGATTGTCCAGTTTTGGGCAACTGTGTTCTTTAGCACCGCTGAGGATGAGGAAAACTCAATCAAATGATGACTAACAATTGTCAGTTCCAAACTTCTATCCAAACTTTTGCTCAAGCCCTGGGGATGGATCCCCTTGACCTCATCTATCCAAGTCTCCACAACCAGCATCATATCTTTTCCCATGAGTCTACTTTTATGTATAGACCAAATGGAATCATCAAGGCTACACATGGGCTACTACCTCATTACAACATATTGAACAAGCTCTTTCAATTCATAGTTAATCCCAAGGAGGGAGATGCTTCCACCATCCATTCTAAAGCCATTGACCTCCTTGCTAATTCTCGCTCCACCAGGGCAAGGTTCAGTGTGGTAAAATTTTTGTGCGAAGAGATGTATGCCATCTCCATGGACCCTCGCCGCCCTCCCACTTACTCTCCTTCAATTATGAAGCTGATTGAAGTTGTATTTGAACTTCACTTCATCAAGGAGGTGAGACACCTTTCGTACTATCCCTATGCCCCTTCTTTCATTCCATCCCGGCCTAGTTCTTCCTCTCCTCATCGTCCATCTACTCCAGCTGCTAAGCCTGAGTTAGCATTGAAGAAGGCAATTAAAGCCCTCTTCTCCATCCGCACCACTACTGTTGATAGCGTCGGTCGCATAGAGCAACATCAAAAGTCCTTTCTTCGCTCTCAGGGCATCAATGTCTCTCCTGATCATGAGCCTCCAATCTACATCAACCCTTTTGGAGAGGATGATAACACCCCCATAGCCACATAGGATGCTCCAATACAACCCTTCATAGAGACGTCCAACATTAGTCGTGCCAGCCATCACTCAAATTCACCCCTTAGGATGATAGATTTTGAGGACGAGTATGAAGATGATGGTGATGACGCCAACATCGATGAGGGAGATGAGGCATCCAGCTGATTCTACTCGTAACTTCTTCTCTTTTTTGTGCTTTCATGACAAAGAGGGAGTAGTAGAGGCTCCTGTTCATCTTTTTAGCTCCTTAGCCTTTAGCTATTTCAATCTTTTAGAGTTTACATACTTCATTCCTTGCATTGGACAAGTAATATCTAAAATATTTATGTGTGTTGTATTAACTACTAGTTTCTCCTTTCTTTTGTACTTAAATTTTATTGCATTATGTTGATATGCTTGGTTGAATGGTGCTTGTTCAATTTTGTTTGTTTGTGTAATATCATGTCATATGCATCATAGCTTGTCATATTTTTTTTCACTTCTACACAAATGCACCCTACGGTTGCAAGGAAAAAGAGGAGCTCTCATGTGTTCCTTAATATGTGCATAAGCTTAAATCTCACATATGTGTATGCACACATTTTGTGGGAGCTTTTTTCGTCTTCTTTCAATCAAAACATCTTATTTGTTTTCTCTCTTGTGAGCCCTACAAGTATTGTCATCAATCATCAAAAGGATGAGATTGAGAGTGCATCTTGGTCCCTTAGTGGGTTTTAAGTGATAGATGACAAGAAATTAGGGAGCTAAAGTTTTATTATCAAGAATCTCACAGCAATTCATTAAAGGAAGAGTGATTTGTTTCAAAGAAGATCCCCTAGGAAAAAAAGAAAAAGAAAATGAGACATGGAATGAAGAAGAAATTTTTTTTTGTTTTTCCTTGAGTTCTTAGGACAAAACATACTATTAAGATGATCTCAAGTTTAATCGGTTTGAGAAGCAAGTGCTCTAAAAATGCCCCAGTCTAAATTAGTGAACACCTGCACCATGTACACATTGGGGTTTTTGGTCCTTTTACCCTCTGGGTTTTAGATATTTGCATCTAGCCTTTTGTGTAAATTTATGGACAAGCTTCTCTATCAAACAGAGAAAACTATTCGGAGTTTCTAGATAGTTCGGACGGAGTCTTCAGACCAAGTTCTATGCCTGGCAAAGAGATCTGCTTGGAGTACCCAAAAATTCAAACCAAACACTCCAAATCATTTCTCCTCTCAAGGCTAAGTGGTATCCGAATCACTGGTCGAAGTATCCGGACTAAGGTCTCTATCTATGCCAAAAAGCCTATCTGGAGTCTCTGGACTGTTTGGCCGAAGTCTCTAGACTGGAGTCTTTGTTCTGGCCAAAAGGTCTTTCCGGAGTCTCTAGGCATTCCTACCAGATACTCTAGAGTTTTAATTTTCTAAGTAACGGCTAACTTCGAGAGAGGTGGATATTTAATCCCACCAACCCCATTTTAAGGGGTTGGCTGCTCATTCATTGTAATATCACTTCCAAAAGCTTTATAGAGATCCTACACTCCACTCTCTTAAATTTTGAGCTAAACTCACACTTTGAGAGTGTTTTTTGATTGATTTGGTAGAAGTCAAACCTTGTGATTTATGTGAGCACTTGTGGATCAACGTCGGTAAACAACTCAAGCTTATTACTCTTAGAGATTTATCTCCTAGATCACTGGGTGTTGCCCGTGAGAATTCAACTTGTGAATCGTTCGAGAATTTTATTAAGGTTTCCCTCACTTCCGTAAGGAAAGAAGTATTCTAGTGATTTTCTGAGCTCTTTCTTAGAGATTGATTTCGTAGAGCAAACTCCATATTAAGTGTGAGCACGTATCTTAGTGGAGACCTTAGTGGTCACCTTCAACAAAGTTTCATGCTTTTTGAGAGCTTATAGGCCAAACTGATTTCTAGAGTTGTACTTGTTGAGGCAAAAGATTGAAAGGGATTAAACTCTTTAGAGTACCTCAACGGAGACGAAGGATTGATTGATCCGAACATTGATAAAAAATTGTTTTGTCTCCTGGCTTATTTTTACACTTTATATTTGCTATGATTTAGTTGCCTTGCTCACTCCCTAACCCATTGGGTTCATCTCCTTTAAGTGTCGCTTAGACATCTTGAAGAAGGAATGGAATCTTTGGACTATACTACCAAAGACTTCATATTAGTTTCTTTGTTCGACAGAAAGACTGGTTTGCATACTCCAGAGGAAAGACTAATTTCTATTGTCAATGAATGTTAGATTTAGAAGTTTGCACATTCATCCCCTTTCTGTGTGACCCAAGTTCCTTTCAGGGAGTAGGGGTCTAGCACGATTAATGATGTCGAGTGACAAGGTGTGATGTAAGTGTACATGGTGAATAGACATCGTGTATCAGAATCATTGTAATTTGATGGAGAATTAGAGAAGAAAATAAGAAAAGAAGTAGAAGAGGAGAAGGGTCAGCCCAAGCTAGCCTTCCCCTCTATCTCTCTCTACTAAGCATCAATCCGACTCAAGAAGAAATCGTGTATGGGTGTGATGGAATGGTAGCCCACAGCAAAGTAGCCTAGTCCAAGTGGCGATGGCCCACGATGTCCCAGCATAGCAGCAGTCGTGATGGCTCAGCGATGTAGACAGCCCTAGCTCACGCAAGAGCAACAGTAATGCGATAACCCAAGATGATGATGTAGCTTGGCACACGAGCATGAGCAACACGAGATGCGCATGAGATGTACAGGGGGCACGGATCATCAAGCTAAGGTGGTGTGAGTCGATTAGAGATAGCGGCTTTAGTCCGGATTAGTGACCAAGGCATTCTCTTGGTAGCACATGAGCCTAGCTTTGGGAGTGTGAGTTCCACGCGGGACTCACGTCACGTGCTGATTCGCTAACGCAATGCCAATGGCTGGTTGTGAAGGATTTTTTGCCATAGTCGGTCAGTTTCTATGGCCCTCCGTGTGTCTCACTACATGGCAACATCCGAGACGTTTTCTTAAGAATCAGCTCAAGGGTTTAGATAAGCTAGAGTTTTGTCCTAGGGATATTTTAGACTTTATCTTATTGTTTTTAGTCATCCTTGAGAAGGCTTAGTTAATGTAAGCTTAGCACCTTTTAGTGCCTCCTAAGAGAATTGGAGAGAAAGAGTATTGTGAAAAAAATAAGAGAATATTAGAAAAATTCAAGAAAGCTCTTTTAAAATTCTTGAGAGAATTATGTGAGCTTTGTGAAAGGTTTATAAATATATTTCAATCAATGAAATAGTATTTATTTTGAAATATGTTTGTCATTTCAATTTAAATTCTACAATTTAACTTTTTGCATCTCAGATTAAATTTTGGTATTACCTCCTCCTTCTACATAGTGTAATGTTAGTTTATTTTCTTCATTCAATTTTTTTATCTTGATTTATCTTATGATAAAAAAAGAGTCAGTTTATATATTATCTTAGAGAAAAAAATCTGAAAAGTAAATTTTTTTTACACAATGTGTTATTTATTTAAATTTTATGAGAGGATTTAGTTTTGTGATGTTATTTATGACTCATAATAAGTTTTAAAAACCCGATATTTAGTTTATTTATAGATATATTATTTTTTTAATCGAACATTGGTAAAATAGCTTTAATGTAAAATAAATTATTCGCAGCCTTTGATGATGACATCGAATATGACGATGAGATCCTGCTAGTACTTAGATCCGTTGTGTAAGGTAGCAGGTGATCGATCGAGAACAGTGGCGAGGAGTCAAGATGCTGCACCCACATCGAGAGTGGCATGTAAGGATCAGTGTGATGATCTCATCGATCGAGCTCCTCTCTCTCCAGCTGGGCTGAGTGAGGTGGCTACACTGCTTCTTTTTCACCTTCTCCATCTGGTGGTTACTGCGGCTTGGTCTTTCTCAGTTTCCCTCTCTCTCTCTCTCTCTCTCTCTCACACAGACCCACATGCATGATGCTACTAGCATATGCGGCTTTGGATGTACTGCGTTGGACGCTTGCATATCTGTGCACTGTGCCCGTTCAACGGCAGCATCTCCATCCATGACCATCCATCCGGTGAGTGCTCGCATGTGTGGTTGCTCCTCGCCAACTTGGCTGTTTCCACTGTAGATGAGCTCATGGAGGGGCCGATCGATTGAGAGTAGTGAGAAAGCATTCATCCATCCTCTCTCTCTCAAAAGTTGCAATCTTTTTTTTCTTTTTTGTTTTCCAGTTCATCTCTCCTCTTTTTGGTCTTCTCCTTCTTCCTCCCAAAAATGCATTCTGAGAAAGAAAAAGCTTTTTTGGTGTGCGTGTGTGTGCAGCTGTTGCTCTCAAATTGGTTGGTTGCCTTTTTGGGGGTTTTTTTCTCCTCCTTCCTCAAAATCTTTCGAGTTTGCGTCTTTTTGGGCTTGCGCTGTCGCTTTTTGAACCTTGCGTCCAATCCCTAATCCTTGGACTCACCCTAATCGATTTCTTTATGCTTAATTAATCCAGGAGAGAGAGAGAGAGTGTGTGTGCGCGCTTTGTTTGTCCGGTAATGGCTGCCGCATTGGTGGTGGTGGCCTCCCTCCTCTCCTCTTCTTTTATTTTGAACGCGACGCTACCCACGCGCCTCCCCTCCCCTCTGCGGTTTCCCTCTCGTATTCAAAACTCTGTTTTTTTTTCATTCACTCGGACTCCTCGTCAGTGCTAGCTAGCTGAGCAGAGCGAGGGAGCGAGCGCCACCTGTGGACGCCGGCCGGAGCTGTGAGGTCCGGCGAGATGGGCAAGGCGACGCGGTGGTTTCGTAACATATGGGGAGGGAGGAAGGAGAAGAGGGAGCAGCAGCCAGTGGCGCCAAGTGGTGGAAAGAGGTGGAGCTTCGGCAAGTCGTCGAGGGACTCGGCGGAGGCGGCGGTGGCGGAGGCCGGGGGCAATGCGGCGATCTCGAGGGCGGCGGAGGAGGCGTGGCTCAGTTCGGTGTACTCCGACACGGAGCGGGAGCAGAGCAAGCACGCCATTGCCGTCGCCGCGGCCACCGCGGTGGCGGCTGATGCCGCCGTGGCAGCCGCTCAGGCTGCCGTTGCTGTCGTGCGGCTCACCAGCAAGGGCCGCGTAGCTCCGGTCCTCGCCACCGCCGCCGCGGTCGGCGGTGACCCCCGCAGCCTCGACGCCGCCGCCGTCAGGATCCAGACGGCATTCAGAGGCTTCCTGGTAAGCAACAATGCTCGTCGTGTTCTTGCTCTGTTTCGTCGTCACCATTCGGAGGCCGAGGAATCATGCCATGTTTTGCGTGTGTTATGTGCAGGCGAAGAAGGCGCTGCGCGCGCTCAAGGCGCTGGTGAAGCTGCAGGCGCTGGTGCGCGGCTACCTCGTTCGCCAGCAGGCCGCCGCCACGCTGCAGAGCATGCAGGCGCTCATCCGCGCGCAGGCCACCGCGCGCGCCCACCGCTCCGGCACCGCTCTCCCGCACCTCCACCACCCTCCCGTCTGGCCCCGCCGCTCGCTGGTACGCCGCTAAACATGCCGGCGAGATTGCCATGCATTCACTGCACTAGCTCTGTTTGATCTTGACGTGGTGTGGCAATGGATGGATGCAGCAGGAGAGGTGCGTGGACGACACGAGGAGCGAGCTCGGCGTGGCGGCGTACAGCCGGAGGCTGTCGGCGAGCATCGAGTCGTCGTCGTACGGGTACGACCGGAGCCCCAAAATCGTGGAGGTGGACACCGGGAGACCCAAGTCGCGGTCGTCGTCATCGAGGCGGGCGAGCTCCCCGCTGCTCGAAGCCGGCTTCGTGAGTGGCGAGGAGTGGTGCGCCAACTCCATGTCGTCGCCGCTGCCGTGCCACCTCCCCGGCGCCAGCGCGCCGCCGCCCCGCATCGCCGTTCCGACGTCGCGCCACTTCCCTGACTACGACTGGTGCGCGCTAGAGAAGGCCCGGCCGGCCACGGCACAGAGCACGCCTCGGTACGTGCACGCGCCGCCGACGCCGACCAAGAGCGTGTGCGGCGGTGGCAACTACTTGTCGCCGCTCAACTGCCCAAACTACATGTCCAACACGCAGTCGTTCGAGGCCAAGGTGCGGTCGCAGAGTGCGCCGAAGCAGCGGCCGGAGATTGGCGGCGGCGGCGGCGGCCGGAAGCGGATGCCGCTGAACGAGATGGTGTTGGTGGAGTCCCGGGCGAGCTTGAGCGGCCTCGGCATGCAGCGATCGTGCAACCGGGTGCAGGAGGCGTTCAACTTCAAGACGGCCGTCATCGGCCGCCTCGACCGCTCGTCGGAGGCCGGCGAGAACGACCGGCAGGCGTTCCTGCAGAGGAGGTGGTGATGACATCGCCACCGCTGACCTCCAAACAATCCATGGAAGTGAGACGACGACGGGAGCTTTTTGAGTAGTAATTAGAAATAAGAATGCGTTTTAATGTGTTCTTGGGAGCTCTCTCGTTCTTATTTTAATCGTTTTTCTCTTTTATTTGTGATCAGCCATGTGATTTCTTTTGTTTTGTGAACTGTTTTTTCTTCTTTTGTGTGTGTTCATGGGTGCCAAACTAGTCACAACTATATGAGGAAAAATTGATTCATAGTGCACTTGAATGTAAATTCTTGCTAGCTTGTTGGTCCTTCTGTTTGCATGGTTCTTAAATATTTACCATTTTTAAAATTTAAGATATTACTAGTAGTTGAATTATGTGAAACTATTAAAAAGAACTACATAGATTAGTCTTGGACTCATGATCCTATTCTCTGACACTCGGACAGTAGCAGGGGAAATGGGCCCAATTATGAGTGATTTTGTGGGTTTGTTTTGGTTAGCTTCCACACTTTTTGCATCTAAATTTAGGATACGTAGTAAACCGCATTTGTTCTGGCAAAATAAATTAATGGTCATGACTTCAGCAAAATTGAGGGGAAAAAGTGTATATGATAGATGTGCTGTATAGGAAAAGGCAACGTATCCTATGCACACATTCACTGTAATACATTCTTGCACTCGGCCACTATAGGCCTCTGATCTTGACAAAGCACGCCATTTTTCTTCACAAGGCTGCCCGCACTCTCCCTGCAAAATTCGTAGATAACCCCTTGCTTCCTCTCCTCTGCTCGCGTCCCAAATCTCCTTCAAACCTAACATTGAATTGAGCTCTCTCCCCACTCCCCTTCTCAAAGCTATGGAATAGGTGGTGTTGCTGCCGCAGCAGAGCTGAAACACCAAGTGGCAAGTAGTGAAGTGATTCACAGGAGCCAGGAGATGATGATGGTTGGGCTGGAAGGAGAAGCGGTGGCGGTGGCGATGGTGGTGGCAGTAGCTATAGATGACGAGAACGATGGCGACATGAGTGTACTAGGGTCGCGCTATATGTTGTAGATAGATCTGTACCATTATAACAGATAACACGAAGACTCGTTTCGAATTTAAAATTTTATACTCCCATATAAACCACTCCTATTCATTATTTAGCAATCATTTAAATTAGCTCCCGATTCTCTACCAAGAATTGAGACTTGTTTTGAATAGCAAAATCTGAGTAGTACCTAAGGTATTTTGGGGCTTGTTTTGAATAACAGAATCTAACATAGAAGATTAAATTTCCACATGGTTTTGGCTTGGAAATGTTTATTATATGCAAATGGGAACTCAGTATATTTTGAGGAAGGATCTTAGTACGCTTGAACAAGAGTCAGAAAAGGCCGAAACTTTTCAGAATTTTCCTTGTGTCTTTCACTTTGCCAAAGCTTTTCCGACCTTTTCGTGCCACGTGTGCTTCGTATCAGGAACAATTCTGAACCAAAGGGCAAGCTTTGAGTTGAGAAACTAATTGGGTAGAGATTGCGATATCGATCACTACAAACAGTGAACCTAGCAGCTCGTAGGATGTTATAAACCAGGTAGACAAATCGAATTGAATCCTACCTGATCTAGTATTCTACTCTAGTAATGATATTATTAAGAGTTAGTTACTGTTAGCATAGATTGGAGCTCTTTTTAGAAGCTAATTAAGCAGAGATTGTGATAATGATTAGTACAAATAATGAACAAATATAGCAGCTCGTAGGCTGTTATAAATTGGAGTACTAAATAATTGAATTGGATCCTACATGATCTAGCTAGCACAGACTGCACAGTGCTATACTTATCATCATTTGGAATTTTTCCTGTAGATCCTACCAAGTATAGATATTTGACCACCTTCTCTAGATGAACTATCAAAGCAAATGCCTAACTACGAGTTTTGTGCAAAGCGATTAAGCATAGATGAAAAAAAATGGAATTAGCGTAACAGCTAGGACAAGTACTACTAACGCCTAATCCATCTTTTGTAACCTAGTCCAGCTAAAGACAATAATTCTAGGACAACATGCTTGATTTGAATTACTAATAACTTTTGAGTTCAGCTTGTTTTGATTGGATTTGATTTGGTTTGAACAAACGGGGAGAATCGCAATCTGAAAAAGGGGCGTACGTCGCATCATCCCAATCCAAGAGGCATCCATCTATTGACGAATGGATGGATGAAACGCAATGGATACAAGCACGTCGCCATAGCATAGCTGCACACAAGGAAGATTAGCTTGGAGATGTGTGCTCAGATCATGATTGATGGGGCACATAGGCCTTGCCGTGCGACACGATGAACGAACCACACCCATTGCACGGTGTGACACGGTTAGGCAATAGGTTTGCAATTTAGGCTCATGACAATGAGGGGGTGCGTTCGAGTAGGGGCATCTGTATCGGTCGGACCCCCTGCCCCTCTGCCAACCTAGCCCTACCTATCCCCTCTCTCTAGCTTATCTGATCTTAATTTAGCCAGGAGCCCCCATTGGACCAATGCTAGTGGACAACTCTATTTTTAAGACAATGGTATTAAACTCTTGCTCCTAACCCTTTAATAGCACTCCCTCCATCCTAAAATAAATGCATTTCTAGGTTTTAAAGTTTGTTGCATTTGTGGAGTACTAATTTTCCCTCCAACCATTCATAAGTCAAATTTCTTCTCATCTTATCCCCAAATGCTCTCCCACTCTCAATCCCTCTAATTTAATTAGAGTATTCAGGTCAAACCTATAAATGTTATGAGACGAACGTAGTAATTGATAAGATATATGACTCCTAGTAAAAAAAGATATAAATGTGTTATTAGAGAAATACAACAATCAAATATACACTACGCATTAGAGACTACATCCATCAATACCCTAAACGTGATTTTAAAAAATAGAAGAAGAAAGAAACAAGTAACTGTTTATGATGCATTATTTGGTAGGTGAAAATGTACAATTTTTGTCAAAACTTAATGGCATGTTTGGTTTGAGGAGTGGGATGATGAAGTTTACCACTTCGATAGCTGATGAATTGTTTGGTTTGAGAAATGAAATGAATTTATCCATCGCAACCTCATTTCTCAAAAGCACATTCTAATGTTGAAGAATTTGGAGTTATTCTTAAATTCCGTGGGATCATCTGATGATGGATTTATTACCCATTCTATCTAGATTGATTCCTCAAACCAGACAACTGGTTAGTGATTTGAATTGATGATTGTGTTTTAAGGAATGAGTGATTTCGTTTGTTTGCTCGTAGGGTTGTACTTTTGCTCCCTGCTTGTTCAGTTACTGATTGTGATTGTCATGTTTCCGGCAACTAGCTCCTACTTCTGACTCAGGGTTTTAGTGGCCTAACATGTTTGGTTTGGTTGTGTGGTAGTATTCATTTTTGAATTGTCATCAATTTTTGTGCAATGATAGAGAGCATCAGAGTGAAAAAATAATCTAGAGAAGCACTGGTGATATGGTGAGAGTTTAAATTCTGTTTCCAAAAATATTATGATCACATAAGTAGACTTTTAATAAGAATTTAGTAAGATTGGAGATGTGTCGATGGTTTCTGCCTCTTTTAACGTGTGTTAGATCAAATCGTATTTGTGGTTATGTGAGCATGGTGTTGCATATACAGTGAAGTGTGCGCGTGTGTATCATGTAATTAAAAAAAGTGAAGTAATAATCATCTAATCAGGCCAATAAAAGGCTTGTAATTTTAGAAGGTAAAGAGTTTACGAAAGAAATTGTTTCTACCATTGATTCAACTGCAGTATTAGTTATGGTGTCCTAGAACCACGTTGACCGAGTTCGAAGCTAGTTATCTCTGTGAGAACTTGAAACAATAAGAGAATTTGACATTCCAAACATGAACCCCTTTTTTGTGTGTGATAAAGAAAATTTGGAGACAACTCATAAAATGCTCAACTACATTAAGGTCTCTCTATGTTGCTAATTGTGGTGATATTCTCTGTGGCACTATAGAATATGTGAATATCATAAGACATACTTTCACTTTTCAATTTGTTCAAAATTGTTAATTTTCTATAGTAGTACTTACTTAAGAGCTACACCCTCTATTTTTTTAAAAAAAAAGTTAGATTTTTGACCATGTATCTGGACATATCCAGAGATCAACATTTTTGGAGGCGGAGGTGTACTTGATATAAACATAAAACCATTTTAACTATACAAAAGTTAAAACAATTATTAATACAGTTTACATATATGCAATCTAGTTTAAAACATGACAAAATAAAAGGGATAGCTACTTTCATAGTAGCACACAAATCATTTCTTGTTACAACAAATTTGAATGTGGTTTCACTATGGCAGCATCAGATCCATCAGAACTCAATTCATACATCATACCACCACCACTTGAGCATGTGGGATGGTGGTACTACTGACCAAGAAGTTGGCCTGCACACAGTCAGCATGCTCTGCTGTTGCTGCTTACTGATAGCAGCAGCAGTGAACTGAAAGTCTGAAAGCCACCCCTCTATTCAACCATCCATGCTTTGCTCTGTTTGTAGGAGGAGCTAGTTGCTTTCTTTTCAGCAATGATTAGGTTCTGATTTGATAGATGAGGAGAGGATAGATAGGGTGATGCTGATGCAGCAGCAGCAGCTGCTGTATGTTCCCTGGAGTACATTGGGGTAGTACTAGTAAATTTTTGTTCTTTTCTCTAAGATTCTTGTCCTTGAGCTCTGTTTTCCTTTCTCCATGTTCCCGGCCGGTCGATGCACCTTTCTCGTCACTACTGCGTTCTTTGCATTTGCAACTTGTTGGTGTTACATCTGGGCCTCCTTTGGAAAGGAAGAATTTTGGAAGGTTTTTTTTAAAGAATTGATCTAAATTCAATGTAATCATGTTAAAACTCCATCGGTCCAAAAGAGGGTTTTTTGTTAATCAAAATTGGCCACATTATTGTTTCAATTAGACAACTTCTCTTTACTTATCCCTAATCCTCTGGCTTACATGTTGTATGGATAGAGTATCATATACTAAGGTTATTTCGGTAAAAAAAAAGGCAATGTCAGAAATGTAGAGACAATTGACGAAAGCTTAGGGTAGAATGAGTTGTGCCATTCTTAGCATGTAGTAAATGAACCTCGTGTTAGATCAGATTTTAACTTATAGTACATATAAACTTCGACGATCATTAGGAACGCATAATTTCACAAAATTTTAAAAATAATTTGACATGAATCAATCCATCTCCTACAAGAAACAAAGAAAAATTCTCAAAGTTTCAGATGAAATAAACTCTAATACTGTTTAGTCCCCCATGCATGAACCTTGGGGAAGAAAACATAGGGCTATTTTGGTTGTTGTCTAGCTTTGTACAGCTCAATTTGCTAAGTACGTGGCCAATAATTTGTTAGTATTGTTTGGTTAGAGAATGAGCATATGACATGTGGGCACATGAAGTAATAAATCATGGCATACCACAACTGTATCAGTTAACCAACTAATCGCTCCGTTCTAAAATAAGATCCCTTTAGGTTTTAGGTGCTCAAAACAAGGTGAAGAAAAAAATCCAAAATGCCTATCAAGTACTCTATCCGTTCTAATATAAGTGCATTTCTAGCATTCAAGAGATAAATTAGTAGAAAAGCAAAATATCATAAATGATTTATTAAATAGGAAGAAGATTGGGAGTGAAAGGTATTTGACAGTAAAATAGGGAGGAATTTAAATAAAAGGTGATTGATAGGACAACGAGTTCTTTAAAATACACGATAAATTTTAATTCTAAAATTGTACTTGTTATGGAATGGAGTTAGTAGTATTATTGATGGGTGGCTAGATAGTGGGTTGATAAAAGTTATTAAAGAAATAAAGCTTATCGATTTACTTACGGATTGAGGGTGGGTAAGAGAAGAAAGTTGAATTTATTTTAAGACAAATTGTAGAAGCTAAAATAAAACTATTTTATAACGGAGAGGATACTAAACTAATAATAAGCATGTCTAACGTTTGGTACGGCAATATGTGAGATGTCTATGACAACGTGTGACAGTTAACCAAATAAGCCCATATAAACAAGTGCAACACCCGGATTCAAAACACAAAACACACACTAGAAAAAAAAACTCTTACTAATTCGAACTGGATTTGATTTGACTCCCTGGCTGTGGCCTGTGCGGTTGATCCCAGCTAAGGCCGCACTCGGGAGCGTTTGACCGGTCGGCAAAAATGCAGGGGCTGCAAGCTGCATGCTGGCTGGCTGGCTCTCGTTCCATCCGGCGGCGCAAGTCTCGAGCCCAACTACGACCTCACCTCAGATATGTGACAGCGACCACCACGCATATCTTACTCGCATGATAAACGCAGTATCTCAGTGCATGGGGAGATGGGACAAGGAAAGAGCAAATTTCGCCGAATTCGAAGCCTGACCGCACCGGACAAGACTTGCTTCCTCGTGTTGTCCCACCATGTCCGCTTAGGATTGTTTGTTCGTTGTTTAATCTTTTTGTTATACACGTAGTAGCTGTTAAACCTCTTGTTTGGATTTTCAAAATGATACTTCTCCAATTTAATAATTCATGTTTTAGACAACCACACCGAGGTTTAATAATTATTAAGTGGCATCCTTTATGGCACAGAGAGAAATACAAGAACTGGATATAGAAAGTGTCCGATGGATCTATGTTTGAAACAGATTAAATTTCCGAACTGTGACTCGGCGATCAAAATTTTATGGAAGAATTCTCAGCTAAGTGCATCACTAGCACAGTCCAACCACACCAGTAAAACCCATATTAATCTCATGTAACCACATCAACCAGTGGCCCTTCCGAATGGGAGTGTTATAGAACACCCAAATTAAGGTACAAATGCAGAACTCATCATAGGAGATCTCTCATCATACTAGCCCGTACATATATGGCCATTGATTTTGTCTGGAGAAAGACATGAACATGGTATGCTCTACCCCTATCCACTGCAGTGCCTGTCCTCATTGTCCTGGATGCACATACGCATGTACTGCATCCATCCCTGCAGTGGTCGCATCTCCCAGGCAGCCAGCCCGATTCTGATGCTGATTGCTGAACTGAACGCTGAGATGATCTTATCACCAACACTCGCACGAGGTCTGCACTGTTCTACATACAGATGTGTACATTGCCTGCAGCTGCTGATGCTGGCCTTCAAATTTCAAAAGGAGACATGGAATCACGGATGCGTGGTTTGATGTTGCTAGGCCTGCAGTTGAGATGAACAATTATGTGTCGATGGAAAGAGGGGGAATAAGAGGAAGGAGCCACTGCCAGAGTGCAGCAAAAATCCAAGAATTCCAAGATCTGATGGATTATTTGTCTTGTCGCATTCTCTCATCAGTAATTCCGTCTCATAGGAGTAGTACTATATATTATTTTTGGATGTTTTTGTTTCCTTTTCTTTAATGTTATTGAAGCATTAAAAATTCAACTATTCAAACTCATTATTATTTTTTTATACACATTATAAAGGTAGATGCTCATATACACATGTATATACTTATCTATATGAAAACACACCCTCCCATTTTGAAGATACTAAGCCGACATAACTTTAGACTGTCAAGGTCATTGGTGGACTTGAATTGAAATAGACAGGTTCCGCTTAAAAAAAAACTAACACTCCGTTTGTATTTAACTCATGGTCCTAAGAAGTTACAATTGGCAAAATCCAAAATACATATAGCGACTGATTGGCATAATGTCATTTTTTTCCCTATGTATTAGTTACCTAGGTAAAAATTTTACACACACAATTTTATTCATCTACCAGCTTATCATCATCATGTATATCATCCAGTTATGAGTTCTAACCTAAAATTAAATATAAAATCTCTTACCAATACCAAACTACCAATAATTTCCAATAACTCAAGGCACTTCAATTCTTGTCTCAGGTGCGTCATTTCTTTACAACTACTGTTACGCATGCTACTTACCAAACACGCACAGTACTGCCTGTACTTACATTCTATAAACACGATTTGAACTTTTTTAACTGCAGCGTGACAGGTGTTCCAAGTTCTGTCAATTACATATATATAGGCGAGTATATATTAACACCTAAGTACTCGTACTTTTCAATCTTCTTAATTAAGCCTGACATAGGGTTAGTTAGCCAGTTCTGCACTGTACTTTCAAACTTTGGGATTCTCTAATGTTTTCTACTATTTCATAGTACTAGCTAGTAGCTTCTTAACCGTTAATACGATCATATAGCTAACGCTAATATTTTAATGCTACTAGATAGTTTTAATTAATTTGTTCAAAAATTTGTGGGGCTGCAGCTGTAACAACCGGCATGACGAACGAGATGCTGGCTGTTAGTGTTGTCCTTAAATTTGAGCAAATTAAGTAGGTGAATCTTCCAGGTACGACAGCCTGAGATTAACATTGGATCAGGAAGAGCTAAGCATTTAATTTACTGTGTATTATTACTATATCAGGTGTGTACTTGTTTTAGTGAAGATCAGATAGATGTACTTAAGAGTACCCAATTTGGGTAGTCTTGAAAATTGAGAATATATAATATAGAAGAAATGTTGTTATGCCGTCGCTGATAGATTCAGATTTGCTACACTTCAACTCTTATTTACAAATTATAGTGTAAGAGAAATTAATTAAATATTGAACATCAATCATTTGATATATCACACCAAGCTAAACTTGTCACAAGTTTCCTTACCGTCGGGTGCGATCACAGTAAGGGGCCTAGTGACCCAACTAAGTTCAGTTTTTTCTTTTTTTAAAAAAAAACCATACGCGGTAACTAGTTTACCAAGCAGGGCTGCCCCCTCCACCCTAGCCTACCCCGCCTCAAACCCCTCAACAAAACAAAACAGTAAGGGAAACTTTTGTCATCCTCCCCAATGCACAATATTTTTTTGATTTGTTATTTTCTAATTTTTTTAATTTAAAAATAAATACTCAAAAAACTTATTTTTAAAGATAATTCTTTTGGCAGGTGAAGTTTCCAGTGCTATGAATAATGGTGCGGCGATGTCATAAGTTATTGTAGTCTTCCTGGTAGTGATGTCTTGCCACGCTAATGAGAATGATGTGATTAGAAGGTCTAATATGGAAGTTAGTTTTGGAGGTTTATTTTTAAAATGTTATTAAGTTCATATAATTAAATAAATCCACTTTCACCTTAATAAAACATCTCATCCACGTGCCACTTTGTTTGCGAAATGGTCAATGGATCAAATTAGAGTTATACACACTATTACATACCGCTTGTGTTGGCAAATAGTCGTACGTGCAATTTTGCCACATAGGAGTACTAATCTAGTGATTCAACCTCCAATCAAATTAGCCAAAACAAAAGGAAAAAAGAAAAAACAAATTTGCCACATAGCGTACCATCCATCACAGAGAGAGCAGAGAGACTGCACTGAAACTCAAGACGACTAGCCGTACTGGTACGACTGGTCTGGTCTAGTCTGGTCTCTGTAAGATTTCGTTTTTATTAGGCTTCCAAAGAGAAAAACATGTTTTTTACTTATAAACTTTTTAAATTGTTAAACGGTATATATTTTTTAAAAAATTATATAAAAATTACTTTAAAAATTATATTAATATATTTTTTAAATTTAAAATAATTAATACTCAATTAGTCATATACTAATAAATCACTTATGTATCTTTCCAACCTATTTTCCTCCTCTCAATCTCTCATGGACTGTTACAACTGTAGAGAAAAACAAGCAAAGCATGGGTCTCCTATCCAGCTTCTTCTGTGTGCAAACAATACTGTTGTCAAGTCCTCAGTTTCCTTCAAATTTCGGTCCACAGTCCACAAAACACCATCAATACTTTTAGGACTGTCTACTACTCATACGACAGAAAATATCACTTCAAATCTGTTAAATTTTTCAATCATTAGATCTGCATCTGGGTAGCTAAGGTTATTTGACAACGAAAAAAATACAAAAAATCATAAAAAGTTAAAACGGGACAGCAAATCTATAGTAAGACCATTTGTTGAGGCCAATTGCAAGCCCATTTGATGGGCCCAGACCAATCCAAGCACATATCAAGGCTGGTTAAAAATAAAAAAAACCTCTAACAGATCAGAATCACAGGCCTAAGCCCATATTGAGGCCCAACTTTAGAGAGCATCTAACAGATCACAATCACAAGCCCATTACAACAAAATCATAAAAAATTTTGAGCCCAAATCGTAACCAGAATAAATGATATATTTTTCAGATTCACATAGCTCAAAACATATTAGATCAAATTACTAGATTGAGCCCAATTGAGAAAACTTGGCTGAGGGAGACCCAGTCCATTTCAAAGTCCACAGGCCATACCTACCTAAGTCCAATCCAAAAGCATAACGAATCTCCAACAAAATCAACGGCCCAAAATTCACAGATTTGGCAACCAATTTTCTGTCAACAGTGGAATAGCAATTCCGATACTTTTAAGGAAAAAAACCTGGCGAAATAAGAGAGAGGAGAATAGGAAGGGCAATGTGGTTATTTTCTTAGAGTAGTGTCAGGGCAAAAGTCAGACGGTGCGTCTTCGGTAGTACATGTTTCATTGTTTATAGTAAATTTTGGTTACGGATTTGGATTTTTTTTAAGATGCTCCTAAACTATTTTGGACCATCCTGATCTGATGACATATTTAACTTCTAGGAGGTAATACCGTAATAGGTCACCCATGACCATACGTTAATTGGCATTAATACCTGATTATTAATTTAGCGTAAAAGGAAATGATATATTAGGAACATGCACGCAGACAATAAATAAGGTAATTTAAGGAGTATTTAATGTCTGTTTATTTTGTAGCACGTTTCTCGAAAGAAATAAAGTTGAGTCATGTACTTGAGTTTGCATTGTTATGATGTCCACACATGCAACAGTAATTTCTTGCGCGGTCACAATATTAATATTCCTCAATTAATCTTAGCCATAAAAAGTAAATTCAATAGTATTCCTCTCAATTTAAATTATAAATTAAAACGAGTTTTTTTATATCTCTACTACGTAGAAAATTAAAATTGTTTTCATCCATAGTTGCGCAAGTCCATATACACCTCGTGGTCCCAGCACACCACAGTCCAAGTTGATCATGCATGACGCGACATCCATGTCCTCGTGGTTCCCTCCCCAAAGTTGATTTAGAGCAACAGCATGATAAAGACCGATGACGGATGTGGCAGGAGTTGATTGTTCCTATTGCGAGCCCCCCTATCCATCGACCATTCTGGCCATTCTTTTAAAAGTATAATTTCTTTAAAAACTCTGATAGCTATTTATGGCTTATTATTATTATTATTATTTAATTCATCCCTATGAGTAATTATCCATAATCCATCCAATCATCTATAAAAAACACATCCTATACTTTCGTAATTATTATGTGTAAAATGACTAACCCCCGTAAAATGTTTCATATGCACACCATATTATAAATAATCACACTATTTCCCACAAAAATATTCACACTATTAATTCTTATATATATATATATATATTATATGTTTTTTCATAGTAGCATAAAATATTTTTTTGAGGACCGTATATAAATAACAAGAATATGTGATATACAGGGAAAAAGAAGAGTGAGATTTGAGGAAAATGTTATGAAAGGTGAAAGACCTTCCTATTCATGAGAGTTGACAGGCCCAGTTGGTTTCCATACACGTGCTTCTATTACGAATCCACCTATACAAGAAATGAACGGTAGAGATCTTTCTCTGGGCTTAAGTTGTAGCATTGCAAAATGGATTTATGCCGCTATAGCCAATTCTAAACATAAGCCATTTTAGTGCCTTTTCAACTCTTTCCTAAATAAAGCAAGTCATCCTAAAACTTCTGTTGGTATGTTTCTTTTCTCTCTCTCCTTATCTTCTACTCTTAAGAATTTTCTAGTATAACTCATGTCTCAAGAAACTTATAGTAGTGAGCTAAGATGTCTCACAACTAATTCATTAATTCAACGCTGGTTTGATCAGCAGACAAAGCTTGCAGTTTATGCATAATATATCTCCCCATTAACCACACTATGTTTACAGTTGAAATTTAGCAGGATTTCAGGCGATTTTAACCGATCTAAAGTTCGATTTTGAAGCAGATGAGCAGGTCCAAGAAGCATATAAACTGTGGAAGTACTCCATATCTGACTTATGCTTCCAATCAAATTTTCTTTTAAGCAGCAGGAGAATAAAATATCCTATCAGTTTACGGAGAGACAGTGTGATGCAGCGAAAAGTGTAAATGGCAGCAGCAACAACAGCATATACACGGAACAAAAAGGGGAAAAACATTCAATGAGATGGAGATTGATCATGTAGCCGAATTATACGTTTTCCATGAGTAATGCTCCAACCAGAGGCACTTGAAAGGACTCCCCGATGATTAACAAGCTTCACACATTATTTTTTTCCTTCTGAATTGTACACTCCATGAGTGTCATCACCCCAATTGTAGGCTTGTTTAAAAGGAGGTTCAAGTTTCAAACTCTGACATCCCCGAGCTTAATCAAGGTGCATCGATTATTTATTGTTGATGCACAAAAGCACAAAAAGGCTTGTTTAATTCACTGTGCTGTTCTATCTGTCTACCTGTTGATCATATCTACTCAGAATTAAGAGCCAATCTTCAGTAGGGACCACCTCTGAGAGACGGCCAGCGCAAACAATTATCTGAAATGTGCAAGAGAGCTGTTCATCCTGGAAGCATTTCAGTGGCCTCCACTTCCCTGCTAATCTATAACTAATATGGGCAGTTGGGCACCAAGTAGGTCAATGAAAGCTCAAGAATTTCTCAATGTGCATAGCTCAGGACCTCATCAAAGTGATTCTCCAAATGTTCAAAATCGACGAGTATCAGAATTCATGTGAAATTTCTTCCTTCCAATTGGGCACTAAGCTCTTTATCTGAAAACAACATGGTAGTCATCTTGTTTGACAACTGAAGACCTTGTCATTAGATCATGTAAAATTTTGTACAACTTTGTAGAAGCATACATGACACAGACACAGTCACACACCCCTTCTGAGTTGTGACCTGAAACCTCCTGATGACATAGTTTGGCTGACGAACAGGTGAGAATTAAACAGGCAGACAAGAGTTCCTGCTCTCCAGTATGAGGAATACGAAGGGAATATACTGTTGGTGTACCTGAAAAACAAAGATAATATACAGTATACAAACTCCACAATAAGCAAAAGGAATTTTTCCCAGAAGCATGTGAGAGCGAAATACCTTGAAAAAATGGCTCAGAAAATGTCAGGCTCTGAAATCACCAGTTATCTTCCTCCATTCTTCTTCCCAACAAGAGAATTTACTACATAGCAATATGGTCACTCCCTCTCAATTCTCAAGGCAGACTCTAGTGAATTCCCTTATCTGAAGCACAAATACTACTACAACCAAACAGTGGCTGCTCTGCTGCTCAGTTCCTATCAGAATTCAGATTTTGCACAACCAAAGCCTGCTTGTTTCATGTGAGTTTGTCATGGCAGGAAGCAACACCATAATAAGCTGCTGAAATGAAGATGTAGGGGGATGGTACAGTGATGATGGGGGCAGCAGGAAATTGAAAGCCTGGGATCATTTTCTGACGATGCCTGCAGTGAATTGATACTAGGGAGCCTGTGTTTTGTTGCTATGCAGTTAGGCATGCAAAACGTTGGTAAAATGCCTAATTAAATGATTTGCAAGACCAAAGGAGAAGTTTTGAAGATGGTTGTGTGGCGAAAATAGATAAATAATTTTTGCAGCTATTGAAAAAAAACTTTCAAATCTCTCTCCACTAATTCCCACATTGTCCTCTGTCTTATACAATTTCCCGCTCATTCCATTTTTAATGTAGGTCGAAATGCAACATAATAATTAGAGTTAATTTCACATTGTAAATTATCGACTTTCATGTATCTTCCTGCGTACATATTGCCTAAGGTAAGAGAACGTATCCGTGCACACATCATCTACAACAACTAACAAATATCATTGAAAATTCTAAAAAATCTGTATATCTATTTCCAGTGGTATTACAACTATGTATAAAAGTCCCATCTTCAAATTCATTATACTTCAGCTATAAAAAATAAAAAAATCTAGCAGTTTTAAAAGTACAAATTTGAAAACGGATAATGAATTTGAAAATATGACTTCGTAAGTAGGTTTAATGCTATTAAAAGTAGATGCACAAATTTATGCCAGAGACATGATGAAATCCTCATTTTCATACCTCTGTTTTTTTTCTTGTAAAAGAATAGGCCTAATTTTGCAGCCCACAATCTCCGGACCATCCAAAAACAGGCCTGAAAATATAGGAAAAGGTCCACTCTAGCTCCATGTCGAGTTTTATTGGTATCTCTCAACTTTAAAATCTGAGTATAGAACGTCTCTTAACTTCTAAAATTAGTGTAAATCGAGTTTCTTTCGTCCTACATACTGTGTATGTGTCCATTTGATTTGATCTTTGTCCAATATGATGTATATGTGACGTTTGTATGGTATTGAAATCAGGAAAAAAAAATAAAAATACTATAAGACCCACATGCCATTGATATTACCTTTCTTCCTCATCTACCCTCTCTCCCCCATCCCCTCTCCTTCTCTCTCCACCGATGGGATGGGTCATAGGTGTGGGGCAGGTAGGAAAACCCGACGGCCACGTCGACGAGGGAGCAATGAAGGGGGAGAAGCTCTGGTGAGGCCGCGGGTCTGCCATGGAGCTGTCGGCGATCTGGGCTTGAGGCCTGCAAGAAGACTGCGACGGAGCTCGCGAAGGAGAGGCAAGGCGACAACAGCGACAGCTGAATTGGAGGAGGGGAGGCCAAATCAGAGGAAGAGCGAGCTGCTCATCAAGCACCTCCCAAGCGGCGGCGACAGGAGGGTCAGCCCCAGTTGCGCGGGCAGTGGGAGCAGGTTGAGGAGGAGGACCTCATAGACATGCTTCCCATGGCGGCCTTCCACCGGATCTAGTAGGTGGAAGTGGTGCAGGTGACGGCGAGCTCGCTGTGGAAATGGGGCCGATGGCTTCGAGCGACCAGCTTGCCGCAGAAGCGGTTGCTGGCTTCGCTGTCACCACCGGCACCTTCGTTGCCTCGCCGCCGCCGGCCGCCTGCTCCGATGCCGGTTGCACATGGTGGCGACGACGATGCAAAGGTGATCCTTGACGGCGGCGGTGAGGGGCTCCTCGGCAGTCGCGGGCCTTGATGTGCCTTCTCGACGACGGCGCAAGCCTTAATGGCCCTAGCTGGCGGCAGTGGATCTCGGACCATCCCCTTGCCTCTACCTTTTTCGGTGCCGACACTTCCTCTCCCCCTCTTCCATCTCCTGCACTATTGTGACGCCATCTTCATCATCGCGTGTACCACCATGCTTGTTGATGGTGAGCTCAAGCTTTGTGGATCGTGGAGCTTCGAGGGTGGAGCAGTGAGATAAAGGTGGGGCTCGAGCTCCTCCACTGCCGTCGTTGTGAAAGTTTAGAGGAGCGGAGGAGAACACCGAAGTCCTATCTAAGTCGTGCGATGGTTGCGTGTTGATTGAATGCAGAATAGTTCCGCATGTGACAATTACATATAGGCGTTACAACTTAAGAGTTAAACTAAAAGATCTTTTCTAAATATAAACCTTCTATACATAGATGATCTATTATAGACAATCTAGATCTTTTGGCTTTTGATACAATATGGTAAGGTAAATACACATGTATCTAACAGCCTCTTTTAATATAGTAAGGTAAATACATATGCATCTAATCTTTCTATCTAACAACCTTCCTCAATCTTAACCGCTCTAGGTTTAGATTGACTTTGAAATTTTCTAACAGCCGAACAGACAAGGTTTTTGTAAAGCCATCTGCAATTTGATCTCCTGATAAAACAAATTCAATCTCTAGTAATTTTCGAGCAACTCTTTCTCTGACAAAATGATAGTCAACTTCAATATGTTTTGTTCTGGCATGGAAAACAGGATTAGCAGACAAGTACTTTGCACCAATATTATCACACTAAAGTCTTGCTGCCTTTGGACTAGGAATACCCAATTCACGCAGTAAAAGTTTGTATCCACATAACTTCTGCAGTAGCATTAGCAATTGCTTTATATTCTGATTCTGTACTAGATCTTGAGACAGTAGCCTGTTTTCTTGGACTCCATGATACAAGATTAGAACCCAAGAACACAGCAAACCCTCCTATAGATCTTCTGTCATCAACACTGCCAGCCCAGTCTGCATCTGAAAATGCACTCACCAAAGTCGAAGGAGACTTCTGTATTTTCAAGCCCAATTCTGTGCATTGCTTCAAGTACCGTAATATTCTTTTAACTGCTGCCCAATGTACTGTGGTAGGTGCATGAAGAAATTGATAGACTTTTTTAATAGAAAAGGCTATATCAGGTCTAGTGAGGGTTAGATATTGAAGATCACCAACAATGCTTCTATACCGTGATGTATCATCTGGTCCCAACAATGATCCTTCATGTAATGATAATTTTTCACTAGTGGATAATGGAGTATTAACAGGCTTGCAATCTGACATACCAACTCTTTTTAGAAGATTAGAAGCATATTTGCTTTGAGTGAGAACAATGCCATCTTGCACCTTGGCAACTTCTATACCGAGAAAATAATGCAGATCTCCCAGATTCTTTAGAGCAAATTCCCCCTACAAATCTTGAAGTAACACTGTGGTAGCATGTAGTGTAGAGTTGGCTATAATAATATCATCAACATAAACAAGGAGATACATGCTAACATCATTCTTGTGATAAAAGAACAAAGAGGTATCAACCTTTAAAGATTAAAAACCAAGTGATATCAATTTAGCACTTAGTCTAGAGTACCATGCTCTGGGCGTCTGTTTCAGACCATATAAGGCTTTATCTAGGCGACAAACAAAGTTTGGTCTTAAAGAATCTTCAAAACCAGGTGATTGTTGCATATATACCTTTTCTTCAAGATTGCCATGGAGAAAAGCATTTTGTACATCAAGTTATCTGAGAGTCCATCCTTGAGAAACAGCAAGAGACAGAATAATACAAATAGTAGCAGCTTTAACAACAGGACTAAAAGTTTCCTCATAATCTATTCCATATCTCTGCTTAAAACCCTTTGCTACCAATCGAGCTTTATATCTATCCAAGCTACCATCAGATTTTCTTTTTATTCTGTATACCCATTTGCAACCAATAATATTTCTACCCTTTTGAGGTGAAACAAGGTGCCAAGTTTTATTCTTCATTAAGGCATTATACTCAAGATCCATTGCATTTTTCCAATTACTATCAGCTAGAGCCTCATCAGTACTACTAGGTTTCCCTGTAGTTGTCAAAAATCCATACCTGACAGTACCATCTATGTATATTTTCTCCTTGCGTATGCCACTTTGAAGTCTAGTTACAGGTCGGGTTGCAGCTGGAGGTGCCGCAGACGATCTCGCATGTGGATCTGTTGGCGCAGCAGCAATCTGGCCTGTCTGGCCTAGCGAATCTCCCGCGCGTGGGAAAGAAGACGTGGTCGCGCCTGGCTGGTGCGGTGCGTTGTCCGGATCGGGCGCCGTCGCGAGAGGGGAAACCGGAGATAGCGTGGCGTCCGGTGGTTGGCCAATGGACGCGCCCAAATCAGACTCCGATCCCAAGCCCGCATACAAATCGCCTCCGGAGTTTGCGCCTGTCTGGTTTGCTCCGTGTACACCGATTCCTTCCGAATTTTCACCGACTTCTCCCTAATTCTCATCATGCAACTCAGAGGAAACATTAGAAGAATTAGATGAACCATTAGCACATTGATCTACTGCATGTTCGCCCCCTACATACGGATAAACAAGATCAGAAGGAAGACATAAAATCTCGGAGCGAAGACAGGCACCGGCATTGAGATGCAGCTCGGTGAAGGGAAAAATATTTTCATCAAAGATCACATCCCTGGAGATGTAAACACGGCCAGTGGAGACATCAAGGCACTTGTAGCCTTTGTGCAAGGTGCTATAACCAAGAAAGACACATCTTTTGGATCGAAATTCTAGTTTGTGCTTATTATAGGGGCGAAGATGAGGCCAACAAGCACATCCAAAAACTCTCATCGAGGAGTAATCTGATTTTTGATTAAAGAGACGCTCTAGAGGCGTAGCATGACCAATCGTTTTGCTAGGTACACGATTGATGAGATAAACTGTTGTTTGGAAAGCTTCATCCCAAAATTTTAGGGGCATAGCAGCATGAGATAAGAGAGAGAGACCGACTTCAACTATGTGACGGTGTTTTCTCTCAGCTGACCCATTTTGCTGATGAGCGTGTGGGCAAGAAACAAGATGAACGATGCCAGCTTTATTAAAAAAGGAATTAAGTGTCTGATATTCGCCTCCCCAGTCAGTTTGCATGGCAAGAATCTTACGATCAAACAAGCGTTCAACAAGAGCTTGAAACTCTTGAAATTTTTGAAATACTTCAGACTTGTGCTTAAGAAAGTAAATCCAGATGAACTTGCTAAAATCATCAATGAAACTAACATAATATCGTTTTCGACCAACTGATTCTGATGCATGACCCCGGACATCAGAGAACACAAGTTCTAAAGGAGACTTGGAAATACTAGAAGACTTAGGATAGGGCAACTGATGGCTCTTCCCTTGCTGACAAGCATCATAAACTGACTGACTCAACGACTCATCAATATATGGGAGACTATTATTACTAATAACTTGCTTAACAATTAACGAAGATGGATGACCCAGCCTACTATGCCATCAAGACAGGGGCAATCTGTTGGAGTTGTAGGCTTGCTTTATTGTTGGCGCAGATAAAGGATAGAGACCCCTATGACACCTTTCTCTAAGGAGTGTATTCTTCGTTTTCTGATCCTTAATTAGAAAGAAATCAGGGTGAAATTCTATGAAGACAAAGTTATCAGCGGTAAGACGATGAACTGAAACAAGATTTTTCTTGGCTTATGGAACGTAAAGAACATCATTTAATTGTATGTTACGAGTGGGGGTACGAACTGTAGTACGACCAATGTGACTAATGTTCATACCTGTTCCACTAGCTGTGTGGATCTGATCACCGCCATGATACTTTTTCTTGAGAGACAGCTGCTCGAGATTGCTTGTCACATGATCCGTAGCACCGGTATCAGTGTACCAGTTGGTGTCCACGCCATACGAGTTTGTAGCTGTTGCAACAAGACGCTGATCTGGCACAAAGTTCTCATCGAACCTATGCCAGCATTCAGCGGCTGAGTGATTCTTCTTGAAGCACACCTGGCACCTGTTGTCATCTGAATCGGGCGCACCACCAGATGTCCCGCGACTATTGTTGTTGTAGAAGCCGCGGGAGTTTTTGTTGTTGTTGTTGTTGTGGGAGCCACGACCTCCTGCAAGAGGCCCACGACTGGACCCGCCGCGGCCAGACTGAGCGCCCCCACGCGAGGGGCCTCTCCCACGCGCCTGGTTCTTCCCGCGTCACGAGCCAAAACCACGAGATGCCGAGTTTGCCGATCCAAACCTAGGGCTGCCTCCATAGATCAAGTCTATTCTAGTTTCAAAATTGAGAAGTTGTGAATAAAGCTCACCAACGGAGATGGGTTCCACTCTAGCGCATAGAGCAGAGACGATGGGCGAGAAATCTTCGCCCAAGCCGGTGATGATGTACTCCACCAGTTCTTCATCTTCTAGGGACCGTCCTGCAGCCGCCATGTCGTCGCCAAGAGCCTTCATCTTGGCAAAGTACTCGGCAACGGACGAATTCTCCTTCTTGGTCGTTGCCAGAGCAATCCGTATGTTGACGGATCGCGCTCGCGTCTGTGACGCGAACATGTCTTCAATGATCTTCCAAGCGTCCGCCGCGGTGGCGCTGGTGGCCACTTGCGTGAGGACATCCTTGGTGACCGACGCGAGGAGGTAGCTAAGGACCTGTTGGTCCGTGGCCTCCAAGTCTTCGCGCGTCGGATTGGGAACCCCCACTTCCTTCCCATCAGCGCCCTTCTGCACAAGCTCCGCTGCAGGTATAGGGGTGGCACCCGTGAGGTACCCCTGAAGACGAGCACCACGGATCGCAGCACGCACCTGTGCCTTCCAAAGGACCCCTCAAGTTGTAACGCCTATATGTAACTGCCACATGCGGGGTTATTCTGCATCCAATCAACACGCAACCATCGCACGACCCAGATAGGGCGTCGGTGTTCTTCTCCGTTCTTCTAAACTTTCACATGGTATCAGAGCTTTCTATCTAACAGTCGTCACCACCTTCTCATCGAGCTCGAGCTCCCCCTCACCACCGTCTTTTCTGTTGGGGCTAAACCTCACTGCTCCATTGTTGTATGGCTTTGTCAGATAGAGGAGAGATACTAGGAAAAGAGGAGGGTACAAAGGGTATTTCATAGTTCTCTAGTGATAAAAATTACTAACGATAATAAAAGTGGTATTTACACAATACTTTATTTTAAGAGTAACAACTAGTTAAATTTCTCTTTTTTTTTACCTGGCCTTGGATGATATATGACTAGGAGTGGATGAACCTGCGACATATTATTTCACTGTGTATATTCGTAGAGCCACATAAGCAGTCGCACAAGTTCTATACTGACTGTAGAACAGAAATGAGAAATTGGATTGGACGTATATATGCACTGGATGATCACAAGGCAGCTATTACCGTACAAAGGAAGTATAGAACATAGTACTAGCGTAGCAGATTGAGATTGAAATATACAAAATGCCTTGCCTAATCTTGACTGTAAAGATTGCAATTTACACATCAACCATGCAACATAAATAGCTCGCCAATGTCTGCAACTCGACGGAATAAGTATGCATACTGTTAGATTAGGCACATTCGGCCGGCCTGTGGTATATGTACTCCTTGCGTCGCGTGTGCACGTCTGCGGAAACCCTAATCCTCATTCTCACATTCACACGGTATAAAGCCATGGCAGCGATTCGTTCCATCTGATCCTCTCGCTGTAAAGTGGATTTTGCGATACACTCTAGACTTCAGTCTTCATTTCTACTAAATCTCACCGACCGATCTTACAATTTATACTGATGCTAATTGGATCGAATGATCTGACACGTAAATGGGCTATGCTATCTTTTTCAGAGGCAATCTTATTTCTTGGTTCTCTAAACGTCAGCCAATAATATCCTAATTCAGCACTGAAGCCGAGTGCCACACCATTCGTTTTCTCCGAGTTTAGGTTCAATCTAAATGTTCTTTGTGCTTCTAGTTTTGACTATAAGGAAGTGTTAGATTAGACCCATTCAGCTTGCTCAGCCTGTGGTATATGTACTCTCGCCGTTGCCATGCGCACGTCTGTAAAACCCTAATCCACATTCTTACGTTCACACATACACATACAAGTACAGAACAACACACTGAATATGTACATGCATCCTAAATGAATGGTTGAGAGTTGAGATTAAAGGTCAGTTACACTGCTATACTTAATTGTATTTGTACATTTTCAAGCTTGTGTACTTTATTCCTGTAGCATCTTCTATAAGTAATTCCCCATCAAGAACTGGAAAATATATATATACATCCAAGAAGGTTGGTCTGTTGTTCTGCACTCTGCAGCAGCTGACTCCTACGCTATTTGTTTATCAGTTACTGAAGGATGATGTCCTTCTGGATGACCTAGAACATGGTCTTGATGTCTTCAGTGCCTCCGCAAATTTATGGATCTCGGCATCTTCGGGTATTGTGGCTTCACCATTATCCAAGTGAGAACTATGGCCAAAATTACTTACTCCCCCTCCAAAAGATGCACTCTTGACCCCAAGATGGTTGTTTCTTCCATCTTCGATTTCCTTGCTGAGACGACCCAAACTTTGGCTGTCCAAAGAATGCTGTTGATTTGCAGAAACACCTGTTTCTGTCATGAACGAAGAATAACTATCATTTGACTCTCTTCCATTGAAGTCATCAAAGGAACAGCTCGAAATGGATACTCTCCTCTCCAGAGTAGGAATGTTTTTGTTTTCCTTTTCTTTCCCCAACACCAGTTTCCGAAGCTTTGACAAGAACCTTTTCTTCTTATGATTTTTGTGCTTGTTCATCAATGAGATATCGATTGATGCATCGTCAGGTTCACCTGATGATGCCCGTGAGGAAGAGTACTCTGAACCAAATTCTATATGCTCTAAATTTTTCTCATCTGCACCGGCATTTGCATACTCCAGTATCAGTTGCTTGGCTTTCTCCTCAGATTTGGGGCTTAAGGTCTTGCTAAGATCCCTTGCAACACTTTTCCCTGATGGAGCCTGCTGGTTCCTAAGCTCGTACCGCAGGCAAGCGTTGATCCATTTTAGATATACCAATTCCTCAACATCTGCAAACCTGTCAGCCTGCAGCTGTTCAACCTCTTTTGCCAACTTGTCATTTTCTTGTCTCAAACGATCAGCTTCCTGCAATGCTTTTACCTGCAACCAATTTCACCTTTTCAGTTCCTGATAGAATAACACAAGATCGAGAAAACATTGACACAGAATTTGAAAAATCATGGCACGCATGAGAAATAATTGTTTTGTTTTGCAAAACGAATACCAAGAACAGCATTTCCTTCTGAGGAATAACACCTCTATTTGATTATTAAAATTGATTAGTAAGTGCCAGCTACAATACAATCCAAGAACAGTAAAGATTCACCTCCATGCTATTGATGGGTTTGGGTACAGGGGGAAGGCGTATGAGCTCCAGTCGCCTGATAAGATGTGCATTCTCCTGCTGAAGTCTGGAATTAACAATTCCAAGCTCTCTTACCTCATTTTCTAACTCCTCTAGCTTATTCAATTTCTTTTCAACCTCAGCACTGACTTTCCCCTCAGGTATCTCTTTACACTGCAAAGAATTGACCATTTGCTGAAGGGAGGTAATTCTCTCCTTTGCTTGTTCTGCATCCTGTCTCAGCTTCTTCTTCAACAGCTTGCATTTCATTTTAGTTGCCTCGAGCTCTGATGTCAACTTTGAGCTTTCAGCTAGCTGTGCCTGCAGCCTCTCATTTTCAGACTGCAAAGATTCGATCTTCAATGTGTAAAACTTCGATTCGACGCTGTTGATCCTCAGCTGATTCTCGAGCTCCCGCACCGTAGCATTTTGCTCCTGCAAACCATAGCACTCCAGAAGTTGTAGCTCCAGAGTCTTCTCCCTTTCCTGAAGTGCTCTGACCATATCTCTAAGCTCATAAATTTCACGGTTCTTCGATGCATCTTCTTCGATTACTCTTGGTGCAGGGGAGGTTGCAATATTGCCTATGTCTCGGCCAAATTCTTTGAAAACCATTTCATTGAATTCTGGGAGGAGGAATCCTTCATCATCAGCAAGAGTTCTACATTTTGGGGGCAGTGGGATCAGAGCAGTGGTGGTCATCGTTGTAGTGGTAGTGGTAGTGTGGACAGAGTTTCCATTGATGATTTTTGCCTTGGTGTCCTCCTTCACCAACAAAACCAAAGAGAGTCAACATGGGAAAATGGAATACAAAGAAACAATATTTGAAGACAAATTCTATTTTGTCAGTGAAGTACTATAATAGAAACTAGCAGTTTGACATGAAAAAATAGATTAAAAAAGCTTGAAATTAAAAACAAAACAAAAGTCCACACGCCAAACGCATGTGATACATGCATAGTAGAGAATTTAATACAAAGAGGAAAATATAGCTGGATTATGAACAATTCAAGAGTCAAGACCATAAATCTTCCACCATTTTAAATATAAATATAAATATGAAAAGTACATTAATTTATGATTATGTGCAAACAAAATTCTTACATTCTTGAGGATCCTCAGCTCCTCTTTGAGCCCACCGCCACCCTTCATGCCATGGCCATCATCTGACCCTACAACAGCACATCAAGAAACAAATTATCACCAAAATTTTCAAGTAGCAACCAGCAGCAAAGCATAACTGACACAAGGCCTTTAACAACACCAGGGTTCACACTTTCTGGACGAAATTTTGGGTCCACTGGTGGGTCCTGATGTGCCTCCGACGACAAAAAATCGAATTTGTTTGAATTTAAAACATTGTTCAAATTCAGCAACCATCCGTTCAAATTTCACGAGAAGTTTGTTGGAAGTTTCCAAATTTTCAGAAAATTTTGGATGCTTTCTTTTTCATCCCGAAATATAAAACGTCTCTGCTGTGTTCATGGTTGATACCTGAGGGAGGAGGAGGTAGCCGGAGCTGCCGGGGCCGCCGCCGCGAGAGAAACAGTCCGGCCAGCGAGAGCGTGATGGCGGCGCTGACCCTGAGGAAGACAAGGCGCAAGTCCTCACTCCTCCTGCCACCTCCGCCGCCGCCGCCACTGCTATCTCCGGCCACCTTGGGCATCTCCTTCTCACCACATCACCAACCTACCTTCTTCCCAAGAATCCGCCACATGCAGACTGCAGAAACCAGCAATGGAACCCAAAGAATCTCTCTACCCTGGTCACCAACAAGCGTGATCAAAACCCAACCTTTGAGCAAAAAAAATCAGAACCTTTTACTGCAAGATTATGGATGGCCAAGAACCTGTTCTTGGTGGCGCTGAAACTTGCATCAAGAAACGGGAGCTCGCTCCAGCCCCATGAAGCTTGCTGGCTATATCTCCATGGCTCGAATCGACCAGACCGGGAGGAGATTAACCCAGCCCAGCCTAACAAATCCCAACAACAAAGTCTCTGAATTTGGTTCTGGGATTTGTCCTACCTGAGACAAATCCCCAATTAGGCTGCCAAAACAGCCGCTAAAATTGGGGTGTCAGGCTCCGGATTCAGCTCGCGGCCATCGAAAACGTCAAGAAAAGCAAATCAGCTGAACAGAAAGAAAGCACATCAAAGTTTGTATTACCCTCCAATCTCTCTTTCTCTCTCTCTATTTCTGTTTTTGTTTGTTCTCTTTCTGTTTTGGCTTGTTCTTGCTCACTAAGGTAGGACAATTCGAAGGAATCTATTGTTTTCTTAAGGCTTTGTACTCTACTTGGGCAGCTTGTGCTGCTGCTTTTCTTAACTGGAAGGACATGGACTTCTCTCTTCTCTTCCATTCCTTTTTGGCTGATTCGACCAATGGTTATTAGCTCTGACCCGTGTTGTTTACTTGGCAACAACATGTGCAGATGTGATCATGCCAAGTAGTGAGATGTTCCATGTCCATTTCAGCTCAGTTTTTGTGGAATTGATGCAATTAGAGGGGAGAGGAGTAATGGGGAATTGCCGTTGGATGGAGGGTGGAATTGATGGTGGATGAGACATGGAATGCTGTGGGCGTTTTGACGTAGCTTTCATGTGATTTCGTCAGACCGTGCGAAAATCGCCAAGCTGCTCGAGCTGGCATTGGCAACGAACGAACGCGTGCTTTGATTTTGGAGAGGTTAGCTGCTAATGTTAATCACGTGGTTCATCCTCTGTCAGAGAATAATTGGGCATTTGCATGCAAGTTGTGCATCGAGACAATTGAGTTTTGACTGTTAGGTGGTACAGATCACCGATTGAGCGATGGAAATGCTAAAAACAATAACGGAGGGCAGGGTTTACGTTTTTTTAAAAAAAAAAATCAAAAACCGTGAAATTTCGATGTTTCAATGCGGGATTCCGAGTGAAATTTCAAACAGTTTTCTAAAATTTAAATTTAAAACAGTAAAATTAGACCAAAAATTGAACGAAAATATGCTAACTTTTGGAGAAAAATATCATTCCACTGAGATCAGATCTGACACTCAATTAGAAAGCTGAACCTAATAGAGGAACATTTGGTGCTGGTAAAGTAAACCGGATTCATGCCACAAAAATGAAATCGTAAATTTTCAGTGCTATAAAACCAATTTGTCAAAAAATTTATGGATGTTCGTAGATTTCACCAACTAAATCACACTTCACATCAGATAAACTGTTAGGAAGTTTATTTTTAGTTTGCACTACAGCATCGCACTAACCTAAGCACATGTGGAATCGGTTTACATCCTTGCAGCATTGAACTCAATGGTGCCAATCCAGAAAGGACATCACTCACTCCCGGTTAAGTTTGTCAGCACGCGAACTGATTACAAGAGTAAAAAGGTTTTTTTTCCCAGGTAATAGGGATGACGCCCACACACACTGCGCCACATATGCCACATGCACACACTCATAGCTGCATTTTTTTAACACACACGACATGCTAAGAGAAGACAAATTCGTTTTTTTCTAACTAAATTTCTCTAACTTTTACCAATTTTTTAGAAAAATAAACCATCTACAACATCAAATTAATTTTATTAAAATCTACCTTACTAGATATTATAGGTGTTATTTAATTTTTTTTATAAATTTGATCAAAGTTAAAATAACTTAGACGAAACAGCTAAAACACCTCACGAAATAAAACACCTTACGAATAAACGGAGGGAGCACGTAACAATGGATACCGTGACTTCAATCTGACGGCTGGAGTTACTCAACCACAACTCCTATTACCACACTAAATATTCTGACCAAAAGCTGCTCGAGCACATTATCTATAGCAGCCTATACATCTTTGGTTATCGGTACAAGATTGCATTTTATTTTAATTTACTGAAAATAAGCCAAACATGGTAGAAAGAAAAGTCAGCCTGCTAGATGCTACAATAGACATTACCACATAAATATTTGTATGAAAAGAAGAAATTTCATATCTGATGCCTTCTCTTTTCCATGTCAACATCAAGGCAGGAGACTCAGAAAAAGTTTTAAAACAAAAAAAAAATCCCCACCATCTCATCTCTATGATCAGCTTAGGTAAGTTTATAATTCTATGGTGTACAAATCCTACAAAGAATAGATCAATTAAACCTTTTTTTATGTACAAGAAAACCAAAGCTGAGACTGCACAAGGTTAACAATGGGCTATAAGCATGCATCTGTAAGCAATGTACTTTGTGTACTTTGCTTCCTCCGCCTGGTCGACAAAGAATCAACTCATTCCCTAGCGTTCCTTTTTATCTACTCCCAGCAACTTTGCCAAAACCCCTAAAGAGCAATTCAGTGATATAAGTGCCATCACTGCCAAAATATGGTTGGGTCATTGCTATAAACTGCACGATCCTGGATCTCTAAGATAGAGACGTGCCAATCGACCAGCCTTGCTTGGATGCATTTACATATCACAAGTCCTGTTGGGAACAGCCACCAGCTAGTATCATCCCTGCCAAAAAATACCAATGTATGAAAAAAAAAGCGAGGCAGAGTTTGTGAGGTAGTAGCATTTATTGTAGAGCAGTACATGTCGTTTGGTTTTCAAGGTTACTTTGCAGTTAAGTGGCGGGAAAAGATGCTTACCAGCCCAAATTCCAAGGTTGCATGCTTGGATGCCTTTTGGTTGATAACTTGTAATGCACAAGTCCACACACAAAGGCCACGGTCTGCAAGGGATGAACCAAGTATGAATAGATTAAAAAGATCCATAAGGGAAAGGATTAAACTTGCTATTAGCATTAGCAGAAAGTAAGATGGCATTGTAGATGTTGTGAAGTCCTTAAGAAATTGAAATTAGCTACTAACGTAATAAGGAAACATTCAGAAGAATATAATCCCATGCAATCAGTGCTCAAAATGAGTCAGCTCAGATTGAGCTTGAAATCATCATGTTTTGAGATACGAAAAAAGAAATATATAAATGCATGTGTTTTATTACATTCTCAATCATTGACTCGATAAGACTCAAGAACTTTATAAATGCAGGTCCAAAAAAAAAGGCTGGGATATGACTAATATATATGTTAACACAATAAATATATATTAAAAGAGCCAAGTTTGATGGAACTTTAGCCTGAGTCAAATAAGGTTTGAGCCCAAGTAATGGGCCCAAGGTCAGCTCTACTGAGTTCGAGACAACCCTGGATGCCTTGATGAGCACAGGCTTTCTTGACACATTAAGAGGTGGGATTGGAAAAATACTGCCTAATTGAATACACTACTCTAGCAAACTGTACCAAATAAACCGGAATTGTCAGTTCATTTGGCATATATTAATATGCCCCATCTAGAAAAGCCACGAGAAAAGAGTATTTCTTTGCCTAATTTTGCTATTTGATAGATTATGATAAGTCATATGCAGGGCTTCTGTGTGTTCCTCTTCTTGTGGTTGTATAATTATATAATTATATAATTTCTCAATATTTGAAACATAAAACATTTGAAATTAAGTGGTAATATGAAAATACAGGTACAGTCAAAGATGAGTACTCACAACATTAACCAATGATGTAATATTCCACAACGCATACACACGAGCAAGACCTGCTGACCGCCGTGGTCCATGACTAAATAGAGCATTTATCCCAGCAGGAAAAGGTGCTAGTATTCCAAGAGGAAGAACAAACAGCACCAACAACACATCGATCATAGAATATGAATATAGCTGGAGAAAAGTAAGCAACACTAAGCTGAAATCTGCAAGAAGCAATATTGAGATCACCAAACCAACAATATCCTGTAGGAAAGAAAAAGAACCTTCATAAGTGCAAGATAGTGTAGATCCATCATAACCAAACTAGGGTTGAAATGATGTCAGAATAGCTGTGCAAAATGGAAGTCACCTGATGCCCAACTGGTTTGGTATTGTGCAAAATAAAGGAAAGAGGGTAAAATAAATTTCTCTTGTCCTTGGTCATCCTTAAGTTGTCAACGTCTAGAACGCTGCCAGTTATTCTTTTACGCATAATAGCATCATTGTTCCTTGAGTGGTCTAGTTGAGAATCAGCATTTGTGTTCTGAAATCTGTATAGCATGGTAAGGATAATTGGGATAAACTTCAATATGATAAGAAGTGCAAAATGTGCAGAGGTAAAACAAATGACTCACTGTGCATGATAATCAAATTCCATTCTAGCGCCACCTTGAAGTTCAGTACCCACTGCTTCTCCCATAGAATGAATAACAAGACCAAATTGATAGTACCCTAGCGCTGTAGCTTGGAACCATGCAAGGCCAACACACACATGGTATGTGTTCAAAGCAGGATTTGCATGAGTTTCAAGCCATGTGAGTACAGGAAGAAATGTAGCTTTTAGACTTCCACGACAAACCAAACGCAACTGGGCATTCAATCCAGCAACAAGGCGGTGCCATATTGATGAAGGTACACCCTATAAAAATATTTTCATGTTAATGATAATAATTTGAAAGATAACAGTGATCCAGTACAGCTTGAAATGTTTCAGAATCAACCTGACTAATAAGACTTGTGACCACACTGTCACTGTGAAGTGAAAATGGAGTCATGTAACTTCCATCACCTCCAAATATTAATGACATCGGTAACCTTTGATGAAGACGAGGAGGGAGGTCAGGCCTTTTTTCATCTCCACCAAGAAAGAAATCTAAATAACCCAGCATTAAATCTGGTGTAGCAGCAACCTATCAATTGGAAAAACAGAAAGCATCCTCAATCCATGATGTGATGAGACTGTCAATTGTATAATAATTCATATACTAAGTGCAGTTTTGGCTCTCTAGTACTGGAACAGTTGCAGATAATGTATACAGAATCAACACGGAAATATTTTTAAATCAATTAGACTCAGTGTTCTGAAAAAAGCTCTATAAGGCCAGAGCCACATAAGCCAACCAATAAACACATCAATATTTGTAAATCAATTAGACTCAGTGCTCCGAAAAAAGCTCAATACGGCCCAGAGGGATGGGTGCCCAACCTTGTACTGCTTAAGCCACATAAGCAGCTAGGTAAGTTGTATGACCGCTAAAAGGTGGGCTCATGAATACCACTTACTGCTTTTTAGAACCTTGAACAGACTTTTTCTTAACGGTATAGTGACCATCTATCTGGTTGTTGTGGATGTCTAATGATGTTGTTTACCAATTCTCACTAACTGGATGCTACATACTCTTACAGCAATTGAAGATTAATTAAAAAGCTTGAATCAAATAAAGTACACTGTTTACCAATTCCCAGAAACTGGATGGTACATAAAACTTGAATCAAACGAAGAACACTTACACACACTGTATATCTGACAAAGTAAGGCTAAAGTAACAACATATTCCCTCCATCCACAAATATAAGGGATTATACCCTTTTGGTTTATCCACAAATATAAAGCATAGTTTTTTACTAGTTTATTCCTCACCACCAACTTTTGTACCATTTTATTCCCTATCTATCAACTTTTACATAGTTTATTCTCCCAACTATCACCTTTTGTACTATGAGTTGTCCTTTTACTACTTCCTTAATTTTTGCAAAAAAATGGCATAATCTCTTATACTTGTGTACGGAGGTAGTAGTTTCAAGAAATTCCAAGATAATTGATGAAATTGATTGTACTTGAGCTCATACCAAGGATATGGTGATGAAAAGTACATACCTTCAGCCCTTCATAAAGTGCACGTGAACGGCAGGACCGTAAACATGAATGATCATATTCAGATCGAACAAATTCACGTAATCTTTGTAATTTTCTTCTTCTGCGCCACTGTTGCCAAGACCATGCCAAGGGGTATGAAAGTATACACAGGATACTATAAATTGATCCTTCCCACCACTGATATGCTGCAAGAGCATTTATCTCATCGACAAACTTGCTAAATGCATCTTCATACCTAACAATAATATGATAAACAGCCTTAAAAGAAAGGTAAATTGTGTGGCAAAAAAGCAAACCAGGGAAAGGAAATGCTGAAAGAGGCCAAAGGATGAATGCATTTTGTTCAAAAAAAATCTTGATTTACTTGTGGACAGATCTACGTACACGATCTCAGTAATCTGCTCAGGCGGGGTGTGTGGTAGATGCCAAGGTTCACTGAAGGTGTTGGGACCCATAAAATACATCCTGTGCACATGACAGTGAGATTCTTCGGCCCTGTTAGTTTCCAGCACCTACCACATTAGGAGAGATTTCAATGAATAATCAAAACAATTACACCACAGCTTAGAGAAACGAGTTGGGACCACAGAATGTTCTGCTACCTCATTGAGAGATTCTAGGAAGGGGAAAGAGTGGTCAATTTGAGAGCTATGTTGAGTTGGTGCTGGTCCAGGCAACTCATCAGTGCCAACAAACTTCATACGAGCAATACTTAAAACAAGTGCTAATAAAAAAAGAAGGCCTGAAAGAAACAGACCAAACAACCAAGGTCCACCAAAAGTGTATATTAACTCTTCAAGAGCAGTGAAACAGTGAGGCATGCGGTATCTATCAGACACACATTTGTATGGGCACGGGGTTTCAGTAACACCTCCTGTCAAAACCATTATTCAAGGTTAGAACATTAAGGTAAATTGGTAGAAACATTTCATAGTTAACACAATAGCTGTAAAGCTTACAAAAAATTAACAGAGTTTAATAATGCTAAAACATAAGATACCAAAACTTCATACTCTCTTAAATATTAAACAACAATTATATACACACTGCAATCCAGTCTAGCAAATACTGTCTAACACAACACAATCAATTGAAAGCAAGGCCATCCCAACAGCGGTAAGGCCACATGGAACTTGTGGTATGTATGCCTCAAATAATCCCATTAGATATAGGACTATTTGAAAAGGCCCATAACGGTTTAGAAAATTTAGATCTATAGACCCAATGACATATATTTGTAGATTAGACACCACAATTGTGAAGCTTTTTTGTCTGTCACTAAATTTATTTGATCTGCAGTTCAGATGCATATTTCTAGCACAAAAAGATAACATAAGAAATGACCACCTCGGATGCTTATATACACAGCACGATGAGGGAGCTCATTTGTAGGGCATAAAGAACATAAGGACTTCAAAGATCCAGTAATGTTCTTGTATGTTCCTAAAGGACATGCCTGCATAGCGCCACAGAAACAATTGCAGCAACGTAAGTAAAATAAGTAGCAGGGCAGGCTGAGCTGAAAAAAAATTGTGATACGATTATGACATGCTGCTATGTTGATAAGTAATGCTTCTGATCTAAACAAAGTAACAGTAAGCTACAAATATCTTGATAACAAATTAAAAAATAGCAAAGGCGCAAAGTAAAATTTTGCAACAAGTTACCTTGCAAAATGTGCCATAAAGACCTTTTGGGCAATCTTTTCCTGTGACTGTTCCATTTTCACCAGGAAAACCATGGCCATCAACAATTCCTCCTCTGCACCAACAAAGAATAGCCAGCATTTTGGTCAAAAGAGTCAGCACACTGTTAACCAATCTTACTGTGTATGTACACAGAATCAAGGCTCTAGAAAAGGGGGGAGAGGAGGCGTGACGGATTTCTCCTAGTTTCCTTATCCTGTTCTGATCACCATTAGAAGTTTAGAACTGTATTAAATGTCTCGATAAGCAAAGGGCAAGCAAAATCCTTGAACTATTCCAGAACTACAATTAAGATAATGTAAGGGCATCCACCAGTGCAAAATATCACAAACTTTTGAACTTTAAATATAACAATGCAAATGTAATAGTGTAGCTTTATGAACAAAACTAGCTAGTAAAACAAAAGGAAAAAAACAAAACAGAGAAAGCATCAGAATTAAGAATGCACCTTGTAAGTATTGATCCATTAACCGTTGCAAAAGGAATATAATCATCTCCAGTGGGAATGTCAGACCAGTGGAAGTGAATCCGGCCACCTCCACCTCCGCCACTACCATTGCTTCCAACCCCACCAACACTAGAAAGAACAGAGCCCTCCTCCAAGGACAATGTCCTCACAAATAGTAGAATTGTGCCCCCGGAACCACCACCAGGTCCTCCATTTGCAGCACGAGTCACCATACCAGTGAAACTGCCACCATTCGCCTCTATTGAACCAGCAAGGGAGAGTAGTGCCAGAGATTGCTCCAAAGAACCCATTACTGGAAATGTGCAGATGAAAGGTAGTAAGACACAGTACTATCAAGAGTAGCAACTGAATAGAGGATGACAGTTGACAATGATCCATATGTTCTATCTCTGTTACCTATTATACCACCACCAACTGTTGAAGTTGTACTGATGTTACCACTACCACTACCAAGTTCACATGGTAAATCAGCATTACCATATACAGTTCCACCCCCTGCATGACTGCCACTGTAGAAAGCATCCCCTCCTTTACCACCATGCCCACCCCCACCACTAAGGCCACTGCTTAACATTCTTCCTCGTCCAATTCCACCTCGGCAGCCTGCAGCGGGGAGAAATAAAATTTATATTCTACAATAGTTGACAAAGGGCTGCACCCAAAAGAAAGATATCAAAAGAAGCTACTCCTTCCATTCTATATTATGACATTTTGACGTTTTTCAAATTTAATCCTTCTTATATTTAACTAAGTTTATAAAAAATATAACATTTATAATACTGTTCACGCCGAAAACATGTCTCGGACGAACACGCCGACACCTAAGAGGTATGTTTAGCTTCAGTGCAGGCCATCGGCTTCTCTCTGTGGCTCGAGATACGCGCGCTGGGGCCCGTGGGGTCCACTCGGCTCCAGCGTGACAGTGCGGGTACGGGCATACCAGTCAATTTGATCCTGCAATTGATAAGAAGGTGAGGCAAACGGGTCAATCGAACGATGGGCCGATTACGAGCTCCTACTGTCGGCTGGCTACCGATAGGATCGAGTTGATCATCGGCCACGTTTAGGTGGCTCCTGTTATTAGCTGGTCGCCGTTAGGGATCAGGACGCTATTCTATCGGCTAAGGAGCCCATGAAGGCGTGGATAGATGTCGACGAAGGACGTAATGGCTCTGGGTGTAGTGAAAGCAAGATCCTGATCCATCAGCCGCAGAGGCCGATGGAGGCATCGAAGGGTATCTAAGACAAAGCGCGCAGGATCCCTCCTGGCAGTCGACGGAGGCTGTATCGCTCGTTCATTGGCTGGAAAGCCGATGAAGGCATCTATGAAGTGACAAGGAATCATATAAAAGACGCACCGGCTGCAAAGCTAGTGCCACTCCGAATATGGCAAAGGGGAAGCGAACCCATCGGCTAGCTGAGCCGATAAGAGGACGTCTTTCTGAAGATAGGTGCGCATCGGCTGGATGCCAATGTAAGGACGAAGCAAACCCATCGGCTAGCTAAGCCGATGAGAGAACGTCTTTCTAAAGATACGCGCGTATTGGCTGCAAGGCCGGTGTGCTTAGAGTGGCGCTTGAGTGAAGTCTCTGAACACTGATGCGTATCGGCCCCTCAAGGAGTCTCTGAAGACAGGTGCGTATCGGCCGAGGAGCCGATACGCTGGGCGTGGTGCTCAATGTACAGATAACTCATTGGCTAACACTCCGATGAAACGCCGTACAGAGACCTATAGGCCTAAAGCTCAATATACCGTCGATAGCCCCGTAGGTCGAACCTAACCGATACAGCACGAGACCAACGATGGCGGAGGGAGCTTGATAGACCGATAGACCCTGCACGGACGTGATGCGATATATCCGATCGGCCTAAGAGGTCAAACCTAACCGATAAAGCCTTAGACACAGCAAGACATATCGAGAGAGTGGCGGGACTTATCCCTTCGCCGGAGATCAAGCTTAGCCGATGCAGCCCCGCGTCAAGAGGCAGACCTTGCCAGTAAAAACCTAGATAAACTAGGGTGACGATGCGCCAAGAGTTGTATTGATCAAACGATGATATACATGTTTTCATGGGGTCTATATTTATACCCTAGGTTTACAGAGTCCGACGCATTTACAACAATTATCGGACGTTATCTCCTAACAAAGATAAAGGAAAATATCTCTAAGGCAGTTAACTAAACTAACTAAACATTCCTATCTATATAAGATATGATTTACATAGATATAGTACCCTACCATGAGTTTCACGGCTTCTACTCAAACTCGATCTAATCTGGATAATCTTCTATTCTTAGACCGAATCTCTCCTTACTTCATCCGATTGGCTTCCTCCCTGTAGCAATCGGACTCTCATTTACTTCAGCCAATCTTTTTCTAACCTTTCCCTGGGCTTTCCAAGTTTTGGCGTTAACAAATACCAACTTAATTTAATTAAATTTAACATTAAATATATTTTGACATTATATTTGTTTTGGATAAATGAGAATGTGTAGATTGTAAGATAATACCTAGAGAATGTGTGATTTCTTAACATAATCTGGTGGTGGCCGACTTTCACTTTCTGATGTATGATCGTAGAGATAAACAAACCAAAATTGTAAGAACCAAGTGGTGAAAGTTAAAAGAAGAAACATCAAATGTCTTTAAGGAAAAGGTTATCGAAAAAAGCTCTTGAAAGCAAAAAGACGATGCAAATATCATTTGAGAGAAGATGGTAATATGTATTCGAAAAATTACTTCAGAGGTGTTTAGAGTGATCAAAGAGAGTAGATGCGAAACTAAAAACACTTGATGATAGAACAAAGACGTGCAAAGAACTACTACGGTGAATAAAAAATGCTGTAAACGCTTGTACCATAACAAGAGTGAGGACAATATGAAAAAGTACAAGACGGCAAAGAAGACTGAAAAACGAGCTGTTAGTGAGGCAAAGAGGCAGGTTCTTGAGGATCTGTATCAACGTCTAAGTACGAAAAAAAGAGGGGACATCTATAGAATGGCTAAGGCTCGTGATAGGAAGACGAGAGACTTCAACCAAGTTATGTGTATTAAGGATAAGAATGAGCAGCACTTAGTGAAAGAAGATGAGATTAGACATAGATAGCAAGAGTATTTTGACAATTTATTTAATGGTGGAAATAAGGACACTACCGTCTAGTTGGACGACTCTTCGGATGATACCAATGGAAGGTTTGTGCGAAGGATCCAAAAATCTAAGATTAAAGAAGCTTTAAAAAGGATGAAAGTAGATAAGACGATAGATCTTATGATATTTCAATCAAGATGTGGAGATGTCTCGGAGATATAGCTATAGTATGGTTAATTAAGTTGTTCAATAATATTTTTCAATCGAACACGATGTCTGAAAATTGAAGTATATTAATAACAATCTATAAGAATACGAGAGATATCCAAAGTTGTACTAATTATTAGGGAATTAAGTTGATGAATGAAGTTATAGGAGAGTTATTGAGCACCATTCAAGAAGAACGACGCATATCTCTATGAACTAATTTGGTTTTATGCCCAAAAAATCAATCATAGAAGCAAATTTCTTAATAAGACAAGTTATGAAGCGGTTTAGAGAGTACAAGAAGGAGCTACAAATGGTTTTTATTGACTTAGAGAAGAATTATAACAAAATATCAAGAAATATTATATGATAGCCTTTAGACATATATAAAGTCCCAACAAAGTATATCTCTCATCAAGAATATGTATAACAATGTTAACAATGCTATGACTAGTGTTTGAACAAATAATGGTAACACAAGTCACTTTTCGATTACAATAAGACTACATCAGAGATTAGCCTAACTCGTACCTCTTTGTATTGTTAATGAATGAGGTTATAAGAAATATACAAGAAAATATTCTTTGATGTATTCTTTACAGATGATGTAGTGTTAGTTGATTAGAGTCAGGTAGAAGTAAATAGAAAACTAGAGTTGTGACGACAAACTTTTAATTCTAAAGGTTTTAAAGTAAGCAGAACTAAGACTGAATACATAAGGTGTAACTTTATCACCATCGTACATGAGAAGAGAGATGTAAGTTTAGGAGCCTAAATAGTGCGTAAGAAGGATATCTTTTGATATCTGCAATTAATGATACAGATGGATGTAGATATTGATACGGATGTTAGCCATAAAATGAAAGTGGGATGATTGAAGTGGCACTAGGCATCTAGCATTTTTTGTGATAAAAAAATACTACAAAAGCTAAAATACAAGTTTTATAAAATGACGATTAGACATGCTATACTGTATGTGACAAAATATTAGCCTATAAAAAGATATGTTCAATAGTTCAGTATAACAGAAATACGTACGCTATATTGGATTTGTGGTCATATAAAAATGGATCGAGTCCAAAACAAGAAAATACATGATCGACTAGGGGTATCACCAATTGAAGAAAAGTGTTCAACATCGGTTAAAGTGGTTTTGCAATGTCCAAAGGAGATCTTAGAGGCACCAATACATTTTAGAATCTTAAGTTAAGATAATAATATGAAAAGAGATAGAAGAAAATCAAAATTAACATGAAAAGAGATAATAAAAAAAACATAAAAAAGTGGTATAAACCTAAAGATTTGTATTTAAATAGGAGTGTTGAAAAGTAGTTATTGATGTGTGTAAACCATAATTTGAGACTCTTATTAGGTTTGAACTCTAGCCTACCCTAATTTATTTGGGGCTAAAAGACTGTGTTGTTGTTATATTTATTTTGTATTAAAAATATTGCTATATTTTTCTATAAACTTAGTCAAATATAAGAAAGTTTAAGTTTATAAAAAAGTCAAGATATCTTACAATATGAAACGGAGAAAGTATATATTACTACTCCTATTAAATATGTGTACATAGAAATATTGAAGCTTAATAAATCTTCATTACCAAAATATAGACATATTCTACAATAGTTGGCAGAAGGCTGCACCCCTAAAAAACGATATCAAAAGAAGCTATATATTACTATTAAATAGTGTACATAGAAATATTGAAGCTTAATTAAATCTCCATTATAAAACAAGTAGGGTATTAAAGCAGTGACAATTCAAACAAAAACAAATTTCAATGCTGACGATTCACCAAGTCACGAGCATAGAAAGACATTATATTATATCATTTGAACTCTCGAGTATAACAGGACAAATGGACAATGGCCATCAGTCACATAAGCATACCAATTTAAGCCTAGGTAAGCTTAGTGTCTTACCATAGGACAGATTTTTAGAGTGATTATCACATCATTGCAGCAAGGACTGGTGAATAGTTATTGTAGCAATAAAAAGCTGTCATTGAAGATAAACTCCATAACAGTTTCTTTTCAAATATTTAATTGATCAATACTTTGTGATTGGATCATTGGAGATGCAAAGCAGGGCTGCACTGTGCGATGCCGCAATCTGGATATGGGAATCTTTAACAACTTCAGTAAGAAGCTCTATCATGGCTTAAGAAAATGGTGTTTCCAATTAACTGTTCCATCCAGAATAGAAAAACAATAAAACGCTTCTAAAAAACCACCACAATGCTGAACAGAACCTTAATAGCATTTCTGGCAAAGAACAACAAAAAGTTACCTAATCCTGTTGCGCTAATGGTCCCGGATGATCTCACAGTGACATTTCTTGCTCTGTTGAAATTAATTACAGTTCCTTGCACAAGGCCAGAAACAACAATGTCTTCAACACGGCATATCTGCATTCCAAAAGCTACCATGCGTTACATGTTAAACAAGGTAATTATATATATATATATATAGAATAGAATATATATATATAGGATAAGACTACTCTACCCCCCTCCCCTAGAATAACTATTCTACACATCCTCCCTGACCTACTCCCTCTGTTCATATGCCGCACTGGCTCCCTCGATCTCTCCCGTGCGTCTCTCTCCCTCTGGTTTTTTCTTTTTTTCTTACTCCGGTTTTTTTCTAAGAAAAAAATTAAAAATTAAATTGTTAAAATCAAGATTTGAACCTATGACCTCATAGTCTATAATAAGTTCTTCTAACTAGGTTATCCTACTATACTTTGATTAGGTATTATTGTTGGTTTCTTTCATACCTCTGTTTAAGCTTTTTGAGCAAGACATATGGTGACCTATTTTAATATTTTCTCTACCACTTTAGAAAAAATTAGAGGACAAGACATTGAACTCTTTCTGCAGGGACAAGACAGAGTTTAGTTACATGCATGTGCATCCTTCGAATCTTTGTCAATAAAAAACACAACGAAATAACAAAAATCTCACCTAGAAGAATATATGTAATCCATGCTGCTAACTACATACTTGCTTATTATTACTGCATCTACATAGTAACACCACATAATAATATATATAGTAACGATAAGCCTAACAAGCAGTAACGGATGTTACTGTAGATTATACAGACTGTTACTGTGAAACCCTGTATATTTTACTTCTCGATAACGTCAAACCTGACCTCACCTCCCTCAATCATCCCTACCATGAAACCTCATGTTAAACTCTATTAGGCTTGCCTCTCTCCATGAGAAAGGTACTCCCTCCCTAAAAAACCAAGTCGGCTCCCCTCATCCCTAAGAAGACTAGCCCTCTGTGTTAACTCTAACTAGCATAACATCTATATTCCTATGATGACTCAGATGAACTGAGGTATACAGTAGCTAAGGAAAAAATGCATTAACAAGGTATGCAGTAAAGAGGCATGCTACAAGCATTCATAAAATTGTGTTACTGTAAGTTATATGATGTGTTACTGCACAACGTATTAGTACATGACATTATTTCTTGGAGCTTAGATGAACTTTAGGAAGCACAATGGAGAGGTTAACCCAAGAATTTGCCTAACATGGTTTTAGGTGGGTTTGCTTTGGCACTCTCTCTAAAGATACTATGGGTTTGAACACTTGAAAGAACGGTGAGAGATAGGGTTACCCAATGGAAGGGAAGTAGTTGTAGAATGATTGGTGTAACTTCAAATGAAGATATCTCTTGTGACATTTTTTCGAATAGTTTTCACCATGATGTTAGAAAAAAAGGGTTTTACAAAAATATATCTATCATAACTATGTTTTGACATTGTTACTACGAGTAAGCCGCTCTGTTACTACACAATGACTGAAGTGTTACCACACCTTTCCTATGAGGCAAGAAGTACAAATAGGTGGGCAGTAGGGGCAGGCGGCAGACTAGTTTGACCGACGAGAAAGCGCCTTGACCAACCTTCAACGACCTTTGACTGAGCCAGTGAGGCGAGAGGTAGGTTTTAGGCCTTTGGAGGAGGGTGTAGAATAGTTATTCTAGGGAAGGGGTATATATATATATGTACTATATTACACGTAGGTGTATTATATCTCACATAGTAGCCAGGTACCCCCACCCTCCACAACCTCCTTCCTACACGTTTTCATGATGTAATAGCGATAGTATTTTTTTTACTACAAAAGAAATTGTCCCCAAATAGACTATTAGCGTCTCTCCATAGTAAGAGTAATTATTTTACCGCCTAGTAAGGACCCATGTTATATATATACAATTTGTATCCCCACTAGTAATTGCCATCTATCCATTTTTCCCTAATTCCTCTTTTTTTCGATAGGTGAATCTAGGGGCAACGATGGCGGTGGCCATGGTGCGGGAGATGGTGGTAAGCAAGCAGAGGAGGCGGCCACCCTCTCCTCAAATAGCAATGGCTCATGCTCGGGGACAACTATAGCAGTTCGGCAATTTGGGCACCTCGGGCGATGGCTACATACGAAGATTCATCCCTAGCAAAGGAGCATCCTAGGCGATGACAGTGACTGGACTGAAAGGCCTCTCCACCACCCTAGTGTTAACGCCAAAATTTGGAAAACCCTACATACAGATTCGATTAAGGATTAAAGAGCCGATCAACTTATGAAAAAAGATCGATTGATAGATGGAGAAGCCGATCAGACAGATGAAAATGTTGATGGTCTCGGATAAGGAAAGAGCCGATCGAATCAGATGAAGATCGATTTGGTTTAGTTGAAGATAAAAAATTATCTAGATAAGACCGAATCTAGAAAGAAAACGTGAAAACCATGTTACGATGGTTTTGTATTTATAAGATATCTCTTATAATTAGACAGGAGTAGTTAATTTTATTATTTTTTTAGAGATAGTTTTCTTTTCTATTTAGGAAATAATATCCGAAGGTTGTTTGTAACCATCTCGAACTTATGTAATCTCGGGATATAAATACAAACCCATAGTGACCTTAAAATTATCTCCACAGATCAATACAATTTCGATGCATTGTCACCCTAGTTCATCTAGGTTTCCTAACGGGTTCTTGCTCTTGACACAGGGCTACATCGCTTAAATTCGATCTTCGACGAAGGGATAAGTCTTACCATTATCCTAGTGTATCCGCCCTATCTAAAGCTGCATCGGTTAGATCCGACCTTCGAGACTGTTGATAGTAGATTGAGCCTTACGTTAGTGGGTCTTTACGCGACGTTTCATCGGAGTAGCCAGACAATGAGTTACCTTTATAGTGAGCTTCATGCCTAACGTATCGGCTTATCAGCCGATATACAAGGATTGTCCACAATTAATCTGCGAGCAATCGATCTGGTTTATTAGATCTAGCCTTATATTGTTTCAGTTAGATCCAATCTATCAAGATTGCGTTTAATAGGGCTAGCATCGTGATCTATCAAGGTTGTGTTTAATAGGGTTAGCCCAGAAGATTAACCATAGAAGCAATTTTCTTAATAAGACAAGTTATAGAGTGATTTAGAAAGCAGAAAAAAGACCTACATATTGTTTTTATTGACTTAGAAAAGACTTATGACAAGATACCAAGAAATGTTATGTGGTGAGTTTTGGACAAACATACAGTTCTAACAAATTATGTCTCTTTCATTAAGGATATGTACAACAATGTTATTACTAGTGTTTGAATAAATAATAGTAACAAATGTTACTTTCCAATTAAAATAAACCACATCAGAGATTAGTCTTAAACCCATACCTATTTGTCTTGATAATGGATGAGATTATAAGAAATATACAAGGGGATATCCCTTAATATATGTTTTTTGCAGATGTAGTGTTAATTGATGAGAACTAAACAGTAGTAAATAAAAAACTACAGTTATGGTGGCAAACTCTTGAGTTCAAAGGTTTTAGAGTAAGCAGAACTAAGACTGGATACTTAAGGTATGACTTTGGCACCATCGCACACAAAGAGGGATATGTGAGTTTAAGAGGCCAAATAGTGCTTAAGAAAGGCATCTTTCGATATCTGGGATCGATATTACAAATGGATGGGGATATTGATGCCAACGTAGGCCATAGAATCAAAGCAGGTTGGTTAAAGTGACGCTAAATATCTAGCATCCTTTGTGATAAGAGAGTACCACAGAAACTAAAAAGCAAGTTTTATAGAACGATAATTAAACCTGCTATGCTATATAGGGCAGAATGTTGGGCTATAAAAAGACGTCATGTTCAACAGCTGAGTGTTGCAGAAATACATATGCTACACTGTATTTGTAGTCATACATGAATGGATCGAGTACAGAACGAGAATACACGTGATCGGCTAGAGGTAACACCAATTAAAAAAAAGCTTGTTCAACATCGGTTGAGATAGTTTGGTCATGTTCAAAGAAGACCCTAAGAGATGTCAGTACATTATAGAATCCTAAGTTAAGATAATAATGTGAAAAGAGATAGAGGAAAAACAAAATTAACATGGAGAGAGACAATAAGAAGAAATTTGAATAAGAATGTTTAGAAAGCAACTATTGACGAGGCTAAACCATGATTTAAAGGCTATTGTTGGGTTTCAACTCTAACCTATCCTAACTTGCTTGGAACTGAAAGGTTGTGTTGTTATTGTTGTATTTACTTATGCCGTCATCAGCTTTCTAGCCAATGTATAAATGCTATAACCCCTATCAACAACCAGCCAATAGCAGAAGTCTATATCGACCTATTGGCCGATTGACCCGTTGATCTAATTCTTTGTATCTCCTTATCAATTATAGAGTCAAATTGATTGGCACGCTTACGAACCTCAAGAATCTAGAGGCTTTGTCAGCACACGAAGGACTTAGTGACGAGGATCCAGAGGCTAGCACCACCACTAGCACGATGGGTCAACTGGATCTAGCCTTATCCAGTGACACGATGGATGTGTCGACAATGGGCAAGCGACTGCCTTGGTCAGATTCGTGCTACGACTGCCTCGGTCAGATTCGTGCTACTTGTCAAGATGCGTGTAGGCATTGATCCACGTCGTCGGCCCTTATATGAATTGCAATATTAATCATGGCATTGATCCACGTCGCCATATCTATCAGCAGTGGTGTTGTTATGATTTTTTTTAGTAGTTTTGTGTATTCTACCTATGTATTGCATTGGTGCAATCAGATTGTTGATGTAATACCTTAACTAGTTCAAAAAATTCCCCGTTTGAATCGAATTTATTAAATTTTGTGGTTAGATAAATATGTTCGTAAATCGTTTACTCCTGTAGTCTAGGAGTAATTTATTTAAGGCGGGAGTAAATTTTGTTGCTAGATCAAATTTATTTACTCTAGCTAGGAAGTAATTTATTTAGTGACAAAAGGCTTGAGTAAAAATTGTGTCCAGCTAGGGAGAATTTATTTACTAATAGAAGGCAAAAGGAGTAATTTATTTACTGAGAGAAAACATTGAAGTAAGTTTTGTGAATAGATCAATATGCTTATTCGTAATTCATTTACTAAGAGAAGGCCAATGACCGAGAGTAATTTATTTACCGAGAGAAGGCTACGTGCAGGAGGAAAAGGTGGGGGAGGTAGGGTGGGTTGAGGGTGGGGGTGCATACGTGTAAGGAACACATTTTAGTTATAGTACAACCTAGTTGTAGTTTAGCGCATACATACGGATGCGCTAAAACGCACCGAGGATGCGCAATAACTACAACGTGCTTCTCACATAGTAAAATTTTTACTACAAATTATATCAACCTAAATATCTTATAATAAAAAAATTACTAATAGACTCAATGGTGGTATTTGATAATGATTGCTCTCGGAGTAAAATTTTACTAAGTTGGGGTGCATCTATATATGTATATGTATGTATATATATATATATATATATATCACTGCCATGGAGAAGACTTGGAAAATTAAGAGTGCACCTGTAGGGTAAAAGACAATGAAGTGTTCAGGTTGCAATCCTCAGGAGGATGAAAGATTTCCATAGGACAACTCTCATCTTCACAATTCAGCTTCGGGGCCCTAGTGTAGACACAAAAGCTCAAAACCATTTGAAACATTCTGCATGGTGGAATAACAAAAAGAAAAACACAAAAACTGAAGGTGCTAGTATTTACACATCATCATTACTTCCATTTACAAGTGGGCCCTGTAGAACAGCTCCAGGTCCAACCTAAAATGGAATTACTTATAAATTAGAGTAGTCTGAATAATTACGAAGGATCAGAAGCACCTAACAGAAACAATGAATTGATTGAATTGTACAAGTTCAAAAACCACAAGGTTGCAACAGGGTTATAGCAGCATACGATATCCAAGCTAAAAGAGAGAAAATTAATCAAAAGCTGCACTCTATCTAAACAGTTGGAGAAAAATATCAATGTCGTACATTATGAACAGAAGCATAATTCATCCCAAAGATATGTTTAGAACATCATGTTTAGTGTCTAGAGTTAGACGAAATATAAAATAGTGAATAACAGAATGAAGAACACTAGAGGTAGATCACGCAAACTACTATGTCACAACTCACAATAGCTTCATAGCTTGTAAATTTTAAGGCAACATCAAAGAGGTATACATCATCCAAACTTAAATGCAATTTGAGCACATAAAAATGAGCCTAAGACTGAAAGAGTGTGTGAAAAGAAATAAAGCAATTCAGCCTGATTGTGAATAAACAAACCAAAATGCATTTATTGTACCACTATGTTGTAGAAAAGTGATAAAATAAGACGTTGCGCCTGAATCGTATCTCCATCTCCAGATAAATTCAGGATGCCTTGACCATGAATTCCAAGATTACCAATAGAATGTATAGCTGACGATTCCTGACAACATGGGAACAAAATATATCATACAGAATAAAAGGCAGAAGAGGAGAAGGACCACATCTTGCATGTTCGAACAGATAACATACCTTCAAAACTATCAAATTGCTACCTTCCAGTAAAGAAGTTGCAACTCCTGAATCTCTGCCACCATCAATCAACATTCTAGAGTTCCACATAAGGAGCATCTTTACAGACATTCGTAAAGCACCAAACACCTGAATATGATTTAAGAATGGTGAGGTGCAGATGCACCATGTAATGGGTTAAAATTGTGCAAAATAAATATAATAACTGCATGAAGCAACTGCAAATAAGTACCTTAATTGTGGAATCACTCATAAGAAGTTCCTCAGCCAACAATTCAAACTCTGAGTATGGATAGTGTGTCAAGCCAAAAGTTAGTGTAGCACGAGATAGAAGACTAATTTGTCCCTGAGCCTGAAAGTCAGAAAACATTAAAAAGGGGGTAATTGAAATATCTGTAGTGACTAGAACGAAAAAAAAACATTTAGTTAAAAAAAATACTAGTCCAATATCAGTTGCAGAATGTATCCCTGTTGACCTATTCCTATCAGTCCCAATAAGGATAGAAAAATAGCTTAATAGCAGGGAACAGCAAGTCGTGTTATTTACCTATGAGAAATGCAGCAAAAAGTCAAAAATAATTTTCTTTTAGATAATGCCTAATGGAAGTCACCAGAATAACAGCATTCATCCTATCAAATTAAGAAAGATAAAAGAGGCTCGGACCCCTTAAAAGAAAATAATTTATGTATTAGTGGTTTCGTCTCCACAAAAAGCGGAACTAATGAAGTGCTCACAGACAAGCAATCTGAATAGAGTTGAAAATTAAGTTCATGTTTAGGTCTCACACCTGAATACGACTCCAACGCAAGGGAAGAGAAACTTTGGCATGATTCTTGATAAAAACATTTGTCCAGAGTGGATCATATGGGGGTTCTAGAAAAACTGTATCAGTTTGTGTGCTCAAGTTATTGTTGCTAACAGTAATACTCTTAGGCACTTCTTCATAAAGAGTCCCAGCTGCTCCTGCATTGTCCAGACAACCTGAGCTCCTCCCTCCTGTTAAGGTAACATGGTTCAAACACAAATAAGTACCATGCTGATAAGGTTGTACAAACTATGTCCTTTGCATCAACCAAGTACCAACTACACAGGTAATACTAATACTCATAGGTAGTTTGTCCTCATCAAATGAAATCCAAATAACAATATAGCAGGCCAAGAGTAGACTTAGAAGGTAGGGTACAATGGGTGCAAACAAATAATGATCTTCATATGGGAAATCCTCCTAGATCTCAAGGTTTCCAGCAAATTATGTTCCAGGCCAAGTAGAAACTTTGGGCAAGTACAATAAATATCTATCTAACCTAGATCAGATAATTCCATAATTCAATTTATACTCCGCTAGCATGAAACAAATGAACAATACGTAGATTATCTTTTAATGGGTAAAGTGCATTTTAGTCCTTGAACTACAAAACCAGTTATTTTTCACCCTTAACCTTCAAACTGGACAAAAAAAGCCATCCTGGGACATTTTTTGGTGGTTTTGTTTGAAATGGAGGTGATTTTCCTAGGTCATGCTCTTATTGCACACATTTTGCTGATGTACATGTCACTTAAGTAGGTTCACAACTATAAAACCTACCTACATGAAGTTCACATTTGCAAAAACTACTATTATATCAATCAAAACCACCTTAAAATACGTTTTAGGGCGTCATGCTTCCGGTTTTAAAAGTTCAGGGCGAAAAATAACCGGTTTTGTAGTTCAAGGTGAAAAATGGACTATATGGTGCAGGATTCAAGAAGCCATATCAGAAATGAAACTTACACTCTACCAGAACATCACTGTCCCTTTTTAACATGTTACTGAAAGAAACTGGTTGGTTCTGTATGTTTAACAGGTCCTTAACATTTACCTCTAAACTAAATTTGGTCAGAAAAGTTATGTTCACTGACTTCAAGAGAAACCTGGTCAAAATTTGTGAAGTAATTTGCTTGAAAAAAATAGTAATGTAGAAGGTTTCCCTAATTCTCCATATCTTACAAGTTACAGAAAAATGAACCATATGCAGTGGTTTCCCTGACCAGAACAAAGTAGTGTATGCAAAAACAAGAGATACATTACACTTTTTTGATAGTTGAACACTTGACCTGATCAATCTTGAAAGCCAGAAAAGAAATTTTCAACACTGGCAGGAAAAAAATATGGATAACATGAAGATGGTAAACGAAACAACTTCATATAACCTCAGCAGCTAGAAAATCAATATGATGACACAAAACTGGAAGCCTGTCAGACAAAACAGTCTGCAACTCAAATGAATTCAAGTGGATTACCATGGACAAAAAATTGGGAGTCGTCATGCCTACTGAAAACATCAACAGAAACACGCCCACCACCTCCCCCAGCCAAACCATTCCCTCCACAAGCACTTATTCTGCCACCTCCTTGCCTGTTCCAACAAAATATCAGAGGAAGGCAACTATTAGAAATAACCTAAATTTGAAATTTAAACAGAAAAATCTATATAGTTATTTAATATTTTAAAACATCAGTGACTAAGGTTGTCAAAAGACCAGCTCACTTAAACACGGTTGGTCAGACCAATCTGCATCATAATCTAATGTGCATGATTGATGCTTCTTGGCAATTATTGGATTGGTTCCATGATTCCTTCTATGTTGGAGACTAAGAATGTATTGTCTGATCTTACTTAGTCTTGCTCTTACTAGTCACTATGACATAATTATGGAATTTTAGACTAGGGCATCCAATCTGCATCAGATTTAAGTAGCATTTTGATCAAATCCTTTGTTTTTAGTTGCCTATAAATATGTCTTTCTGAAGGATGTGTTTGTAACTCAAATATGTAGATATCAACATGCAATCTTCAAGGGTTATAAATTCTATCAAATGATTTAGCACTTAATATATTATCAATTTGAACTTGTCTTCTGACCCCATCACTGCAACTGTTAGTTTTAGGCAAATATAAATCAATAAGGATACACAATATCTCTCAAATCCTTATTAGGTCCTAAATTTATTTTGATTGAGAAGTATTGTTTCAATCCTGCGTGTACCATTCTCAGCACAGAAGAATTTTGCTTGGATTTACATCTATCCCAATGGATAATTTCTAATATATATGTTGAACAAGCTAGTGCATGTTGAGTACATCCTATACATGTATCATAATTTATTATAGAATATGACATTGGATATATATTACTTTTTTAATATGGTAAAGCTGAAATAACAAAAAATATAAATTAGTACTACATGAATTGTAGACACCAGACAGCGCAATAAATTCTTATTCCCTTTGTGTGAAAGTGTGAAAAGAGCCAAGAGGCCTGAATTTTGGACTCTAACAGTCATAGCTGTATGAATTGTGTATACAAATTCGAATTATCCAACAAAGTCACTATCATATCTCCAATATAAATTATAAATACTCACATGGTCATAGCCTTCAGATAGATGCTTCCCCCAGAACCACCCCCACCCTTGGTGCCACCGTCTCCGCCATCAGCAAGAATTGTTCCATTCATCATGATATCCTTGGCGAACAACCACACTACACCCCCACCATCACCACCATAGTCCTTCTCGACACTGGTAGAACCACCTTTGCTCCCGTAGCTATTAGGGGTCTTGAGTTCAGCCCAAGCGTACATGTCACCACCCCACGAGTCCTCCTGCGCCTGCCCCTTCTTGACATAGCAGCTAGCGCCTCGGCCGCCGTGGCCACCGCCATCGCCATAAGTCCCAGTAGGGACGCCGCTGGTCTTGTCAGGCGGGTCGCCAGCGAGCGCGGTAGTGTTGATGAGAGCATCGCCGGAGAGGGTGATGTTGGTAGCCGATATAGAGACCCAACCAGCCACGACGCGCGCCTCACGTCCCAAGAAGATATCGCCGGACAAATTGGCGGAGACGACGCACCCTGGCCTGTCGCAGGTGAGGGCAACGCCGTCGACGAGCACCAGGCTGCCATTCCCGCTGATGTAGACGCCTGGGCCCCGGAGCCTCACGGAAGCCAGGACCACGCAGCGCGTGTCGAAATCGCCCACGCCGCGGAGGTCCCCGGCGCAGGTCGCCGACGGGGCGGGCGGCGGCGGCGGCAGCGAGGTGGGCGGCGGCGGCGTGTAGTCGTGGAAGGTCAGGATCGAGTACGCCTCCGCCTCCGCGTCCCCCCGATCGAAACCCCCGCGGCTAGGGTTCCCCGATGCGACGGCGAGGAGGGCGAGGAGGGGGAGGAGGTGGTGGTGGAGGCGGAGGAGGGGAAGGGGAATGTGGGAGGCCCCCATGGGGTGGGGAGCATCAGAGGCCCAGAAGCCAGGGGTAGGCGATAAGGGAAACGCGAGAGGGTTTGGATTGGCGGCGGCGGAGATCGCCGGAGACGGCGAGTTGGGCGGTCAGGGGGTGGGGTTTGGCGGTGGTTGCTCTCGTTTTAGTTTGTTTGTCCGCTTTCCGCTTCCGTTGCGAATGGGAATCGGAGCGGGCGGTGCGGTCGGAGAATTGCCGTCCGATTCGCCTCGAGATTCGGGAGGAGTAGGTGGGGTCTTCCCGGGGTTTGGTGGGGCCGGATAGGCAGTGGCACTTTCGGGTTATGGAGGTGTATACCCTAATCACTTAATGCAGTGTAGTGTAGCCAACTATTTTTGTAGCTACATCATCTCTTAAAGTGCACCGTGCCAAGTGACAGCATAGCAAGAAATCATTTTTGTTAGTGCTTTTTGCAAAGGTTTTACTGCTATTGTAAATATTTTTTTCTCTCATATTAATGTACCACGTATCTCTTTACCTAATTCTCGCTTTTCACATAGTACTAAATTATGTGTTTGCAAGTGATCATCTGTGATTATTTGAAGAATAACTTTTTGATTTTGAAAACCCTGAGTACCTCTTTGCCTACATGGATTATTCTCATCTTTACAATGTAATTTTTTACATGATCAACAAAGACTTCAAGAGTGTAAATTTGTGGGTACGTGGAGAATTTTTTTCTTTTTTTAATGACTTGTTAAGAAGTGTGACTTTTTGGCGTGGCTCAAGCCAAAAGACGAGAATGCATAACATTTAGATCGAGACAACTAACAAGAAAGCACACAATGGATCGTGAGTAGAGTAGGGGCCCATTGGGCTAAGGAAGCCCGGTTACTACTTGCATGATTTTTTTGATAAATCAAATTAAGAACGTGGAAACTAATTATTTTTTTCCTACTTGCCAGTTTTTTTCCTTTATTATTTTTTTTTCGACGGGAAGGGAGAGCTTAATAACGTTTATACAATCAATCTGGAGCTGCTGCTTAACATAAGTTGGGGCATTCCCAACCAAACAGCACAACTATTTAAAATTCTAACAAACTTAGCAAGATCATTAGCAACTCCATTGCACTCTGTCTTAACCTTACCAGTAGACACCTCCGGTAGCAATTGCACCATCGCTTTGATTTCTGTCACGAGTAGACACCAACGGGATCTGTGTTACACTTTCTTGAGATTTTTCTCCACTGAACTGTTGTCTGATTTGATGACAGTGCACTATGTCCGAGAAGGGCATATAGTGGGTAAAAACACTTATCTTTTTATCATCATCACAAATAAATAATCACTAATAACTTCACATTATTTTTGATGGGTATAGCCCCATCAAAAATAATATTATGTGTGATGAGAGACGAAAATAACATGTGACGGATCGTATATAGATCCGCTAAAGATAATTTGGTATCTGTCATAATTAATATTTTCTTTTAGGTTTTTATTATAACTCATCACTAGTATGAGTTATCTGTGATGGCTTTACGTTAAACTTATACTGTGGTGAATATGAAAAACAATTAAATTTATTTTTTTTCTAACTTTAGAAATTAATATCCACACAGTTAGCAAATATTCCTAAAAACTAATTATTTCAACATAAACAGATAATACAATCTACATAAATTAACCACAATCTCATATCCACGTTAATATATATACAAACTTATAATTTATAATTTATGATATATATTCAAAATCCACTTAAGTGATATTATTTAATATTTCAAGCCAAAAACTTAGGAAAGTAAAGTTTTTTTTGACAAAACAAGTGTAACACATCTTCAAGACATATATAGACATGTGTTGTAACTTGCTAAAAACACCCTCAACAAAGTAAAATTATCATATTAGCTCATAGACTCACATATGTTAGTGTACAAGAAAGATATCTTCATTATATAAGTGTTCAACGAACGAGATGCTTGAGATTTTGAAGAGTATCCATTTAGTGAGAATTTAGAGAATTTAAAAAACCTAGATTTTGTCTATAATTCATTTTATAAGTTCTATAGCTATAAATTCAAAAGATCTAGATAAAAAATATTTAAGAAAAATAGAGAACCAATGAAGGTTAGGGAGGTTGGCATATAGGAGCTAATGGTGAATCTCATGGACACGTGAGGAGTTCAGGAAGACTGACGATGGGGAGCTCAGGGAGGCTGGCGCACATAAGCTTGGGGAGGCCAGCAACGAATCTCATGAACACGCGAAGAGCTCAGGAAGGCCGGTGATGGGAGGCTTGGGAAGGCTGGCGGCAGATCTTGTGGACATGTGGGAAGCTTAGGGAGGCTAGCGATAGGGTCATAAAGACGCAAGGAGCTCAGTCAGATCCGACGGCGTTGGATCTATTTGCTATGACTTAGAGTTAGCATGCAACTTACCTGTGATGGATCTAGAAGGAAAACCCGTTCTACTTGTCGTCCACTTCATCATCACAAATATTCGACGGCCCTTGCTTACCGTGGTTACTTTAGCAATTGTAGTTTTCATAAAAATTTTTCGTATCAAATGAGATTGTAACTACACTCTATCTATAAATATATTCTCATTTTTATAGTCTATAAATGGATAAGCCACATATTGCTCTTCCTTTTTTTTATTATCCTCCGTATCATTCAAGAATTCAACAACTCTATTGCTATACTCTTGTCTCAAACCATCTGGAGTAATAGAAAAATATATGATAAATTTAGTTACACTAATACAAATTATATTAGGATAATAGTTAAGTTTTAAATATTTTTTTTACTCTTAACACAAATTTATAACGAAGATTTGTCCTCTTGCTCTTCCACCTAAATTGTGTATAATGTATACGGTAGGGATGACAAAGTATCAGTGGAGTTAATTATAGAAGTTATCATATCTCTAATAGATTGTGAAATCATATATACATCAGAGGTGATCACTCACCTTAGACGAGTGCTATCCTAAACCTGTTATAAGTCAAACCTATGATAAGTTTTTAACATAGACCCATTATAAATAATTGGATTATCTATGACGGGCTAACTTTTAAACTTATCAGAAGTATCGTACGCTTATCTTAAGTGAGCATGCCACAGATACTTATCTATGATGAGGACATGTTTTTCTACTGTATGTCAAAGATAATGTTATTTATGATGAAAAATCATGATATATTATAGTTTATCCATTCTAGATGATCTAGCATACGGGCAGGTAATTTGATCCATTCAGCTACCTCCTAGCAACCTGAAAATTCAGCTTCCTCTGCATCAGCACATCTTGCTAGCGTGCGCTAAGAGGAGAGAAGAACCTGACCCTTATTATCACGGACAATAATCCTAATGCTTGCCTGACCTGTTTCCTCGTCCACTTTTGCCCATCTTGACAATGAAGCTGTGCAGTAGATGAGAAAAGGTAATTTCAGTGCATTTTAGCTCTCCATGAACATGTTACCCTTTCAGATCTTTAGTCTGTTGGCTATGTCGATATTGCAGCAGTGATTTAAGAAAATTCCGCAGAAACACGACGGATTCATATACTCGGAGCTCACCTTTAGCATGGACAAAGCCGTTCCGCAGGTGCCAAGCTCACCACAGTACCATCAATGCCCCCATATTCTCTTCCATTGGACACCGGTCGAGCAGGGCAAGTAACCAGTCAGGTCCAAGAGATTTAAAATCCTCCTCTTCCAGTTCAGAACGTTGCGGTCGAGCCTTTGAGCATCTAATTACCGCATGAAAACCATTCTCGTCCTCCATACCACACACACCATACAAGTCCCGCTCATGTAGGGTTTGATGCTTTTTCTAGTGCCAATTGGTTGGAATACTCTTTTTACACCCTGTTTGGCTTTAGGAATTGCCCGTAGAATAATGGAAAAAAGAATTGAATTCAAGAAATTTGAGTGTTTAGCTGCCATAGGAATTAGTGCCATAGCTCGTCAGCGAAACGTGTCGTAAGTTTTTATGCTACTCTAGAAATTAATAAGTTTAGTTTTTCATAACAAATATTTGACGTAATTAAATTTGCCCCGGTTCTAAAAATTGGCTGACTCCGACACTGCCTGATTCCACCAGTCCAGTCCAGTCCAAAAGTAGGCTAGATTCTTCATCTCAAAGGTGTCATTTGTGTAGAATCAAACAACTCACGAAGCTTCAGCCTCACTGTTGTTGTTCTTACGATGCACAATATGTCCTTGTCATCCCCATTGCCCCTTGGCATCTTAACCCCTAACGAGTTCAAACCTCACTACACCATTACATAGGAATACTCAATCTATCGCTATATTGATAGTTATTAACAACGAATTGTTTGTAAATAAAGACTTGTACCAATACTCAGTTTTCCATGGGCGTATAACATGGTCTAGTTGTCGAGAAAAAAATTATTTACCGATAAATCTCTTGTTTATCCGCAGATGACTGATAGTGATTCATTGTTTTCCCAAAAAAAACAGATTCGTTATCTTGAAATAAAAATACGTCCTGTCAAAATAACAAAGGAGGTATACTTTTCATTGTTGTCGATGAACATTTACATCACCTTTTGAGTATACATGGAAGCATGGGTAGAACCAATGCAAGTATAATATTGGAAATGTTCTCCTGGTGGCAAGTGGTGCACACACGTACATTTAGATCCTTTCATCTGATGTGATGATTTGAAATGCAAGAATTTTCATTTGTCGACAAATATTGTAAGTTTTCACGTCAAATTCTTGTGTTACAAACATAGCCTAATTTGTTTAAAAACATGATTGGCCAAGCATGGGAAAGTCAAGAGACATCGAGACTGCTAAGATGACAAGATCAAACATTTTTTTCTGGAAAGAAAAATATCACACACATAACATTCTTTTCAATAGAAAGATAACACCACAAATAGATGAGATGAGACGCAACACATGCATGGGCCGTATTTATTTGCTAGGGTGCTGCCAACTGTACTAATTACCATGGGTATATGGTATACCATTTGTGCAACAGATGCTTTATTTTGGGCTGGTTTAGTGACTAGTATATTTTGAAGTTTGAGTCCACTCAAACGCCCTTGTGCATTCATCAAATTTCATACTTCAATGTGGACTTTTAGTTTACTGCTTTTTCTCCGTTTGACGTTTTAATTTTTTTAAGTCAAACATCCTTATATTTAACTAATTTTATAAAAAAAATATTGCAACATTTATAATATTATATTATTTTTATTAAATCTAATGTTAAATTTATTTTGGTACTTATTTTGTGTTAAAAATATTTCTATATTCTTCTATTACCTTAGTCAAACATAAAATAAGTTTAATTTAAAAAAAACAAAATGTCTTACCATATGGAACGGACTACTGTGTAATAACATCACATAGGTCAAATACAACTAACGGCCACTCTTGTGCAGAAAGTGCTCAGAGTAAATAAAAAATTTAAGTAATATTAATTGTGGAGTGAACAGGGTCATTGATTCATTACAAAAAATATTCCTGAAAATTTTTAGGAGATGAAGGATGAACATATATGATATGACAGACGGTAGAAATTAGTTTTGTAGCTTCAGTCTAGTGTGTTGTATGGAACTAAAAACTGATGCAACTAGAAATATACACTAAAGATGACTTTGGCTAGTTTACGTAGCATCCATTCTAAAATGATTTACTATTCCACAATAGAAATCAAACTATATACTTTAATTTTGATCAGTACGATATATCTTGAGTAATATTTAAACCCACTGAATAAAAAATAACATGTGTGCATTTATCTAGAAATGAATCTCCTAATATTATATTTATATTATAGCATAGTGATAAAGTCTAACAAAGTCTTGCATGTGGAAAATTACCTATGAATGTGATATAGGAAAATCCTATATATCCATTGATATTGACATATAAAATATTCTTCCTTTAACACGATATTCCCTCAAATTCTCCACGCATGAGGACCTAAACATAGACAAACCAAATCACATAGCTTGAAATTAGTTAGGTGAATAATATTGAACATCCTGTGAGTATAATGCAGAGGCATAAGTTATAAAGAATTTATTTCAAATTTAGATATGGAAGAACATGGCTGATGAATTTATTAAAATATATGATAAAATAAACCAATAAATTAGTTGAGAGAGAAATGGAAACAACAAAAAATTTCTAATCATTTAGTATTTACCTTTTTTAGATAAGGGAAGAATCAATATATGGTTCCTCTTTTTACATATCCAGTTAATCGATGTTAATTGGACATATAAATTCAGTTTCAATCGTTTATTTCATCTATAGCATTCGCTCTTTGACGCAAAAAGTTTTACTCAAGCATGACATGAGCATCACATAAGTGTCGACATATTTCTAGCACCGTTTGACTTTATATGACTAGTGAACATTTCCTTTGACAACCGCAATATTATCCATGGAAATTAAAGGCCGACATAGATCACATTGGCTGTTATTCTCGATTCCATGGATCAGATGCATAGATGCCCAGCCCTATAGCTATTATTATTACATCATGCATATTTATCCATTGATCTCTAGAAACATATATGCTATGCTGCAGCTAGCTGGCTATAGCTAACTTTTTGCAATAATGTTGATCTCTAGCTATAGCTACATACATTGCTCCAGGGAAAGGGATATAACAGATGATAAGGACATGATCAAAGCTTCAATACAAAATGAGATTAGAATAATTCTTGATCTTTCTAGAACAAGAACAAGAAGAATATGCATGCATGAAAGTGTTTGGTCTCTGGCACTCTGCACGCATGCAGCACTACCTAGCTAGCTAATGCTTGAGAGTTGATACAAGACATGTTACATCGATAGGGCTCACTTGGTCTGCTCCTTCAGTAAGTGCATATATCAACTCCTTTTTGCTTAAAATACTTTTAAGGCATTACATTGTGTGAGGAGAATATATGTTCTGTCGGCTGCGCTCTTTTAATTTTCTCCAGAGAGTGCAGGATGGACTACTGCATAAGTCAAATGCATATATGCGCCGCATACATGGGTATACATGGCAAGTAAACGCATAGCACATATTCCGGCAAGTGTCTGGCTTCTATTGGAATTACTCCATATCAATTTTTGAACACAGATATTTTTGTGGCATTCTTCATCAGCTTCAATTTTAACACGCGTGTCTTTTTGTTGTGATTTGACCTATTATGATGGCGTGGAAAAAAACAGAACTCCATGCTATACGCACTTAAATATGTTGGAAACAGAATATATAATACTCCCTCAAGTCAATAATATTTGATATTGGAAGAGTATTTCGTGAAATGTTACATATCTTATACAAGAGCCATAAGTGACAGGAGCACATTGCAACTAATTTGGAAAAACAACACGTGCTATGTGAAAGAAGAATAAAATACATAGCAGTCCTTAAACTTATTGTGTTGTATCATCTTAAGTTACTTAAACTTTAAAAATATAGATTTAGATCCTAAATGTCATTTAGATATAAAACTGTGACATACCTTTTTGGATGCCTGCATCACGAACACTTTGCTAGCTCACTCAATGACACTTGGTACATGGCAGTTCCACGTCGACGCCTTGCAGGTATTTGAAAAGGTATGTGGTAGTTTTGGACCTAAATTATGTTTTAATAAGCTTCAGAACTTGGATATGGATTTTCAAAGTTTAGGAACATGATGATATAGCATAACACGTTTAAGTACCACCCATGTATTTTACTCTATGAGAAATAGGAAGAGTATGCACAAAAATATTTCTTTAAACTAAAGGCAACAATTCACATATTTTTTGTCACTAAATTCACTAAACAACTGAAATAATGTGGAGCAAAAATAAAATGTCATTTTGCACAAACCACCTTGATGCTTTTTGTACCATAAAATTAGGTACTATTTTTAATCAAATTTGGAAGCACGTCTAGAAATTTAATTTTGACAATGATAATTTAAAAGAAGAAAAACCATTGACAAATTGAAGGGAGAAAAGTATAAATTACTAGGATATTTTGTGAGTTGATATGAGGGATTGATGTGTGCACTACAATAGTAATATATGTGGACCAAGAGTCGTAAATCTCATTGAGAAGTGGCTAATACATAGTAAGAAAAATAATTCATGTTGTAAGATTAAGTGACACTCGGCCCAAAGAATTCAAGGATTATCCAACATCATGAAATAATGGTGATAATGTGGCTTCATGTGGTGACTCCTTTATAACAATAACTATATTAAATGAGTTAGTATATATAGATTATCTTATCTTTGTTAAACATAGATACTAGGGTGACTATTTCACTAATATGGAGATAAATGTACAATAGCAGTAAATGGAATTTCACCATATACATGGGCTTGTTTCAGAGATAATGTAGCATTTTAAATATTAATTAAGAGAGGTCTCTCGATCAGCAACAATGGTAAAATGTGTTGTAAACACATTTTAAATGAGGTTTTAACTCTAACAAATGTAGAAACAAAATACAAGAAACATGTCTACTGAATGATAGGATTACTACAAAATAAATGAATTAAAAATAGATTAGGATGCACTACCATATACTATCGGTCCTACCTACCACCAATTCAATGGATGTGCCTCTCATTGTCTTTATGCCGCCGGTTCGTCTATCGCCTTACCACCGATCTAACCGCTCACAGACAAAAAAACATAACTCAAATAAACTATTAAAAATAAATTAACTTTATTACATCCAGATATATCTACAAAGCGCATAGAAAGCATTTTTTCTTTTAAAACTAACCTCTAGATTTTTCTCTCTTTATACCTCAACGCTCATCTATTTATACTAAAACCTCCTATAGGAGTAGTACTCTTAGTCCCACTAGAACTCAAATTCAATTTACCAAAAAGTAATTCTATTTCTTTCTCTATAGAAACCGCAGCATGGTTAGCCATAAAGAATCCGAACCCGACTTCTCACACGTGCAGCAATCTCCGATCGACACGTCGCCTACGTACTACTCTCACTCGGTCACCCGCGCAGCCGCGCGCGCTTGTCGAAACCACCGAGCCAGGCCGCCTGCTCGATCTCCTTGCGTGGGCCTCCATCTGGGCTGGCTTGGCCTGCCAACTGCCACCGAGCCGTTGCTGCCTCCATCGATCCGAGTCAGCTGGCTGCACAGCGCGTACACGTGTACGCCAATGCATACTGCAGTACACTTGAAGTACTGTAGCACATCTTTCCTTCTCCCATCTTCTATTTAACGTGTATTATTTTATGTCTAATCTCATCACTCGGCATTTTTAACTGTTTTAAACATTAACTCTATGTGGCATAGTGTCGATCTCATCATTAATGACGATTCCAATTATAATATCATCTTATTACATGATATTTTGATCATGCTAAATATTTACTTCTCTCATAGTATTCGTTATTGACTAATAGTGATCTCAAGTCACTTGCATATAAATGGATAAAACAAACAACTGTTTTTTATATAGATATCACAATCTAACTCACATTAGTACTCACACTCACCTAATACTACAAATATTTTTGAACTAATTTTTATTAAATAAATCATTTGCAAAGACAATTATTCATTATAAAATATTAAACAATGATTTCACAACAAAAACTAAAAATTCTTGGTCATCCACAAAATGCATAATTGATAAATAATAATAATATAACTATCTAAATATATCGTACATACTCATGAAGCTAGCAAATATTTTGTGGGATATAGTGCAACAATATGTTACATTACAAGACATTAGGTACTGTACATATGACAAAACTATGTATTTTAGAAACAATATAATGTGATTTCATATATATATTTGCAATGAATATATGTAATTTCCATTTCTCCGTCTTACACTACATGGCAAAGAAGGGAATTGATCGCCTTGCACTGTATGATCAGTGTTTGTAGCAATGAACATATGTACAGCCATCTCATCGAGCAATGGAGAATGATATATGTAAGATCTTCGAGATAAAATTCTTATGTTGAGATTGTGTGGTAGCTGCTGTCCTTTCATAATTTGGGAAAGCAGGCTGACATAGTCTAGTTGAGTCTGGTAACACCTGTATTATATTGTATACAGTAAATGTCATTTCTTACCACTTAGGGTATATTTGAGTGGAGGAGAAAAGAAAAAGAAGAAGATATATATAAAAAAGGTGAGCCATTAGCACATAATTAATTAAGCATTAATTATTTTAAACTTTAAAAATATATTAATATTATTTTTAAAACAATTTTCTTATAGATTTTTTTTAAAATACACCATTTAGCAATTCAGGAAACGTGCGTATGAAAAAAATAAGATTTTTTTCCTGTGTCGGCCGAACAACGCACCCTGTGACATGAATCTTAATTTGTCTTTTTAGATCTCATTTATACTGCTGAACTTCTCACTTACATGTGGACCACCCAAAATGGTGAAACCTACCAATGGTCAAAATGAGATGAAGAATGAGTTAGTGGAAAAACATATATGTTCATATTATATATTTCTCGAGATGAAAATGTACCGTGTGAAAACAACTGCAATTCTGCATTGTAACTTAATTACACTTTTACCTGAATAGCACGAAAAGCAACAATAGCACATCATGCATATCTAAATATTGAAAGAAACAAAAATAGCACATCATGTATATATGAATAGGCGCTGCACGCACTTATATATGTTACGTTATGATAGGAACAGAGGTAGAGAGAATTTGCTGACAGAAAGAGAAGTGGGCACATATAGCTTCAAGCACATGAACTCTATACATATCTCTCAGCAGCCAACGCACATGACCACAGATGCAAGAAATAACAATATATGCTCACTCTCTTCTGTCGGCTCCCTAGCTCTTTGGTTCCTTCCCTATGCACAAATAGCAAATCAAGAACATATGCCATCATGCAAGTTAATTGATTAGCAACAAAAAAGCCACACATGCCCAAAACAAGCTGGCCTCTTAGTCTCTTCATTGCTTTCCAAGACCTTAAACTAGACGGTTTAATTTTGTAGGCTACTATTTTATTTGAATGTGTGGCTTATGGGTTCTGAAGGGAATGGCATGGTATTTATAGGAGTAGGAGATCGTGAGGAGATGTACGCAACCTACCAAGCCCTTCAATTCCCTAGTTTGAACAGAATAAGTGCCACATCCATTTGCTGTTGCCACAAAGAGATGAATAATGGTGTTTTCTTCTAGGTTCTTGCTTAGTCTAATCATTTTATCCTATATATATATCATGCATGGGTGTGCAAAAAGCATAGATAACAGAAGAATAGGTTAGCTAATTTGTCCTAATTGTATCGTCTAATTTAAAACTTTTGTAAATAATATCTCAAGTCACTAAAAGTTTAAAAATGAAGTTCATGGTGATCGAGCTCTTTTTAAATTTTTTTTTTTGCGAGAAGACAGGTTGCTATACATGGTTAGCTTCTTGGTATGCGCATGGAAGATAGGGCATTTTTAAAAATGTTCTGATTGGTCTTAACTACAATTGCACACTTGAAAGGGACATGATTGACACATTTTAACTATTGATTCCCATTAATTTTTGTCAATTCTTATGGGTTGGGAGTACTACTCCTTGTTCTAAAGAAAATTTTGCCGAGTAGATTAGTTATGGTCGGTGCCAATTTATTCATTCTACTTAAATAGTAAACACTTGACTGGGAAAAGAGAACATTAAAAAAAGTGCATCATGTGCAATAAACATATAAATGGTCCCTTTGTCTATTGTGTGGTGGGAGAACAGAGCACTTTTTACTAACTATCTAGTCCTCTTAATGAGTTAGCGAATAATGGTAAATTTTAGAATTATGCTACCGGTTAAATTATGATATCATTGAAGTTGTCAACTATTATGTATGTGTTAGGAAAATGTCCATTCTACAATACGAATTAAACTTTTATATGAAAGTGTGCAAAACAACACTGAACTTCCAAACCGGGCACTATCCACTGGCAAGTGTGAAATAATATATAGTTTAGTTGACTTTGGTAGAAGTTAAAGGTTGCAAAGTCAACACTTCCCCGTATTATTTGTGAACTTTACTGAGTAAGTTCGTTATTAGTGTTTTTTTATCACCCATGGTTCACACTTGAATTCATATATATATATATATATATATATATATATATATATATATATTTCTTCCCTAGTAGTTTCTTGTCAACACATTCTTGAGGGGTCACGATCCTCGGAAAATTAGTTCTGCAGCTCTGAACTGTCACCTATGTTTGTTTTTCAATCCTAAACTATTGAAGTCATTCACTTTTTGACGGTGGTGCAAATTTTGAATGGTTCTGAGTGATGGATTGCTGACTTGATGATGTACCTTAACACTTGAAGAGTTTTGAATCTGTAAATTCTGTAAAGATTCTCAGTTACACTTTAGAGTATTTACTAAATAATTTTGGCATGGGATATAACAGATTATAATGACACAGGATGTTTATAAATACTAAAACCATTATATACCTCAATTAAAATTTATTTTTTCTAAAGGAATTAATCAATTTAGGTTCTCTTGAAGAGAATTAATGATTATGAGTGCACATGACGTCATGGGGAAAGTGTTTTTTCCATCTTAAGGGGATGCCCCCTTATTTCTCAAAATACTTTTAGAAAGCTGTAAAAGCTTTAAAATACGATATTGTTACTACGTATATATGCTAATATAGGAAATTTGAAATCTAAATTCATCCCACGCAATGAGGGAAAAAATAAAGACAAATTTAAATTCTGAACAATATATTCACTACCGTATTTCTCCTTTTTTCTTGCTTTGTAGGCCGAGTTTTGACTTCTGACATGTATTTTGGTGAGTGGTAGTTTGGTTGATTGTATATTGTCAATATATTTTATAACAATCTATAACTATTCGTATTGTATTTGAGAAGCAAATATACACCAGGGATTGCAACAGGTGGCCATTGCTTTTTGACAATTCTATTGCTTTGTTTATGCAGGGAAAGTTAAACAAAGATAGCTAGCTAGCTATATATAGAAAAGCTAAGCTAGCTAGGTATAAGTTGGTCTATTTATATACAAAAGATGAAGATGAGAATTTTGGCTCTAAGAGAATGCACTAGAGATAGCTAGATCGCACAGATGTCTGATATGACGCCAAGATGCATTTATTCCTTTTTATTTGATTCCCATGCATGATGGAATTATTTTGCAGGTAAGAACATCGTTGTATTATTATATATGCGTGCATATATGACAAAAAAAAAGAAGAGGATTTGGTAGACTTGTAGTGGTAATAAATTGATCAACTCATGAATGCATGTCTTCCAAAAAAGTAAATTGTACAGTAGTTCCATGAAGCTTGTTATTGACACCAGATGCACCCTAAACCCTTAACACACACGATATAGAGATAGATATCACCAACAAATTATTAACCTCACTATGTGTGTAACATTTGTGATATCAAGATTTAAAACATGATGGATGCACCCACGACTCTGCAATCGATCTTTTCGTCAATTTTGTGCGTCCGTAAATTTAAAGTAATGTCTCACTCGTAGATCCATCTACACTGTATGATAAACAGTAACCGAAACATATAGGCATTTTAGATTGGTACCAGTTCGTGCCCTACCATTTCTTTTGGGTAATTTCAATAGTACTCTTGAGTAGTTTGGGTTGAAGCCAAATCCTTGGCAAAATTTCTCGTTACCAATTCATGCCAATCCTTACCAGCGCCAGATCTTTGGTTTCGGCACTACCAACTATTTAATATGGTGGAGTTATCTTGAATTTGCTGGTTTTCTGCCAAATGGATTCAAAATGTGATGTGGTAAGGATTGGTATGAATTGGTAACGAGAAATTTTGCCAATAATTTAATGTAGGTAATAGTAGTATTATTTAACTTTACAAATTAAATCGCATATATACAGATAAATAAAAGAGTACCTTTTATTTTTTTACATGAAAATAAATTTACAAATTAAATAGTATATGTGCCATGATGTTATATAGTTTAGTAAAAGAATACTACTTGCAGCTTGGGCCAGATGCGCTTCGCTGGAGCAGCAGCTAGAGCAAATCATCTTTTGCCAAGCCCAAAAACTAATGGGCCTCATGTGTTCCGGCCCAGCTTGCTTCACTTGCCCCTTAAATTATCTTGTTGAGCTTAGTTGTTGGCACTAAAACCTGATAAACTAGTTTGCTAACGTCTCATTCTTCTTGCGGTAAAATCTTACCCTGCAGCAGCATTTAAAAGAATAGAGTAAGTCTTAGAAAAGCCATGTTTCATGGTCAAACGGCATATAACCATATAGTGTCAAAGTGTTTTTAAAACTCACCCTTATTCAAATTACAATTAATCTTAAAGTAGCGAACAGTTAAAACAATACCCTCCTTGCTCACCACGCGGCTTGCCAGTGGTAGCTCTGACGGCGGCCGGGTAGCTAGATGCATGGAATGGAGGACGGTGGCGCTAGATCATCACCTCTGCGCTGCCTACACGGAAAACTTCACGGAAGTCATTACGTCCTGCCCAAAAGTGAAGAGTTAAACCGATAACTTAATCAATAAATCAACAAATAAAAATTTCATATACACTATATTTAAAAAATCTAAGTAAATTTATGCTCAACATATATATATATATATATATATATATAGGGGTTAGCGTCTTATAAAACTTTAAAATGACCACCAGTCATATTACTTATGGTTTTAATGTAACTTTAAAAAAATCCTAAAGTTTGCTTAAAAAACGTCTACCTATTTAAGCTTAGCTTAGTTTTCTAACTGACATGAAACACTCTGTTGGAGAATGTATGGATATTTTTATAAACATCACACCCTTTTGTTTGAGGTGAGCAATTAACCATTCCATACCAACATTTCTAGTCGTCCAAATTAAAAGTCTAGACAGTGATGTTCAAAAGTTTATTTTCCTCCAAAATTCTTCCAAATATGTTCCTCGGCACCGCGATATCTTCCATGAAAAATCCACAGAGTTTTACCATCCATGTTCCCTTCTCTTCCACCATGGACAACAAACACATGATGATGACCTTTTTGCTGCTTTCAGCCGGAATGCAGCAATCAGCTCCAAACTCCCTGCTAATCTAGCCTGCCGCAGAAGCAATGGATTGTTCACACAACACAAGTTGTGCAGCAACCTGAAAGCCACATCTCGTCGTGAAGACTCTTGATCTTCTTGCCGTGGCTACCGCTAGCACGGACAAATTGATCGATGTAGAAGTTGCATTGAAAATGTTTTCAAATTTTTTTGCGTCAAAGGTATGGATGGTTATTCAAATATGAATCTTTCATGATCATTGTAAGTACATTGAACTTGTGTCTAGCAATGTGCCGGCCTGCGGTGCTCTACCTATTACAGTCATAGTGTTTCAGACCTGATGATCTTAGTTTATTTTTTGTGGAAAATATGGGATGCATGCATGACAGCCTACTGGTTGAAATTTTCTGTCCTAAAGATGCCAATAATATGGTACGGATGGCTTTATTGTTGAGTTCAACCAGTTTATAAACGGTCTATAATTGGGAAAGAGTAATCACAGTGGATGTCATAGAAATTCCAAATCGAGTAACTTCAATTTTTATTTTTTTTTGAAACGAGAGATACTTCAATTTCTACTGCAAAAAATTTCAGTAGAACAGGGTTTGGGAAGGAATGTTCCTAGTATGATGAAACACTCTAATTCCTATGGCAGTGGTGGTCCTTGAAAAATGTGGTATACGTAGCTTAATGGTGATAACCATTTTCTATGGTAAACTTTGCTAGGAATATTGTGTTCACTGCTATATCATTAAGATCAAGGAAATTCCCATCTTGATTAGAGTTACCTATCAAGCAACGTTACCAAATCCTCCTTGCCACTCTAATTGCCACAGCGGTCAAATGCAAGAACTTTGCAGGATGCCAGCTTGCATATGCTGAAGCAATACTGCAGTAGCACCTGCACAAGATGCTGATAGGCGAAACGACAAGCTTCCTCGCAGATATGCTTTGGCTCTGGATTGGTTCAATGACTATCCATTTGATTTGATGGAGCTATCAAATCCTGATCTTGTTCACAGGACTTCCCAGAGCATGCATGGGCGTCAAACTTTTGCAGTAAAAGATGTGCCACAGTACTTGAAATGAAATATTTGACAAAGCTGATAATATTACTGAATCTCTAGTTTTTGTACGTGCTGACCATGCGCTGGATACAGTTGATATAAAATGCTGTTTTTTACCTGTTGACATCAGTTATCGACAGTAGAACAAATTATATTAGACTTTCTAAAGTCTCATGGTTTTGCAGTAAGTAAAAACCCTACTGGTTTGGAGAATTTATAGATGTCTGGGAGATTTTATCCTTTTGTTTAGGTAACCATTGCAGTCCATAGCAATCTCTCTAGCTGTCAAGAGAGGTACTAATCAATTACAGTGGTTTTCACCAAACTGCATCAAAAGTCTTGCCAGCCGATTTCTTGAGACAGTAACCTCTTCCACTGATACCCAAATAGTTTCAGCATCCATGTTCCCCATTTTCTGTGACATGATCACACATGATGACTCATGATTCACATTTTGGACTTTGTTCTTTTTCGCTGATATTACCTGTCATTCTGCCAAGAAGCTTATGGCTTTATAATGCTTAATTATTAATATTAAGATATCATGGTTATTTGTACCGTTTCTCATCTAAAAAATGGTCTGTGCCAGTCAAGAAAGTTCTAATTATTCTCATGTCACGGTTTCCTACGGAGCCAATAAAGTTCTAATTAATCTTGTTAAGAACCACTGATAACTAATGACGCCTGCTGTTATCATCCTTGCAAAAAGAAAAAGGAAAGACTGTTATTATCCTTTATTTGTCCAATCATTTCATAAATGTTAAGAGATACTACGAGTGCCCGGTAAAAACTTGATTTATTTGTTGTATTGGATAGTTCTGTTCTCGAGAGAATATTCTGTAGCCATTCCAGAAATTTGTTATTTGAAAGATCTACCTAGTAAGATCAAACCATATATATATATATATATATATATATATGAGCATACCTAAAGATTATTGCTGTTCATTAACTCGACAATAAATGAAATTGATGTTCCTTGTATATTATTATTCAAGTTACAATCATGATCACAGAATATTATATATATACATTATATTGAGATCCTCTGGATCGACCTTGCCAGGCCAAAGACCTTCTATAAAACGAAACACTGCAAAAATTTTCACTAGAACAGGGTTTGGGAAGTGACTGCTCCTATGATGGATAAACACTTGTCGTTGTGATGAGATATATTGTGTTCACTGCCATGTCAATGGGAATGTGAGATCAAGGGCATTCCCGTTCTGAATAGAGTTGCCTACAAACCAAAGTTACCGAAACCTAATCAGTTCCGGTTCTAAACCCCCTATATATCTGCCGGTTCCAAACCACCTATTATCTGCAAACTAAAGATTCACTGATGGATTCATCCATGCTGAACAAAGATCAGGAGGGTTAAGGACTCAAATTTCTGTAGCAGGCAAATTCAAGAATTTGCAAGATGCCTTTGCACATGCTGATGCAATACTACAAATTTGATACCACTCCTGTATAAGATGCTGATAGGCCAACTGTCACTTATGATAAGCTTCCTTGTAGAGAGATGCTGGATTGGTTCAGAGATGATCCATTTGATGGTGCTGCCAAATCCTGATCTTGTTGGCAGGACTCCCAGAACATGGTACACGTGAGCATCATACCTTTGCAGTCAAAGATGTGTTACAGTAATCAAAATGAAATATTTGACAATTAATGCCGATAATGTAATATTGCTTAGTTTCTCTAGTTTTTTTACGTGCTGACAATTTGATGGCTACAGTTGATAAAATGTCCCTTCCAATGTTGAGGTCAGTAATTGGCTGCAGAAAAAATATAGTTTCTAAAGTCTGATGGTTCTTGAAGTAAGAACCCTACTGAGAGGCTATTTTTCAATTGGCATGATAATTAAATGAAAGCACTTTTAAAAACATAATCACATACAAATTTAATTTATTTTATAAATAAATCATAACATTAATCATATAAAGTAAAATATACCATATCATTTGATTTAAACATACATACAATAATAATCAACATAAAAAGATTAAATATGGAAAACATGATGCACACATACTAACATTTCTATTCTAGAGCGTTAACACTAGCAGTAGCCAATATCATGTGAATTACGAGCAGTATAGGACGATAACAACAATGCGCTGTAGCTGACTGAAGAGAAAGACGAGTCATAGTAGATGACTAGCGAGTAGTCACATGAAACGCTTCCTAAAAACTATATTCGCTCTCTCTTGGTACATGATTTTACAAGGATAAGGATTCAAATACCTGCTTTCCTAATCGATCAGTGCATGCTGGTAAGCGGGACGAAGTAAGCGACGTTTGATAGCGCAACAAAGAGAAGGTAGCAAAACCCTATACTGTTTTTATGTATCGAGTTGAGGTGGCTGCTTGGTGCTTATAAAGAAATCAGAACGTATGATCAAGATGACTGCACGATCTCCATAAGGAGTAAACAGGCTAGATAAGTGCGTGTAACTTATCTGGACTTCATGCCATACAAAGGTAAAAAACTGATCAACCGTTAGATATGACAAAATAAAACTGTAAAAGGAAGTCACATCTGTGCAAGCATAAGGGCCTAATTTTGGTGGACTATTCACACACATGTCGCGTACGCGCTCTACCTGATCAAGGTAGGCTAGACGAGTGAGTATGCACACATGTTTCTCTAGTTCTCTTCACCATGCATGACTCAAGTGGCTACGAGACCACTTGATCTCTCCTCTAGAACTAGCAAGATGCTATTAAAGAATCACATGCAACCCCTACAATAAGATAAGATAGATAAATTTTTTAGAAATTATTTTTCGTATGGTTCTTAGTGTATTTATAAATTTCAACGAGAACAATGTTGAAGGATTTAGGGATGTCTTGAAAACCTTCTTATCCTTAGTTTGAGTTAGCCATTGGTTCCGTGTCAACATCTCCAGTTGTCAAGAGGTCCTAATTAACTACAGTGATTTTCATAATACTGTAATGAAAGTCTTGCCAGCCGATTTCTTCAGACAGCAACATATTCCACTGATATCCACATGATTTAAGTGTGCCTGTTCCCATTTTTATGACATGAGACTCATGCTTCACTTTGACTTTATAGTAGACTCATGTCTTTTTGGCCGACATTACCGCTTCATCTGCCAAATGGCCTATGCCTTTATAATGTTTAATTATTAGTCTGAATTAAATTACGATTTTGCACCATTCACTACACTGAAAATGTTTAAATTTGGTTTGTATTATACAAGTTCTATCGTTATTTGCAGATGAACCATTTATTAGACTCTTTTTCAGATTATATATTATTATACAGGGGTTTGATTCAGTACTCTCTGTATAGAAAACTTTGCGAAGCTAGTTACCGATAACTAAGGTAGACATGTATTCTTCTTTTGCTAATTTCTCCACAATCCGAATAATCTCTGCCCATTCCGGCACAGCTGCACATGGCTAAGATCAAGGTTCACGTAACTAGTAAGCAGGTAATTGACTTATAACTCCAATTCCCATACTCATACGGAGGTTTCCTCAGGCTTCAAACACTACCGCATATCCTCTCATCGGAGACAAGCTATTTAAAACAGGCCACACTATTTTGTCATGGCCATAGAATGTCCCGTTATAGATGAGCACATGCAGTTTGATCTGTCATAGTTAAGACATCATCTCTATGCTGACAAAAATAAGCGTAGGTTATATCCGATAGGTCTATCGGATGACCCGTCATAGGTAATCGGTCATCATGGGTTATCATTTAAGACTCATTACAAGTAAAATTCTACACTTGTAACTAGTTTAGAACAACACTCGTTTAAGGTGACCAAGCACCTCTGATGTGTGGATGTCTTCATAGCCTATTAGAGCTAACTTGGTACATCTCTGACAGTTATGTTGTTGCTAACTGATAGAGGTATAGTGTCTTTTATATATACATCCACTTATATATTGCATTGCCATCCTACCATATCGTTTACAATAAAACTTGGTAAGTCCCACAGTCAGGATTGAAGAGCTGATCGGCTTATGAAAAGAGTCTGATTGATACAGAAAAAGAGCTGATCGGACAGATTGAGGATTGATTCAGTTCAGATAAAAGATGAAAAGTTATCTAGATGGGACCGAGTCTGAAGAGGAATTGTAAAAACTACGGTATGATACTTTACCTCTATAAAATTTATCTTGTAAGATAGATAAATTTAATTAGTTTTGTTAACTTTTTAGAGATAGTTTCTTTTTATGTTTAGAAAATAATGTCTAGAGGTTGTTTATAACCACATCAGACTTTTATAATTCCAGGATATATATAGACCACTTGGGACCATATAAATGATTTTTTAATCTATACAACTTTGGCGCATCGCCATCCTAGTTTATTTATATTTTTACCGACGGGTTTTGGTTTTCGACGCGGGACTGTATTGGTTAAGTTCAATCTCTAGAGAAGAGGTAAGCCCTGCCACTATATTGATGCATCCGTTCTATCTAAGATTATATCAGTTAGGTCTGATCTCTTAGTCCGATCGGGTGCATCACATCACATTCGCGTGTTTCTATCGGCTTATCGAGTTTCCTCTACTGCCATTGATCTTGTGTTGCATCGGTTAGATTCGACCTACTAGACCACTGATAGTAGATTGAGCCATAGGTTGATAAGTCTTTACACGAATATTTCATCAGAATGGCCAACCGATAAGTTATGCATACATTGAATCTTACACCTAGTGTATCAGCTTCTCAGCCAATATACATATTTCTTTAGTGATTTCCTCTTGTCGGCTTAGCTAGCCGATAGGTTCACCCGTCCTTTCTATCCGTGTGTCCAATCTAGCATCTATCGTCTCGTTTCCATTAGTTCCTGCCTTATACTATCTCGGTTTGGTCTGATCTATTAAGGCTGACTCTAATGATACGGTCAGAGTGATCGCTGAGTCTTGTATCTTTGAAAGATTGGGTCTTTCTTCTTACTATTTATCGCATATTTTATTCAGAGCGCCATCGACTTTATAGCCAATGGGTTATTTATCTTATTCCTTACTATCCGCATATGCCTTCATTAACTTTTCGACCGATAAACGGGCGCTACAGCCTCTATTGGCAACCAGCCAATAGGAGGAGTACATATACATGTTTATTGATTACTCTATTCTAGAACGTTATCGGCTCTACAGTCGATGTATCTTTTATTCCCTTCGTTACCATCTGTCTACGCCTTTATCGACTTTCTAACTAATGGATGAGTGCTTCAGCCTCTATTGACAACCAGCCGATAGCAGGAGTGCATCAGATACAACCGATAACTATCTCAACCCTATTGGCGACCAGTCAATAACAGTAGTTCGTATCGGAACATCGACGGACTAACTTATCGGTTTATTTCCTTGTCAACTGCAGAGTCAAATTGACTGGCATGCCTGTAACTTCAAAAACCCCGATGAAGAGACCTCGAAGCTGAAAGACCTGCATTGGAGCAAAGCAGATCTTCCAGGCCTCAGCGTGTCCACGTGTGCCTCCATCGACTCACGCTAGCTCACCCTTGGAGCCCGGTCCGTGCATGCACAAACACCTATGCATTGTATATAATTCGAGTGGGAGGGCATGCGGGAGGGGGGAAATCTTTGTCGTAAATTTGGCTAAGGGTAAGAAAATGACATGAAATATATTATGTAATTTATAATTTGTTTTGACATGAAACCTATTATGGCATTTATAATTTGTTTTCATGTACCTAATTTTGTCACATATTTTTCTACAACTCCATATTGACCATAATTGCATTACAACGCTAACTGCCTGAGTGAGGAGTGCAGACATGGAGTTATTGAATTCTTGAATGCTGCAAAGGATGATAATAGAAGTATGAACAATGGATATGTGCCTTGTATGTGCATATACTTAAAAAATGAGAAGATGTTTGTAGATAGAGTGTAATTATAGTCTTACCTAATATGGAGAGATTTTATGAAGAACTACAGGTGCTGGAGTAAGCACGGCGAGCAATAGCCATTGAATATTGCAATTGTTCAAGTAGATAATGGGTAGAACAAGGTACAAGAAGATGGAGATAACATATTCATACCTTTTCCGTTGGGAGGTGATATCATTGATGTTGACTGATATATCTGAGATGCTTCATGATGTAGAAAAGCCATCCTACAACAAGAGTGATTATGAGAAGTTGTCCGCTTTGGTGAATGATTTTGAGACACCTATATATCCCGGATGCAAGCAAAACCACATGAAGCTATTTGTTGTCCTTAACCTAATGAAGCTTAAGGCAAGTAATGGTTGGTTAGACAAAAGTTTATGGATTTGCTTGATTTTCTAAAGGACTTATTGTCCAAGGAGAATAAAATACTGAAGATGACATATGAATTAAAGCAAGTGCTATATCCGTTGGGATTGGAGGTTAGAAGAATTCATGCTTGTCGAAACGATCGCATCTTGTTCTATAAGGAATACACCAACTTGGATGCTACCCAAAATATAAAGCTTCTCGATACAAGCGAAAAAAGAGTAGTTTTGAGGGGCAAAAGTCCAAGAGGGGTGATCCTGCAAAGGTTGTATGGTAACTCCCTATTGCCAACCGCATCAAGTGAATGTTTACTAATCCTAGGAAAGCTAAGTTGGTTTGTTGGCATACAATAGATAGAAAAGAGAACGGTATGCTAAGGCACCCGACCAACTCAACGTAGTGAAGGAACACTAATAGTGATTAGCCTGAATTTGCAAAAGATCCAAGGAACATTAGGTTCGGTCTAAGTACAGATGACATGAATCCTTTCGGTGACTTGAGCAGTCGTCATAGTACTTAGCTAGTACTTCTTATGAATATTAATCTACTTTCTTGGTTATGCTTTAAAAGAAAGTATATTATGCTCTCTATACTAGTGCAAGGATCATGACAACCTGACAATGATATTGATGTGCTCCTAGAGCCTCTAATCAATGACTTGGAAACACTATGGAATGAGGGGTCTTAAACATAGGATACTTACATACAAGAGAACTTTAGGATTCATACTTTGTTGTTCTGCAACATTAACGATTACCATGCACTTAGTAACCTTTTTGGCTAGACTATAAAAGAAAAGAAAGCTTGCTTGGACTATATGGAGACACATAGCTTCCGGATGAAGAATTCACTCAAGATGGTCCATATGGGCCATAGGAGATTCCTTCCGCTGTATTACCCATATAGAAAAATGAGAAAAAAAATTTAACGGCAAGAAGGAAATGGCCAATACACCGTTGGCTTTAACTAGAAGATAGGTGTATGCCCTAGTAAGGGATATCCGTAATGATTTCGAAAAAGGAAGAATGCTTGTAACTTCAAGTTGAATGGTGTGTGGAAGAAAAAGTCAATATTCTAGCGGTTACTATACTCGGAACATATGGAGATACACCATTGTATTGATTTTATACATGTAGGGAAGAATGTTTGTGAGATCCTTGTTAGGTTACTACTTAATATCTTAGGAAAGATGAAGGATGTGTTAAATGCACGGCGAGATTTGGAATATATGAAAATTTATTAAGAACTGCAACTAACAAGCTCTAAGTCTAGACGACTTTAACTCTCTCCAGCTTGCCACATTTTGTCCAGGATGAGAAAATAGATATGTTATTATGTATTGAGAGTATTAAGGTTCCATCTGGATACTCATCATGACTGAGTAAGTGGATTTTGATGGACGACCCCAAAATGGTTGAGATAAAGTCCTACGACTATCATGTTCTAATTATACAGCTTCTACTAGTTATTATTAGGAACATTTTGCCATTGAAAGTGAGGCATGCAGTAATGCAGTTACGCTCCTTCTTCAATGCAATTGGATAGAAGGTCTTCGACCCAGAATGACTAGATGACCTACAGTTAGACATCGTGAAGACACTTTGTCATCTCAAGATGTAATTCCTACTTATGTTTTTTAATATCATGGTACATCTCATTGTCCAGCTGGTGAAGCAAACAAAAGCATGCGGTTCTACGTTCATAATGCAAATTTACCTATTCAAGAGGTATTTGAGAATTTTGAAGGGTTACATATGGATCCAGTCTCATCCTAAGGGAAGCATGATTGAAGAGTACACCACTGAGGAAGTCATCTAATTTTGTGTGTACTATATGTTAGAGACTAGGCTAGTTGGAGTTTCACGGTCAAGACATGAGGACAAGCTGGAAGGGGTTGGGACCATCACAAGAAAAAATATCAATGTAGATCGCGCCTAATATGATAAAACCCATTTCACCATGTTGCAACATATGAACGAGATAGTACCACACTTAGATGAATACGAAGTAAAGATATGAGAAGACAATGTTAGTTGATCAACAAGTTGGCTTCGAAGAAAACACATTGTAGAATTTAATGAATGATTTAAGGATTGTGTTTCCAATTCACACAACATCACAATTGAGATGTTGAAATGGTTAACACGAGGTCATAGATGGAATGTTCTAACTTGGCAATAATATATCAATGGATATACCTTTTACACGTCCAAGTAGGATGGCAAAAGCACAATGTAGAACAGTGGGATACGAATAGAGGCAGTCAATGACTAACCTAGCATTCGTGATCATTATTATGATTGGATAGAGGAAATATAGGAGTTGAGCTATGTAAAATTCAAAGTAGCATTGTTCCAGTGTAGGTGGGTTGAACTAAATGACATTAAGGTTGATTTAGAGGGATTCATATTTATAAATCTAAAATCCAATGGATAGCCATTTGTTCTAGCCAAATAGGCTGTCCAAGTTTTCTATATAACCAATCTAACAAATCGGAGGCTTCATGTAGTTCATGATGGTAAAAGATGAATTATTGGGGTCGATAATATTGTAGACAAGGAATATTACAACAAGTACATCCATGGTTCTCATTTTTGTATAAACATTTTGTTGCTTGAAGAAGTTCAATAAGCTGATGATAATGTGTATGGACGTTCTAACCATGAAGAAGGCATTCTTATGTAATATAAGCATATGAAATGTACTCATTTTTGTTGATGATATCTACGTCAAACTGACTATGATGTTCGATTGGTCACTAAAAAAATGTAAGCATATGAAATGTATTCATGCCTAAACATGTCCTTCAAAAATGAATTTGAACAAGTTGTGATAAATGCATGGCCTTTTTTAAAAAATATTATTATGTTCTTGTAGATGATTCATGCCAACTAGAGAAATGGCTTAACACTATAATTTAAATGATTTTTAAATTATATGCTATAAATGATGTGGATGTGTGGTGACTTAGGTACAAGCTGGTCAAACTGATCTATGACGGGCCGTAGGTAGAGGTTCTAGGATGGGTCTGTATCTATGGTCTATCACAGATAACTTACCTATGATGTGTCAGTTTGACCTGCTTGAATGTGGTGACTTAGAGCTTTAACCCTAAGTCACCACACATCCACATTGTCCCATCCACATTCTTCACCATCACAAACCCAACAAGCCCTACCTGAAATCCATCGTTGTCAGCCCACACTTCATTGCCCTTGGCCCCATCCTCCTTAAACTCCACCATCCTCGGTGCTATGCCAACTGACCGCTATTGCCATCATCAATGCTGCCCTGAGCTTCATTGGCGTCAACCTACGAGCCTGAGCTCCACTGGCCCTAGCTTCCCCAAGCTCCATCGACATAGACCCAAGCTCCTCGAGCTCCACCAGCCTCGGCCTCCCTGAGCTCCATCGCTGCCACCCCATATCCACCATCCCCAGCCTTGCCTTCCCCAAGCTATACAATCCTTGGCACTATGCCACCCAACCACCACTACCACCACTGTTGCCAACCCTGAGCTCCATTGATGTCGACCGGCGTAGCCATAACCTCTCTGAGCTCTATCGCCACCGACCTGCGTTCCCTTAGGTACACCGGCCCAAGCTCTCCATGCTCAATTCACTTGTTAGAATTTTAACGTGTGATTTGCATATGCTAAGTTCAAAGAATTTCTTTAGTTTTAGTTTTGTAATAAATTTGACCCAAATTAGAATATATATAGTTCGGCCATAGTTAGAATTCTATAGAAAAACTACTCCTTTCATCAATAGAAATATATAGTTTTATCCTAGTTAGTCTCATTTTATATAACTATTTTTCATTTATAGAAAATAATTAGGTGGTCAAAGTTAGATCTTATTAACTACTAAAAGTATAAAAAGCCAATTAAGTATACAATGAGTAACTTAAATTAAACTTCTTATTCCATTTCAACTAGTCAACTACAAGTTCTCTCTTTTCATCCTTTAGTTAATTAATTGTATATACATATACTAATTGATTTTCAATGATAATATATGTCTTTATGAAATATAATGTTTAGGAATTTTAGAATTGACATGTTTTAGTAATTAGAAATTTTATAATTGATATGTGTTAGATGATAGTAAGTTAGCAGCCATAATGAACGATAACCAAACAGTAGAGTTGGTTTGAACTAGTGGAGCTACCTCTAGTCAAAATCATAGGTCACAAAATCAGCTCCTATACGCGGGTGTGAAATCGGTACACTGGGTTGGCCAATGAAGGTTCGTTGTGATGCACTAAACACATAAAGGTCTGAGAGATCTGCTTAACTTCAGTGTAGGTCCTTAAGCTTCTTGGCATCTTCAGGTTGTTGAAATTACGGACGTGCTAGTCAATTTAACCTCTAATTGAAAAGGAAGACATATAGAGTTAGATCGTTGAGCCAATCGACTCATAGGCTAATATAGACTCATGCTATCGGCTAGATGTGCCGATAGAATTGAGATAATCATTGGCTATGAGGCTGATGCATTCTTGTTATTGGTTGGTTGCCGATAGAGGTTGTAGCGCTTATACATTATCTAGAAAGCTGATGACGGTATAGGTAAATAGTGAGAATAAAATAAAAGATACATTGACTATAGAGCCGATGACGCTTTGAATAAAATATATAATAAATAGTGAAGAACGAGGTCTGATCTCCCGAATAGACAAGATCTAGCGACCACTGATGATGGTATCGTTAGAGCCAGCTTTGATAGATCAGACCAAATCGAGACAGTATAAGGTTGAGGCTAACTGTTCCAAAATGGCAGGAGCTAGATTGGATGTACCGATGAATGGAATGGGTAAACCCATCAGTTGCTATCGGCTGTAAGTCCGATGCAGGCATATAAATAAACTTATTGGCTAGCTGAGCCTACGGGAGGAACGAAACCTGCTAGATCTCGATGCCATCCATATTAGATACAATCTTGATATATTGGACCTAATCGAGATAGTATAAGGCTGGATTTAATAGAACCAGTTCGATCCCTAGTGGATTAATTGTTGAAGATATATGTATATCGGCTGAAAAGTTGATACGTTAGACGTGAAGCTTAGTGTAAAGATAACTCATCGGCTGGCTACTCTGATAAAACGTAACGTAAAGACCCACCAACTTAGGGCTCAATTTACTATCAGGAGTCTAGAAGGTTGAACCTAACCGATGTAGCTTGAGACTGATGACGGTACAAGGAGCTCAATAAGCCGATAGATGGCATGTAAGCGTGATGTGATATATCCGATTAGACTAAGAGATCAGACCTAATTGATGCAGGCTTAGATAGAGCGAATATATCAGGATAATGGCAGAACTTAGCCCTTCATCAGATTTCGGACCTAATCGATGCAACCTCGTGTCGAGAGCCAAAAGTTGCCAGGAAAAAAACTAGACAAACTAGAGTGGCGATGTACTAAGATTGTATTTATCCGTGTGGATAATTTACAAGACTCCAGAGGGTCTACATTTATACCCTAGGGTTATACGAGTCCGATATGATTACAAACAATTTTCAGACGTTATTTTCTAAATAGAAAAGAAAACTCTCTCTAAGAAGTTAACAAAATTAGCTACTCCAGTCTAATTATAAGAGATACCTTATAGATACAATACCACCTTTTTGTGGTTTGCAAGATTTCTTTCTTGATTCGGTCTCATCTAGATTTTCCTCTACCTACCAATTGATTCGAATCCATCTTATGGCCCATTGGGTCTTTCTGTCCAACAGTTGACCTCTTCCCATAAGCCGATCAGCTCTCCATCTTTAACTAAATTTGTTTGCGAGCATACCAAATTTTGGCTTTAACACCCTCCTAGAGGGTCCAAATAAGCTAAGCATTTTTGTGCCAATCCTGACACACGTATACTATTTATGGTCTAGGTATGGTACAACTCGTGCTTAGGCCATCACCTTGGTCCGGTGTGCTAACATGGCATGGCCTAGTGTCTGTAGTGGTCTAGCATGGTATAATCCAAGTATGGCATAGCCCATGGCACAAGATTTACATTAGGTTGTCTAGTTGTGTCTCAGGCCATGCTAGCATGAGCACAACCCGTGCATCAGGCTATCGATACTTATAGGATAGGATGTGCATGTTCATAGGCTAAGAGCATCACCAACATATGTCTAAAAAATTATCTCTATTTTTTAGATTCCTAATTATATTTTAAGACACAAATATATTACTCTTTCTAATGATATCTAAACATTGACATCCAATAACAAAAAGGTGGGTCCACCCTACTCTTACGCAAATCACTCTTCCTCTGCGGGTGCATTCCTTCCTCCACATGTCATCATTTCCATCTTGCACGTGCATATTGGAAGCTATCGCACTTACCTACTAGTGGAGAGCGAGAAGGATAGAGAAGGAGATTATAAATTTTGGAAAGTTAATTAGGGAAATTGTTGGAACTAGTTTTTTTACTAACAAATCTAAAATTTTAGTATTAGAAATCATATTGGATATCTACTGGTGATGCTCTAAGTGAACTCATGTATATATGAACAACTACATTTGTAATATATTTTAAACAAAGGAGGTGATAGCATTTGTTTTATCACTTTGATACAATGTTTAGTTGCATCTGTTGCAATGAACAAAAAAAACTTCTACTCTATTAGAACAAGGAAAAAATGTTGTTAATTTGGCTAATTCACAATTATTTAATTGTATGCAACAACTATTTTGACGAAAAACTTAAGTTAATGAGGGAACATGGACAATTCAGTTAGATATCAACACTCCCTCCCATATAGAGCTGAGGAATACTGGGCTAGCAATTCACTTATACTTCAACACTCTCCTCACAAGGAGGCTTTGTCAACTTTAGACTTAATTAGTTCTCAAGAATGGAATAGCAGTGCACTATATATTTTATAGTTTAATTGCATCACCATGTATTCAAACTCAAGACCTTTAACTTTGATAATACCCATAATATTGAGCTATACATGCAACATCTAGTTCGATCCAAAGTTTTAAAGCTAACAAGAGATAGTGAGCAATTCATTTATACTCCAAGGAAACATATTTATCAATGTATTGATAATTACCTCCGAGTTTTGGAGAGGCCTCCGCGTCACCCCTTAGGGGTGGCTTGGGTGGCAATTGAGGTGACCACCGCCAAGCCACCACCACCCCTTGTGTTCTCGTTGGCTTTGTGGTGGAGGTGGAGACGACATCCATGGGGTAGTGAAGGTATGGATCTAGTGAACCATGGAGGCGGTAGACTTTGGTAAGTTGACACCAGGGAGGTTGTGGCTAGACCTGGCTCTTCTTCACTAGATTTGATGACCCCCCTCTACCAAATCTAGTGAGAGGGTCAGGTGTGGCTATGTTGGTGTCTATTCCCCCATCCTAAGTTGGGACGCTGACGATGGATAGTGGTGTAGCCCTGAGGTGGCAATGACATAGGTGAGTGGCATGAGGTGGTGGAGTTTGTGCCGAAAGAAATAACGAGGAGGTGGACCAGTGGTGAGGTGTTAGTGTGGTGGCTGCATGTTGAAGGGACATAGATGGCGACAACTATTAGTAACAAGAAGGACAAAATAGTAAGGAAGGGCAGGAAGTTTTGGGTGAAAGCCTAGCCCTTCTCAGGGCTAGTAGTGGCAACGCTTTTGAGCACCACAACCTCTTGGCTTTTTAGGGTGTGCAATGGCAGCGCCAAAGGCATCATAAACTCTCTGGAGTTGTCATTTGAAGGTCCATTTCCTAACAATCTCTACTTTAGACAATTTGTTCTCTTGGGGTGGCACCTTAGGCACCACAAGTTGACCACGTTAGTGAGCCTGGCGAGGGAGAGTAGATCTATCATTCTCTCACACCTTCTCCCCCTAAATTCCAAATGCGTGGATGAAGTCAAGTGCGTTGGGATGTCATGCTCGTGCTTGTTCATCAGTGGCGGATACTTATGTTGTAGACACATGGCATGTTTTTTCTTTTTTTCTGATTATAGTCTTTTAGGGCTATGATCTTATAATTTGTTCTTGCTTTATCAATATAAAACGTCACATTGTCTTATGTGGTTTGTTTAAAAAAGGAAAACATATTTGTTATTGTAAGATATGTGAGAGTTTGTTTGGGAAGGTTGTAGGAAGATTTAGTGCATGTTTGATTCAATATGAAATCATCCTTAGCAAAATTTGACCTAAAATTTGAAAAATGAGTTATGTGGTGGTGTGCTTTGTTTTGATGCCTACACGAGTTTAGTTGCTGCCTTAGACAAGGAAATCTGTAGAGTTTTCAAAATTTTCTTATAAAATGGACGTTTAGGATATTTTGCTTGGTTTTCTTGCCAAAATGGCTTTAGCATCTTAGTGCATGACAATTGATATCTATAGAGAACTAAAGCACTTCTGGTGGTGATGGTAGTTCTATGGGTGCATGATTTCGATGTCCCAACCATGATAGACTTTAGCTCATTGATCCTTGAGTTTAGTCTTGACTGTTGGTCTCATTGTTGGTGACTAGAGTTGACTCCAAACAACCTACACATCATATTTATCACCATGCACAGCATGAAATATTTCATAAAGGTTCCCACAATCCAAACCTATCTAAGTAGACACACGCAGTTAATCAACCGAGACAATAAAACCAAACAGCGCAGAGAAACTTGTTCAATCATGATAAAAAAACTGAACTCAATGCAACATAATGCCAATTTTCCATCCTAAGGCTCCTCTTGTTTTCTGTAAGAACGTTTTCTAAATTTCTAAACAATACGTTTATTGTAAAAAAATTCTATATAAATGTTGCTTAAAAAATTATATTAACAACAGCTAATACTTAACTAATCATTTAGTAATAAGCCTACTTGTTTTGTGTGATCATCTGTCATCTTCTTCTTCACACACCTTCAAACACATCTAAGTCATTATCCATTAGAACATGGTTTCCTAACGTGCGTGGCATAGGCATATGTGTGTATTTCGTTAGCTAGGGAAAACATATTTCTTATATAACCACCAGATGCATTTCTTTAAAAAAAAACTCGATGGTCTTACACTCGATGCAGTTGGATAATAAAGTATATGAGCAATGTCGTTGTGATTAAGGCGTGCGTGACCTGTCATTAACTAATCGATCTATTTTATTATCAAAACAGTGGGTATATCACCTTAATCGATCACGACCAACGTCGCAATAATGCAAGAGATCGGAGCATAAGTTCACTATATTGGCTATTAATTTGGCACATATATATTTGTTCATATTACAAAGTAGAAAAGAGGAGAGTACAAAGTGGAAGTTGTTTGTGGGGGCACTTACCGTCCTGCACGAAGCTCCGAAATCCTCAAGATTCACTTTCTATCAAGAATTTATTTTTTTAAAAAAATTCCATGTTCCTACATAATTATTTTTTTGGGCCACCTATATAGTTTTTTTAAGATGAAACTCTCCACGGGAATCGTGATGAATAGAAACTTTTGGAAGATAATTAAATATTTTCTTTCTAAAAAAACTTAATTTCTGTAGTAAAAGTTCTCGTATAGCATTATATATATAATACTCTCTACATAGGAGATTAATAAAAATGCTTTTGTATGAAAAAAAACTCTCTTGGACTTTAGCTTTCAATTATTATTTTTACATTAAAACAACTTTACATAACACGTACGAATTCCTATTCAAATTGTAAATCTATTAGCAATAGCTTTCGAAGACCAACTTGATAAAGTTCGTTAGCCCACACTGGTCTCCAGTAGCGAGCGGGCCACATGCACACTGTTTTGCGTAGGGCATGCATACCTTTGCTCTACAACATTTTCGGTAGAAAGTTCACATGGCAATTTATCATACGAACTTTCGTGCGGGATGCAACCATATGAACTTTTCCTCCCGATATGATTTTCGGTAGCAAAGTCCAAATAAGTGGAGTTTACTAAACTTGTCCCGTCCGTAAAACTTTCTCAACTTTGCAGTCCCCTGTCAAGCAGTAAAACCGGAAAATCGTCGGTGAACTTGATGTACTAGCGCCTTACTTAGCACGAGTACATGGCAAGAACCTGATGTGTTTTCATTGAACAATCCGATAGATCATACAAATATCGTACTATTTGGCAAGCATATGCTCCCCGTACATCGTACAAGCTTGTTTTTCTCCGGAGAAAAGAAAAGCAACGCACGCAAGCAATATTTAGATTTGAAAGCGACAGGCGTTGAAACTTAAAACAAACGACAGCAAGGCTGAGACAGACAGAGACAAGCTTGCCATTATTGCATGTGGGGGACCCTGCGTTGATGCAGAACCGGCCAGCGGCCCGCCGGCCATGCCGGTCGTCCGTCGTCGTCGTCCCTGATCTCATCGGTGACATGCATAATGACTATACTGATGACGGCCATGCCGAGGCCAGCAGAGCTAGCGTTGCATGAATGCAAGCTGTCACGCCGAATTCTATGTGGATGGCGGCTGCCCGCCGGCCACGAACGATGCCCTATATCTGAGGAGTATTATATTATATAGCTGGTCCCTGAAAACTTGACCAGTATGAAACATTGAATCAAAATAAGCTGCGTGCATTATTATGCCCGGTTAAGGGGAGTCCATTGGCGATCAACTTAAAAAAAGTTATTTTTCATCCACAGCTTTTAATTAAACTGAACAAACAACACTCTAGAAAAATATTTTTATTGTGATTTTGTTTGAAACGGAGGTAATCTTTCTTGTTCCTTGTTTTGCATATGTCGTTCATGTAAATGTAACTTAATTAGTTCCATAACTATGAAACTTAACTAAAATAATTTCATGTAAGTGAAAAACTATCTTCATATTGATCAAAACAACCTTAAAATATCATTTAGGGAGTTATCTGTTGGGTTTAAAAGTTAGGGTGAAAAATAACACGATCAAAAATAGATTTTGAGCAAAGTTTAATTCCCCATTGGACGTTGTCCTCTGCCATGACGGCTTTGACCCAGATCCGCATGGCCTCAGGCTGCTGCTGGCTAGCCGCGCGCATGTGTCTCTTTTCTCCTCGCTCTGTGCTAGCCATGGCTGTGAGCTCCACTTTGGCAGCTATCATGGCTGTGAGTTTTGGATTGCCTCCTGTTCTCTCCCATGCATATATTAAAATAAACCCTAGTAACATGCTTGTGCATCGCTACCATGGAGAGGGGACATGACTTAAACGTTGCATACTGATTTTTTTTCTTAAAATGGTGCAAACTGCATTAGGTGTAATAATGCCTCATCCAAACTAATATTTTGTGGGACGGAGTAATTAAGTAATTTTCAAGGTACTTCTAACTTTAAATACATAATATTTTTATTGAAATAGTGTCACGTGAGTTAGCATGCTTTATTTTTTTGACAATAAAAAAAAAGAAAGATAACTTCTTGACTTTGTACTAACGGCATATGTACGCGACTAGAACCCGGGTAAAATGGCTTATAGTCATGCATGGAAGTTAGCATGTAGGATACTATCGTACTATTTTATTGAATTCTGAATTAATCCAATAGGCCAAACATGTCCCATGAGAACATTTATTTTCTCTATCGGATGAATTAATTCCCCCCATTTCCTGACCAATTCAAAGAGGCTCCGAATGAGAAAGGAGGCAATCAGCAACTAGTGAATTGGAATCGTTACTTGTCCAATTGTCACAAGGGCCAACGCATGTATTCCAATATCTAAAAGAAAGGACCAACTTTTGTATTCGTGAGCTACTGTACTCTGATTTCATAATCAATAAAGCTATGTTTTCCCTAGAAAAAGTGAATTTCATAAAACATCATATTTAGAGATTCTAATGTAACAGGAAGCATCAATTTTAGTATTTTTCTACTTAACACCACAGTTACATTAATTATTTGTCCCTAACTGTGATGTTAAATGAAAAAAAATCTTTCAAAAATTACTCCAAAAGATATTAGTGAAATCGCCTCTATTGAATACATGTGTTACCTTGTAGACTAACATGCCACGTGAAAGCAAATTCCACTATTCAGAAACCATAGCTACGGATCATAAGGCTGTCTAGCGTCGATTGTTGCGAGCTCAATTTTCTTTAGAGAATGACAGGAATTCTACTGGTCATTGTTAAAAGACAGGAATAAGCAAAAATATTCAAAGTTGCAGTTTGTTGCTTCTCCACCGGACCAGCAGTATGTTCTTTTTCACAACATTATTGTACCTCCTTGTAAAATCATGCAACACTTTAACAGAACCCAACAAATGCGTGTCAAGTGAACTTACAGAGCTAAAAGTTGTGACACACATCAGAAGTGCGAAAACTAAACCAAACAAAAGAAGAACTCTATAAAATTTTACAATCGAGTATGGTAATAGAGTCAAATATAATGTAAAATTGTAGCGGAAATATAAGACGTGCTGATGCGACATGTTGGTTCATGCTGCAAAGTCGAAGTCACTAGGCGAAAGAAGATTGAAAATCATTGGCTGCGTGCATTGCCAGGTGTCTCCTGACAGGACTGTTGTTTGATGACAATATTTTGCACGTGGAAAATGGACTTGCTAAGATACTATCTGGACAAAAAGCCAGGGTCACTGAGCACTGGATTCGTCACTGTTGACAATAGGCCTGTTCATGTGAGGTATAAAGGATGGTTCATACAATTAGTGACCCAAACCAACTTGCACAAAATGTTTTCAAGTGGTTTGGTTGAGGTGGTTTTGGTGGGTTGGACTAATTGGCATAACTAGTGGCTAAAATCGTTTATATTTAATTTATCTAAATGATAATATTGATATAATTAAGTTGAATATTTATCAGAACGGTCAGTTTTCTGTTGATTCAAATGTATCTAGCCTTAATCAACAATGGAAACATAGGAATAAGGGTTTTGAAAAAAAATCGAAGATGCCTCTTCAAATAAAGATTTTTATATAGAATTTGACTTTAGTGAGAAGGACTTAGTAAAAGATGTTGTTTTTTATTGATAATAAAACTATCCAACATCTATTCTTTAACTATAATTTTTCTAATTTTATTTGAAGAATTGTTTATATCTCTTTTGGCTTAAAATCTCCATATAATATTTCTCACATGCTTGGGAATTTCCTTGCTAATATTGACTAAAAAACCAAAAAACATAGTTTAGTTGGAGCATTGTCTTGTATTAGACTATGGCATAATAGAATTGATATGGTTTTTTATTAGAGAAAAGTCCATATTTGGTCTTTTTTTTAGGAAAACACTGCAGAGTAAGCCCCCACAGTCAAATTTTATAAATTAGGGAGAAAATAAAGTATAATTACAACAAATCTATCCAAGAAGAAGCAAGGATATCTCTCTCTAAAGGTTTTTTAAAAAAACAAGTAAAAAATCATCCTTGAAAAGGTGTTTAAAAGGAGATCTTCCTCGAAAAAGGCGCCTCCAAAGATGTAATGACGGGCTGCTTATCTTCAAATATGAAAACATTCCTCTGTTTCAAAATATTCCTTGAAGCATATAAGACTTTCTCCACAAAGTGTGAATCCTGATAGTTATCTTTAGCCACTTGCATCATTTGCTCAGAGTTCAGACTTGTGTTCCATATGATATCTATCCTTAACCAGCATTGAAGGCTAAAGCAACACTCAAAGAAGAGATAAAAAAGTTTCCCTAGATCCTTGTGTACATAATACACAATTTAAATTACTATTATGAGGGGAAAATGCTTTATATCCAACACATCTCTTTTGTTCAGACGATTAATTAATAAGAGCCACCCAAAGATGTTAACCTTCATAGTGCACTTAGTTTTCCATATCCATTTCAGATAACTAAGACACTGAACTGCTAAGAAATTTATAGCATAGATTTTCTGTGAAGAAAAGGATCCATTACCCCATATGTAAGACCACTCATCAAACTCATGAGAAAGCTGGAAGGTTAGATAAGAATTTTGCATTATCATCAGTTCCTGAAAGGCTTGTTCAGATAGGGGCAGTAAAAAGTTTGGTGGACTTCCTTCTGTGCAGCAATATTCACTGAATGTTTCATCTTTATAGCATAAGAGTAAGCTCTAGGATAAGATCTTGATCTTAGCTTATCATTCCAAAAATCTTCCCAAAACAAACATGTTCTTCTATCCTTGACATTGCACTTGGCAATACCCCTGAAAATATCAATAAATTGAAATACATCTATCCACCAAAAAGAACCCACAGGTCTAACCACATGCGGAATTTTGATACTATAATATTTAGTCCAAATAAGTTTTACCCATGGCAGAGGGAGTCTACTATTGAACTTGTGTGCAAATTCTTCACATGCAGGGCATTATGCATTCTCAGATTGATGACTCCCAAACCCCCCTTTTCTTGGGCTAGCAAACTCTTTCCCACAACACTAGAGATCTTTTGCTTGAATTTATATCAGAACCTCTCCATAAGCAATGTCTTCTAGCCCCTGTCAATACTGTCAATAACAGATTGACAAAGGAACAAGGAGCACATGTAGTAAGTAGGCAAAGAAGAGAAAACAGAATTAACTAAAGTAAGTTTGTCCCCATAAGACAAAACAGGCAGAAGAAGCCGTTAATCTTCTTTCAACTCTATTGTCATGACCAAAAATTCACTAGTAATTTATAAACTAATTTATATAATCAATCTTTATCTAGGAATCAGCAGAGGATATATAGATCCAAAACAAAATAGTGCTAAATACTTAAAGAAAAGATACTTAGTCCTCACACATAAGAAACAACAGCAACGGAAAACAGTCTAGCGAGGCTTCAGCACCACTCTCATAGGAAGCTCAACTAGGACATAAACCATGTCTTCTAACTCTATATTCTCTAATATAAACCTTATTTTTTGACTGAAACAATATTTGTTTGTTGATAGCAGTGAGTATATGGAATACTCGATAAATCATACAATAAATATGTGAATGCACCGGATATAACAATGGAATGTATAATAGGGCTCATTTACAAAAAGAGTAGTAAAATAATAGATTTAATTAAATAATAATATTAGATCAACACAGCACACCAATATTACACAGGCCCAAACCACCTCTAAACAAATAAACCCAATTGCATAGATTTATCTCCAATCTAAGAGTTAACAAATTATCATCACTAGATTATTATTATTAATGAGCAGTGTGAGACTAATCACAAAAAATATTTCTAAGCTCGCTCATAACTATAGATATGACTATTCAAATAGTTTTACTTTGGTTAGAGGTGTACATGTTTATCCATAAGACACAAACCCCAAAATATGTCACCATGACATCATGTGCCCATGATGTACATGTCACCACTTGTGAAATTGTGATAGGACCCTTCACATGACATGCCCAACAGAATAATCACCAGCTAAGTTCCCACTAGAGGTGGCCTAACCTCAAGATTAGAGAGACTCTTTGCTCCTTAATATTTACTTATTGCCATTGTCATTGTGGATTTATTGATAGTACCACATATAAACTAAACACTCCATAGTGCCTTCTACTAGGACATGTTACATTACAAATCCAGCTATTGCCTATTCTAACTCGTGATTAGTATGGTAAATGCTTTGCAACAGTAACTCATGAACTAGTTCTTAATTATCATGAGCACAACCATCACATCTATGTGCTCATAATCCACCATTAGTTAAGTTTTAGTTAGACAATTATTAATTATTTATTAATCAAATATGACCAACCATCATGAGCTATCACTAATTGACCATAAGTAAGTATAAGTGAAATATTGGTTTTACCACTAGTGATTCTAGAGTTTCTAAGCATAGCTAAACAATTATACTAAATATCTAGCTGAATCATTATATAAAGTCCAAACTAGTTAAATTATAATTGAAGGTATCAAGTTATAAGGTAATTAATGCAAACTAGCCATAACAAATGATATTCATTCATACCACCTAATGATATTCAAAAATAAATGCATGTTTGAAGTAAAGCGAGAATTTAAATCTAGGATCAACATACTCAAAGGATGTTTTCTACTTGCATGACTTTCCTTATTATCAATAGTCTTTAATTAGTCTTCTGATCTTGATTTCTCAAACTCGCTATCCTCCAAAACAACACGAACTACAAGCTAACATACAAAATGAAGAAAAAGTCTAAGAAACTCTAAAATAATAGTACATAAAATTAAATAAGCATGTAGATCATGATTTTAGATTATTTATGACACTTGAATGACCTCATTCCAATTTTGTATGAATTAGTTGTGGATTTTACAAGAATTAATCTAATTAAATCCTATTTAAAAGGATTAAATAGATTTGTTGCATAATTTTAAATTATTTTTATACTGATAAAGATGAATTGTTTTGTCAACCAGGAGAGAGGATGGCTAAGGTCATTGACAAGCAGGACCCATATATCAAAGAGAGGAGAGCCTCAGTCTACCATAGACTAGGTTCATAGAGGTGATCTACCAAAGATTGATGGTATAGATCGATTGATCTAAATTGGATGGCTAGGATTGACCGAAACGAGATGACCACACAGATGGACATGCAAGCACACACGTCACATGTCATAGTGACTGAGGTGGCAACTGACTTGGTGGTCACGGTAGCACCATGCGGGATCACTAGCCGACGTCATGGGAACCAGACGGTTCTAGCGAACAACATCATGACTGTGAAAATGGGGGGCACCAAGATGACAAGGATGATGATGCAAACTTACCCAATAGAAATGCAAAGGCAAATGGCCACAGGAAGTGGTGGGCGATGAGCTTGAAGTGGTGAGCTTCTCAGTGCCACGATGATGATGACCTTCCAGCAATCTTTGGCTATAGGGAAGGGGTAGACAGGCTTCAGCTTGATATGACCAAACCAATAGAGGTGACGGTGAGCTCGGACGTTGACAGAATTGGTAGTGAGGCTCGGCTGGAGAGGTGGCCAATAGTAGAGAGAGAGATGAGCGAGTGAGGAGGCGACTAGGGCATGGGAAAAGCTCAAGAAAAGGCAGCAGATGAAAGAGGAGACCTAGGGGGTGTGGCGGAAACCCTAGGGTTTATCCTAAACTTTGCGAGCTCAAGGTTGTGCTAAAATCCTTTGAGATTTTCTCCAGTTCTTGAGGAAAAAGAAAGATGGGGTTGAGGGGATAAAAACCCCTTAACCAATTTTGAAAAAGGCATTTGGGTGACTGGATTTCATACGGGAGACGGCGGCTTATGGGAACTAGTCTTAGGCTAGAGGAGAAAGGAGTTGATGCGCGGGCTTGGCTCGTCGGTAGGAGGAGGTGGCTAAGTGGCTTGGGTTGTGGCCATTTGCAACCGATGGAGTGGATTGGTAGTAGGCTGAGAAAGGGAACAAGCGAGCTAGGCTAGAGAGAGAGGAGGGAAATAGGTTAGCTGGGACAGAAAGAAAGCATGCTAGAATGGAGAAAGGAAGAGGAGGAAATGGACTGGGCCGAGACCAGGAAGAGAAGAAGGAGAAGGAAATGGACCAAAAATAGCCTAGAGCTTGGAGGGGATTTCTATTTGGTTTTTTATTTAAATAATTACTGAAATTATCTTTGTATTGTTACTTCTTGAGCTCTAAAAAGTTTGAGAAAATTCCAAAGAGTATAATTAATCTGGTAGAATTTAAGAAAAATACTCCAAGAATTGATTTATTAAGGAAATTTTATTGCCCACATTTAACTTTACTTGTTAAATTCATTTGCACTTTAATTTGAATTCTAGAAATAATTTATTAATTCCTAAAAAAATCAGGGTGTGACATCTGTCCACCAATGGAGCAAAATCAATGACTTTTGGCCTTGTTGTTCCAACAGGAAGTCCAAGATAAGTAAAAGGCAATGGGCCCAAATCACAACAAAAACACTCGCTAGATTTTCTGCCTTTTTAGCACAAACATTGAGAGGTATCATGCATGATTTATGGAAATTTACTTTCGGTCCATTGGAAGCCGCAAAAATATTCATAATAGCTTTCAAACTAAAAATTTCCTCTGCAGACGCGTTAATGAAAAGCAATGTGTCATCAGCATATTAGACAATGGGGAAATCATCAGGTGTCGGGCTAGGTATTGTAAAAACTCCTTGCCTATAAGCTTTGTTGACTATAGATTGCAACAAGTCTGCTCCCAACACAAACGGAAGAGGCTATAAGGGATCACCTTGCCGGACTCCCCTTTTGCTCATAAAAGATTTATCTGGTATAACATTTAGTAACGCTAAAGAAGAAGCAACTATGGTCTTAGTTCAGTTTTGGTTCTCAACGAAACATTTTATTTGTGATTTTTTAACACTTAAAACCGTTCACTTTTGGTCCATAGGTTCAAACTAAGGTGAAGATAACGTGATGCCTATATGAAGTCCACATGGGATAACAGTGATGGCATCAACATACTAATAAATGATAAATAAAAGCAAAATAAATTAAAAGTGAAGAAAATACTACAATCTACAAGTCAACCGTGTCTCATTTTCCTCTTCCTCTCACACATTGTATATATAATTTATTTTAAATGACTAATTAGGACACCACGTGGTTCCATGTAAAAAAACCATCATAATTTAGAACTAGGAAGCAAAAGTAAATAGTTTAAAGAGTTAAGGGATCAAAAGCGAATCATTTCAATGTTGAGAGACTAAAACCGAACCATGAAGACTAAATGTGACTTTTATCTTTTTGATAAAGCTATATCTAAATCTTACATGTGTGCTTTTCAGGGCAATTATTTATTAATGCCTTTGGTTTTGGTCACAGCTAAAAAACTAGAAACTTATACACAATATATGCCAGAATCTGGAGTCAACAGTCTTGCAGATCTACGTCAACGTTTGATGAAGATTTACTAATAGAGTAGCTGTTTGAATAAGATGTATCTCTCTTTTTGTGTTGGTGTGGTTTAAACTTGTCTTCTGGTCACCTGTTGATATTGTTACTTGTCTAAGCTAAGCATTCTGGAATAAGTGACTATTGTTTTATTGAATACTTGTTAATTCACACTGTCATATACTGTGCGGCACGCGTTTGCTCGATGATGAATATTGTTTCATTGAAATATTAAATTAGAAAAGACGCATATGCAAATCTTTACAAAATATTTCCTCAAGAAAAAAAATCTTTTAAAAAACAACCACAGAGTAAGCAGTAGGTTTATCTGATCCCACTGTTTTATAATTAGACATCAACAATGATGTGACTTTAACGTGTGGAGTAACATGATTTTTATCATGTGGAAGAAAGAGAAAGGCAAAAGAAATAAAAAAAACACTAAAGTTGTGCATAGTGGTGAAGTTGTGAGTGTATAAATCTACCTAAAATGTTTCAATCCTTATACCTACGAATATTATATGCATATGGGTGTGCTTTCATTAAGAATTTAATGATGCTAAGCATTTGTTGTTATCCTGCATGTTTTAGAAGTATATTTACATGTACGTGTGGATGCATAGTGTTGTGTGTGCTTGAGTGTCTTCCATGTCATCTAGAAAAAGAAAAATAAGAGAGATATCTATGTGGAGTGCGGCACACACACATATGTATGTATGTATGCACTCACTCGACAGGGCGCCGAATTCTGTGTGGAGAGCGGTGAACGATCCATCACCCTCGATCGTTTTTATCAGTTTTTTGTCAAGGGAGAAGGCTTTTAATTTTATCTAAATGTTACTAGAGATTGACAATGATTAAACAAATTAACTTGATTTGATCATGAATGTAGTACAGAAATACTATTGTGTCGCGACGATGAAAACACGATAATTTATTAATATTTCAAGCAAAATGTGAAGTCAACGTATGTATGGATGAAAGCAAATCTCTCTTTAATTAATATATACAATTATATTTTAGGACAGCTGCAAGGTGTCCCTCCACGAAAACTTGATTATTATTCAATGATAAGTACATGCACGTGTCTAATTATAAAATTATTGCACATGATGGACAAATTAACTTTGGACTAATCGCAAGTCAAAATTGACGAAATATTATTGTGTCATGGCGATAACAGCACGATAGTATTTTGGTAAAATGCGAATTCGCTGGATGGATGAAAACAAATCATGTGTGGACAGCCGCAATCTGTTCTTTTCTCCGCAAACTTTTGTGCTCCGTATCATCCGCAAACTATATAGTAATACGATGGTATTTTAGTAAGCAAATCTCTGTTTAATATGTATGTCTACAACCGTAATGTGTCGTTTTCTCTGTGTACTCTTGTGTCCTATATCATCGTGTCATGACAACGGCAACCCGATGATATTTTCAAAAACTACGAATTTGTTGGATAAATAAAATAATATCTCTTTAATTATTTAATCCTGTATGGACAGCGATTAGGTGTCCTTTTTCTCTACAAACTTGCATTAACTATGCTCGCTCATAAGCATACATGGATGAATTAATCTACATGTGTCCACTGAATTTTACGTGGAATGCACCTCCCCGGACGTCTGTCAGCCCCTCTTAGTATGGCTGGGACAGGGCACGATATATAGGTTCTTCCACATTTATGCAACATGTTGTTAACGCCAAAATTTAAACAGCTTGATGATGGACTAGAAGAAGCCGATCGATTGAGGAGGTATCCGATAGCTATAGGGAAAGAAACCGATCAGATTAAAACAATGAAAGACTCAGTCCTGTAATAGAATACTATGCAGATAAGACCGAGTTAATGGAGGAGCCGTGAAACCCAAGATATTTTATCTTTTATAAATCATAGCTTATCTAATTATAAAGGTTTAGTTAGTTTAGATAACTAACTTAGAGATATTTTCTTTTATTTATGTAAAGAGATAACGTCCAATAGTTGCTGAAAACGCGTCGGACTCTGTAAATCCGGGGTATAAATATAGACCCCTGGAGACATGTAAAGGAATATCTCGATTAATACAATCTCGGCGTATACCACCCTAGTTCATCTAGATTTCTACCGGCGGGGTCTGGCTCTCGACGTGGGGCTGCATCGGTTAGGTCCGATCTCCGGCGAAGAGGTAAGTCCTGCCACTATCACGAAATGCTCTGCTTCGTCTAAGGCTGCATCGGTTAGGTTCGACCTCTTAGGCCGATCAGATGTATCGCATCACGTCCGTGCAGGACCTATCGGCCTATTAAGCTTCCTCCACCGTCATCAATTTCGTGCTGCATCGGTTAGGTTCGACCTACGGGGCTGCCAACGGTTGATTGAGTTTTAGGCTAATAGTTTTCTGCACGGCGTCTCATCGGAGTGCTAGCCAATGAGTTATCCATGCGCTGAGCTTCACGCCCAGTGTATCGGCTCCTCGGCCGATACACGCCAGGCCTTTAGATGTTTCCCTTGACGCGCCATGCCAAGCGCGTCGGTTTTCCAGCCGATGCACGCCCGCCTTCGAAGAGTCGTCCCCTCATCGGCTCATCTAATCGATGGGTTCACTCCTGTCTTTACTTCAGCACGGCCGGTCTGGCGTCCTCCGTATCGTCCCTGTTGGTCTCGGCCTCATACTGTCTCGGTTATGTCCAATCTTTGAGGTTCGGTGTTAATGGCGCTGTCACGGTGGGCGATAGGTCACCGTGATGCCATCTCCGGAGCAGCATCGGCTTCGCAGCCGATACGTTTATATGCTTTTCCTTGGTACTCGATATATGCCTTCATTGGCTTTCTAGCCGATGGATGACCGCTACGACCTCCGCCGGCTACCAGGAGGGATCTCATTCGCTCTGCTATCCTCTAGGCGCGATTCGGCGCCTCCACGGCTCTGTGGCCGATGGATCTGGACTTCGCTTTCGCTACACTCGGAGCTGTCGACACCTGTCCATGCTCTCATTGGCTTCTCAGCCGATGGAAGAGCGCCCTGATTCCTATCGGCTATCGATTGATAGCGAGAGTCATCCGGACGCGGCCAATGACCAACCCGATTCTATCGACAGCCAGCCGATAGCGAGCGCTCGTATCGATCCATCGTCCGACTGACCCATTTGCCTCACCTTCTTGTCAATTGCAGGGTCAAATTGACTGGCACGCCCGTACCCGTACCGTCACGCAGAACCCGACCAAACCCCACGGCCCTCGGCGCGTGTACCTTAAGCCACAGAGAGAAGCCGACTGGCCTGTACTGGAGCTAAGCAAACCTCCCAGGCATCAGCGTGCTCGCGTCAGGATCCGGCGCGAGCACATGTATCGATCGAAACCTGCCAGTATGAAACCTTGGACTAAATCGATCTCATATTTATTCACAATTGAAGTGAGAATTCTTCATCGTCGCATATGCTTTTTATATATGAATGATGGAAACGTACACCAACCATATACATGTTGTGCGTGATAAATCAAGGGTTAATTGAACCATACCATTATAAATTCGTCATATTAAAAATATGATATTGCTATTCACCTATTGGGAGCTATCATTATAATTTCACAATTATTGAATGTATGCCACTACTCACCCCTTTAACTCATTCTCCAATATTTTTAGACCAAATTGCCCCTATCCTCTTCCTTCGTTCCCTCCTCTCTCCTCTATTCATTTACTCCACCAATGGAGGCCGTTGTAGCTCAGATAACTTGTCCATGAGGTTTGCATGGGCAGCCATAGGCCCCAGCTCTATCGACCCCTCTGACCCTTCTTTTGCATCCGTCGTTGCCAAGCCATGTATCTGCCCAGTTCAATCCTTTCTCTCGATGCACTATTGGGGTCATTGCAGGAAACTTGCCCAGGCTCCAAGCATCACCATCTCTTCACCATGTCATTGGCCATGGATCATCATCGCCTGTCAAGATCTCTCCTCCGCCACCACCACCATTTGGCAGTGCCAACCTCGATGACTTCTTTTGGCACTGCCATTGGGAGGAGGCCCTATTCCCTTTGCTAGTCGCCACCAAGGCTCTAACAAGTATCGTCTTCCTTCCACTGGCCCTGACCCCATGTGGATCTAAGGTCACCGTTGTGGCTTCACCTTTAGAGACCTCCATGAGAGAGAGGGTATGAAGGAAGAAGACATGGATAATTTGGTCTAGATATTTTAGAAAATTCGTTCAAGAGATAATACATTCTTAAAGATGGAACAGTGCTGTGTGTATTTTGTTAGCTAGAAAAAAAAAGATGGAACACCACTCCATACATTCTTAATGTGGGGAGCTTTGGATTTTAGCATTACCAAAATTTGGTTGTGTTGGGATATATTTGGTTTCAAGGCTTAACAAATTTTGGTCGAGTTTTATGAGTGGAAGAACAACTAGATTTCGATATGGTAGCATGATTAAAATGTGTTTGGTTTATTACCCTATCAGATACCAAAATTTGGTGAGGCTCATTAGCAACAAACCAAACAGGCCCAAAAACTTGATGCTTTTTCTACAAGGAAACATTTGATGTTGTTGGATTATGAAGTATATGACCGTGCCAGTGTGGCTGTAGGCAGGTAACTTTACTAGAGGTCAGTATATTACATTTGAAGTGGAATAACTTGTTGCTAAAAAAATAGTAATGCAAACTTGAGACCATGGATGTGAATAACGCGAAGGAAATAAAAGAAGTGTCATCTAGATATGCGTAGGAGTAATGCTAACAATAGATGAAAAAAAAATGTAACTAAAGATATGCCAGGTAGTTGAGATTAAACTCAGGAGAGATCCAACGGCTGATGTTTTCTATATGATATGGCTCAGTACATATCGAGCTTTTGTTTCAATTATACAGAAATATAGAATTGATCTATTGTGGTATTAAAACTGTATATGATATATCACCTTAATTAACCCTTGACCAACATCATAATAAGGCAAGACATCGGAGCATATGTAAGTCCCAAGTTGTTTATTTGGCCATTTTTTGCCATATTATAAAATAGAAAGGAAGGGAGTCTAGTGTGCAAATTGCATGTGTGAACATGCTTAGCGTCCCATGTGAAATGCCTTAGCTTTCAGGAATAACTTGCTGAGAAATGTTATATTCATGTATGATTCTTAATTAGACGGAATTTTAGACATGAATCATGATGATAAAAGTTATGTTAGACAATAAAAAAATCTTTCTTTTGATCTTAATTTATGAAGTAAAACTTTTCATACAAACCTTATGTATAAAAAAAGTTTCTTAAGAGATAGAAAATACTTTTTACAAACACTAGAAACTTTCTAGTGAATATTTTTTTTAAAAAACCCTTTACCTAAGCGATATAAATTTCTTTCCAAAATTTATATTTATGCAAAATAACTTAAAACACAAACTTGTGAAAATTTGTTACATCACACTGGCCAAGTAGCGAGTGAGTACGTAAACATTTGCACTATAGGATCTTTGGTGGAAAGTTCACATGGACTTTCATGTGGGATGCAACCACATGAACTTCCTCTAGACATGATTTTCGGTTACAAAGTCAAAATAAGTACCATTTACAACTTGTCCATAAGATTTCCAACCTTGTATTCCCCTATCACACATCAGAAATCTAGTACATAAATAGGTGAAGGCGATTAATTATTTGGTACTATGACATGCTTGCTACTCTCTCCATACTATAATATATAATATATAAGAGATTTTGTTATCTTTTAAAAAATTAAGGATAAAGAGAAAATATTATAGGGTGTCCTTATTAAATAAGAGGTGATTGAGGGTGGTAGGATAGTTAGAGATAAGATGACAAGAAATTTGAATTAAAGTTTATTAATGGGATAGCTAGCACACCAAAATCTCTATATTTAGCATAACCTATAAGGGCAAAATCCTTTTATATTATATTATTAAATGGGGTGATAGTAGCTCGATGGATAGATACAAATCTCGTACTATTTATGCTAAAGTAGATCGTAAAGCAATTGTTTTTCTCTCTGGGAAAAGAAATGAAAAGCATACAATATTTGGATGAAAATGACAGGCGTCGAAACGAGAAAGCTACTAGGTTGAGACAGATGAGAGAGACGTCGGCCACTCATGGTCAAATAAATTCTCCGTTACTCTTATGGCGGTTGATTGACACTTCCTTCGTGTCCAAAATAACTGTCATTGCATGATTCTATGACAAATTATCAGAGAATAAAAATGTTCTAGATACATCTTACTATTAAATAAGAAGAGGACAAAGGAGAAATTAAATAAGAGACAGTATTACATATATTTTAAAACAAAATTTTAAATGTTAAAATTGGATATATTTTGCCATAATGCAGATTTGGCGGCCGGTCGGCCGGTCCGCCGGCCATCAATCGCCCTGGCTGACACTGACATGATCGGCGAGCTGAGATAGCGCTGCATATGCAAATGCATGTACGTGCGCGCGCGTTGTGACGCCGAATTCTATGTGGATGGCGGCTGTGCACGGCCATCACATCGACGCGCATAGCATTCGCCGGTGGTCATGAAAATTCTATGTGAAACGTTGAAACTGACTGCACGGCAGTATGTCCCACGTTTTGCTACTGGGCTTGTGTTGGTGTCGGAGCCTGTCTGCTTGTCGTAACATGCATGTGGGCTAGCTAGCAGATAACTAGCTCGACCATATAAAATAATAAAATCACAGGAGTTGTCGACTATATCACTTTACTTTATGGCATTAACAAAGACTATCAATATACAATAGGCAGCTTGGCATATTTAGAAAAAAACGAATAATATATCCTATCTTTTTTTAGAAAAAAGAAATCCCTATATATTCGAATCACCCATTCCTTTTCTTTTACATGATTCAAATATGTCTTATCCTTCTTTCAATCTATGTATTAATAGAATCTATAGTAATCATATAGAATTAGAAAAAAAAACTATTTTATTACATAACTCATACTTATGTTTTTTTTATGAAACAAACAATATTCTAACTTAAAGATGAAAAAAAGGCAACATGTTGTTTATACTTACTGATTTAAGAAAAAAAATCTATGATCAACATAAGGATATAAATGCACCTGTATTCATTGAATTAATAAAAGATGAAGCAATCAAGAAGTGCAGTTTAGCTGTACTAAAGTTGCATTTTTTTCTATGTATACGATGGACCCCCCACTTAGGATAAAAATGGCTCAGAAACCAACTCTATCATTTTTGTTTTCATATTATTTTTAGAATACATCGAAAAACCCATATATGAAAATAGAATTGAATATTATTGAATATACATAGGGAGCGAATACGAGTAAGAGCAAATATGGAAACAAATATTTATCGGAATATGAAAATAACTCTAACTGAGCTTCTTGAATCGACCGAGAGATGTAGCTCATTATTTTTTTCTAAAACAATAAATTGATATGTCTATTTTTATCAATTAATAATAATACAACTAGTTGTACAGAGAACTATAACAAGCAAGAACTATATTCATCAATAACAGTAAGTACTATGGCCTAATAAAACAAAAAAAGTCATTAGGCAAAAGAAAAATAGATCAAGCACTGAACTAGAAAAAAAATAGATCAAGCACTGAACTAGAAAAAATATTTCCATTTAACTAACCACCTCAATACTCGGTAAAAATCTGAACATTTAGAGTAGAGAAGACTGAAGCTAATCAGCTATATATATGATATGTAATTCCTTTACGATTTCAAGGAAAAAAAATCGAAATTCGTTTCCAACCATTTCCCAGTTTCTGATGGATAGTAGCTTATTGTATTTGTTTCCTTTTATGAGAAAAAAATCCAAATTCATTTCTGTTTCCGAAATTTTCCAAAAAAAAATTCTGACCAATACTTTCCATTTCAAAAACACATCTGGAGACCAGAAACTTTCTGAACCGTTTTCGTACCTACCCTCACTGACCGTATGTGGAAACGTATTTCTTCATACGGCTAGCTTAACAGACCCGTCTGTGTAAATGGGGTCAGATGTGTTTATGTAAGCATCGGTTGCTGCTGTGGTAAAAATGCATACACTTCCCCTGTTAGATATCATACAAACTGTCATAAGGACAAACGCATATATATGTGAGCATCAACAGAATTACAGAAGGTTTAAACATGCTGCCAGATCAGCAAAAGTGAGGAGACATGACTTATCAAACCTTGCAAACTGCCAGAATTGCATAATTTATTTATCCGGACATGCATGAGGAAAAACCAGGAATGATTGGGTCTTCGAAAATGCACTAGTTAAATCTCCCGTGCAGGTTGTAAAAAGTGATATCGTTTGTGCAGCGCTGGAGACCGTTACAAAGATCAGAGACGAAGGACCAAAAAGCTCTGGACAAATGGTCTGAGATGGTGATGAGAACTGGCAATCCTAGTGATGGAAAACTGGTAATCCCAGTGATCGTTGTTCGTTTTTATTTTGCTGTAAAAGACTACGTGATTGGTGTTTAGTCTTTCTTTCAAAAGATTGCAGGTCAATGATGACATAATTTCTCAAAAAAAATATAGATTTTTTTTCAAAAGCAATGCCTCGACCAAACTAATATTTTGTGGTGGTTTGGCCATATAAAAAAGATTTTCAAAGACCAATACATTATAAAATACTAAGTCAAGATAATAATATAGAGAGAAAATATTAAGTTAAGATAATAATGTGAAGAGAAATAGACATAAAGATAGATAAATAATAAATAATAAGAAGTGACTTGTTGAAACAGTTGAATATAACTAAATATTTGTACTTAAACATAATGTTTAGAAAACAGTTATTGATTTGACTGTCTTTTTAGATTTTAACTTTAACCTATCCTAATTTATTTGGGATTGAAAGTCTGTGTTGAGTTGAGTAATTAGTTAGTTTTCAAGATACTTCAAGTGAGATCACTTTATGTAAGAATGGTTTGCTTTTTTATAATTAAAACTGGAAAGATGGCTTCCCTGAATCTGCGCTGATTAAGGAGGATACATACAAACAGATTTAGTTATGTGCACTAGGATTTGAACCGTAGTTGTGTGCACTAGGATTTGAACCGTAGTTAGATGGCTTATATCAGTGTATACAAGGTAATGTGTAGGCTACTATTATACTATTCTATTGAATTTCTGAATCGATACTTTAGGCCAAATATGCCTCATGAGAACATTTATCTATCGTATGAATTAATTGGCAATCGGCAACTATTAAATTAGAACTGTTGCTCGTCCACTTGCCATAAGAAGGGAATGCTATTTTTTATAAAAGAAAATGAGAGGAGGGAATCGTCGCAAGGACCAACTTGTATTCGTGAGCCATTGTTAAAGTTATTTTAAAAAATAACTATAATTAGGCTAATGTAATAGTTATCATTGATTTTAGTAATTTTTTCACTTAACACCATGGTTGCATTTGTCCCTAACCGTGATGTTAAATGAAAAAACATATTGGTACATTACTTATATAAATATGGTGTTTTATGAAATTAACTTTCAAATAAATTAGTGAAACCTCGCCTTTATTGATAACATGTGTAGACTAATGTGCCACATGAAAGCAAATTCTACTATTCTACAACCATAGCAACAGATAGGCCTGGTAGTGTCAATGGGGATAACTATCCTGCGAAGTTTATATAGCATATTTCATTGCTAAAGATAGGCCGGCTAGTGTTGATAGGGATAATCATCCTGTGAAGTTTATATAGCCGAATTTTATAAGGTACACTCTATTGTTTTGAACCATTCATTGGGTGTTGATCCAAGGCCAATATCACTACCAGAGAAATATTCTTTGGTCCGAAGGACGAAAACACAAATATACAGAAGAATACTAGATGATCTTAATTACCAAGTTTAAAGACTCGGGGCTACTGTAACCAAGTAGTACTAATATTCTTCTTTAATACCAGTTGTAGCTCTCAAGCGCTGTTAGTAACCGTGCATGATTTTTATTAACAGTTGGTGACACTAATTGAAACTAAAGATCCATAAGTACCAATGTTACAGAATATGTTAGCGTTAACTGAAGATACCAACCAGTATATAATGATATTAGTACCATATATTATTTTTAATCAGTACTAAAGATTCATAAGAGGAGAAAAATACAAGAGAGGTGCTGCCAAAATTTAATCTAGAGATAATAAGAGTATTTTATAGCAAAAAATATAGGAAAAAAGGTTTAAAAAGATGAAACAAAGTAAAATTATAGAAAAATGGACAAAAAAGAATAGAAAATTAAGTAAAATAGAAAATTTATTGCATGACATATAAAATTGATAAAAAAATAATATGTTTATACCCTCAATGTTTTTAAAATTAATTATTCTAGTTTTTTTTTCTTAAATTTATTTATCTTGTAATTTTTTTGGTTTTTCAAATTTTGTACCATATATTAACTGCTTGAAAATATTTTATAGCTATTGTAAAAAAACAATTGTTACTAAAGATATTTTAACCATATGGAAAAACACTTTAGTACCGATTGTTAAGAATAACCGGTAAAGAATGCATTAATACCAACCAGGACAAAATATTTTAGTCGATCAGAAAAACTTACTTGTTGTTAAAATGGTATATATATACTATTCTCTCGTATTCTCCAATCCAAATTGTTAGATTACGTCCTTATTATCTCGTCACACTGTCATTCTCCATGCCAACACCATCCACATCGATGTCGTTACATGTCCAACTTGCCAGCCCTCTATGTCACCACCATCTTCATCTCTACCATCAATGCTATTGCACGTATGCCCACCGACGATGCCACCGTTGCCCCCATCTCCACCGTCAACGCTGTTGCGCGCCCACCTACCGATGACACCACCGTCGTCCCCAAAGTAATAATTTCTTTTGATGAATTATATAAGGGATATTAAAAACAATTCATTGGATTTATTATGAATGAGGTTGTTAATCACATATATATATACATACATATATTTATTTATATATGTGTATATGCATATATAAAGCATTATAACTCTAAAGAAAACAACAAACAGTATTTCCTTATTTTAATCTTAAAATTTGAATTATGTAATACAACAATAAATTGAAATTTTAATTAGATTTAAATATCTAGATTATAGTTTTAAAATGAAATTTCAAATTAATAATGGAAATTACTACATAATTTCACAATTTTGATGTTATATTAACAGTTGGAATTTTCAAATAATATATGGCAAGGTTGTGTTCATAGTACAAAACTTGTCTTTGAAAATTTCATATTAGTGCAGATACTATTTGACTATGTATTGTTCTAACATGATATTTGAAAATAAAATTTTAGCCTTTTTTTAAGGAAAATTTCAGCATTCCATTGACTTGTAGGTCAATTGTATCTATCCATGGTTACTTCCTATGTAGGCTGCATGCGTGCGTGATTTAGGAAATAAAATTATAAGGCTGTACATGTACTCTGCATTTTCGGCTATATGATGTATTGATGGATCGAGATAATATGTTTAAAAAAACAAAGCATGAATAATCAACTGTTATGATTTGCTCATATATATATATATATATATATATATCAACTTACCGGTGATAGCTCAATTTTCTTAGGAAAATGGCTCGAACTCTACTGGTCATCGTTAAAAGAGAGGAATAAGCAAAAAAAAATATATATGCAACAGTGCACCAACTTATTTAACTCACGACTTATGGCCGATTCATCCTGGGATGGTCGAGATCGGTTCAAAAACCATCAACCTTAGATCCGACCCTGTAGATTGCCTGCCTCCCTCTCCTCCCGCGCGCGGTCACGCGCCGCCAGAAGAAATCCGGTCGCCTTCTCTTGCAACCACACGCCGCGCGCGCGATCGATCTCCTCGCATGTGCCGATCCTCTCCCGCCTCCGTCGTGGTGCCGTCTCTGACCCCGCCGCGTGCCGCTTGCTTTGTCCGCACCGTCGCTTCTGTGATCTCCTCCCCTCTCCACCTGACGCCGGCGACGACCACATCTGGCCTCTTCGTCGCCGACGCCACCGTCATGCCGCCTTCTCGGTCCCACCACTCTCCCAAATTCCCGCAACCTCCTCTCCCGACTCACGAGTCCCGATCCCGCCGCCTCCTCTCCCAAAGGCTCCGCTCCCATGCCTTCCTGGCATCCGCGCCTACCACTCTGCGCCGATGTCTCTAACCACGGACCTAACCATGCATGCCTCCACACACACCGATGTGGCAGCGATGCCCAGCTTCGCGTGGCCAACCAGGGGGCTGCGATTTGGGCTATTGCTTCATAGTGATTCTTATACAGTCTACAGATCTTATGTGTGTGCTCTTGTCTTGCAGGCCTTCTTGGCGGGTGATTGGAGAAATCATCTCTGATCCTTTGCTTGAGGTAATGGAGCTTGTACTTCTTTAGATTTGGTTTGGTTTGAGTATATGGAGCCCCCTTTGCGTCCTGTTCTTTTGGTCTGATTTGAGTGTATTGGAGCCCTTTGCGTCCTGTTCTGCTGATGCTTGATCCCCGACGCTAGGCTCTTTTTTTTTTCTTTAATAACTGATCTTGACGAAGTAGCCTATTCTGTTGTAATGCCCTAAGCTAGACTCTTCTTTAACTACTATATCAGATTAATAATTAAACTTTCGTGTTGCCACTTGTTGATTTGTTTCTGTGCTCTTGAAACATTTCCTATGGCATTCAGTCCTTTTGATTTTGTCTGTAAAAAATAGTTCTGATTCTGAATCAATATTTGTGCTCAGTCCTAGAATTAAACCGATCATGTCCAGATAAATTTAATAAATGTGGTGTGTGAATGACTAAAGTGGCTATACACTAATGTTAAGCTAAGGATTTCTCAACACTACAAGAGGCGCATGCTTGTAAATTGTAATGCTGGGCTGAAGGCTATGATGCCATATACGACAACTGTGTGTATAATTAATTGATTCAACAATGTTTTTAACAGTTATACTTGCTGACTGGTCATACTGAGTTTGCGAATTCAGACTTCGGCTTTATCAGTACCTACATCCTTGTTACCAAATGAATTATAGTCAGATTGCATTAGTAACCATGAGTTTACACTCTTACCTTGTCTAATGCCCTAACCAGTTTACATAATGAATGAATTACATAATTCCATCGTTATCAAGTAACAAATCTATCTTTCATGCGGGATGGAAAGAATGCCAAAAGCTCTCTGGTGGACATAGTTATCTGAACAACAGTGGGCTTCCTGAATTGTTTGCTATCTATGTTCCTGCTTGTGCATATGAAGAAGACAATGTTGTTTTGCTTTTTGCTGGTTAGTATGCTTACTATTTGTTCTGTGGATACTGATAATACTCGTACCTGCTTGTGGTACAGCGTGGATGGCCCAGAGTGTTTGCCCGAATCTAAAGATAGTTAGATCTAATCCTTTATGTTTGCACGGTTTTGGTCAATTTACATTCATAACCTTTGATGCTCTCTGCAGGTTTCAAGTTTTCTAATGAAGACTGTTTCCCAGTTAGCTTCTGGAAAACAGCCGGTTAGTACAAGGGCATACATGGGCAACATACAGTACCTGATGCAACGCAAATGTGGTGTAGATAACAGGTACATGGTTATATCTTCTGGCAGGCTGTTTTATGTAACTATATGGCAGTCATCATTATACGTGGTATATGTCTGTCAAGGGGAAGCTATCTTTCTTGAGATGAATTTTATACTAATTCATCTTTCCACGATTGCCATCAGGTGAAGATTGGCTCAACCTGCTGCCATATGAGAGGTATTTGAAACTTGGGCTCTCAGGATGGCGGTGAACTGTGCTCAGAAACAAGGTGCCAAGTCAAGAAGGCTGGCATTTTTGCGCATATTAATATTTTTGAAAGACCTTTTTGCACATAGTAACTGAGAGTAAAATATAGATTATAATCTGCAGTGCATTTCCTTGTATTTGTTTCACCCATATTAATTTGCGAGAACTATTTAGAAACTGCATATATGTGTTGGTTGATCTCAAGCTACCAAGCCAGAGACCGTCCAAGTTGCTAGGCCAACCCACACTCACATGTAAGAAATAGAAAGCAGCGAGTTTCCAGGACATGCTTGCTCATTCCTCAACTACGTGCAATGATCGGATCGTGCGAGTAACATCAAAAAATGACTCACCCCTGACTCCCTCTGTGCGATAATATAAAAAAGAAACTCACCCTGTAAATTTGGTGACGATCAACTCATGGTCTCTACCAAAAACCCTAATTCCACCAATTCTAAGCCACAGCTCAAAGGACGAACTCTGGTGATTCTCTTTACCGACGTCCATTCTTTCACACCAATTTCAACACTGACACAACCTAAGACGAGCCTATGGCTTCATTAAGCTCTTTAGGTCAGTACAGCCATAAATTCAGTATAATAAAATTAGGTGATCAGTCTAAAATTAAGATTAAGAATTAGCTCCAACATTATGGTATCAGAGTTTTCTTAGGCCTTTGTATGTTCTATCACTTCAATTATGAAGCTACTAAGCTGCATAAGATTGCTTCTAGCATCGGCTTAATTAAATTTAGGGTTTGTGTTTACTGTTTAAGCAGCACTTAAGTCTAATTTTATGATTCATGTTCGATTTGATCGAAATTAAGGCTCAATTTGTTTTTAAGTTGCTATTTTTAGTTCAAATTTTATGGCTTGGGTAGTAGATAGAAGGAGGGATCATGAATTGGGGTTAAGATTAAGAAAAATTTCCAAAATTCCTCAAAATCAAAACCCTAATTTTAGAAAAGCCCCAATTTAAGAACCCTAATTCTCAATTTAGCAAATCCCAAACCGATAGATCCCCAAATCAATGAGAAGCCCTGACAAATTTGGCATATACTCACTGGATTTGGGCTCACGTCACTAGAGTTCAGCGCACACGACATGACCTCTGCCATGGGCATGTCCTTCCAAGCTCTCCACCGTCTTCATGCTAATGGTACATGGCTTCACACGCTGTAGTGCATCTCCTCAGCCACTACCTCAAATGTAATGCCTGTATTTTTGTGCCTGAGAAAAGCTATTTGAATATAAACTTAATTGTAAAATTTCGATCCTTTTTTATCTCTTGAAGAGCGTGCCAACGTATGGATCTCAAATTCTCTCTAAACCTATCCTAGAATCCCTTTTAAAGATTCTACAAAAAATTTTAAGTTCAAATATCAAATTTGAATTCAAATTCAAACATTCAAATTATTCCCTTTCAAAATATCCCTAGAAATTCAAATTATTCCCTTTCAAAATTGACTCATATTTGCGTTGAGGTGAATTTTGCAAATTTTTTTGCTGTTATTCAATGGATTATCCAGTGTTTGTTTTTTAAAACTCATCGAATTGTCCGATGTATTGGAGTAGTGCGATGTTCTGATAGGTTATGTGCGATCTATCTGATTCAGTAACAACTTATGGAGATCGTGTAGGTGTCCTGATCACACGTTAGACAGATTAGAAGAGCAGATCTCCAAAACTATCATATTCAACATCCTGGACCACAAGAAAGGAATAAGATTTTCGGGAAACACTACACATGACTACTCATGTTTGTGTATCACTGACTCGTCTTCTTCTGTGTTTAGGAATTGTGTGCCATTGACAACATCAATACCTGTCATGCGTGTGGTGCATGCTGCACCTCCAAAATAAAATCATCGGTACATACTAATTATATTGGGAATGTTTGATTTATTCATATGTAATTTTGCTCTATACATGTAGAGAACATACTCGTATAATAAGACTATGCTAGCCAATGTTTGTGCTGTCATGATTTATTGCGAAATAAATTAAATCTACGTATGGCTACATACACCAAGAGACGAAGTAGGTGAGCACCGCACAGCTGCCTCCCCTCCTTGCCTGCCCGTAGCCCGACACCAGGGTCGGCACCGCATCACGTAACACCCGCGGAGCATCGCGAGCTCGTCGCCCATATTTGGCGCATTGAGCTCCCCGCTTGATGCCCGTGCAGCGGTCTCCATTGTCCTCGCCTTCTCCTATCCTCCACTCTGACCGTCGACTGCGGCGATGCTTCCTTAGGCATTTTTGAATATATTTTTTTTGAGATTTTTGGGATTTCTGTGATTTTTTTAGATATCCTAAAGTTGTTTGATGAGTCTAAAGACCAAGAACTGAAATAACCGAAATCAAGGTCCATTATCATCATTCTGCAATGCTTTGCGGTCTTCATTTTTGGATGACCGAATTTTTCAGTAGACTGAGAAACTGGACTGAAGTTTTCGCTCGGACCGAATGCTACCCTATGTAAACATTGTGCTGTTCGCCTGCTCGTCTTCAATGCAATCGACAAATAAAATGAGCAGCGAGCTGTTAGGGTATAAGAAAAGATGCTATGGCTATTTTTAGGCGGGACAACTCAAATGGAAATTAATTAACGGATCCTCCACGCTTCGCGCGCAAAAGATGCCTGTTAATTTCTGTGTGCGCATCCAAACTAGCGGCCTTCAAAATTTTCCAATCCTTCATCACTCGTCTCGTCCTGCATGCATGCATGCATGCGCGTAAATCGATGGTGCCATCGGCCATTGCCGTCTTCCTCCTCTCATTGAAGCTAGCTAGCTAGCTCCTTGTTTTCTTGTCTCCTTCCTTTGCTTCGATCTATCTCGTTGATCCATCCCACCGGCGGGCGGCCGCTAGTCAGCTCCAAGGGGCGCCGGCCATGGCGGGGGGAGGCGGCGGCGGTAACACGAGGGAGCTCGACCAGACGCCGACGTGGGCCGTCGCCTCCGTCTGCGGCGTCATCGTCCTCATCTCCATCCTTCTCGAGAAGGGCCTCCACAAAATCGGAGAGGTACAGTACATCCATCCATGGCGATTAGACAATGTTGCAGTTGCTGCAAATGCTTTATCTATCCATGGCGATCGCCGCCGCATGCGATGCAGTTCTTCTCGCACCGGAAGAAGAAGGCAATGGTCGAGGCGCTGGAGAAGGTGAAGACGGAGCTAATGGTGCTGGGTTTCATCTCGCTGCTGCTGGTGTTTGGCCAGAACTACATCATCAAGATCTGTATCACCGAGAAGGCCGCCGACACCATGCTCCCCTGCCGCCTCAAGGCCTCCACCATCGAAGCCGAGACCGATAAGTCCCACCACGCCGGCGCCGAGGAGCCCGACCACATGCCCAAGCCGGCCGAGCACTTCGGCGACCTCGTCGGCCCTCCCTTCGCCGCCGCCTTCTCCGCCCCTCCTCACCACCGGTTCCTCGCCGAGGCCAAGATGTCAACCAAATGCCCCGAGGTCATGAGCCTTTCTTCCTTATTCCTCCTCCATCCGATCGATCGCTGAGACGCTGACAAGCTCCATGGATGGGGTCATCTTGTGCAGGGGAAGGTGTCTCTGATCTCCATTAACGCGCTGCACCAGCTTCACATCTTCATCTTCTTCCTGGCCGTCTTCCACGTCACGTACAGCGCCATCACCATGGCGCTGGGCAGGGCCAAGGCATGTTGATATGTTTCTCTTCTTCTACTACTGCTTCTTTCATGTCGATCCATTGCTAATAGCTTCAAAGATCAAACTGTTTTCATGGGGATGCTGCTGCAGATTCGTGGATGGAAAGATTGGGAGAAAGAAGCGGCGGGCCAAGATTTTGAGTTCTCCAATGGTACATACATACATACTCTCTTGCGTTTTTATCGGTTGACTATATATCTGAAGAACATTATTAACGCTCTGCAATTGGATTGCAGATCCGACGAGGTTCAGATTTACTCACGAGACGTCGTTCGTTAGGCAGCACATGAACGTCCTGAACAAGACGCCGGCATCGTTCTACATTGTAATTAAGATCTATCTCGCTCCCCATTTGTGACAGCCAAACCAGCTGCATCAAGAACACGCGAAATTCATTTCTGACACGAATGCCTATCTGATGATGATGATGCAGAGCAACTTCTTCAGGCAGTTTTTCAGATCGGTCAGGAGGGCCGACTACTGCGCATTGCGTCACAGCTTCGTCAATGTGAGTACAACAAAGATAGGATGATCTATCAGAAGCTGCATGTAAAACATATATCCCAGATAATCTCTTACCTTGGATTGATTAATAATGTGTTTCAGGTTCACTTAGCTCCAGGCAGCAAGTTCGATTTCCAGAAGTACATCAAAAGGTCTCTTGAGGACGACTTCAAGGTCATTGTCGGTATCAGGTGTGCTGTTAATTTCTGATCTTCCTGATCTGTATGTTTGGCATCAGCAAGTTCGATTCTCGTCTTGCAATTTGTCAAGCATGTTCTGAACTGTCACTAGTTAAATCTGTTCTTGTTGATCTGTATATTTGCAGCCCTCCTCTGTGGGCATCTGCCCTCATCTTCCTGTTCCTCAATGTCAGCGGTCAGATCCTGATGTGCCAAGTCATGCTTTTGCTGCATCATCTTGCCTAATTTGTTTTGAGTATATATTTTGATGACTAGCACTAATCTCTGCATTGTTATGTTCCAGGGTTGCACACCATGCTCTGGATTTCCATCATGCCGGTGGTGGTGAGTAATACAACGTTCATATATCCATCTCAATCCTAATTAAACTGAACTGAACTGAACAAAACTGAGCTGAACTGAACTGTGATGAACTGAACAATGGCAGACGATCCTGTCGGTGGGGACGAAGCTGCAGGGGATCATCTGCCGGATGGCAATCGACATCACGGAGCGGCATGCAGTGATCCAGGGGATCCCGCTGGTGCAGGTCAGCGACTCCTACTTCTGGTTCAGCCGACCCACCTTCGTCCTCTTCCTCATCCACTTCACCCTCTTCCAGGTATCGATCAAACATTTCTCTTTCTCTTTCGCCCAATCCTCCATTGACCGCCATTGGCACGCATTAATGCAATCTCCCTAACCTTTAGTTTTCTTCTTTTCTTCTTGATTTGAGCAGAATGGATTCCAGATCATCTACTTCCTCTGGATACTGGTGACCTGATCTTCGCTCACTGCATTTCTTCAGTTCTGCTTCCTGAAATTTTCAGTAAATTGATTGGTCTGTCTCACTTGCATGTGTTCTGTGTGCAGTACGAGTACGGCATGGACTCCTGCTTCAATGACTCCAAAGAGTTCGTCTTTGCACGCCTCTGCCTCGGGTAATTAGCTCCAAATTACTATTCTTTTTGTCTCAAAATGATATATCTTTTTGAAATTTCTACTTGAATGTCGATCAATAAATTTTTAGATTTATCACCAGTAATTTTGATTATGGCTATGTACGTCTCTGCAGAGTGGTGGTGCAGTTCTTGTGTAGCTACGTCACTCTGCCGCTCTACGCGCTCGTCTCACAGGTATATTCTTTCTTGTCTGAAAAATGCTTGCCACGTGGACGCCTTCAATTACTGACACGTGTCCGTTCGTTGGCGTTGACCGGTCAGATGGGGTCAACGATGAAGCAGTCCATCTTCGACGAACAGACGTCCAAGGCGCTCAAGAACTGGCGCGCCGGCGTCAAGAAGAAGCCCGCAGCGGCCAGCTCCAAGCACGGCGGAGGCGACGGCGGCGATCAGTCGGACTCCGGCAGCCCCAAGGCCGAACCGGTGCCGGCCGCGGGCGGCGGCGGCGTCGCACTCACTCAGAGGAAGCACAGCGGCGAGACCAAGGACAGCGGCGGCGCCACCCAGGCCGAGGGCCCCGACGGCGCCGCCGCCGGCACCGGGCTGCAGGCCGGCTCCGCGCAGCAAGCCGGCGGCGGGTCGGGATCCAAGGAAGACGAGTACGACTTCATCAAGCTCGAGCCGTGATCATCGATCCATGCAGTTAAGCTAAGCATTGATCAGACAGGATAATTAATTAATACAATTAATCAACCAAGTATAGTAAATAATTAATTAATATGTGATTAATTAACCATTGTTTGTTTGTTGTACCAGTAGCTACAGTGCAGCAATACACGTATATGTATGTACGTATTCATACGTAGGGCACGTAGGACAAACAGGATGAGAGGGATGAGAAACTGAATATGTTTCTGCAGTTTAATTTCCCTCCAGTTTAAGGGGTTAATTGTTGTATTTATGTTGATCAATGTACTGTTATAACTTTGTAATTAAGATGTAATTTTCAAAGTGTAACATTTATGAACGAATTTCTGTATCTGCATGCAGGCATACATGCATTGATGATTTATTGCTCTGGGTTTTATTTTTCAAGTCAGCTATTGGGAATGTGTTTGTACCCACTTTCGGCCTGGTCTAATTTTACCATCTAAATTAAATAAGCTTAAAAAATTAGTTTCTTGCTTGCGCGAGTGTAATTTAGTTGTACCAAACAGTACTACGATTTGGCTACTTCGGTGCGAGTTTATATAGGCCATGTGTAAGATTATCAACTTCTCAAAGGAAATCTAAAGTTCTTCTGCAAGTTTTCTTTTAAAAAAAATTAAATGTAACTATAGTATAATTACTGTGTTATACTTACATAGTTTGTCCGGTTGGCTAACAACAAGTACTCACCTCGGTGAGATCATGGATTTTAATCCTTCCATTCGCAACTATGATTTTTTTTCGCATAAATCTAAAAACAGATCTAATGGTCCAAAAATTAAAAGCTCTCCCCTAAGAAATTTGTCGCAAGAAGTTTAGCAAAACCGCTTGTGAAATAGGACAGATTCTCAATAACCGTAAAATGTCAAAAACTAAACTAATTGCTAGTTGCAGATTCTTAAGCCTCTACGTCGTCGGAATTTGCATCACCTACCTGCAAAGGCCTTGGCCCGCTAATTAGAACACTGTCATCACATTCACATGATTGGGCCTAATTTTTTGGCCCAATGCACCTCTTTGTCCCCCTCAAAAAATTTTATTTTTTCTACTTACATGACTTTCATCTTCCATGTAAAATGTGAACATTTCTTTCTGATGCACGTAACAGATGCTTTGTTTTATTTATTTCTTACATGTTGATTTTATGTTTTTGAACGCGCAAAAGCTTCACACATGAATATATTAGAAACTGAGACCCACAAGCAGTAGGCGCAAACAGCAGGGAAAATACACACAGTGCAAGAGATTCACGATCTAACTGAAAAAGAACAATCACCCTTGGAACAAAGTGTATTATTGAACACGTGGGCAATCCTTTCCTTCCAAAGATTCCATGTGAAAGAATTGCCAAAGTCAAAACCATCGTCTACTGGATTCCTTTGGCCACCACTCCACCAAGATCGACTGCACAGGATGACGAGCTGCAAGTTATCCACTGGAGTGGAGCTCGTCAACTTCCTCCATAGTTGTCGGGAGTATGCGCAAGCAACTAAAACGAGGTTCAATGGGCTCTCGTATTTCCTTCCCTTGTGGAAAAGGAGTATGCCTTTCAATATGATTCCTCTCTCCTATAGTCGATCGGCCGTCTAGCATCTATCTCCTATGGAATGCTAGTCAGAGCAAGAATTTGCATTCGGTCAGAGCCTAGTATGCTGAACCTTGAGTTCAATTTTCAACCAACCAACGTTCTGTATTTAAGAACGAATCGACTCATAGTGATCAGCAAGAACGAATAATTATAGAAAAAAAATAAAATTTAACTATTCTCCCGAATCACAAAACATAAACAACGCGCTTTCAGAACTTTATCAATAAACAGATTATAGCCCTGTAACTCCAATCGATCTATAATTTTAATAAAATAAAATAAATAAAATTTACAAACAAAACCAATGTCAATCGAAATTTTAAATCTCAAGATATTAAAAAAAACAAAATTAACGGAAATTAATTAAACACTAATTAATTAATAATATGATATCAAAAATAATTAAAAATACCCTAGCTAAATTTTAGATCAAATAAATTAACCCAAATCACATAAAAATTTTAATCTAAAAGTAATAGCTAGGCATGCATAAAAGTGAACGAAAAAGAAAGATTTTTCATAAACTTTAACTTATTGACAAAAATCCTACCAAATCCTAAATATTTTACTCTTTTTTTATATAGCTCAAAATTAGAAGATCCCAAAGGAGAAGACCTCAAAGCAATTAAGATTTTGTAGCTACTGCTTAGCCTATTCTCGGCCATCGGAGATTATGCCACATCAAGACACATGGAGGTCTACAAAGTCCAACACACGAAAATCCTACTATCCCCGCTGGCCACACCACCTATGCCAACCACATATCGATTGTTGTCCCGCCAGATGGCTTGCACCCACATGTACTCGTGCCAGCCACCGCTATGCAGGCCTGTTTGTCAATCATAATACCCTCGCACGTGCGCTTACTAGCCCGCCTCCACATTGTCGACCCATTATACCGACCTGCTAGCCACATCATCACTAGCCCATGCCGTTGGCCTGCTTGCTTATCGTCACCTCACTTCCAGCTAGGCCGCGTCCATATTATGCAACCGGCCTACTCATAGTTTCAGCTATACTGTTGTAAAACTTTGAATATTATAATTTTTTGTCTAAAATTCCTCCGTATTTTGAGACAAGATTTGAATTCTACGTGTTTTTATATTTTATGGCAGAAGTATACAATATGTGCATTCTAAGATGTTGTATGAGCTTAGGGATAGAGACAGGTTAGCCTGTGGTGAGTAATCCGTGATCGGCTGTAGTTAAACTAAATAAACTAAGTTTTATTACTAAGATGTTAAAAATTTTAAAAATAAAATTTTTAACTTAGTAATAAAACTTAGTTTATTTAGTTTTTAAAATAAAATTAGTTTAATTAGTTAAACTAAAACTAATCATTACGCGTATACCGACAAGCGTCCATCCCTGCGTGAACTCATCTTTCATATGTACTGTAACGAAAAATGCACGATGTCGTCATTGTCTAACGACGCAACTGCGTACTAAAACATGACTAACCAAACGGCTAAAACCTCTCACTGACCAAACGGCCGCCGAATCGTTCTGTGTAATAGTCAGAAGGATAGAGACGTCCGGCGACGGGGACTGACGACGGAGACTACCGGGGCCCGTCGTGTGGATCGCGTCCCTTTCCGGCGAGCGTCTGCCGGAAACGACACGGCAGGCGATGCCACGACGATGGAGGCGGATTGATGACGATGCCGAGGGCTGATGCCAACGGATGATCTGTACAAGCCAGCCAAGAACAATAACGACACGGGGTCGTTTGATTGATTTGATGGGCTACTCCCACCGTCCTATAATAAATAAATTTTAATGATAAAAATTGATAAATGGATAAGTAAAAAATATTAAAGGAATAATTTTTTTATATGAAAATCGATGGGAGGTAATAATGTAGGAATTAATTTATTTTAAGACAAAAGCTTAAACTCTAGAAATTGGTTTATTTTGATATTGAATGAGCAGACAGTGCCTGCTAGATTTTGGTGAAGTGTCTATCCGAAATGATGATTTAAATTTGGGACCTTACTCTCGGCTTAATTTTATTTTTTATTTTTCTATAGATTTTAATACCATTTAGAAAATAAAGCATTTCAAACTTTTTATCTACATAAGTAGTGTGTTCAGTGTGTTCGCTTCTTGTTTCTACATATACATACTACTGTAGTATTCAATATTTTATCTAAGTAGTTCTTCTCGATTTTATAGCCATGATCTATTGTAAGGCATATACATAGTAACATTTGGTCACACCATTCTGGTTAGCACAGTAGAATAGCGTTGTGATGTTGGCTAAAAACCGTTACGTGACGAAGATTCCATTCCATTACTTATGGGGGTGCCCCAAATAAAATAACAATAAAGTAAGTAAAATATCACTGAGCTAGTAAAATCTCACATTTACCCTCCTAAATAAAATAGCAATCTAGTAAGTAAAATATCACATTTGCCGCTCCCTTTCACTCCTCTTTCTCATCCTCAGCCACCGTCTCGATCAAAGAGTCATCGCTTGCCTGTAGGGATCTATCCCGGCCCTGACATCCAGACCTCCGTGCTGCTGTTAGGATGACGGACTTGTGTCATCTCCATCTCGAGCCGCTACTGTGCCTGAAGTTTCGCTCTGCTGCCAGGATAAGGAACGACTCACTGCTATCACTGCATGTGGAGTTTCACGCTGCCAAAGGGGAAGAGAACTTAATTAACCACCTGTCATCTAAAGCTTCAATTTCTTCTCAAATTCTTATAAAAGGTTAATGATCACCATCGTACAAACAACTAAAGCTCCAAAACATCATTTATTTGTTAGCTGAAAAATATATCTACGCCACTGCACTAGTTAATTTACCGTAACTAAGCATAATAAAAAACAGATAATTCACTTTCATATATACCCATTTAACAAGTAGATGTGGTAGTGGTGAGTCAGACACCCATCACCTTTTTTTTATGGATTGCTCCCTTGCTTTAACATTAAATAATAGTCCTTTCCTCTTTTATTTGGCTTTATAAAATTAAAACTTACACCTAAAATACCAAACGGCATGTTTTATTAAAAAAAATCGTACTCTATGTTACAATTGAAGTCAGTTTCAAGCATACAGATATTTAGCTAGTATATACTGAAAGATTAAGCTGAAACTATTGAAGTTGGAGTGAACCACAGTGCATGTAGATAACTAGATAAGCTTAACGAAAGGACCAACATGCAGATGCAATGCAATGCATCATGCACGATACTAAGGTCAGAAATGTACTGCCACAGTACAGCAAGCATAAGGCCCTTCAATAAGGAATGATTTTGTATACAACTTTCCCTATACATAGCTGGTTACTTGCGCTCCTAGTAGACGTTTCTTTTCATGCGAAATTTATTCCTTCCAATGTGTGGCATGCGATTACACGTACATTGTCCGTATATAATCATGGAAGTCACTGTTTGTCTCTATACTTCTCCCTTCGCTCCTGAATAAATATATCATTGGATACTCTACTCATACCCAAAGTTTGATCACTCATATCTTAGCTGTAAGATTATAAATTTTAAGAATATACTATATTATATTACGAAAATATGTTACATGCTGGATATATCATACAATTCATGTTCATCGAAACATAGTAATTTTCTTCGTCTTAGGTGGTTGTGGTTTGATTGGACTGCCGAGGACCCTAGATAGGCATGTCGGTCCATGCAACAGACAAGGGTCTCTTCGGGGCGTCGACGGTGAACACACTAGGAAATAGCCGTAAGATCAAGTTCTGGCATGACAGGTGACTAAATGGCCTAGCCCCAAGAGAGATAGCCCCGAATATCAACAACATAGCCACAAGAAAAAATAGATTGATTTCACTAGAATTGACAGCAAATACATGGTTAAGGCCAATCGCGTAGAGTATATAGTTTATACAGATCAAGCATGATAATTTGTTCGGCTTCGGTCGGTAATTCGATAGGTACAATTAATTGAATGAAGATGCCGAGGATGCAATTCAATGGCGGTGGACGGCTACAGGGACATATACAACAAGCTCTGCCTACCGAATGCAATTCACGGGAGGGATTAACGACACACGACACATGCACATCTGGGAGGCAAAAGCAGAAAACAAGTGTAAGCTCTTCAGTCGGCTGATGATTCAGCGAAAAATCCTCACAGCCGATAAGCTTCAGATGAGGGGTTGACCTAACAAAGACATATGCTCAATGTGTGGCATCCAAGAAGAATCAGAGCGCTACCTCATGATGGAATGTGCTTTCGCAAGGCAGGTTTGGGCGCTCATCTTGTCCAAACTGGGACTACATCTACCAAGCATTCACCTCTATATATGTGTGGCGATTTCTTGCATTGGTGAGACACCTGTCGAAGGAAGATGGTACAAGAACACCAAAAATTATTTTATGGAATCGTTGTTACACAGTCTGGTGCATTTGGTTAGCTCCAGAGGAACGACAGATACACATGAGTAGTGATGGAAGTACCCGACATGATCATCAGCATGTGCCAAGCCAGGGAGGAAGCACTAACATCAATATAGTTGTCTTTTGGTCTTTTTCGCATCTTGGATGGCGTTGTTTCTGGCCTTTAGCCTGTAATTTGATAGATTTTAAGCTATAATCTTGTGCACATTTTATTTGTTTTAGTAGCTACATTTTCTTCGTTGTTTCTATTAGTATTGGATACTAGGAGCATGTAGTTGCTGGCTGGAAAATAGCAGAAACCAGTCAGTCCACTTAGCCATTTTCCAGTTTCGTAGCCGAGCTAGAGAAGAAATTGTGGCATGGCACGGTAGCCTGATCTAGCATTTTGTTCGGTCAATCTTGTAACAAACTCATGCAGTGGAGACAAATAAATAGAGAAGAAAACCAAAAAGCTGCATAAGTTGTACGCAGCACAAAATCTCTATTCGCTCTCTCTGTTCTTGATATGTTCTCAGATACTATAGCTTGTCTGAAAAAACCTTCAGAAATACAGCCGAGATAGTGAGTGGGCAATTGAGTGATTTGTTGACATTTGGTATCAGAGTGAAGGTGCCAGGTGTTGTTACGGATGTCGACGAAAGAAGGTGGCCGATATACTCCGTCGCATAGACGAGCTGCCATGGGCGGTGGCGGCAACGAACATGCAGGCGGCTCCAGCGGCGCAGATGGCGCCCAATTTCTGCTTGTGCCGCTGTCAAGGGAGGCCGACCCCACCATGAGACTTCCGATCCTTACGAGGACCAACTATCCCGATTGGACACTGTTGATGCATGTCAACTTGTAGGCTCAAGGGCTATGGGCGATGATCGACCCCGGCTACGCTGAGTATCGCGAGGATCGCGCTACTCTCTCGGCAATTCTTCAGGCAGTGCCGCGTGAGATGTTGCGCGCACTGACGAAGCACGATACTGCAAAGGGGGTGTGGGACTTCATTAAGACCATGCGGGTTGGTGTCGATCATGTCCACGGGGCAAAGGAACAAGCCTTTTGGCAGCAATTCGAGTCCATGCGCTTCAAGCAGAACGAGACGCCAGAAGAATTCGGGCTGCAGCTCACCGCCGTAGTTGCGGATATTCGCAACATGGGTGGCATCATCGACGATCACTACGTCATCAAGAAGTTTCTCCGTGTCGTCCCCAAGTGCTACAAGCAAGTGGTGATTTCAATCGAATAGCTCCTCGACATCTGCAACATGCCGATGGAGAAGCTCGTTGGTCGAATGTCCACGGTGGACAATCGCAGCAACGATGAGGAAGAAGGAGCCAGCAGTAAGTTGTACTTTATGGAGGAGCAGTGCCTAGCGCGCATGAAGGCAAAGCAGCACGATGGCTCGGCAACAGTAGAAAAGCCGGAGGCAGCTCGGGTGGTCATAAGCAAAAGGCCAAAGGCAATGGGTCTCCAAAGGGAAAGAAGGCGATGTGGACCGGTGGCATGCGGTACATCACAAAGGTGAAATGCTTCAATGGCAATGAATATGGTCATTATGCAAAGTAATGCCGCAAGCCACGCCGTCCGCACAAAGGAGAGGCAAATCTACTGCAGGCTTATGAGGAACCCACATTGCTGATGGTGTATGTGACTGGTATCTCACTGGCCAAGATGGCAACACCAGAACCTATTGTACGTGAAGTGCACCTCATTGAGAAGAAATTGAATGCAGAAGACTTAGGTGGATGGATATGATGTTGCCAACGATGTGTGGTTGCTGGGCACGGGAGCCACAAACCATATGACCACTGCGCCGTTAGTGTTTGAGAAGCTTGACACCGGCCTCGTCGATACCGTCAAAGTTCGGAGATGGCTCCACCATCAAAATTTGTGGCCGCGTCACCGTGGTGTTCTAGTGCAATAATGGTGAGCACCGTTTTCTCTGGAGGCAGCGTACTACATCCCAAAGCTACATAAGAACGTCATCAATATTGGGCATCTCGATGAACGGGATTATGATGTGCACATACGGCGTGGCGTGCTGACGCTGCGTGACTCTGAGGATATCCTCCTCGCCAAGGTACAACGGTCCCCAAGTCATTTGTATGCCCTTAAGCTGAACCTAGTGAAGCCTGTTTGTCTAGCGACAACCGGGTCCGAGGCAGCGAGGCGTTGGCATGCACGTTTTAGGCATCCCAACTTTCAGGCGCTTAGGAGACTGGTGTAAGGGGACATGGTCCACGGACTCCCGCTAATTGATTGTGTTGATCAGCTGTGCAATGGGTGTTTCGTGGGCAAGCAACGGCGAACACTGTTTCTAGAGGAGGCCAAGTTTCAGGCGTAGGTGATGCTCGACCTGGTGCATGAAGACCTGTGTGGTCCGATCGCACCAGCAACGCCAAGGGGCAGGAAGTATTTTCTACTCCTTGTTGATGACATGTGCCATGTGCCGCTACATGTGGATACGACTCCTCTCTGGCAAGCATGAAGCTGCGGCGGCCATTAAACAATTTCAGGCCGATGTTGAGGTGGAAACCGGCCAGAAGCTACGGGCATTGTGCATTGACCGTGGGAAGAATTCACGTTCGCAGAGTTCACTGAATATTGCACCGACCACGGAGTGAGGCGTGAACTCACGGCCCCCTATTCGCCACAGCAGAATGGGTTTGTACAGCGGTGCAACCAGACTGTTGTCATAGCAGCACGCTCCATGCTCAAGGCGATGAACATACCAACACATTTCTGGGGAGAAGCGGTTGTGGCTACGGTGTATGTGCTGAATTGGTCTCCGACTAAAAGTCTGGATGTTATGACCCCTTGTGAAGCCTAGCATGGGCGGCACCCGTCTATCGAACACCTAAGGGTGTTTGGCTGCGTCAGTCATGTCAAGACAATGAAGCCTACCTTAAGGAAGCTCGACAACCGAGGTACGAGAATGGTGTTTATTGGCTATGAGCAGGGCTCCAAAGCATACATGATGTATGACCTAGTGGTGCGCCGAGTTTGTGTGTCACACGACATTATTTTTGACGAGGCGGCAACGTGGTCTTGGCGTGACCCAAAGGTTGATTCTACATGGGAAGAGGAGCTTATAGTTGAGTTCTTCATCACTCCTGTAGACTCCAATGGTGTAGCTCCTATTGAGCAAAGTGCGCAACCAGTGAGCCTGGTGCAAGTCAACGCGTCCCTAGCAATGCTAGCGACGCCAAGTCTAAGAACACTAAGAAATCAGCAGGGGGTGGAGTTCTGCTCGCCACCAAGTTCTAATGATGGCCCTATCAACTATCGACAGGTGCAGAACATTCTCTCAACCACAGAGTCCATGCTTGATTTTGATTGCATTGATCAATGTCTGCTAGCAATTGAGGAGCCAGTGAGCTTTGCAGAAGTAGACAAACATGCATGCTAGAGGCAAGCAATGCTGGAAGAATTTAAGTCAATTGAGGCAAATCAAACTTGGTAGTATGCAAATCTAGGACACAATGCAATTGGGTTGAAATGGGTCTATAAAGTCAAAAGGGATCCCTCTGGTGTAATTGTGAAATACAAGGTAAGGTTGGTTGCTAAGGGGTATGTGCAGCAACAAGGGATTAATTTTGATGAAGTGTTTGCCCCAATGGCAAGAATGGAGACAGTCAGGTTGTTGATGGTAGATTCATCACATGAATGTAAAGTCTGTATTTTTGAATGAAGATCTTGAGGAAGAAGTGTATGTAGCATAACCCCCTAGATTTGATGATGTAGGCAATGAGAGCAAGGTTCTAAGGCTCAAGAAGGTTTTGTATGGGCTAAGACAAGCACCTTAAGCTTGAAATGCAAAATTACACAGTGCACTATTATCCTTGAAGTTCTTCAAGTCCAACACTAAAAGTGCATTCTATGTTAGATAGGCTAGAGATTCAAGTGTATATGTTAATGACCTCGTCATTACTAGAGCTCAGCAGGAAGAACTTGATGCTTTCAAGTTGCAGATGAAGCAGAAGTTCAGTATGAGTGACTTGGCTGTTGTGTTATTATCTAGGAATAGAGGTAGTCCAGAAGAAGGATGGAATATTTTTGTCCCAAAGTGCTTATGCAGCCAAGATCCTAAAGAAGACAAGGATGGAGGATTGTAATTCAATTCAAGTTCCAATGGAGGTAAGGCTGAAATTGAGCAAGAATAGTATTAGGGAGAGTGTGGATCCCACACTATTTAGAAGCGTTGTGGGAAGTCTTAGTTATTTGGTGAATACAAGACTTAATCTTGCTTATTCAATTGGGTATGTAAGCAGGTTTATGAAAAGACTAACTTTTGAACATTGGACAGCAATGGAGCACATTCTAACATATATTTCGGGCACACTTGGAATTAGTTGCTGGTTTGGAAGAGAGGAAACGGAGAAGGTTGAGCTGATTGGGTTTAGTGATAGTAACATGGCAGGTGATCTAGATGACAGAAAAAGCACCACAGGGTTCAAGTTTGGGAATAGCCTAATTAGTTGGCAGTTCTAGAAACAAAAGGTTGTGGCTCTATCATCATGTGAAGCTAAGTACATAGCTGTAACTACTGCTGCTTGTCAAGAAATTTGGCTAAGTCGTTTGCTGGCCGAGCTGCTTGGATGAGAACCCAATCAAGATGTTCTGAAAATTGACAACAAGTCTATGATTAATCTCTATAAGAAACCCAGTGCTCCATGATAGAAGTAAACATGTTGATACTCAATATCATTTCATTAGAGAGTGTGTGGAGAAGAACCAGATCAAAGTGGAGTACGTGTGTTCTGAAGATCAACTTGCAGACGTTCTGACCAAGCTTGTTGGATGAGTTCATTTCCTGGAACTAAGGAAGAAGATGGGCTTGGATCTAGTGCATCAAGATTAGGGGGAATGATAGATTTTAAGCTATAATTTTGTGCACATTTTATTTGTTTCGGTAGCTGCATTTTCTTCTTGTTTTTGTTAGCATTGGATACTAGGAGCATATAATTGCTAGCTGAAAAATAGCAGAAACCCAGTTAGCCCACTTAGCGATTTGTCAGTTTTGTGGCCAAGCTGGAGAAGAAATCGTGGGATGGCACGGTAGCCTGATCCAGCATTTTGTTCGGTCAATCTTGCATGTAACAAACTCCTGCAGTGGACACGAATAAATAGAGAAGAAAACCAAAAAAAGCTGTACAAGTTATACTTAGCACAAAAACTTTTTGCTCTCTCTATTCTTGATATGTTCTTCAGATACTGTAGCTTGTTCAGCGAGACAGTGAGTAAGCGATTGAGTGATTTGCGGACATAATTTGCAAACCTGAAAAAATCGTTGTAATTTTGCTGATTTCTCCTATTAATGAAATGGCAGAGCTCTTGCCAGTTCCATTGAAAAAAAAACATAGTAATTTAAAATAGTTTTGCTATCTCTCTCATATTTACATATGTTTCTATCTCTCCTGTTTCTTCTTCTAAGTAGTTTGTCAATTACTTTTTAATACTTGTTCTCTTATATAGTGTCTATTAGAAAAAAATTACAAGTGGTAAATTTGAAAATTTACAGTGTAATTATAGTTTAAATATAGGTAATTTATAGTATAAAAACAAGTTGACTTTTTTTCAAAATATGGTGCCATAAGTATAGTTAGCCCAAATTTAAAAATTATTAGGTATTAAAGTAAATACTCCAGGAACTAAGGGAGTAATAACTACGGCTAGGTTAAAACTTGGTGACACAGCCACATATCTATAACTCCACAATCATAGTTACAGTCTGGAAATTTCACAGCTCGTCGAAAAGTTGCTTTAAAGAAATGCATGTATGGAGGATAAAATTAATAATTCTTTTGCGCTCTCCACTTGATGAGCTCCACTCACACAAGATCCAAATTCCACAACCACGTGCGAAAAATAGTTTAAACAAGTTAGATAAACTATCCTACTAATCGCACATAGCTGTCAAGAATCGCCAACCTCTTCCAATATCGAAAGAATTAATGAGAAGGGGATGAAATATCTTTAAAAAGAACAAACAATTTTTCTACGGTGAAGATATCTTGATTTGACCTCACCTAATTTCTTAATTATTATTAAAAAAATATTATAATTGATTTTTAAAGGACCAAATTAATTCCTATTTACATGTGTAGTCATATGGCAATATGCGACTTTGCCTAAGGTGACTAGAATTACTTTGCATGGATTAAGACTACTCGAGAGACAACCCTTATCCAGTTAGAAAAACTAGTCTTATGTACTACCAAGTTATTTATCTTTTAAGAGAACATTGGACACACACGTCCAGACAAACCACAGGCATGCGTTTGTTTTCTCTGCAAATGCTTGAATATGTATTGGCACCTTAAAGACAACAGGCACGTACATGTAATGACGTGCAAATGAAAATTTTGGTTTCAAAGGCCTCTTTGAAATGCTAGAATTTTTCCTGATCATGCGAACATTGAAATGATTTCTCATAATTTGTTTGTTGGCTTATTAGCTTTAGTCAAATTTTAAATTTTGATACTTAATTCCAAAGTTAATTTTAGGGTTTTTTCAAAGTAATGGCCCAGACCTTTTCAGATAAATATGGGTGATGGATTATCTAATTTTTTAATAGATAAAAACAAATGAAGTACTATTACAAAATTAAAAATTGTTTTAAAAAGAATTCTATCCATAATCCGTATAAGAAAAATAATATAGTCGTAGTCTTGGCTATTATTACCTATAAATTATTATTGTTTGCTTCATTAGTTTCTCTACAAATTATCAGCTATAAATCAACTAATCAAAAATAAATTCACGTATTTCAAAGAAAATCTAAAGTCATACCCATGGTATCAAATCAAATGCACCTAGATATATGGACATGCTTCGAATTACACCGAGAGACTCGTTACGTGCCGACGCATTAAGTGCAGCTCCGGGATGCGTCGACATCAAACGATAGGGAATTGACATGTGACGTATCTCCCAAAGCAAAGATCAGCTTTAGGTCCATGGATTTGACAGGTGACGCATCTGAGAACCTTCGGATCGATCAAGCTCGCCATCCGAGAAATATCCCCGAAGTCAGCCAGCCAGTCACCTCATTTTTTGCAGGCCACATGTGTGTATAAACTGCAAGCCTCGCCGCCCTGAACATTCATCCGATTCCATCACAAAAAATTCAGAAAAGTGTGCTATGGCGGCTTCCATAGGGCTGAACCCAGAAGCTTTCTTCGACAGCTCATACTCCTACTCTTCTTCATCATCCACTTTCATGTCTAGCTTCACGCCGGAGTTCCAGGCCACCGCGGCCACCATCGAAGCCGACTTCTCCGGCGAGATCGATTTCGACGTCTACTCGCTGCCGGCTCCGGCTTTCGGCGGCTCCGGGGATGAGTATCCGGACAACAACGAGAACACCATGTATGTGGCATGCATTCTTGCTGCTGAATATATTGATTGCTTGATGGATTAATTTGGTGCTGAATTGTTGGTTTGATTTGATGATCAGGATGAGGTGCGAGAGCGAGGAGAAGATGACGGCGAGGGTGAACGGGAGGATCGGGTTCAGGACGAGGTCGGAGGTGGAGATCCTTGATGATGGCTTCAAGTGGAGGAAGTACGGCAAGAAAGCTGTCAAGAACAGCCCGAATCCTAGGTAGTACAAGAGTATTGATGTCACTGCCATCATGCCACTTGGCTATCAAGCTTGATTAATTACAAGTTTAATCACTAGCTTATTTGTGTTCTAGCCGATCTAAGTTGAAGAGATCTTTATTGAAACATCGCCTATTAGGAATAAGTCTTATCCGTTCGCATCAATGTGTGCTTAGGGTTTTCAAATTTCCGAAATTTCGTTTGTAAAAAGGACAATTTTTGAAATTAGAACAGAATTTCAACTGAATTTGTTAAATTCAAACAAATTCAAAACCCAAGTTACATTTCATATTGAAATTGTAAGCCTTTAGGAGTGTTTTGGACGAAATTTCGTTCTGAAATTGTGCACCCCTGCATATGTTTTGGACGAGGAATTCATTATGAATCTCCCTGTGCATTCAGGAACTACTACCGGTGCTCAACAGAGGGGTGCAACGTGAAGAAGCGAGTGGAGAGAGACCGGGAAGACCACCGCTATGTCATCACCACCTACGACGGCGTCCACAACCACGCGAGCCCCGCCGCCGTGCTGCAGTGCCAGTACGCCGGCGGCGACTACTACAGCCCGCCGGGCAGCGCCGGCTCGCCGCCGTCGGCCTCCTATTCGGCAGGGTCGTCGCTGCTCTTCTGAGGCTGATTGAGCCACCGTATATCTACTAGAGACGACGCCCGAGATCTAGCTAGGCTAGAAACTAGAGAAGTTTAATTGCCTGAATTAATCACCTTAATTACAATTTCTGTTGTATCATATTGTATCATGATAGTGACTGCTTGTTAATTTTGCTGATCTTCGGTTCGGTTCGTGTTCATGACTTAATGCCTTCAATGGCAGGCATGTTTATGGAACAGATAGACCCTGAGATCGCCTTTTCTTCTCTTCTTTTTGCTGAAGTGATCTACTTTCAGAGTGCTTTTTTTTATTTGAAGGAATATGCAAAAGCTCTGCGTATCATCGGCTCATCGCAACACAAACACGGTAGGTCAGGAGTCACTAGCTAGGATGGCAGTCTCATAAAAGATTTTTAATTGCGACAAGTTGACCTTAAGAGGTTTCATTCACACCACTAATTAAGTTTATTATAACACGTACTAGAAAATATATTATAACACACCACCACTGAACTTAGACATCTATACCAAACTAATAAAAATATCATATGACATCCAAAACCCATACATAAGATATTTATTATTATTAAGGTTTAACACTATATCTCTCTAAGCTAGGCTTATCATAGATATTAACAGCTCTTCACCCCTCTTCACCGGCTAACCATTCTCTTAGCTATGCTATGGTCATCCAAAAGACCATATATGCTAGGTGAATATATAATGATTCATTTTATTCTTAAAATAACTATAGTTAAATTATTAAAATCATAACTATTAAAAAATAATAACCAATAGTCAAGCTTAAAAGATAAAACTATAAAAAAACTAAATCTTTAGGTAAAATCCTATAAATAAAACCCTATCACAAGTCATATATGCCTATCATAAGAAATAATACATCTCACAAGATTCAAGCAAATAGTAAAAAATATCTTGCTCTTTGAGTGACTTCAACTTCTTATATGTTTTGCTCTAATATAATATAGCGATGGACTCTCTTTTTAGAAAAAGGCAAATTAAGACCTAAAGGAGTTAAAAGGACCAAGAGAAACACATACTACAAACATGTAGAAGAAGTAGAGTAATAACCAGAATTTAAATTATGTTGCGAAAATTTAAATTGTACAATTTAAATTTGAATGATAAAATTGATTTTACAATAAATACTATTTCATTAATTGAAATATGTTTACATAGATTTAATGAAACTTATAAAATTCTCCCAAAAAATCTAAAAGAGCTCTCCAAACCTCTTCTAACTTTTTCTCATTTTTCTTACACAACTCTCTAAATCTCTCCTCACTTCTCTTCAAATGTGTAAAACCCTATATTGCATATGCCTCTTCTTTTATAGGCTAAGGATGGCTGAAAAACTACCAAGACAAAGTCTAAAATACTCCTAGAATAAAACCTTACCTTAGCTAAAATCTCAGCCCTTATCCTTAGATGTGAAGAAAACGCCTTAGATGCTACCACGTAGACAAACACAGAGAGTTACAGAAACCAACCGCCAGCCACAAAAGATCGTGCTACCGTAGTCGCTTCCTCCATCCATGCCTACCTCTTGTTAACACCTATCCCGAAAGGATTGTGTACAGCCACGCGCACACATGTGTGCTTGCGCTATGCCCCTGGTTGTGGGGCCTACCTATCGAGCGCTCCCACACACCCGTCCTAATGCCTAAACCACTATTGCTCATTGGGCCCTCTCGCCAGCGCTTACCTGCTATGGACCATGCATGTCACCCACCATAGGCATGCCGCCTTGCTCACAAGCCGCTATCGCATTTTTGTCTATGCAACAAGTTGGAAATTGACCATTCACACCACTAATTAAGTTTATTATAACACGTACTAGAAAATATATTATAACACTAGGACTGAACTTGACATCCATACCCAAACCAATAAAAATGTCACATGACATCTAAATCATATTAAGATATTAACAACTCTTCATAGGCTAACCATTCTCTTAGCTATACTATCGTATAAGCAGATGCTATAGAGTGAATATACGGTTATTCATTTTATTCCTAAAATAACTATAAAATATTAACCTAGTTAACTTATCAAAATCAAAGCTATATCAAAATAACATTAACATTAAAGATAAAGGTATAAAGAAATCCTATATATAATGAACATCACTTGGTTAAAGGTTTTTGAACCTTATCATGAGTCATATATGCCTATCACAAGAAACAAAGTATCCCACAGCATTCAAGCAACAACAACAATAATAACACAGTCTTTTAGTCCTAAGTAAGTAAGAGTAGGCTAGAATTGAAATCCAACAAGAGCCTCAAATCACGGTTCAGACATATCAATAGCTGTTTTTTAAGCACTTTTATTTAATTACAAATCTTTAGTTATATCTCACTTTTTCAAGCCCCTTCTTATTGCATCTCTTCATGTTAATTTTGATCTAACTCTACCCCTCTTCACATTATTTTCTTGACTTAAGATTCTATAATGTACTTGTGCCTTTGAGTGCCTCCTTTGTACATAGCCAAACCAGATCAACCGATGTTGAGCAAGCTTTTTTTTAATTGGATCTACTCCTAGTCGATCACGTATATCCTCGTTCCGAAATCGATCTATTCTTATATGATCACAAATCCAGCGTAGCATACGTATTTCTGCAACACTCAACTGTTAAATATGACATCTTTTTGTAGGACAACAATCTACTCCATATAGCATAGTAGGTATAATCGTCATTCTATAAAATTTATCTTTTATCTTCTACAGTACCCTCTTATCACATAGAATGCTAGATGCTTAGTGTCACTTCAACCATCCTGCTTTGATTTCATGGCTAATGTCCACATCAATATACCCATCCATTTATAGCATCAATCTCAGATATCGAAAGGTGTCCTTCTTAAGCACTACTTATACCTCCTAAACTCACGTCTTTCTCCTCATGTACGATGGTACCAAAGTCACACCTCAAGTATTCAATCTTAGTTCTACTTACTCTAAAACCTTTAGACTCAAGAATCTACTGCCACAACACTAGTTTCCTATTTACTCTTGTCTGACTTTCATCAACTAATACTACATCATCTGTAAAGAGCATACACCAAGAAATATCCCCTTGTATATTTTTTTATAACCTCATCCATTACCAAGGAAAAGAGGTATAGGCTCAGAACTGATCCCTGATATAGTTCTATTTTAATCAGAAATTAACATGTGTTACCATCATTTGTTTGAATAGTAGTCATAGTATTGTTGTACATATACTTAATGAGAGAGACTTATTTTGTTGAGACTTTACGTTTTTACAAAGCCCACCACATAGTATTTCTCAGTATTTTGTTATAAGACTTCTCCTAGTCAATAAAAACTATATGTAGGTTATTCTTCTACTCTCTAAACTGCTCTATAACTTGTCTTATTTAGAAAAATACTTCTATGATTGATCTTCTAGATATAAAACCAAATTGGTTCATAAAGATCTGCGTCGTTTCTCTCAAACGATGCTTAATAACTCTCTCCTAAAACTTTATTGTGTGGCACATCAACTTAATTCACCGATAATTAGTACAACTTTAGATATCTCTCTTATTCTTATAGATTTGTACCAATATGCTTCTCCTCCACTTCTCAGGCATCGTGTTCGATTGAAAAATATTGTTAAACAACTTGGTTAGTCATACTATAGCTATATCCCGAAGACATCTCCATACCTTGATTGAAAAACCATCATGGCTCATTGCCTTACCCTATTTCATCCTTTTTAATACTTTTCTAATCTCAGATTCTTGAATCTTCTGCACAAAGCTCCTATTGGTGTCATCAGAAGAGTCGTCCAACTAGACAGTAGTGTCCTCGTTCCCACCATTAAACAAATTATCAAAATACTCTTACCATATATATCTAATCTCATCCTCTTTCATCAAGATATGCTCCCTTCAATTCTTAATACACTCAACTTAGTTGAAGTCACTCGTCTTCCTATCATGAGCCCAAGCCATTCTATAGATGTTCTTCTCTCCTTATTTCCTACTCAGACGTTGATACAGATCCTCGAAAGTTCGCCCCTTTGCCTCACTAATAGTTCGTTTTGCGGTCTTCTTTATCACATTGTATTTCTCCATATTGTCCTCAATCTTGTCATGGTGCAAGCATTTATAGCATTCGTTCTTTTCCTTAATAGCTCTTTGCATGTCTTCATTCCACCACCAAGTGTATTTTGTTTCTCATCCACTTTCTTTGATCACTCGAAACACCTTTGAAGCAATCTTCCAAATGCATGTTGCCATCTTCTTCCACATGTTATTTGCATTGTCTTCTTCCTTTCAAGAGCTCTCTTCAATAACCCTCTCCTTAAAACATTTGATATGTCCACTTTCAACTTTCATCACTTAGTTCTTATAATTTTGGCTTGTTTATCCCTATGAACATGCACCAAAAAGTAAAAGTCGGCCACCACCAGCTTATGTTGAGAAACCACACATTCTCCAGGTATCACTTACAATCCACACATCCTCATTTATCCCCTCTTCTCATAATGACAAAGTCAATTTGGCTAGAGTATTGGCCGCTACTAAAAGTCACAAAATAAAATTGTCTCTTCCTAAAGAAAGTGTTGGCTATCATTAGATCAAAAGCTATAGCAAAGTCCAAGATTTTCTCCTCGTTCTGATTCCTACCACCATACCTAAAACCTTCATATGCCGCCTTAAAACATATACCTATTACACCTACATGACCATTAAGATCCCCCCCTATAAAAAGCTTTTCACTACTAGATATAGCTTTAACCAAGTCATCTAAGTCTTTCTAAAAATGTCCCTTAGTTCTTTCATACTAGCCTACTTGAGTGGTATACGCACTAATTATGTTTAAGAATATATCATTAATAACAAGTTTAACTAAGATGATTCTATCTTCTTGCCTTCTCACCTCCACCACACCATCCTTAAGACTCTTATCAATTAGAATTCCTACTGTATTTCTATTTGAAGTTATCCCTGTGTACTTAGAGCTTGAAGCCCGTACTGTCCACCTCCTCTATCTCCTGACCCTTCCATTTAATCTCTTAAACACACAAAATATGTACACATCTCCTACCCGCTATCTCGACTAGCTCTCTTAACCGTAAGGGATACTACATTCTAGTTACCTAAACGGATCCTAGTTGGCTCAACTTGCTTCCTTACCCTTCGCACCCATCAAGTCAGGTGTGAAGACACGTACTCATTTTTACCACACCTGGGCGCTGATGTGGCACACCAATAAGGATATGATGGCCCAATCCTTGATCACTTGACACTATGCCCAGATCACAACGTGGTGTGTCACAAGGGTGATGACCCGTCCCTTATCTATTTAACACCGATATGGTGCATCACTAAGAGGGTTACACCACAACGGGATTTTTTTTGTTTCATCTCCATAAGAGGAGCTAAGTTTTTACATTGGCTCGCCAAACTTAACACAACTCTCCTCCTTTACTAGAGCATGGGACCTGCTATGTTGAGACACCAAAGTCACCCCAACACTAACGGAGTTTCACAAGATTCAAGCAAATGGTGAAAAATATCTTTCTCTTTAAGTGACTTCAACTTCTTAGGTTTTTGTTCTAAGATAATATACACATTGACTCCTTTTTCACAATAAGGCAAATTAAGACCCAAATAAAGCAACAAGAGAAACACATACCACAGGCCTGTAGAATGAGTGAAGTAATACCTGGTGCGAAAATTTAAAATGTAGAATTTAAATTAGAATGATAAAATTGATTTTATAATAAATACAATTTCATTGATTGAAATATGTTTACATGGATTTAACGAAGCTTACAAAATTCTCTCATAAGTTCTAAAAGAGCTCTTCAAAGATCTTTTTTTTTCTTATTTTCCTCACAAAACTCTCTCTAAATCTCTCCCCAATTCTCTTCAAATGAGTAAAATGCCACATTGCCTATGCCTCTTATTTTATAGGCTAAGAGTGGCTAAAAAACCACTAAGACAAAGTCCAAAATGCTCCTAAGAAAAAACCTTAGCTTAGATACAATCTCAGCCCTTAAGCCAATCCTTATATGCGAAGGAAACGCCTCAAATGCCACCACATAGCCAAACAAATAGATAGTCATAGAAACCAACCGCTAGCCACAAAAGATCGTGTTGTTGTAGCTACTTCCTCCGCCTGTGCCTACCTCTTGTTGACACCTGTCCTAGAAGGATTGCATTCGGCCGCGCACACACGTGCGCACTCATGCTATGCCTCTGGTCATGGGACCTACCTATCAAGCACTCCCACACACTCGTCCCAATGCCTAGACCACCATCGCTCATTGGGCCCTCTCACATGCGCTTACCTCCTATGGACCACACATGTCACCCATCGCAGCCATGCCACCTTGCTCGTGGGCCACTGTCGCTCCTGCTACACGCAAGGGTCGCTCTTTTGGTCTATCACTACAATTGGCCTTCGTGCGCTAGGCCAATTCATGCACATGTGAGCCTTTGCTACTTGGGCCGCTAGGCCGCCTCCACTTTTTCTCTTTTCATTTTTGATTTTTTTTATTCTTTTTTCTTATTGAATTTCCAGTGCTTGCACACTAACCTTGTGAATCCCATGGTGAAGACCTCCTCACACAATATCCATCCATCGTGTGTCTGTATCAACATTGTCACCCAACATTCTTGATCACTCTGGATCTCAACTCCTCCATGAGTCTAGTTTCAATCCATCGTTGATAAAAATTAACCTCCAAGGACTAGCATATATACAAACCAAACAAACCATAGGAAATAAATATTGTAACCTAACCCACATTAGTTGTACACACTCACGCAAACAACCATTAAGTCTCCAAACTAAATTTCCAACTAGGATCACAAACCATTTACCAATTTTCCATCTCAAATATATAAACCAACACATGGTTTTACAATCTCCCCTAGATGGAAACATTGGCAAGAGTCTTGAAATTTGATTTTTGAAAATTTAAAATCAAAGAACATTGTAAGAGTCAACTTGGTCAACCTTTAGGGAGAGAAAATCAAGACCAAGCGAGAAGAGAAAATACAAGGGATACAAATGCAACCAAACACAAGATGCTCCCCATATGCCAAACTCCACCTTTCACCAAGATTTAAACCAAGTTTGATTTTCAATTAATGCAACTTTGCTTTAATTTTTATTTCTCTCCGCTTTTGATAGTGAACACATCTAGAGCAACAAGAAGCAAAAACATATGAAATGAGATGTAATTTGCACATTTTTAGGTCATAAGAGCTTTGGAAGTTATCTAAAGACATCAATATGTAAATATAAATCACTCATACAAAAGCAGGAGCTACAATCTAGCTAAAACATCCTTAAAAGAAGTATGATTCATGATATGTAGGGCAAGTTTGTATTGTAAGCAAGCAAAAAAATGTTCAAATTCATTAGCAATTTAAAGTACAATTGATATCAATAGAAGTAGCTCAAAAAATTGCAATCAAGCTTATAAGTATGCTTTGCCTACTCACTCAAAATAATCAACCCATATAATTCATGCTAATGTCAAGTTCAAGGAAGCATCAATACATAGCAATTTTAAGCTCATTTTCACTTTTCATTCCTTTTTCGAGTTGTTCACACATGTAGCACAATAGCGATGCTACTCCTGATTTTATCTTTAGCTGATAATGATGCCCTCATCATATGTTGTCGTATGAGTCTCAATTAGACATACATCTGGAGTTCCCATTATAAGCAGTCTTCGTGCTACCTTCAGAACCAGTTATGTGTAAACGTACTCAGTAGCCTGGACAAAAGTGAATGAAGATATCCATGAAACATATAAGCAAAAATAACACAATTGATACATAGCTTGAACATAAAAATATAAAAATTTTTAATGAATGTGCCATAGTTGTTGTAAAGAAAGAGTAAACAAGGCATATATATAAGAAATATATTTCAAAAGAGCTAACTACTAGATCAAGCACTTGCATATTGATTAAGTTTAAATTGATCAAACATAGTAAGATCATACAATCTACTGAAAGCATGTAAGCTAAATAGTAGATCAAGTTAAGACAAAAGTAATGCATACCTAAAATAAAGATGAACAAGAGATAACAAGCAAAACTCTTAATTTTTTAAAGAGTATATTACAATGCAAAAAACATCCATGATGCACTATGGTACAAATGCAAGTCATAGAAGTGAATGACCTCTATCTCACTTCTCAACGTTTCAAAACAAACATGGTCAAGACGTTTTGTGAAAATGCATGCAAGTTGACCAATAAAAATTAGCATAATATTGCATTTCTCAACATTATCTCTGTGAAAGTGATATCAAATTTTAATGTGCTTAGTCCTTGAATGTTGAACTAGATTCTTTGCAATATTAATGGCACTAGTATCATCTTAAAGCAAAGTAACACGAGAAAAAGACAAGCTATAATCTTTCAAGCCATAATGTTAGTGGCTATGAGAGTAGTCATCGACTTGTAGTTGTTCATCTTGTACTTGGTCAAAATATCTTTGGAGTATTTTGTCTAATGAATAAAGATGTCTTTCTTGGTTTACTTGATTTTAAGGCCAAGGAAAAAGGTCAATTCGCCCAACATGCTCATCTCAAATTATCTGCTCATTATCTCTAAAAACAGCCACAAGAGTATGAGAGGAACCTCCAAAATGATGTCATGAATATAAATCTAAACTAGAAGAAAATCAATGACATCTCTAAGGATAAAAAGAGTTTTATCCACCTTTCCCATTTCAAAACCATTTTGAATCAAAAAGGTTTTTGACCTTGCATACTAGGCATGAGGAGCCTGTTTTAAACCATACAAGGCCATTCCAAGTTTGAAAACATGTTTTGGAAACTTAGAATTTCCAAAAGCAGGGGTTGTTTGGCAAAACCTCTTCTTCTATAACACCATTAAAAAGCACATTTTACATCAATTTAAAAGAGTTTGAAACTTTTGGAAGTAGCAAAAGCCAAAAGGATTCAGATAGCTTGTAATTTACTAATTGGAGCAAAAGTTTTTTTCAAAATCCAAGCCTTCAACTTGGGTGAAACCCTATGCAACCAATCTGGCTTTGTTTCTAACTATAAATCCATCCTCCCCCTATTTGTTTTTGAAAACACACTTGGTTCCTATGACATTGTGACCTAAGGGAGGATAATCCAGGATCCAAACTTTATTTCTTTCAAAATTTTCCAACTCCTCATGCGTGACATTAATCTAGTTCTCATCAAATAATGCATGACAAATATCTTTGGGCTCAAACGAAGTAATAAATGCAAAATGGTCAAGATCATAGAACTGATTTCTAGTTACCTTTTTACTATGCCTCTGATCATCGTATAAGACATATATTAGTTCTGGATGTGTCAGGAGCCATCAGAGCAAAAGTGCCTCTATCAATCTCCTTAGGTATAGCTAATAAAGATAAAGTAGCTGGAGCTTATTCTGAAGGCGATGTTGTTGTAGTAGATGATCCATTTTCTAGGAAGGGCAATGTAGCAACTAGAGGTGGAAGGACGAAATCAACATTGTCCTCATTGAAGTCCTCCATAAAAATGATCTCGGTCATATCTAGAGATCCTGAAATTTTTGATCTAGTACATGGGCTAGCCTTATCAAAAGTGACCTCATAAGTTTCTACAATCTTGTTAGTTTTAAGAACAAACACTTAATAGGCATAAGAATGAGAAGCATAGTCTAGAAAGATAGTATAGAAATAAAAAGACCTAAATTTGTCTAAGTTTCTAGGTTTGAGAACAAAACAGTTGCAACTGAAGTGTGAAACACTAGATCACTGACCAAATCTAAGCTCATATGGTGCCTTGTGCAAGGTAGTTATCAAAAACACTCAATTTGAGACAAAACAAGCAGCAAAAATAGTCTCAATCCAAAATATCCTAGGTGTAGTATGCTCATCAAGCATAGTTCATCCCATCTCTATAAGAGTGTGGTTCCTTCTTTCAACTATACCATTCTATTGTGAAAAATATTGTGAGGAAAATTGATATTCAATTTCAGAATAAGCATAGTAAGATTCAAAAGCAAAGTTTTTGAATTCGGACCCATTATCACTACAAATTGCTCAAAGAGATCCTAAAAATTCCACAGCTAGACGTCGAGCTAGATTATGAAAGAATTAAAAGTTTCTTCCTTTGACTCAAGAAAGTAGAAGACCCAACAATAACGAGAGAAATCATTAACAATCACTAAAACATACCATTTGCCTGCAACTAATTGGACTCTCATAGGACCAACTATATCCATGTGAAGTAGTTGTCCTAGACTATCTATGATGACCAGGGTGACAAGCTTATGAGAAGAAGTCATTTTGCCATGGCGACAAGGTGCATAAATCAAATCTTTAGTAATTTTTAGCTTTGGCAATCCCCGAATCAAATCTAGACCACTGATTCAAGATAAATGCTCAAAGCCAATGTGGCCAAGATGTTGATGCCAAAAGAATATATTTTGATTTTCAAAAGCAATAAGACAACAAGAGGGTCCAAAAAAGTCATCAAAGTTTGTAAAGAAAACACAACTAACTCAAGAGATATTGAACACAAGAGACTCAAAAGCATCCAGAACTTGATATTGATTTTTCATGAAACGTATCTCAAGATCCTCATCACACAACTGTGACACTGAGAGCATGTTATACTTGAGCTTGCTCACTAATGCCATATTTTTCAGCATGAACTTATCATTAACCTTGATCGTCCCTTTGCCCATCACACGTGCACTGCTTGTATCTCTAAAAATGATAGTCTCATTGCCAGATGCATGAGTAAGAAAGGTAAACCACTTGACTTCATCGGTCACATGGAGTGAGCAACCTGAGTCCATCAGCCATGGTTCACTTCTCCTTACTCTAAGGTCCTACGTATAAGATGCAACAAATCTCGATGACTTAGTACTATGGTTACTGAGAAAAGACTTAGGTATCCAGTACTGAGTCATACGAGGAGTAAAAGTAGTTTTAGAGTTACCAACAAAATGATGACCATGCTAATCCTGCATGTTTTGTTCTAACCCTACCAAGTCATGTCAAGGATGTACTTTTCGGTGAAGAAAGAGAGATACACCACTTGAACAACAATGAAAAGAATACTTGAACCTCTTAGAAACTTTCGTAAGTACACTACAAATGGTTCTTAAGGTCCTAAGGTGTTATTAACACTCCTTCCTAGCTTTTCTAAAGCAAAATCCTACCAAGTAGCCAACCTTTCCACAAAAGGTGTATTTAAACTTGGTTCTCCCAACAAGTTTGGGTTTCTCTACAAACTTGGTTGTATCAACAAGTTTGGGTTTTATTTTCCAAATATCACAATCAAGACAATTCAAGAGATAATAGGTTTTCTCATTGTCTATGAGAATCTTGCCAACCGATCTCAAATTGGAAACAATCTTATCAAAACGCTTGAAATAATCATCAAAAAACTCTCCAATGTGCATCTCAAACTTTTGGTAGTATTTCTAGAATTGGAAGTTGCACAAGGTTATCATTACTGCTTTCATGGAAGTTGCATAAGGTTATCCAATTCTCATGGGTGGATGTTAGGTGTTGTATACGATTGAACTCGCTCTGTCCCAACCCAGCAATCAATACATTTTATGCACTGAAGTTAGTATTAACCTCCTTGAGATTTGCATCAATGATAGACACATCATTGGGTATAGTGTAAGGTGTTGTTAGCTTTTTCCATACTTTGTACCCAAACTACTGGAGGTATGCTTCCATTTGAGCCATCTAATAAACAAAAGCTCTACCATTAAAAGCAAGTAGTTTTGTAAAGTATCTCTTCATAGCATTGTTCATTACTATTGTTAGGATACAATGAACTTAACCAGGTTCTGATACCAATTAAAAGACCAAAACATGCTATAAAGAGGGTAAATATAGAGTGATTAACTTTTCCCCTAAAATACCTACAAAATAAATATTGACCTGGTTAAGTTATTAAAATCTTAGTTAGTGAAAAGTTAAATCAAGATAACTACCAACGGTCGATCCTTAAGATATAGCTATAAGTAAGTTAGATGTTAAGGTAGACTCCTGTGAATAATGAGTATCACTCGGTTAAATGTTTTTGAACCCTAACATGTGTTATTGATGCCTATCACAAGAACCAAATCCTCTCATAAGAGTTAAGCAAATGGTGCAAAAAGACCTCACTCTTTTAAGTACTTCAAGCTTTTGGGTTTTTCTCTAAGGCAATATAAAGATTGACCCACCTTTTATCACAAGGTAAATCAAGACCCAAAAGATTTGAAGTAACAAGAAAAACTCACACCACAAACATATAAAAAGAGTGGAGTAATACCCAGAATATAAATTATGATGTATAAATTTAAATTGTGAAATTTAAATTGGGATGATAAAATTGATTATAAAATAAACACTATTTTATTGATTGAAATATGTTTATAAAGTTTTTACAAAGCTTATAAAATTCTCTTAGAAATTTTAAAAGAGCTCTCCAAATCTCCCCTAACTTCCTCTTATTTTCCTCACACAACTATCTCTAAATCTCTCCCCAATTCTCTTCAAAGGTGTAAAGCTACACCTTGCCTATGCCTCTCCATTTATAGACTAATGGTGGCTGAAAAACCACTAATACAAAGTTTAAAATGCCTCTAAAGTGAAACCCTATCTCAGATACAATCTCAATCCATGATCTAAAGTGAAACCCTAGCTCAGGTGCAATCTCAATCCATGATCTAATCCTTAGATACAAAGGAAACACCTCAGATGTTACCACGTAGTTAGACACATGGAGGATCACAAAAATCAATCGTAGAAGATCATGTTGCCACAACTACTTTCTCTACTCGTGCCTACCTCTTGCCGACACCTGTCCCAAAAGGATCACATGTAGTAGTGCACACGTGCACGTGCTCGTGCTACACCCCCGGTCATAGGGCCTGCTTGTCGATCGGCACCGCACGAGTGTTTCCACGTGTCCATTCTCTCAATGTCTAGACCATTGTCGCTTGCTAGGCCATCTCACGGTTGCTCGCCTACCATGGACTATGTCATCCAACGTGGCCATGCTGCCTCGCTCACGTGGGCTCCGCACATGGGCCGCTGCTACTCCCGCTATGCGCATAGGCCACGCTCTTGGCTTGCTGCCACCACCGGCCTCCACGCGCTAAGCCGGTTTGCGTGCACATAGGCCTATGCTTCCTAGGGCACGTCGTTGACCACCTTCACTTTTTCTCTTTTCTTTTTTGATTTTCTTCTCTATTTTATTTGTAAATTTTTTGTGCTTGCACACCGATCCTGTGAAGTATGTTGTAGAGACCTCTTTATATGGTGTCCATCTACCGTGTGTTAACTTATATTCAACCTTGTCATCTAGTATTCTTGATCATTTCGAACCTCAATTCTTCGTTAAGTCTAGGCTCGATCTGTCATTGACCAAGGTTAGCCTCTAAGGAACTACACATATAAAAACCAAATAAATCGTAGAGAATAGATATCACAACCTGACCATATTGCTCATAAACACTCACGCCGATAACAGCCAAACCTCCAAACCAAATTTCCAATTAACATCACAAATAATTTACCAATTTTTTACCACAAATATATAAACCAATATATGTTTTACATCATCATACCATTATCCTATACGGTGCTATGTATATAAAGGACCGAATTTATTCATGTAGGCAATTTTATTATTTTTAAGAAAGTATCTCTAATAATAAAATTTAGAAGTTACTAAATTTTATAATAAAAAATATAATATCTCCTGATAACTTCTCAAAAATAATAAAATTAATCGTCCTAATGCCTATCGTGACTATAACACTAGCTTTACACACATATTCAATAAAAACTCACAAATATTTCAGAATAAAACTTTCAAAATTTTAGATCTCAGTGTAGCTAGTAGGATGTGCCTCGGACCAGAAATTTATATTTTGTTCGAGTTCAACAAAATAAAAAGTTTTAAAACGTTTTTAAAGTTTAAAACTCTTCATTCAAAATTTCCAAAATTTCTGACCCTTTCCATGATCTTTTTTTTTTCATTTCGCAATGTAAAAGTAACTCCTGTTGTCTCTATGTGGTCTGAACACCATTTCGACAAGGAAGTAATTAGTGATAAGTACCTTGACCCAGCTAATTAGCCGGCCTGCTATTTTCTTCCTTTAGTCCAAATCGCTAGCAAATAAATTAAACCGGTTGAATTCCTAATCAACGTGCGAGACCTGATCGATTGGGTAGGAAGACTCGTGTAACATATCATTCTGCGAAGTTTCTGTACTCATTAATCTCCCTCTTGTTTATCTTATCAATCAAATGAACACCACTCTTTAACGTCCGAGTATTCTGTTGAAAAATGATACTCCCTGAAACGGCTCCATCAGGCAAGAATTTATTCGACAGCCATACATTAATTACATATTCCTTATGGACCGAAAGAATAGTATGTGTTGGACTTGAACTGTTAATTTTTTTTCATCGGGATTTTGCAAGGATTAAACGACCTTTTAGTGATATTGATGCAAGTCTTAAAAACGGGTACTAAATTCACATGTCCTGTTACGAAAGTATGGACACAAATTAATAGAAGAATGCGTACGAAGCAATACCACCATTTGGTGTGTGAGTACGTGCGTCCGACTTGTACATCAAAAAGGAAATTTAACTAGTGGCTCTTTTAGGCGCTAATGATAAGTAATATTTTTGTTTCACCTAATGTTAAATATGTTTTCACTTAATAAGTAATAAATCGTATAACAGAAAAGGGAAGCACCAAAACATCGTAATTATCCTTTAAATTTAAGCACATATGCAAGAATTAGAGTTCTACTAAAACTGCAAAGTTGTAGCCCATTAGAATGGACCTAGACGTCAATCCATTCCATGGTTATTTTGTTTTGGTGTCTAAATCAGGTTAATAATGAAATTTTAGCAAAGATAAGCTAACATTATGAATTGAAATACACGGGACCAATTTTGTACTTTACAAAAAATATCGAATACTTGAAAATATCAAATTCTAGAAACGTGAAATGAAACTAATTCTCATTATAAAGGGATATCCAGCCTTCCAAAGGCATGAATAATATCAAATATTGAATTGTGAACCACTATTTTTTTTCTAAAATTCCTATGATCCAAAGAAGGCATCAGATGTAGATATGTATGAAGTTGAAACATTTAAAAAGTACCTCTGCAATTTGAATTAGAGAATATGGCAATTGAAAGTAATAACTTACCTGATTAAATTACATTATAATTCAAATTTAAAATTAAACTAGATGAAATTAGGTTATGTTTGGTTTGCTAGGCCACATTTTCACCCTTTTCTTTGTTTGGTAACATTGGTGTACCGAACTGTTTGCGCCGAAACTCGTGAACACGTCGAAACCTAGCAAATTTGCTTTATTCCAGTGCAAATCATTCGGCTTTGAGGTTTGGATGTCGTGCGCTCCCGATTATCTTTCAGCTTCGTTGGTTGGTCCGAGAGCGCACCAAGATCCTTCGGCTTTATTGTCCTCTCGTCGGGACGATGGAGATATGGACGTACCAGTTAGTTTGATCCAAAAAAGGACATAAAGAGAATGGGTCAGTCGAACGATAGACCAATACAAACTATTAGTATCGGCTGGCTGTTGATAGGATTGGTCATCGGCCACGTCCGATGCACTCCTATTATCGACTAGTTGTCGATAAAGACTGAAATATTTTTCCACTAGAAAGCTAATGAAGATGTAAATAGATGGTAACAAAGAAAATTAAAGATACATCGGCTGTAGAGCCGATGGTACTCTAGATATAACGAAGGCGTAGCACTGGTTTATCGACTATAAACCAATAAAGACATAAAAAATATTCAAATAATACGATAATAATTCCATCAACTATAAAGCCGATGGTACCTTACAATAGGGTATTCAAAGAATACTACACGAGATCCTCTTATCGACTAGTTATCAATGGAGGCTATAGCGCTCGTTCATCGACTGAAAAGCCGATAAAGGGATATCTAGATTAGCAAGTAATAATATAAAAGATCCATTGACTACAAATCCGATGATGCTCCAAATATAATGTGCGATAAGTAACTAAGAGGGAGACTTGATCTCTCGAAAGTACGAGACCTAGTGACCACCGTGATGGTACTGCTATAGCCAACCTCGGTAGATCGGATCAAACCGAAACAGTATAAGACTGAGACTAATAACACAGAGACAGTGAACGCTAGATTAGACGTACGGGTAAAAGAAAAAATTAAATCTATTGGCTAGCTGAGTCGATGAGATAAAATCTCTGAAAATATGTGTGTATTGACCGAGAGACGGTAGAGATTTAGAAGAAATCACTAACAGGTATATATCGGCTGAGAGATCAATCACTGAATATTTATCCATGTGGCTTAATTCGGTAGAAACACCCATACCAATTAGGCTAGGTTTGGTTTCAGTTCGGAACAGGTATTATTCAGGCCGAGCTTGTGGGCCCCACCGGTCAGCCTCAGGCAAGCCCAGCACCAAACTCCCCGACCCCCATCCCGTCCGGGCGCTCACTTCTTCGCCTTCGCCGCCGTCTCCCCCTCGCGCTCGCGAACCCTAGCAGCGAGCCGTCCTCCTCCTCCTCCTTCCCCCACTGCCGCACCAATCGCCGGCCGCGCGGGAGGGCCAGGTGCCTGACACGCCTCCCTGTTTATTGGATCTCTGGGGCGGCGCCCGGACCGGGGAAGGAGACGACGATGTCCGGAGGCCAAGAAGAGGGCTCCGGTGATCTGGGCTCGCCCAAGATACCGCAAGGTATCATGCTATTGAATCGAAATTCCTTCTCTGTCTTTCTCTTTTTCTAGAATAGGGAACAGGTTTTGGTTGGCCGGTGCCTGTGCAATCGCATGACCTAGTGTAGTTTGTTTAGGAAGTGCTTTTAGGTGATCCATGCAGCATTATGCTAGGGATTTCCTTATCGCAAATCCGTTACTGCCTGCCATGATATAAACGGTGGACAAATCTAAGAGCAAAATCAAGCCGTAGGTAATTTGATTGAAAACAACAAATGTTTATTGCAGTTTTGTTTAGCAAATACAAACAATTTACACATGTATTTTGTGTAGGAATTGTATCTCTGGATATATCCAATAAAAACCAGAGGAATCTGTTATTTCTCAGATAGAGCTGTTATTCTCTGTTCAATGTTAAATGGTCGATTTGTTTGTTGCTCAACACCGCTAGAGGTGCCAGATGCATGTCACGTATGTAAGACACAAGTCAATGCATGGCTATGAATCAACATGCCAAACAACTGTTGGAAATGTGTGTGCTGGTAACACTGCTTAAGCCTTAATTAGTTAATTGATCACCATGGATTTCAGATGCCTGAACTGGTAAGAATAAAGTAATGTTCACAAGGTTATGACACCAGGTTAATTTTACTTCTTGTAGGGTAGCAGTATTTAGCCAATCAAACGTATGCAGATCAGCATTGTATACTGCCACCATGTAGATGTTTGGAATGGTGAATACCATTCAAAGTATTATGAAGTTGGGAGTCATCCTGGTGTGCACCTCTAATAATTGTGCGATTACCAGCTGCCTTGTATATTTACGTGAAAATTGAATTAGATTTTGAACTTCAGGATTGCTCTAGTTCATACCCAGAGACCTTTCATTTCGTGTGGGGCCAAACTGATGATTGTAAGATCATTTTCTTTAATAACGCTGGATAATAAACAGTAGCAAACATTGTTTTGTATGATGACTGAAGTTGATTAGAGTAGTATTAGATCAGGGAGTGGTGGACTGCCAATATGTTAGTAGTTAACTGATAACTGTGGCATTGTGGTGGAAACACTGCCTATATTGAGCGGAGTAGTTACAGATAAAGCAGTGATGAATTGCCAATGTGTCTTATAATGCAATGACTCTGCATCAAGGATTTGGAGACAAAATTGATTTTGCATTTACGTTCTAATACTTTATGATGAGTAATGCAAATAGTTCTTGCATATACCACTTGCTGCCACAACTATTACTTATATTATGTTTTATACAAAATTTATTGTTGATAGTTTGTACTTTTTTCTGAAGGATCTTGAGTACTTCCTCCAGTCCAGTAACAAAAAACATGTCATTTTGGACATCAACATGGTCTTTGTAAAGCAACATTGACAACTAGTTTCTATTACAATATATTTTCGAAACCTCATAGATATTACTAAAGTTCTTTTCACAACAAATCTACCCATATGATTTTCATACATCCAATCCAAATATTTAAAAAGATATACATGTTTAATTTTGAAAGTTTGACTTAGGATATATCCTAAACAACTGCTATTTTTTGTGGCTGGAGGGAGTATGATTTACCTACTGTCAATGATGTTAATGCAATTTTATAGCGCAATCTTCCTAATTCCTGTCATTCAATCTACCTCTTGTAGACATCATGGACCTAGATGACAACTCTAAGATCAAATGGCAAAAGCCACAAATTGGCCTACAGTGATGTCAAAGTTTGTTCTTGATTGGTACCTTCAGAAGAAGGAGATGCCACCTAAGACCAAGTTCAAGAAGATGCACCACCATTATTGCACATCCATACTAAACGCTAGATTTAAGACAACTTTCACTGTTGGCCAGGTCCATCGTCACTTTAGGCACTTCAAGGAGGTTTGGTATATTGTGGCCCATTATATAAATGTGAGTGGGAGCAGGTTTGACAAGAAACACAAAATGCTAACTATGTCTAGTCTACCTGTAAGTATTCTTATCATTAGAAATGACTGTTATTTTCACTGTTCTCCCAAGTACATCAATGCTTTTTTTTCCTTGTATAGATAGCAGAGCGCGCAATTCTTGCTAAATCAATTCCATTCTTCGATCATATGCAAGCTCTCTTTGGTGAGTGGTCAGTGGATGGTGCCCCCAGGACAGACGCAATTACAGCTGCTGACATTAACGATGATGACATGGAAATCCAGGATCCATTGAGCATGATGGCAAATTGTGCAGATGCAATGGACCCTGATGGGGCAGATTTGGACAAATTTGTTTTGTAGGATGAAGATGACTATCATGAGGTTGCGTCAAGTAGTGATGCAGTGCCTTGTGAAGTGATGTCTGACACTAGTTCGCCATCTGCCAGCCATCTGGATCCTTTGCCGAGAGCACAATGGCTGCTCTCAAGCCTAGATTGAAGAAATGAAAAATAGTCAACAAAGCAAAACCAACTGCAAACCCAAAATCACAGGCTCCTGTGCCACATGATGGCAGGAATGCGGACATGGTAAAGAGTGCCTTAGCTGGTATCCGTGACAACCCTGCAAAACCAATAAGAGCAGCACCGACATCATCAGACCCAAATGCCCCTCTATGGAACATGCTAAAAGAAATCCCACTGACACCTGCTGATAGGCTATCAGTTGGGATTTGTCTTTGTAAACCAGAGTTTGAAGTGCATCAAAGCTTTTTCATGAACATGGGTAAGGAGTATCTTGAAGCTTGGGCCCATAAGTTATTATCTGGAGGTGAAACTGCATCTTTATAGTCTGATAGCGCAGAATCTGGCTGGTTGATGGTTCTTCCTTTTTACCTCGTCAATAGCAACCCATAGGCTCTGCTGATGGATTACTGTTTATGAGACCCTGTTTCAGTTGGTCATATACAAGTGGTAAATATGGTAGGCGATGTGAAACTTACTTTGACCCATAGCTGACAGTTCAGCGATGTCGTCTTGTAATTTGTGGACAAGGTATTAACATCGTAAGTTGGTAAGCTGTCCAGAGCTTTACAAAGTCTACATCTGATGTCTCGAGGTTACGGATGCTGCCGAAAATGATTGGATGTTATGTGTGCGATGTGTTTGTTCAGATTCAGATACATCTACCTCTTTTTTTCTTCGTCTGGATGTGTCGTTGCTCTCTCTTGAGGAAGATAGCTCTAGCTATCCTCTGATTGCCGCTATATACCTGCCGTATTGCTGACAAGTAGCACGCCAAAAACCTTTACCGACAAATATCTTGTCAAAGATTTCTTCATTTTTGTTGATAGATGCTTGTTGGCAATCTAGTATTTGGGTGCAGTGACCATCACTTTCTATGCATAGTAAAATGATATTTGTTGGCAACCTAGTATTTGGGTGCAGTGACCATCACTTTTTCTATGCATAGTAAAATGATATTTTATAGTATTAGGGAACTTTCGTTCTACGTATAGAAAACAGACATACCGGAAGGTAAATTTGATAAATGGGGCATAAATAAGTTGAGAACGGAGATTTTTTTAAAAAAATTAACCTTTTTTCGAATTTTTTTTAATTTGAAAACTGAACCACTCGAAGATTTATTTTCAAATCATATTTTTGTCACACCACCCCGACTTCTGTGGTGAGTGAAATAATACTAACATGTCAAAAGCTTACGGCATGACAGCTTTGATTTATCACGCCACATGGCAGAAGAACGTCATCGTACCAAGAGGTAAAATATCATCTATGTCTAAATAAGTTTTTAGAGTGGTTTAGTTTTAAAATTAAAAAATATAAAAAAATATAAAAAATAAAAATAAATCGAGAACACAAGTGATAATATAGGAATTTTTTATTTATATATTTTTTATTAAAATATTTAAAAATATATTTTTTTAAAAAAATTAAAGTTCTATACTTCCAACGCTCTTTGAAAATGTTTTTAAAAAAAATGTCGAGGACGTGGCGTACAATATGATAAATACTTATTGACACACATTAACGGCGGTACATCAGAGATTAGAAAATTTGTAGATGAGTCCCTTGCTATTTTAGGCCAATATATTTTTTCATGTAGTAAGAGGCGTCTGCAAAATACAGCGTAGGGCGTGCGAAGGGAAGAGGAGACCTGTTGTAGCCCATTACTGGTTGGGCGTTTTTCTCCCTCATAATAGACCACCTATAAAATTGCTATACCTTCTTATTGAGGAAAGATGTTCTAGCAATTTTACAAGTAACTCATAAAAAGGAAAAGGATGCTTAACTATAAGGTTATAAAGGGACCGCTCACAAAAACAGTAGACCACCTCCTCTCTTGTGTATCCTATGTGGCATTTTGTAGGTGGCCCACTACAGCGAGAAAAACTGTATTTAGCTAGAGTGGCAAGAGGTTGCCTATAAATTTTCTAGCTCCTACCCGCCATTAATGTGTGCCAAGTGTTTACCACATCGAATTTCACATTCTTCAGTGAAGCATTTAAAAAAAAATCTCTCAAAGTACATTGGAAGTATAAATCTGTAATTATATATATATTATAAATATTTTAATAAAAATATATAAATAAAAAATTGATAATCTAGTGGGATTCCCTTATGGGCCTAACTTGCTCCCTTAATAGGCAACTGGCCGAATCCCCCACAATTGATCTGCCACCGTCCGTGTGCCAATCCGGCGGCCCAAGATGCAACCGGACCGTGTCCCGTTCGTTTTCCAGTGGAGAGAGCACGTTTGGTTTCCTCTTTTCTTCAGTGAACTGTAGTACTAGCAGACATGGCTAAGGTTTGAGCGCTCTGTGACACTTACAGTGGGCCCCACCTCGCCCCTCTGGAAACCCCTTCTCCTCTCGCGCCTCCCCGGAGTTGAGCGGTGGAGATGACGACCGGCGACGAAGGAAGCAAGGCGGCGGCGGCGGCGTCACCGGAGCTGGCGTCGTTCCTGCCGATTGGGCTTGACCAGCGCACGGCGGCGAACGCCCTCGCCAACCGCAAGGTCACCGCCAACCTCACCTCCGTCATCGCCGAGGTACCGGTACCTCGCCGCCCTTCCCGCTTCGATATCGCGCCTTGCGTTTCGGGAATAATCCATTGGTTATCGCTGTTGCCTATGCCGGCAGCCTGGTGTCAGTGGGTGTGACAAATCTGTGGGGAATCTTCTGTACACAGTAAGCATCCGTCGCTGCCGAGTTAGATGATATTAATCTAATTAAAATTTGTGAACTGTCTAGTTAGTTTGCATTATATGAATTGGTTGTGCGTTGGAGTAGGTCGCGACGAAGTATCCAGCAAATGCCCTGGTGCATCGCCCTGTTGTCATCAAATGCATTGTTTCGTCAAAGGTGACTTGGTTTATGCCGTTCCGTTTTAGTATGTGCTGTAAGTTCTGCTGCTGAGATAATTGAACCCAGAAGTGTTGTAACTTTGAAAATTTGTGGTTTGTAGATCAAGACCCCTGCACAATTGGATGCCGCACTGTCGATTCTTTCTACTTTGGCTCCTGATACTTTGGACACAGCAAAGTTTGAAGAGACTTGTGGAATGGGTACGTTTCCTTTTCTGGATTAAACTACATTTATATGATATGTCGTAAAGCTTGAAAGCTGTAGTGCCACAAGCTTAGGAAGTGTTGACAATTAATTACCATACAGGGCTATAGCAACTATTGTGTTGATAAGTCAACCGCAATTCCTTCCAATGCCCATTTCTGCTCCCCGTTGTTTAAGGGACTGCAATTTCTTTTTCCTTGCAGGAGTGGCTGTTTCAACTGAAGAGATTCAGTCAACAGTCACTGATATCCTGAAAGAAAACATGGAAGCCATAGTTGAACAGCGATATCATATAAATGGTTTGTTTTCTGCTTCACTTTCATTTTACTTCAATTTTTATGTTTTTATTTTATCTTTTGATTTGTGATGTTGGGAGAGGTGAGCATCATTTGCTCCTGATTTTTTCGTTTTCAGTTGGCAGCTTGTGTGGGCAGGTTAGGAAGTGGCACCCCTGGGGCGACGCTAAGTTCACAAAGGTTCAATACATGTTATGTTTTAAATTGTGGAGTTTGTTGTCATGTTACTTCAATTTGTTCACTTTTCAATATGGCCTGTACTGATTACTTTTTTTATGCTACAGGGGGAAATTGAAAATCGGCTTATGGAGATTCTTGGTCCAAAGACAGAAGCGACAATGTAAAGCCTATGAAAAAGAAGAAGGAGAAGCCTGCAAAAGTTGAGGTTTGTTGCCAGAAATTCGATCAAGTTTATGGTAGGACCATTTAGTTATCGTCTTACTGCATCATTCAGTTTTGTTTCTTTCAAAATATAGGAGAAAAACTGCAGCAGTGGATCCTGCTCCACCATCTGAGGAGGAACTAAATCCCTTTCACCTAAGACATCAATTCTGCAAACATTAGTTTCTTAGAATCTAAATGATGCTTACAAGCTTTTTGATACACAGGCTATGTTTATTGATTTTGGAGCGCAATGGACATTGTTACCTTAGGTATGAAGGATTTTTTATTGATCTAGAAGTACTTAGAAGTTTTGGTTCCAAGGGAGCCTTCAAGTCCACTTTTATGCACATACTGCATTGCAGAACATGCTGACATGATTGATATCTGAATAACAGGTTTGATGATACAAACCCTGAGGCTGAGAAGAAAGAATATATAGATGACATTCAAGAAATTGCCCGATGGATGGACTGGGAGCCTTACAAAGTTACCTATACAAGTGACTATTTCCAAGAATTATATGAACTTGCTGTTTGTTTGATAAAGAAGGGACTAGCTTATGTCAATCACCAGGTATGTTTTCTTTGGATCAATAGTAGACTACATTATGCATATAGCTTTGTTTAGAATATTATCACTGAATGCTTTCCGAGAAAGAAACAGTGTATGTGTAAATTGACAATTATATGCATGCCAGACACCAGAAGAAATAAAGGAGTATAGAGAAAAGCAGATGAATAGTTCATGGAGGGATAGGCCCATAGAAGAGCCACTGAAGCTGTTTGAAGATATGAGTCATGGGTTGATTTCTGAGGTAAAGGCAACTCTTCGGATGAAACAGGACATGCAGAATGACAACAAGAACATGGCTGACTTAATAGCATATAGAATAAAGGTAAACAATTTGACACAAAGGAATTATTGTTTTTAGCGTAGTGTAGAATTTAATATATTTGTTAACATGTACACAGTTCACACCTCATCCCCATGCTGGCGACAAGTGGTTTATCTATCCAAGCTATGACTATGCTCATTGTTTGGTAGATTCTCTTGAAAATATTACACACTCGGTAATTTTTTTCTCTTAACTATTTTTGGTTGTGTGAGCCTTAACTTAACATGTTATCAATTAATTGCATTGGCCATTGAAATTATCAGCTGTGCACGCTAGAATTTGACATACATCCGCCATCATACTACTGGCTGCTCTTAGCCCTGGACCAGTACCAGCCATATGTTTGGGAATATTCAAGGCTAAGCATATCAAACAATGTTATGTCCAAGCAAAAGGTGTAGCGCTGATTCTTGTATCAATTTTATGCTGCTTGATATAGGGTTCTTTAATATGGATTGGATTTGCAGCTAAATAGACTCATGACAGAGAAGTGGGTAGATGGGTAGGATGATCCTCGCCTGTTGACACTTGCAGGACTATGGCGGAGAGGAGTATCATCAACAGCAATTAACTCCTTTATTCGTGGAATGGGCATAACAAGAAGGTAAGAATGTGTTTATTGTTGCTGATAAATGTTTTACGCGAAGAGACATTTTCGTCTTTCCATATCAGCAAAACTTTTTTCTAGTTGTCAACATAGTATACTGATCCATTAATGTATTCTTTCAATGCAGTGACAATAGCTTGATACACATAGAACGCCTTGAATATCATATTAGAGAAGAGCTTAACAAATTAGCTCGTGCTATGGTTGTTTTGCATCCCCTAAAGGTTTGGCATTCTTTTATTGGCAAAAAAAATATTTACATTATTATTATTATTTTCTTTGTTAATTGACGCACTGATGTAAAGTATCTGACACATGTTCATGCGAAATTAGGTCAGTTGCATGTTCATATAAGTATTGGTGAGTCTGTACAATACTGATTTAAGTGTCATTACAATAGTGGAAATTTGAACTTTGAAATCTATCAATAATATCACGTCTTACTGATCTGTTGTTCTCTCCACATGTGCTACAATTTAGTTTACTACATCCAGTTTTACAAAACCAGTTCATTGGTGACTACAATTTGAATTTGTTTCGCCTATTCCTGGTGGTTGTTTATCCAGCCATTTACCACTTGGTTTGGAAGGTGCTGGGAACCCTGTGATGTTAGTAATTGATTTTCGTAAATGAAGTTGGAAGCGTCGCCTGTACAAAATAATTTTTGCCTATGTAACTGTACTATTTGCGCATATAACTGTGGTTGGTGCAAGATGGCATGAAAAAGTTAGAAATAAAAAAATGTGTGGTTGGTGCAAGATGGCATGAAAAAAGTTAGAAATAAAAAAATGTGTTCATGTAGAAGGTTCACCTATAACTGCTCAATAATCTTTTTTTGTTGTTTACCATCACACCACTCAAAATTGAGAACATGATGATATATTGTCGTCGTAAACATTGTTGCCGCAACATGATTTTTTTTTGAAGGATGTTTTGCGGCGCTAGCGGCAACACGCGGGGCTCCAGATAGTTACAAATAAAACATGAAGTGGATACGAACTTCACATAAGCCACACCTGTTGTGTCCTCTTATTTACGGCAATGAGTTGCCTGGTTCTAAAATCACAAGCGATGCCAGCATAGCACGGTAAAAATCCCTAACCACTGGCATTGCACAAGCTTTCAAATGTAACAAACAGCACCTTCTGCAAGCAGAAAACCTGAAAAGGCTGTAACTCTGTACATGTTCAACCAGTACTAAGAAATTATCCTTTACAGCATTTCAATGGAGGGTCTAATCTGGATGGATGAGATGCCCTCGGATATCACCCTGACAGACCTACAAAATTATTGATCATTCCTTCAGCACATGACTTAAGTAATCTGTATGCACCATGCAAAGAGGGTCAGTCCTCGAACCTGTTTGTTTACCTTCAATCAGAGTTGTTCTTAGGTGAATTGAGCATTTCCTTGTCATATGTCCCTGATTCTATGGCCAGTTGCAACCCCTGAAAACCAATGAAGTGAGCTGACAGGCTAAGAGCAGTGGCCCAAGGCACCAGCTGCCAAAAACCTTAGTCTCAAGTTCAGGTTACGAGTTAGAAGTCCAACCTTAGTTGGTAACTTCAATTAAGGTAATGAAATCAGGACACTTCTCTGAGATATTGGCAACAACATTTTTTCATTAATCACACAAATATTCTAAGTGCAATTACCTTAAGTATTTTTAGGTAGCAAATTAGGATTGAGAATCAACTTGTACTGTCATCTGTCAATGTTACTACTAACCTGTATGAGATTTTGGCTTCCAAAACGCTTCCCAGCTATTTTTGAGCCTTCCTGTACAAATTCAACGAAGCTCAGTAAACTGGACAAAAGGTGAGCATGGCATACACTATATCAAATATAAAGAACATAAAGAATTGGCATGGGTTAAGCACTTCAAAATTTTGGCAAGGAACCAAACAATAGCCAAAATGCATTGCCCTTGCCCAAATTTGGGAAGTCTTGTTTGGGCATCAATCCAAACAAGCCCATACATGCTACTTAACTGCAATTTATAACATCGTAGAAATATTCTGCAAGTACTAATATCCAGTAAATATCCAAAAGTGGCAAGTGAATGCATGAATTGTCATGAAAGGGTGCTATATAAGCATAAGGCATACAGATGTAGATGGCCGAACAAGTAGAAGTGTATATTTAAGCCAGAACTGGGAATAGTATAATAAATGTTCAGGTTCATACCAGGCGCTCTGGCAGCTTCCCACCATTTTGCTCTATAAATTGGCAGAGGTACATAACACCAGCACATGAAAAGTTCTGTTGATAGAATAAATTAGTCATCATAACAACAACCAAGGTCCAAAGAGATTGCCATTTAAACTGAATACAGGTAAATTCAACCTTCAATAGAATGAAAAGAACATTAAGGTTTGGTGTAACTGCTGTTTTTCTTATGAAGGTATATTTGGATCAGAAGGGATAAGGGCCGCTGTCTCAGTCCAGTTATTAAACAAATTGAACAAACTACAGCATGCATATAAAAATCTGAAGAGCTACTTCGATAGTTCCATTACTTCCCCAGCAAATTTCTAGCCAGCCAATTTCTACTTTAAACTAAGGTTGGGACATGAGGCCTTAGTTAACACACATTGAGTCAGAAGTACTTCCAACTCAAAGATATCATTGCACAGGCTCAAACCAGTACCCTTATAATGCACTATACCTAGCGTTGGCCGTTGGTCTATGCAAAAAGAAAATAGTGATAGCTAAAAGGACTGAAACAACAACAACAACAGAAACATTTCTAAGTGAAATAGTTAATGCCAAGTTGCCAACCTGTTTGGCTTCCATCGAATCCATCTTTTCATCCTGCAGAAGAAAAGGGGGATTGAAACAACCTGAACAAGACAATTATACAGAGTGGCAGGGCAGAAATACACTAACCAGACCCCAAACCAATTGTTTGATGTTCTTAATTTCTGAACCAATATTCTCAAGCTTCAGCCGTGCATCAGTAACCTGGATAGAAAGGTAGATATTTGAAAAGTAAAAATCACACAACAACATGCACTTAGCTGTAAATGCTCACAGTTCACTTACGTAAAAAGAAATAAAAAGTGCCACTTAAAATATAATTGGGCTAATAATTGCATTTAGGCATATGCTACTTGAGATTTCTTAACTATTGAACACATGCACATGAAAATGAAGATATGCTAATGCCAAACATGGATTGAAATGAAAATGTTCAGGAGAATGTACATCATCTCTTATTTGTCCAGAAAGCGCCTTTTGCTGATCCAATTTATCATCCAACTTTTCAATACGTTGAGTCAAATGCCTTTTAGCAGCCTGCATAACAATCAAGAAAATTGTTTGACAATTGAGGATCTCAGAAATTGTACAGCAAACTATCAAGCATCTCAACAGTGACATACTACTAAATATGTATACAGGTTTTTTTAAGATGAAAATGTGGCGCTAGATGTAGATAAATTGGGATGCATTATACTCATCATTCTGGCATAGCAGTGCCATATTAGTATACACTCCATACTCTCACAGACAAGTGACAAAGGAATGCTTTGTGATGAACTAGGAACGAAACTTGTAACAGTAAGACTTACAGCAAGAGAGGTTTGCACTTGCTCCAGATGCTTAGTCATACTGGAAACAGCATTTGCCATGTTACGTTTGGTTACATACATTAGGTCTGCAAAGGAGATGCCCTGGACAACAAAAACAATCAAAACAAATTAATGAATTGCCCTTCAAAAAAGTTGCTATAACTGTGAATATAGGACATAAAAGCAACTTAAAAGAAAAAGGCCAGATGAAGAAACAACAGCTAAATCGGTTTGGTTTCTGATAAAAAGAACAAAGCAGCTGAAATAAAAGCATATCCTACAATTCGGCAGTTACTCTATTACAATCACAACACAAATATAAAGGCTATGATAGAAGTAAAGCATACCTTCCACCACATGTAACCATAACCGAGTGCTCCAACAGTTGCTGCAGGTACTATCAAACCTGAAAACCCTGCCAAAACAGAACAAAAACACTAACATCATGAATGCCTGATCACAGAGGTCACTGGTTAATTACGCAATTTTCTGTAGTAAGCTACAACAGAACTATGTAGGCTAAATTAGTGAGCAATGATTATTACTCAGCCCACTCATTCCCTAACCACAAGAATTTCCATCATATTTAAAACAAGAGAAAATGAAGCCAAATGATAAGTAATACTAATGCTAGAATGCTACAAGAAAGAAAAGAAAAAAAAACATGAGTGGTGGAGCTTGTGATCTAACAATTCTGTTGGGTTGTGTGGAAGCTAGACTGACCTGTTTGACCAGAACCTCCATTAAGAACAGTTATAGATCCACGTGAAGAAGCAAGTTGTTTAACCTCCATAGCCAAGTTGCGCACCTAAATGGACCAAAGCGTAAGTCTAGCTTGACAAAATTGAACAAGCATGTGTATGAAGATACGGAAAAACTGTTTACTCATGAATGAAAACCATCGATTATTATGGGATATTCAACTAGTATGTTTGTGGTTGCACACATGGCAAAAGTTTAAAAACACGCATGCAGATCTCTATGATATTACAAGAAAACAAGGCCCTGCTTCCTGCAATCACACACTTGTGTTCTGGCTTGTAGTAATAATTTTTTTTTTTTTGAACTGAGTAAATAATTAATATTAAAACAGAGATACTATGCATTTCCAGAAATACTGAACAGCTCTTCATTCTTAATGTTGAAATGCCAACAATGCAGCCTAACATATCACCTGACAATATTAACTTATACATAACGGACCACTAACTCATTGTTGAAGCTAGCAGTTCCCAGAAATATGAAAAATTGCCAGCAGAACTGACTCAATGCAATGTGGACCATTGTCAATTCAAAACAATAATTCAGTAATCACTATCCCTGTTGTGTGCAGGTCAAAATAACTAACTGCTTAAATGAATTAAATTAGCCAGTGGTATTATTTTGTGTGAAAAAAGAAAAAGACGCCAGTGACCAGTGTGGATATAGCTTGTTTTAGAATGTGATATCATTATATTTGGAACTAGAGCATCAGTGATTTATATAGACTAACAGACATCAATTTAGATGTTATAATCGCTTTAAATCGCGTCCCATGTTTCTCCTTTTGACATGGGCTCTGGTGGAGAAGGCAGAGCACCTAACTAATTGCAAAGAAAAGGGAACAATATTCATGTTGAAAAGCTGAATCTGACCCATCCCTTGGCTAATATACTAGCTGAAACACCTAACGGCAAGGGAGATCAGAAACGCACCTGTTTAGTGAGCGCGTCAGTCATGTCTCCTTCTCCGTCTCCGCCTTTCCCCTTCTCCCCCTTGTCCAGTATCTCCTGCAAGCCCGCAAAGCACGGATCATCATCAGAACCAAGCAATCCAAATCCGCCGCCGCCGCCGCCGCCGCCTGCCCGTCCCCTCCCAGTATCAGGATCACGGATTCAGAGGGGATCTGCAAGGCCGTGGACACAGGACGCACCTGGAGCTCGCCTAGGATCTCGGAGAGGCGGCCGTTGCGGAGGACGACGGAGCCGGCCAACCCGGCGCCGATGAGGACGACGACGCGGGTGAGGCCCATGCCGGCCTGCACCATCGCCATGGCCGCTGGCCCGCTGCCGCCGCCGCGGCGGCGTACGAGGAGGAGGAGGTGACGGCGGAGGAAGCCGAAACCCTAGCCTTGTGGCTACGTCGTCGAGTCGAGCTGTTTGGGGGAAGCAGAGAGAAGGGGGAAATGGTCCTACGTGTCGGTGGAAGGAGGGAGTCGATGAGCCGGTCGCCACGAGGTGCGGAGGTAAAACCGAACACGAATCCCCGCGGCGGAATGCTTGGTCGCTCTAATCTAACCAACGTGGTTAAGAAGGCCTTAGATGGGCCGGGATGTTAAGAAGGCCCACCAACTTGGCCCAATGTAATGGCATACTCCAGGGATGGGACCCGCGTGTCATAGACCGTTACGATCGGCGAGGTCTTGGGCCAGCCATTGTCCGGAAAACATCGATACCAGTACATTGATATCCAGCAGTGCTCGTTTGCATTTACAATAATCTGTGTTTGCGGTGCAAATGTACATGTGTTTTCATGCTCTGCTTTCGATTCCAACACCCTTGGCGTTTCTAATGATGCGCCTGTGTTTGCGTAAATGTTAATGTATCCATGATTTGAACCCTTACAAGTTTGGAACAAGCAACTCCACCCGCTCAACACAAAGGTGACTCACCCGCTAGGACACGCATTTAATTTAAGTAAGCAAATAAGCATATGCTTATTTCTGGTACATAGGTAAGTGATCCGGCCAGCACAAATGCCAGGAAGAACTCTACTATTACTATACTAGAGCTGCTATCCATACCCAAGGATAAGACTCATACACGGGGCTTGAAATATAATACTACCTACGATGGTTTTATTTACATCGAGATAGTTTTATTTACGTGGAGATGCCATTAATCCTATCCTGCCTGTCTTCTCCTAGAGTAATCTGTCAGACGTGGCGGCATGCATCAGTCCGAGGCAGGGCCGGAGTCGACGTCCATCGCAGCCGCGCCGCGGTAAGCAGCTGACTCCTCCGAGTAGCGCTTCTTGTCAACTTGAGACTGCTCGATGTACGGCTGCTTCTCCTCAGCTGCAAATTAGACGAAGCGGACGTGGTTAAAACGGAGGTTTCAGAAGACGGCTTGATGACCAGCATGGACAGCGTGGAGTTGACACAAGTGAGAACTTTGGGCATGCGGAGTGGTGTACCTGTCATCTTTTGCCACCTCTCCCCAAGCTTCTTCGCAATCTCTGTGGTAGCCAGCTCGGGATTGCTGTTCTTCAGATTCTGCATTTGGGAAAAAACGATCGTAAGCCCACTTGTTTGCTTGTTTTACGTTCAAGAGAGACCAAGAGAGATCCCCCACAAATTTTTCACATAACAGATTTGGCAAAGGTCGTAAGACTATTCTGAGATTTTTTTTTCTACTGTAGTGCGGGGTTCAAAGTAACTGGCAGCTCGCTCAGCTTTCGAGAAGTACATGAATGGTGCAATTGCTCTTTTAGGGGCATTAGGTTCTTTCTTTTTCTTTGGCTTTCTTTTCGCCAAGCCTTCTGCATCCCCACTCTTCGGCTTCCTCTTCTTCAGAGGTGCCTTTGAGCTACTTGCTTCCTTTTTGGAAGATTTCTGGAAAAAAAAACAGTAATGTTAATTAGCATGATGAACTGTATACACTGATCAGGCTGATTCTTTTGGGGAGCAGGGATATTGCACAAGTATAAAATGAGTTACCTCACTTAAACTAGCATCAGAACCCTCCTCTCGAGAATCATCAGTAGGAGATCCACTATCATCCTTGTCCGCCACAAAATCTTCATCCTGGAGTTGAAGGGAGAATTACAGTATCCAATGCAAACAAATTAGTTCCAAGCCATGACAGGGTTGATAAGTCAGACAATGGAATCATGATAAGATCAACAATTAAACATAGGAAATACCTCTTCATCACTCTCATCATTGCCAGTCTGATTTCTAATTCGCTCCAGATGAGGATCGACAACAACATCATCAGTGCTCTGAATAACAGCTGTAACACCACCAGATCTACCTTGACCATCTCCAAGATTCAAGATTTTCAAATGCTTACCACTTGAAAAGGATTACAATAAGGCACTTATCAGTTCCATACTTCCATTTTTTTAAAAAAAACAAGTAAACTGATGATGGTGAATCAATTAAATAAAGCACAAAACTGATGAGGTTGAAGATGCTATGGTATTCATTTCTTTGGATATTTCTGGATAGAGATTCTTGATCATTTTTCAGCTTGACCAGGAGATCAAAGTAGTGAGATGAGATACTAGCACCCCCAGCACCATGCCGCTCAAATTCAACATGCTCAATCTGCCATAAACAGCAACAGCTTAAAACAGGACAAATGAATGGAATTATCGATCATCTCAGCAATTGAGAAAACAGATCTCCTCATGCAGAATGAGTGTTGGGGGCTTTGATAGAAAGAAGAAGGCCCTTTTCCAGTGTATAGAGCAACCCATCTTCAGCTTTAAGTGATGATTTCACTGAATACCCATCTTGACAACTGCAGAACGTGCTTGGCCTTGTAACTTCAGCACCAGACAGGCCACGAAGGACCTTGGAGAACACCTCATAGATAAATCAAATACTTTCTGTGAGTTTGTTAGTCTATCAGGAGTTAAAAGTAGCAAATGAGCAAAAGACATTGGACTGTATAATTAATACACAGATGAATTAACACAAGGGAATACATAATGCTTGATTCAATGGCAATACTTGCCACGCAAGCAATTCATCACATCAATAGCAGTTTGTACAAATCAGTCAAACAGAAGTCTATCAGCAGATAGCAAAAATGCAAGCAACTCAGTGGCAAACCGATGAATCACAAGTTAGGTAATCATTGCATTGATGATTCCCAGAGTTGCAGGCTTCCAGCAGTACATTACCACAGTAAAGATAGGTCAGAGCATATGATTAGAAACAAGAAACTAAACAAACAGAAGAATAAATTAACACTGCTGCCATGCAATTATTTAAAATAATCCACATCCCCAATGTTCAAACTTTTTGGTTCTACAGATGCCCAGATGTAGAAAGAAGTAAAAACTACATGAGCACGGAATCAGGATCTGTTTTTCAGATGGAGAATGTCAGACTTGATTGAAAGCAAGCATAGTATAACACCTGGTAAGAACTCTCCAGTCTATCCTTGTACTTTTCAGCCAAAACCTCCTCACTTAATGTCAAATACCTTTGAACGACTGCCTCAGTCTCAAACTATTCACAGATAAAGAAAATGGTTACTAAATGCCTATTGGAAATTTTGTAAGGTTGCTGTGAGCTGTAACCAAGCTAATATCAAATCGAATTCTAATACAACACCTGAATAACAATGTGAGGATATAATGTCTGTCCTTTGCAAATTGGTGGATCAAGAGTGATGACCACAAGCGTATGAGGATTATTTGACTACCAAGGTGAAAAGGCATAGGTTTCTTTGTCAGATACACGGTCAACAATAAGTACAGAACATAATAAAAATACAAAAGGGACAGAACCTTTGGTAAAACAAAGAGGCAAAGAACACTGCTATATTGAATTTTGAAATCATTAGCTTGTCCTTGGAGCCGCAAGAATGACAGGTAAAGCTCAACACTGTATCAACCTCTGAATAGAAAATAGCAGTTAGTCATTCCAGAAAAATGAAAATAATAGCACCGAATGATGTCCTTATTTGTAAGATTTACCCACCTCGGAGTAAGAATAGCAATTCCATCAAATGTAACAACAGCTTCCTCTGATGAGCCAACATTAGCCTTACTCAAGATAGCCTGCCATAAAATCTAAAAAAGAGAGGGTTTCACCATTTGCACCACATAAGCATGCTTTTTCTACAGTTCTCCATATTGCATGCTTGTTGAGCTAACTCACCTGAGCTGAAGGACGATTCTCATCACCAGGAAATTGAGTATTTGAAGTTGGTACATGAAAGCTTAAATCCATCAACGAATCTTTCTACAATTCAAAGGAGGAAAGGAAATTGAAATCAGTTGTGTGTGTTTTTTGGTCAATGTAGCTTAGCTGTCTTAGTAATATTCTGAACTGAAAAAAAGTAAAAATGCCATCATTAAATGTAGTAGCGTACAAAACAATATCAATATTCTTTTTTAGAAGATTCCAATGATCCATATGCTCTTCAACACAAATAAAGACTCCAAAAGTTTATCAAATGGCTTTTCTCTAACAATGGGAATGTGTTACTTGCAATACCATCAAATGAGAATGAAAAAGCATCTAGGGCAGTACATTATGTTCTTTATTTACAAGGCAGACAGTTGAGTAATTAATACATCACACTGAAATGTAACAGATAGTTTGGGCAATTGTTATATCCACTTTTCTTCAGATTAATCAACATAAATTGGTTACTTATAACCACCAGCACCTAACAAACAGAAAAGCAACAGGAAGCACACCAAACGAATACAGTAAAATTTAACAAAATATTGGTGAACTTGGATGCAGGGAAATGAATATTTAGGCAAACCACATACTACCTCATTAGTCCCAGTAGTATCATCCACATGAAACTCAAGAACATCTGTTTTTCCTTGCAACTGAGTCTGTGCTACATCTGCTAGAGAGACTTCAAATGCTTCCTTTCAACCAACATTAAAGATAAGCATATTGCCTGAAATGGAAATAACATGAAAACAAATTAAACTACCAAACAAACATTGTGGAAAAGCTGGGCAATGGAGTAACAAAATGATATAGAGAACTTGGATTACCATTGATTTCAATTCCACCCCAATTATGTCCACTAACAAAAAGCTGCTTCTCTGGTGTGATTCCCATGTTCTTTTCTAGGAAGTTAGTCAGTGAACTGACATCCTAAAAATAGAAGAAAATAGTGGCTCAATAAAAGCTATCCATGAAAAACATACACAATTGGAAGACCTAATTTTCTTAGGAGAAACTGGAGGAAGTATTACCTGTTCACGGAAGCCAACAAACCTGTAGAAGAGGCCCTCCTTTGTTGAAACACCAAGCTGATAGGATCTGGGGATACTCATCCATGTCACAGAAGTGATATCAGACTTTTCAACCTCAATGGTCTTTCCTCCACCTTGTCTCTTCTATGCAAGTCTTCCTGAATAAAGTTTAAACTGGCCAGGATTCTACAAGAGCCCAAACAATAACAGTAGAAGAAGATTTCAGCACCTCAAGGGATGTTACTGATAGTGACCAAGCAAATAATGATGATGGAAAAAATTGGTGTTGATATCAGATTTTTTTTTAATGGAATCAGACTTGATATGCATATTCCCTTTTGCAATGGAAAATGGAATAGGCATTCACTATTTCCAGAAAAAAAAACAACCATGAAAAAAATGGATGCCAACATTTCTAGTTCTGCAAAAAGTAATTTGTTTCAAGCATGATAAAACAATATAAAAATAGCACGATAAAAGTAATAAATCATTTAACAAAGCACGCAAATTGAAGATAAATTTAAAATTCTAGAATACTAATAATTCTGAAGGCCATAAGATGCAATTTACTAAATTGATGAGGTGATAGACGAAAATAATGACAAGATGAATGCCAAAATGTGTACCAAATGCAAGGCAACTGGATATTAGGAGCAATTGCACGAGTTATCCGAATAGTAAAAGGGCTATTGAATGAAGGGATGATCAAAACCCCACTGTTTGAGAGTATTTATAATTCATTTAAGTTCCAAATTGTTCCATATGATGTTTCTCACCACCGCATTTGCAACAACATAATTCGTCTTGCCTAGCCAACATACCGTTGTTTAAGTCCACCAAAATCAAGTTCATTTCGACTTTTTCCCCTTCCGAGCAGAAACCCTAACACGCAAACCCTAGAAAATCAACCCCCGCACACCCAAAAAAACCGCCGCGCACAAATCCCGGTAGCCAAACCCGTCCACGGAACCGCCTTACAGGAGCGAGAAACGAACCGGAAATCCTAACGAAACGAAGCCTGGGGCTCAAGATTCGACGAGGGGAAGCGAATTCGACGAAAGGAGCGGAAGTCGACGAGTGCTCACATTGCCGCTGCCGCCGCCGCCTCGATTCGCTCGCGTCGCCTGCTGCGTCTCGCGCGGTGGGGTGGGGATTCGGTGGCGCGAGCCGCGACGTGGAGGAGAGAAGAAGAGAGGCCTCGCCGCTTCGGGTGGGTTTGGCCTTATTTTTGGGGAGGGGGGCGCGCCGCGTTAGTATGGCCGTTTGGACGGGTGAGCGAGCATGACAGGTGGGGACATCACCAGAGCTCTCGTGAGGGGAACGGAAAGGCTACCTGGGCTGAGTCCTGGGACCAAAACTACTGTGAAATATTGGCCCAAATAAACTTCCTGAGATGGTCTGAAAAAATCTTAGTCCTCAGCAAAAGGGGAAAAAAGAGGATGAGATGCAAAAAAAAAAAAGAACGAGTTTAATCTAGTTATTATTATCTGAGTAGTAAGTTGTTAACGCAATGTATTTTTCTGTAGCAACCCATCCATGGGCACTCAAATCGTTCGTATAAAGCGTTTTTGCAAAACAGAATGCATCGATAAATTTGTGTTCACCTTACGTCTGAAAGTCCAGTTGCATGAACTAGAATATTACATTATATAGCACATGAAGTAATTCCTTAAAAAGAGAAAAAAATACTCACTGAATTCAAGTTGGGCACACAGTTTAGAGAGAGAATAATTTAACACTTAGCTGTCAACAATAGGAGTATGTTATATCAAGTCCATATGGTCCTCAACATGGTCCAAAGCCTTCCTCATATTCGGCAAGGGCATACATAACAGTAAGCATGTTTTAGCATTTTTAATTACAAGCAATTTGGTACACGAGACACTGAAAATGGTGGTTTTTAAGTAACAGGCATGGTAAGATGGCGTGGATCAGTCAGCGGTCCAGCTCTGCTCCACTATCTCACGAACTTTACGGTTGTATTCCCGCTTGTTCTCACTGAATAGGCGGGCAGCTTCAGAGTTGGCAGGTGAGTTTGGGTTCGGATCGCAAAGCAGTGACTGCAAATATTGAGAAAAATGTTAGATACAAACCATTAGTACTAATACAAATCACGTAACAAAAGTATTGAGCATCAACGAGTGCGCCCATAATATCAGATATTGAAATGTCAGTGTGTTCTTGAGTCATGCACTTGTCACTCACAGAAGCAAGATATGCAAGCATCACAGTTGATATACATATGGCTGTGTTCTACAATCTATGCTTACTACATTAAAAGACGACAATGGTGGGGGACGTGAGTCCACCACCACCACCGACCTGACAATGGGCCCCATCAGTCAGGCACTCACCCTCCCAGGCTCTCCTGTCTCCGCTACTCGCTCTCCCCGAAATACCAAATCCGGCTGCGTCGTGGATGGAGATGTAAAATTAGGATCAACAACACAATGCAAATCGAATCCAAGAAAGACACACAAGCCTTGTTGAGAGGTAAAAAAACAAAGGGGAAAAAAAGAAAAATTGATCCGGGTCTCTCGTCGCCGATCCGTCGTGGTAGCAAGATCCATCGCCCAGCCCCTCCCCGTCTCTTGCTGCCATCATGGTAGCCAAATCCGGTGGCCTTAGCTCGTGGGCACTGGATTCAGTGCTCCAGCAGCTGAAGAGGGGAGGGGAGAGCAGGGCCATGAAATGGAGGAGGCGGAGGCGGAGGCGCTGGCGGCAGCGACGGCGAGCTCCTGGTCGCTGGTCCCTTCGTGCAGGTGCCCTGGCCCACACGGCGCCACCTAGGCCTCCACCCTGCTCCACGATGCCCGCGCGCCAGCCCGTCCGTGCTGGCCAATCTAGCCCCCGCGCCGCGCTCGCTCGCATGCTGCCTGGACCTCCGCCTCCGGCCTGCTCCGTGCCTGCGTGATGCCGTTGATGCGCAAGAGATCGAGAGAATAGGGGAAGAGGAGACAGTTTCTTTCTCTCTCTCTCTCTTTTGTAGCCCAGACGTGGAAGCCCATTGAAAATATCAAAACACCATCTTTTACATAGTGGACACTGACAACTAATAAAAATACAAAATGGTCCTTATCGCTTCCCATGAAACTACAGGTTGGTGAATATATTATTTTGTAGCCCATGTTTTACCCCTTATCCTTCATGTTGGATTTAGGAAAACTGGGCTTTTACCGCATAAAAATTTTCTTGCTTATATCATCACTGACATATAGTGTCAAAAATATTCCATTAGAATTAAAACCCTGGTTTTCTACTGTATCCAGCCAATTACTGCCTATAATCGGCTTTTTCATTCAAAAATTTTAATTTAAACACTCATTCGATAAACGGCAGTAACCACTGTTTAGCAATTTTTGGGTAACCAATACTTTTTTTAGGAACCGATATTTTTACATTGTCTAATAGTGAACACAAATGGTGAACCTGATTTGAACATCATTTTGTTAATTTTGTGCCAAATTGACTTGCTACTGTATAAACTCAAATCATCTTGCTTTTATCTTTAAAAAAAGTTCCGTTGCAATGCACGGGCTCGTTGCTAGTTTTCCTTAGTTTAATTAAAAATCATCTAGTGTACAACAAGCATATAAAGAAAATATTTAATCATATTGAACAGGCTGCCTGACCACACTAAAAGTTACTTTAGTAACTAGCCAGCTCAACAGGGAAAAGGTGGAACAGGTTTCAGAGAATCAGTGAACTAGAGCCTAGAGGTTTACCTACATATAGAAGTTAGCAGTCTACTCTTCATGAGCCTATAGTTGTTACCAGAATCAAAACCTTAGCAGAGGATGGAAACAGTCACTAGAAAGTATACAAGTGCCACTTAATACTGAATACTGATAATCGATCACACAGAGAACCCTAGCTGTCTGTAGATGAAATCTTTCTGCTGGTATACATGATGGTGACTCTAACAAAGAAAATTAATTATTCCAAATGAATATAGCTTAGCAATTGAGCATATGTAGGGAAGAAAAGTAGTACGTAGTAGTTTCTATAAGGACACATGTGCATTTTAAGATGATAACAAGTTAGTGAGAATTCGCTAATCCTGGATTGTCAAGTTTGCTCAATATATTTAAAGACAAGACCAAAAATCAGAAGCACTAATTATAAACATCATACACAATATTGTAAAAAACAGAACAGGACATCACAACACAATAATACCCAAAAAAAACAAAAGAGGCATCATCTACCTGGATGGATGTGAGTATAGCAGCTACATCATATATCGGGCTCCACTGGTTTTGTAGTATATCTAAGCATATGCTCCCATCAGCATAAACTGTACACGATAATAATATGGAGATGTCAAACGAACGGAGATATGGAGATATCATGCATTCATGCTATTCTAAGGTACAGATGGAGATGCTACCACACTAGTAGCAAAAGAAGTCATTTTTTTTAGCAACAGATAGATATTTACATCAATTGTATGAAGCATAGTGTAAGCCTCAAATATACTACAAATGTAAACTCATTTCTATCTTTATGCAAGTAAACTAAGTATCATCACTTATGACATTAAAGAGCAAAGCTAAGCTAGTTACCAAATCAAACAAGTAATAATTGGATCTGCATATTTGCTAATATACTCAATGTTCTTTAACTGCCAAATGCAGACCACAACAGCATAACTGCAGCAACTGGACATTCGATACCATATTCAGTGTTCTGCATAGGAAAAAAAACTTTAAAATAGTATAATGAGGACATAAATCTCTGTGACCAAAACAACTTTGGGTGGCATGGGATCAAAGGAGAAGGGTGGCCTTTTGATGCTGCATCCAGATCCAACCCATGAATAAGATCGCTAATTCTGAATCCTACTTTCAGGCTGATTCCTGTTTGATACATTCAGAAATTGCCTAGATCAGCTTTTCAATGCTGTAGAATGCCAATGTCACTGAAGGTAGAAGTGGAACTGCCATAGGTTTTGTCATGACATTTGGCCTTGACATAATCCATCTAGATTCAGCTCAATGGCTTAGGTCGCTAGTTCTTATATCTTATTTTACGTCTGGTTCCTGCTTGATACATTCCTTCAGGATGTTAAACTATTATCTCCAAAATGCCACAAAAATACTTAACTAGTAAGAAATATGGAACCATGCCATAAGTAAATATTAAACAACAAGGCGAAAGGCTTACTGTTAGGATGAAACATCCGAGAAACAAATCGTACTGTAGGTGGCTTATTAGGATAATCTTCAGTGAACTGAAGCGTCAGCTTGAACGTACCTGACAAAGTAAACATGTTTTGACACAATGATAAAATGATACATGTAAGAACAAAATACCAAAAATAATGCAAGAGAAAATATCATAAAAGAGTACCACAAAAGGAAATATAGCAAAAAGGCCTTCACCAAATATAAATTGAGTTAAGCACTTCATTCATGTCATACAGAGGCTGCCTAATAAACAAGAACTTTCTGAATCAAAGAACCCATAAGACATGATCAGCTAATGATATTTAGGTTTCACACGTCTAGTTGACAATTCTGAAGTCTGAGCTGCAGAAAACAGGCACAATCTCTTCCATAAAATAGAATATCATTTATCTTAATTCAAAATATTAATCAAACTAAGATCCGAAAAAAAGAAGTCCGAAAATGCCCCAAAGACAGTAGAAATATGGGTTGTTTCAGTTGTTTATTAAAAAAAGGTTAACAAAATGAAGTTTACAAATTTAATTTGTATGAGAATTATAAATTGTATGCTTCCAGGAAGTAAAATAACTATTAACTAAATGGACCAGTGGAGTTTTCAACAGTAAAGATGGAACTATGCAAGTAAAACTATGTCAGCATATGAAAACAGAAGTAAAACAAAGTAGAAGATATGCTGAATATCATGCCTGTGATTACTCTCCCATCTGCAAACCCCAAATAAAAGTAAAGGCTTTAAATTCCTTACCTCCATCCCAAGGAGTATCATCAGGGCTGCAAAACAAGACATAAATGACAACTAAGTATAATAGATCAAAATAAAATTGAAAGTAGTATTCATATCACTAAGTCTAACACCTTACCCAAAAATTACAGCATTCCAAAGCATTATATTGTTGTCTTGTGGGGCACCACTTATACCTGCTGGAGGATCCTGCATCAGTCGTTTGAAATCCCTCATCAGCCTCTTCCTTGCTGGCGTCGACATCTTCACTATCTGTAAATACCGTGTCACAAAATAAGCTAAATAGAAGGAATGGGAAATCTACACTGAGAATTTTTTTTAAAAAAATAGTTTACCCATGATACCTACTAACCAGAGCATTCCATACTAGCAATCAAGGCAGCTGCAGTTCATCACTATACTAGTAATAGTGGATGTTGCAAAAGTTAATAGTCATACCTCCTTAACTAATACGGTACACGTATGTTTAAGGAGAATAAAATGAAACGGCCAAACCCAAAAGAGAAAACAGTTTGCCACGCTCTTAACAGTATGTTTGGAAACCTAGTAACCGGATTCTTGGATAATCCCACATGCAGAATAGTTGCATCTGAGCACGAATAGGTACAGCAATTCCCATCCAAGCACATCCAGCGATCACGAGAAGAATCTACTTGAAACGAAAAGGCGGTACATTAACATGACAATCACACCATTCCATCACCACGCAGGGGCGGATCTAACATGAGAGGACATGGGGATTCAGTTGAACCACCAAACATTTTGGGGGAACAAGCAAACTGTTGCTGTTATTAGTATTAAGATTGAGTCAAATTAAGACAAAAGCCTCCTCCAAGCTCTAGAAGAAGAAAAACAAGGGTTACCCCAAATTGGAGGAAAAAGTGCGCGGGTAGAGATAGAGAGATGAGAAAGAGGATGTGCGGAACGGATGGGTGCTCACCAGGACGCGATGCGGCGGAAGCAGCAGGACGAACGACGGTGCCCCTGCTCGCTCGCGGCCTCGCGGGATGGATGGGGATCGGCGCAGGGGGCGGGCGAGGAGTCGACGCCAAGGGGACGGGGATCCTTGATCTCGAGGCCACCGCTCGACGATTCCTCTTTCTTACGCAGGGATGCCTGGGAAGTGGGAATATGAGGTTTGGGTACTACTATCTTTTTGTTATTGATTTTTTTTTATTTTGTAGTTCTATGTCAAATTAAACTAATATTTTTTGGAATCAAATAGATTGTTGATTTTTTATGTAGTTCATATATAGTGAGCATTGAAAAATTAAGTTGTAAGATTTAAAAATTATAGCATAATTATATGGAATTTTAAATTACACTGTATAAGATTTGAATTTTTTAAAAAAAATGTCGGAGGATAACCGTGTAAGACTTTTTAGATAGTTATCTTCAACCTTACAAGCCATAACATCTGGCCTAGGGAGCCATCAACACCTTTGCCAAGAAGGCCCACTATGAGATGAAGATGGAAGCCTAAATAGAAAGAGGAGAGAAAGTGTCCCAAGTATTAGATATGGCATATACTACTAACATGCACGTACGATACCTAAAAATATTACATAACCAAGAAGATACGATAAGAAGTAGTCATATATGGATATTAACGTGAATTGGATGGAAGTCTATCCTATATAAGTTAAGCACTCTATAGTCCAATATAGGTATAGTAGAGACTACTCTGATTGTGTTATGATAGATTATCCTGAGTTATATATAGAAGAAGTTAACCCTAATATAAATATAATAACCTTTTAGGAGGGGAGAGCATTAGATCACAAATCATAGAGTTCAACCCATATCAAGTTCATAGCTAGAAGGATCTTGTCCATAGCCATCGATTATAGTTTTAGCCCCTATCGCCGATTTTGGTAGATGTATGCTACGAGTGGGGACTCGAGCTAGCCTCTTTTATGTGTTTAGCCCAAGAGGTGATCGCACGTAAAAAATCTAAGAATTGATTTCTTCTAATTGGCGGTAGAAAATGGACACAGGGGATTTGAGACATGTTTGAGCCGCTATGAAGCATGATATCCTAATCATGTGTTCTTGTTTGCTTTTCTGTCTACAACAATGGTTTTTCTCTTGCAAGCCTCCTCTTCATTTAGTCACAATTCTCACCTTTTATATTTTTTAGAAATACCACATTGACCTAAAAGTGAGAAAAGTACTACGAGTGGGGTTGTAGGCCCCAATAGCCAAGGATTAGACTGTAGTGGTTTTTCTCTTACAAGCTCTGTTTGTGTGCATCTCTACGGATAGCTTGGTATTAAACTATCACTATGTCCCTGAACATTGTAGTCGGGACCTTAACCATGTATAGAAAGGAAGGATAAGGATTAGAATTAGTCCATTTAGGGTTAAACTACGTATATTTCTCTTTATATCCTTTTATAAAATTACATGGAACTCTACCCCTAAACCTATAAATAAACTCAAGGTGATTGTAATAAGTCAAGGATTATAGTAAAACCATAAGATTGAATATTACACCACATTTTCAATACAATCTATTATTTATTTAGACAACAATGGACTATCATCAAAAATAATTTTATTAAACCGTTTCTCTATTCGATTCAAACCAAGACGAACTCTTTACAAAAGTTGTTAAAATTTTTATATGGTATAAAAACAAGCTTCTAAGCAATAGCATAAAAATTAAAATAACAATAACTTACACAGGCGTTGTAATCAATGAGGCAAATAAATATGTATATTATCACTATAATAGAGGTGAGGGAGTTATATTGTGCATATATGTTGATGACATATTGATTTTTGTGACAAACATTGGTGTGATAAATGAGGTCAAGTCATTCTTGTCTTAAAACTCTGATACATAATGTCTAGGAGTGGTTAATGCTATTCTAAACATTAAGCTAATTAGATATAAGGATAGAATTACAATCATCCAATCTTATTACGTGGAAAAGTTCTTGAATTGCTTTGGCTATATTTATATCAAGCATTTTCCAACACGTTATAATCCTAATTTGTTGCTGCACAAGAATAAGAGAATTGCTAACAATTAATCAACCTAACTAGCATGACTAAGCCTGGCATTTCCTTTGCTATGAGCAAATTGAGCCGATTTAGCTCTAATAATCATTAGTGTGCACTCAATCGAGTTATGCGCTATCTAAAGTGTCCTATGAATCTTAGGTTTTCACTATATTGGGTACCATTGGTGTTGAATATGACTTATACGCTTCAACCGAGGAGGTAGGCTATTTACGATCTAGTATCAGTTAAGTCTCTAAGTGAAATTTACTGGAACAAAACTTATAATTCAAAATGTAGTATATTGTTAAGTTATGAGTAAATAATGAGCACTCGACGAAGAATACCTAAATTTGTCCCTCACTTTCATCCCACCAACCTCAAGTCCTCAATATTCCAATATATATATGTATATTAGCAAACCAAAATGGATTAGCACTAGTGATATTTGCACACTTCCAATCAACAAACAGCTAACCAACATATAAATAATTCAACCTTGGCACATATGTGCTGATAGGATTGGCATAGAATAGAAAATTGTGCATCCCTGGTGGCATATAACAAAAGACATGCGAATTGAGTGGTAAATCATGAAAAGGGTGGGAATTGGATTACATATAATAAAATTTCTTCTATAAGATAAAACTAACGGTAACATAGAACCACTTTAATAGGAGAAAATTGGGATTATGCCATCCTCAAAATTGGGCTTTGCCCAAATGCCATTCACAAAAGTAGATTTGATAAAATACCACTCTCAATTAGGGATCTTCGCTATAATGCCATCTTGGACATATTGCCTTTGGGCTTTTCTTCTTCCTCTCTCTAGCATCGGAGAAGCTCATCAATGACCACCAAGAGCCATGGTTGCAGCTCGTCGTTAATCGCCGCACACCATGGCCACCTATGGCATCACTGAGGTACCGTTCCATCACTCCGACATCGTATTTTCCTTCTCTACATGGCAAAGAGGGATGAAGAGAGGACGGATATAATGGGGATAACCCTTCTTGCACTTGTGGTTGGCGAAGGAGAAATCTTGGACGAAGTCATTGGAGGCATAACCGGTGGTAGCTCTAGCATTAGAGCCATTGGTGGGAGAGGCATAGCCACTACTGAATCCACCGTGGTGGAGGAGAGGAGGAAGATGTTGCCTAACTCTAGTGCTAGAGGAAGGAGGTGGCACTTCCTCATTACCCTGTAGCTTCCTTTGTACATAACTCTAGCAGAAAATCGAGTAGAGGTGGAAGGAGATCCTGCACTTGGAAGAAAGAAGAAAAGTCTAAGACACAATATTATCAAGATGTTACTATAAGGAAGTCTCTTGATTGAGAGTGTCATTTGATCAAAACTAGATGAGATCAAGGCATAATACCAAATTTCTCATTTAGTACTGTAGCAACGTCGGGAGTGTCCGGGGTCCAAGCGAAAAAAAATCAAGAGAAAGAAGTCCACCCGGCTTTCCATCATGACGAAGCTGCTGCCGACGGCGAATTCGGGGATCTCCTCGCATTCCTCCCCGCTGTCTCCGCCCGCGCGCCCGCGCCATTCCATTCGCGGAACACCTACGTCTCCGTCTCCGCCCGCCAATAAATCCCCCAATCCCCCACGCGCCCTCCGCCGCCGCAGAACCCGAACCCAAGCCCTCCCCGCCGCCGAGGCAGAGGCACGGACGATGACTGCCGGGATGGTGAGCGGCCGCGGCGGCGCCGACGCCAGCATCGTCCGGGTACTGTAGACGGAGTCCGAGATCGCTGCCTGGGTCGCGGAGGTGGCCGACGAGCTCGGCGCCGACCTCCGCGGACTGCGGGAGCCCGCCGTCGTCCTCGGCATCGCCACGGGGGCGTTCCTCTTCCTCGCCGACCTAGTGCGCGGCGCGCCGCTCGCGGTGGATTTCGTGCGCATTGAGTCGTACGGCGACGGCACGGAGTCGAGTGGCCGGCCGAGGATCACCTCCGACCTCAAGGTCGACGTGGCTGGGAAACACGTGATGGTGATGAGTGCCCCGACCCTCCCCTACCTCCTGATCCTCCCCCGTGCGGCGTGTGATTGTGCCTTTCTCGTGACATCACTTTAGTTTGCTTTCTCCCCATTTATTTACTGAGTAGATTGGTTTCTGCAAGTTTATCTTTTCCCGATACGAAGTTCCGTACATTCTAATGCGTGTAGTTTGATGACATGCTCCCTTTTGCTTTTGGTTATTATCTTCCTTAGGCTGTCTTCCGATGGGCAATTTTCAATTTTTGTTTATCATGCACATATTTTTTAAATTGTTAAATATTATATATTTAAAAAAAATTCTATAGCAAAGTTTTTTAAAAAATCATCTATTTTTAAAGTTTTTTTAGCTAATATTTAATTAATCATGCGCGAATTGTTCCGTGTTTTACGTGCACAGAGGAGAAGTTACCAATTATTCGAAAGTAAAGCAGCCTTATTACTGTGACATTCCGATATTCTGTCACATCTAATCTAATATGCCTGACTTAATAATAGGCCATGCAATCATTGAGTTAATTTTGAGCATTTTTCTTATCATTCTCGCATATGTGGTGACAAATTCATGTAATGGGTGTTGATAGAGTTAGATTTGGACCAATCAGTCCAACTGAATTACCAGCTACATTTTAAGCAGATGGTTCCAACTATCCTTTTAGTATAAGAGATGTGATGGTCCTATTTTTTTAGGGATGACTCATATGTCAGCGAGATAGAGATAGAGAGTGAGTTGGATTGGTCCGCCAGTTTTTAAGGGATAAGGCTGATTCGGATCTTGGGAAATACTGTCTTTTAGGGTTGATCCTGTTCCATCTATCCCCGAACCAAACAACCTCAAAAGTGGGCTCGACCTATCCCATCCCATCCTATCCCATGAACCAAACACACACTAGGTGTTGAATTTGGGTTATAACAACATTAAGCAACTCTTGTTATTTTGACAAACCTGCACCTGCTTTGTTCTCCAATTTCAACATTAGAATTTTTGCAAAAGTAGAGCGAAAAGTTTGCTAGGCAATGGCAATAGTCAAACTTAACAATATTATTATCTTATAAAAGTTTCTAAAATGTGATAAGTAATCTAGATCATTAGTATTCAACTTGTTAATTTTGATACAAAACTGGTATAAAGAAATTGAGAACGCAGCAATCATGAAGATTTTGCATTCATACGGCAGCCATGAGGAACACTGTTTTCACATAAGCAAAACTTATGTTCACTTTGCCAATACTTACTTTATACTAAGGCCTTGTTTGGGTGGACCAGAATGGCATGCCAGCCTGCTCTTGTGGAAATTCAACTAAATTCAATGTGGGTGGGCTGGGATCCTGACCTAGCCAACAAGGCTTAATAGTACCAATTATGCATTCACACTTGATGGTGGCTTATCAACTGAGATGATGAATCAACAATCAACAACTGCAAAATAATTGATACAATGACAGTGACATGTGAATTATAGAAATGACAATATCAATGCCACTGCTTTGAACCGTCAAGGATGTGCATAAATGAGTTTTAGGTGGAATGGAAAATTAAATTGTAGTTGTCCAGTCGTCCACATTGACCCCTTATGTGCTGGTTGTGGTGAGGCCCTAAGATGGAGTCTGACCAGGGAACCATCTCCCTACTCCATGTCTTTTTATGTCTTAGCCAACAGTTATACGGTACTTAAGGTTAACTTAGCAATGCACTTTCGTATGGTATTAAATTGGTATACATTGACCACAGTGTTGTTTTTATTTGGTTATGTCATATACATACTAGATATGTTTCATACACAAACTAGATTTGGTTATCATCTTTTCTATTAGTATTCATTTGTCTTATATGGCTTCTTATATCTACTGAGCCCGTTCTAGTTGTCTAGAAATAGAAAGTGGTTTCTACATCTTGGTAGGTGGAAGATATTGTGGACACTGGGAATACCGTTTCCTGTCTCATTGCCCATTTAGAAAAGAAGAGAGCATCATCCATATCTGTCTGCACTTTTCTTGACAAACCGGCAAGGAGGACTGCTAATTTTCAGCTAGTGGGGGACAAGGAAAATTTTATAGAGGTTTTGAGGTATGAGTTACTTCAACAATGTGGTATTTAAATTTTTGTGTAGCAGCATGAGTTAACGTCAAGTTAGCACTACTTCCTGTTGTGCTTGTTTCACAATTGCATTGGAAACAGTTGAATGATTGCCCCGCCCCTCCATTGTGATGTTAAATTAATCACCGTTTTATTTTTTTTCCTTTTTCAGTGCCCCGATTACTTTGTTGTTGGATATGGCAAGGTTTATGCTGAACTCTACTGCAACCTGCCTTGTGTTAGAGTTCTTAAGGCCGAGATGTACAAAAAAGATACAAGCAATTAGACAGGAGTACTTACAACATGTGCAATAGATAAAAAGTTAGAAAGGAATACACACATTCCAGTTTTGATATCTCTAGGCAAATCTTGCTTAATTTTATGCAAGAAAGAAGCTTAAAGCTTTGCTAGTTTACTTTTACTCTTAAAAGCTCATACTACCAGAAGAAAAAAAAAGTCTTTTGATGGAATGGAGTAAAACATAAATACGGTAGTAAAAATGTATTATTATCGGTTGGTACTAATATTCTTCATATCAGTGGTTGATAACAATGTTGTTAGTATTGGTTGAAGATATTTTTAATTGGTATTAGAGATTTTTAAGAAAGAAAATATATGAGAGGTGTTATCAAAATTTTTCGTGGAAGTACAGGGATGGTGGTTTTAGGGAAGTTTTATTTAATGATTTCATTCATCCAAGAGCTCTAAAAGCTTAGCAATTTTATTCTCAATTTTTTATATAGTTAAAATATTGTATTTCTTTTGTATATCTTATCATCTTAAAAATATGTAAAAATAGATAAGAAAGAATAATTTTTTAAAGAAAATAAAAGTATAAAATGGAGATATAGTATAATAGCAAAAATACAGGAAATATAGGAAAAAAGGTTAAAAAAGAGAAAAGAAAATTTGAGGAAAAGAATAGAAAGTTAGAAATGGAAGGTTTTTATCCTCAATGTTTTTAAATTTAATTATCCTACTTTTCTTTTTTTAAAATTTATTTAGGGTTTAGTTTTTGGGATTTTAAATTATTTTTATACTTTTCCTGTTTTTAAAATTTTATTCCATATTTTAACTACTAAATATATTTTAATCGAGTAGAAAAACTCTTACATGCTATTACTTACTAAAATAGTAATAGTATACTATACTCTCATCTTATTAGATCTATAGATTTTTTTTATTGTCTCTTTACATCACATCGTAGTGCTTCATGTTCATGTCGACGTTATTTGCATCGATGCCACCCACGCCTGTCTTCTCACCAACGATGTCGTCCTCTATGCCATAGCCGTTTACATCTCTACCGTTGACATTGCCGCGTGTTTGCCAACTGATAAGACTACTGTCATCTTTATAATGTATTATATAAAAATTAAGAATAAGGATTTATTATAGACATAATCACATAATCACATATATTATATATAAATAGTAAAAAATAATAAAAATAACAACAAATAAAACTATTCAAGAATAAGGATTTATTACATACGAAGTAGTAAATAGTACAAACCGGAGATATAGGTACATTTTTAATTTCGGATTGCGTATACCGGTGATAATTAAAAAAATTATAAACCAGTACACCGAAGACTGTTTAGGAGAAACTGGACCTGTTTCAACAGCACCCCGTCACTAAAATGCAACCACGGAAGAAAACAATGTGGTTGTATAACATGTTACATCTTGGATTTATAGCCAAAGAGAGCTGATTTGGTTGTAACTTGCATCCTTTAGAAAGGAAAGTTTTGCGTGGTTGTCTTCATCCCTTGTAATGCCAACATCATTCTACTTTGGTGGTCCGCATCGGGTCCTTAGTTGGTGAAAACTTATTTTCGAGCACGTTTTAGATTGATACACCCCGCGCATATAATCCCTGTATTTATTCATCAATTGATTTGAAATTACAATGTAGACTAACAAATTAGTAACCGTTCCTAGGTGGAATGACATTGTGAAACGGTCACATTAGTTTTTAGATGGACACCATATGTAAGAATAGCTAAATTTGTTAGGATTTTCGTTTTGTGAAGCACCAGTACCATGACATGACATTGAGGTTACGTGCCAATGCTAAAATCTTCATGGTTTAAAGTGAAATTTACTCTTTAAAATATAACTTGTGTAATTTACTTAAGAAAAAAAAAATCTTCCACCCCCGTAAAAACCAGAGCATTCCAGGTCGTGTTTGCAGTGCAGGTTTCTTGTGAGATAACTCATCACAATCCTGAGAAATTTCTGTAGAATTTTTTTTGGAGCAGATTGAATTTCGTGGGAAATATGAGGCAAAATTTGAAGAAACCATGTAAAATCTGAAGACTCTAAACTCAGTGGCATCAGTCTTCAGTCCACTCCCTTCGGTCACTCTTCTCTCTCTGCTTCCTCCCGAAGCGGAAGTCGTCAGCCATGGCGATGAGCTTCCTGTCCACCGCCGCCGCCACCACCTCCTCCTCCCAGCCACTCCTCTCCGTCCGCCGCCTCTCCCGCCGCAAGCCCACCACCGCCGTACCGACCCTCCCCTTCCCTCTCAGACCACACCGCCCCCTTCCCTTCTCCGCTCCCACTCCCGAACCCCCGCGCTTCTCCTACAGAACCCACTCCTCCTCCAAGTCACCCACCGCCGGCCTCCTCTCGCCGATCATCTCCACCTCGAGAACCCTCTTCTTCCTAATCGTCGCCTCCCTCCTCTCCCTCTCCGGCGTCCGCCCCCTCCCTTCCCTCGCGTCTCCTCCCGCACCTACCCAACAACCGCAAGAAGAAACGGAAGAGCAAGAAGAGCAGCTAGACTCCAAAGAGGGGAAGCAGCAAGAAGCGCAGGTTGGGGAGAAGGAGGGGGAGGACGCGGAGGCGGAGGTCGAGGAGGCGTGGCTGCGGCAAGAGGTGGAGGAAGAGAAAGCGGAGGAGTGGCTGCAGCAAGAGGAGGACGAGGTGCAGATGTATCTGGAGGTGCTGAGCAGCGATCCGGGCGACGTAGACGCGCTCAAGTGCGTGCTGTTCGCCAAGATGAGGCGCGCGGACTGGGACGGTGCGCTGGGCTTCGCGCGGCGGCTGCGGGAGGCGGAGCCCGGCGAGGTGGAGTGGTGGCTCATGGAGGCGCTGCTGCACGAGCTTAAGGGGGAGCTCGGCGAGGCCGAGCGGCTCTTCAAGGAGGTCCTCGCGGACAAGCCACTCCTCGTCAGAGCACTCCATGTGAGTCACACATGCTTTCCTTCAATTATCCACTGTATGATTGGATGCAGTTCTTTGCTGTTGATACGATTACATTGAATCCATTTATAGCATGCTATTATCATTGGTTTCTGTTTGGTTGGTGCTTGGTGGTGAATGATTATAAATGTGGAAGAATTGAGAAACCAAATTGGTAGTTGTATAGATGTAGCTTGCAATGACGCTGTTTCGGTGATTATTGATTAGGGGTGGAATAATGTTCCATGAACATTGTTGCAATTGCCCCTAATCTATTTGAGGCTCCTGCTTGTATGCCTGAGTGAATGCTCTGGTACTTGCCTTAGCAAGATCAATGCTAGCATTCTCAAATGTTGAAGGAGTCCTGCCTGCAACAGATTTGGTGGCAATCAGTAGGTCCTGCCTATTGTGAAATTCAAACGGTTGGGTTTGTATTGACATCAGATAAAGATGCTCGTCTTGCTTAGTAGATATTGGATGGCAACAGATGTACAATCAATCAAGTGAAGACTCACAAATTTCACCATGAAAATAGAGTTTGATGAGTTCTTATATGATGAATGCTTGCTCTTCATTTGTATCACAGGATTTTACAACATTATATACTGTAACTAACCTTTTTATGTTATACATGATGTCATTCTTTATCGAAAGTTTGAAACTAAGGTTTATATACCTATTTTTTTACTTTACTGTAGTTTCTTTTGTTATAGGACATTATAGACGATACTGATGTTTTCTTAACTCACAAATCTTTACATTATTTCAGGGACTGGCGTTGTGTATGCACAAAAGATCTGAGGGACCCACTGTTTTTGAGATGCTGGAAAAAGCTTTGCAACTTGCAATTTCTGAGGAAAGGGTTCCAGAAGAGCGCAACATTAAGCTTTTGATTGCTCAGATGCATGTTGTCAAGGTAACGATTGACATTACTTCTGAGTTCATTTCATTTTCCTGATTTCTAACTGAAACTTTCAATATGCAGGGTCAGTTGGATGTTGCATCAGAGAAACTGCAAAATCTTATCAAAGAGGACCCTCGCGATTTTCGGCCTCATCTTTGCCAGGTACCCTTAACCCGTTTTACATATGTGACCTGTTCCAAATTTCTTTTGTTTTGATCCTTGACATGAACTCTCAGTCTATGATGTTCCAAAATGCAGGGTATTGTCTATGCACTTTTAGACAAAAAGGAAGAAGCAGATGAGCTGTTTGATACATATAGAAGCCTTGTTCCGGATGAATTCCCAGACAAGAGTTTTATTAGTGATGTTATACAAGCAGCCAGAGTAGAGTCCAATGACCGGCTACAGAAGGACTTTGGATCTGAATTTTTATCTAAAAAGTGACAATTCAGGATTTTTCCATACCCGAACGGCCAATAATTTTGGTAATGCTAGATAGTTGCATATTGATGTGCACACAGGTGCAAAAATGTTACAAGTGAATTAAAATAAATGGAGAGAAATGGAAGGAGATGTATTTCTCCTATCACCAGTTTATCCTAAAATTGAAATAAAATAGAGAGAAATGGAGATTCGTTTCTTCCACCACCAATTTCTCCCCTGTTGCTGCTGCTGATATATCTTTACTGATGCAGGATGAGGTCTCATGAATTTTAATTTCTCACCTATTGCTGTATGTGACACATTTATCAGCCCCAATGACATTATTTTTTACAATGGAAGTATAAATTTCTGGCTTCTACACCAATTAAAGGTGTACATAACTATATCTATGGACATCAGAATTATAGAAATTTACCACCAAATATTTGAGGATTTGCCACCCCTTTATCTTGTCATGCTCTAAGATGTCAGGTGGATTTGGTCCAACGTGTCACAAATAAATCCTAAATTGCAACGCTAATGGAGTGGCAAATCCTTAGATCCCCTCTAAACCTTACTTTATAGATATTCATTTGAAAGAAAAAAAATTCAAATAATGTATATGCAATGAAAATTCAAATTTAAATATTGAGCGACATGCTACCAAGTTCCAAAAATTAATTGTATTTAACAGCATGATTATAAAAGGGAAATTGACCGGTAGAAAAATCCATGAAGCAGCAAAAATAATTTATAATACTTTTATATGTGTTATTAGTGATTTAAAATTAAGGCTAGAAAAATAAACTACAATTAAAAAACCTTAAAATCAACTCTAAAATTAATTTTTAAAATTTAAATTTTAGTGACTGATAAACAGATGATAAAAAGCAAACTGCTTGGTTGGCTACCACATATTACCAAACTTTATCTTACTTTATGAGGTACCATGTTTTTATACTGTATCACCGTTTTTTTACTCTTAGACCCATATGTAACATGTGCTCAATTTGTTGCCGGACTTTGTTTAAATTTGCTAGCGTTGATGATGTGCGGCAATATTTGGGAGTAAACCGGGCCCTAAATAAGTAGCCGCGACAAGCCCTGGCGCAGCGAGAACAAGTTGCCAAAACCACCCCCGAATTCTTGGAAGGAGTAGAGAATCGAATCCCCGAAACCAAGCCGCCGCAATCCAAGATGCACCGAAACCCGCGCCTCCTCCGCGCCGCCGCCTCCCTTCTCCGCCCGGCCGCGGGCGCCGCCCCACGAGCCCCAACGTCCGCAACGCCGGAACCTGCCCCGCCCCGGTGGTCCCTCCGCCTCGGCGGCCCCTCTTCCCGGCCCAGCGGCGCGCCATCTCGACGGCGGACTACGGCAAGGAGGTGGACGAGGTGAACCGCAAGTTCGCGGAGGCGCGGGGAGGAGATCGAGGCCGCCATGGACAGCAAGGAGACCGTCTACTTCGACGAGGAGGCCGCCTGCGCGCGCGACGCCGCCGGCGAGGCGCTCGCGGCCTTCGACGCGCTGCTCAAGCTGCTCCCGCCGGCCGACGCCGACTCGCTCCGCCGATCCATGGGCCTCAAGATGGAGCAGCTCAAAGCTGAGCTCAAGCAACTCGACGAGTAGGATGCGTTCCTTGGTGACGGAATTCACGCGGAAGGCTTTCGATTTTGGGGGAATTCCTAACTTCTCAACGAGGTTAGCGTTGGCCACACTATACATGTTTTTTTTTTGGGAGAATTTTAGGTCGTTTCTATTGGTAAATAAAATGTAGCTCAAAATATACTGAAATTTGTTATTCCAATGTGAGATTTGGATCTACTTTTTAATGTTTTCTTGCCTGGTAATCTGGCTAAATTGACCACCTACTGCAAAAGTTGATCTTGGTACCATAGCAACTTGTATAATCTGTGTGTTTTGGTGATCAATAAATCGAGAAAATACTTAACGCTATAGGCTCTTCTGATGGACAAGCAACAGAAAGCTTGCCATATGGTTGGCACAGATTGTCTAGCCGACCTAAGACCAGAGTTTGCAGTTTCTGCCAATCCTCCAGTAGTCTGTGACTGATCTGTTGTAGTAATGCTGATCTGCTTTGTTTGTTGAATGTTTCGTTTTACTGAGTTTGGTGTGCGGTTGCGCGTGTGCCCAATGTGTGACAATTGAGAAGGGCAATAAGCGTGTGGTTATGCAACAAATTGAGTTTGGTGGTAGCTTTGCCTTCATCATTTCTTTTGGATTCTGGGTAGGTTAGATTGCAATTCATCACGAATTGGCCTGTTACTTCGCTGAACTTTCTCTGCCGTTGGCGTCCTTTTTCAGTTTTTCCTTCGTTTCCCCATGGTACATGCCAATCCATTTTCTGACTTACTATTATGGCCGTATGGTCTGGTGGCCTAGTGGCTAGTGCTCAGGTTGGTTTCTGCAAACCTTCAAGGGCAGGCAAGAGAATGGATATGATGGCATTAAGCCCTTTTCTTTTTATTTCCTTAGCTTAGCTTTGAAGCATTAAGACAGCTTCCCTATATTGCTAAGGATATAAAATGGGAATTTCAGATGCATTCTTAGTCTGGTTAGCGGCATTGTGTCATACTCCCTCCTTTGAACTAACCAACATCAAATAAAAAAAATGGAGGGATTATCATAATATTCCTTTCTTCTTGCCGCCAGTTGAATGTTTGTGCTTTACGATGAATACAAATTATCACACCGCTGAACGTGTGATCATTGTCACATGAGAATGACATAGTGGATATGCGTGTTGGTTATCGGATTTGATAGTAAAAATGAAATTTTACCTTTTCTGCTCGTTCAAACTAAGACAATAGGTTGCCTTGCGTGTGAATTTCCTTAGCTCGCTCCTCTTTATCCCTGGGGTATTCCTAACTGGTTTAAAAGTTGTCATAAATAAGGTTTTCCTCACCTACCTATTTCATTTTTTATTTTGAATCTTTCTATTTTGAATTCAACTAAAGATGAGAGTTATTATCCTTGTACTTTGGTAACTGAAGAAATGCCGAGTAGGCACAAATTCCTCCAATTTGTGACCTACCATAGGGTTTGTCATTTAAATTGGAATGTGGTCCGTTCCATAATGTATTTGCATTTTTACAACAATGTTTGGTGATCTAATGTAGAAGCCTGTGAAAAATGGAGTGTACAGCTGACATCTCCATGTTTCTTATTCGTAGCCAGTAGCCAGAAAATGCGGTTATGATTCTGTTTAGCCTAGATTATTATGTGGAAATAAGTCACAGGGAACGTGAAACTCAGCCATGTTCCTCGTACCTGGAACTTCGTTCCGGAATAAGTAACGGGAACGATGCGGGACGATGTTCTGAATGCGAGTGGATCGTCGTCCCTTGTAGGGTGGAATTATGGAGGGACTAGGAGGGCTGGAGGAGTTCCAGCGTTGCTCCCTTGCTCATCTCTGCCATCACGCTGAAGCGCATGGACGTTGCTAAGGGGATAGGGAAGGAGCGCCGCCGTTGCCGAGGAGACAGGAAAGGAGCGTGGCTGCTGCTGTCGAGGGATGGGTTGATGAGGAGCATCGCTATCGGGTGTTGAAGATTCCATCGATTCGATCTAGGGGATGGAAATATCTAGATCTATTCTTTTCTATTTGAGCCCTTTGACTTCATAAATATTGCAAGAAGACATTCATTCAATTGATTTGTTTTCATTATCATCCTGAAGTTTTTTTTTTCTTCTAAAGAGTTATACCCTATTCGTACCATGTTTTTCCACATCCCATGATCCTGTTCTTTGATCCACATTTCAGGAACTTTGATGACATAGGGTGGAATTCATGATAACTTTGTCAGTAAACTGCAAGCTAACCTTTCCATCAGGCTCCACAGGGAAAATGAAGTCCTGTGATCAGTTTTTGTAGCATAAAGATGTTTACAAAAATCACACAACAGAATTGAAGTTGGCTATAAAATGTTTAGTTACTCTCACAGAAGTAACCAAAAAATAAAAAAAAATCCAACAGTACAATTTAGCAGTTAGACACAACAGTACGGTACACAAGAGTATTTGTCATGTATGGTTCTTTCCTACACCATTTCGTGTGCAGGAATCTTGTGAAAGGAGGATTTGCCATCGTCGACGACATGGCAATCCTCCTGTGATCCCCGGCCGTCGTTGAGAACCAAGAAGTAGAGCCCGCAGGCGACGACGGAGGCGGTCATGGCCCAGACAGCGACGGCCATGGCGGCCGGCATAATCCGGGCTACCCTGTAAGAAAAAGCGCAACTGAGGACAGTGGACAGTACCCATGCTGCGCGCAGCAGCCACCGGCGTTCCTGGGCGGGCGACTCCGGCGTGAGCTGCTCGGCGCGGCGGAGGACGACGAAGAGGGCGGCGAGGTTGGCGTAGGCGGTGACAACGAAGGCGAAGTCCCAGGGATCAGTGAGCGCAGAGCGCGCCGTCCGGACGAAGGCGCAGGCGAGGAAGGCGAGCACGGCGAGGTGCAGGCACGGCCTGCTCCACCCCTGCAGGTGGTCGGCTAGGGCTTGGGGTTCGCCGGCGTCCGGCGATTCTGCAGTAGCGCTGCCAGCAGCCGCGGCGGCACGGCGCATCTCCGCCTTGGCGTCGTCCATTTGATGGACTAACTTAACCGGTAAGCCTTAGGCCTTGGTCCGAGCACCAGCTGAGCTCCGGCTTCGTTTTGGCGAACGTACTGAGCTTGGATGATGATCACTCGATCGGCCGATCGAGTTATATACTTTTGTATGGATGGGCTGCCATGCACGCCTCGCTGCTATTTCGTCCCTTGTTTCCACGTAGATGAGATGGAAGAACCCTCACAAGTTCACGGGAGGAGCGAACCGCGTCTTTTTTTTTCTTCTTCTGAATATGGTACTGCTTGAATGACGCATAAAGAAAGGACATCATCAGAATGCCGCGGTTGCTTGACCGACTTTATTAACGAGTAAACAAAAACACGTCAAAGGCTGCCGTAAGACTCTGTCCTTCCGTCGTCTCGACTCTCCAGAGCCTTGCTCCTTTGTGTGCCACAAATAGATTTATTTATAAGTAAATTACATATTGAACCATTCTTTTTAACTAGAGTTACACCTTTGGCTAGGTATATGACAATATTTTCACTTTGGGCAGGAAGTTTGCCTATTGTTTCAGTTTAGGCCACTTCTTCCCCTACCTACACCTCCGCCGTTGCTTAGCACCTCCCATCACCTGTGCATGGCGTCGCTCAGCTGTGCAGCAAGCTTAAGAAGAGAGAGGAGGCTGGAGAAGAAGACTAGGTGTCATGAGTGTATATAAACCTCTCAGGCATAATGGCCCAGAAGGGTGTAATAGGCTGGACGAACCTATAACTAGAACTTTTGTGGTGTAAATGGGGGCATCGATGAAATATGAAATCAAACCATCTATCCCCAACTAAATTCCCCTCTAGTTCCTCAATTCTTACGATATGTTGCCTCTTGATCCAAATTGAACCAGGCAAGTCGCCAGTGATTGTTGCAGTACATGATAAGTTTGGTATCAGAGCTGTTTCGATCCTACCAAGCGTTGAGATCTGGTGAAGAAGAAAGCATAAACCAATCTTGTCGGAGAGAATGGTGGCCGTGGAAGGTGGGGTGACGATCTGAACCAGCGGGTGGCAGATGTCGTCAACAACCTCAACTTTATCCTTGGATCGATGAAGGCACTAGAAGCCTGGATTCCAAGCATGGATAGCGAGCTGCAAAAGCTTTAGCAAGAGATAGAGGGGATCGTGGTTCGGGTCACCGATTTGGAGGCCAAGCCGTCGATGACTTCTTTACTAGCAACACCATCGCTCAGCGGGCACTGCACTGCAAAAAATCACCGTGGTGTTGTGACCGGGGCCTTTGCGGTCTAGGAGAAAGCCCAGGTCAAGGGTAAGCACCAATTCTAGAACTCCCGTGTTCATTTTGATTTAGGCGAGTGTTCGGAGAGATTGGGTAGTAGATCCCAATATGGCGTGAAATCTGGAGGGCTTAGGATTCCAAAACTGAATTCCAAAGTTTGATGGTGATAACCCAAAGTTGTGGAAATCTAGTTGTAAGAAGTATTTGAGATGCATCAGGTTCCTTACTGTAGAATGTGTACAGTGACTATGAACCTCCGAGCGTATACAAGGGGGGTCGGGTCTATATATATACAGCCCAGGCCAGTGGTCTGTCTAACACCCCTGCAGTCGCAGCGGGAGAGGAACGGACGCAGAGACTGGACCGAAAACTGGTGAACAAAGGCATGGGCAGATCTTTGGTCATTATATCGGCAAACTGATGTGCCGATGGTACATGGAGCACCCGAACCTGTCCTAATGCAACCTTGTCACGGACAAAATTGATATCGATCTTGATGTGCTTGGTGCATCGGTGATGGACCGGGTTGGTGGTCATGTAGACGGCACTGACATTATCGCAGTAGACGACGGTCGCGGTGGAGAGGGGTGCACGGAGCTCTTGGAGAAATGGCGAAGCCAGCAGTACTCGGCGACGGTGTGGGCGACGGCGCGGTACTCGGTTTCAGCGCTGGATCGGGACACTGAGTCCAGCGTTTTGAGGACCAGGATACGAGAGTGTCACCGAGGTAAACGCAGTAGCCGGACGTAGAGCGTCGAGAGTCAGGGTAGCCTGCCCAGTCCGCATCGGAGTACGTGGTGAGGGAGTCGATGGGGCTGGAGCTGAGATGCAGCCCGCTGGAGAGGGTGCCCTTCACGTAGCGTAGGATGCGCTTGAGCAGCGCGAGGTGAGGTTCGCACGGAGCGTGCATGAAGAGGCACACTTGCTGGACAGCGTACGTGAGGTCGGGTCGGGTGAGTGTGAGGTATTGGAGAGCCCTGGCAAGACTCCGATAGTGAGAGGGATCGGCAATGAGGGTGCCATCAGCGGCGAAGAGTTTGGCTCAAGTGTCGACTGGGGTGGCCGTGGGGTGACAGTCGGCCATGCCCGCACGTTGAAGGAGGTCGATGGCGTACATGCGTTAGGAAAGGAAGAGCCCGTGGATGGAACGGGTTACGAAGATGCCAAGGAAATGGTAGAGAGGACCAAGATCGGTCATGACGAACTCAGAGTGGAGTCAGGCCATGATCTGGTCGAGGAGAGATGTCGAAGACGCTGTAAGGACAATGTCATCAACATAGAGAAGTAGATAGGCAGTGGCGGAACCGATATTGAAAGTGAACAGGGAACTATTGGACGCAGAGGCCACGAAGCCGATGTGCCGAAAATAGGCAGCAAAGCACTGGTACTAGACACAAGGGGCTTTTTGAGGCCGTAGAGAGAGCGTTGAAGGAGACAGACGTCGTCGGGACGAGAAGGGTCGACGAAGCCTGGGGGCTGCTGGCAGTAGACTGTTTCTGTCAGGTGGCTATGAAGAAAGACGTTCTTCACGTCTAGTTGATGGATCGGCCAGGAGCGAAAGGCAGCCAAGGTGAGGACGACTCGGATGGTGGCGGGTTTGACAACGGGACTGAAGGTCTCATCGTAGTCGACACCGGGTTGTTGGGAGAAACCCTGGACTACCCAGCGAGCCTTGTGACGGGCAAGGGAGCCATCGGCATGGAATTTGTGTTTGAAAATCCACTTACCGGTCACAATGTTGGCACCGGGAGGTCGGGGAACGAGGCACCAGGTCTCGTTGTCCATTAGGGCCTTGTACTCGTCGGCCATGGCCGCGCGCCACTGAGGGTCGGCCAGGGCTGAGCGAGAAGTCACCGGGATGGGCGAGATAGAGCTGTGGACGGCGGAGAGACCGTAACACTGAGTGGGGCGGAAAGACCCGGTCTGGGAACGGGTGACCATGTGAGAGGTGGAGGGAACTGGAGCCGATGGGGGTGCGGGAGTAATGGGAAGAACTGGTCGGGTAGGGGTGTCATCGCCTCCGAGTCGGCGACTGTAGATAAGAGGAAAAGGAGGAATTAGATCGGCCTAAGCCGATGAGGTCGGGTAGGCCGAGTATTCTAATTGGTTTGATAGAGATGGATCAACCGATAGGGTGGGGGGAGCCGATGGAAAGTGAGGAGCCGATGGAAGTGGGGTGTCCGATGGAGAGGGAACGGTATTGGCTAAAGGATAAATGGGATCGGTATCGACCGATAGAGGTGGGTCCGATGGTGAGGATATCGGACCGAGTAGTGGTGGGATATGTGATGGGTAAATCCTCAGCAGTGGCCGATGAGGGGGCTGATGGAGAGGGCAGTGGAGGAGACCTGGTCGGCACGGTGTTGGTGAGGAGGAAGTCGAGATACTAGAGAAGGATCTCGGATGAAGGAGACCGAAGGGAAAATATGTCTCGTCAAAAATGACGTGACGAGAGATGAGGACCCGTCGGGTGGAAAGGTCGAGGCATCGGTATCCCTTGTGAGAGGTGGGATAGCCGAGGAGAATACAGGCGGTGGAGTGGGGAGCGAGTTTGTGGGAAGCTGTGGCGGTGAGATTTGGGTAGCAGAGGCACCCGAAAACGCGAAGGTGGGAGTAGTCGGGCGTCATGCGGTAGAGAAAGACATAGGAAACGTTGTTTTGAATGGAGGAGCATGGGCGCCGATTGAGAAGGTACGTCGCAGTAGCCAGAGCTTCGGCCCAATAAGTAGCGGGTAAGTGGGCATGAAGTAGCATGGTGCGACTGATGTTATTGAGGGTGCGAAGAAGGTGCTTGGCTTTGCCGTTCTGAGGAGAGGTGTAGGGGCAGGAGAGCCGGAGATGAATGCCCTGTGAGGTGAGAAGGTTTGTAACGGTATGGTTGATGAATTTCGTACCGTTATCGGCTTGTAAAGGCTTGATGGGGAGGTTGAACTGAGTGGATACGTACGTGACGAAGTGAGTGAGGTGAGAGGCAACCTCGGATTTGTGGATGAGCGGGAAGGTCCAGCAATAGTGTGTGTAATCGTCAAGTATAGCGAGATAATACTAATTACCGGAGACACTTTTAACTGGGGACGTCCATACATCACAATGTATAAGTTCAAATGGACGCGAGGTACAGGAGAGAGAACTAGAAAAGGGCAGACGCACATGTTTTCCAAGTTGACATGAGTGACAAACTGTGGAGCTGCTGTGAGTACATTGGATGGAGGCGCTGCGACGGAGGGTGGCGACAGCGTCGGGGCCGGGGTGGCCGAGGAGAAGGTGCCAAAGGTTGGTGGAGAGGGCGACGCTGGCGTGTGGGGTGGACGGCGCAACGGGAATGATGTAGAGGTCTCCGCCACTATTGCAACGAAGGATCTGTCGCCGGGTTGGGATATCCTTCACAGAGAAACCAGACGCGTCAAATTCAATGGAGCAGTGGTTGTCTCGTGTGAATTGGTGAACATATATAAGATTGTGAATAAGAGAAGGGACGATAAGAACATTGCGTAGGGGGAGGTTAGTGGTGGATGTAGACAGAGAGGAGTCATCTCGGCATTGGACAGGAAGAGAGTGACCATTGCCGATGGTGATAAAAGGGGAGGAAGAGGGGTGACATAAGCGAAATACACTGGCAGATGACGCCATGTGTGAAGACGCCCCAGAGTCTAGCACCCAAGGGTGCTTTGGTTGGAGCGTCATCTGGTTGAGGGCAGCGACGAGGCCAGCCTGGTTCCAGGAGGGAACCGACTGGGTGGTTAGGGTCGGTAGCATCGGCTGAGGTGGCAGAACGGGAGCCGATGCCAGGTGAGCCTGGGGATGGGCGCCGAGAACTCCGGGTTGCCAGCCGATGGGGCTGCGTGGCTGGGGCTGGGGCGCCCAGGGGTTGTAGCAGAGTCACAGACCCGTGGGACCGGTAGGTGGGTAGGGACCGAGGTAGGTCGTGGTGGCGTCGGACCCTGCCAGGTCCTGTCTTTGCCTTTGCCCTTCCTTTCCCGGTGCGGGCTGTGTTGTTGTGGCCGAAGCCATGGCCACTAGGACCGCGGGAGGAAGGGGCAGCGCAAGAAGCTCGGCAGCCATTATCGGCTGCGGCAAGAAGAGCGGTGTGGGCCACTGTCTTCTCATCGTTGGCCAGACGAAATTCTTTAAGAACTAGCATGTCATGAGCCCGGGCGAACGATGGAAGAGGTGTGGCGTTGGCGATGTCATCGACGGTGTTGGAGAAGCGGGGATTGAGGCCTCGCAGAAGGGTAAAGACGAGTTGAGAGTCGGCCATCCGAGTTGTCCTCACTTTGGCTGCCTCACACTCTTGGCTGATCCATCAGCTTGACGTGAAGAACACCTTTCTTTACGGTCATCTGACGGAAACGGTCTACTACCAGTAGCCCTCAGGCTTCGTCGACCCTTCTCGTCCCGACGATGTCTGCTTCCTTCAACATTCCTTCTACGGCCTCAAACAAGCCCCTCGTGCCTGGTACCAGCGCTTTGCTGCCTATCTTCGGCACATCGGCTTCATGGCCTCTGCATCCGATAGCTTCCTGTTCACTCTTCATATTGGCCCCGCTACTGCCTATCTCCTTCTATATGTCGACGACATTGTCCTTACAGTGTCTTCGACATCTCTCCTCGACCAGATCATAGCCCGACTCTACTCTAAGTTCGCCATGACCGATCTTGGTCATCTTCACCACTTTTTTGGCATCTCCGTCACCCGTTCCTCTCACGGGCTCTTTCTTTCCCAACGCCAGTACGCCATTGACCTTCTCCAGCGTGCGGGCATGGCCGATTGTCACCCCACGGCCACCCCGGTCGACACTCGAGCCAAACTCTCCGCTGCCGATGACGCACTCGTTGCCGATCCCTCTCAGTATTGGAGTCTTGCCGGGGCTCTTCAATACCTCACCCTCACACGGCCCGACCTCACGTACGCCGTTCAATAAGTGTGCCTCTTCATGCACACTCCGTGCGAATCTCACCTCGTGCTGCTCAAACGCATCCTACGTTACGTGAAGGGCACGCTCTCCAGTGGGCTGCATCTCAGCTCCAGCCACATCGACTCCCTCACCGCGTACTCCGACGTGGACTGGGCAGGCTGCCCCGACTCTTGACGCTCTACGTCTGGCTACTGCATCTTCCTCGGTAACACTCTAGTCTCCTGGTCCTCAAAACGCTAGACTACAGTGTCCCGGTTTAGCGCCGAAGCCAAGTACCGCGTCGTCGCCCACGCCGTCGCTGAGTGCTGCTGGTTTCGCCAGCTTCTCTAGGAGCTCCGTGCACCCCTCTCCTCCGTGACCGTCATCTATTGCGACAATATCAGTACCGTCTACATGACCGCCAATCCGGTTCATCATCGACGCACCAAGCACATCGAGATCGATATTCATTTTGTTCGTGACAAAGTCGCATTATGATAGGTTCGGGTGCTCCATGTTCCATCGGCGCACCAGTTCGCCGATATAATGACCAAAGACCTGCCCATGTATTTGTTTACTAGTTTTCAGTCTAGTCTCTGCGTCCGTTTCCCTCCCGCTGTGACTGTAGAGGGTGTTAAATCACTGGTCTAGGTTGTATATATATATATATAGACCAGATCTTTCTTATATACACTCGAGGTGTACACATCTCTACAATAGGGTTGCAATACCAGATCAGGTACAAAAAGGGTGTGGAGAATGCGGCTGCTGATGCACACTTCAGAAAAAGAGGAGTTAGATGACATTCATGCCATTTCCTCTAGTGTGCCTAGATGGTTCGAGATCATACAGGAAGGATATGAGAAAGACTCAGCTGACAAGGCCTCGTTGGCTAAATTAAGTGTTGCTCATGCCAGTGGGGGTGATTACTCAGGGAATCGTCAGGTAAAAGGGCAAAATCTGGTTGGGAAATCATTCAGAAGCCAAGCAAGGTGTATTGCTCTCCATGCATGATAGTGGAGTTGAAGGACATTCTGAAGTGACTACCACTTACCATAGAATCAAAAACCTTTTTACATGGCTGGGCTTAAGAAAGATGTTCAGGAGTATGTATCAACCTGCGATATTTGTCAAAAAGCTAAAGTTGAGCATTGCAAGACTCCTGGTTTGCTACAACCATTGCTTGTACCATTGCATGTACCATTGCAAGCTTAGCATACTGTATGTATGGATTTCGTCGAAGGGCTTCCAAAATCAGCTGGGTATGATACTATACTGGTTGTCGTGGATAAATTCTCCAAATTTACCAAGTTTATTCCACTGACTCATCCATTCATAGGACTTACAATTGCTATAGCTTTTATACAAAACATTTATGATGTGTTTGGTATGCCTCAGGTTATTATTACAGACAGAGACATGATATTCTCTAGTGCTCTATGGCAAGAATTATTCAGTCTAGCTGATGTCAAACTCAACATGAGTTCTTTTTATCATCTACAAACCGATGGAAAAACTGAGAGGCTCAGTCAGTACTTGGAGGCTTACTTGAGGTGTACTGTACAAGCATGCCTAGCTAAGTGGTCGCAATGGTTGCTCCAAGCCCAACAATGGTACAATAACTCTTTCTATAGTACTTTGGGAAAATCACTGATTGATATGGAGCAAAGTACAGTGCCTGACATCCAGGTGTGCCTGAAGGATAGAGCACAAATGAATGATCTCTTGCATCAGCAGCTACTTCGGGACCAACGGAGGATGAAACATGAAGTTGATAAATCTCACTCAGAGAATTCGAGGTTGGGGACATGGTCTACCTAAAGTTGCAACCTTATGTCCAGATGTCTGTGGCAAGACGATCGTATCAAAAATTGAGCTTCAAATACTTTCGGCCTTTCAAGATTATTTCTCGTGTCGGGACTTTTGCATATGAGTTGGATCTTCCTCCAGGAAATCAGATTCACCTGGCGGTCCATGTATCCTCACTGAAGAAGGCTATCCAACCAGAAATCCGTGTAAGTAGTGATTTACCTCACATTGCCTTGCTGATTCATGTGATGTTCAGTCACCGAAGGTGTAGGTGCTAACTTTCCAAGTGAGGTGAAGTCTAAAAAATAATTTATTTTATTTTTAAAGAAACATCTATATAATATTTTTTTAAAACATAATTAGAAAGCGTGCTTATGCAAAACAAAAAAAATCCAGGACGGCACCGAGGAGCTGACAACGCGGTGGCCGTGCTCCTGCACCATGAGGCCCATGCTCAAGCAGCCAACCAGCCATGCGCATGCGTCGAATCGAGGCGGCTAATCTCCGGGGAAGAAAGTTACACAGGACTTAAGTCCGTCCTTCATCTGAAGGACTTTGTCCCCCCATGCAACACATGCTCAATGCGATTCTTAAAGCATGCAACCACCCTCTCCAATCCCTATTTTGTTCCTCCTCCGCTCCGCAATGTGGAGCTTAGGCGCGACCACCGCGGGTGCGGCAGTGGCCCCCTGGCGTCGAGCTACTTCAAGGAATTTTCACTAGGCCAGTAGACAATAAAAGTGGTGACTAGTGGTGTTAGATGTTGCTCCCGTACTGCTTTCAATCTCCATTATTGATAATCATTGGTAATGATTGAATTTATCGGTGCCTTTGAGTATTCTTTTTAACCGTGAATCTTGGACGAACACGTTGACTACCCTTCTCAACAAGATGCTTGGTGCTGTAAATTAATGACAATACAACTGCATTATCGCGTGAGTATTCATTCTCACACGCTAAACGGCCGCGGCAAACATGATATGCCACTCGACAGCGGCGACAAAGCACGATGTTGATGTCGTGCTCTCCCGATGGCCATCCACAAGTTGACGAGTCCAATGCCGTTCGCCACCGCGGCGTACTGGTCGGGTTCGTTTGCCTTGTTCAAAGTGAAAAATACTTGCTAATGTCTGGTATAATATGCAACTTAGGTAGATCAAAGCGCAATTCACTCTCGATTTATTATCTTAGCTAATTTTATATTCATACAAATATTAGAAATATACATGAAAATATTTTTATAATAAATATACTAATAGTATTTACTTAATATTCTCTCTATTTTAAAATATATTTTAAAATATAGGCGTATTTTTGTTTCGTTAGGATAAGATAATTTTTATGATGTAAAACTGATATTGTTATAATTGTATTGAAAAGTAATTTCATACGATTATATTTTGTGTCACATAAATTATATATTAATAGAGTAATTATTGATTAAATCTTGTCATAATAAAATAAAATATGTCTTATATTTTGAAATATAGTGAGTACTAAATTTTAATATTTTTTACTTATATTAGTGAGTTATAAATTCACACATTCGAGGATGCCATTTACTTAACTGAGAAAAAAAACATTCAAGTAAATACTATTTGCTTCTAGTGTAAATTCGTAGGAGTAAGTGCAATAGTAGGCTTAATTAGCCTACTCGTATATCAATCTTTTTTTTTTTGCATATCTGGATAGGAAGGAGAAAATGAAGAGTGGATTTTCACAAGAGAAATTAAATTAAGAAAGAGAAAGAGAGAAAGGGTAAGAGCGGGTCATTTTAAGAGACAATCTTGCGCCTAATACACAGAGTAATAGCTATGTCTAGTGTTGACTTTATTTGGTCCAATTTTTGAAACTTTGAACTCTCAAAATTTTTAGCATAAAAATGTAAAAAAATCATGGGGTACATTTTCTTTATAGGTACTTTTTACAATATAATAATTTTGCAAGATATTATTGATATATTCTAATAAAAAATAATGGTCAAAATTACACCAAATATTGAATAGTCAACAATGTCATATATTTAAATATGAAAGTGGTATATAACTACCACTAAAGAAATTTGGAATATGTATATTGTTAGTCTAGTGTAATTATAGTAAATGCAATTATAATAGGTTAAGTTTGATTAGTGATATGGCTGTGTGATTGCCTTATGAGCCACCGGTCCTATATGTACTCATGCATTGATAGGGAATAGAATCAATCATTCCCACACTTTCATAGTATCAGAGCGGTTCTGATCCGTTACCCTTCCGCAACTAAAACCAGCGCCCGCCATCGCCACCGTTGCTGCCATTGCCCGACCTCCGGTTTCAGTCCTCCGCCATTGCTGTGCTGCAGGAGGCTACCAAGGTCCGATCGTCCACCTCGTAGCTGCCCTCGTCACCGGGTGTGGCCACCGATCCGATCCTGCCTTCGCTCTCGAACCAGCGCCAGCTGACAATCCGATCGCCCGCCGATCTGATCCTGCCTACTGCCGATATGTTAACGCTAGAATTTGATTCAGCCTGTAAACATGATTGACCGATGAAGATACTGGTCGGCTCGTGAGACAAAGCCGATTGGAACTGTAGAGAAGCCGATCAAATTAGTCAAAGATTGGATCGGTTTGAAGACAGGTAATGTCCGAGAAGCCCGAGGAGAGGTTGGAAAATGATCGGCTTGAGTAAAAAGAAGGTCCGATTGCTACAGTGGAGAAGCCGATCGGGTTGTAGCGAAGGAAGACTCAGTTTCAAATTAAAAGATTATTCAGATGAAATCAAGTTTGTGAAAGAGCCGTAGACTCCACGACAGGATGTTTGTCTTTGTAAATTGTAATCTTATTTAATCAGGAAAGTTTAGCTAGTTAGTTAACTTTTTTAGAGATATATTTTTTATTTTTATTAGGAAATAATATCCGATAGTTGTAAACGCGTCGGACTCTGTCTGTAAATCTAGGGTATAAATATAAACCCTCTGGAGTCATGTCATGTAGGATCTCTCGATCAATATACAATCTCGATATATCGCCACGCTAGTTTATCTAGGTTTTATTACATCGGCAGCGTATGACACCGGGATGGCCACACAACACCCGGATATTTTTTTTGCAAAAAGTTTGTGCTGCCAAAGGGTAAAAAGGGCATATTTGCAGTGTTGTCCTTCAAAATTTTCGGTAGTCATTGTCCAAAAGGGCCAAAACTTGCTAGCAGTAGTGAAAATAGAATGGAAAGCGACGAGGTGTTTACCGTGTGGGAACATTCTAGTGACAACTTTAATGGATTGATCATTATTGTGCAGAAGAGTACACGTGTACCTGTAAAAATCCAACTCGCTGACTGTATAGCCAATTGAAATGATCATTACTTACTTTAGCGAAGACAAAAGACGATCAATCCAGGTAGTATATGTGAATGGGGGGGGGGGGGAATTCAGTTATTGCCATTAAAATTTTCAGTTGAACAGAATATTACTACGATTATGCATAATTAAATTTCCCAAACGATCGATAAGTTCGCCTTGTCCAAAATAGCTGGTTATACGATCTGATCGAGCTTGGGCGTCGCCTGCTCACCCTAGCAAGTATCCAGCTCGGAGCAGGAAGAAATGGCCGCAGGCCTGTATACGAACAGGACGTAGAAACCGGCGACCGCCACCGTCGACGTCATGCCCCAGACGGCGGCCTTCAGCGCTGGCGCCGGCATGACCGCCGCGACGCGCCAGGCGAAGGCGATGCTCAGCACCGTCGACAGCGCCCACACGGCCATCTTGAGCCACCGCCGCCGCTTCCCCGTCGTACCCTCCTCGTCGTCGTCGTCCTCCTGCGACACCGGCGGCAGCCGCTCGTACATACTGAGGCACAGGAAGAGGAGTCCCAGCACGGTGTAGGCAAAGAGAACGAAGGCGAGGTCCCACGGCTCCCGGCAAGCCCGGTACGCTGCCAGCGCCATGACCACCGCCACGACGAGCATCATGATTGCCTGGAAGATCCGGCTGCTGCAGCCGCCACGGGATTGTTGCTCCTCCTCTTTGAGGCTGGGGCTGTGCGGAGTGGTAGTGTCCATGAGGAACTAAGCTTTTAAGCAAACGAGCAACAAGATGAAGTGGCCAGTGAGACAATGACTGGTCACAGATCTCACCGGACGGGTGATGAGTTGCCGGGGTGTGCTTGCAGGTTTCTAGGAACAGACAGGGAAGCAGGGAAATTAAAGTGGCAAGTCGTTGTCTCGCAAAACTCCAAGGCAATACGCGTCCTTGTCCAATATATTAACGACTGAAAGGGACGTGACGTGTTGACCTCGCGACCTACGCGCGCGGTGATTCATTGGCAAAATACTCGGTAGAGCGGAGAAGAAACAGTAGCTATGTAGAATAAATTGGGCCGTTAGTATATAATAAATTAAGTATTAATTATTTTAAATTTATCTTTTTTTAAATAATTTTTTTTAAAAAACACAATAGATTAATATAATTTAAAGTTAAAAAGTAGATTAATATAATTTTTAAAAACAATTTTCATATAAATTTTTTAATAAAAATATAAGTTTGGGAAGTGAGAAGGAGAAGTTACACAAAATGAGATGAGCTATATGATAATTGAGTATTAATTATTTTAAACTAGAAAAATAGATTAATATGATTTTTTAAATTTACCTATAATTTTTTTATAAAAATGCAGTTTAGAAAACGGTAGTGTGAAAAACATTAGAAATCTTCCTTAACACAGACCGAAGGGCTCGTGGTATTACAGCTTATAGAGAGAATAGGATGAGCTTTATGTGACGGAAAATTCCATCATTTTTTTAAATAAAACCGAAATATGATCTCAATGTTTATAAATTCCTTGCGCTTTCTCTCTTCTCCCTCCAATAAATGTGTTAAATCATAAATTTTCTGTACTATTTTTCAGGTGAGACATTCAAACACATGTTTTGAGCCGTTTCTACTATTTTATTTTCTGTAGGATCACATATTTTCTATACTTTCCTAGTTTTATGTGTTTTTAGATTCCTATACTTTCCTACCCCTAATTTTATAGTATTAAGTTATGATCAATCTAATACTATATTGATGTATAATGCTTGTATCATATTTATTTTCATATTTCTAGTTAGATACGAATAAATCAGATAAAAAATAAATACGAAATGTTACGAATATAAATAAGGATCAAATACGATCGGACATGAATAAAAAAATAAATATTCCTCAGAACATGAAAACTAGTCAAATTACTTATATAGAAATAAAACTTATCCACACATAATAAGCTAATTTGATATAAATATTTATATTATAGACTAAATGATGTTGATTGAGCTCAATACATATAACATAAATAGTATAAATACATGCTTAGTTGAAAGAGCTATATTAATACATATCTAATTTGAATAATCATCTCCAAGTTTAAATAATATAATAGCATACACTAGTGTTGAAAAAATAAAATACCATTAAATTCTTAAGAAAGTTGGCTGGCTAAAGGATACTAGGGCTAAGACAAGACAAATAAGAGATATATTATATATTCTGCCGATAGCAACCAACAGTACTCGGATATCCATATCCATGTCCGGATTATCTACAAAATTATTCGCTCCAATTTATATCCGTATTCGTTTTTCTACAGAGCAGTTGGAAACTATTCACTCCCTTTTCATCCTAGTGTATTCTTATCACCAAAAAAATAGTTAACCGAACTCAACACTTTTACAACCAACTAAACATAATATCGTTTTTCGTTTATTATAAGTAGGTTTTCTAACTACTAAACCATTTGTTTTTTTAAATATTTTTAATCTAAAAGTTTTTTAAAAATCATATTAATTTATTTTTCAAATTTACAATATCTAAAATTTTCTCGAGTCAATGTACAGTACGTACGTATCCCGAAAGCTGAGATAGCGACAAGCTGATGACAGTATAGTGGAAAACAAGGTGCTTACCGTGTGGAAGCACAGCGTACCATGACAACAACATAATCGAGTGGCCGCCGTTGTGCAAAGTTTGGTTGCAGTCAATGCATGGAATCCACAATTTTTCGCGTCCTGCCGCTAGGCTGATTGTAATCAGTTGAAATATAAACCCGGCAGAGATGTGCTTGTGTACTCTTGAAGAAAAAAAAAACTACACAGATATTAAAGCCAATGGGTGGTGGAGATTAAAAGATTTAAACATCATTAAAAAGGGTAATTTCGCGAACGACTGCGCATTTTAGAGGCAGCGCCGCCGCCCCTTCCCAACGGCAGCGCTGCCCTCTTCCTTCGGCGAGGAGCGCCGCCGCCCTTCCTCCGCCCCGTTCCCTTTCTCCGCCGCGCAGCGTCGGCCCCTGCTCCCATGGCCGTTACCTGTCGCGGCGGCGGCTGCGACATCCCCGGACTATCACCTACTTGTTGTGGGCTTATCTTCTAGAGTAGTGGCTGTGCCCTCTTGGCATCACCTACTACGTACCACCCCGCCAAGTCGGTAGTACGGAGCACAGAGGCATCCGCCACCTGCTCCTCACATTGCAATTGTTTGATGCACCTGATGAGTCTCATCATCTCATGGTGTTCTGTAACAGTATGATTTCAAGCATTGGGCACTGACCATGCCATCGCTGCTGATAGAAATTTCTATATTTTTTTCCTTCGGCTCACGAGCCGTATAAATCATAGGAGATTTTTAAATTTTAATCCAGCTAGCTATTACAGTGATTAGTACAAGTAGCAGCACAGAATCCATGATGGGTTTGCTTCGTAACGCGGCAAACTTCGCCATTAGCTGCAACTGGCAATACCAAGCGATGGATCACCAGCGAACAGAAGGTAGAAACCGGCGATCACCACGGCGGAAGTCATGCACCAGACGGCGGCCTTCAACGCCGGCGCCGGCATGACCTTCGCGACGCGCCAGGCGAAGGCGACGCTCATCGACGTCGACAGCGCCCACACGGCCATCTTGAGCCGCCACCGCCGCTTCCCCTTCGTACCGTCGTCGTCCTCCTCCTGCGACACCGGCGGCAGCCGCTCGTACATACTGAGGCACAGGAAGAGGAGCGCCAGCGTGGCGTAGACAAAGAGCGCGAAGGCGAGGTCCCACGGCTCCAGCGCTCCCGTCACGACGATCATCATGATTGCCTGGACGATCCAGCTGCCGCTGTCGCCGCCGCCACAGCATTTTAGGCTGGACGGAGCAGTGGCCATGAAGCCAAGCAATCGAGGGAGCGAGCAAGAAGCTGAACTGAAGCTAGTTAGCGAGTGGCCAGTGACTGATCTCATGGACGAGCAGCTAGTATATATAGAGCGAGTGTGGCTTCTGGTCCGGCGTGCTTGCTATTGCGAGCTACTACGAGGAACGGCGGGGGAAGCTGCAGAGCTTGCAAAAAAGCCAAGAAAGTAGTAGTACAGGAAACGCGATGAGACAGTGACGTACTGACGTTGACGTACGAGGGATCGGGAATTAGTTGAGCTGACCCACAGACCAAATTACGGACTTTACGCGCTAAAACACTGGAAAATGGAATTTTCTACTCTCTTCCCTCTTGTCTTAGTCTGCGTTCGAGCCAACGAGAAAAGAGTCCGATGATAAAGAGAAGATTTTCCTCGTTTTTCACGTATTTTTTTAAATTGTTAAATGATATTTTTTTAAAAAAATTATAGAAAAGTTATTTTTAAAAAAATTATATTAATCTATTTTTAAGTTTAAAATAATTAATATTTAATTAATCATGTGCTAATATGTATCTTATCTTTTTCTTTTTTCTCCTTCATTCAAAAATTTATAGCAGAAATTAAGATTTAGGAGAAAGTAAATAACATATTATTGTTATTGTAATTGGAAGAGAAAAGAAAGTAAATGAAGAAATTAAATACAAGATATTTGTAATTGGCTGAAATGAGGGAGTATATGAAAAAATAGCTATATTTTTAAGATATAATTTAAATGGTAAAAAGTAGACAAAGTGAGTATTAAAAATCTTAAATAATGCATATGATCTACGCAGGTATGCCATCACAAATCCCTTGATGGGATTATTTAGGTGTCATTCACCTATTTTGTAAGAAAAATCACTCAAATTCTCATGACTAAGATAATCTTAGTGCTAACTCGTTGCTTTACTAAAAATAGCATCACACATCTTATTAGCATATGTCCTTCTAAAAATAGCACCATGCTTCACAAGATGTGTTTTCCTGAGCGTTGAGAATTGTGGTTGCCCTAGATATTTTGTTCATGCTTAAATTCTCTAGGAGGGTAGTTATTTTTAATATCATAAAAAATAATTTTATTTTTTATTAGAGATACTTCAGTGTGGTTACCTCTAATATCGTCACGATAAGCGTCATGATTGCTTGGAAGACCCAGCTGCCACCGTTGTCACCGCCATGACATTGTTCCTGAGGCTGGACGAAGAAGTGACCAGGAGCCAAGCAATCGAGAGATGGAGTAGAGTGTATACTTGGCCAAACGAGCTAGACGGGCTAGCACGGCATAAGGCACATTTCGATGCGGCTCCTTAAGGCATGACTGCTATAACGGCCGTTCTGTGTTAGCCCACTTATCAATGGCTGGCTTAGTTTAGACACAACCGCTGTTCCGTATTCTGTGTTAGTATAGACCTGAGTACAACATGTGGACCGATAGTGGTCAGCATGACGTGCCCTAGCTGGTCTCTTGAATAAGAAAAAATAAAAAAAATTAGAAAAAAAGACAATAGAACAAATTTAGGAAAAATAAATTAATAAATCCATATCTATTAAATATGAAGATATATATTTTTAAAACTATAATTTAAATATACACAATAGCCGTGTCGAGTCGTGCCAGCACGCCGGACCAAGCCGACGGCCTAAACACAACATGACTATACCAAACGGAACGGACCATACGGTGCTTAAGTCGTAAATAGGGCCTCTATACCCAGGCCAGCCTGATTAGACACGACCTATTTAGCTCAATAGCAGAGCCAGCAAGAGGCTGAAGAAAGCAGTGATGAGGGTCCAGTGTGAGCGTTCCGGACAACATACTGTATTCATTTCTATACAACGGTGCGTCCGATCGAGGTGCGATGAACGACCGGCGAAGCTGCAGGTTTTCTTCTCACAAAATGGCAAGAAAGTATTCCATTTCTTTTTAATGCGACCGGTAAACAGAACGCGGTGAGCCGGTGACGTTTGACTTCATTGACTTACGCGCGTTAGAACGTTACGAGTTGACGGAAATGGATATTTGTAACTGCTCAAATAATGCAGATTATGTACATCAACACAAATAATGAGGATTGATATAGACCCAAGGCTATAAAATGGATGGTTCAAAGCTAATTGCTACAGTAATAGCCATTAGATTATAAAACTTGGGTTCACACAATCTAGACACTTATGAAAGTTTAAGTTTCAAAAACTTTAATTTGGTTGTGTTTACTAGGATTCCTACTCACTCCCTTTAGGATATCTTTGATCCTATAGGTGGATATTCGTTGGTGGGCTCAGGAGTAGTGGACCTATCACCGGCCGCGTCGGAAAGGATGGACTTACCGCCAGTGTGTTTGTGAGCGGTGGATCCACTATTGGTGGGCCTTAGTGAGCAACACTGACATCCACAACCTCTTGTGGGTATGGGAGCAGTGTATTCACTGCCGTCCCCATTGGGAGTGATGGATCATCTATCGATAGGCTTGGGAGCGATGAATCCATTGAAATCCGTGTCAGGAGTGGTGGATCCGCTTGCCCTCCCACCTCTTCTTCTTGCTTTACGACCTCTACGACGATGGCTACTCAACGACGATAGCGGCTCGATGATGATAGCTAGAAAGGGGGGTGACATCGACTACTAGTGAAGACAAGCTCATGCAAATCGACTTAGAGACTTTAATTTGTGTTCTTCCTCTGATTGTTCTTCCCCTTTTGACTTTGAGTTGTATAATTGGGCATTGATCTGTCAATGCTGGATATGTAAATGGAATTTGATATGTGTGAATGTGCTTATGCTATTTTGGAGGTCTTATCTGCAACTTTAAAATCGATTTTGGAGCTCTTATCTGCTTGCGGTAGGAAACATTTATTTCCATGAAAACTATATTTTAGGGCATGAGTGTCTTAGAGGTTCACCTGTGAAAATTTTCACAAGCAGGATGTGTCACTGACTTTAGACCTTTGGTTGTAGGCAGTCGCACCGACCATCTACAAAATATATTTTGGTCACCTAGACAAATGCTCTTTTAAGTAGTGTATGTGGTTACAACCTAAAATTTTGACCACAGTTTGTCCTATTTGCCCAAAGTTTGTGGCAAAGTAATGAATGGGAGGTTCGGCCCTATTCTTATCTAAGGAATGATAACCATTATATTCCGCATGCATGATTTCCGTATCCCTAAACACTATTTTTTAAAATTTTCTATATATGAATTTCTAAGGAAAGTGTTTTAAATATATTTTTCAATGTAGTTAATTCATTCGTTTATTATAAAACCATTCATCTATGCAGAAAAAATAGGGTTAAATGGCATTCTAGAGGTGACAAGGATAAATAATAATGATAGATAACATATGTAATATTTACAAGAAAACCCTTCTCAACTTAGTTGTTGTTTTAACCATTTGATTGAGATCCAACAACCCATATTAACCAAACCACTCCCCACTTCTAGCCGCAGCCATATTGCTATCTTCTTCCTTTGTCGCTGTCCTCCTCCTCTGGCAAGATGCCCTTGCCCCACCCTTCTCCTCTCTGTACAATGACTCCCACCGCTAGATTCGTATGTGCCATCCTCCTCCTCCTAACTCTTCTTGTTCTCCTTGCCCTGTCTTCGACATTGGCCCACTCCCTCCTCTATCCCCCGCATCCACTGAACACATGCAAGAGCCATAAAAATCACTAAATTTTAGAACCGTTTTTCTTTTCTTGTAGATTTTGAAAACCTCATGTTGAGTTTTTTTGGAAGTTGTTCGTCTTTTCACCATTTTTTCTTCTTCAAAAGTGCAAATCTCTACCTTAAACCCTCATGGATGAATCTACGACAACCTCAGGCCTTCAACCTATTCTCCACCATCACCAACCCATTTTCCTAGGTTCCACCCATTTCTTTTCCCTTTCTTCTTTTTTCCTCTTTTCCTCCATCTCTCCCCTAGCCCAGGCTAGCCTAGACTCTCCTACCGTGTGCCCTCCATCTCTCTCCTGGCCCAGGCCAGCCTAGACTCTCCTACCGTGTGCCCACCGCTGAAGCTGCTTCGTGCCACCTTCATGCCCACGTGTCCTCACAAGCTCGCCGAACCAGCTATCTCCATCACCAATCCAACTCGGGAATTGATCTCTATCCACTTAAAGCTCCTGAACTTGAGCTTTCTATACCATCACCACTTCTTTCTATGACTCTACCACCATCTCTCTCTCCGCTCCTCCTTTGCCATCGCTACCAATAGAGAAAAGGTGCGCCTTTATCTCCTCAACCACCCTGTTGAAGCCGCACCGACCTCTACTGCTCCAATCGCCGTGGCCGGAGCCAAGGAAGACAAACCCTAGCTTCAGCCGCGACCAGCAAAAATCCAAAATTCATCGTCTATGCCTTCTCTTGTCCAAACTTGAGGTGATCATTATTCTCTTCATGCCTTTTTGCCCCTTTCCACTCCCCTTCCCCTACAAGATTGCCACCGAAACCTCACCGGCATCGCTCCCGTGTCGCGCTGCTTTGTTCGACTGCTAGCCACACCTCCGCCTCACACCTTCATGAGCCAAGCCACTACTTGCTCATCGCCAAATCTCGCGGGGAGAGGTCCGACTGGGGAGAGATGGCGGCTCGATCACGCGAAGGTCTAGGAGGTCTGCTTAGCTCTAGTGTAGGTCCTTAAGCTTCGAGGTTCGAGGGCGTGTTAGTCAATTTAACTCTGCAATTGATAAGGAGAGAGAATAAGACTAGTGAGCCGGTCGACCGGTGGGCCTGTCCGGCTCTCCCTATCGGCTGGGTGCCAATATAGAAGGTAGCGCTTGAGCATCGGCTGAATAGCCGATGGAGGCGTGAGAGATAGACGCGTGTAATATACTAGAGGACCTATCGGCCAAAGAGCCGATGACACTCCGTGGCATTCGAAGCGCGGAGCGGGAGCCGATCCCCTACAAAGCCACGTGGGCCAGCGACCACGGTAACGGCACCATTAGGACCAACCACGATAGATTGGACGAAATCGAGACAGTATGAGGCTGGGGGCTAACGACACGGAGATGATGGAGGCTTAGACCGATTGTGACGACGAGGGAGGAAAGAGAAGAGGTCATCGGCTACCTACTGACCGAACGTCCTACACAGGCCTACACATAAACCTATCGGCTGCTCGAGCCGATGGGGAACGAGACCCGCTAGATCTTGACGCTGGCCACGTCAGCGTGAGCTCCTAGAAGATCGGACCAAACCAAGACAGTACCAGGAAGCGCCTGACGTGTCCAGATCGACCTCTAGAGGATCGATCGTTAGATGATTCACAAGATGGACGTGGGAACCTACGTTGAAGATAACTCGTCAGTTACTCACTCCGACGAGACGCTGGACAGAGACATATAGGGCTATGGCTCAATCTACCATCGACCGCCTAGTAGGTTGAACCTATAGACCCCACGCGGGCGTGATGCGGTACACTCGATCTGACTAAGAGGTCGAAACTAACCAATGCAGCCTTGGACAGAGCAAGATATACCAGGATAGTGACGGGACTTACCCCTTCGCCGGAGATCGAACTTGAGCGATGCAGCCCCACGGCAAGAGCTAGAATCCGTCGGTAAAAACCTAGATAAACTAGGGTGGCGATGCGCCGAAGTTGTATTGGATAGATCTCTGTTCATATCTGTTACATGCTTTCAGGGGGTCTATATTTATACCCTGCCATTACAGAGTCTGACGCGGTTACAACAACCATCAAATGTTATCTCCTAAAAATATAAAAGGAAAATATCTCTAAGCAATTGTAAAACTACTCAAACTTGCTTAGCTTACGTAATACATTTTATACAAACACCTGACCCATCGTTATCCTCATTACTCCTCTTTCGACCCAACTCCATTTGGATAACTTTCTATCTTCAAACAAACCGATTCAATCTTCCACCAGTTTGATCGGCTCTTCTACAGTATCAATCGGCTTCACCCCACGAGCCGATCAGTATTTTCCATCAATCGATACTGTTTACAGACTAAATCAAATTCTGGCATTAACACAACCATAGCTGACTCAGCCATAATCCACTAGTGCTCCTAGGGCCCTTCACACTCACCGAAAGCCCACCAGAGTACCACCGCCGGGGTCGGTTCCGCCTCCTCCTGCTAGACGCCGCCGCTGGGCTCTCCACTAGTGACCCAGCCGTCGTCGACCATGGAACCCATCCGCATATGCCAATGTTCAATTGGTATGCTAGCTATGTTCAGCTCGAGGTGTAACATGATGGAGATGATGAGTGAACTACAAAGATATCTAAAATGATGAAGAAATAGTTTGGCTTGAAACTGAAGGAGGAAAATCTCATGTATTGGCCTCCATACCTTGAGTGGTTTGATAGAGTACCATTATCACACTGATACAAGATACCAGTTGTTAACGCCAAAATTTGGTAAGCCCATGGATGGATTAGAAAGATGATCGATTTAGTAAAGATGGGTCCGATTGCTACAGGGAATAAGCCAATCGAACGAAGCGAGAAAGGATTCAGTCCAATTATAGAAGACTATCCAAATGAGGTTGAGTCTGAGGAGGAGCCATGGAAATTACGACAAGGTAATTTATCTATGTAAATCGTTTCTTATATTGATCGAAAGGTTAGTTAGTTCAGCTTACTTCCTTAGAGATATTTTCCTTTTATATTTTTAGGAAATAATGTCCGATGGTTGTTGTAACCGCATCGGATTCTGTAATGGCAGGTATAAATATAGACCACCTAGAACCTATAAATTATCCTTTGATCAAAACAATTTCAACATATCGCCACTCTAGCTCGTCTAGATTTTTATAGTGGGTTCTGGCTCTCGACGGGGGGCTGCATCGGTTCAATTCGATCTCTAGCGAAGGGGTAAGTCCTACCACTATCCCAATATATCTTGCTCTGTCTAAGGCTACATCGGTTAGGTTTGACATCTAAGTCAGATCGTATACCACATCACATCCATATGAGATCTATCGGTTTACCAAGATCTCCCTACCGCCGTCGGTCCTGTGCTATATTGGTTAGGTTCGACCTACGAGGCTATCGACAATAGATTGAGCCATAGGCCTGTAGGTCTTTGTCCGGCGTTTCATCGGAGTGGTTAGCCGATGAGTTATCTATACCTTGAGCAACACGCCCAGCGTATCGGTCGATGCACGCATACCTTCAGAGATATCTTCTTATCGTATACTCTGCTTCATCTAAGGTTGCATCAGTTAGGTTCGACCTCTTAGTTAGATCGAGCATACCTCATCATGTCTGTGTAAGGCACGTCGGCGTGTCAGTCTCCCTCCTCCATCTATAGTCTTGCGCTGCATCGGTTAGGTTCGACCTACGAGATCAATGGCGGTGGTTCGAGCCAGCGCCCTGGCGTGCCTTCACGCGGTGTCTCATCGAAGTGAGTAGCCAACAAGTTATCCTCAATGTAGGCCCCACATTCATCTCACGTATCGTCTAACAATCGATCCTCTAGAGGTCGATTCAGACACATCGGATGCTTCCTGGTGCTGTCTCGGTTCAGTCTAATCTTCCAGGGCTCACATCTGACGTGGCTGGCGTCGAGATCTAGCGGGTCTCTTCCCCATCGGCTCGAGTGGCCGATGGGTTTAGGTGTAGGCCTGTGTCGGACATTCGACCGGTAGGTAGCTAATGACCTCGTCTCTTTCCTCCCTTATTGTCATGTTTGGTCTAAGCCTCCATCGTCTCCATGTCGTTAGTCCACAACCTCATACTATCTCGGTTCAGTCCGGTCTATCGAGGCTGGTCCTAATGGCGCCGTTACCACGGTCGCTGGCCCTCGTGACTTCGTGGGGGATCGGGCCCAGCTCCATGCTTCGAATGTCATGGAGCATGATCGACTCTTTGGCTGATAGGTCCTCTAATCCGTTCCACGCGTCTATCTCTCACGACTCCATCGGTTGTTCAGTCAATGCTCGAGCGCTTCAGCTTCTGTTGGCAACCAAGAGAGCTTCTACGTGCTTTGCTATTCTTTGAATACCCTTTGGTGCCACCATCGGCTCTGTGGTCGATGGATCAGGATCTCGCTTTCGCTACACCTAGAGCCATCACATCCTTCATCGACATCTGCCTACGCCTTTATTAGCTGCCCAGTCGATGGAACAACTTCCCAATCCCTATCGGCGATCAACCAATAGCAGGAGCCATCCAGACGTGGCCAGTGACCAACTTGATCCTATCGGCGGCCAGCCAATAGTGAGAGCTCATATCAGCCCATCGTCCGACTGACCCGTTCGCCTTACCTCCTTATCAATTGCAGGGTCAAATTGACTGGCACGCCCTCGGACTTCAAAGTTTAAGGACCTGCACTGGAGTTAAGCAGATCTCTTAGGCCTTTGTGTGACTAAGCCAAGCCACCGTCTCTCCCTGATCGGACCTCCGCTCGGCCTGGTCGAACCTTCCCCCGTGAGATTTGGTGGTGAGCACCAGTCTTTTCCAAGTTCTCAGGGCAAGACAATATGTCTATAGTTGAACACGTCTACCGATTTTTAGTTCAGTGCGGACAAGCATCGGTGGAAGAAACTCTAAGAGTTAGGTTGTTTCCATTGTCACTATCAGGATCGGCTTTTACTTTGTTTCATCGTTGCCGCCAAGTTCAATTAGAGGATGGGCCGATCTAGAAGAATAGTTTCAGAAGCACTTCTTTGTGGAGATCCACGAGATGCGGCTTATAGATTTCATATCGATGAAGCAGAGGGTGGAGGAATCAGTTCTGAAATATATTCAAAGATTTTGCAATATACGAAGCCGATGCTATAGCTTGGACTTAAGTGATGAATAATTAGTAGAGCTGGCCTTTTAAGGATTATCAAGATGCATCAGAAGAAAGTTTTTCTCGCAAAAGTTTGACAACTTAGCATATTTGATATAGATAGTACCGACTCATGAAAGCCAATTGCAAGAATCAAGGAAGGATATTTTAGAATCATGGGAGCCTGAAGAGGATAATTTTGAAGCATGAGTCCTTATACTTTGAAATAAAGGGACATGTGTTAACACCAAAATTTGGTAAGCCCCGTAGACAGGATCAGAGAGTCGATCATATTATGAAAGGAGGTTGATTGTTATAGGGAAAGGGCCAATCGGACATATGAAGATGGATTCGGTTCAGTCGAAGATGTAAGATTATCTAGATGAGACCGGATCTGAGTAGAATTCGTGAAAGCAACGACAGTGTGGTTGTATCTTTGTAAAATATATCTTATAAATAGTCAGGTTTAGTTAGTTTTTCTTTCATCTCTAAGATAGATTTTGTTTTATCATTAGGAAAGTTCATCCCATATTCGTGTAGGATTTGTGTAATATTAGGGTATAAATATAAACCCCTTGAAACCTTATAAATCATCTAGTGAAATCAATATAATCTTGGTGTATTGTCACCCTAGTTTATCTAGGTTTTTACTGATGGGTTCTGGTTCTCGACACGGGTCTGTATCGGTTAGGTCCGAACTCCGGCAAAGGATTAAGTCTCTCTATTGTCTTGGTGTATCCGCTTAGTCTAAGACTATATTGGTTAAGTCCGATCTATTAGTCTAATCGAATATATCATATCACATTCGTGTAGGATCTATCAGCTTATTAAGCTCCTTTTACCGTTATTAGTCTCGTGCTACATCGGTTATATCCGACCTTCTAGATTGTTGTTAGTAGATTGAGCCTTAAGTCGGTGGATCTTTACGCGACGTTTCATTGATGTAGCCAGCCGATGAGTTATCTTTACGCTGAGCTTCACGCTTAATGTATCGGCTTTTTAATCGATATACAAATATCTTCAACGATTAATCCGCTAGCAATCGATTCGGTTTTATTAGATCTAGCCTTATACTGTCTCGGTTAGGTTTGATCTATCAAGGCTGTGTCTAATAGGGCTGGCATTGAGATCTAGCAGCTTTCATTTCTCACATCGGCTCAGCTAGCTGATGAGTTTATTTATATGCCTACATCGAACTCATACCCGATAGCAGCTGATGGGTTTACCCTTTTCTTCCATTGGTACGACAGATCTAGCTTATGTCATTTTGGTGCCATTAACCTCAGCCTTATACTGTCTCAGTTTAGTCCGATTTATTAAGATTGTTTCATCGATGGTCAATAGGCCTCATCTCTTTAAAAGATTAGATCTCGCTCTCTATTGCTTATCGCATATCTTATTCAAAGTGTCATTAGCTCTTTAGCTGATATATTTTTTATTTTATTTCCTCGCTATTTGCCTATACTATCATTGGCTTTCTACCCGATGTATGAGTGCTACAACCATCGGCAACCAGCCGATAACAGGAGTGCATCGGACTCATAATCGATGACTATCTTAACTCTATCAGTATATCTAGCCGATAGCAGGAGTTCGTATCGGTTTATCGGCTGATTGGCTCAATGATCTAATTCTATGTCTTTCTTATCAATTAGAGGTCAAATTGACTAGCACACGCATAACTCCAACAACCTAAATACTCTAGCAAGTTGAAGGACCTACTTTTGAGCTAAGCGGATCTCCTAGGCCTTCGCATGCTTGGCACATCGTATCGGACCTCCATCAACCAACCCGATGGACCAATCTCCCCACACAAACACGTTGATGTAACATATTTTGAACCTAGGATTTGTATGCCATCGAAAATCTCCAAAATTCTGAAATATGTCCACCAACTCTTCTTTTTGCCTCTTGATGCACTTTCTGAGTTTCGAATTTTATTTGGAGTTATTTGCTTAGTTGTTTTAGTTGTGTATCGATAGATTATGTCACACGCGATCCGAAAGGCGAAGGAGTAGGATCGAAGTTCACCATTGACGCTCATGCCATCGTAGCTATAGGAGAAGAGTGGTACAACTATTCTGAGTTTGAAGGCAAGTCATGTATCATTTGAACACCTTTTGAACCTATCTGGAGCAAAGTCATATTTTGGGAAGAGTACTTTTTTGAAGTACTTATATAGCTTGCATGTATTGATTTACTAAAACTTTCAAAATAGTGATAACCAGTTATTCTATTCTGTTATAGCTTGTCATGCTTTGAATTGAGCCTGTATGCCACTGATAGCCCTAGTTTAAACCGAATGATTATTATTACGTAAATTATCATGTGAATATATATTTTCATGTGAATCTTTGAAAATGTTTTAGTTTACTTAAAGTTTCTAAGGACGTAACCTCTTGTGCAAGTATAAGTGATATAGTTAGCATCCATTCGCATGATCGAGTAATCTAATGTAGAACTTCTGCAGCCTTTAGATCTATTGTCATTTTAGGCCATAGGTGTGTGATGGTTGATAAGATGTGTGAGATGGTTTGGTTATATAAGTGTGAGTGTTGTGGTACCCTTTGTGGACTTAGAGGGCATGCCTTCTCTCGGTCGTGCGATAGTGGGTGGACAAGATGATGGGTTAGAGCACACCCTCGCGAGGATCAAGTTTGAGGCCAATAGTTGGCTTATCCTTTAATCCGCTAGGCAAAACAGAGATGAGCTTGGAGTAGCGTAATACTTTGTTATTCCCAGCCTTGCAAACTATGGATATTGTGCGAGTAAAGCAAACAGACGTCATAGAGCGTTGAGTATTCAAATACGCCATTCTCTTGATTAATGGAGATATGTCTTTAGGTGAATTCAGGATAATGGTATAAGTAGACTTAGAGAAATATTTAAACTTGAGAAATAAATTACATGAAATAATGAACTCTTTAAAAGTAACTTACTTTATGAAATGGGTTGCTTACAAACTACTAATTAGTTTTAGAGTAAAGCATGTTTACTTCTTTCATATACCCTGCAATAGTATAAGTTTCCTTGTGACTTGGAGAGTAGTTGTGTACTCAATCTTACATGTCTTTGAGAAAGCTATCAATCCAAAGGATTGAGCAAAGACGAAGGCTTCGACTTCTAGGTCGACTTTACGTTTAGTCCGTTCTTGTGGAGCAGAGTTACTTTTTTTGGTTGAAAGTATATGACCGTATGTCCGTTGTGTGCGTGCGTATGTTAGTTAACTATAGAGTTGTAATATAATCTTGTCAATTTGTATAATTAATCAAAGTATTATTTCTATATCATTCTAGACGTAATTGAACTTTCTAAGATGTTACGTGAATCATGGAGTGTTTGGACCCTCCTCCAAACATCTCCACACCACCACCGGTCCAATTGCCATCCATGGCTATCGCTCTATGCCCAAAGAAACACTTTCTATGCCTCGTCTACCTTTAAACAATAATGTGTAGGCTCTGGGGATTCCACCGTCATAGCAAGAGATAGTTGATCTTCACTATGGCTGTATTAGGAGTAGCTAGGCGTACGAATCTTCCAGCAAATCAAATCGGGTGAATCAAAGTATGTAAGAAATTTCCCTCCACTTTACGTCTGGATGCCATTTAGCAATCCTGTAATTGTATGATATAAGAGCAATTTTCCCAATAAGAAGCTGAGCCCACTTTGGCGAAAGCAGAATGTTGCTTGCCTGCTATACGCCTATAACGTTGAAGTTTCCAACTCCCAGCGCAGTCTCGTTGACTACGCAACACTGGCACTTGCACGTTTGTCACTTGGTCCTCTTTAAAACGGAGAAGGAAGAAACCGCTGAAAATTTTTAATATAATAATAATAATTCCATTAATTAAATAAATAGTAAATCACAGGTTGGATTTAAAAAAATAGTATGGACGCTGTTAGAGCCAGCGTCCAGGTGTGGACGCTACTGGTATCACCGTCCACGTCCACAGCACCTGGTGCAACCTAGACATGTCAGCCCGAGCAAAATAAACTAATGAACCCGAACCTACAGAGCGCGCCGTCGTCAATCTCTCGCGACCTCTCTCCCTCTTGACTCCTACCATTGCTAATCTCTCGCTCCCTTCACTGGCTTGGCCTCATGGCCTTCTAGTGGTAGGGCTAGGTTGCCGCCGACACCAGGGAGTTGTTGTTTATATTCTTTCATGGCCCTCGTCTGTACTGATTAATTTTGTAAAAGTGTAGTATATAGTGAGACTGAGACCCTGTTTCTATAAGGGGGGGTCAGGTCTATATATATATACAAGTCTAGTGGTCTAATACCCCCATAGTTGTAGCGAGAGGGGTACGGACGCAGAGACTGGAGCGAAGACTGGTAAATAAAGACGCGGGTAGACCTTTAGTTATGATGTTGACGAACTGGTGCGTCGACGGTACATGGAGCACCCAAACGTGTCCTAGAGCAACCTTGTCATAGACGAAGTGAATGTCAATCTCAATGTGCTTCGTGCGTCGATGATAAACCAGGTTGACGGTCATGTAGACGACACTAACGATATTGTAGTAGACAACGGTTACGAAAGCGATGGGTGTACAAAGCTCCTGGAGAAGCTGGCAAATCCAGCAGCACTCGGTGACGGCATGAGCAACGGCGTGATACTTAACTTCGCCGTTTGACCGAGACACTATAGTCTGGCGCTTGGAGGATCAAGGGACTAGAGTATTGTTGAGGAAAATGCAGTAGCCGAAAGTGGAGCGTCGAGAGTCGGGACAACCCGCTCAGTCCGCGTCAGAATACGTGGTGAGAGAGTCGATGTGACTGGAGCTGAGATGTAGGTCGGTGGATAGTGTGCCCTTTATGTAGCGAAGGATACGCTTGAGCAGCGTGAGATGAGGTTCGCGTGGAGCATACTTGAAGAGGCACACTTGCTAAACGGTATAGGTGAGATCAGGCCGTGTGAGTGTTAGGTACTGGAGAGCACCAGCAAGACTCCGGTACTGGGAGGGGTCAGCGATGAGAGAGCTGTCGGTGGTACAGAACTTGGCGCGAGTGTCGACCGAAGTGGCGGTAGAGTGACATTCGGTCATGTCCGCACGCTGAAGAAGATCTATGGTATACTGGCGCTAGAAGAGGAATAACATGTGGGAAGAGCACGTAACAGAGATGCCAAGGAAGTGATGTAGAGGGCCTAGATCGGTTATGGTAAACTCCGAGTAGAGTCGGGCCATGATATGCTGCAGGGTGGTTATCGAGGACGCTGTAAGGATGATGTCGTCGACATAGAGAAGGAGGTAGGCGATGGTATCTCCGGTGTGAAGTACAAAGAGAGACGTATCGTAGACGGAGGCCACAAAACCAAGTTGCCGAAGATAGGCAGCAAAACGCTGGTACCAAGACCGAGGGGCCTATTTGAGGCCATAGAGAGAGCGCTGAAGGAGACAGACGTCGTTGGGACGGGATGGGTCGACGAACCCTAGAGGCTGCTGGCAGTAGACCGTCTCTGTCAGATGGCCATGAAGGAAGGCATTCTTCACGTTGAGCTGATGGATCAGTCAAGAACGCGAGGCAATGAAAGTAAGCACAACCTGAATGGTAGTGGGCTTGATGACGGGACTGAAGGTCTTGTCGTAGTTGACGCTAGGACGTTGAAAGAAACTACGGACTATTCAGCGCGCCTTGTGTTGAGCAAGTGAGCCATTGGAGTGAAACTTGTATTTAAAGATCCACTTGCCGGTCACAATGTTAGCACTGGGAGGACAAGGGACGAGGCATCAGGTCTCGTTGTCCATTAGGGCCTTGTACTCATCGGTCATAACCACGCCACTGAGGATCAGCCAAGGCAGAACAATGAGTTATCGGGATGGGTGAGACGGTATAATGAACTGCGGAGAGCCTGTAGCGATAGGGAGGGCAGATGGACCCGGTTTGGGATCGGATGATCATATGAGAGAAGGTGAAGACAGTAGAGGCCACATGGTCCGATGGTAACATCGGTGGTAGGGCAGGGTCGGAAGGGGGAAGGGTGGCATCGGCTCGAAATCGGTGACTGTAGGTTCGAAGAAGGGGCTGGACGAGGTCAGCCTAAACCGATAGAGGGTGAGGGGCTGATGGAGGTTGGTGGGCCGATGGAGTTGGTTGGGTCGATAGGGGGTGGCGAGACGATGAGGGTTGTGGAGCCGATGGAGGTCCGATTGGTATGACAGCGGAGCGGAGAAGAGTGGGATAGTCATTTTAGGGGTCCTTAGGAATGACCGATGTGGAGTATAGAGATGTGGTTTGTGGAGAATGTTGGATGGTACAATGTGGATTAGAAGGAAGTCGAGGTCGTTGGACGAAGGTTCATGGTGAAGTAAATCGAAAGTAAAGTAAAACTCGTCAAAAAACACAGGGCGAAAGATGATGATCTAATGGGTGGAGAGATAAAAACAACGATATCTCTTGTGTGAAGACGGAAAGCCAAGAAAGATACAGATGATAGAGCGTGGTGTGAATTTATAAGGGACCCTGTTTTCTATAAAGGGTCGGGTAGTCTGGTGGTCTAACAAATTTACTTTGTTTTGACTTCATATTGAATCATTAATTCAAAGCTTTGGCCTAGTTATGTGATTATATGCTAGCAGAGGACGAAGAATATCTGCGGTGCTGCCACCTGAGTTTTTCCTGCACATTCTCCTGGTGCTGCTGTGCTGTTCCCTCAAAAAACCAGCAGATGTTCTGCAGAACCGTGTCTAAAACCTGTGAATGATAGCTTGTTTTCAGTTTCAGACCAATGTGTTAACAGTGCGGCAAGTGTAGCTGGGATGAGCAGTTGCTGTCGTTAAGCAACTCTTAGTGCGATACTTCAGTTTATACAACTGAACAATAGTCCATTTGAATGCACACCGTATGGAACTCTTAGTGACAAATTCCACTGTGGAAAACATGATACATAAATAGCAATGACAATGGAGTGTAAGCAATTCATTCATCGATACTAGTTCAGAACAAAACATTTGATACACAAATCAAGCAAACAAAAAGAACCAGGTATCTGAACCCAGCAGCAATTTCAGACACAGGTATCTTCCCCGTACAACCGAAATGCCATCTTCTTGTACCACTAACTGCACATCTTGATGAAGCTCCTTGTGTCAAGTGGCCTGCATATTGTGCTGTTAAGACTCCATCTCCAGTTCCCTCACCTGCATGAGTTATCTTCATCGTGAGCAAATCTAGTCATCAAATAGATCACGAGTATTGTCTCTCTGCGCATCACTTGAACCTGAGATCAATGCCACAGATATTATATCCTCTAATCCTCTACGACGTTGGCTGGTTGATCGATCTGATAAAAAAGAAGTATATTAATGTTTCTATCCATGAGTAAATCACAATATCAGTCAAGAGCTCAGAATTCTATATGAAAAATATATGAAAATCTATTCGATTTTCGTAAAAAAATATATATTAGAGCAATATTCAAGCTGAATTAAAAAATCAAGCTTTCAGCGTTCTCGTATAACCAGATGGTTGATGCCCTACACGGTTCAATTACTCACGAAGTATTTTCGAAGAAACAAACATGATTCAAGTGAAGAGAACGGCGTTCGCCAGACGTCAAATTGATGAGGATGGCGACCCCGCCTAAATCCCCACGCAAGGACCAAGGAAGAATCGCCGAGCCTCCTAGTGGCAGCGGAAGCACCTGGATTCTTGAGGAACGCGGTTAGGGAGATGCAGAGGGGCGACGACGGCGCGTCGATTCCATGCGATGGACCGAGTGCGTGGAGATGCAGAGGGGTGGCGGCCGGCGTGAAGTCGCTGGCCTGCGTCGAGGGGGTCGGCTGGAGTTGGACGAGGGCGGAAGGCGCGTGAGGCCGTGAGAGGCGAGGCAGATGAGAGGTTCGATCGAACGACACGAACCAGAAGGTGGACGCCCTTGTCAATAGCGTCCTGAGCTGGACAAATATCATCCCAATGTAGACGCCCTTTCAAGCAGCGTCCGTACTATTTTTTAAATTCCTGCCTTCTATTTATTACTTATTTAATTTTGGGATTAATAATTACTATAAATAAAAAAATTGGAAGAAACCGCGAAAGCTTCCCGGAAGATTCGCTGCCGCGCGCTGCACTCCTTAAGTCCTAATCCTCCACCAGCATCGCCACACCGCGCGTCCTGCTTCGCCGTATGAAACGACCCAGCTGCGAGCGCTGCACTCCGGCGGCACGGCCGCATGGGAGGCCTCGGCCGCAGCCGTCCGCCGGCCGGATCTAGCGCACCAGTGAGCGAAGGCGCGGCCCCCGCCTCCGTCCACGCGCGCGGCCATCACGACTGCTAGTTCGCCGCCGGCTTTGCTCGGAGGAGGCGGGATCCACCGGTAAGCCCGTCCACCCTTGTCTCTCGATCCGCAAAGCTACCGCCCCATCCGTTCGCTTCTACTCCACCGAAGTGGATCTGACAGGTGGCGGTGTTTCACGAGCGGTGGCGACTACACGTGCACGGTCGGCGCGAGCTGGCCACCGGCGGTGACCTCCCTAGGTGGGGACATCGATGGCGAGAGCATCGGCGTCTAATCGGGCTATACTTCGACGGCCTGAACCGGTGAGATTCAGGCAGTGCGGTTCGTTTCCTTCCCATGTCTCATTGACGGAGATTCAATCAGCAGACAGCCAGTCACTTATTTCCTCAAGGAGAACATGGAAGCCATAGCTGATGTGTAAGATCATGATTCATATAAACGGTTTGTTTTTTTGGTTCATTCACTTTCGTTTTTTCTTTCTTTCATTTCTTTCTTCCATTTTTCTATGCAATCTGTTTAACGGACGAAACGATATGTAATTGTAGTCCGGCACTAACGACCATTCTCACTGCAGTAGTAACCATTCTCAACAAATTTCATAGCTAATGTATTTTCAATATACATGCTTGTAGGGATACTCGCACCTCCGAAAGAAAGAGATAACTGAGTTGAATATTTGTGAAACCAACCAAACATTATTCATATAGCCCATCCCATCCCGATCAGGAAATCTGGGAAAACAAATTAAATAACTCATCGTGCAACCATCCATCATGGACATAGTCAGCCTTGATGACCCGAACGATACGGCTACCAAACAGGCCTTAGATGTACATATGAATGGTTCTTCCTACGCCATTTCGTGTGCAGTAAGTTTGTTAAAGGAGGATTGGCCATCGTCGGGGGCATGGCAATCCTCCGATCCACGGCCGTCGTTAAGAACCAGGAAGTGGAGCCCACCGACGAGAATACAGGCAGTCATGGTCCAGACGGTGACGGCCATGGCGGCTGGCAGCATGATCCGCTCCACCCGGAACGCAAACGCGCAGCTGAGGGCGGCCGACAGCTCCCAGGCTTCGTGCAGCAGCCGCCTGCGCTCCTTGTTGGCAGGCGACGCCTGAGCGAGTCGCTTGGCGCGGCGGAGGACGACGAATAGCGCGGTGAGGTTCGCGTAGGCGATGACGACGAACGCGAGGTCCCACGGGCAAGAACACGCAGACCGCGCCGTCGACAGCCGATCGTACATGCCGATGCACAAGAAGAGGAGTCCCAGCGCGGCGTACCCGAAAAGCACGAAGGCCAGGTCCCACGGCGCACGGTACGCCGCCTGCGCCCTGACTGCCGTCACGACGATCATCATGATTGCCTGGAAGACCTGGCTGCCGCTGTCGCCTTCGCCGCCACAGCATTGTTGCTCCTCCTCTTTGAGGCTGGGGCTGGGCGGAGTAGTAGTGTCCATGAGGAACTAAGCTTTTAAGCAATCGAGCAACAACAAGATGAAGTGGCCAGTGAGACAATGACTGGTCACAGATCTCACCGGACGAGAGTGCCTATATATATATATGAGTATATGGAGAGCTGGCGGAAGCTTAGACGAGAGTGGTGATGAGTTGCCGGGGTGTGCTTGCAGGTTTCTAGGAACAGACAGGGAAGCAGGGAAATTAAAGTGGCAAGTCGTTGTCTCGCAAAACTCCAAGGCAATACGCGTCCTTGTCCAATATATTAACGACTGAAAGGGACGTGACGTGTTGACCTCGCGACCTACGCGCGCGGTGATTCATTGGCAAAATACTCGGTAGAGCGGAGAAGAAACAGTAGCCATGTAGAATAAATTGGTCCGTTAGTATATAATAAATTAAGTATTAATTATTTTAAATTTATCTTTTTTTAATATTTTTTAAAAAACACACATTTTAGATGATGCATCCATTAAGTTAATTATTTAATAGTTTGGAAATGGAGAAGAAGGATAAGTTACACAAAATGAGATGAGCTATATGATAATTGAGTATTAATTATTTTAAATTAGAAAACTGACTTTTTAAACTTTATATAATTTTTTTATAAATATATACTTGAAAAATATGTAAACATTATCTTGTCATCGGCTTGAAGGCAGCCTGAAGGGCTCGTGGTATTACGAGCTTATAGAGAGAATAGGAGGAGTTTTATGTGACGGAAAATTCCATCATTTCTTTTGGAAATAAAACGGAAATATGATCTCAATGTTTATAAATTCCTCGTGCTTTCTCTCTTCTCCCTTCTCCGTTTAAATGTGATAACTCATAAATTTTCTGTACTATTTTTCAGGTGAGACATTCAAACACATGTTTTGAGCCGTTTTACTATTTTATTTTCTGTAGGATCAAGTAAGTTCAAATACATATATTCTAGATTCCTATACTTTATTACTCCTGTATTAAGTTATGTTTAGTTTGCAGTAACTAGTAATATTTTCATTTTGAAATATAATGTTTAGCAAATATTAAGGTTATATTAAAATATTTTTTATTCATTTCAGTGGTTAATTTTTAAAATTTAAATTATGTAGATTTCATTTTCATTGGCCGGAGAATCATCGAAATAATAAAAATTATACGAATTAGCAAAAAATATTTATATTGTGATTATATAAGTATTTCGGAATGGAGGGACTAGCTTAAAAGAGAGCATAACCCAACGTGATGGTGAGTAACGCCACGTGCTCAAACTTTCTTTTCTTGCCAGCCACACGGCCACGACGTCTGAGCACATCCGTTGAGCTATCGTGAATCCACCTTATAGTAGGTCACTCTAGCTACTTTTTTAAACTTTACTCTCAATTTTTTTATTAAAGCATGTAAACTATTTTTTTCTTATTTAACACCTGAAAAACATTCACTTCACTTCCTAACACCATTTCTCTTTTTTTTTCGTTACCATTTTTTAAAAATTTTCTCACTGTTTGCATAGGTTGAAAATATCTAAAATTGAATTAAACACTAATATTTTAAAGTTCAAGCAAATAGTCGAGAAAATTTGAAAATATTTTAGAATTTTTATAATGATGCCATCTATAGCTTTAAAAAATTTTAAAAATTTTAGTTTAAAATACAACTTGTATGAAGAGTAACATTATAGAAAAATATTATTAAGAAGTGAAGTGGACTATTTTTTAATAATTTATAGGATAGAATAAGCTAAAAATAGTTAGTTCAAAGGAGTAAAATAGACTTTTTTTCCTTTCCTTTCTCACCGCTGTTTTCTAACATAATCAAAGTAGTAATTATATGGACACGTATTTCGCTAAAATTTCATATCAACTTTTAACAAATTTTAACTAATATCGAGAAGGTTTAGCACTAGCTGCTAAATAGATCATATGCCTATAGTGTTAGAATGAGATTGTTTATTGGTAGTTAATGTTATAACTCATGGGGAAAACCGATCTAGATGGTGCCACTTCATCAGTAAAGTGCATAGTACAAAGGAATTGCTTTTAGAAGTGAAGATTCGTGGTGCTGGAAGAAGATAAAAGGATGTAATAGAAGCACAAGATTTAGTGTTTATAGCTAGCACAACGAGGCATTGTGCCGCATGGCAGAAGTCTGTTCGGCTAGAGATGAAAACGAAGTGGATATAGATGTATAATGCTTGTGTCATATTTATTTTCATATTTTTAGTTAGATATGAATAACTCACATAAAAAATAAATACGAAATGTAATATGATCAGACATGAATATGAAAATAAATAAGAAATAAAATTTATCCATGCATAGTAAGCTAATTTGATATAAATATTTAGATCATGGACTAAATTATATTATTGAGCTCAATATATAAATTGAAAGAGCGATATTAATACATGTCTAATTTTAATAATCATCTTCAAGTTTAAATAATATAATAGCACACACTAGTGTTGAAAAATAAAATAAAAGTTGGTTAAAGGACTAGGGCATAAGAGATATATTATATATTCTGCGGATATCTGTAGCAACAATACTTGGATATCCATATCCGAATTATCAAAAAAAATTATCCACTCCAATTTGTATCCTTTTTACAGAGCAGTTAAAAGTATTCACTCCCTTTTCATTTTTCATCCCTAGTTTGGGGGTATTCTCATAAAAAAAAAGTAACCGAACTCAACACTTTTATAACCAACTAAACATAATATCTTGCATTCAAGATTTCACCAAGCACTTCATACAACCATCCAAATAACATCCCACCACATCCTGGACGAGCAAATTTGGCCAACCAAGTTACCAATCAACGTGTCTTGCACATACAGACCATGGCCAAGTAGTATTATTTGGAACTAGTAGTTATATTCCCATTTGATTATAAATATTATAAATATTTGATGTTTATAATAAGATTCAACCAAGCTATTAAAACTTTGATATTTTTTTATTATAAATATTTATATGATTTTGAAAAAAAGTTTAAATTACCCCTTATTGCAGTAGTCCAGTTTACACCCTCAACTTTGATACTAGACATGTTTTAGTACCACGTGGCACCTATGTGATAGTGTATTAGCTATGTAGCAATCTAGTAAACAACATTTAATAAAATAAATATTCTAAAATAGGATGGTCCCACGTGTCATGCCCAACCCTTCTCCATTCTTCCACCTTTCACTCATTTCTCTCTTTGCTTCCTCCACAAGCCGGCAAAGCAAGGCGGCGGCGACCTCTAGAGCCAGCGGAGGAAGGTGGCAGCACCCTCCCCAAGCCAGTGAAGGAAGACATGGCGACGCCCTCCAGAGTAGGCAACGGAATGTGGTGGCAGCCTCAAGAGTAGGAGAAAGGCAATGGTAGCCTCCAAAGCAGGTGAAGGAAGGCAATTATAGTGCCACTCTCATTAACCAGTAAGTAGGTTAATTGGAGTAGGACGATGATACCAGCATACTAGTATCAATCCTAGGAATTCAACTGGTATCAATAGTATATATGTGTATCATCACCAAATCTAATACGTAGGTTGCAGCTGTAAAAAGACCTCGGGCTTGCAATGCTACCCCAAGCAAAAGACAGCAGTAGAAGCAAGGCTAAACCTAAACCCACAAGCATGGCTTGGGTGCTAGAACGAAACCGTAAAAGTTTTTGTATGTCGCTTACTTCTAAAGTAACTTCTCCAAGGTTTGGTCTTTGTCGTACTGCTTTTCTAGGTAAGGGATAAAGATAAGAAGGATAACTACACTAGGTACGTAGGAAGTCATGGGAATTAATGTGGTATGCAAGGGTCATCAAGAGGGGTTTGGTTTTGTTTTGCAATCAAGTGCATTTTAAAATTATTTTCACAAATTCTAAGTGTGCTCTTGAAGTTATCGAAAAAAGGCTCATACCTTAATACATTCCGTGAGTTGCTAGGCAGCAATACACCGCATTTACCGAGAAGAGACTTGCGTCTCAACCTATTCCACAAGTCGCTTTACAATGACTTGTTTCGATTCTGATTTTGAGCATACGGTCCTAGACGGTACCTCCTTTTCGATGCTTTCAAATTTGTTTTCTTTCGCAATCACAACTCAACTTTATCTTATCTAACAACAAACTAGTGCAAAGCAATACTCTGAGTCATACGGTCATGTTTCAGACCACTTAGTTCTTCCACCGGCCATATAGGTTGGTTTTGGTAACGATTCCCATACCACAATAAAATTTTTCACAAAACTTTTCCAAATACAATACTACGCTAAAGGGATCACTTGTCATCCACTTATGATCGTAGATACGACTATTCGAATAGATTATAACCTTCGCAAATAGTGCACGCTTTACTCACATTATACAAGCTTACTGTAGACTTCTAGTACATATTGATAAGATACGCATGGTGACAGGATGTTTTTGATAAGGCCTTTCTAAAGCATTCCTAGGATAGTTGACTTCCAACTGAACAGGTCCCCGACCAAGTACCGGATAAGTTCTAGACTTCCCGTACTCAGGATCCCACAAGCGCATACTAGATATCACCTCGGCAACTCCACGTCTATTGACTTCCACACACACCCAATGTCCACTAATTACTTAGCCAGGGGTTCCCATTTCACCCATGTGGTCGCACTTTATTATGATTAGTAGAATTCTTAAAGGAATCAATCCTTATGTGCCATGCGGAAGTCAGGCCACACAAGCGGTGACTACCCAGGTCCAAGTTTCATAAAGCCGCGTGTTGGTGAGTAACGCCACGTGCTCAAACTTCTTTTCTTGTTGACCACACAACAATGTCGACTGAGCACATAGTAGTTGAATGTACTTCATCGTCTATCGACCCTTCTCTAAAAGAGATTGTTGGTCACTCTAGCTGCCTTTTTCTTTTTTTCTTTTCTTTTCTCGCACTATTTTCAACAGAAAGTAATAATCAAAGTGGTAACAAAATGGACTTGCATTTAGCTAAATTTCATATTATCTTTTAACAAATTTCAAAACTAATGTCACAAAGGTTTAGCATTAGCTATCGAATGGATCCATATGCCTATAGTGTTAAAATCATATTATTTATCGGTAGTTAATATTCTTGTTAACATCTAAATTTGGCACTAAGCTAAATTTATAGCATACGTGTAAGTGACGTGGGAACTAGAGTTGCCCTTACCATCGAGGGTGTGGGGTAGCCTGGCACCATGTTATCATGCTCCTAAGTGTTGGGGGTTTGCCACAAGTCAGTCTAGGGCAGGACACGTGGCCCTCGGACCCAACAACATAGTAGATCGACAATTGGAAGCAAGGGACCATAAGCTTATGCCCACGGGCGCAAGCTTGGGTGACCCCAAGCTCGTTGCCCTTGAGCACAAGCTTAGGGTCAAAGTTGGCATCAACTCGGTCCCTGCCACATGGCCCTCGCATGAAGGGTCTCGAGCAAGTCTCACCTGAGAGATCATGACCTATTAGGCACAATGAGGAAGAGCTTCTAAAACGTGGCTACTGTGGCTAGCTACCTTCGCACTTAATGCAACGGGAATGGTTATCTACCCATTGAAACTTGCAATGAGAAGATAAGATGGTGACTGACACACCTACCATCCATATTTTCAAAGCACATTGCAGACTGTGTACCTACCCCGCCAGGTGATGTGGGTTGGCAAGTGACACATCTGATGACTATGATGCCCACCTAGGCCTATCGCTCCTTTTCTACTTCACCAAGGCACTAACGGGTGGATCCAACAGTGACGCACGTGAGATGAAGCTGGCTCGAGCAAGCTTTTCTTGTATTGGCGGATGGAGTGAATAAGGTGAAAGCCTACCGATTAGACAATGCATACCAACCAACTATGCACAGGGGTCCACTAGGGTCCCTACTCCCTAAGTTTGGTCATTGTGGTGTCCCCCACTATATATAAGGGGAGAACTAAGACCATAAGAGGGGATCGGAATATTTTTCACACTCAAAAAAGCTAAGTGGCATAAGCTCTCTTTTCACAAAACAAGGAACCAAGAATGCACAAGAGTAGGATATTACACCTCCACTCGGCATGAACTTGTATAATCCTCTCGTGTTCACTTTCTTCCACTTCGATCTTAAGCGAACTCAAGTGTCACTACCCCCCGGTCAAACTCACGAAGGGGATAACGTCGAATTCCCGCTATCGGCGTTCATCCATCGACAATATGGCAACTAGATTTGGAAAGACTTGACCCTTTTCTTAGAGGCCAGTTAGACCGCCCATAGGGGGCTAGTGTCAAATGGTTAGATCCCAACTATGGTATTTTGGGATGTACGGGTCATTTGGTACCAAGGTACCCGTAGAGCTACACAAACACAAGGCAAACACAAAGATTTATACAAGTTTAGGGCCCCAAGATAAGTAATAACCCTACTCTAGTTTATATCTATTGATGGCGGATAGAACACACCAAGTACAAATTTGGGAAGTTGTCTAACCTAGCCTATCAACTAAACTTAGTGAGACCAGCGAAAGCAGTGATCGATGATAGTAGTCAATGGTTATGGATGTAATCCTCCTATCTATGGACTTGATATGGTTTGATCTCTTTGACTTACGATTCGATACCCTCCTCTCTTATGAAGCACTTGAATTTATGTAAGGGTTAGCGCCTTCTCCAAGTAGAACTTAGGGCAATCTAATCTAACACAGGTAGGGTAGTCCTTATTGTACCTAGTTGAACTGTGGAGCCTTTTCTTTATCTAGGACAGACTTCTATCCTTTCCGTAGTGGTATCCATATTTGACTGTTTCTTTCCCTATCTTCTTAGGTATGATGTATTTTTGGGCATCAGATATGTATGCCCATAAGGCATGCCATATCTAATACTTTGACAGCTAGTTAGACCAGCAACATAATGGTAGTTTGATGGGCATTGACTTGGTGGTCTGATCGGCAAACTCTGAATCTAAGTCCAATTAAGATCTTTTTGTGTTTTCTTGGATATAAATGAGGGTTTTTATATTCCAATCAATCCTAAGACCTAATAGGACACCAAGAGAGGTATCTTTTTCACCTGTCAAATGCTTTCCACTTGTCTCCCTGGAGCCCCCTAGTTTTCTCCTCCATCTTTGGTTGCTCGTCGGTCATCAATGAGTTGACGAATGGACCACCATAGTCAGGTTATCTCGTAGTTTAGCTTGTCCTGTTTTGGTTTTTCTTCTTTTCTCTCTTTGTGTGTAGCTTGAGAAGAGTTGCTGGCATTCACTCTTCTTGTCCCAATTGGTGGTCATGGGTAACTTCACGAGAGTTTCCATTAGAGACTTCTTCGTGGCTACTATTATCAGTGTAACAAATATGGGTAACCCCATAGACGTGTACCTACTTCGATAGGAGTAATACATAACAAATCATATATGGAAAGAAAACCTATACATTTGTATAAAGTCTCGAGTAGATAAAGAAGAAGTTCTAGATAAGGAAAGAAATAAAGAGTTCTACTCGGCTCCTACCAAGATGGTTCGAAACCATACTTGCCTCCCTAGTTTTACTTAAACAAGGGGAATCCAAAGGTATAAATACAAATCCTCCTAGGAGAGGAGGGAGGAGTGAACATAGCCAAGACAAATATAAATCTCATCGGGTCAATATTTGGGAAGCTCGACAATGTCCAGCTACCCATAATCATGCCCGAGTTCTATGCCGATATATTAGTACACTAGATTAGGATTTTTCCTTCTCATATATTGTACTCATGAGAGATTGATATAATGACAACATCGACTCCGGTCAACATGAGTAAGGCTATTACCTTGCATTAGAAAATGAATAATCCTTTTCTCCCTTGCTCTCCTAAGAGATTCATTTGCATCCTTATATCATCTGATCCCTATGTCCTTCAAATACACCATATATACATGGATATTGCAGTTAAATTATTATTCGTTGATAGTTGGCGCGCTAGGTAGGGGGAATTGGTATTAGAGGATTAGCAAAAATATGGTGTCCAAAGGTGAATTTTCCAATGAGGGATGTGAGGATGACTTTGAGTAGAGAGATACGATATGAATAGAGTAAGTTTGCCTCTAGATCAAAATCATGACTGTCTAGCCTTACTTCAATTCCATCATAAACAACTTCATCAGGTTTATCATTTTAATATCTTATTTTTAGATCAATTTTAACCTTTACTGCTAAGCACATATTGGGTTGTGGCTTTTTTCTATTTTATATGTATATTATTCGTTTGTGTTCGGGTGTCATTTGGCAGTACCTTTGACCAGCTATTCGAGCCGAAGTCCCTCGCGCGCCCCGGCGCGAACACGCCGGATCGCCTGGGAGGTCTGCTTAGCTCCAGTGCAGGCCGATCGGCCTTTCTGCGTGGCTTGAGACGAACAGGTCCGTCGAACGGTGGGCCAATACAGGTGCTCGCTATCTGCTGGCTGTTGATAGAATCGGGAAGCTCTTCGATTGGCTGGGAAGCCGATGTGGACATGTGTCGACAGGGAATCGGCCGTAGAGCCGATGGAGGAAACAGGATCCCTCCGGATAGCCGAACAGTAGTTCATCGGCTGGAAAAACTGATGAAGGCATATGCGGGCTGGCAAGGAATATTATTAAAAAGACACGGGCTGCAAAGCCGATGCTGCTCCGGATATGACAGTACGAGACCCGTCGCCCACCGTGACAGCACCAGTAACACCGAACCTCGAAGATCGGACCTAACCAAGACAGTATGAGACCGGGGCCAGCGGCAATGATACGGAGGACGTCGAATCAGCTATGCTGAAGCAAAGGTAGGAACAAACCCATTGACTAGCTGAGCCGATGAGGGGACGCCTCTCTGAAGGCGGGGTGCGTATAGGCTGAGAGACCGATACGCTCGGCGTTACGCGTCAAGGGACACCTCTAAAGACTGATGCGTATCGGCCGAGGGGCCGATGCGCTGGGCGTGAAGCTCAGAGCATGGATAACTCATCGGCTAGCACTCCGATGACACACCATGCAGAAGACTATAGGCTTGAAGCTCGATCTATCGTCGGCAGCCCCGTAGGTCGAACCTAACCGATGTAGCACGAAATTGACGATGCCAGAGGGAGCTTAACAGGCCGATAGACCTTGCACGGACGTGATGCGATACGTCTGATCGGCCTAAGAAGTTGAATAACCGATGCAGCATTAGACAGAGCAGAACATATCGAGATGATGGCGGGACTTACCTCTTCGCCGAAGATCGGACTTAACCGATGCAGTCCCGCGTCGAGAGCCAGAACCCACCGGTAAACACCTAGATGAACTAAGGTGGTGATGCACCGTGATTGTATTTTGATCGAGAGATATCTTACATGTTTCCAGGGGATCTATATTTATACCCTGGATTTACAGACAGAGCCCGACGCGTTTACGACCATCGGATGTTATTTCCTAATAAGAACAAAGAAAAATACCTCTAAAGAAATTAACTAACTAACTAAACCTTCGTAATAAGGTTATAATTTACAAAGATAGAACATCTTGCCGTGGAGTCCACGACTCTTCCGTAAACGCGGTTTTGTCTGAGTAATCTTCCAATTTGGAACCGAGTCTTCTTCCGCTATAACCCGATCGGCTTCTTCACTGTAGCAAACGGACCTCTTTTTACTCAAGTCGATCCATTCCTACCTTTCCTTGGGCTTCTCGGACCTAACCCCGATCGGATAATTTCCTATTTTCAAGCTAATCCAATCTTCTACTAATTTGATTAGCTTCTCTATAGTTCTGATCGGCTTCTCTAAAGTCTCCCGAGCTGACCAATATCTCCATCGGTCGATTACTGAATCAAATTCTCCATCGGACATCTCTCAGTCGATTGGCTTTAGCACCATCGGATTGTCTAGATTTTGGCGTTAACACCAGCTACCTGTTGGCCCGACTCCTACTTGGATATGCCAGCTTAAAAACAACAGCGCAAGTTGGCAGTCCTTAATCAATACCTGTGACTAACAAAATTGCATGTACTAGACCAGAGGAGCTCCACACTTATATCCATACATGAACATGTGGACAAATCGATCTCACACCGAAGAGAGTGAGTACAAAAATGATTTCCATGTTCACACATGTGATTACCATAAAGATGACTACGTTCATTGATAAGATAACTTAACATTATGTACATAAGGACGTGATATCGATGGGTGAAGTTGTCGATAAGGGATGCTATGACTACTTTGGATCAGGAGATATGACCCGATCAAAGTATGTTTGCCTCTAGACTAGAACCTTCACCATCTCAATCTTCAACAATTTGATCTACTAGGATCGACATGTCCTCAAGACATCGCTGCCATGGAAAACAATAGATCAAAGTTATTGATCTTGGAGCCTCAATCAAGAATAGGCCGATAACTTATGAACTAATATCCATAAATCGATTGACAACGAGGCTGTGCACTAACATAAACATTGATCTTCAACAAGATACTGTGTTTGTCATTCTAATCTATTAATTGTTTGATCAATTCATATATTGTTCATGTATGGTTTTTCTATTTCTCATTTTTTTGTCTCGCACGAGCTACGAGAACATTGAAGCACTATAGTCTCATACAACTCCAACCAGTCTAGATGAACAAGATGCTAATTGAAAAGATTAGCCTCAAGCCAAGGCAACTTGTGAGTTTGCGCCCTACATGGCTAGACTACCATTTGGGATTTAGGAGCCAACCACTAATATCTTGTGTGCATCCATACGGGGTCAATAGACCAACTAATTTAGATACATGTATGTGTGTTATGAGATACACAAGGAATGTACTTAGAAGCATGATGGTTACAATCCTTGTAGAGTATGAAATAAGGTATTTAGTAGACAATGACTGTCTAGATCCGATTATACCGCTAGTCTTCAAAAAACTAGGTTGGGCGGAAAGGACCTCCCACCTACACCATGGTCGAAGATTCGACTACGCTGGTGGTCATTGTGTGACCTGGTTAAGTAGAAAGGTTCTCCCACCTAGACAATGGTTGAAGATCTGACTACGTCGCTGGTCTTCATGATCCCACCTAGATAGTGGTCGAAGATCTAACTATGCCACTAATCTTTGAAAGACCGGGTCAAACAAAAAGGTTCTACCACCTAGACAATGGTAAAAAATCTGACTACGCCATTGGTTTTCGTGAGATTGGGTCAGGTAGAAAGGTCCTCTAACCTAGATAGTGGTCGAAGATCTAACTACACCACTGGTCTTTGCGAGATTGGGTCAGACGAAAAGTTTCTCCTACTTACATAGTGGTCAAAGATCTGACTATGACTAGGTCAAGCGAACATGGTCTCCCACCTAGGAAATGGTCGAGAATCGATTATACCGCTCCTCTTCACGAAACTAGTCAAGTCGTATCTTTCTTATCGCTAATGCACATTGTCATGACCAGATTACGCCATTGGTTTTCATAAAACTAGTCAATTCATTGCGGTCTTAACACTAATACACGTTGTTGGGACATGATTACACCGCTGGTTTTCACAAAACTAACCGACTCATAGTGGTCTTACCACTAATACACGTTGATGGGATCTGACTATGCTGCTGGTCGTGGTAAGACCACGGGAGTCATAGTGTGTCTTATCACTTATGAAGACTACTATTTCTTAACCACAAAAACAAACTCGGCCTAGCAACATCTAATTCCACCTAGATTGTTGTTGAAGACATTAAATTATCAAACAAATTAATACTGTTTACATCACTTTCCTACTTAGACTATCTACTTATTAATTATGTTTATGAAAAGTCAGTCAGGACTGAGGAAATTATATTATTTACTTACAGAGTGAAAAAATATTTTAAATTTTAGTTTATATTTTTTTCCTAGGCGGGGTTGTTGTTTAACTATTTTTTGATAGTTGATTTTTAGGAAAATTCAAATGATACAATAATTGGTCTGATATTGAGTAAACAAGAGATTAGTCGGAGGCTTTATTTTGGTCAGTATTGAATACCGACAAAGTGAAGCTAAGACGGACAACTCCATAACTCAACTTCACGACATATGCTGGTCCAAAGATGCTAACTAGTCAAAAATCTACTTCAGCTAGTCATATGTCAGGTCAACAAGTTCAATCATCAATATATATAACAAAAAGATAAAAAAATAGATGGTCTGATACAGTGGTTACATGTGGTCTGTTGCCTTACATTATACCTCCAAGCTCTTTGTCTATCACAAAAGTGTGAATTTAGGCTCGTACACTTGCCAAAGGTGTCAAATGTTTTTGAAAGGATACAGATACAAGTTGTTGGAAATATATTTCTCATCACAAGCATGCGTGATAGTACAAAAAGAAGGGCAATATACCTATAGTTTTTTACATATATACATTTAAATTATGTACTATAGTGACAGATGTCTTATCCCTACAATTATACCTTTTAACTATTAGCATAGTAGATATCGTTCTAGATCAACAAGTAGTCGAGTTAGACAAGTGGACTTTTATATTGTTAAATTATGGGGTATGTATATATCTTCCGATTAAATTTTTTTGTTCTTTGATGGGCAAAGATCATGTTCTTTAATATCTTATTATAACAAAATGCAACCACGAGAAAAACCCGATGCTATCTAGGATGCTCGAATTGTTTATTGTCGGAATGAGATATATAAGGAAGATAACCTAACACTGGTTGTAATAAGAGAAAGTGAGAGTTTATAAGTATAGGTAAATTGCATTTGGGTGTACAAAGATTATTATGTACTTTACAAGTCATATATTTGCTTATGTTTAAATAATTATATTAAGCTACTCGACACTACTCGAGAGCTGTATTATTTTTTGATAAGTTTATTCAAGTATTTTACATAAAGGAAAGAATAAATATAATAAGTGAGTACTCTACCGAGATTTTATGCACATACTTGGATGGACAAAGTTCTGAACACTCAAATATTATAATTAGCCACAATAACAGTATGCTTAGATGAAAGGATCAGTGATGTCAATGTAAACTAATCGAATAAGTGCTACTCTGATAAGTGGACTTTTCGAGATAGTTGAACTAACCAATATTTCTATTTAAATAGAGTTTGAAGGCTACTATTAGTGTAACTGATATGTAATATCACTTTAGTAGGAGTACTACATACCAAATCTAATATGAAAAGGAATCATATATATGGATAAAATCCCGAGTAGATAAGAAATGACTTTCAGATAAGAAAATAAACAAGTCCTACTTGACTCATACCAAGACTGTTTAAATAGTATCCATAGTTGCCTCCCAAGTTCTACTTGATAAGAAAACATCTAAGGGTATAAATACAAAATCTCCTAGAAAGAGAGGGAGGAGCGAATATAGCAAAGATAATACAAATCACATCGAATCAACATTTAAGGGGCCCGACAATGCCTAGCCATCGACAATCATGATCAAACTATACGTTAATATAGTTACAGTAGAGATTAGGGTTTTATTTTTTATATATTGTACTTATAAGAGATTGATATAGTGGTAACATCGGCTCTAGCCAATATGAGTTGGGTTATTATCCCGATATTAGGGGCTTAAATCTATATCAAAATCTGCCTCTCTTGCTCTCTTGAGATATTAGTTTGTATTCTCAGTTCAACTCTATTTCTTTCAAATATACCATCATACTATAATCAAATTATTATTCGTCTTTTGGTTGTTGTCCGACATCTATTGTTGAGAGTCCAACGACCTTGCCTTGGTTGGGGAAACTCTCCTCTAACCAAAAGAAAAAAAGATTGTGCCGGCCGCTCCTTCAATCTCCAGGGAACTTCCTACATTGATGTTGCCCTTACTCTGTGTCTCTGGTGAGAGATTCATCAGGTGTGACTAGGATTTCATCCGCTAGTCAAGGCTTCTTCAGCTTCCCACTATTGGAGACCCCATATGAATTCGAGCCTTGTCTTCATCAACTGTAGTTTGCCACGGATTCATCGTCTTCGTCAACGTCGTGCTTGGAGATCCGGCAGCCATCGTTGTGGTGTGTGTAAATAAAAGTACCTGATTGCTTTTCTTCTCTGTCGTTTGCATTTTTAGTGCTTGTGGTGTAATTTAGCTATCTTTGAGCGGCCTTTCTGCAAAGTTTTCTGTACTTTCGGTAAATATTAAATATTTCTCCTACTGAGGTGTTTGCCAATTTTATATTTTAAAAAATGGAACAGCATCCACAATAACCAACCATTAATATAACAGCCAATTTGAATCATTATTTCAACTTTAAGTTTATATATTGTCTTAATTTTAGCTCTAGTTTATCTATTTTTAACATTTTGTATTATAAGCTATCCATCACGAGAGTACGAATCTTTTTATGATTTGTCCATAAACCTTTCATTCCATCTATAAGATAAGTGTTTATCCCTAAACTATCAAATTTGTTTTAATCTCTAAATTCATCTCAATCTAGATAAGATGTTAACAACTCTATAATACTATAAGATTTTGGTGACTGTTTATCATATTGGCGGCTTGGACTTAAAAAGGTATCAACAGTTCTTAACTCTCGTGAACAAAACAGATCTAAATGGTGCCAAGCTATTACCGAAGTTTACAGTACAAAAGGACAGCTTTAAGAAGTGAAGATTCTTCATGTCAACAGAGGATAGAGGATGCAATAGAGAAGCACATGTGTTAGTAAAGCTAGCTAGTAGAATAAGGCATTGTGCGGAGCATGTTCCCACTGTATCAAAACCTTGTTTCCTCTTTCTCGCAAAAAATCGTAACTAATGTATATTTCAATATACATTATCACAGTGGTTAGCGGGTACTCTCATCAGCGAAAGAAATAGGTAAGCAAACTTAACATTTGAACAACAACCAAACAAACATTTATATATAAGATTTTCACCAACCATATAACCATCCAAATAACATCCCACCACATCCTGGACGAACACATTTGGCCAACCTAGTCAGCAAACAACGTAAATTGCACGTACTGATCACGGCCTAGTAGTATTATTTGGTAGCAGTAATACTCCCATTTAGACATAAATATTTGATGTTTATGATATGATTCAACCAAGCTGTTTAAATTTTTTTTAAATTAGAATAAGTTTATAAAATTTAGGAAAAAGATCTAATTATCCCTCTACAGTACTATATTTACCCCCTCAACTTTAATACACACTATACATCCCAAACTCTTGAAATCGGACCAATTACCCCTTTTTGGTAGAAGGTGGTTTTAGTCCGCGTGACGCCCATACGATGGTGTATTAGCTATGTGACAATCTAGTGAACAATATTTAATAAAATAAATATTCTAAAATTAGATGGTCCATGTGTCATGCTTGATTCTTCTCCTTTGTTCCACCTTCCCCTCCTTTCTTTCTCTTTGTACCCAAAAGAAACAGAAAGGAGCTAGTGGCTCGCTCCATGAACGGACGAAGAAAGGTGGTGGCGGCCTCCCAAAACAGCGTAGGAAGACAGCAATGCCCTCCCTAAGCCGATGGAGAAAGACGGTGGTGGCACCCTCTAGAGATGATAGTGGGACAAGGAGAGCTAGTAGGATATCGTTGGCCTGTGAAGAGAGTAGAGTCATGGCGATGCCCTGCCTAGGCAAGACTGGCAACAACAGCGGTGGTAGAAGAGCATATGGTGCTATAGTTGCTAGCATGAGGTGGAGCTGCTTGAGCCAAAGGATGGCAGTGACATAGTTGCCATCGTCTTTTTTGACCACCATTCCTTGCCACGGCATCAGCTTCCTCCTTCTGACACAGCCTGTGGCAGAACCCCCAGCGCCTACTTCGTTGGTCCTTTTTCCATCAGCTATAGACGCCGACATGTGGGCTAATGATTCTTTTTTTTGCCACATCCGAATACCATATGAACCCATCTAAGCTAAAACCGTCCCAAATAGTGCTAGGGGTATCCGTTCGGTTTAGAAGTTGGATGTTAAATATCTAGTTTTTATATTTTTTAAATCGAATTGTTTAGTCGAATGGTTTAAGACGGTAATTTGGACTTTTGCCTGAAAGTTAATATGTATGATATTATGATAGCACTTTCCATAAGATAAATTTAATCATGTTTTTTTAAAAAACAATCATTTAGAAAGTTATTTAGAAAGTGTCAAAAACTTGTTCAAATCTTATTCTAAATGACACATAATTATAAGCAGACTACCAAAAGGGAGTAAAACAATAGATTAATAGGGATTTTGCCCCTTAATCCGGCATGTTAACCCGGATCCCCGAAGTCAACGAGGGGGCAGGGGAAGCACAACATAAATCCCAGTAGTATTAATCGAAAATCAATTGGATTAATCAACCCGTAACCCCAAATCGTGTCGCTGGCTCGCTGCATTTGCAGCAAAATCGAAGTTCACAGCCCTACAATCCAGAGTGAAAATGTCTCGATCGGCAGCATGCGCACTGTCTTTCTGTTCAATTTGGCTTCGGCACGCGCTGTGGTTCCAACTTGAGGGCCTCTAAAATTTTCTCGAATCAATGTACGTACGTATCCCGAAACCAGAGATAGTGACAGGTTGATGACACTATAGTGCAAAACAAGCTGCTTAGCGTGTGGAAGCACAGCATACTAGTGACAGCATTAGGTGATTTAAGCTTCTGTGAAGAAAAATTAGCTAAAATATTAGATGAATTGATTTTAGTGAAGTAATATGAAAGTGACAAAATGGTTCTATGCGCTCATGGTCAGGGTCTGACCATAGGTGCGCGCGCGGTCATACGGCTTAGTCCGATGGTCCCACAAACTCGAAAGAGTTGCGGGTTATTTTTTTCTTAGTAAATTTTTAATGGATAATATTTTAAGTGTTTATATTGTTTGTGTACAAGTTAAAAAAAACATGATACGTATGTGTGTAAAGAGGAGTTGGTTTTGGACAGAGTTTGAATTTGAAAAATTTGAGAGTGAATATATAAAGTGATAAGTTATATTCCTATACTCTTATTAGATGAGGAGTGTTATTCCATATAGAATTTGTGGCTTTTATACAACCATCTATGTATAAATAGAGAGATGATTTAGACCTAGAGCATTGCTTTTAGGTTTTATTATTCCATCAAGTTAGATTTTTTAAAGAGATTTGTTGAGTTGTGTTTTTTATTATCTGGTGGTTACATAGATGACTATAAATAGTAGACCGATGTTGTCTAGATGGCTAAACCAACAACGATAAGGACTAGTGGGAGTTCGGTGCTTAGACTGATGGCATCTAGAGAGCGCGCTACAACTTCATCTAGATCAAAAGTATATTTTAATTTCGTAAAAAGATTTAATTTTTGGTAATCGTACCATTCATCCTCTAGTACGTTTTCCTGTGACACCCCAATTTTCAAACCATTAAAAATTATTTTAATAAAAACCAAAATTTAAAAAATATAGATCTTTCGGTGTGATCAAGGACTTCAGCGTCAAGATCTCAATTAAATCTCTCCTTATGACTATCAAAAAAAAATCCTATCCAAATTTAAATATAAAAAATTTAAATTTTGCAATTCAAATTCTCCCTTCGAAGCCATTGTATCTAGTTCAAGTCCATCAACACCTATCCTTCCAAAATTCAATACAAAACCTCTGTTATAAATCCTTGCTTCAAAATTTTAATTTTTTAATCCAAATCCCCTTTTTAATCCCTCTCTTTTTCCCTTTGTAAAACTCCCTCAAAATTCCTTCAAATTCGAAACTATTTCCAAAATATACAAAATCCCAGTCAAAACCCTCTTGACTGAAATCCTCAAATTCTTGTGAGTTTAAATATCAAATTTAAACTCAAAATATCTATCCAAATATTTCGAATACCCCTCCAACAAATTTCTAGAAAAATATCAAACTTCATTATTTACTGAGCTGCCTCCTCTCCTTTCCACCCAGTCGGCCAGCTCAACCTCCCCTCTCTCACTTCCGTGTTTGGCCCGAAAAAGAGCTTGCCCACCTCCCCAACCTGCAAGCTATCCTCGTCCTTACACGCTTGTGCACATCCATGGCCCAGTCGACTTCACACCTTCGGCACAGCCCACCTCCTCCTTCCCTCTCACCTGGGTCAGCGCCTCTTTCTCCTCTCTACCACTCGTAGCCGCCGGCCCACGTCCGTCATCATGCGTGCTTCCTCCTCCTGTCGCTACCCTCACTTTGCCTGACTGGTGGTGCTCGGTCAAATGGCCACAAGAAACACATGACGCTACTGTCAAAAATTTCTCTCCCCTCAACGTCCTGTTCGTCTCCAATCACACCCACTCCACTGCCATTTGATGCGTCGCTCAAGCCATCATCACTGTCGCAGCCGCCATCATTGCATTGTTGCTCCTCCTTGAGGCTGGACGGAGCAGTGGCCATGAGAGTTTAAGCCAAGAAGCAATCGAGTGATCGAGGAAGCGAACAACAAGCTGAACCGAAGCTAGCAGTAACTGGACAGCGACTGATCTCATGGACGAGCAGCTAGTATATGCAGAGAGTGTGGCTTCTGGGCCAGCGTGCTTGCTATCGCGAACTGCTACGAGGAACGGAGGGGGAAGCTGCAGAGCTTGCAGGTCCATCGTCCCGCTCACAGAAAGCCAAGAAAGTAGTAGTACCGGCCGGAAACTCGGTGAGACAGTGACGTACTGACATTGACAGTGACTTACTGGCATTGACCTACGCGGGATCGGGAATCAGTTGTAGCCGAAATTAAGATTTAGAATAAATTTAAATAAAAGATTATTATAATTGATTGAGATAAAAATAGATAAAGAATTTAAATAAGAGCTATTTGTGATTGGCTGAAATGATAGAGTAGGTGAAAAAAACAGCTATATATTTTTAGATATAATTTAAACACCAAAGGTAAAATTAGACAGAGTGGGTATTAAAAATATTAAATAATGCTGATGATCTACAAATCCCTTGATGGGATTGTTTAGGTTCCATTCACCTGTTTTGTAAAAAAAAAACTCAAATTCTCATGACTAAGATCATTCTAACATCCATACAAGAAAACCTCATCCTCTCTCCTCAACCTATCATTATCCTTACAGGTGAAAACGATCTGATCCACTTTAAATTTGCTGTTCAGAGCGAGGATATATATATGGTATGTGTTTCTTCAAATCCAGCGGATGTGGATAGTATGGTGCTGATACAAATTTGGATGTAGTATTAAAAAATCTAGCAAATATGGATTATCCGGTAGACTGTTTGGTGATAATCCAACTTTTTCATCCTACCAGGTTACTAGCAGGCTATCAAAACAAAAAACTAAACGGTCCTATCCATGAATCCAATCCATCGATTAACCTAGCTCTCACCTCAATGTCTCAACTTCTCTAAGTCTCTCTCACATGTGCATCTCATGATAGCACCACCACCCACATCCAACAGTGGAGATCATGTTTAGATGTTCTATTGTTATTGCGTTGCTACCTATTGTACTACTAAATTGATATTGTATTTATTACATATACACGTAACATCTAAGCCTAGACATCAACATTAATATAGATTTCTTGGTTAGTCTCCGTTGCTTACTACTATTTTGTTTTTACGTTTTTCATATATATTATTAGTTGATAACACCATGGATCCAAAATCCTAGCTGTCCCTACATCTGAAAATTTCAATCCGTTTCTAAGCCTAGTACTCACCTACTTTATCTACTTTATCCGCATTAAGACATGTGACACAATCAGCTCACATCCTTATCTTCACATCATTCACACCTGCTTTAAATTTGTTTAAAAATATAGGGTAAGATATGGGATAGTCTTTATCCATCCAAACAACTTTATTTTCACCCATAGTCTTCTGTAACTCTAGTCTCTAGACCATCGACATATAGGACGGAGTTTATGTTTAGATGGAAAAGTTACAAACAGAGTACATGGGTAAGCAGTACCTAAGACGATCAGGAGCACCGGACAACGGAAAGTAGGCTATTCTCACTGGAGTTTTTGGAAAATTGAGCCAAGTTAGTACGTTTATTTCCTTTCATGCTGGCTATCTCCAACGCAGAGTGCCTAGGTAGATGCTTAAAAAACGAAAAAAAGTTAAGCACAGAGCTTCGTATTCCAATGTAAAGTAATTAGGGCTGAGTGCTTCTGAGTAATTTGTCTGCATCGGTTTTGTGAATGAAGCGCCTGCTAGGCATTGGCTCTTGACGAAGCGGCAACACTCTCGGATTAGCACCTAGTTTATCTGATATGACAAAATAAACCAGGTTTTCTTCACTAAGAAATGAAGTTTTATTGCACTCGTTTTAATTATGTAGAAACTAAGGTAGCCTCTCTCCTGTCCTATTGCTGCCACCACCTGCTTCCGTCCTCCCCCTACCTCACCACCGTCTAAGCAGCCCACCGAAAGTCCAAAAGGCCGTAAGGGTGTGACGAGAGTGGCCATGGGTGACGAGTAGAGGATGACCGCTTGATGGAGGCTAACAGTAGCCATGGGGCGAGCCCGCTCGCATGGAGGCTAGCGGTGGATGCTACGGGTAGGTGATGAGACCGACAGCTACAAGCGGTGGAGAAGTTGGTAGGGTTAGGCGATGAGCCCACCTATATGGAGGTTGGTGGCAGATGTCTCAGATAGATGATGAGGTTGGCTACTACAAACAGTGAAAATGTTGGTCGAGTGGTGTGCTTGAGTCTGGACGTGCTACATCAAAACAACGACATTTGGTCATCCTCTTCTATTTGGCTTAGCCTTTCCCTTTATGGAGCTCTTTTTCTCCTATGGCCAGTCTCTTTAGATCTAGCTATGAGGAACTCTTTGTTGAGGGTTGGCTAGTGGCTTGTGCTATAGAGAAGGAGGGCGGTGGTAGTGAGTCATCTTCTTATTGTTGGTCTAACCTCCTTCTCTATGGAGTCAGTGGTGAATCCAAGACAAAAATAGAGGGTAGGCTTAAAGTCTACTCCCATAAGTATATAAGGCTTAGAGTTTAGAGACTGGTTTTGGATAGAATCAGTCGATCTATCAAACTATCGGAGACTAGTATGACTCACATTCACAGTAGTACTACCACGCACCCACACACCCATGTAGCCACGAAGTCATAGACAACGGTCGTACTCACACTATGATGACGCCAGCCACCGACCCACCGTGGCCGTGCCCTGCTATGGCTTGGCCGATCCAGACAAGTCCCACAAGGCAGTGAAGCCGTGACCAGCATCCCTTGCTTCGACTCGCCCTATAGCCATCGCACGTGGCCGTTTGGAGGCTGCTGTGCGCCCGTGCACCTGCGACATGCACGCTCATGACGCAAAGTAGTCACGTGTGCTTGCCCGTCCACCTGACGGTGTCGCCACAATCACCACACACATGTCGCTGGTGTGGCCATAAGCTAATTAGGGCTACTAGGCCTACTGTTCACGTATTGTAGAAGGAAAAAGGTGGGTTGTGCTTAACATGCCGAATAAGCCCAAGTGGCCCAAGTAGTATGTCCTACTTCAGCAGCCGTCTTCCCCTCTCCCCCACCAATCATCGATGCTCCTGTTCATCTTCTTTGGGCCCTAACGTCAGGTATGAATAATAGATCGATATGTCTCACATATACTTAATTTTTTTTAAAAAAATAGAGAATAGGCTAGAGCCTAATGAAGCCTACCTACTAGATTCGCCCATATATGAAATCGTCCCACTTATAGCCGGTCTATTTCCAAATTCGGTCATAGGGAGCTCTATAGTGAAATGAGATGAATGGCTTAGGCAATGAGGATGGTGATGAGGATAGCCGGTAGTAAGAGCATGAGGCTAGCCAACGAAGAGGTGTCAGTGTGGTGACAACGTGCTAGTATTGTTTTGGATGGCGATTGCTCGCATAGTGTGCAGCAAGGCTGCAGCAGAGTTTAGGGATTAGGTTGGAACCAAAAAAACACTATACTTAGATAGAGTTATGCACCATTGAAAATTGCATTCAACCAAGAAACATGACTAAAATTTTCTGCCTCATTGACACAAAATTTAAAAATATTGATGCCCTTATTAACTCTAAAGGTTTGGTTATATTACCCACTTAATTGCTTTGATGAGCTTTTTTTATTTAAAATGTACCGTCTAGGCAAGTTTTATAAAAGAGGTGAATGCTACCTCTAATTTGTCCATGTAAATAATTTATTAAATAAGAGATGATATATACAACACACCTATAGGCTATCCAAAAATAATGTGTATATGATTGAGGGATGAGGTGAAGGAGAGAAGTAAGGGGAGAGAATGAGCCGTCTCTCATATAGGAGGCAATCACTTTACAAGCTTAAAACAATATGAGAGTAAACAAATAAAGTAGTATTGGAGTTATATTAGAGGTGATATATTTCTTAATTGATGAGAAGAAGATGACGTAAATAAAATAAGAGATGATAGCCATTGTCAGTCCAATCTACCTTTTTGTGTAGAGTTTGTTTCTTGCGGGAAGGGTGACTCCTCTCCCTCTTCTCCATTTTATCACTTGAGCCTAAGTGACATCTTGAGACTAGTGTTTATAGGCTTACAGTAATTGCTCTAAAGCATATGCTCATGGTAAATAAGGAAATAGCCTAAAATTGTTAGACTATAATGAAAAAATGTTTTGCACTTATGTTTAATATATAATATACTTTGATAATTTGTCATGTTTTTTAAGGATTTATCATTAGACAATTACGTATATGTTGGTACCTTTTTAGTAGTATTTTACTGAGACATACGAAATTATCTTTAGGTCTCGCTCTCTTCAACATGTGTTAAAAGGAGTTTACTAATGGGTATGTGCGCGTGATGATCTGTACACCTTACGTGTAATTAAGAAAATATTTACTTTATTTAAAATTATATACTTAAACTGTAAAATTGTGCAAGCTTGTACTTGGAATTTTCAACTCGATATTACACAAACACGTATATGTTTTCAACAGAAACGTATAGTTGCTATTTATCTCTTAAAACGTGTGATAATAAGGTCCTCTGTATAGGAAAAAATTCTCCTCAAATAAGTTTCAAAAATAAAATTACTCCTCGCCTTATTTTTTCACAGACACATTTTTCAAATTTTCTATATAAAAGTTTAAATAAATTTTTAATTTTTTAATTGTTAATTCATTCGTCTATTTTGAGCTATTAAAAAATCAGATAATTTAAAAATCTTAGTAGGTTGGAAAAGTACCTAGTACTTTATTTTATGAAAGCTTTATACTACTGATAGTATACAAGAAACTGGGCCCACTTTGGCGCACGCGGAATGGGGTACAAATCCCCTGGAATTGAGATCAATTCCATCCGGTGACTTTGGCTGAATCTGAGCCATTCTTTTATTCCAATGGCTAAGATCACCCTCTTAATAATTAACCTCGTTAATCAATGTAATTTGAGAGGGAAAATGCTTTCTTTTTCAGTTGTTCTCTCCATATTTCAACAGCGCGTCCTTCTTTCAACAACAAACCAACCCAATGAAAAAAAAAACACAACAGGACTATCGTATTGTTAGATCAATTCCAATCAACATTGTAGAGGTGAAGTGGATGGTGCTGATGGGCTGCGCTTAGATGGAGATACGCCGCATCGCCGGAACATAGGGATGAGGTTCTCAGCCGTTGGAATAAAAGAATGGGTCAGGTTTAGCTAAATCCATCGGGCGGAGTTGGTCTCGGCTGAAGTGGATGTGGACCCCGCGCAATGGCAACGCTACCTTCCTTGGCGTTTCGATCCAGCGCACTGCTAGGGTTCGATGGCGCCCTGGTCACCGCCGTGATGCTGGAAAGAGGAGGAATCCACACCCCCCGGTCGGTCCATCCACCACATCGCTCGGCGGTGCCCTCCCAGGTGTTGGCCGTGGACGGCGTGATCGTCGGCGTCCAATCAGGCTACCTTCGACGGCGGTGAGATTCAGACTGTGCGGCTCGTCTCCCTCCCTTGTGTCTCTCATCTTGTGCAAAGATATTTTATTTTTCCTTGAGTTCCTTATCCCAAAATCTATTTTACTCGTTTATCTACGTTGCTATTACTACCATAGACACTGTCCATCCTACCCATACCCTGTAGCGTTGGGGCTTACAAGAACTCGACCAGCTATTCTTTGCAATATGGTTTGTACTAATTGCTTTTGTTATGCTACACGTAGAAAGTGAAAACAAGCTCAAAGAGTTTTTCGTTTCAAAGACAGAAGCTGACACTGTAAAGCCTAAGAAAAAGGAGGAGGTGCCTGCAAAATTTGACGTTTGTTTCCTGAAATTCATTCAGCTTTAAGATAGGACTATATTTAGTTGTTGACATATTGCATCATTCTGTTTGTTTTCTGACAATTATAGGAGAAGAAAAAATTGCAGCAGCTGCTGCTTCTCCACAATCTGAAGACGAACTAAATTCCTCAATATTTTCTTAATCGCAGGAAAACATAAATGTGACATCAATTATGTATGATGCACTAACACAGCATATTGCTTGATTTAAAGAATTCTCTTATTTAATGTCCTAGAAGTTCAAAATCATGTTTTTATTAGTTAGGTTCATACAGAAATTTTCTTCAGCGGGGGAAACATATGGAGAACACACAACACAAAGGTCATTGTAGAGAAACATCTTAACGCAACTGGAGGAAAAGTGATGACTATCCTAATCGTTACCTTCATATTGGTTATGCTAAGGTTCTGACTGTCTATTTCACCTAGGATGTGTCAATTCTGCAAACATTAGTTTCCTAAACTTTGAAAGGATGGCTGCAAGCTTTCTGATGCTCATGCTATGTTTATTGATTTTGGACTGGCTAAATTGCGCGATGGACACCTTAGGTACGAAGCTCATTTTATTGATTTGATAGTACCTGCATGTTTTTGGTTCTGAACGAGACATTAATTCCAGATTAGTCTTTTGTTTTTCCTTATTTGGGCTTAGTGCATTACAAATCATGCTGACATGATTGATAACTGAACAACAGATTTGATGATATAAACCCTGAGGCTGAGATGAAACAATGTATAGATCAAATTCAAGAACTCATCTGATGTCTATAAGTTGATTTTTCACTCTGTTTGCTTGATACAGAAAGGACTAGCTTATGCCGATCACCAAGTTTATTTTCTTTGGACCTACACAAAGAGCATGGAAGATTATTGATCATTCCTTCAACGCAAGTCTATAAGCAGAAGATATGTATGCATCATGCAAAAAGGGTCCATCCTCGGACCTGTTATTCTTTCTAGAGGAATCAAAATTGTTGAAAAGTTCATCGAAGGCTCCCCTTGTCATAATTAGTCAATGGCCAGGAGCAACCCCTAATAAAAACAAGTGAAGTGAGTTGACAGGCTTATAATAGTACACAACACTGTTATCAGTATCAGTGCTAAAAATCCTTGTCCTTTACTGAAGTACAGGATATCCATGAGTGGTCCATTGGACTAAACATGTTCAGCCTTAATTGGTAAGTTAGATTAAGTTGATGAAATCAGGTCACTTCTAAGATATTGACAACAAATACGCATATTCTAAGTCTGCCTTACGTTTTTCAAGGAAAAATCAGGATTGCAAATCAACCTATGCTACTGCCATCTCCCAATATTATGACTAACCTGTCTGAGATTTATGCTTCCGAAACGCTTGTCGGTCTCTTTTTGGTCTTCCTGTAATAATTTAATGAATTAATGAAGAATATTAAATGAAATGGAACCTACGGCATAACAAATATAAAGAACAGAATAATGCTAACTCCATTTTTATATATTTGTCACTTTTGATCGCAAAAGAGTTGTTTACAAATATTTGTCATTATGTGAGTTCTCAGCATCAAACTAAGCATACGTATAATTCCTTAGCGTTAGCATAATAATCATATAAAGTGAAAAATAGTCATATCATATAAAAATACGATTGCCTAGATTTTTTGAACTAGCCAAGAGTGACAAGTAAATGAGAACACATGAAATAGTTAACTGCAATTTGCAATTTCATAATAATACTCCACAAGTAATAGCACCCGAACATATCTTTAAAAATTAACTTTAACTTAAAAAAGTGGCAAGTGAAAGCTATAGCTTCACTAATCTATTGGTGCAATTCATGAATCGTGATCGAAAGCATGTTATATGAGCGCAAGGCATAAATGTGTAAAGGGCATAACATGAAGTAAAGTAAAAATAGTTCAAACCAGAGGAAGCAAAAATAGTTCAAGACAGAAGTGGGGAATTGTTTTTATATAATAAATGCTCAGGTTCATACCTGGCGTTCTGGCAGCTTCCCACCATTTTTCTCTTGAAATTGGATAAGGTGCATCACGCCAGCACATATCATACCCTGGTTAGTGAATTTAATTAATCATCATCTTAACAAAAAAAAGGCAAGGGTTCAAACAGCTTGTGATTTAACTGAATATAGTAAATTCAACCTTCAATATGAAGAAGAGCACATTAAAAATTGGTGTGATGACTGTTTTTCGTATCACTAGTCGAATTTTAAATGAAACCCAGATAATTAAGAAAATAAAGAAAATGATGATACACAACAGGAAAAGGCGCAGAATATGCCGTTCAAGCACCGAGAGGGGTGAGGTGGAATCACGCGTGGGTGCCAGGTGGATGGTGTTGAGGTGCCTAGGCAATATGGCTTAATTGACTTAACGGTGTTGAGGTGTGATTTGAGGGATAACAATAGAGAGATTTTTAAGTGAATCCTAACTTGTTTGGCTTTCATCGAATCCATTTTTTCATCCTGCAGAAGTAAAAGGATATTAAAACAGTCAGAGCAGGACAATTATAAGGAGAGACCAGACAGAAATACACTAACCAAACCCTGGATCAATTGTTTGACGTTCTCCATTTCTGAATAAATATTATCGAGCTCAAGCCGTACATAAGTAACCTGGATAGAAAAGTAGATATATGAAAAGTGAAAGCCATACAACAAAAAAAAACCTCTTACAAATATAACAGTTCAGTTTATAGTATAACACAAGTAAAAGAACTAAAATGTTCCTCTTAAAATAGATTGGAAATTGGTTAACCATCTCATGTAGGCATATGTACTTCTGATTTCTTAACTACTGAACCCATGCATTTTTCAAGAAATGAAAGTATGCTGAGTTGCTGACGCTGAAAATGGATAAATATGAAAATGTTGAGGAAGTACATCATCTCTTATCTGTTCAGAAAGTGCCTTTTGCTGATCCAATTTTTCAATATGCTGAGTCAATTGTCTTTTTGTGGTCTGAGGCAAAATCAAGAAAATTACATATTTGAGAATCTCAGATATTGCACGATCAACAACCAATTATAGCTACAGTATCATTCAAACTAGTGGCTTTCCAAATACAGATGCATCAATTGGCAAGCAAATTATCACCATGTTTCAATTTGAGCATCAAGTATAATTAAGACAGCTTGTCCCTTAAATTGAGTGGCAATGCTAATACACACCTTTTGCCTAAATCAATCTATACATATATATTAATTGTACATTCAAAAAATAAAATTGCCACGTTAATCAAAGAAATAAAAGTAAATAAATCTCTCCATCCATCTAAGTGAGACTGAATTATAACGACTTAGAAAAATAAATATATGCTATCTCAGTCCCAAAATATAAAGGACAATCATTTATATTTTAAGACGGAGGTAGAACATACATATGTATTTGTTAGATTAAAATATGAGAGCTAGTTTTAGTTAAATTAGCATAAAGCTCATCATCCTGGCATAGTAGTCCCTTATTAGAATACAACATATCGGCAGCCACACAAAACCTAACTAAAAACTTGAACTCCACTCTCACACTAAAGGGAAAAGGCAATGCTTTGTGATGAATTAGGATTCTAGGAAAGAAACTTGTACCAATAAAACTTAGAGCTAGAGAGCTTTGCACTTAGTTCAGATGCTTAGTTGTACTGAAAACAGCATTTTCCATGTCACTCTTGGTCGCATACATTAGGCTTGCAAAGGAGATGCCCTGGGAAAAACAAAACTATCAAAATGAATTGATGAATTGTTCTTCAGAAAAGTTGCTATATCTGTGAATGCAAGAGAAAAACAAATTCAAGAACAGGGTCATCTTGCTAAATCTTTTTAGTTTGTGATAAAAAGAACGAAAATGGTAGAGATAATGTTGAAATCAGATGCTTCAATTTTGGTAGTTGCTATATTATATGCATCACACAAAATCACAAATATAAAACCCACATATAAGTAAGAAGCATACTTTCCACCACAAATAGCCATAACCCAGTGCCCCAACAGTTGTTGCGGGTACTATCAAACCTGATATCCCTGCAAAATGGCCAAGAACATTGCCATCACTCATCAATCATCATGAATGTTTGATCACTGAGGTCGCGGGTTAGTTACGCCTTGCCTTTTTTCTGGAATAAGCTACGGTACAATTACATAGTCTGAATTAGTGATTAATGATTAGTTTTTAGTCCACTCATTCCCTAATTGCATGAATTTCATCATGTTTAAAGAAAGAGAAAATGACGCCAGATGCTAAGTTACCCAGGACATTACAACAAAGAGGACCAATGGAATGAGTGAGCTTGTGACCATTAAATAACAGATGGCAAAAAATGGAACCTAGACGGAATATTAGCATGTCAAAGGGAGGATTGGACAAGATTTACATCTTGATAAATGAATAAAATATTGTTATTACAGATCCGTGGCATGATGTAATTCTCGAACGTACTTTCAGGAGATGCGTGAATGAGATGCTCTCGAATGAGTTTGGAACTGCTTGAAATAGCTAGTTCTATTATGTTTTCTCCTAATGAGGATTTCTGTGGTTTGGCACTCTCCTCTAATGGTACTTATAATGTTCAAATGGTACTTATAATGTTCAATCTTTGTATGCAGTGCTTAATTTTATAAGAGTGCAACTAGTCTATTTAACTGATGTTTGGAAACTCTCTGTCGCACAAGAATTCATGTGTTTCTTTTGTTACTACCCAATAATTAACTTTTAACAAGAGACAACCTAAGTAAAAGACAGAAAGTAGATTCTTTTGTTAGTTTTGCAGTGAACCTGAAACTATCACTCATTTGTTCTTTGGATGTACTATGCCCTGTCAAATCTGGAAAAAATGTATTTGAGATGCTTGAATTAGAGTTAGAACATGATTATGTGTTGTAGCTCCTCTGTGTTGACTTAAGTTTTAAAACTACGAAATGATTTGTTTGCTTCTGCAACTCTTTGATCTATTTGGAAACTGCGAAATGATTTACATTTTGGTATTACTGATGGTACGATCTTGGGTGATGCTGTGTCCAGAGGCGAAGTTGCCGAAACTGAAAAGGTATGTGGATGCTCTAAATATGAATACGATCAAAACCGTGTGGAGATTAATACGTGGAAGATTATGGATGGAGGAATTATCTTGAGCGACAACTTTGGAGACTTGGTTGGCTAGGTTTATTCAAGAGTGTATACTTGGAGCATATTCGTATCTGGAATCTGTGTGCTCATCCATGATAAATATTGTGAATGGTGTAAACCCACCAAAATTTTGCACTTAACCGACAGTGGTTTTTTTGCTTTTAATAAAAACGAGGATCTAGAGGCTCAAGTCTTTTAAAAAAAAGAGAGAAGTGACTATAGGTCATTGTTGATATTTTATATTAGCAATAATAAAAAAATTTACGTACGGAACTTAGAATGAATGTGAAAAACAAAGGCTTAGATAGGATTAGACTCTTGATATAAAGTAATATCCTATTTCTATTTTAGTTTGCATTGTATTGTAGATGTTGTATATAGAAGATAGTTCTGTATGTGAAGAGTTTCTATGCCCATCTTATATAGGATGAGGCAAATAATTACAAGTGGGAGTCCGAGTCTAATAAGAGTTGTGATGTAAGAGTATAAACTAGATTCTATACATATCACACTATTTAAGTTTAAATCTATTTTAATCTAGTCAGTCAAATATTTCTTCCGTGTGGGTATTTGGATTCATGTTCTCTACAGTGATACGACACATTTCTTGTTTCAGGACAATCAAATTCCGGCCACACAATATTCTCTAACGATAGCTGCTTAAATTAATTAAAAGATGAACACACTTGAGGTTTAATTGTATGGCAAATCATAGGTCATCCACACAGAAGTTATGAAAGACATCCAATGTAGTTAAGTATAAAGGTATAAATATTACAGTCAAGTGCGTAGTGTAATTTTAAAGTAAGATGTAACTTCTATGTAACAATTGCTCCCTCCCGATAATGTTTTTCTTCAAAAAAGATGGGTGTCAATCATTACTTGCCAATGTTTCTTAAAAAAGATAATCAAATTTTCGTCTTACTTCAATAGATAAAGGTCAAACTAATAACAAGATTTTGATATACTTACGTTCAACTTGGATAATAGAAAACAGAGAAAAAATACACAAAGAATTGGAGTTCTAAAACTGAAGCATGAGATATATCTAAAATATTTACATTTTTTATTGAAAAGATGAACTGTAGAGTAGGGTTTAAAATTCCGGAATGAAATTTCTGAAATGTTGGTCACCCCCCCCCCCCCCAAAAAAAAAAAAAGAAACCATTTCGCCCAAAATTCTCTCTTTTTGTGAGTTTTGACCAAATTTGACTAAAATTTGTTTAAATTTAAATTAGTTCAGACCGAATTTTTTGCAATTTCCAAAAAAATTGGCTCAACCCCCCCCCCCCCCCCCCCGGGGTAGAAAGTGCCAATGAGAGCTCGTCAGACGTGGCTGGTTAATTACGTGGTGCATGTATGTCTTTTCCCTATCAATTAGAAGTAGTGATAAATTGCTCCCAAAAAAAGTTGTGATAAATTTTAAAAGTTCTTGTACTCTTCCCCTTTTACTAGAAACATGAAATAAAAAATCTTGCTTCCTACCCTTTTTTCATGAAAAAAAAGAAAGATGAACTTCTCCATTAATTTAACCCTAGTTGGGGAATGACAGGGCGTTGTAAATTTTGCAAAGCCAAAAAAAATCGCCATCGTCAACATGGCAATCCTCCAAGCGTTAAGAACCAAGAAGTAGAGCGTACCTGTGACGATGGAGGCTGTCATGGACCAGACGGAGACGGCCATGGCGGCCCGCATGGTCCTTGCTACTACCTGGTATGCAAACGAGCAGGCGGTGGACGTGAGGTGCTCGGGTCGGCGGAGGCCGAGCAAGAGTGCTGAGAGATTGGTGTAGACAGTGATGACGAAGGTGATTGCAGGCCTGTAGACGAACAGGACGTAGAAACCGGAGAGCGCCACTGTGGAAGTCATGCCCCAGACGACGATGACGACGGCCGTCACGAGTACCTCAGCGACGCGCCACGAGAAGGCGACGCTCATCAGCGGCGTCGACAGCTCCCACACGCCCACCTTGAGCCTCCGCCGCCGCCGTTTCACTCCAACGCCCTCGCCATCCTCCTGCTTCTCCAGCGGCGGCAGCCGCTCGTGCATCCCGAGGCAGCGGCAGAAGAGCAGCGCCAGCACGGCGGCGTACTTGAAGAGCACGAAGGTCAGTTCCCACCGCGCCTGGTAAGCCGCCAGGGCATTGTTGCTCGTGTTGGAGGCCGGACGGGGCAGTGGCCATGATTAATTAAGCAAGCGAACAAGTGAGCGAGCGAGCGAACCATGACCATTCAGTACTCTCCTATATAGTGAGCGAGAGACAGGGGGGAAGATAAAGTCCGAGCGTGTTTTCTTCTCTATCACTATCAGCACACTGGATGACACAGACCATGTACACGTTGACGTTGATGTACGGGGACAACTGAACACCAACTGAACTTAGGCGCCATTGAACCGACATATAACCAACTGAATACAACTGAACTTACGCATTTCGATGGCACGAAACATCAACCAACAAAAGCACAGGACGGCCTGCGTCGCTCCCGTGGGGCCACAGGGTGGCGAACAGGCGGAACACCGCCGCCACCGCACCTCCCCTCACTGTCACAAGAGCAGACCAACGGACGCCGTCCGATTGCAAGGACGGTGGCGACGAGGCCTTCTTTTCCCTTTCCACCCTTCTTGAGCTGTAGGAGGCTTCCACAATAGTGACGAAGGCAGCTCCTAGGGTGGGATGACCAGATCCTTTCTTGACCGGATCTACCGTCTTCCTTGTTGGATCCTATAGCCCTCGACTGGATCTACGTGAGACGGAGGTCTGCAATTGGCAAGTCCATGGCTGGTAGGTGACAACACTTGGCGACAGGTGGCTAAGAGCCACAACAGATGAGCTCGGTGGTAGGCAGCGGCTAGTTGTGTTCGAGTGTTGCAGTGTAGCGGGAAGGCTAATAGCGTGCAGGTACGATGAAGGTGGCATGCAAGGAAGCTGACCGGTGATGATAGTACATGCCAGATCCATACTAGGGACGGGTGGGTATGCTCGCCTACAATGATCTTGCTTGCTTGTGGTGACAACACCGAGTGCAACACTAGTCGATGAGGTTGACAGCGGTAGGCCACTTCCATGCCAAGGGAGGGCAAGTGTGCCAAACCCTTGCAATGGTTGGGCCTACAGCAACAATGATAGATGGTAGTGGCAATGAGGATAGCAGGGTTGGGTGGGAGCAGCTGTGGCATTGATCGGATGTGGTGGCGTTGGCGGCATCTCTCTTTGTCCACTCTTGCTTGGCCACAGGCAGTGAGAGATGGTGGGAGCTGCAACGACGAAGCCTTATGTGAGCTACGGTAGTGGTGGCAAGTGCAGTGGGGAGATGGTTGGCGGCTAAGTCACCAATCGGAGGAGGCTAGCTGGCGGTAGGCATCAGTACAACGGTGTCTACACTCTAGCAACAAGTTGGTTTGACGAGGGATAGAACTATAACTACGAGAAGAGGAGGTGGGTAGGCAAACAGCAGGCGAAAGCCTTCCTCAACGGATGTTGGGTTGGCAACAATGACATTTGTGAGTGTAGTTTTCCCTCTTGAAGGCATGGTCAAGGCACCTTGCCCTTTTCTAGATGGATCCTCTGGGTGAAAACCAAGTCTAAATCCTTAGACCGGCGACGCTACGACGTCATATCCTTCTTGGAGGCATTGCTATGGAGGTCTCATTTTTCACCTTTTTTAGCTTTAGGCAGTTGGAGCAGCGCTCTTGGATCACCACGGGTTTGTATGAGGGATGTGTGGATCTTCACTCTCTCCCTCTGTGGAAGGTTGTGGTGTTATCAGTTGTCTAGAGGTGTTGGTGGGCGTTGCGATAGTGGCTTTGTATTAGGTCTGGCAGCGTCTAGTCACATATAGCGACAGTTGGTGTGGTGTTAGTTTCTTAGTGTGTGTTAGCGATATGCTTTTTTTCTTAATTATAGTCTCTCACTATTTTATATTTTTTCTACTATGTTCAAAATTGGGATAATCTTATACTAGTTTGTTTAAGAAAAAAAACTTCCATGAACTAGAGCGAAGAAGCACACCTTAGATGAAAACACGTATTAGGTACAAATCTCAAAGCATCATCTCCTCCTCTCTCTATTCCCTTTTTTTTCTCTTCTCTTAACCGAGTATGATTACGGCGTGGCCACCTAGGCCAGCATGGTCAATCAGCTGTAGCCATCAGTAGATCGATAGAGTATTATAGATCAAGAATAGAAGCACACACCTCGAATTTAAACAGCAAGACGATGAGGCCAAGTGTAGCAATGCCTAACAACAATAAGGGTGGTAGTATGGTAATGGTGAATTAAGATTGTCGGAGAGATTAACCACAAGTCCATGGGATCAAGGGTGAGCCACCTTCAAGCATATTGATTTTGTTTCGGGGATCAGAAAGATTACCGACAATGGGATTTGCCATAGTGATTAACGACAAATCCGTGAAATTGAAGAGATTTGCGTATTGGTTTTGTTCCAGAGTGAGGGGCGTAAATCTTAATTAGAGTTGAGGGAGGGGATAGAAAGGAAGATCGCTACTGATGCTGCTTTGAGATTCGTATTCAACAGTGCTACAGATGTTTTATAGCACCCGGTGCCATAGAACTTTTTTTCCCTAGAGCTGGCTACCATGGTCTCATTGGGGCCCTATGACACCGATGACCTGAATCTGAACCTTGCCAAATCCCCCTGATAACTGATATGATAGAATAACCCCGGTGAAAATTTTGATCTAACCCTGATCCTTTTGGCCATCACATATCAGTCATTAAGTTTTTGGGATTATATTATTAGAAGGCTAGCTTTGCAAACATGTTTCATATGACCACGTGTATAACGAAAGGCTCACAAGTCTACAACCCACACGCCCCGTGAAAGACAAAACAAACCATTCCCATCTAGAGCTGAATCCCCAATTGAAATTTTTAGGATTATATTTCAATGATGACGACCATTCAACGTCGCTATATCAAACACCGCACGCCCATCTTCTGTTCTTCTTGTAGCAGCAATCTGGCCATAAGTTCACGGTCTGAGGATTTTATTTGGCCGTAAGTCTCCACATCCAAACTACACTTGCACTCCATCGCTATTGGCACCGTCATTCTCAGCTACGACGAAGACGGCGACGTCTCCTCCTCACCCACCCCTTATCTCTCCAGCACTGTATCTCCGTCTCATGTGGAAGCGTCCGCAGGAGCTGCACAGCAGTGGCCATAGCAAAAGGAGGAGGAGGAGGTGGGTGTGTCATCCCTTGTGTAGCTCCCTAAGATGATGAGTGAGAGACGTGATTGTGCGTAGCATGAAGGAGGCCAACGTCAAGCTAGATCTTTGCCATGGAAAGAAGGTGTGAGAGCTCATCGTTTGCATCGATGACACATGAGGGTCATAGAGCATTGCTAGCGTATGGTTGGTGATGAGTTGTGTAGATACAGTGGTTGTATTAGGGTTTGGTCTCTAGTATGGCTTGCTCTACTGGTGGTTTCATTCAACGGGAGAAAAAAGAAAGATAGAAGAGAAGATAACAATATTATTTTTTATCTTATTTATTAAGTTGGTAGGAATGATAAAATAGAAATAATTCGATGAATTCAGATAATAAATAAAGTTATGGAAGGATGGTATTGGAGAATGCGCGATGAAGAAAGTAACAAATAGTCCAAAATCGCAGAAAAGGGAAGCGATCTGACCGACGAAAAAGGGAAACAACAGGAGTCTCTCGTGTCGTTCGGCTGTGAGGACAACGCACGAAGTAAGGACTCGTGTTGCGGCTGCGACACGTGCGTCTTGCTGCACGGGAAGGCACCGGAAGCACGGACGACGGTCTTAACACTTGCGGACACAAACAGTTTAAGTAGATAAAAATGACTTAATAAAAACAGATGTGGGTTATAATGTTCTTTTTAGTACAATTTCAACTATAACTTATATTGCCAATAGGAAGTTATTCTCTAGTAATATTTCGTAAGTTTTTACTTTTTACTAAAAAACTTTATTTTTAAATATGAACTTGGAAGTTAATACCGTTGAAAGGTGTTTTTTCTACAATAAAATCATAAAGATTTGCATATCAAATCTAGTCCTAAAAACCAAACCAAACCAATTCTAGTCCTAAGAATTTAGCTCAACAAAAAAATACATGGAAAATCTGCTAGTTTATTATTGCATTCTACACGTAACACGTGACCCTGGAACCATTTTTTGCCTGGCTCTGCCCCTGCTACAGAGAATTGAGACTGCATACATTTCGACTAGACCTTTATGCGCACTTGGCGGCGCCCTATCGTTAGTAAAGGTGTCATTATTTGTAGAGTTATATGGAGAGCACATTGAAAATATAAACCCGTAGAATGGTAGAAAGCACATTATCAGTAAGCTGTCGACAAACAGAATAATTCATTACACATAGACCTTACGCCGCACGCCCTATCGTGAAAAAGAAAGTGTGTTTATACATTTATATGAGACAACACCTTATAATTTAAATGAGATAACACGGTATAGTATGCAAAGTTTTGTAGTTTCAATTTTATTACATGGTATACCCAGGGACTGCATAAACATTGGCATAATTATTAACTTATATGACAAGGCATAACTTGATACATTCTCTTTTATCAGATGCGATAAATACCAATGGGATGAAAGCCAACAGAATATACTTCACTGACTGGCTACAGAATGTTTTTGGTCAAACCATTAGGCATTAGCATGACGGCGAGCTCTGCCACTCCTTTCTTTCTTAAGTTCAGTTTATCTAATATTTGATTAACCCAATTCTCAAATAAGAGCTGCAGCAAAAGAGGAAAGGTGATTTAAAAAATAATGAAATATGTAATGGACAGAGCAGTGTATAAAAGACATATTCAACTGTAAGTAAAGTTACAGCCATCACAAATCGTCCTGCAGAATACAACAAAACTCATTCTAGGACATACATGTCCATGCATGCAACAATTTATTCATGAGAAGGGATGAAATGATCAGCATTATACCAAAGCACTTAGTAAGCTATAAAAGGGAAAGTAAAGCAAATTTTGTATCAGACAGATTCTGAATTCTTCTTCAAGTTTACTTGAAATTATGTTCAGCCTACTTGTTTGGTAGAATCCAGAATACTTGCATCCGCAAACCATAAAGTTTGTTAATAATAAAGGGAATTACAACCAGCTAGCCTATATTTTCCTCATCCTTTCTCAGGAAAGTTAGCGTATACTGCAAATGTTTTGGCATGAAATTTTATGAAAACAAACAAAAAAATTATTTTTGCCAGTTACAAATTGAATTGTCAGACACAGCAGCACACCTAAAGTACTCATTTCTAATATTTGGTCCAAAAGTCAGGGATGAAAAGATCAACTAAATGTAGAAGCATATATATCAACATTGTTCCAAAGCACTTAGCAGTCCAGTAAAGTCCAAGAAGTTTATCCTACTCTTCCAGTTAAACATAGTCACACATGCAAAATTAATCATAAGGTCGGATTGTTGATCGCTTTTAAAATGCAAATACTGTAACTGCAAATGTTGTCTATTAGAATCAGTACCACAAAAATAAATTTAGTTGCACACCTAGCACTGCACAGCCACGGTGCAGTCATTATTCAAGTCAGAGTGGATTATCAAGTTAGTCAATTCAAGAAATTTTGTTCTAGAAAAGGCTAAATGGGCTTAGATTCAACACATGTGTCAGCAAAGCACATAAGTCAGAGTAGATAAGCATTAAGATTTGCCGTTCCAAATTATGTAAGCAAGTTTAGAGATTAAAAAAGATATGATTAGTGAAAGCCAAATCTCGAAGAGGATCAGAGCAGTGATGAGTCGAGAAATACCGGCACACCATAAGTTCGCATCCATCGATCGCTCCTGTTGATCATGGCATGGTTGCTCGGGCAGCAGCTGCAGTCGCACCCTTCAGCGAGCTAGGCTGTGTTCAATTTTTTAAATAAAAAGAATCAGAGGCTATGAACGAAATCTCTAGCCCAACTACGATATATAAAACAGTAGAAATAATGAGGCCTAGCAAAATCCGAATCAACCTAAGTGATACTGCAATTGGCGTTCTGCAGAAATGTAATTCTCACACCTTAATTCGTATCGAGTAGCAACCATCTTCTATTAGTAATTTCGAGAAAAAGTAGCAAATAGATGTACAATTGCTTCTAAAACATGTATACAGAAAAGTGAAAGCTTCAAGTCAGGAGACACCTGCCTACATTGGTTTCAACTGCTTTTACAGACACAAAGACTAACATAGGAAATATATAGTGCAATAATGGTAGCCTGCGAAATGTCAACATTAGTCCTGAAAATGTAGATATAACAGAGCATGGGAACATTCCCATGGGAAGAATTTAAAGAAATCAAACACCTGAAAGTCATATATTCCTATTCTGTTTTCATCATTTAGTAAAAGAGCTCAAGCTCCTATTCTGTTTTGATCATTTAATAAAAGAGCTCAAGGTGAACCACTGTGGAACTAAAATATCACACCTACATACAATAAGATTGAAGTGGAAGTGGGAAAAAAGGCAAAACAAAAAGGTTACTCAATTAGTGAAGTTCCACAAGCAGCCATTGCCCCTAAGTAAAACGAACCAGAAGTGACGTTGGCAATCCAATTGCAAATGGACCCTGGCTAGGTGACGACAGATGGTTCCAATCTTATCTGCTGCCCAGATCTGGAACGCTGAACAGTGACGGTGCTGTACGACGACAGACCTTCAAGATTTAGCATAAGGGGCGCCAGCCCACTGTGGAGCTGGAGAAAGGATTGTACCAGATCGAGCGCCATGCCAGCAGATCGACCACCAAGAGGGAGTAGATGGAGGAGCACCAGGAGATTTTTTTTTTGGGGGGGGGGGGGGGGCGGGGCGCGCCGGTGGCGAGTAGAACCGGGGGAGGGGGAGAGGCCCTCGATATCCTCTTCCTCCTCCCGCAAGAAATGGGATGAAATCCCGTAGAGCCGCCCAAGCCCGGGAAGCTTGGGATAAATCCCTAGCCGCCATGGCCGTTCGGAGGCCGGACTCCTCCATTGGCTTTAAATAGCTGGCCCCTGCGCTCCTCGATCTCTTCCCTCTGTTTCCCGAGCTCTCCGCCGCCTCTAGCCGTCTCCCTGCTCTCCAATCTCTCTCCTCCACCGCCGCCGACCTCCAGCCGAGCGCCGCCGTCGCTACGGCCGTTCGTCACCGTCGACCCGATCAGCTCCGCCGCTCCAAGCTCGCCGCCGGCCTTTTCCCGTCGCCATCTTCCGCGGCAGCCGTTTTGGTGAGCATCGCCTCGTCCTCCTCTCCGCTCCGGTGTGCTTCGTTTCCGCGGCCGCGCCGCCGTTCGCTGGCGACCATAGGTCCCCGTGCCATATTAGCTGCCATCTCCTCCCTCCCCGCATGCGTGGCTGCATGTTGGTTCAGATCAATCTCGACGTCTATCTGGATTATTGATCGACATATGTGCCGTTTATGACATATGAGTTATGTCATATCAGTGAGATTGGCTCTTCGGCTGACGTCATATCGATGTGTTTCCTTCTGCAAACATTTAATTATGAGGCAATAAATCTCTTTGATCTTTATAATATGTTTTAATTAGATTTAATCTTGTAAAATTTATAATTAATTTATACGAATTTGGAATAAGGTCATTTAAGTCTTAAAATTTATCTAAAATCAAGATATGCTTGTTTGCTTTTTATATATTGTTTATTTGGACTCCTTAGTAATTTTGCCTATTTTATGTGTAATCGTGTGGTTTTTGATGCTTTTGAGGACTGAAAGTTCAGCAAAAAAAATTTAAAAGATCAATTAAAGGAGCAAGGCAAGTCACACAATAATCTCCTTGATCTCAATTGAAAACACTATTTTGTTTTAAATGTATTGCATGCATTTCAAAAGTTTCACATTATATGGGTTTATTTATCCTATATTTCTTGACTATATTTTATGGCCACTATTGTATTGCTACCTTATTCTTATCATGTTGGGTAAACAATTTTGACTAACCACTATACTATATGATGATCGGGCTAGATATCTAGAATAATTGCTTAGCCATGATTAAAAACATTAGTATCATTTAATTTGGAGTGACATATAATTTATTAATAATTAATGGTTATTTAATAATGATAGCTTACGACGGTTGGTCGTGGTTGGTTAATTGATAATTCAACTAAAAATTAATTAATGGTGGGTTGTGAGCATATTGGTTGATGATGGTTTTTGATAATCATGCTCATGACAATTAAGGACCGGTACATGAGCTAATGTTACGAAGCATTCAACGTATTAACGACATGCCAGTGTAGGCAATGGCTAGCTTTATAGTGTAGTATGATCTATTGTGAGGCACCAAACTATGAAGTAGCGGAGATAAGCCCATGGGGATGCTAAGTGAGTCTATGCCTGTGGAATAGACAAGGATCTTGGGTACGGTGCACTGCTTTGGGTTGTGTTATACAAAGGATTCTATCATGACTCTTTTTCGAGCACCATGGTGGTATTAAGACGTGTAGTAACATGTTATGGAGTTGTGTCTTGTGGGTAAATTTGTATACTTCTGACCAGAGTAAAACTGTTCGAATAGTCATGTTCATGGTTTTGGGTGAGCCTAACAATATTTTTTATGATTAGTCACACTCTACTTGTAAATGAACATGATGAGATGTAATAATACTTTGGTAGCTCCTAGTGTGGAGAGGTTGGACCTATGCGGCTACAGATGGTTGTTGAGAGTTAGTTCAGGCCTATACAACATTGGAGTGTTGTTCAGAGTTAAGATAATATTGTTAATAATTATATTGTTTTTAATTGTTTTCAACTACAACGGTTTGAAATACTATTTATGCAAAATTCCCTATTATGCCTCCTTTGTGTCAATGTTGCATTATTATGCATTTCGTGTGTGGCTTGTTGAGTATGATTGTTAAAGTGCATCTAGTCTCCTAAATCAGTCTTAGATGATGAACGATAAAACGGTTAAGGACTAACATGTTTATTAAGATACATGTAAAGATTAGTTCTTGTGAAACTAAGTATAAGCATGATGACCTCTATAAATTCATGATTGTGCTATGACGAGAAGACTTGTAGTTTATTTTAAACTTTTTTTTTAAAAAAAAATTTAGTCTAGGAAAGCCGTACTATTAAGACGAGTTACAATCAGTGCTCTAAGTCTACTCTTGTGTTTAAAGATTTATTTCTTAGTTGAGTAACATATTTTCATAATATTTACATCACTGTGAGTTTGCTTCTCCCCATGGGTTAGAGGTTCTGGTCTTGGGTGATCGGAGGATCTGGTGCATTGTTGTCTCTTCACGACTACGTGTTGGGTTAGAGGTTTTAGGATAGGGGTCAAAACTTCTGAGTGCTCAAATCTACGAGTAAAGACTAGGTGACATAGAGGGGTGGGTATAAACACCACCATTTCCCTCCCACGGTCGTTTGAGGTTTTTCCACTTTTGTTTTCCTATCTTCTAGCCTCTCTTAGGGCTCTATACACCTCTTTCACCAAGTTATTGAGTTTTTATGGGAATTTGAGTGTGCTTGAGTGGTTGGAGTGTTTTTTCTTATGAGAAGTGCTATGAGGATCTTGAGTACCTAAGGATCAGCATGGGTCACTATTTAAAGCTTGTTACTCTTGGAAGTTGACCTCCTAGACAGTAGGCATTACCTGTGAGATTCCTCAAATTGTGGATTGTCTCAAGCAAGTTTGTAAAGGTGAACCTTACCTCCACAAAGAAAAGAGGGAGCTCATGAAATAAGAACCAAGTTGTTCTTTGTAACTACTTGGTAAGGAAAGTGATCGAGAGAGACTCAATTCTCAAGAGCTCCTCAATGGAGACATAAGATCTTTATGATCCGAACGTTGAAAAAAAATTCTTATGTCTTCCTCTCTCACTTTGTGAATTTTCTATCAAAGCTTGCTTCTTTTTTATGTTGTTTACTATTTCCTGTATTACAATACTTGTGCACCTATTTATTGCTTCCATTGCTATTACTTGTGTTCCTGGGTATATGGAGAAGGACTCGAAATGGTTCATCTGCTGCTTGATCAGAAGTTCATGCCCAAATAGACTGGAAGTTCCTACCATCAGTCTTGGTCTAGAGAGCTAATCAAAAGTTTTGACACATTAGTCCAAAAGTTCTTGTTAAGCTTGAATTTGATTGTTGCATTGAAGTAATTTTTAGGATCGTCTATTCACCCTCTCTAGGCTATCTACAGCTTGGTGGTACTTAGTCTTGCTTAATTGCATTCTTTAGAAAGAAGAATCAAAGGAGGAGATGCTTTAAAGGATCTAAATTACCAGTGGGTGTAGAGCTAAAGCTACACTGTACTGTTTCCCGTTGCTAATGTTTTTCTTCGTTTTGAGGACTAAGAACCTCTTTTGTAAGTATTTAACAATATTTTGTTTTGGATCTATATATTAAATTGTCAATTTGTATACCTCGACTGATTCCTGGTGAGGATTGAATGCACAAATTTGTTCAGAAATTGGTGGTAAATTTTCAGGTGTAACTAGATTCATCTTCAAGTTGTTTTTCTTTGTTCTCAGGTGGTTGAGCCTACGGCAAAAGGACGACCGTTATCAACAAGTTAGTTCATCAAGTTTGGGGGTTCTTTTATTTCCGCTAAAAAAATTGGTTGTTTGGTTTTTTTCTACTATTCACCCCCTCTAATAGGCTTGGTTTTTGTGTTTATATCCTACATTCTTCTTCCCTAGACATGCACATTAAGGATTTGTCTAGTTAGACTGAGGAATTCGAGTTGGATCATGATCCTCTTAAGACTCAACTAAGCCTTTGATATACATGTGGTGAGACTTGTTTAGATTTGTATCATGCATAACTTTTATATCTTGTCCACACACAATTCTCATTGGAGTTAGTTGTGTGGACAAAGAGAGAAGTGAACTTGTCTAGGGCTATCTAGCCAAGTGGGCATGTCATATAGGAATGAGTTGTCTCTTACTAGCATGTTTGATGGGGTATACTTTAGAGTTTGAGACCTTTATTCTTGAGAAAATTTATGATTCTTGGTGGAATTGTTCATGGTTTGGATAGCCCTTTGAATAAGCTTTTTATAGAGTCTAAGAACACCAAAATCCAACCCCCAAGTAACGAGATATCATTATTTTACTAAATGTTGATCGTGCTAAAAAGTGCACGACAGTCTAACTGGACAAAGGATGGTCCGACTGGTATGTAGGCTGATCTGACTATTGGTTAAAGGGTGGTCTGACTGCAAGAAGTGACTGGAAGCCTCCAACGGCTAATTTTTTTTTGACCGTTAGACTAAGAGTCGATCCTACCAGAGCTAGTAAGGCAGTCTGATCATTAGACACATCCAAAAAAGCTTTTTAACCCCCCAATGGCTAGTTGCAAGTTGAGAGTGATTGAGTGTATGAAATTGATCTTTGGCACTTGGTGAGAGTCATAAAATTCTTGACTTATTACTTTTGGTGTTTACTGACACCTAGATGGCTTGGTAGAAGTCGTGACTTATGATCTTTTCAAGAAGATTATAGATGACGCCCAGTGTGTGTGTTGTGAGTGTTTTGGTGTTCATCATCAACGAAGTAGAGGAAGAACAAACACTAGTGATCGAAGCTTGGGAGACCACCTCGGATCCAGCTCTTACTTTGCTCATCTCTTGACAGCAAATTTTCGAATATTTGATGAAAAATTGATTATCTCTTGTCTCATTTACCTTATTAGATTTACTTTGAGCAATTTACATACTAGAGGTTATTTGTGACATCATTATCACCGTAGGCTTATAAAAGTTTAGTATATTATGAGTACTTGTAACTCTAGATTTGTAAATCTCAACATAGGGTGCTTCTTTGACTCACCTAGTTGAGACTAGTTGATTTAGTCTTTGAATTGTATAAAACTGTTTTGATTTACGGTTTCATGTATAAAACTTGGTTTAGCGAAAAGTTTTTAAACCATCTATTCACCTCCCCTCTAGTTAATTTCCTTAAAGCTACAAGTTTTTAGTGGCAAATCTTTACAAGGCAGTTGATATCCTCTATATTGCTGATGTGTGTACTTTAGAGGCCCCAATCGGGTGAGCCTGTTCGTCTTATACTCCATGGCTCGTTGTGAAATTCTCATCTTTATCACCAGTGGCATAGATTTGGCCATCAACCCCGAAGGATCTGTCATAGTGATGACTCTGACAAAAATCTTATAAGGTGTAGCTGAACTCTTTCTCTACTTGCCAAGACTTTAACCTCCTTCTTTGTAAGGATTTTGCAGAAGCACCTTCTTGTGCAGCCCACCAGAGACCATCTGCTTCCATCATCATCAAGCTTGTCAACCTCGTCGTTGCCATGGTGGATAAAGATTGAAGAAGACTTGATTGCTTTTTTTTCTTGTTAAGTTTTTCTTTGCATAATTCTAGACTAAGCTGTAATTTACCCATCTTAAAAGGCTTTTCTGTAAAACTAGATATATTACATAGATGGGAGGCAATAGCCACAAGTTTATCTTAAAAACGTTTTTTCATACAAATGTTTACCTTAATTTAATTTTAATTTTGAGCTTATCTAAATGTTATATAATAATATTAACAGGTTTAAACGATAATATCTAAAAACTACAATAAAAGTACGTGGGGTGGCACATTCATTATCATCATTATCATCATTAGAGTGTTTGTTAATAAAGGAGTATAGATAAAAGAGACTTTCTAGGATGCTTGCAATGTATGAGGTCCATTGATCACTTATATCTAACAATCTACAAGGTGCTAGGTAGTTAAAGTGCGGGCTAGGTACTGATTTAAGGATTTGGTGAAAGGTTAGATAAGTAAATTACTTCCAAAATCAATTCAAAGTGTAACGGCAAACCGGTACATTTTTTTTAACATAGTGAACGCACATACCCACACATACTCTCACTCACATCACATCACAGCGTACAGACACATGCTATTAATAGATTGGAAGGCTCTACACCTTTAGTACGTAGAAAATGCGCATTTTCACTGAGGTGTGCATGCCAAATCGGTATATTTTTCTATTCCAAATATGGTGATTTGCTGTTGACTTGTTTCGGCTGGCAGCCATAATAAGCTGGTGAATCGATATATTGCATATGCCGTATGGTTTGGTCTGCTTATGCCATCCGATCTCACTCATAAGTTTTTTTTCTGTGTGTTGGTATCGTAGCCATGCATGCCATCGTTTACTTGATCTTTAGAATCAATTACAGAGTATGCAGAATTCTGCATATAGAACACTTTGGCAACTCCTTAATGGCTATAAAGTTTCTAACTTTTGCAGACAGCGCTATGGATCAAACCACAGATGATAAAGTTGAGTGATTTATTGGTCCGTTGATCGACTGAAAAAAACTAAATTATTGATCTTTCAGACCGTGTAACTGACGATAAAGGTGAGTAATTTATTGGTCTCTTTGAATGATTGAAATTATGTTACTAATTTTTAACCGTGCAACTGATGATAAAATTGGGTATGATTGGATCTGACCGTAATACTAAGTTATTAGTCTTTCAGACTGTGTTACTAACCATAAAACTGAGTAATTGATTTGTTCCATCGACTGTCTGTAAAACTATCCAACTGATATAGAACCGATGATTCGATTAGTCTGACCGATGTAATAAAACTAGAATCAAGTAATTGATTCTAAAGATTGATGTTTCTAAATATGAGTCACCAAATTAAAAATAAGCTGATTACCATCGAAGACTTATGAGTTGCTAGGCATCGGTCACTTATACACGTACTTGGGTGTGTAGATTATGATGCAAGTTACAGATGACCGTGTGCTTGCAAATTATTACTAAAATACCCATCATTGTGTTATTTGTTATTCCTAATTTGCCCTTTAAGGATCAACGCTGGATACTTATTAGCCTAGGAGGTACCAAGGTATCTTTCAAGCACAGTAAATGGTCTCATACATGGTCAAAAATTTAAAAGTTAACAAAATTATGCCCTAAACGCCAAGTATTTACAACATGAAAGAGTACTGGAAATAGATATTTCTATTAAAGATCTCAAATAATGCGTGTGATCTATGCCTAACTCAAGCAGTAACGAGGATTGATACAAACGGATGGATAAAAATGGATGCTCAATGAAGTTGCTACAGTTATGTCTTATGGTATAAGTGAATTATATACTCCCTTCCAAAATAAATTGATTTCTAGAATTTAATCTTTATCCTAAAATAAGTTGATTTCTACTCCCTCCGTCTCCTAATAAATCAACTCTTAAAAGGTTTATAAGTCCCAAAATAAATCAATTTTTACTTTTTTTTCTACTACCATTGTCTTTTAATACCTCTTGCCTATCCACTCATCAATACTACACTCCTAATCTTCAAAATCCTTAGCTACCGACTAATTTATAATACTATTTTATATTTTTATAAGTAAAATTTTGATCGAATTTTTTCTCTATTAAATTTTTATTAAGATTATAGGAATTCTTATATTTTGAAATAGAGAGAGTAATTAGGTAAAATTAAATAGAAGATGATTGTTATTGGTATAGATAGAAAATTAAATAAAATATAATTATGATTGGTTAAGACGAGAAAGTAGACAAAGATATTGCTATATATTTTTTAAAAAAAATTAAAAGATTAAGTTACTATATTTTTAAACGGAAGACATACTTGATGATATTTTAGATTCCCATATTCCATTAACAGACTATGTTCCATTCTACTAAAAAAAGCTACTTTCTCATATATCATTTATAGTAAGTTTGGTTCACAATAGTAAACGGTACATTCGTATGAAAAGTTCTATATCATAGTGCATGTTCGGCAGTGATGGCTGCGGCTGCACAGCGCAGCAGCTACAGCAAGCGTAGCTTAAATTAGTGCTGTTTTCACTGTAGCTGCACAGCACAAGCCAACAGGCACAAAGTTTCTTTAAATAATCAAATAAATAAGTTTATAATAATTTATATGTAATTAATCATGCGCTTATCACTTATATTATTTTACATGCTAATTATAAGCTCAGCCTATCCTCCGATTCCATCGGGGCATAGAGTAGCTAGCTGTTAGCTTAAGCCAGCACGATTACATTAATTCTGGCCGTTAGGTCCGAGGGTGAGTCGTGCCATGCTCAAGCTTATTCTTTTTTTTTTTTTGTCGGCCACGCTGACCGAGACTTTATTAAGTGGAGGGAAAACAAAGGAAGTTGGTACAATATAAGTGACACTGACGGTTCAAAACACCGCCGCTGAGACACGATCAAACTAGATGCTAACAAAAAGATTACAGGGCCCAAGTTACAAATGGACGCTTTCCAGGCACATGAGCTTTCTCAAGAAAAGATTACTACTCTCCACTTCATGCCATGACTTCTATTCTTGCTGCTTAGTTGTGCAGGCGGCTTAGAAGGTTTGTTGAAATATTCAAGAATTCATCCCCTTCCAAATTATGCAACCCGACAAGATTACTCCAGCACCATGTTAAACTTTTGAAAAACCTGATTGGCACCCATGAATAAAGTTGCTCCCTAATTTCAGATAATACCAACTCAATTTCTAATCTGCTAGCATGCCACGTACACCGTACACACGTAAATGTGTTTCAAGCACATGTTCAAAGAGACGATGAGCAGTAGCAAATCCGTGGTTATTAAAATCTATTGAATGTGTACTCACTTTTGTATAATTCTGAGATATTGCATGCACCAAACCCTATTCGGATACAATATGCTTCTACCTATGTCCATAATATTATAGGAGGACTTTTAAAAAAATAAGGAGAGAAAAAAGATTTATTTGGTTAGGTGTGGGTAAGATATGAAGAAATTTAAATAGAAGTTGATTGATATGAAAAGTATTACTCCAAATCCCTTGTATTTTGGGATAAAATTTGAATGCATTAATCCCTTGTACTCCCTCCATCCCACTTTGATCATTACATAGGGGAAAAAAATAAATCCTAATTTGATCATCATACAAGAGAAGGAATCCTATTGTGCCTCGGTTGGGATGCATACAATCCTTCGGTTCATATGTAGATTGAATGCTTGCATGTATCCATCTAATCGGCTTCCATGTGATTTGCAAATTTTCGTTTTGCATGTATGCCTGTAGGTTGGGATATATGACACTTTAGCTCTTTCAACATGGATTAAATAGATTATAGAGGAGTTTTTGTTCTCCTTGATCTTGATGACCAAACCTTATATGATTATCAAAGTGGAATGGAGGAACTATTATGGAAGGGAGGTAGTATATATTAATCTCCTTTCTAAAATATAAGTTATTTTTGTGTTTAAATTTTGTCATAAATATAACTACATAGAAAATGTAAAATTAATTTTTATTTTATTATTCCTAGTGCTACCTTTAGTGGAAACCTCAAGACCTGCACCCACCCATACTATTATATTACCTCACCATGCATTAATAAGAAGTATTTTAAGCTCTAGTTCTTAATTTCTCCAAAATACTTCTAGATAGTTATATTTTGAAATCGAGGGATTAGGTTATCTATGGAAAAAATTGTTTAGAGTTAATTCTATTATCGGTATACAAACTTGTGAGATGAGTATACATAAACTTATAAAAAAATCTATTTCGGTGCATAAACTTGTCCGATAAATGCTAACCAAAGCTTAAAAGACACGTCACAACTAATCTCATTAAATTGAAAATTGATTAGGTATCATGCAGCGCACATGTAAGAAGGATCTATATAGATATGCATGTGCTTAGTTAATGTATAATAAGAAAAACTAGTTGTATAGTAAAAGACATTTAAAATATAGATAAAAGATGAAATGGATTCAAAACAATGCATGGACAATATAAATACCAATGATATAGGTTATTTGTACATATATCATGTCTCATGTCTCATGCCCACCTCAATGTTTATGACATCATAATCAATGTCCAGCTTAGCATGATTAACTACAGTATATGCATGTGGTTTTGTTCGTACATACTAGATAACTCTATGCACTAAAACTAATGGTTTTTACAGGTTAAGGTACTGCTACCTCCAGCTTCATAATTCATATCATTTTAAACAAAATTGTGGTCAAAATTTTCAAACTTTAACTATTAATAATTTTTCAATATTTAGCTTGATGAAACTAAGACTATATGTATATATTCTTAAAAAGTACTATATTTATTTTTTATATATTATAATAAAAATCATAGCTTCAGATTAATTTTAAAGACCGTATCGTTGTCCAAAACAATATAAATTATTAAAATGAAGAGAGTAAATTTACTCAACGGTAACCACGTCTAACAAAATCAATCTCCACGTAAACAACTTAGCATTAGATTGTGTTTGGAAGGAGAGAAAAGGAGAAGATCGATAAAATGATATGTGAGGATCAGTAATTAAATATTAATTATTTTAAATATAAAAATAGATTAATATAATTTTTAAAATAATTTTTACAGAAAAATTGTTTATAAAAAACATAATTTAACAGTTTAAAAATAAAAAACTTTTTTTTCTTATCTCGAACGCAGCCTAAAAAGAAAAAAAGAAAAGGAAAGGAAAAGCAGCGGCGACGAGGGGCAGAGGAGCATACTCCCCCTCCCGGCCTCACCTCTCACCCAGCTCCGCTCGACCACTCAACCCAAGCTACAAGGAGGCGTGTACACCTTGGAATCCCTTCTTTTTCATGGGCTTCTTCTTCCCCGCTGGAGATTCGATTCAGCCATGTAAGTTTTGCCATTTCGAAGATTGACCGAGGTCGCTGTTTCTTGCTTCCGTTGAAATCGCGGCTCGATTCTTCCGTTTCTTGCGCGGGAGCCTGGTTGGAGTGTTTCGGGATTGTGGTATGTACTGTGTAGTGCAATCTGGGAATGTAGTGTTGCTGAATCTGGGCATTGAGGTAGCTAGGATCTTGGGCTGGGGCCGGCGGTCAGTTCTTTCTCGTCCGTTGCGACTGGCGTTGACTTGCCTGGCATGCACGCAACCTGTTTGACCAAATTACTGACTCAGGTTGTGCAATGAGGCGCCGGATACTGGGATCTGAATTTCTACAGAGCCAGGCTAGAGTAGCACAGATCGAGCTTGTGTTGCCTCCGGCAGCGAGAATGTTACAAATTTCTGGCTTTCTGCTATCCTAAAATGGGGGCACTTCCCCTGGAATGGTCAGGGATGTTGGCTCTCTTAAAGTTTTGGTTCAGAATTAATTGTTGACGTTATGGTCCAGCACGACCTACATGTGGTACATTTGTACGGGCCGTATATGATACGTGGGTTATACTCCTTAGTCCTTACTTCCCTTCCTCTCGTTCTACTTCTTACACTGAAATCCTGTTCTTATAAAAGGAGTCTCTAGAAGTAGCGACAGTCTTAACACCAGAGTAACAGCTGCTGCTGGAAATTAATCTGCAGTCTTAGAGCAATGCAGAGCTCGTTCCTTTACTTATTCATAAACTTTTTTGTTTCACCAGAAGCAACTTAACTTATTCATAAACTTTTTGTTTCACCGGAAGCAACTAGTTGCGTTCTTTCTTCCACCAAAAGATGCTAAACAGAGGCAATGGAGGGGAGGGAAATGGTTATGTTAAGCACAACTACATAGAGTATTGTACTTAGCTCCATTGGATGGTTACTTTACACCTTGTGTAACTATGGATTATATAATATATTTACCTTTTGTGTAGTCTTCTACATTTGGATATTGTCTTACTGTACAAACATTTATTGATGATGGTGGTAACGAAATTAGAATTGTATTTGTGAACATCGGATATTTGTCTTTCATACATTACTAAAGGAATGAATGATTGTTTCAATTTTATGCAATGAATGACTTGTTTGATTTCGTTGAACAATAACATATGGATCAATTAAGAAAACACATACATTATTGTGGTTTCTTTATTTAATTACAGGAAATTTTTATGTGATGTTGTGCTTTAATGCAATTTATTTATTTAGTTTGCTTCTGATAGATTAGGAACCACTGGATATTCTTTCTAACTTCTCATGTTTGAACCTCCCAGCTGCTTGCTGTGATGACTAATTCGTCTGACCATAGTCGTCGTTAAGCATTACAACTAGGAGTTAGCTGGAAATACTGAGAAGCTCCAAGGTTCTAGGTGGAACCTTTGCATAACATCTACAGTATAGATTTTATGAGGGGAGGTAACTATTTTGTTGGGCCTGCTGGTCCTCTTATTCTGTGCACGATACCTATCTGATGTTGGTTATGGTTCTTGTTCTTATTTTTGTACTTCCTCAAGTATTTGTGATGGAGATGGTACTTGTCTTGTTTTTCTCAATTTGTTCTTCCTCATTTCGTAGGAAGCTCAGATGAATTTTGCCGTTGCCAGGCCTGCCTTGGCAGGTACACACTACTTGCAGATGAAGAAAACCCAAGATTGGCAATGTTTGAGAGGCGACTTCCCTTCTTTGGTTGTGGAATTGGTTGGTGTTGGTGAGTCAGTCCATTCCCCCATTCTTTAGCTCAACTTTTGATTAATTTATTAAACAAATTGGACAACCATGGTAAATACAACTTTTAGTTAAACTTACACCTTTTCCTTCGCAACTTTCCATCACTCTCACTTGTAGGATGAATCATCTCATATGGTGGGAAAAACTATATGTGAAATTCATAATTTTCATGCACATGCACCATCGTAACTTAGTACTTTCTTAAACATATTATTCTTGCAGTTTTCTTTTAGGTTTCTTGTGTCCCTTGATTTGGTACGTTGCAGCTCTTCTGTATTACTGCAAGTACTACAACCGGGATCCTCGAGAGCGGCCTGGACTTGCTGCTTCTGCTGTTCTGGTTAGTCTTTTTATGTACCTGGAACGCATCGTTCAAAAGATCAGTTGTGTGTAGTGTATAAAATATACAGCAGGTTTCATGTAACTTTGGTTGCAAATTATCACAATGGTGTTAAATGGCTTGCGTAGCTTTCATGCAAGGAAAGTTAAAAAATGAGCCATAGATATGAACAAATTACCTAATTACTGAGCTTATGGTCATGGAGCTTCTCCATTTATTTTCATTATTCTCGTCTTCTGGCAACAACGTTTTCATGCCTTACAGTTTATCTGTTTTGGATTGTGCAGGCAGTCATCTTTACAGCAGCAACTACTGTTACCCTTTCTGTTTTGCTGATAATGTGTACACAGAAACGATTGAATAGCTGTCCAAGCTGACTGAAATTATTTCTGCAAGACATTGTTGCAGCTCCTTGTCAGATGAGCCACTGACCAAAATATTATACTGATTATTTTGTTCATGTGTTTGCTGGAATGCAAAAGGGAAACCAAAGGATTGTTCTTCATTAGAATGATTCCTTATCAGCAATATCAGCTATTGCAGACCGAAGTGGTGACTCCTTCTTCTAAGCAATTTTTCACTTAGAACATCGGGAGTTCAGGGTTTAATCCAATGAGGTTGATTTGATCAAGCAGAACAATCAGAAAATTGTGGAATTTATTCATTCTTTTTCATCAAAAGATTGTGTTCTTTCTGGCGCAATATATGGTCCTGTGACTTCGTTCAGAATGTGGAGACATGAATGACACTGTGCAGAAAACCATGGAGCTGACATATGCGTTTTGTAAATTCCAAGCCATTTTGTCTATTATTACCTTGCCATGAACAGTAAACAAGTGTAAACTGGTGTTACACTAGCTATGACATCAATAATTACAAATCTTAACTGACTAAACCATCATGCTTTTATGTCATAAATCAGCATCTATGGAGTGCAATTTGCTTCATTTCCTGCATAACATTTCATTGTTTTTCTCTATACCTTTTCTCTGTATTCTGGAACACAATTGGTGCTTCCCGCCTCTGGACCCTAACCATGACGCCATTCTTGGTGTGGACGAGCTCCACCCTGAAGTCGTACACGGTGGCGGCGGCGGCGGCGATCTTGATGTTGCTGAGCCCGAGGTCCTTGCCGAGGCAGCTCCTCGGCGCGGCGTTGAACGCGGCGAACTTGTAGCTCTGCTCGTGCCGGACCTTCCAGCCGGAACTCCCGGCAGTCACCGGCAGCCGGGGGGTGCGCCCGACTAGGGCCCAGAGCAGATGGGGGCCCACCCCACCCTGGCCCACCAGGCCTGCATCGTTAGGGAGACAGGGAAGGGCACAGGCGCCCTGCGCGTCTGCGCGAGACCGCCGCTTCTCCGCATAATCAGATTGGGGTTCCGCTTCTGCCATGCCGTTCCCGTTCTGCGTCGCTAGTCTAATCCATCTAACCGCGAGTTGCCGAGTTCACGACGCCGCCGTCAGCCCGTCACCGCGACGCACGCCGCTACTCCATCTGACGACCACCTCGCGGCAAGCGGTAGCACAAGGCACAACACATGACAATTGCAAGTAGAAGCAGGAAGCCAGGTAGCCTCCCAATCTCCCATTGCATATTTACATATCGAACCAATCGCATCTAGACGCATCGAACTAGGAGGAGACCGACGGGCGACGACGAACGGCTAGCGACCTGGGCCGCTTCTTCATCTCATGCCAGCGATCAAGCAGTAGAAGCAAGAAGCAACAAGGTAATCTATATTTGCATATTTGCATAATTACATCTCTGTACTGTAATCTATTTATTCTGAAAATTAGGTTAGATTTTTTTTACTTTTTTGTTGTTTAATTTACTTCCTAATTATGTGTTAAAATATTGCCTAAGAAGTATTTGTCGGGTACTTAGAAAAGGAAAAAAAAGACAAAAAGAATAATTTGTTAGAACGCAAAAGGGCGCTATACATAAGTTTTTTTTTAGCTTCAAATTCAAATAGTGTTGTTCCTGGTGATATTCCTAGAGATGTAGATATCAATGAAGATGATGCAACGGAACAAATAGTACCCAAGACCAATAACAAAAACCTAACCATAGTTTAAATATAGAAGTTGATGTCGAACGGTGCAGCGCTGTAATAAAATTTGCATCCTTCATCTGATTGTTCAAATGGTAATGAATAAAATGATTCTTTCTTATTTACCTTTGATCCTAGAGCATGAGGTAGCCTTGACAATAAGAAAAAAGATATCTTAATTGAAAAGGGGTCTGTGAGAGAATTGAATCTAGAATTCCCTTTAGATAGCAATGGTAGATATTTTTTCATATGCTTATTATTCTAGAAAGTTAAATAATGGAGAGGTTGTTGATAGAAAGTGGTTAGTTTACAAAGTTTACTGTTGTCGATTGTTCAAATCAAACAAGACTAAGACTTGTCTAGCATATGATAGAGCGAGGGACTGGTAGCATCTTAGTGTAATTAGTGTAAGACTCAAACAACATAAAAACAGTGTTGAGCATATAAGACACAAGTACAGGTTAAGAAAAAATTAGACAATTGATGATGATTTTCAATGGGAGATTGTAAAGGAAAAAGAGCGTTGGATACAAGTTTTGGTAAGAATTATTGCTGCTATGAAATTTCATGCTAAACATAATTTAGCCTTTCGAGCATCAAATGAGAAACTTTATGAAGATAATAATAGTAATTTTCTGGGCACAGTTGAAATGATCGATGAATTTAATCCTGTGATGCAAAACATATTAGACCATTCTAAATAGTGAAATTCATCATCATTATTGTGGCCACAATATTCAGAATGAATTAATTTATCTAATAGCTCATGCCATAAAAAGTATTATCTTAAAAATCATCAAATATGCTAAGTATTTTTCTATTCTATTGTATTGTATCCTAGATGTGAGCTATGAAGAGATTGTGTGTTGTGTCAATATGTTAAGTAACACAATGAGAGTGGAGGAGTTTTTTCTTGGGTTCTTAGAAGTGGATGACACATCAGGATTGGAGCTTTTTAATTAATTGATCAATGCATTGGGCTCTCTTAATTTGAATGTTACTGATGTGAGAGGACATGGCTATGATAATGGTTCTAATATAAAAAAAAACACCAAGGTGTCAAGAAGCGGTTGCTTGATATTAACTCAAGAGCATTATATAGGTTATATGCATGTCATAGTCTAAATCTAACTCTTTGTGACTTGGCAAAATCTTGTAGGCAAACTATTTTATTTTTTGGTGTTGTTCAACGGATATATGTACTGTTTTCAGGTTCTACTAAAAGGTGGAAGATTTTGCTTGATAATGTTCCAGAATTTGACTATCAAATCTTTATCTAACACTTGTTGGGAGAGTTGAATAAAGAGTATTCAAACTATTAGGTACCAGACCCCTAAAATAAGATCAGCTTTAAAGGAACTAGAGAAGTCTGCTATTACTGAGGAACCAAAAACAGTAAGTGATGCCCAATATTTGGTAAAGAATTTTAAATTTTTAGTTGGTATAGTTATTTAACATGATATTCTATTTTCTGTAAATATGACCAGCAAGAAATTACAATATAAGATTGTGTGTATGGATGCTACTTTAAAAAACAGATAACAGATAGAAGGGGCCATCTCATTTTTTAAAAGATATTGGAATAAAGGCTTTACTAATTTCCTATAAAGTGTCAAAATAAAATAAAGAGGCAATTTGATGAACAAAATGATGACGAAGAAAAAAGACGGTCAGCTATACAATCCTTCAAAGTTAATTACTTTCTCGTCATGATTGATATTGCAATTGTTTCATTGACTAATTGATTTAAGCAGTTGAAGGCATTTGATAATATGTGTTTGATTTCTTATTCAACTCAAAAAATCTCAAGTCTTTGAATGATACCGATTTACGGAAGAAGCTTTTTCTCATGACGACTCGTTGAGTTTAATGTTTTTTTCTTTAAATTAAAAGTTTTGTAAGTAACTTTTGTCCGCACATGAGATTCTTCAATTCATTATAGCTATAGATTGCTATCCAAATATCTCTATTGCATATCATATCCTCTTAACTGTTTTTGCCACTATAGAATCAGTTAAAATAAGTTTCTTAAAATTGAAATTACTGAAAAATTATTTAAGTTAACTTAGATTGAATATTTTGGACGATCTCCAAACTGTCCTTAATGATTTTGCTTTAAGAAATGTCCGAAGAAGTTTATTTTTATGAAAGGTAATAGATATTTTTCGTCTCCTATTCATATTAGTAATATTTTTAACACTTTCTATAGTTTTTTATCATAATTTGTGTCGTATGGTTTATGTATTAGTATTATAAGTTAAAAAATATTTAGTTTTAAGGCCATGACACTGAGTTCGCCAGTCGCTCAAAATCTTAGAGCCGGTCCTGCCGGCAGCATGTCGTCGCCGACCGCCTCCTCCTAGAACGGCGCCAGCAGGAACAGTGGCAGCGTCTCGAGCACCGCCGCGTGGAGGTAGGACGCCGACCGGAGCGTGTCGCTGTCGAACACGACGTCTCCGCTCATTTCCCTCTCAGCCCGACGTGATGGTCATCCTCCTGAACGCATTTTGTACCATGGCCACGAGTCAATCGCGCCATGGCGAACCTATCGAACACGCCACGCCATGCCGTAGAAACGTACGATTAGTCTGTTTTCTATTCGTTCGTTAGCTTTTTCCGATTCGCTTTGTGAATAAATGGAACATCAAATCACAGAAAATGAGAAGTGACCGTTTGTGCTTCACTTGAGTTCCGGAGTGAGTTTGGCGTTCGCCGGAGTAAAGTCCCACCGTCGGAGAAGAAGTTCGGGCTAACGGGCGCAGCTGCGCCGTCGGCGGCGGCGGTGGGGTGTAGGGACTTAAGCTCGTCGAGGATCTTGGCCTCGACGTGCGGGTGCGTGCAGAACATGTAGAAGAGCCACGTGAGCGCGGCGGCGATGAGGTCCTTGGCCGCGAACATGAAGCCGACGTCGGCGTCCCGGAGTGACTGGTCCTTCTTCTGGTAGGTCATGGCGGTGTAAATGGACAGAAGGTCGTCTCCGGCGACGGCGAGAGTTCGCGACTTCTGGTTGGCGATCTCGCGGTAGACGAACTCGTCGAGCACCGCCCTGGCCTCGGCCATCCTCCTGTCGATGCCGACGTTGAGCCACCTCATCAGCTTCCACCACCCCACCGGCGCGATGTGCCGGAACATCACGGCCTCGCCGGTGACCCTTGTCGCCTCGCCGAACAGCGGGAACGGGGCGGCGGAGGTGGCGAGCGGCAGCGAGTCGAGGTCGGCGGCGAACGCGACTGCGTACGACACGTCGAGCGAGAACCGCATGGACACGTCCTCGAGCTCGACGACGCGCCGCCCTGACACGGCCCCGTCGGCGGCGGCGGCGTGGTCGAGGAACGGCACCAGCAGCCGCCGCGCCTGCCTCTCGACGGTGGACAGCACGAACGACCGGAACGCGGCGGAGGTGAAGACGGAGGTGGCAGTGTGTCTCTGCAGCGCCCACACCACCGCGTCAGCGAACAGCAGCCCGTCGCCGACGACGTCGAACATCTCGGCGAAGTCGTGGCCCTTGTCGTAGTTGCCGAAGTTGGCGACGAGGCAGTGGTGGAGGACCGCCGGGTCACACGTCACGAGGAAGTCGGCGCCGACGAGCCGCGGGCCACGGAACATGAACGGGCAGTCGAGCTCGCGGAGCTCGCCGGAGGCTGCGTCGAGGAGGTGGCCGAGGTGCCCGACGACAAACGGCATCATGCCAACCACAGGCCAGCTCACCGGCACCGGCACAGCTCACCGCCGGGCGGCGCGCGCTCGGCGGATGGCCGAGAAGGCGAGGAAGCACGCGGCGGCGAGGAGAAACTCCGGGTAGGAGAGGAGGAAGCTCTGCATGGCGCTGCCCATGGCTAAGTGTGTTGGGTTTAGTTTGCAATGCTTATTTGTGGTTTAAATCTTAAGTCCAATATCTATATGACATGTCAGAGATAGGATTAGCTTTGGTTGTCTTAGCTTTGATTGTGGATGTTTTGGTGTAATCAGTATGCTTCTGGCTGTGTTTTGTCTTGTGCTCTGACAGCACAAGTGTAAACAGCACTAGGTAGCACTTGCCTGTGGGGCTCATGATTCATACGGCCTTCACAGCACTAGTATGTCATATCCTGAGTTCCTGACCATTGGATTGCTTATTTGCTTGTTGTTTATAGTAGTTAGGGCATATCCAGTTGCCTCAGTGCATCTGCCTTAGGTTTTTTTCTACCAGTACTATTGGCACAAAGTATGAAAATGTATCTTCAAAATGATGTTTTTGATGTGCAATTCATACCATGTGATGAACTTCCACTCTATAGGTGCTTGTTATTTTGTTAGTATCTAATATGGATATATAATTTATCACACATGCTCACTGGCAAAACCAGTGGTCTAGTGGTAGAATAGTACCCTGCCACGGTACAGACCCGGGTTCGATTCCCGGCTGGTGCAGCGTCACTCTTTTTTTGGTCGTGGAAATGCAGATGAGGCGTGCAAGCGTTCTTTCTTTGTCCGTCGAAATGCAGATGAGCCGTGCAGGTGTCCATCGCTTAATCTCGCCACTTTCGCATGCACGACTTTCATCCATCATAAACTTAGGATGAACTATCCGTGCGTGGATACACCTCTCAATCTTCCTCCATAATTTTGAGCAGTTCCTACTCTCCCATCAAGATGGGAGTAGAAAGAACACTACGGTATTCTTTATGCTGCTTGGTACAATGTGTAGAGCACTGGAAACTCTCAATGTGAAATGAGTAAAACTATGGAAGTACTGAGCATCTTACCATGACCAAAAAATTTTCCTCAGCTGCTATGGACCATTGGACAGAAGTTACAGTTTAGGCCAGCGCAGAACCAAGGCCTGAATGGGTGACATACCCCTCTCATCCCCAATTCAACCATCCCTAAATAAGATAAAGTAATTCAAGGGACAAGCCGCCAGCATTTACCCTCCAACATGTCCATGTCACAATCCCAACATATATATGACCACCTAACATAAGTATAACAACCAAAAAAACATCCGGTTCTCCTAGCTCATTTACGGGCCTAACCAAAGTGACCACAAGAGAAAGCCTTCGGTCACAGAAGGAGAATCTAATTTATCGGCAATAAACTCATGCCGATGGTTCAGCCGAACCATCAGGTTTGTCTGTGTCCATTTGCTTGGCAGAAGGCTCCTGATCCTGAGCACCTCCCACGCTTGTCGGCTCGCCAGCTTCACTGACATCTTTTGATTGCTCCTGCTGCTGCTCAGGTGTTTGAGGCTCAGGTGTTGTTGGGGCTTCAGTCTGAGGTGAAGGCGGAGGCGGGGTCTTTGGCTTCGGTGCAGGTTTTGGCTTTGTCATAATCGGTTTGCACAACCTGTCAAACAAGGTTTAGGAGTGGTTGACTCAGTCACAGAAATCAGTCTAACATCAGGTGTTTTACCCATAAGCATTGGTGCGCAGATCAACAGACAAACCTGTCAAGTGCTTCCGCTTTCTTCTTTATGTCAGATATAACAAGGATAGGATCAGCATGCTTTGGTAGAGCATCCTGCTGCTGCCTTTTCTCTATTAGCCAGATCTCTGCATCCGAACACTCATCAATGACCTGTATGCAGAAAAGTTGATTAGCATCTGAAGAAAGGATCACCGATATTCTTTTGCCACAATACCATTTACTAAAACAACTTCAAGGAAGACATATTAACATAGAATTTGATGACTAGACAGGAAATACAAATCGCTGCTGAGCATTTTTCAGCTATTAGTTAGCACAACTCTGATGATAGCTAATTTACTATGTAACAACAATGAAGTCTTTCAATCCTAAATAAGTTAAATAAGTTAAGATACGTTAGAGTTAAAATTCGTTCAGACATATTAATAGCTACTTTTCAAGTACTCACAGATCTTCTTTAAGTATATTCTCAAGTCTATTTTTATTAGCTCTCTCTAAATTAATTTCGGTCTTTCTCTATTATTTCTCATATTATTAGACTTAGTATTTCGTAGTGTACTGATGTCTCTATAGATCTCATTTGAACATATCCAAACCATCTCAACCGATGTTACACAATCTTTTATGTTATCCCTAGCTAATCACGTATATCATTGTTATGGACTTCGATTCATTTTTATATGACCATAATTCTAGCGTAACATAAATATTTTTTAACACTCAACTATTAAACATATCGTTTTTTTATATGCCAACATTATACCACATACAGCATAGCAAGTCTAATCGTTATTTTATAAAACTTATCTTTTAGTTTCTACGGTATACTCTTATCATAGAGGACACCAGATGCTTAGCACCACTTCATCCTATCCACTTTGATTCAATAATTAACGTATGTATCAATATCTCTATCCATCTGTAGCATCGATTCTAAACATCGAAAGGTGTCTTTCTTAGGCACTATTTGACCTAAACTCATATCTCTCTCCTCGTGTGCAATAGTGTCAAAGTTACATCTTAACTATTTAGTTTTAATTCTACTTACTCTAAAATCTTTAGACACGAGTCTGCCGCTATAACTCTAGTTCCTATTTATGTTCGCTCGGCTCTTATCAACTAAGACTACATCATTTATAAAGAGCATATACTAAGAAATATTTCCTTATATGTGTTCTTTGTAACCTCATCTATTAGTAAGATAAAGAAGTACGGGTTCAAGACCGATCCTATGTGTAGTCCTATTTTAATCAGGAAGTAATATTTGTTATCATTATTTGTTTGACCACTAGTTATAACATTGTCGTATATATTCTTGATGAGAGCAAAATACTTTGGTGGAACTTTATGTTTATTCAAAACACATCACATAACATTTCTTGGTATTTTGTTATAAACCTTCTTTAACTCAATGAAAACCATATGCCTTTCTTCTACTCTCTAAACCACTCCATAACTTATCTTATTAAGAAAATTGCTTCTATGGTTAACCTTCCGAGCATGAAACCAAATAGGTTCACAGAGATCCGCGTCATTCTTCTCAAACGATGCTCGATAACTATCTCACATAACTTTATAGTGTGGCTTATAAACTTAATTCCCCAGTAATTAATACAACTTTAGATATCTCATTATCCTTATAGATTGGTAACAATATACTTCTCATCCACAGCTCAGGCATTGTGTTCGATTAAAAAAATATTGTTAAACAATTTGAATAGCTATACTACAGCTATATCCTTGAAACATCTCCACACCTTAATTGGAATACCATCAAGGCCCATCGCCTTACCTCCTTTCATCTTTTTTAAAGCTTCTTTAACCATAGATTCTTGAATCCTCTACACAAAGCGTCTATTGGTGTCATCCGACAAGTCTAATTGGACGGTGATGTCCTCATTTCCACCATTGAACTCAACTCAGAACAGTCTTTCGGTCCTAAGCAAGTTAGAGTATGCTAGAGTTGAAACCCAACATGAATCTCTAAATCACAATTTAAGCATTCATATTCAACTACAGATCTTTAGATATATCCCACTCTTTTAAGTCCCTTCTTATTCTTTTTATTCTCTCTCCATATTAGTTTTGATCTTCCTCTACCTCTCTTCACATTATTATCTTGACTTAGGATTCCACAGTATACTGACATCTCTGAGGATCTCCTTTAGATATGGCCAAACCATCTCAACCGATGTTGGACAAACTTTTCTTTAATTGGTGCTACCTCTAATCGATCATGTATTTTCTCGTCTTGGACTCAATCCATTCTTCTATTATCACAAATCCAATATAGCATACGCACTTTTGCAGCACTCAGTTGTTGAATATGATATTTTTTTTAGATAAATATTCTGCTCCATATAGCATAGCAGATCTAATCGCCGTTCTTTTAGCTTTTACGATACCCTCTTATCACAAAGGATACCAGATGGTTGGCGCCACTTCAACCAGCCCACTTTGATTCTATAGCTAACGTCCGCATCAACATCCCCATGCATCTGTAGCATCAATGCCAGATATCAAAAGGTGTTCTTATGCACTACTTGACCTCCAAAACTTAAACTCACATCTCCCTCCTTATGTGCGATAGTGCCAAAATCACACCTCAAGTATTCAATTTTAGCTCTACTTACTTTAAAACCTTTGGACTCAAGAGTCTGCCGCCAAAACTCTAGCTTCCTATTTACTCATGCGTGGCTCTCATCAATTAACACTACATCATCTACAAAGATCATACACCAAGAGATAACTTTATCTATTACCAATGCAAAGAAATAAGGGCTCAAGGCTGATCTCTGATGTAGTCCTATTTTAATCGAAAACTAACATTTGTTACCATTATTTGTTTTAATACTAGTCATAGCATTATTATACATATTCTTGATGAGAGACATACTTTGTTGGAATTTTATGTTTCTCCAAACCACATAACATTTTTTGTATCTTGTCATAAGCCTTTTCCAAGTCAATTAAAACTATATGTAGGTTCTTCTTCTGTTCTCTAAACCGCTCCATACCTTGCGTTATTAGTAAAATTACTTCTATGGTTCATCTTCCAGGCATAAAACCAAATTAGTTCATAGAGATCGGTGTCGTTACTCTAAAACGGTGTTTGATAACTCTCTCCTATAACTTCATAGTGTGGCTCATCAATTTAATTCCCTGGTAATTAGTATTACGTTGGATATCTCCCTTATTCTTCTAGATTAGTACCAATATACTTTTCCATTGCTCAGGCATCGTATTCGATTGAAAAATATTGTTGAACAACTTGGTTAGTCATACTATAGCTATATCCTCGGGACATCTCCACACCTTGATTGGAATATCATTAGGGCCTATCACCTTACTCCCTTTCATCCTTTTCAAAGCTTCTCTATCCTCCGCACAAAACTCCTATTAGTATCATTTGAAAAATTGTCTAACTGAATGGTGATGTTTTCTTTCCCACCATTGAATGAATTATCAAAATACTCTTACCATTTATATTTAATCTCATCCTCCTTCACCAAGAGTTACTCCCTCTCATCCTTAATACACTTAATTTGGTTGAAGTCTCTCGTCTTCCTATCACAGGCCCTAGCTATTCTATATATGGCATTCTTCCTTCTTTCGTATTCAGACGTTGATACAGATCCTCAAAAGCCCGTCCCTTTGCCTCACTCACAGCTCGTTTTACGGTCTTCTTTGGCACTTTGTACTCTCTATATTGTCCTCACTCCTATCATGATATAGCATTCTTTTTTCTCCTTAATAACTCTTTGCACGTCTTCGTTCCATCACCAAAAGTCTTTAGTTTCACATCCACTCCCTTTGATCACTCCAAACACCTCTGAAGCAATCTTCCCCTATATGTTATTTGTATCATTTTCTTCCTTCTAAGAGCCCTCTTCGATAACCCTTTTGTTTAATACATTTGATGTCTCCTCTTCTAACTCCCACTACTTGATTCTTGCAATTTTGACTTGTTTATTCCTATAAGCATGCACTAAAAAGCAAAAGTCGGCCACTACTAGTTTACATTGAGAAACCACACCTTCTCCAACTCTTCTTATAAGGACAAAATCAATATGGCTAGAGTGTTAGCCGCTATTGAAAATCACTAAATGAAATTCTCTTCCAAAAGATATCCTATCCTCTGACCTTGCACCTCCATCACACCATCCTAGCTCTTATCACTCAGAATGTCTGCTCCATTTATATTTGAAGTTGTCCTTGTGTACCAGAGGTTGAAGACGGTACTGTCCACCTCCTTCACCTTCTGACTCTTCCATTTAGTCTCTTGAATACACAAAATATTTACACGCCTTCAACCGCAGTCTCGACTAGCTCTCTTAACTTACCTATAAGGGAAAATAATAAAAGGTTAAGAAAAAAGTTATTTTTACAATAGTTATAATAAGGCCAGGACTGGCGCAGCCCAAAAACAGGATCCAGCATTTGAGTCAAGTTGGTCCAGTGACCCAGGAAAATACGGGTTTGATAGCCAGCTTTTTTCCAACCCTAGTAACCAGGGCAGGTTGTCCATCAACCCTGTGTCCAACACGACATTTCAAGTTTCCAATTTGAAGTTTCCCAAAAATTGCATGCAAGAGCGAGGCAGGGCTTCAAACCCAGGGTGTGGTGCTTGATGCTTGCAAAGGCAAAAACCTGTAGCGGTGCTCAACCTAGTGGATACGGTAGTGTCGGTGGACTGCTTTCATGTTCCAAAGTGTAGGGGATAGATAAGAAAGAGTAGAGAAAAGAGAGAATTGACATGACACTTCAGTCATAGATTTTGTGACAGCAAGATGGGTATTTGACAAAAACCAGACAACTTGCTGAGAGTTAACAATTGTTGAGCCTAATGGAGATAACAGTTGTGACATATAAGAGTTCGAACTTATAAAGTCATGGCATTAAAGGAAAGCAACTTTTTATATGGTAGTTGAGACAAGTGAGGAACATTGAGTGGCATGCAAGGAATTTCTTTATCGAGAGAAAATTATCCATCTCTATGCAGTGACATACCTTTTGTTTTTCTGATATGTCGATGTGATCAAACGCTTGGTTATTAGACAATGCAACCTCTCTAAAACTGTTGATGCAGTACACCAGTTGGTCAATAGCAGAGCCTCTTTCTGTCCATTCTTTGTAGCGCATCTCAATAGGATCACCAACCTGTAGTTTTAACAAGGTTCAGGCATATCAAAACTCAATGTCCAAGAACAAACCAAATCAATACATAAAGACGCAAGGTAAACCAAGAAGTGCAATAAACGAGGTACCGTTTTAAGTTCTTCCAGCTTTGCAATATAAACCCCTTTCGTCTCATCTTCACCATCTTCATATAGCCAATCCTCAATCTCCTGAAGCTTGGCAATTAACCCTTCCTTGTACTCAGTCATGACAAAATCGTTGTACTTGTCATAGAGCTGAACACAAGAAACCATCAGGTAATGTTCAGATGTTGATATATATCATCAAAAAATTAAACTCTACATACCTTGTTACGCATGTCATAAACATAAGCCTCGACAGCATTCTTTTTCTCCTTGGTTTCTTCCATTACTCTGTCCTGAAGAGCCATTTCATACTCATTCTCAACAGCTTTCTCCAATTCTTCAGCCCCCAGTGCACCATAGACCCATCCAGAAACTGGAACATTGATTCTCTTAACATTCTTTTTCAACGGCTCAACCTTAAAAAAAATCAAAACCATTTCAAAAAAATGTCTCACAAAAAGGCGAGCAGCTAACGTTTGCATTAACAGAATAGATCACAACTTGCATGAAGGTCCTATGATATAAGTAACTAAATTATATTCGTTGTGATTTACTTCTCAAGATAGGACTTTCAAAATTATTAATCAGCACAATAAAAATGATTACCAAATCCATTCTAAAACTCAGAAAGTGATTGTCAAACAGTCTGAACACACTATCGTCATGAGCTAATTCCATTCATAGCGATGGGAAACCCACTAACTTAAGAAAATATAGAACAACATTATTTCAATACATACTGCAACAGATGTCATCTATATATATGCACTAAAGCTGAAGTGTGCAAGCGCCCAACAGTAGATCCATACCTTGGCATCAGTATCCATTGGAGCAGATGTTTCTTCAGAATCTGGTCCCCCATTTTCTGCAGCACCTTGAGCGGCATCTGCAGCATATTTAGACTCCTGCACATTCTCATCAGTTCCAGAAGCAGGGTCACTTGGTGCATCATCTGTGTCCATTTTAGTAGCATCCTTTAGTGTCTCATTCATAGTTGCTACCGGAACTTCCACTTCCTGTTCCTCCAGCATCTGCATACAAAATGACAAAAGCCCACAAAGATCAGAAAGATATTACATGCTACTTGAGAAGATGGTGGGATGCATCCTTTTAACTTACCATTGCTGATTCAACAGAGACTATCCCATGGATATCGAGACATGCTTTCACCTTCAGTTTTGCCTTCTCAGATTTGCTGGACTGGAAAGGGCCAATCTGCATACATTCAATCATGTATAGCAAATCAGTAACTATTGAAATTGGTTAAGAACCACAATTTACATCAGGTTTGAATAACATCAAAAGTTGGCAATGTTGCTTACTGTATATGTGCTGAGTTTTTGTGCCATTTGCAAATCATCTACACTGACATTCACAATGTCAACGGTGAATGTATTGGACCTATAGAATGTCACAGCTTTGGCACTAGGGACTGGGCTTCCTTTTTGGAATACAACAGTCTGTTGGTATTCAGTGTTCTCAGAATCTGGTTTCCATGACAAAGCAATAGAGAATGGGAATCCATCATTAACCTGCAAAATATCAAACATATGGTTCACTACTTGCACAGGGACAATAAAACGGATATCATCTGATCTCTTAAGCATTCTCTCACAAATAAAAATAGCAAGTCTGCCAGGCATGACTATGAAATTAGTTGGTGTACAATAAGTCACTAACAGATAATTCCCACTCAATTTGAGATCAAACCATCTCTATAAACATTAACAAACAAGTTTGTTAGTGAAAATGTATATATTCTATAGGTACCATCTTTATTCTATCATTCCATCACATAATAAAAGCAATAAAATATTCCATACTCCCCCATTTATTTTACAAGTGAACAATGTGTAAGACACCAAATCCAAAGCATAATGTACTGATACACAGAATCCAAAGACTAATGTAACATTGCCTGAATAGCAACAATAGAATTATTTTGGATTGATAAATGCCATGAGCCCATATTAACTCAGCAGAGGGAGGCACATAAGAAATAAAATCAAATGCATGACATATTCTAGTTCACAATGCCATCAAATGGTTAAAACGGAAAATGTAAGAGAAAAGCATTCACTGATTACATGGCATAAATATGTGGACACATTTAGTAACTGAAAGACACTCTAGTTAAAAAAATACGGAGATACCTATTCTGCTACTAAAACCTACTAGTGGCACATTTATTACTGTTTTATAAAAATATACTAAAGCAGCATGGAATGCTTCCAAAAAGCGATGTATGTGGGACAAATAACCAGCAGCTTTCTCTAGTTTATGTTACATGGTAGAGAAAATTAGAATTGGACAAAATAGATATACTACTGGAAGAATAAAATGACAATAGACGTAAGTAGATAAATTAGTACCTCAAACTCTCGCACTTTGAAAGTAGGGCTAAGAATAGCACACTGAAGAGCACATCCCCGGGCAACACATTCACTTGCATTCATAGTCCTCCTCGGTTCCTTTCCAAAAAATTCAGTGATTATCCTGATTACTGCAGGGACACGAGAACCTGATCCAACAACCTCAACAAAGTGCAGATTTTCTGCCGTTAAGCCGGCATCAGCCAAGGCCTTTTCCAGTGGGCCCTTCACACGTTGTAGCACTGGGGCGCTGATCTGTTCAAACTCCTCCCTTTTAATAAATCCCCGCACATCCTTCTCATCCATCAAGCACTCAATGTTCAGTGGTGCCTCTGGATTGGCACTCAGCACCTTCTTGAGCTTTTCACACGCCACACGCAGCCTAGTGCAAGCACGGGCATTCTGGTAGACGTCTATTTTGTACTCATCTTTAAATTTTTCCGCAAAGTGCTTGAATAGGACCTCATCAAAGTCTCTCCCGCCAAGAGAACGGTCATACGCATGTGAAAGCATGTTGAGTTGCCCTTTCTTGTACCCGACAATGCTAACCTGCATGCTAGCATGCCCAACATCAATAAACGCCACGTTCAACTGGTCGTTCTCTGGGAGATCAGTCTTGTAGATCCCATAAGCCAAAGCAGTGGCGGTCGTCTCATGGAACAGACGCAGCGGCCGGAGACCCGCGATAGCGGTGGCATCGATAACAGCCCTGCGCTGCAGATCAGTGAAGTACGCCGGGATACCAATACAGCAATCGACGACCGCGGAGTTCAGATTGCCCTCAGCGATTCCCTTGAGGTTGGAGAGCACCATGGAAAGTAGCTGCGTGGGGGTGAAATCCCGCTCCTCCCCGAGATACCTGGCGTGGACGAGCGGGAACCCGTCGGGGCCCTCGGAGACGCGGAACGGGAAGGATCCGAGGTCCCGCTGCAGCTCGGGGTCGGCAAAGCTGCGGCCCAGCAGGCGCTTGATCTGCGAAATGGAGTTCCTAGGGTTCATGGTGGAGGAGGCCGCCCCGGCCGTGCCGATGAACCGCTGCTTATCCCCGAAGCAGACGACGGCGGGGGTCTCCCTCTTGGACTCCTCGTTGAGGACCACGTCAATGCCCCGCTGCCGCGCCACGGCAACGATGCAGCTCTCATTGCCGACGTCGAACCCCACCACGCTCATCCTCACTACCCAACTTAGATCTATCTACACAACTAGAAGCACACAACCCCGCGCAGGGAGAGATCTAGTGCACAGCGGCTGGAGCGTATCCCGCCGGGTGGAGCGGGCGCGGGGAGGTGGAGGCGCCGGCGAGAGGGGAGGGGACTCGGCGAGGAAGGCGGAGAGTGGGAGGCGGCGGGGCGGCGAGCGATTGATCTCTCGATAATATAAAGCAGCACACCGAGAGGATGGGCGTGTTGGGCTCGGTCTCTTTGTGGGCTGGGCCCCGGGAGTTTGCGAATACTGCGGCTCGCGTAAGATTGATCCAACGGGCGAGCCTCTCTCCCTCGCGGATCCAACGGCCGATGGCATCCCACGATTTTGCGAAGTACTCATGATTTTGGGTCGCAACCGAACGGAAGCGAATTACTGGCTACTCAGTATAGTTTGCCATCTTTTTTTAAAAAAAGTATAGTCTGCCAAAAACATCCTTGTTTCCGTGTTCCACGGACAGGGGTGTAATTGGGTTGGATAATATGTAAGATCACACACTATTCATGTATCCTTTTTCGGAATAGGAGCAGATAGTGTCGGATATATCACATATATTGTATCATATTCATATATCTTTGTATTTATAGTATGTAGATTTTAAACTTAGAGTTATAATTTAGTGTGAGAATTATTCAATGATATATAAGGAAAAAATATGTTATATTACTTATGAGCTTATAAATAATGGTAATTAACCATTTTTATCATATTTATAAATAGAGCTGTAATAAATTTTGTTATATATTTTATAATACAGGTGGTGGGATACAACTTGCATCATATTTCATATTTAGTGGGTTTATATTCAAATGCACGGGTTCATATTAAACACAGATAGTATTAGGTATTTATTTTCCTTTTTCATAACATTTATGTAAGCCTCAATTTACGAGGATAAGAAATACCCGTCTCCTTTACACACCTGGAGACAGTCGTTGTCAGGAGAAATACAGAAACGCCCTTATCCCAACCACAAACATGGTAGATGCCTGGAAATTTCCTGAAAGAAAAGCCCCAAACTTGGTGTGACGCGAAACCAACCAGAGTCGCATCTTGGTTCCTGATGGAGAACCCGGCCAGAGTCGTCACGAGTTCATCCCAACTCCGATTTAACAAGGAGCATGTGCGTTTTTTTTCTTTCTGGCTCGAGAGCACGAATGATGCTAGGGATGATTACACTCTTAACATCATAAATTATTCAGCCTATTGTCCGATAGAGAAAAGACTAATAAAAAAGTTAATTAACACTGTAGAAGAGTAAATCAGATAGGTAGAGGACGAATTTAGTCTATATTATCTAAATAGGACCGAATCTAACAAGTAATCATGAAAAACACGACAAGATATTTATATATTACGTAGTAATTAGTTTTCTTTTATATTTTTAAAAAATAACGTCCAATAATTATTATAACCACGTCAAACTCTTGTGATCACAAGACTCTTTAAAAATCTATAAAATCATCAACAAACCAACCAAATATAACTTCGGTGCATCGTTACCCTAGCTTATCTAGGTTTTTCCTAACGGGTTCTGTCTTTCGACGCGAGGCTGCATCAATTAAGTTTGATCTCTGACAAAAGAATAAGTCCTGCTATTATCATTGTTTGTTTTGCTTTAGACTGTATCAGTTAGGTCCGACTTCTTAGTTTGATTAAGCGTATCACATCACGTCTACGTAAGGCTCGTCAGTATATCAGTCTCCCTCCTTTATCCTCGGTATCGTGCTGCATTAGTTAGATTTGACCTATAAGATCGGTGTGGTGGTTCGAGCCGTTGCTCCGACGGGTGTTCACACAGTGTTTCGTCGGAGTGAGTAACCAACGAGTTATCTTTAACGCTAACCTCGTATCTGGTTCGCATATCGCTCAACGATGAATCAACTGGCGATCGATCCGGTCACGTCAGATTCACGTTGATACTGTCTCAGTTAGGTCCGACCTCTTAGGCTTGCGTCCAATGGGGTTAGTGTCGAGATCCGGAGGGTTTCGTTCCTCATTGGTTCAGATAGCCAATGAGTTTAGACATAGGCTTACGCCGGACGTTCGGTCGGTAACTAGCCGATGACCTCACCCTTTTCTCCCACGTCGCTACATTCGATCTAGCCTTCATCGTCTCTATGTCGTTAGCTCTGGTTTCATACTGTCTCGATTCGATCCAATCTATCGAGACTGGTTCTAATGGTGTCGTTATAGTGGTTGTTGGTTCTTGTGACTTCGTGGAGGATCGGGCATCCGCTCCGTGCTTTAGTCGTTCTTTTCTTACGGAGCGTCATCAGCTATTTGGCCAATAAGCCCTCTATTTTACTACACATGTCTATCGTCTACTCCTTCATCGGCTTTTCAATCGATGCTCGAGTGCCACCTTTTCTATCGATATCTATCCAATAGGGTGAGTCAGATCAACCGATTGGCTCGCAGATCTTATTTTTCGTCTCCTTGTAAATTGTAAGGTTAAATTGGCTGGTATGCTCTCGAATCTTGAAAATTAAGAATCTACACTGGAGCTAAATAGATCTTTCATGCTTTCACGTAAGCAGGACGCTGTCTTTCCTAATCAGACCTCCGTCCAGCCCGATCGAACTCCCCACGAGATTCAGCGAGCATACACAAACATTATTTAAAAGATAATTTTATCATCATAGCATATTTTTAGTGTAAAATTTAGTATTTTAGCTATCAAAATTTTAAGAGTAAATTTATGAATAATGGTAAAATTGACCTAATTTGAAAGAACCAAGAAAGTATCGAAAGAAAAATCAATCAAACTTTGCTCTAATATACAAGAACAAACTAATTAAATCACACTAAAAAGATCATACAAAACGAAGAAATGCTAATTAATTTGCATCTCGGCATGTGACAACAATAATTTGATATCGTCTTGCACGTACAGCCGATGATGATCTTCCGCGAGAGCAAGCTGATCAGGTCGCCATGAGACGGTGGAGCTAATGGAGAAGGTAGGTGGCAACGAGGGCGGCGGCCATGAGCGCGTAGGCGACAGCCTGGTCCACCGCCTTGCCATCGATCCTCCTCGCCGGCGCTCCACCATGTGGATATTGATCATCATCTTTCACCTTTGGCCTAGAGAATCGGCCCGGCTCCGGCAGCAGAGACGCCATGGCCTCCGGCAACGCAAAAGGTCTCACCGAGCTCATCATCTCCATAAACACCTACCCTGACACTCTTGCAAAAGCTAGTTAAACTAATGATAAAAATATATCAACTAGAGGTTGTTACATAAAGTGGAATCTAGCTTTCTGCTTGTATGTTTAGCTTGTCCATCTGTGAATGGAGCTTGAGTTATGATAGATCTATCTATCTATATCTATATATATATAGACACACGGTTAGATAGGGGTCAACAAACACGCATTAAACATGCATGCATGAATGCATAATTTTTCTATTAGATTTTGGTGAATATGGGTAAGTCTTGTTTCATGGTTCATAAATGGCGGCGCCTGGCCTATGTCGTAATTTGATGCAAGCAGCCACAACAGCATGTGCTTAAATTAACTAGTGCATACCCCGCGTGTTGTGACAGAAAATTATATATATGTTTCAAACAACATTTAAAGAGTCTAGTTATTTAGTTAAGATGAGTTGACGAGGTAATTAACCGATCGAGTAGGATGTAACACAGATTATCAAAAGTAATAGAAGATAAATATATTCAAATGTATTGGTTATAAAGTAAAAAAAAGGAAAATCTAAATAAGTAATCACTCTTTCGTACGTAAATCAATTAGATGTTAGGAGTACCGTGACAGCTTATAGGAACGTTAGAGTAATCAATTTACTAGGTGAGCTAATAAACTTACGCATTCTCCATTAGTCCAATCCTAAATTAGGAAATTGGACTCGAAAATCAAATGATTATATGGACCATTTTTCAGGTGATGTGGTTTAATCTATATAGTAACTAATGGGGAATAGTAATTACACTAAATTGCATTGATGACTGTGAAGGATATATTAAAATGATCCTTCTGTAGATAATGTAGTCTTTATAACATAATATGCTCGGGACATACAGTTTTTTTTTAGTTTTTTTTAGGATAAATGCTTTTTTAGTGGAGTGTTTTTTTTATGGATTTCTTAGAAACCCTTTTTTCGAGGAGGGAGAGGAGAGAGAAGAATGACTGTTCTGATATCGATAGAGAATAACCGTGAACTATTATTGTATTTCCAACCGTGAAAATTATATTCAAGTTATCGGTAGCTTTCTTCTTCTCTCCTCCTGATACAGATCCACATTCCACACTAAACAATCATATTTTGAACCTAGCTAACACAATCCTAGTATCCTACCTACTACCTGAACTTACTGAGAATTTTAATGAAAAAGAAGTAGCCCTTCTGGAACTTTGAACAGCCAACGGATGAGTGTCGATCGACAGTGAAATTTCCGTCTAGTCAGGGCAGGAGAGGATCGATGGACGACCAGTGAAAGCGGCATTGCGAGCGTCTTGCAGGTTCCCTCGGGTACGTGCTTGACTGGCCTTGGCGACACCATCCATCCATCCACAATTCCACCGTGTGGAAGTGGAACTTGGACCGTCCGCGGCTGCGTGCGTGCCGCATCCGTGCACTGCCCGCGCGCGGAACATTCCATCGGCGATCGAGGTAGCAAGCTAACGACCCGGTTAATTCAAGCATGTTCTTCTGGATCAGTTATCCACTGGGACAGTCGTCAACTAACTAACTGACTACAATTCAATCCAATCCCACCTCGCACTACTTAAAAAACTCTAATAGAGAACACCCTCGTATATACAGCTTTATTTAAAATCAGCATGTATTGGTATTTTCCATTTGTCCAAGCTTTCAAACATTTTAAAGCTGATACAAATTTAAAACAAACACTTATAACATTTTTATCTATACTGATAAACTATATATTATTTATAAAATTGGAATAAATTGGTGTACGTATTATAATAAAAAAACAGTATAAAATGGCGGTAACTGTGGCATTAATTAACAGGTAGCCCTCCCCCTCTCAAATCTCTCTCACTGTACTCTATCTGAGCGGAAAAGCAAACATGCTTTTTCACCTACAGCGAGCAATAGCGGTGACAATAATGATTGTGATGATGGATGGCTCTTAATCTATAATGAATGTATTTTTTTAATGCATTCTAGAAGTTTTTATCTGTGGGTGTATACTGTGCAAGTCTTGGTTGCATATTTGGTACGGATGAGGGGTTTAGGACAGGCACTAAAAGCACTTTTATGTAGTAGTGTGAGATCATTCGTTTCTTAGGGTAATTGAAGATTCTGTAGATTTTGACTTTAGGCTGACCATAAGTGCATATATAGATTTGGTGGAGAAAAGGGGTGTCGTTGTAATTGTATTTTTTTTCTTTTAGTTGTTGGTCACGATTTTATAACTGCTTCTTTCTCCATTCTATATATTATACAATAAGTTCTTTTAGATTTATCTTAAGTCTAATTTCTTTAAATTTGATTAATTTAAATTTATAGAAAACGCACCAACATCTACAATGCTAGATAAATACATCATTGTATATATTTTTATAATATATTTATTTTAATGTTTTTTAATAAATTAGGGAGGGAGTATATAAATAGCTAGTAATGAAATGTCAGAAGGCAGACTTTTGCCCAAAAATAAGAACCGAGGGAGACCGATTCGTTCTTGACTGCCACACAACTGTATATTGGTTAATTAACAGATTATTGTATGCTGCATACACTAGATTTTTTTTCCTCCACCAAATATATTGCCCGGAGAAAAGGAAAAGCTTAAATGTCAATGGTTTTAAAAAAGAAGTAACAAATATTTCTTCTTAGCATTTTAAACAGGAAAGAAAGTTGAGCGCGTCCATTGAGACTGGGGCTTATTTTTTAAAGCTTATTCAGCATATTATTAAATTAGATTATTTGATTTATAATTTAGAAAAATATGTTTTCTGAAAATATTCTATTATATAACTTGTTTTAAACTATTTATTAAGTTTATTTTTTAAAAAATATTTAATTTATTCCTATAACTAAATTAATAACCTGCGATAATAATTCACTCGAAAATAAGGCTTCGTACGTGGGCAGTAAGGGAGCAAGCCGGCTGCCTTTGCCAACTGCAAGCGCAAAGCGCAGTTCGTCTCTTTCTACCAATTTGGTGGTTGGTGAAGTGTGTGAAAGAGGGTATTTGTTTTAATCCCAACAAAATCCAAAGAAGGTTATATATGTTTTTAAGTTTTTGAAACAGGACATCTTGGCTACATAGCAAAGGCAAGTTTGTAAAGAAATGTGTGGTTAACTACCGTAATTTGCTCAACTATGTGCGGCAGCTGTTTGTTCTCAAAACAACTTCTTAGCCATAGGCTCACGGCCTGTTATTTGATTTTTAGCCTGTGTTATCGATTTTTTATTAAAAAAACTTTGGTTAAATGTGGCTAACATAGATTGTAGATCACACCGCAGGTAAAGTTTTCGTAAGGAGGTATGGTGATATTTAGAAGTGAACCAAAAAAATTTTCCTCATGTAAGACAAGCAGTTTAGCTTTGGGTTAAGAATAATATTGATGGAAGTAGTGTTTGTCTTATTCTCAAGGTTACAATGGTAGTTGACTGGTTATGACGCTGCTGTCGTGGGATCATTCCCTCTATGATAATGGACACCAATTATCCATTATGTATTTAAAATTAGCGCAAGATTTAGCTATGCACCGTTAGTTGCTTTTGATAAAAAAAACTCCCTCTGTTTTTTGAAATGAGGCTGATTAATTTATTTTTAAACTATGTCATTTATAAAAAAAAATAGAGGAAGTAGCAAATAAAGGCCTAAGATATAAAGCACATTATTAAAAAATAAAATATACCGAGTAAAATCGTAATTGTAATAATAATAATAATAATAATGTCTGAACTGTACAAAGTGATCCAACAAAAAAAAAACAGGGGGCTATACAAAGCAGTACTCTGTTGCGATACCGTTAAGTTCGCAACACAAACAGTCTCTTTCTGCCTCATCCGGTGGCTAAGCTAGTAGCCACTAGCTCAATGCACGAGGTAGGTGACGGCGAGCGCAGCGGCCATGAGTGTGTACGCCACCGCCTGGTCCACGACGATCCGCCGCCGCAACTGCCGCGGTGATGCCGCCTCTGTCCTTGCCGGCTCCGGTCCCGCCGTCCTCATCGATCCTTAGCTGCTAGATATTAGCTCCGGCCGCAGGCTGATGGTACGTGCGAGAGGGAGAAATAGCCGGTAGCACTCGTGGCAATCTTCGGTTTGTTGTGTTCGTGTGGTGTCACTCGTGGTGAAGGTTACTTATATGCATCGGAGAGCTGGTGTTGGTCAGGTCAGAGGTAGGAGAGTACTAGGAGGATGCCTTCTTCCTTGCTGGCTGCCGAGTTGCCCTGCAGTGCAGGCAGGTGTAAATTCGCCTTTGCTTCGCCGCGTTAGCTTCGGAGAAAGGGTAAGAATCAAATGCAAGTACACTACTACAAGCTTCCGTCACATTTCTACCTTCTAAATCATCATAGAATCAGCAATGATGTTTACACTGTACAGCGAGCTGTTGAAAATTCCTAGTAGGGTATTTTGCCCGCAAGAGAAATTGCTGTCGGGAAGTTCGTGTTGGACTTGTTCCCGACATGATGGTTTTTTCTTCATCTGTGGAGTATAGTAGCGAGGAAAAGGTTTCAAATCGCCGACCTGATGGGCCTTGGCTGAGTCTCCGGTTTCATCCAGACCAAAGGTGCAGGCCCAAATGTGCCAAATACATTGGGGGTTCCCAATACTGCCTTTTTATTTATATTTTTTATTAAAACATTTATAAGAATATATTTTTGTTTGAAAAATTTACAGTTTTATACTCAATGCGTTCTTTTAATAAAAAAAGTTTTTTCATTGGATATAAAATTCAATATGGCAAACGTCTATCGGCCCTCGTTAACGGTGGGCCATGGGGAAGTTAAGGTTTTTTTTTTCATGGTAGGAAGTTGCTGGTAAAATACCAAGTGTGAGGAGGACCTATCATTTTTATAGACGACCTTTGCAAGGTTAGACATTTTTTCGTCACTAGGGGCCGCTAATTTTAGCCCATAAGAATTAATAAACATTTACTATGTTAGATTTTATAGATTTCATGTTATGCAACGAAACGTTTAAAAAAACTTAGAGGCCGTTGGTATAGATCTTTAAATTTTTTAAACAAAATATATATTTATAAATATTATATATATATATATATTCTCCTATGCTACACCAATTGCTACTACTAGTACTACAATCAATTCGATGGCAAAAAGGTCAGGTCAACTCAAATGCCACCAGCACCAGTGAGGATGTTGAGCATGGTGAGGGTGGCCTTACAGAACCTATTGCAGTCATCAAGCACCTTCCTATCTCTGTTAGAAATTAGCGGACCAATGCAATTCATTTTTCTACATATGAGTTATTCCTTAAAAACTTGATAATATCATCTTTCACACTAAAGGAATAACTAGGTCCATCCTATTAAAAATATGAGTCTACCCTATCCCATCTCACTTCCAAACCAAACACATGGACGGTTAGTGATATATCTTAGAGAATATTAAGATGTTGTAAATATCATTACTTTATAATATATTGATTTGTTCTTTAATATGTATATTATTATTATTGATCAATAGTTATATGACTTATTCATATAACTCTTTAACATCAGATGTTGATATTTTTAAATGAGAAATAAATATAATTGTATTGATTGATGGTCATGTCTTCTAAATCATGGTATGAAGATACCAAATTGATAACATAGATATTAGTGAACATATATTGAATAGACTCGCTATTAGATAGTGCAAATATTTTATATGTCATCAGTTAATCTCAAGTAGTATTTAGGTAGAGTCTTAAACTTAAAATAATTATGGTTTCTAATATAAGTAGTAGCTTATTTTGATACTACCAATCTTTAAGTTTACTATAAAATATACAATGAGATGATAGAGATTAAGATAGAATTTGCTCCTCTTGTGGGAGAGATATCTCTAAGTCAATTACAAGTTTATAATCTATCACATGATCAAGAGAGTGATTAAGATATTAAGAGGATGACATAAGTTTTGTATTGAACTCGATCGATATAAAAAAAAAGATTCATATATGAAAATATTATAGGTTAAGGCAATATTATTTTTACACATACTTTAGGGTTGTAAGAGATCGCTATTAATAAGGTGACCGAAAAGTCGTTTTCGGGTCGTGACCAAATATATGTGAATCTACAGATCGCACACTTAACGGGGCTTATATTTACTTCTAATATAATAAAGAATTACTTCCTATATAACACAAAATTATACTTGCTGAAAAAATAATATAGTGATTATTTTAAATAAAGAAAATTTATTTATTTACTTGAAAATGTTATCTATATTTTACTTGTGAAATAACTTGTCTATAGTGTAATTACTTTTAATGCTATAGAGAGTTACTACTATTACAGGAAATAAATTACTTCTATAATCTAAATAAATAAATTTTAAATAGAGTAAATTCCTTTTGATCCTTTGAATATATTTAATAATGGACTTCTTTTTTCATTTATTTTGAGCAGAGTAGGTTGGTTCAAACGGATAAATAAAATAAAATAATAGTTGTTTAAAAAATATAAGTCATCGAAGATTTATTTTAAAAAAGATAGACTACGGTAATGTTTTGATGGTTGGTGGTGGACTCAAGCATGTGAATGGACGCATATGGGCCATCCTTTTTCTATCATCGAAACAGACGCTTCTCAGTCCCTTCGATAGCACCGCGGCCGATTGGACGGCTTACAAACGCGTTGCTGGATAAGACTAAATTGTGTGCACGCACCGTACAGATTTTGTGAATTAGCAGCAACACTGATAGCAAGGCAGCATTCACGTATGGATGGGGTGGGTGTGGGTGTGAGTTCGATCGAAAGGTGAAAAGGTCAGATCAGATGCCGCTGCCGCCGGCGCCGCTGACGATGTCGAGGGCGGCGAGGGTGGCCTTCTGGAACCAGTCGCGGTCGTCGTCGAGCGCCCTGCCCTTATCGGCGACGGCATCCTCGGCCCGCTCGATCGCCGCGTCGATCTCGCCGCCGCACTGCTCGATCTCCCCCGCCATCTTCAGAATCCCCTGCAGGGCCTCCTGCACCTGCTGCGGCACGTCTGCGTGCGCCGACAAACAACAATCCATCGATGTGTCTAGCTAATAGTGTCACAATGCCAGCCCATATATGCATGCATCCGTATGAATCGTCCGCAGGCTAGTGATTAATTTGGAATCCAGAATTTCTAGCAAGCGATCGAGGTGCAATATATCTACTCTAGTAATTTGATGATTGTTGCTAAATGCGACAAATCGATCGAAACTAGCAAGTGAAGTTGTGCGTACATTGCGTAATTATCAATTAGAGATGATTAATTCCAACACGAATACCCACCTGCGGTCAATTTGAGACGACCGGTTCGGTTCAGATCAAATGCATCGGGCAATAATAAACAGAAACGAATAAGTGACACAAAAACGAAATGGGGGAGGTAACCTAACTAGAATTAGAGAATTAGACTACGAGTATTCCTCCAACCCCAAATTAAATCAAACTGCTCTCTCAAAAGCAGCATACACACATCATCCGATTATATTTATCCCTTCCCTTGAATATCCAGCCTAGGTTGGATCGCATCAAATCAAGCAGCGGGAGATCAAATTGGACGAGACCACACATCGTGATCACAGAGACAGGCAGGGAATTGATAGATTGGGATGGCTTGGCTAGGGTTTTAAAGAGGTGTGCACTGAAGATGAGTGCGGTGATACTAGACTCGACACCGGTCTTTCTCCGCTACTACGACCTCCTCCTCCCTCATCACCATCATCACATCGTGACCGATTTCAATGGCAAGTGTGCCATCCTTTTCTCTCTCTCACTAGCTCGCGCTCTTATGTGTGATGAGGTGTTGAAATGTGAGACTAAGTCGAGACCACCACCGTTGGAGTTTATAAAGAAGGACGGGAGGGATGCCTAGCTTAGCCCACATGCTAATGGCTGGAAGGCAGGGATGTTTCGCCAAGAAATGGAAAAGGTTAATTTTGCCTTCCTCAACTATAGCCTGAGTCGATTTATCTATTTGAATAGCTAAATTGGGTATAACACCTCCTTCAACTCCTAAAACCATATCAATTTATGTTTTTTTGGTGGTTTTACACCTCGGTTTTATGCTACGTGGCGTTTGCTTAGCATTATAGTTAACGATTTGTTTAACCTATAACATTTGACTTGGTCCATACAAGTTAACATGATGCTTAAGTGATAATTTTATAAAAAAATGACAATCTGTATATCAGCTGTAAAGAAAAAAAAAACTACTCAGTCACCTCTCCCCTCCTCTCTCTTTCTCCTTTGTACCTTTACCTCTCTAACTTTGCTAGAGTCCGGGGGGCCATCACCATTGGTGAGCAGGAGGTTGTTCAGGTTAGGATTTCTAAGAGTTCCATTCCAAAATAACTATATCAAGACAACAAGGGTCTCCTAAATCTTGGAAGTTAGTCACGCCTACTTCTTCCTCCCTCCTCCTATGCCTACAAAGCAAAGCAGAGGGCTACAACAAAATGAGGCAAATCTTGGAGTTTTTTCACCTTTTCTCCTCGACTCATGGTGGTGGATTGGCTTGGCTTGGCTCGTCAAGTGGTTAGAGAGATTGGATTTGGCTCTTGGCTACTCTTTGTACTTGTCCACTTCTTTTTCCTCCCTCCCTTTACCTTTGTCTTACTGCTGATTGGTGCCTATTGCCTACACCAATGGTTGGGTTGGATTAGGGCCTAAAAGGCCACTCTTTTTGTGGTAGAATTTCGTGTCTGCTTGTTTCATCGGTGAGGTTCTAGGCTCTAAATCTTGAAGACATATTTGGTTTCCGTGGGTCTTGAAAGGGTCAAGGGGAGAAGCCCAATGTCACCATGGTCTACCACTAATCTCTCATCGAGCTCAAGCTCAAGCTTGGCCTTTGCCTCCATCTCGATTCACCACTCAATCTCGGATAGGAAAGAGAGGATAGAGGGAAAGAGGAGAGAGGGCTAATACCTAGGTCTCATAATTTTAAATTTTTTTATTATTGACATGTGGTCCTTATGATATTTTATTTTTTAAAATTATCACATAAATGCTATGTCAGCATATTTGGACCAAATCAAATATGTTACATCAAACAAATCGCTGATGCAAGTTCTACATAGAACATAATCAGAGTGCAAACCATTCAAAGAGGTAACTTGTTCTAATTTTGAGAGTTTAAAAACTAAATTAGACTCCAGTTGAGAGAGGCGATGTGGACTTTTTCCCCGATAAATATCCTCCTATCCCATGGGACTTTTCAGTTACCTCAGCTTTTGAGTGGAAAAAAACAATTAAAAATAATTTATAGGTAAAATTTTTATGTCTCTTTCATTTATTTGTGATTAAAAAAAGACTTAAAATAGACTATAATATTTTTTTCATGAAAATCAATTAAAGTCGTTACTTCCAACACATTTCTTGCGAATGTAGGGGACGGGGAGGTTGATGAACCTCTACCAGATTGCCTCTGTTTGATCTTATGAAAGTTAGTTTATGTTTGTAGAGTTCCAGGTACCCTGTTCCACAACTAATTTTTGGTGTGCATGTACTCTTTAGTCCTTACTAGTGCCTTGCCAAAAATAACAACACATCTCATTAGCATGCATCCTTTCAAAAATAGCACCACGCTTTACAAGATCGTTTTCCTAGGCGTTGAGCATTGTGGTTAACCCCTAGGTACCTTTTTCCCATGATGCACATTACCAAAATATCATGTCAAAGATTACGCAAAAAATTGCATCACGAAGGTATCAAATATATACCCATCCTTTTTCCAAACCTACTTTGTGGAGCTTGCAAAAAAAGTATATACATTATACTTACGTAGTTACTTTATACTCTTAACTATTTATAGTTATTTTTAATATTCTAAAGAGTTATTTTATTTTATTTTTAAGTTACTTCTCTCAATAGTGTAGTTATTTTTAATATCGTGAAGAATTACATCTATTTTCTTAGACTTACTTTCAATATAATGCAAAATTACTTTTCTTTAGAAAATAATATAGTGATTATTAAAACAAAGAAAGTCCAATATTTACTTATAAATCTTCTCTAAATTTTACCTATAAATTTACTTTACATAGTTAACTGTTTTTACTCTTACACATAATAGTTACTTCTAATACCATAACACTTACTTTCATTTCTATCTTAAATTACTTATATGTTGTATAAGTTACTTTTAAATACATTTAATATTAGACTTGTTTTTTTGTATATTTTAAGTTGAGTATTATAGTTTAAACAGATTAAAAGAATAATATCTGGTTTAAAATACATTAGTTATCTAGAGATGTATTAAAAAATAGACTAGGAAGGCAATGTACGTGTGCACCAGCTAGCGTGACGGAATGATCCCATGTGGGCTTTCTCTTGGAACGTGTCTTGTACCGATCGCTGCACCAGCTAGCCTGACCGAACGATCCCACGTCTTGTAACGTATCTCACACCTCGCCCAGCGATCAGACGGCCCATGACAACGTCACGCGTTAAGGCTAACGACTGCAAAGACATGCCACTTTCTCGACCACTCTGAATCTGAGTTATGTCATCTATCTATAAAATCGAATATATCAACTACTTTAACAATTCAAACTGATATAATGGTGGTTTGAGAAGTGGTTTTGACAGATATGACGTGTACGTGGCAGTATTAACTTGGTTTTGGTTTTACTGGGTGTGTCATTAAAAACATGTGGGACCCAGATGGCACTGTTCGTCGTCTTCCTATTCTGGCACAGAACGGGCAGAGAGAGAAAGGGTAGGAGCTCGGGCTTCGGTGTCTCGTCGGCGGAAAAGCGACGACGGCTGCGCAATAGCGTGTCCCACGGCACGGCTCGACCAGACGTGGTAAAGTGTGGCGCAGGGGATGACGGAGACAGCCGGAACGCGAGTGGCAAGAACCCAGCCTCGTCGGAGAGAGAAGAACGACCGGAGAGCTCGGGCGACGAACGCGGCCAGGTTAGCGCGTCAAAATGCGTTCCCGGACGATGGGATTCCGTTTTTGTATCTGTGGAAGGCGGAACGACACCGGAGTGGGCTGGAGGCGTCGGGGTGGATCTGATGCCGTGGTGCAGTCATGGCGGCTGCTATTGTGGCAGAGGGAAGGGGAGAGGTAAAGGAGAAACTTTCCCCACCTTGGGGTGGCGCTGCAGGCGTGGTGGTGCGGTGGAAGAGGGACGGTGTCGTCGCGTTAGCCGGTGACCTCAGTGGCGGCTTGAAGGAGTTGGTGAAGGGAACGAGCTCGGAAGATAACAGCAAGCTCGCTTGCTTAATTGCGCAAGTGATGATCAAATGCAAAATCATATGATCTTCTTTTGCAGTTTCGTTGACAAGACCAGTTTCCCAGTTTCGTCAAGCTTACTTCTCTTGTCATTCACTCCTACCGAACTAGTCCCCTGAGCATTATCAGCGTCGTAGATTCCAGTAATCAATATGATATATACCATATTATCACATAAAATAATAAAACCATATTATCTTATGTAAATATATATACCACAGTAATCAATATGAATGGTCTTGTTTTAGAGTGTTAATAGCGAGAACAGCTGGTATCACGTGAATAACGCGCGAATAACATAGTATAGTACGATGATGACGATGTGCGGTAACCGACCGAAGAGGAAGACGAGTCGTAGTGGATGACTAACGAGTAGTCACACGGAGCATTTTCTAAAAACCTTATTCGCCTTCTCAGGTGCAGACTTCATAAGGACGAGGCTCCGAAGATCTACTCTTCTGATCCACCGATGCACGTCGATGAGTGGGATGGAATATAGACGTGCGATGGTGTAATATAAAGAAGATAACTGACCTTAGATTGTTCCTCTAGTTGTTTTCACCATACATGACTTAAGTGGCAAGGAGAGCACCCACTATTATAAGAATGCCTCTCTCCTAGAACTAGTAATGTGGTATTAAAGGTTCACATGCAACACTTTCTATAAGGTGGGACTTTGAGATTTTTCTAGAAATTATTTTTCATATAGGCCTTATCCTATTTGCAAATTCCAATAATCCTCCACCAAATCTCAAAGTCTTAAATAGATTTGTCATTCTCCACACTTCATCCACTCCATTAATTTCACAAAGATCTAAATGTAAAAATTCTAGAGGTGTCAAGTTTCTCTTCTTGATAGCCTTGTGAGGTTTGCGAGGTTGCTTTGATTGCATATAACTATGTCACTTGAAACATTTGACAATGGAACACGTTGAAATTAAATTCATATTGAAAAGCTGAGACATCAAAGCAAAATTAATATGACATAAACGTGAGTATCACACATTAGTCTCATCATTTACACTGCCATAAATATGCTTTACAGACTTACTACAGAAATCAGAAAGGGAAAAACAGAACAAGCCTTTATACTCATAGACTTTACCAATAAAATATCCATGTTTAGGACTCAAACACCAACTTAAACACATATCTACATAGACGAAAACCACTAACGAGATTCTTGTTGATAGTAGAGACATGATGTACGTTCTTCATTTGTACGATCTTTTCTAAAATAAACTTCAGATCTAAAGTGTCAATACCATGAACAATAACATGTGATCCATTCTCCATTAAGACAAAGGAATCCCGAGTGACCTCATAAGAAGAGAACAATGAGATATCAGCACAAACATGTATATTGGCCCCCTGTATCAACCCACCAATTAGTGGATTAATTAACTAAAAGAACAGTAGGTAAATTACCGTAATTGCTTCCTTCTCTAGTGTTGCAATGGTCACATTAACAAACTTCGAGGTCTGTCATATAGGTGCCATCTTTTCCTTGCGTTGTGAACACTTTTTGGCTAAGTGACCAGACAAGCCACACATAAAACAAGTTCTATCATTTTGCTTGTTGTTATTCTTCTTAAAGTTGGTGATCTGTTAGGCTTTGACAAACTTTCCTTTATTCTTATTTGGTGGCTTCTGCACCACCATTGCCATTTGACACGACGTCCTTCGCCTAAGCCTCTCCTCAACATCAAGAGAAGCAATTAATCTCTCAACATAGTACTCCTGCATGAAGAAGGTAGTTTTACAATAATGCACGTAGTCACAAATTTGTCAGGAATGGTACATTTAAGGAGTTTGAGTTTTTATATTTCATGAGCCTGTTCGGCAATAGAACAATTGTCAACCATATTGACGTCGTGAAACTACTTCATGACGTACAAGTCATTGCTAGCATCAGTAGCATCAAATTTGGTATTCAATGCATTCCACAACTTAGTGTTGGTCATGTGCATGTACACCTTGACCAGACGAGTACCAAGAACGCTAAGAATACATCACACAAAAAATAATAGTGGCTTTCTTGAATTATTTATGTTGTTTAGTAGAGAGAATTTCTTTAGGTTTGTTAATACTAACCCACAAGAACTTCATAGTCGTTAGCCATAGAGTGACTTTGATCTGCCATCTTTTAAAGTGCACACTGATAAATTTATTTGGCCTCGGTGCATCAGCAAACTAGCCATTAAAAAATCAAAAAATCACAGTGGCTATAATATGGTTTTTGGATTATCAAAAATAAAAGCACATGTAGATTTAATTTATTCCATAAATAAATCATGACATCAATCATATAAAGTAAAAGAAACATATATGATCTAATCATATATACGGTAGTAATCAACATGAATAGATAAGACATGATGTATATATACCAACCAATGTTCCTGTTCTAAAGCGTTAAGAGCAACAATAGTCGATATCGCGTGAATGACGCGCGGTATAGGATGATGACGATGACGCGCTATAGTCGAGTAAGACGAGCCATAGTGGATGACTAGCAAGTAGTCACATAGAGCACTTCCCAAAAATCTTATTTGCTCTCTCCCAGTGCAAGACTTTAAGAGGAAGAGGTTCTAGATACTTGCTCTTCCGATCCATCGGTGCACATGCGATGAGCTGGACGGAGTAGGTGACGTGCAACGGCGAAACACAAAGAAAGTGGCAAACCCTAGATTGTTTTTCATGTATCATGTTGAGACGGCGACTCGGTACTTATAGCGATATCAGGATGCGTGATTAGGACGCATGCACGATCTTTATAATGCGTAACTAAACTAGATAAGTCGCATGTAACCTATCTTGATTCCACATCACTTCAATGCAAAACACAAATAAACCATTGGATGTTGTAAAACAAACTACAAAAGGAAGCCGTGTTTGAGCAAGCATAATGACCTAATTTTGGTGGACCATTCACGTGCATGTCACATACGCGCGTCACCTAGTTTGGCCAGGCAAGATGAGCGAGCACATGCATGTTCCTCTAGTTCTCTCCACTATGTGTGACTCAAGTGGCTAAAAGAGCACATATCTTTATAAGGAGGTCTTCCTTTCCTATAACTAGTAAGGTGCTATTAAAGGTTTACATGCAACCCTTCTCATGAAGTGAGATTTTGAGATTTTTTTTTAGAAATTATTCTTCATATGGGCCTTATCCCATTTGCAAATTCCAACAATTCCGTCATCTAAATCAACACATATATGAAAGCCTATTGAGTTCTGTGCACACCACTGGTTAGGTCCTTTTTTGCCATCATGAGCGCCTTCCTCAGCGTCACCACCTCCTCCACCCTCTTGAGGACTAAGCCCTCCTTGCGCCATGACGCCTGCTGTGAGAACAGCTTTGAAGGATTGGGAGGCAACGTCGGGCGCTGCTAGTAGGGAGGTAGGGTTTAGAAGAAGGGCGGTTGCCACTACAGCTACTAGTTATGGCAGTCGGCGGCGGTCGAAGCAGTAGGGCCTGCACCCTCATGTGCACTAGGCGTCGCCACGGAGGAAGAGGACACGGAGGCGCTTCTTCTCTAGACCATGGATTGTCCTACTCCCGTCCTACTTAGGTTTTTGCCGCTCCACCTCCACCTCTTCTTTGAGGTGGCGGTGGTGGCATCACCATGGCACGGCGACCCCTGGTGGTGGTTGCGATTGCTCATTGCAAGGATGAGGGTTTAGGCGGCCTCTGACGTGATGGCAACGAGCGGAGCGAAGGTGTCACCGTATGAAGATGGGGGCATTAGAGTGAGGTTGAATGTGATGTTAAGGTGGTAGAACTGCGACAAATGTCCTATTGGGCTGTTGAGCGTTGGCCTCGTCTATTGTAACATGGGATACATGAGATAAATGGCACATGTCTCATATATATTTTATTTTTATTCTAATACCATATAAGTGTTATGTAGGAGAAAAATTAGGTCAAGCAGATGCTATAACTCTATGTCAGTTAAAACTGCTTCTCAAACCACCGAGTAGCATAGTTTACATCGATTTTAATAGTTGGAAGAATTAATATATCTGATTTTACGATTGTAAAGTATAAATCATATTCGAAAGTATTTTTTTCCCAATAAACAGTCGTAGAGCCTTCGCAAAGGACTTATCAGAAATTCAGAATGCGACGATCGCATATGGGCTTTCTCTTGGGACGTACCTCACACCTCGCCCAGCGATCAGACGGCCCACAACAACGTCACGTGTTAAGGCTAACGAGTGAGTACACATACCAAGAAACAATCGTAGAGCCTTCGCAGAGACCGTACTCATCAGAAATTCAGAATGCAGAGTTCCCCATGAATACTTTGGCCTGACCAGCTGACCCCACATGCTAGTGAATATATCACAACACCAGATAATGTTCATTCACATTTCACACAGTTGCACCACTGAGGTCTGCACATCTAAATCTAATAAAGCTCGTTCTAAAGTGAAATTAGAATAGGTTAGTTAGTTACAGGTAAAATATGATAAATTATTAACATATAATTAATTATTAAAAACTTAAAAAATAAATTTATTTTATTTTTTCAAAGTAATTTTTATAAAGTACTTTTTTATATAAATTTTTCACACAAAACATTTAAAAAACGTTTTAATAAAAAACAAAAAGTAGCTAAGTTCAATTAGATATCGGGCCCTAAGACATCTGATTATTCTTCTGAAGATCCTGCACATGCATAAATTTCTGTACTTCCAGAACTCAGCTCTACTCTGCTGCTCTAACTGCCATCAGAATCACCCCCCAAATCTCACCAACCATTACCCATCTTTCCCCCCGAAACGAATAGATTGATTCACCCCCCAAATCTCACCAACCTGAATTATTACCCCTTTCTTTCTCCCCGAAACGAATAGATTTAGACACATGGCAGCATATGAAGGTAAGCAACACTATTTAAAAATTTCATCAACAAAACTTATGGCTCCTTTCGAACGTAGTACTTTCACATGAACTAATTCAATTCTGTGAGAATCCTCCAAAATTCCTCCATTCCAAAGGAGGGCTCAAGCTGAAGAAGATTTTTGTAAAAGAAAAGAGAGGTGATCCGCCTCCCATTACTATTATCAAGAATAGTAGCAACAAGTTCTTACTGACTTGCAACAAGAAAACTGAAAGGAACAAGACTGCACTTTAAGCTAAATAGCAGTACATGCCATCCCCTCTGTGCTCTGAGAAGCTACCCAGAAGGGAAAAAAATATACTGGGAAATATAAGACGAAGAAAGGTTCTCCTGGAACAACAAACAGCCAAAACACAGGATCAGCTAAACATAACACAAAGCACAGCCGGCACATGGCCCAAAAGCAGCATCCCAAAACAGCAGCATTTCAGCGTTTCTCAAGTTGAAGATGAGCATGGTAATAATGTAGAAAGAACACCAGGAAACATCATTGGTACATCAATGTCTGGGAATAGGCGCATAGGCCCACCTGAGATGATCAAAAGTCCATAAGCATATAAAAAGTGTAACAGCAGCCTCAAGGCAAACAAAAATCAAGGGGAAATGGGGGAGAGAAGATACAAAAACACGACCATGTATAATACTTATTCCTCACAATCAGTAAACATCCAGCTAAAATGTAAGATAGAGAATCCCTAGAACTTTACGAGGCTAGAAAGAATATAGGGGAGCTCTACCTCAGCACCACTTATCTCAACTGCGTAGAGGAGCAGAGGAGGCCTGAAGCATCTGCACCAACCACAGCAAGCTCACATATGGTACAAAGCTGCCCTTTGATGGAAGGAATGAACCGGGATCCACAGTATGGGCAGGAAACATCCTTCTGGCCTCGGTAGATTGGAACATATGTGGCGCCACAGACAACAAAAGGATTTCTGTAGTCATAATTCAGCTCACAGCTATCCTTCTTGCCACTGCATTGTTGCTGCACCTGCCGGGCCCTCTTTGCCTGGCCCTCATTAGGGCTGTTTTCCAGCAGCATCCTTGCAAAGTGCTCTGCAGTAGCAAAGTTCTTTTGCTTGTAGCACAGACCCATAGCACTTACAAGCACAAGCCTCATATGAACTCTCTGAAGCTTGCAGTTAGTGAAGTAAGCCGCCAATTCTTGTTGGCGGTTGATATCATCTCTCAACTCCTTCCTCTTAAGTTCCATCCGCAGGCCAAGAATATACTCCTTCACAATCTCGATCAACTCTTTCACTTCATCAACTTCCCTCCTTGAGTCTACCACGATAAGAGGGATGGTATGCAAGATGCTAAGGAACTGCCTCAGGGCTTCTGGGAACCTACCTTCTGTGGTGGCCTTGTAGGCAGCCTTGAGTCTGTCTTCCATTTGTGAGAAGGTGAAAACAAGTGCAGGAGGGCCTCTCACATTAGGACTTGCAGACTCACTCCAACCTTTCTCAACAGCAACTGGTATAATGGGAGCAGTTGCAAGTGCACGAAGATAAGAGTGGCTACCCATGTGCAGATCGAGAAATAATGGCTTTAGAGGAGCAAAGTTTTTGATGCCCAATTGGCGGCTAAGCAACCTCATTGCAGTGTCAAAGTTCCCTGCTGCTGCGTGATCCCCAGCAAGAGAAGATTTCTGAGTCCAAATTTGGCTGACAGGCATACCTGGTGGAGGAGCAACAAAGACAGCAGAGCGGGCATTGCCAGCATTTTTGGGGGTCTCTGCTTCAGGTGGAAGTTCCAGGTCTTCAAGGTCCCAGCCACCCTCCTCTCCATCCTCCTCGTTTGCTTCACCCTCCTCAGCATCAAAACCATCACCACCATTTGCCATCACTTCGCTTGCATCAACCATATCCAGGTCCTCGTCACCCCAGTCAGCACCAGCAGCTTCATCGTCATCCTCAAGTTCCGCCCTCCCAGTAGCATCCAGCCCACCCTCAAAGATACCACGCATCACCCTCAGCAATGGCCAATCACCACTGGCTGTGAGAGGTGCAGGGGGGATCAAAAGAGACTGAGATTTTCCTTCAGGTAGGGAAGGAACATTCTCACCCAATTCTTCAGCAAGCCTATCGGCGATTTCAGTGAGCCCATGAGTGGCAGCAGTAATATAGGCAAGAGGTAACTGTCCAGCATTCTCTAGGATCTCCACTCTTTTCTTAGCATCTCCAAGGTACAGTGCATTGTGGAATTGCCCCATCAGGTTATTGTTCTGTCCAGCAATTTTGCACATGAAGCCCACCTTGTCAATGAAACCAGTAATAAGATATAGGAAAGCAAGCCTCTCAAAATTCTTTGTCCGTTGGTACGCATATTCCACAATACCAACATTTCCCTGCCTCAGGGCCTCAATTCCCAACCTGTACCAGTGATCTTTGTCATCAATCTCTTTTGCAGAAGCAACAGCAATTTGGATGTTACCACTCTCAAGAGCAAGGTTAAATCTTGTCTTCTCATCTTTCACAAAGTGGAGGGCAACTTCTGGAAAGCCTTTCTGTTGTAAATAAGAAATCACGGCCTGCCCACACAGCTGGGAATTCTTAATCATACTCATCACATGATCATATCGTTTCCGTAGAAGAGCCAGCTTGAAAATGTACTCAGAAGCATCAACTGTGATCAGCTTGTGCTTTCCATCACGGTCTAGACAGAAAATGTTGTTTCCAATTACCCTTGTTATGTAAATAGGAACATCAAGGGTTTTAATAATCCCACTATCTCCATTGGGAAGACAATACTTGATATGGTTCAAAGTAGTGTAAATAAATACACCATTCTCATCCCAGGCACCACTTTTCACACGGATGGTTTCATGCAGTGTACAACGATGGACAAGCTTCTTGTTTGCTATAACCACTGCATGCTTGCTCAGCAGTGCAACAGATTCCATTTCACTTGACCAAACAACATATTTAACAGCAGGTGCCTGGAGCTCACCAAGAATTAACCTTTGCTGCAGATCAAAGATGGTAACTCGGTCTTCGGCCTTGCACAGCAAGTTACCAGTGCCAGCATAATAAACTGCATCAGTCGCAATAGGAAGAGAGCTTTTCTTCACAATTTCATTCTTAAGATTCTTCACCAAAAGTTGATTGCTACTCTTCTCAAGGACTGCAAACCTGTTGCGTGCCACAAAAACAGCTGACCCACCAGCTCCCTTCTTTGCCTCCTGCAAATAGTCAGCCCTGCCAGCAGAATCCTTGGGAACAATATAGAGTTCGTATGAGCTTCCATCCACATCAGAGCAAATCAAGACAGCATTTTCAGTTGGACTGTAGGATAGTGTCCTTGGTGACTGGTTCAAGCTAACTGATCCAGGTCTTCTTATTGGAGCCAACTGAACTTCTTTCTGTGTGGAGTATTCAAAGAACCGAAGAAAACGGTCCTTCACATAGAAGACAGTATCACCACTCACAGAGAAAGCAGGGCGTTCCCTCTCTAATTTAAACACAATCATGCCACTGTCATGCCCAGCAGCAAGAAGGTTCATCTCAGGGTGAGCAGCAAGAATCCAGAAACGGTCATGTTCCCGCCTGAATGTTTGAACACCAGTTCGCTTTGTGGCATCCCAGATGCGAATGCTTTTATCCTCTGAGTTGGACACAATGATGTCTTGCTTTGCATGAAACATCACACAGGAAACGTTATTCATGTGCCCCCTCAAAGTATCAACTTCCCAAGCCTTGGTGTCTGTCCACAAATAGCACATTTAGATCGCATTGCGTTATTTCAAATACCTCGATAGTGGTGTGCATGTAATTTTGTGTTTGGTTATCAGTATGCAGTTAATGAAATGCTATGCAACAAGAATTTTGAGCTAGTTACTAATTGAGTAATTGTGAAACATGTTTCTTGCATTCAGCTCGTTTGGTGACAACTTAGTTCTTCTGTGAAAGTAAGATAAATGGAACAAAACAAACAAATTCATAATAAAACCACATCCATAGTTTGTAGTACTGCGTTATATGGAAGAACGAATGAACACAGAAACAAATATGTAAGTGTTTATCTATGGAAAATGATAATAGAAAAGTTAAGATCATAATAGCAGTGTTACCATTCATTCTCCATAGCTTCACTTGCCGGTCATCTGCCCCAGAAACAATGAGTGGCAATGTGGGGTGAAACGATGCCCAGTTCACGCCACGGTCATGCCCTTCCAACACATATTTTACAACTGCATCAACACCTCCAAACAGATCTGTGTTCATCTGGGTGAGACGCAGGATGTCATCCGCAGGTGACACTGTCTTCTTCCTCAAAGCACCAATATCCCAGACACGGACAGTCTGATCCAGTGATGCTGAAACAACCAGGTCCTCCTTCAGGTGGAATGATGCACACATGACATAGTGATTATGCCCAGTCAGCACAGCCACACATGTGCGTGACTGCCAGTTCCAGATCCGAATCGTCTGGTCATCACTAGCACTTACTATCCATGGGTACTCATGGTGGAATTGCACAGTGCGAATATAATCAAGGTGCCCATGAAGTGTGAAGAGACAGCGGTGTGTCTTGTAATTCCACACCTTAATCTTGTAATCATCGCCTGCAATGCATGACAGAAATCTTAGAGGTCATATGCTGCTATGGCTAGCAGCAATACAAATGGACACCAGCGTGACTTATTTTCTAGTTCCAACAAATCCCAAGTTCAGGTTTCAACAAATATACAAGAGTTCCGCGATAGCACCCCGCCATTGCTAACTTGCCATGGTATGAGAATCACAACCATAACTAAAAGCTACTTCTCTCTAGTGGAGGGCTACACATCGACTGATTTTACCCCCTATCTTACCTCTAGTTTGAAAGGATTGCAAATCCATGTAGATCCATCCCGGTTATAAATAGAAACAAAATATCACTTCATCAAACTAACAAAATTCACCAAACAGTTCATCTTAAGCTAAGATGATAGAACCAACACCACACCAGATCCGACCGACCAGGATCAATTGCACAACAACCACTATACATCAAACGCGATCTAATCGTAAACCTCGAGTGTAGCCATTGCACCACGAAACGGATCACGCAGAAATCTGACGGCCTCGAGACGAGGCTCCAATCCAATCCAAACAAAGAGGATCCGACCAAACGCGCGGCGCGGGACGCCATACCCCGGTCGCGAACGGTGAATCACACGAGCAAGGCAAATGGTCGAGGCGGGGGGCGAGATCTAGCAGCAGGATTCATTACCTCCGGAGACGAAGAGCGGCTGGGTGGCGTGGAAGTGGACGCCGCGGACGGGGCCGTCGTGCTCGTCAAAGCGGTCCAGGAGGGTGCCCATGCGGTAGTCCCACATCTGGATCACCCCGCTGTGGAGGCTGGCCAGGATCCATGGACGCCGCGGGTGGAAGCTCAGCCCCTTCACCCGGTTGCTCTTCGTCTCGAACTTGGTCAGCATCCTCGCTGCTGAGCCCCCAACACACCAGCCTCGTCGTCCCCGCCCGTCGACGGCAGTGGCGGCGGCGGCGGCGAAACCCCTAACCGCTGAGGCGAGCGGAGGGGAGAGAGAGAGAGGAGGAGGAGGAGGAGGAGGCGGTGGATCTCGCGCGGGGCGGGGAGGGAGAGGAAGGGAGATTGGTGGGGGCGTTGGGTGGGGTGGAGAGGTGAGAGGACGATGAGGTGTTTTGCACGCGGTAGTGGGATGCGTGCTCGCCGTTGGATGTGGAGACTGGGGAGATCGAGGCCGTCCGTGTGGTATGCCCCGGATTGTCAGAGGGAGGGACTCCTTGCCGTAATGCGAGTGTTTGGGTGGGGTACACTAGCCCCGAAGGTATCTGAAAACTGTAGTAGCTTCACTAAGAAGGCACGGCGTTTTTGACTTGTAAATGGCAGAAAATTTGTCTTCAAACATTTCTGTTTTATTTGTCCTGTCATAATATCAGATAAAAAGGTGATTATAACTGTCAAGTATCTGCATAAGGTCAGCTATAATGAAAAAAAGAGGTAGCGTCACAAGAGATGCAATTAGGTAATTGCAACATAGTGTGCACAGGAACAGTAATATATATATATATATATATATGAATGAGCTTCAGATGCCATATTTATTTATTTAACACATCAAATATGCTATAAGCCAGACATTCAAATAAACCACTGATTGAAACATAGCAATAAAAAACCCTTAATAAGTCATACCGATAGAGAGAAGAACTAAAAGACTCAAAGTGGTCATAATTCCCTATATGGAAGGAAGCACAAACTGTCGAATACCTTGGACAATACATCATACGAGCTATTCGGTATGACAACATAAATTATCTAGTTGGATGCGGTCTCAAATAAAACCCAAATAATTACAGTAAACATCCAACCTTATTGCTAACCTAGTATACTAAATACCAAACACAATATAAAATAGAAATGTCGGACTCGAGACAAATAAGATACTTAACAAAATAGCATCCACCAGTTCATCCCATGATATGCTCGTCAACCATTAGATGATAGAGATCAGAAAACTACACATCACATAGAACTCGATCTACACTAGCTATTAAGCAAATATCTTACTTGCCTCAAGTCCATACTAACGATAAACTAGCCCTAGGAAGTTGCTAGCTTTTACTTTCATCTTCAACTTTGATATCTAATGTAAACATAAATCAAGCACATAGAAATAACTTAGAGACTTAGTTACAACTAGTTAACACATAAGCCAACCGACCAAATAGTCACGGTTTAGCGAAAGTCTATCTATCTAAAAGAACCCACAAGCAACTGACTAGGGGTAGGCCCCTAGTTAGAACCGTCGTAAAAATTAGCTTCACCCCATATCACTCAAAGCTATCACTACCTTCACCTAAGTCTAAACAATAAAAATGTACAACATAGCAAGTATTAGTATATTAAACAAGTTAATGTATTGGTAAGAGCCAAGCCTATTGTACAACATGTAAGTTTAATTCAAAGAAAGGCTATTTTTAGTTTCATTTTGCATAAAGTCAATTTTAGTTCACAAGCATTTGCAATGGTATTTATCAAACCATTTAAAAAGATGTACATAAAGTAAAGCATGTCATAATAATAACCTTGCTGTCCTCCATGACAAAAAGTCACCATAAGCATTGACATAAGCATCATAAGTACCATAATTCATCATTTTACTTCCCATTCTCACAAATACATTTAGAAAACACAAAACTATACTCATGACACTTCACTATAACGCTTATGACAGCGAGCATGACTAATTGATTAGTTTTGACTCTGCAAAGTTTATAAAGCTTTACCCATATGATATGAGCACTCTAGTTTATCTTGTGCTCACGAAACACTACCACACTTTCCACGTTGAGTGTGGTCTAGAGGTCATAACGAAGTCATTACACTATTTAAAGCCTAGCTTTGCACCAGTGACAGTAAGAGTGAATTTGCCCCAAGTTGTGATCTAGAGCCATTAGGTGACGGACCCACGTCTTAAACCTAATGCCATGGCAGCAGACACCTATTTTCCTACGAGGCTCTACACCGTTGTATTGGATAAACTTACACACCACGCCATGAGGGAGAGCAGTACACTTGTACCCTCACGGATCACACACATAAGAACAAGTCATTCATTCCAATATCATAAACACACACATGGGTAGCTCCTCTAGACAACCCTACAGTCCACTTGTAGGCATTGCCCATACTACTTCGATCTACCAAAATGCAATGCTAGAAATTAAACAACTTAATCAGTTAAGGTCATGTCATACTAGCACATATGGTTGTATGGTAAACAATATATGGTGTCATAGAGTTGTCCTTAATTGACTCATGCGAACACTCCACTTATCGGTGTGCAACTACAACCATATGCACACTACTTGCCACTCATGTCTAAAAATGAGTGTTACACCATTTTAGTTCACAAATAATCAAAGGAAGCCCCTCTATCTAGAAGTAACACAATGCCCAAATTAATATTTATAAAGTGATTATAATGAGAATTTGTATATTTCTAAGCATAGTTCATAGCAGACAAATATTGTTTAGGGGTTTTGAAGTTGTCATTTCATGTTCCCATTGTCAGCAATCATGCGCTAAGAGCGGGGGCTTGGGTTGGTCCCCTTTTGTGTTCAACCCATGGGATGAACTACCATACGATGAGCTCAACGAGGTGGATACAAAGGATTTTAGATAAGTTTATACTGCTAACAAGCTAATACCCTACTCCTATATTCTTGAGGTGCTATAGTGGTGCATTTTTCCTTTTCTCCTCCATTCTTCTTAGCTACCAACCTCCTGTTATATATTCGTCAGGGATATTACACATTTTGGGAGAAGAAAGGAGTGTATAGAGATGGGACTTGTGGGGTCTACAAAACAAAGGTTATGTATGGTCAGTCCAATTACTACAAGAGCCCTAATGACCGTCATTGATGCCATGTTGCCCTCCTACCATTGCTGACTATAGCTGACCCACATGCCAACCACTCCATATGGATAGGTGAAAAGTTGGGTCACAGTGGGCCGACTAACCAAAGCCATGATCACCTAGATAATCATGGGGAGAAGTATATGTCATGTCATATATCGTCCATGGATGGAGTAGATATCTATTTTGTTGCTTTGACAAGTGCAGGTGCATGAGTGCTACACCAAGCCAAGCACTCCAACCTACCGCATTGAATGCAGTTTTTAGCATAGTTAGATATATATGGCCCCTAACCTATTGTTCCTCCATGTCCCTAGGGAACACATGAGCTCGGGGTTGCCCCATTAACCATCCTAGGATTCGCATGCATGGGTGAGGCAGCCTAGGGTCATTAGCCCGTAGCATGGCTAGCCCAGGCTGCTAGGTCGAGTAAGCTAGCTAGGGTAGCCATGCACACACCATGTGTCTCACTATGGATAGCCCATGGCATATACGCTTGCTTGCCATGACTCCCTAGGGCGATAATGTTTGCCCAAGTGCCACATATTTGCCTCCTAGCTTCTAGGGTGGGACTCCTGGTTCCCACTTCATTAACACTTGTTTTGTGGCCACGTAGGTGATGTGGGGAGTTGGAACGATGGGCATCACTCCACCTGCCACCCACTCGTTCATGCACACACCTCACATGCCTGGGAATAATGGTGCCTATAGAAGAGGAGGAGATGCTACATGGATTCTCGTGCTTGGAGTGAACCCCCATGGGCTTTCCCTATAAATGTGTGACCATAGTGTGGAACTATTTCCTTTCTGTTTCATTGTTTCCCTTTGGTTGCAACTGCTCTTGCTCTCTTTGTCATCCCTCATGGACACTCGCCACTACCAATGCAGCTGTACTCTTCACTCCACACTCACCACTGCCCACCCTTATGGGTAGATCTGGCTAGTGTAGCACAGTTCGAGGGAGTCCGGTGATGCCTCTATCCCACCTCAAGAATGAGGCCTTGGTGGTGAAGGTAAGGGTGATCATGGTCCCTGCCAAGCAATAGGGGTGTCGACGGTGAGGCCAACCACCTTCCTACCTAGCCGGAGGAGCCCACGGAAGTCATGGTTTTCTTGTCCTTTATCACATTGTGCTTAGTGTCATCCTTCTCCTCCATCTTCATTCAAGTGCTAGAGGTCTTCAAGATCCACCTGATCCACTATACTCCCAACTCTGTGGTGATCCTAGCCATCTCTACCCACCTGTGCGAGATTGTTTGCACTAAAATTTGGTAAGCCCTGTGGACAAGATTAGAGAGTCGATTAGCTTATGGGAAAAGTTCGATTGATACAGGAAAAGAGTCAATCGGACAGATTGAGGATGGATTCGGTTCAGTTAAAGATGGAAGATTATTCAGATGGGACCGAATCTGAGGAGCCATGAAAACCATAGTAGGGTAATTTTATCTATATACAAAATATATCTTATAAGATAGATAAGTCTAGTTAGTTTTATTAACTTCTTAGAGATAGTTTCCTTTTATGTTTTAGGAAATAGTGTCCGAAGGTTGCTTGTAACTGCGTCGAACTCTTGTAATCCTGGGTTATAAATATAGACCTCCTGGAAGCTTGTAATCTATCTCTCGATCAAATACATCTTCGGTGTATCGCCACCCTAGTTTATTTAGGTTTTTTATCAGTGGGTTCTAACTCTCGACGCGGGGCTATATCGGTTAGGTCCAAACTCTAGTGAAGGGGTAATTCCCGCCATTATCCCGGTGTATTCATTTTGTCAAATGATGCATCGGTTAGGTCCAACCTCTTAGTCTGATCAAATATATCATATCATGTTCGTGTGGGATCTATTAGCTTATCAAGCTCCTTTTACCATCATCAATCTCGTGATGTATTAGTTATGTTTGACCTACTAGACTGCTGATAGTAGATTGAGCCATAAGCCGATAGGTCTTTACTCAGTGTTTTATCGGAGTAGCTAGTTGATGAGTTATCCACACATTAAGTCTCACGCTTAGTGTATCATCTTCTCAGCTGATATACCTATATCTTCAGTGATTTCCTATCATTGGCTCAGCTAGCCGATGGGTTTGTCCGTTCCTTTCGTCTGCTCGTTTGATCTAGTCTCCATCGTCTCCGTGCCGTTAGCCTCAGTCTCATATTATCTTGGTTTGGTCCGATCTATCGAGGCTTACTCTAACGATACCGTCATGGTGGTCATTGGGTCTCATACTTTCAGGAGATTGGGTCTCGCTCTTTGCTATTCATTGCATACTCTATTCAGAGCGTCATCGACGTTGCAGCTGATGGGTTGTTTATATTATTCCTTGACAATCCATATATGCCCTCATCGATTTTCTAATTGATGAAAGAGTACTACAACATCTATTGACAACCAGCCGATAGCAGGAATCTATATACTTATTGTCTATTCTATCTGGAGCTCCATTGGCTCTACAGCCGATGTGTCTTTCGTTCCCTTCATCGCCATCCACCTACACCTTCATCAACTTCTCAACCAATGGAAGAGTGCTTCAGTCCCTATCGGCTATAGCCGATAGTAGGAGCACGTCGAACGTAGTCGATAACTATCTCAACCCTATCGGTAGACAACCGATAGTAAGAGTTTGTATCAGCCTATCGTTCGATTGACATCTATTTTTCACCTTATCAATTGTAGAGTCAAATTGACTGGCACTCCCCAATGAAAGGACCTCGTAGCCGAAGGACCTACACTGGAACGAAGCAAACCTCCTAGACCTCGGCGTGTTCACACCATTGCATCAGGCCTCCCTCGGTGAGCACAGAGGAATGATTTGGTGCGAATAGAGATGTTCATCGGTGTCATGCCATTGATCAACCTCTTCTAGTATTTCTTCATGATGAGGATGGCTAGGACAAGAAAGCTTAGCTCCGACAAACTTGAGGTTTTAGGGTGCTACGGTTTCTGGCCACGGGAGGGCAATGAAAACCTCTACTTCCCAATTGCTACTCAACAAGTGAAAGGAATGGCACCAAGACTAGGTCCATGTTGGTGTCACACCAAACAATCAACTTCTTCTCCCAATGTTAGCCACGCGACCACAGAAGAACATATAGAAGGGAGCCCTCAAACCCGATGTCGAGATGAACCTCATGCTAGTGCGTATCGCTAGCCTGCGTGTGGCAAGGCTAACCTTGATGATGGCGGTTGCCAATTTTGTGTGTCACCGGATATGATAGCTACGGGAGTGAGCTTAGGGTGGTGTGGATGTATGCTGGTCCGATAGACATCAGTAGGACATAAATTGAGACCCTAGGCAACCTCAAGGCTAACACGATTAAGGCATGGGTGAATGCACTGGTTGTCCTTAATGCCAACAAGGACATAGATCTTCCATGGGACGACCTGTTGCTCTACCACAATGAGAGCACGCAATGATCCATCAAGGACACTGCACCCCGAACCCTTGGGGGAATCAACATCTAGGATGATGATGACACAACGCCAACTAGGTCGAGCACAGAGGACACTATGCCACAAAGCATGGTGTCTCAGGGCATAGTGCCACAATATATGGGTATTGAACGAGGCAGCGTGGTGCCACCCAACATGGGGGTTGGCGATGTCGGCCACTAAGCTAGTTGGGTCTCGAGCCCAAACCTGCCTTCAAGCTTGCCCCGCCTTTACCCCTGCCCTCATCGTCCTAGTGGGCACAAGCATGGATGCTAGAAGCAGTTCTCGAGAATCCCCTAGCTAGCCTTTAGGGAGCCTGACTAGGCATGGAGGTACTCACTCGCTGAGCTCAGATGGCTTGCGAACCCCCTTTTCCCCCTACCTAAGAAGAAAGCCAAAATTACACCACGAGGACCCAACAAGGTTGGCACTCAATGGTACTTCAAAGGGCCATCTGCCATATAAGTGTCACTTTTTTCTTATCACTCTTCTTCTCACTTTTCTTTTCTTTTCTTTCTCTCTTTTTAAAAATGTTTTCTTCATGTCTTTTTAGTTTGGCTTGAAGCGACAACTACCCACCCCGAGCTTGACACCTTCTTACCGAAGACCGAGGCTACTAGGCCAGACGTAGGCGCGGTGTGCTGATGCATGAGCAAGCCAAACATGAGCCAACCAGATAGTAGCCAGAGGTTGTGGCTATAGTGGATGAGGACACTAGTGCAATGACGGAAGAAGGCATCACCATCGAATGGCCGATGACATGGCAACCAGGGCAGCAATGGCTATGGGGTCCATAGAGCTAAGTAGCATGGAGCTCGGTCCGTGTTGGGATCCCTTTCACATTGAGTGCCCCCAAGGGCCTTATATTGCCATGCTCAAGATGGCAAACACAGTTTTGGCCCAACTAAAGGAGGCGACCACAGAGGATGGGGACGACCACAAGCAAGAACACTTTTCAAGGCCTAGGTGGACAAAGCACAGTCGGCCAATGAATTGGCCCTCTAAAGGACTAAGGAGGAGAAGGAGGCCTCGAAGAGAAGCGCTGTGAGGCTGTCACCATGTAGGAGAAGGCCGAGGCTTTCAAGGAGCTAGCCAAGTAGGTTGCCTTGTTAGCCACTACCCACGAGCACTGTGCCATAGCTCAGGAGAAGCAAGTGGGGAAGCGCGAGCTTGACCTGGCACTATGAGATGCACTATGTATATGAAGAATGTACTTGAATCTTTTTTTAGTAGGGGATATCAACATCACTCCTTCTCTGGCTCCCAAAACCCACAAGGAACTATCAAAATACAATGTCCAATACTCAAGATTCTTCACGGATTTTGTAGTATGAACTAATGTCCATTTGGCCACAAAGTCGGCTAGGGGTTGAGATTTAATTGTAATGCGAACCTTGAATATGATATCAAATGCCATCAATTTAAGAGCCTACCTCGCTATCTGCCCTGTCACTCCCCTATTGTGTAGAACATCCCCGGGTGGAATGAAAGTGACCAAACATCAAGAGCCCTAGGAAATAGAGCAGAAGCTTTTGAACCGTAATCAACACCCCATAGAGTAACTTATGTATTTGTGGATACCAAATTTTAGAGTTCAACAGAACCTCACTGACCAAGTAAACTGGCAATTGAACTTTTTGTACATACCACTCTTCTTTGTGTTCCACAACCAAAACAATACTGACTACTTAAGAAGTAGCTAAAACATAAAACAACAATATCTCCTATGGCATCGGAGAAACTAGAATTTGTGGTATTGTTAGTAATTTCTTGAAATCTTCAAAGGCTTGTTGTGCTTCTGGTATTGTTCGCGTCGGATCCCGGCGCGAGCACGTCGACGCCTGGGAGGTCTGCTTAGCTCCAGTGCAGGCCGGTCGGCTTCTCTTTGTGGTTCGAGGTACGCGCGCCGAGGGCCATGGGGTTCGGTCGGCTCCGACGCGATGGTGCGGGTGCGGATGTGTCAGTCAATTTGACCCTGTAATTGACAAGGAGGTGAGGCAAACGGGTCAGTCGGACGACGGGTTGATACGAGCGCTCACTATCGGTTGGCTGCCGATAGGATCAAGTTAGTCATCGGCCGAGTCCGGATGGCTCCTGCTATCGACTGGTCGCTGATAGGAATTAGGGCGCCCTTCCATCGGCTGGGGAGCCGATGTAGGCGGATGTCGACGAAGGATACGATGCCTTCGGGTGTAGCGGACACGAGGCCCTGATCCATCGGTCGCAAAGCTAATGGAGGCATAGGAGTGTACTCAGAGATTAGCAAAGTGCGTGGGATCCCTCCTGGCAGTCGACGAAACATGTCGTGGTTGTTCATCGACTGGAAGGCCGATGAAGGTATATGCGAACTAGCAAGGAATCATATAAAAGGCACGGGCTGCAAAGCCGATGCCGCTCCGAATATGGTAGCATGAGACCCGTTGCCCGCCGTGATGACACTGCTAGTGCCGAATCTTGAAGATCAGACCTAACCGAGACAGTACGAGACCTAGGCCAGTGGCAACGGGACGGTGAATGCCGGATTGGATGTACTGAAGTAAGGGCGCAGCGAACCTATCGGCTAGCTAAGCCGATGAGTGGACGTCTCTCTGAAGACAGTCGCGTATCGGCTGGAAGGCCGATGCACTTGGCGTGGCGCTCAAGGGAAGTCTCTAAAGACTGGTGCGTATCAGTCAAAGAGCCGATACGCTGGGCGTGATGCTCAACGTATGGATAACTCATCGGCTAACACTCCAATGAAACGCTATGCAGAGACCTATAGGCCTAAAGCTCATTACACTATCGGTAGCCTCGTAGGTCAAAACTAACCGATGCAGCACGAAACCGACGACAACGGAGAGAGTTTGATAGGCCGATAGATCCTGCACGGACATGATGCAATATATCCGATCGGCCTAAGAGGTCAAACCTAACCGATGTAGCCTTAGACAGAGCGAGACATATCGAGATAGTAGCAAGACTTACCCCTTTGCCGGAGATCGGACCTAACTGATGCAGCCCCGCGTTGAGAGCCAGACCCCACCGGTAGAAACCTAAATGAACTAGGGTGGCAATGCGCCAAGGTTGTATTGATCGAAGGATTGATGATCTCTTACATATTTCCAGGGGCTCTATATTTATACCCTAGGTTTATAGAGTCTGACATGCTTACAACAACCATCGGACGTTATTTCCTAACAAAAATAAAGGAAAATATATCTAAGTAAGTTAACTAACTAACTAAATCTTCCTATCCATATAAGATAGGATAAACTACCTTGTCGTGAACCATGGCTCCTCCTCAAACTCGGTCTTATCCAGATAATTTTCTATTCTGGGACCGAGTCTTTCCTTGCTTCAATCCGATCGGCTTCTTCCCTGTAGCAATCGGACACTTCTACGCTTAAGCCGATTGTCTTTTCAATCTATCGCTGGGCTTTTCAAATTTTGGCATTAACAGGTATCCATTGAAAATTGTCAACCTTCTTAAACAACTTGGAAAAGGGCAAGCCTCGTTTCCCTAGTTGGGAAACAAACCGACTGAGTGTCACCATGCACCCAGTGAGTTTCTAAACATCCTTTTGAGTATTCGGTGGATCCATATTAAATATGGCTTTGATCTTCTTTGGGTTGGCTTTAATGCAATGATGTGACACCATAAAACCATACAGCTTGCTTGAAGGTACTCCGAAGACATATTTTTCTAGGTTCAACTTCATCTAGAAGGCCCATATGTTCTTAAAGCTTTCCTCATAATCAAAAATAAGTTTCTCCCTATGCAAAATCTTGATCACCACATCATCTACATATGCTTTCACATTATGCCCAAGTTGAGTTTGAAAGCACCTTTGAATTATGTGCTGGTACATAGCCCTAGCATTTTTCAACCCCAAAGCATAGTGATGTAGCAGTGTTTTCAAATGGCGTGATGAATGAAATCTTCAAATAGTCATCTTCCTTCAAACTAATCTGATGGTATCCCAAATAGTAGTCAAGAAATTGAGAATCTCACACCCGGCCATTGAGTCAACTGTCTAATCAATGCGAGGTAGGAAAAATGGGTCCTTCAGGTGGAACTTATTGATATCTATGTAGTATGTAGTCTAGCACATGCACCATTGTCCAGTCTTCTTCCAAACAAGAACTGAATTTACCAGCCAATCTAGATGATAAACTTCCTTGATGAACCTCACTGCCAAAAGCATAGTCAATTTCTCACGTATGGTGTTACATCTATCTTGAGCAAATCTATGGAGTCGTTGTTTTATAGGCTTAGTATCTAGCTTTACGTTTAAAGAGTGCTCAATCACCTCTCTAGGTATATTAGGTATTTCAAATGGTTTTCAAGCAAAAATATCTTTATTAGCCCATAGGAAAGTGACGAGCACGTCTTTCTATTTAGGATCAAGATTAGCGCCAATCATTATTGTTTTACAGGAATTAGTCGGGTCAAGCGGAATCTTCTTTGTCTTGGCATCATCATCTCCCAGCTTCGCATTCTTCTTTGCTGGAATCTCACCTTGATTAGTAGCCACTACTAGTTGGATCTCCTATCATCCAATTGCACTCTCTTGGGCTTGAGCCAACTTGTAACTCACCTTGTCACAAGTGAAGGTTTGCTTGATGTTGCTGTAAAGGGATATCACTCATTATGGCCTAGGCATCTTCATCATCATATAGGTATAATGGAGAACAACCATGAATTTGGCAAGTGTAGACTTGCATAAGATGGCATAATATGCTATCTTGAAATTGGCTACCTCGAAACAAACATTCTCTATACTAAAGTTACCCCAAGTGCCAAATGTGATAGGGAGCGTGATTTGTCCAAGTGGCATTGAAGAAAGCCAAGGGATTACCTCGTGAAATAGAGCTATACTTAGCCTCAACTCGTAGCATGGAATCTTTATATCATCATAAGTTTTTGCGAAAAGAATATTGAGAGCATTGCCACCATCAATTAGGACCCACTTGAGCTTAATGTTCTTGATGACTAGATTGAGTTCTAGGGAATACTGCCCCAAATGGACCACTTGGTCAGGGTGATCTGAGTGGTCGAACATTATTGCAACCTCAGACCATCGTAGGAATTGAGGGATGTCAGCCAAAACTGTGTTGATTTCCTGGTTGGTTAGCTCTGCTTCCTCTTGGATTCATAGTCTAAAGAGCCACTGAAGATACGATTCAACTTGGCTCGAGGATCCTAGAACCCCGCGAGAGCTAAGCCGTTGGTTTTGTCCTTGTCTTTACCTTTTCCAGATCCACCTTCACCTCCTTTTGGCTTGATGTTCTTGATGTGCTCTTCAGCAAATTTCTAGAGCGTATAGCCATCCTTAGCCATGTGCCACCCATTGGGACGATAAGGACAGAGGCTATTCATGACTTGCTCATAGTCTTGAAGCTTCCTTTGAATTTCCTTAAAGTGGCTAGTGTCCTTCTTTCTAGCCTTTCTTTCCTTTTGCACTCTCATAGCTGTGTTCTTACATATGTTGAAGATGGACATGAGAGCATGACGAGGTGAAGAAGATGAAGATTTAGTCATTGTTCTAGGAGATCCAGCTTGAGTAGAGGCTCAAGTAGTTCTCCATGGAGGCACAAAGGATGATCCAGGGATAAGATGAATTTGAAGCCCCGTGTGCTCCACTTTCTTGCAAAAAGTCTTCCCGATGATGGCTTCAATCATCTTCATAATGTAAGGGCCATATGCCATGCCTCGATTTGGAGTGATGTGAATAAGATGGATTTCCTCCCGAATAAAGTCAAGACATCAAATTCCCTAGGGTTTTCGTTCATCCATTGTATTAGGTTGTGAGTATAAGATAGAATGGGGCTTACATCATGGGACTTAGGAGTGAGGGTCTTCCGGAAAAGTTTGTTGAGATAGTTGTAGAAGGGAAGGAGCCCCAAAATGTCTCGAAGCTCATAATCCACAAACTTTTGATCATTGAGAAACCCTAGAATGTGAGTCTCCAACACTTTCTAATCATGGATCTTCTCCTTGTTTTACAAGGCCCTCTCCAGAAAACCAAGAATGCCAATAAACCTGTTGTACTAGACCGAGTAGCACTCGCCATCCGTCATCCAATGAATGGTCTTGAAACTATTGAGCTCATAGTATAAAGTGGCTAGAATTGAGCAATAATTTCCTTGCTCCATGGATATTGCATTGCCATAATCTTGTCAATCTTCAACCTCTCACAAGTTGCAATCACTTCATCCATGTTGGGGTCATGCTTTTTCTTCATGTACTCCCAATCAACCCACTGCATGAAGATAGCCCCCTTCTTCAGAAGAAGAATTGTCTCAGTAGTCCTGATGATATTAGTTTCAAAATCTTGTGTCAAAAGAGAGTTAATTGTACTTGTATGGGTCGATCTTGCTTTGCTTAGCTAGGTCAGTCCAGTTCTTGTTCCATTTGGTTACCCTCCTAGCGTAAGCGGGATTTGGTTGCAGATGATGCATGAAGAAGGGACCGATCTCCCTGCCAAGTTGCTACTCAATCTAGGCCTTCTCAGCCTCAATCCTTGCTTCTTCATTTGTCCCAACATCTTCTCTGTGTCCTTTGGGGGTGCATCAGAATAAAGAATGTGTGGAATAGAGGACCCTCCCCCTCTGCTTCTTGGGTGCTTTGCCTATGGGGCAAGGTGTCGTCCCAAGGCCGCATCCTAGGAGAGATGGCACTTCAGAACCTTGTAAATAGTAGAATGAGAATCACCACTCTTGCTCTTAACCCAAGTCATCTCTTTAGCCTTGCGAGAGTAGACTTGATGCTTGAAAAGGCCCTTCAAAGGAACAAAAACACCTGGTGAAACAAGGAGAGGATGCAATCCTAGAGTTTCTAATGGAGAATTGAACAACTTCCACTAGATTGGAGTCTCTGATTGAAAGGATTTTTAGTGTTTGGAGGAGACGAGGAGAGGTGAAAAAAGAAAATAAGAGGTGTAAAAGAAAGTTACCCCCAAGCAGGTTAAGTCCTAGTGCCATGCCCACATCAAAAATTCCGATTGGGGATCAGATTTTATGACCCTGGTTGTCTAGAAATCATTGAATGAATACATGGGATCAGATATTCTAATATGAACATCGGATATTCTGACCCATGTCAGGCCACCAATTCTAGGGACGCTAAATGTCAGATATTCTCACTAAAAAATAGCAGATTTCAAATACTTAGAGAGAAGAAGAGAGTTTGAATGAGATACTTTTTCTATATGGCCAACCGAACATTTGGTCAATCATTTCACATGTGAATCACACACAACAAAACAATCAAAGCCAAAACCACATGTGAGATAATTTGATCTAAGGATCAAAAAGACACCAAGAGACAAGATGATTTACCCTGTGGAGGGGAATGTATGAATACATATAATTGTGCAAGAACTAAATTCATTTAGAATTAATCCCAAAGCACATGATTCAAGGATATACACAAAATGTGACCTATGATCATTTATTAATTAAATAACCATTTTGCCATGATGTGATGAGCCCTATACTATGCAAACAAGGCATGCTCCCAATCAAGCCACATTTCAAGAATCCAAAATATTTAGCTTATTCTTCAATTCACAAAACCTATGTTCATCTAAGGGCTTGGTAAATATATCCACCAATTTTTTGTTGGTGCTCACTTGATGGATCAATATGTCGCCTCTTGTGGAACGATTTCTCAAGAAGTGATGAAAGATATCAATGTACTTGGTGCAAGAGTGTTGTACAAGATTATTGGCTAGTTTGATGGCACTCATTGTCACAAGCAAAGGCACCTTGCTAACATTTAGGCCATAGTCTTTCATCAAAAGCTATTGAGCACAACAACTCATCGCCAAAACATATTCTAGTCTGGCGATGGATAAAGCAACATAGTTTTGCTTCTTGGAGGACCAAGAAACAAGGGCCCCACCCAAGAATTGGAAAGTACCTAAAGTGCTCTTCCTATCCACCTGACAACTGGCATAATCTGCATTGGCATAATCAATGATATCAAACATCGCTCTTTTAGGATACCAAAGGCCAAGGGTTGAGGTATGAACCAAATATCGAAGGATTCTCTTAATGGCCACCAAGTGACTCTCTTTTGGAGTGGCTTGAAAATGAGCACAAATGCACACTAGGCATAATATTGGACATAGATGAAGAAAAGATCCAATGATGAAATGATATATCTTTTGATCGACATATTTACCTTCTTTGAGGTTGAGGTGCCCATTTAATGGCATAGGGGTTCAAATAGGCTTGGCGTTTTCTATGTCAAATGTCTTGAGCATGTCTTTGAGATACCTGGTTTGACACATGAATTGTAGCGTTCGAAAAATACTGGCATGTTTCCCATCTGCACTTACATAAATCTTGTCCTAGGAGGAAAGGTACACATTACAAAGTTGAATAATAAATATCAGAGTATAATAGTGGAAGCGTTAACATGTTTATTATATGGGCTACTAAAGGCCAAAAACTCAAAGATAAACAAATAAAAACCACCGAAGACTAATGGCCCCATAGGCACTTGACGGCAAGAACTAGATAAATTTCAAAGCCTTTAGCATCTTGGTACTCTTCATCTGGGTTGGGGGAAAGAGAGCAAGGCTAAGTACTATCACCATACTCAACAAGCCATACCATGGAATAATACATGAATAATGTGAGGGAGTATAAGGAAATAATAATTATAGGGTTCATTTTCATGAAACAACAATTTAAAAATCATTAGTTAATCAAGGTTATTTTTTTTAACTTAAGAGCGATCCTACTACTAAGTCAAGTTGTTTATCGAATCACGCACTGATATGATTCTACCTAAGTTTTAAAGACAAGTCACATACTAATATGAACTTGAATATACACCAATGTGCACTTGACTTTCACCCTGTCCAAAGAGTTATAAAATCATAGAGAAGAAAAACATCTAACTAGGGGACATTGCTAGGCTTGCATATAACTAAGGGCATGGCTCTTTGAACAGTTTTACTCTTATCAGAGCTATATACTTTACCCACAAGACACACCTTCCTCATGCTACCACGTGCCACATGCCACCATGGTACATTGGCGAAAGTCATGACATAACCATTTGCCTAACCTAGCCATAATCAAAAGAACCAACATAGATCTCCCTTGCTAGAACAAAAGAGAGCCTATGCTCCTATACATTCCCCACACGACTATGGCTATGCTGAAAAGTCCATGCACCCACACTTTTTTCGCCTCATTTGTGTCCCTTTAACTAGAACTAGACCAATTTCAAGCTAATCCACACCCATTAGACAAGTTGTCGTACGAATTATGCTTCGCAACCGAGGCCCGAAGATCAGTCCTTATCATGACTAAGGTGCTCCTATCTAAACCATGCACCTCGTGTTCTGCCAAAATTAGGTTTTAGGAATTTTGAATGGGAAATCATAGTTCACAGCTATAAAAGTTTTAATCAAAAAGTTACCAAAGTTATAGATAATTCCCAAAGAAACTATTATAAACTATTATAAAACATCTATGATTTTTCTAGTTTAAGCAGGCTAAGCATGATTCTAAATATTACCATTAAGTACCACATATAGAGTCTTTATTAGTTGTTTTTGTTATATAGGGTTGTCAAGGTATAATATACACAATAATAAGGTTATAACAAGTAATAATAGTTATGGCTAAAAAACAAGTATTTACGCAGGTAATTTTAATAAAGCATAATGCAATAATTTAAACAAAAATAAAATTTTGCAACAATAGGTTATCAATATGATCAAAATGGTATGACTTGGCTTACTTACTACTAAGATCTTTGAGATCGACCTCAACGAACTATGGCTCTTCTAGATCTACAACATCTACACAACCAACACAAAGAAAAAGGGCTAAAATTAAAAAGCAAACCACGTAAGAAGCATTAAACAAGCATATAAATGGGTTCTACCATTTTTAGAAAAAAAATAGTGACTTGAACGAGTCAATTTGGAGTTCATATGGCCAAGGGTGAGGAGCCCCTAGCCAGTGGTGATGGAATATTGCATATTGTAGCCCTCGTTGTCTAATTTCTCTTATCAATCGTCATCTTCGGCAACTAATGGCTTATGAAGAATCTCCAAAAAAAACTCATTGTGGCACAAGTTGTCATCTAGAATCAATCCTTGCTAGCTTGTTAGCCACAAAGTAATCTTTGCGATAAGAATGTTGGACTTCAAGGCCATCAAACCATCTTTCAAGCTTGAGAAATATGGCCAAGTACTTTGCTAGTTCTGAGTTAAAGCATTGATAATCCTTGTGCACTTGTTTGGTGACAAGCTATGAGTCCCCTCTCACAACTAATTATCGGATGCCAAGTGTGGCAACTACTCTTAACCCTGCTAGGAACGCTTCTTAATTGGCAACATTGTTCATTGCCCGAAATTCAAGTCATATGATATACTTGAGTCATTCTCTAGTTAGCAATTGTAGGATAACCCAAGCTCATGCACCTTGAGAGTTGACTGCCCCGTTGAACGTCATGGTTTGGGTGTCCCTTACAAAGGTGTCGATATTGGCCTCCACCAGAGTGGTTCAGTCAGCGACAAAGTCTACCAACACCAGAGACTTCATAACCGTTCTCAAAACAAACTTGACATCAAACTAACAGAGTTTGACTACCCACTTGGCAATGTGACCCAATACTTTTTGTTGTACACCACCTCTCCAAGCAAAAAAGAGGAGGCCACTATGATCTTATACACCTAGAAATAGCGATGCACCTTCCTTGATGTCATCAATATGATGTAGAGTAGCTTTTGAATGTAGGGATGCCTCAACTTGGCTATGTTTATATCACATGATATATTTATGATATATTGATTTGTTCCTTGAAATAGACATTATTATTATTGATCAATGAGTATGTGACTTATTCATGAGACTATAAATATTAGATGTTGCTATTTCTAAATGATCCCTGATCATATATCATATGAGGAACAAATATGATTGTAAGATTATTACATGTATTGATTGATAATCATGTCTCATGGATCATGGTATAGAGATACCAAATCGATAATATGAACATATGTTACTGAATATATGTTGGATAGACCTGCTATGAAATATTACAGAGATTTTATATATCATCAGTTAATCTCAAATAGTGTTTACGTAAAGTCCTTAGACTTAAGATCATCATGTTTACCAACAAACATAGTAGCTTATTTTAAGACTACCAAACACTACTCTATAATAGGATAGTCATAGAAGTAATCTTTGGGTTTGCTATAAAATATGCAGTGGGATGTGAGTGATCTAGAATTTGCCCCTCTTATGGGAGAAATATCTCTAGGCCCCTCGATGTAATGGATTATGGATGTGCATGACCATGCCAATGTAATTGAAGAGTCAATCACAAGTTTATAATCCATCACAGGATCGAGAGAGTGTTTGAGCTATTAAGAAGATGCCACGAGTCTTGCTTTAAGCTCGATCAATATCGTAAGGCAAAGAGATTCGTACATAAAAATAGGTTTAGCTGATATGATCTTTACATATACTTTGGGGTAAATATGCCTTGCTAAAGACCACTATTAATAAGGTGACCGGAAAGGCCTTTCTAGGTCATGAACAAATATATGTGAACCTACAGGGTCACATGCTTAACATATTGCAATGTTTATTCGAATATATTCGGATAAGAGCTCAATTCAGATAGATATTCGAGTAGACTCCTATTAAGCTAGGATCCCCTAGGACCAAGTGAGGAAGCCTATATATAGAGAGATGGGAGGTCGAGGAGAGATACCTTTGTTCACCTCGAGCAAAACCCTAGCCACCACCTCTCGAGCCAAACCCTAGTCGCTTGTGAGTGCTAGTACACCTGCAATCAGCGCTCCAGCCTCGGACGTGTGGATACCGGTGGAGACGCTGCTCGTCACGACGTTGATTGGCATCAAGATTGTGGCGATTAACTTTTTCATCTACTACCTCGATGCGCATGTGGTTAGATCAGCTTCTCCAACCCTACTTCCGCTGCACTATGCGTCTTGTGATAATGGTCCATGATCCCTGCTTCGCATGATGTCCTGGTGTGTGCGGTAGAAAAAAATTATTTTACGCTATTGTAGCCTACGTCTTTCCCTTTAGTGGTATCAAAGGCATTTTGCATAGTTTACGATCTGAATCATCGCATATATTAAAATGCGGTAGTAGTAGATTGGATCTATTACAATCTAGATCGATCAGTCTATGCGATGGATTAATGGTAGCATAGGTTGATGAGATCAATTAGCAAATAGGGATTAGATGAGGCACGAATCATAGCACGAGTAACATCCTTGAGAGTGTCTCAGGCTGGCATAAGGTTGTTATGCCGAGTACTAGTAGGCTATGAATCTATAGTCCCAAATCATTAGAATTAGTAACGTCCTTGAGAATGTCTCGGTCCAGCATAAGGTTGTTATGCCGAGTACTAGTAGGTTACGGATTAGGTCAATGAAACTACTAGTATCCTTGAGATTATCTAGGATTAGCATAAGGTTGCTATGTTGAATAGTAGTAAATTATGAATCTGATTGCTATGGACCAGTGAAAAACTAGTATCCTTAAGAGTGTCTCAGACCGGCATAAGGTGGTTGTGCCATATAGTTTTTCCAAACAACAAGTTCTCTACCTAGTGCTGACCACAAGATATGAAAGATATAAAAGGATCACACTTATGCGCAGAAAAAATTTAGAGTTGATGCAAACAAGGAGTATGATTGGGATGCAAGTCTTGCAATCAGACCCAACCAAAATTTTGCACCAAACAAAGATCGCAAACTAATTACTCACTTGATATGAAAAACTTTAAGCACTTGTGTACATAAACCAACTGATCTTCAACTTTTCTTTCACAACTTTTCTCAACTCTTTTTTTGTTTTTTTTGCACTTTTCTTTCTTCTTTTTTTTGACACACTTCTTTTTAATATATAGAACTAAACACAAGGATCAGCTATAACACTTACACACTTTATGATAAAAATAAAAACAACCAGTAGCTATAACTTGATAGGATCAAAGTTTATGGGAAGGATGATAACGGCTATAGATTTTTTTTGTGGGGATTTTAGACATATGAAAGAGGTACAAAGGACATATGAAGGATAATATGATCAGCAACTAAAATAAGAGTCTGATGGACTGAAACTTAACAAAATTCACTAAAATGACAGATTGAAACAAAGGGCTATGGCAAATATTTTTGTGGCATTTTAGTGGATAGGATGAACACAAAATATATGTAGCTAAGGGTAAAGAATCCTACCGAAGAAACGAAAGCTCTAATAATACCAAATGATATGTCACGTGGTCCCGATCTTCACGATGTAGGATCAATCACTAAATAACTAGTTGTAGAACAACTGGATAACTTAATGCAAGCAGCGATAATTAGTGCAACCTGGAAAATAAAACTCAAAGTCAACCACCGTCTTTAACCGGCAACCTGAATCGAGGACTCACCCAACCACACTCTCAAAGAACTAACCAACACAGCCTACAATTAATCAAGGAGAACCTTGAAGGGAGTAGGAGCACCAATTGGGAGTGGATGAAGCCGCCGTTTTTGTAATCCCGTGAAGAAAATCACAGGAGCAAAGGGTAGAGATCATTCTCTCAATATTTGTTAACACACAGCTAAACAAGGGATTATGTATTTCAATCATCAAAGTCTTCGATTGCTATGAGGCAATGGGGTATTTATACTAGGAACATCCCTCCTAGATAGGTGAAAACACGAAATGAAAAAGATAAGTTAGACTATGTGAAAGTGCCTCAACGAAATAAGCTGAGTTGTTCCCACATGGATGTTGGTCTTCTGCGTAGTCTTCAGTGTTTTGTCAATAACTCCACCTTGAAAAGTCTAAATGATGTGTTGTTGATTGCATTGGAAAGTTAACTTGATAAGCTTTCACACCATGTGTAGTATGTACCATAAAGTATTATAGATGGTATAATTTTACACGGGAACTTGAACATCAGGCTGACTATTGGCCCTCCGACCAATATGCACTAAAGCTGGTCGGCTATCACAATGGAAACTCCAAATTGGCTAGCTCTAGTGGCATTGAAAACTAGACTTAACAAGCTTTTCAATAAGTTCTCATGGGCTTTCATAGCTTTTGGAAATCAAAAGTTATGACTGATTCTTTCTGACGGTTATGTCACACTGGACGGATTCGAGCGTGGTCCTTCTCTATAGTCCACTCTTGGTGTATTCTTATCATTCTCCTTGGTGAACCTGAGCAATAGTAATATGCACGACTTAGATAGCATATAATCCTAATTAATATGAAAATAATTTTCAAAAAAGTAGCACGTTCACCTCTTGTTGTAGCTTCTTAACTTGACTACGTGTAATCGGTTCATCAAAGACTTGAGCTGGTGTAGCTTGAATTAGTTGTGACCTATTGTTTGTTGACTTGGTCAGCTTGCTTGTTGGCGTGATCGGCGTGATCATATCTTCCTCCCCCTCTTGAAAAGAAGTCGTTCTCGACTCTAAAGCGTCTTCACTTGTGAATGGTAAGAGGTCAGCAACATTGAAGGTGTTGCTCACGCCATAACTTTCTAGAAGATCTATCTTGTATGAATCATCATTGATCTTTGCAAGGACACGAAATGGACCATCTCCTTGTGGCATCAACTTGGATGTGCGCTTATCAGGAAAGGGGTCCTTGCACAAGTGAATCCACACCAAGTCCTCCTGTTCGAATAACACTTTCTTCCTATCTCTATCTTTGTTCATACTTGCAACCTTGCATTATGCCTTTTGTTCAATTGCTTCTTTGGTCTTCTCGTGTATCTTCTTTATATATGTAGCATGCTTGGAGGCTTCCATGTTGGTTCTCTCCTACAATAGAAGAGGCAACAAATCTATCAGAGCAATAGGTTTAAACCCATATACAATTTTAAAAGGACACAAATTAGTAATAGAGTGCATAAGCAAACTCCACATGTGGCAAGCAATCCTCCCAAACCTTCAAGTTCTTTTTCACCATTGTTCGTAGCAACATAGATAACGTTCGATTCACCACTTCAGTTTGCCCATTGGTTTGAGGGTGACAAGTAGTTGAGAATAGGCGCCAATGCCACCCTTCTCGCGCTGTGTCTCATCTCGCACTGACGCCACCTCCCCTTCCCTCTGGCACCATCCCCGACACCTCCTACCTCGTGCCCTCCCCATCTCCTCACACGCCAATGCCACATTCTGTGACCGCACTAACACTGCCCTCCCCATGCCACGCCTTCTTCTGCACCGACGCCACCCCCTCAGCCTTATCCCGTGCCACCGCCTTCCCCCGCGCTAGCGCCATCCTCTCCAGCTATTGCCCGTGCTATCGTCTACGCCTGGCCACGCACACGAGGAGAGAGGCATAGGAGAAGAATGATGGGACGAAGAGAAGAGAAACAAGAAAAGTAGGAAGGAAAGAGAAAAGGAAAAGAGAGAAAAAGAATAGAAAATAAGTGGGACCCACGTGGGCGCCCACTCTCGCCCTTTCCTGGTCCACCATGGACCTGGTCCACCATAGACTGCACTCACCCATACATGGATAGGTGGACCCACCTGTTAGCCAAGAAATATTCCCTAGAATATTCTTTTTGAATTTCTTTAAATACTTTTCAAAAAATCCTTTAAATTTTAAAAATTCATATCTCCTCAACCGTAAGTCCGATTGACTCTGTTCAACTTCTAATTTTTTTCAAAAATTGTGATCTATCTTGTGGCACTATTATTTATTTAGTGTTATTTTGTATTTTTAGGGTTTTTTTGGATTTTCTTTGGTATCATGCGTAGTTCATCGCTAGAGAATTATCGGCCGTCGATTCTAAAGAATTTCTCATTGACCAAGCCAAGGCAAGCCACCATTTGATCGTATTACTCCTATATTATAAATAATTTTATTATAAACATGCATATTTAGCATACATATTAATTTATCCGGCCATCAATTTACAAATATAGGACCGACGGACCTACCTACTAGTTGCATTATTTTTTGTAGGACCCCAAACAACCAAATCCTTATCGCCCTACCATACTGGTGCCATGATACTTGTGCCATTCAAACGCAGGTGTACATCTGCATCATACCTTATTTTATATTATAAATATATATGCTAGATTGTCGTTATGAAAAACATGGGTGGTGAAGGGTTTATAAAACTTCAATTTTGGAAAACAAAAAAGTTTTATGTGAAAACTTGCGGTGTGAATCCTCTTCTATGTGGTTTGGTTTCATAGTCACGCACAAGGACCAATTCCTTTGGAAATTTCATCTAAGCATAAAACCGTACAACCACACATGCAGTATGGGATGCCCCTAACAAAGTAAGTAGCTAAAACATGGGTATCCTATATGTTAACATTTGAGGAACGCCAGGATAGGGAGACCAAAGTATTCTCTTGGGATGGGGGTTTGTCTTAACCGTAATATGCGATTGGTGCTATATGGTGTGTCCTGAGTAAATGAGGATCTAAGACTGACCTGATACTTAGTTTCAAAGAGTGGACCAACTGTGTGACATAGGATGTCTATCGATTAGTTATGGAAAAGGCTTGTAGTGAACTCTTATTTGTCGGCCATGTATTGGCCAAGATGTGCTAGATAAAGTAGGATGCTTACAACGTGTGGGTAAAACATGCAACCTCTGTAGAGTTTAGTTAAACTGTTTAAACAACCATGCCCACGGTCATGGGCGGATGTGAGACGTTTCTTATAGCGTAGATTTGTTTTGAAAACATGTTTGATAAATTGATTCCTAATATGGGAGTCGTTACCAGAGTCCTTCTTTCTGACGAACGACTAGCCTTCGTGGTTGGGAATAGATCTGTGTGACCTGGGGTGACAGATGGAACCATAGGAATGAGATGGCCAAGTTAGGATATGAGCCAAGAAGCCTAGTTGTGAGGCTAAGAAGGCCGATTATGAGGCCGAGAAGGCTGAGTTTGGGTTGGCAGGTCAAGAAGACAGGACTTAGAGCTGAGAAGGCTGGTTAACCATGAGATTTGGTTAACAGTTGGTTTATGTGTTTGAAGGGGAAAGAAATTGTGAAGGAAAATATGTTTTAATTACTAAAATTTGGCTTTTTTTTGCTTGAGATTTTGTAAAGCTACTTGCGGACAGATTTAGGTGAGATGCCTCCCTCTGAAGGAACTTTTGAAAACCACGCTTAGAGTTTTAGAAAATATTTTAAATAACTAGATTGCTAAATAAACCCAAGCATTCCTCTGCATCTTGTACTTGCACATTTCCCGTGGCATGCAGAGTACAAAAGTAATCACCCCCCACCCCATTATTGTATTTTTGTCCCCTTGGCTTAAGTTCAGGTAGAGAATGAAGGTTGGAGTTTCGTCTCTATGCCCAAACTACTACTTGTGGAGTGGTGCCCTAGCTCCGCTGAGTTCCACTGCTACTGTCTCTAATTAAAGTTTTCAACTCAAAGGTTACCCGAAGCTGCAACAAGAAAGTGTATTATATTTATAATATAGAAAATCGTGCATTGATTTATCATGTTACCGCTGGTAGTGATCCTAGTATTGGTACCTGTTTTGTGGTTCCGTAGGAGAACGGTTTGTCATTGGTATAGCGGCTCATGGGCAAGGTGTGACAGACTCTCTCCACCCTATCGGCCCATGCATGTGCGAGTGCCATGCACCCAGCACTCGCCAACAATAGCACACGTGCCTCTATGTGCCAACATACAAAGTCCACCACCCAGTCATCTTCCTCCTCCTGCCATCGCCATGCCTCCTCTCCCCCCCCCCTTAAAAACCTATCTAATTTATTCATCAAATCCACCCCATCGGAGCATCACTAGATCATGCTACCACCTCCATTAGCTCCACGACGTAAAGATCAAGACCAATCTTGCCTCCTCCTCTCTCGACGACCACCAGAACATCGCTCTCCATGCCAACTTGAAGGTCTTCCACCACAAGAAGTTCCAACCATTGTTCCTACCTTGCCAAAGAACAGGGCAACCTCGCAAACTTCTTCCCTAGCACTACAGTGACAACATCAAGCTTGGCTACCCTCCATTGGCTATGAAGACCATCGGAGCCTCATCGTCTTTGTTGATCCAATTGTTGTACCGCACCAAGAACCTCATCATCGGCTTCTTCCTTCATTGCCTAGTTGTCGTTCTCACTTGGTGTGTGTAGTGCCCTCTCGTAGATGTCTAGAAGCCCTCGCCGTCATCTGCCATGTGGCCGTGCGTTGGCAACCTCTAGGTTCTATGCCGTTAGTACTGGCTGTCCGCATATGCTAACGTGTCCGCTTATGTGCACAGTGGCATCGCCTGGGGCTCACGTGTCTGTCGTCCATCCTCTCTCTGGGTGCTAATGCAACAAGCATAATTTTATAATAGAAAAAATAATTTTAATAATTCATAAATTATCATTTAAACAACATATAAACTTTGAATGGTCATATCTCGATCATATGAAGTCCAAATTAACATGTTCAAGTTTCTAAATTTTATTAAATCATGAAGAATCTATTTATGTGATTTTTATGTACTGTTATTGCTTCTTGCTTAGTGTTTTAGCTTTTTTTTTCTTTAATTATGGAGTTGTTTTCATTTCGGAAGTTCCTGAAGTGAAGATGAAGCCCTTCCCTTTGAGTAAGGCAAGTCACGCTATCCTTGAGCATATTGAATCCCAGTATGTAAAAATTATTTTGATTTAAATTATTGCATTACGCTTTATCAAATTTACCGTGAATATATCTGTTTTACTTAGTATTTCCTATATTTCTTGTTATAGCCTTATTATTTGTATATTGTATATATTTGATAAACCTAGGTAAGAAAAACCAGCTAGTGAAAACTCTATATGTGGTGCTTTCTATAAATTTTAAATTTATGTTTAGCCATGCTTAATTAGAAACAACATAGTTGTTTTGTATTGTCCTATACTTGTGGAACTATAATGAAAATAACGCTTAATGTTGTATTGGAGGTTGTTTAGCCATGAAATGTTGGACTCCCCCTTCAAAATTCTCAAAACCCATTTTTGGTGGGGCACAAGGTACATGGTTCTGTTAGGAGCACCTTAGCCACTATAAAGACTGGTTTTCAAACCTCTGTTGTAAAACATATTCCGTACAACCATATATCCAATGTGTAAGTCTTGACTCATACTTTAGATCAATTTAAGCAAATAGTACACTGATAGGGACAGATGAAGTCCTTTTGTGGACTGACATTTCTGGCATGTGGTGGTACAACCAAGTGCCTAGGGCATAAATTGTTAGCTTGACCTAGGTTGACCTAGCAGGGAACAATGGTTTATGTCGGTCTCTTTGTTTAAGGTTGGGTTAAGTAAAACTTTATGTCATGATCTTGGCTTTTTGGTACCTTTCGAGTATTGCAATGCATGGTATGTTTTGTTACTAAAGTGTACACCTTTGGTTGATATAAACTTATTTGAATAGCCGTACACTTGCTTATGAGCAAGCCTAGCAATACACCTAAGTTAGATATTTTTTTTATGTGAAACTAAAAGGATGGATCTATAACTTATTGGTGGGCTTGGGTTAAGGCAAGATGACGCAGAAGCGTTGTTTGGTTAATAACTTGGTTTAGAGATTGGTTCATAGTTTTTATTAAAAATGCTTTAATGAACTAAATTATTGTTTGCTGTAAAATAGCCTTATAAATCAATTCGTTGTAACCCTATTCATTAAACTTGTATTTTTCAAATGTGTCTTGCTGAATACTATGGGTGGTAGTACTAAAGAAGAAAGTCTTGGCATGCATACTAGTTAAGTGCAGATAAAGCCATAGGCCCGCTAGTTTACTGTTGTTTTTCTTTTATTTGTTAGGCCTAGATAAACACATTGTATTAAGTTGTTGTAGTATAAGATATGGATGAATACGCTCACGTTTAGAAAAAATATATTTTTCAGACATGACAAAGCTGTTTGTAAATTTAGGTTATTAGGGTGGGACATTATGTTCATGTCTTAAACCAAAATAAGAGAATTGATTTAATTTTATTTGCAAACTCTCTTTTTTAAAAAAAAATCTAAAAGTCAGAGCCATGCCAAACTAGAGTTGTGTAAAGCCTCAAATAATTAGAGAAATGCGTTAGTGTTGGACTGTGATGAGACCTACATGACCATGGGTTGGACCATTCATGAACAGAAGAGCTAGGTGGTAGCTTGCACCTTTGGCCATTTGGGCAAATAAGCCGCAGTTCAGCAGTAAGCGAACGAGCTGTTAGTTTTGTGGTGGCGCTGGCAATGGCCAGCCTACCCGGCCCGTGTTCGATCGTTGGAATTGACGAAATGTTACACTATGGATTATTTTACCTCTTTTTCTATAATTAGTTCCGGCTAATATCAGTTACGAAATAGGTTAACTCTAGTTTAAGGGATTATTTTACCTCTTTTTCTATAATTAGTTTCGGCTAATATCAGTTAGGAAATAGGGTAACTCTAGTTTAATACCGATGCACACGTGTAGGCGTGTGAATTGAGTGAGGTGTATGGGTTGTGTGAGTCCTCCATGTACCCTTAACAAAAAGTTCAGCGGTAGTAGCAGCAGCACACTGAGAAAAAAATAGCACCACGTTAGTAGTTAGCAAGGAATTGACCGGTTTATAAGAATGTGAACCCAAGGATTCTAACCCCAAGTATAACTTTATGTATGAAGCGATAATAACAGCGCAGTGTGATCTAACATATCCAAAGTAGTGAAAGTAGTAAACTTTCTTGCAAAGTTACCGCGTCCACGTCATTGAAGAAATCTGGACCGTTCGATTCCCCTTTAACACGACATGAGCCGTTGAATCCTCAAATCGGCGAAACATCCTCGTGATCCTTCAAGAAACTTCTTTTTATAAAATGATCTTTCCACGTCCCTACGGTAAAAAAAAATCGTGATTCGCCCTCGTCTTCTCGTCGTCACGCCGCCTCCGCTTCCGAAGCCAAGACGCGGCGTGCCTCCTCCGATCGTCGGCTCACCGTCTCCAGTCTGCTCCGCCTCTTCTCCCCCGCCACCGTATCCTCCCCCTCTTCCCTCTCCCCCATCGCCGACACCTCCTCTCCCTTTTCCCCACTGCCACCTCGTCGTGCTCACCCCGTCTCCGCCACTGCCTCCTCTTCCCTGCTCCCATCACCGTCTCCTCGCAGTCCCTGCCACCGGCGCCACCTCTATCACCTCCTCGTCCGTGCCCTCCACGCCCACACCCCGCCGCCGCCTCCTCCTAGTCCCCACCACTGCCGCTACCTCCACATCCTCGTCCCCGACCTCCACGGCTCCACCCGGATGCATGCATGTACGATGTTCGATGAAATGTTTGCTTGCTTAAAGAGTGTAAACTTGCTGTTAGAGTCCAATTCTAACATTGCTTCTATCAATTATACTGTCATCTGATATGGCCATCCATTAGGTCCAATATTGTTTGTTATTTGATCTATTTATCCCTTGGAAACAATTGATGAAGGCTTTAGATATTTGGATTTTGGACTTCATGTGCAACAATAAGTAGAACAAAGCTCTGGTTAATCTTAAGATTTGTTGTAATGTCCTAGCATCGTTATCTTTCTTCTTTTACTAAGACCAGAACAGTCCTTTTATAGGCGGGATAAGTGATGAACTAATCTTAGATTTATGTTTTCTTTGTTGTTATGTGCTAGCATCCTTGTCTTTCTTCATTTACTAAGATCAGAACAGTCATTTTATAGAAGGGATAAGTGATGAACTGATACATGGTCTTGGATAAAGAAGCACCAAACCTTCTCAGTAATTTACAGAGTGCATGTTTGTTTTTTATTCAGTAGTTCACAAGATGCTGACTACCTACTTCAGTCATTTTCACTTTGTTCTAATTTACACAAATTGGTCAGAAAATGTACTTTTAGCAAGCTTGCGTTTTAATATGTTTCCAATTTAGATTATCTTTTATGGTTGCATGCATGATTTCTTTGTTCGTCGTGCATTTCATTAGACAAAATAAAGTAAATAGTGCGAAAACACGATTAGAAAATAGTAAAGGAACTATACTTGATAATAATAAAACAAGCAATTATTTAAGCCATTGTTAAGTCTGAATGTCTTTCAATGCAACTATTTTGTAATCTTGATTTATTATTTCATAAATAATAACTATTTTCATTGTTAAGTCTGAATGTCTGAAATGTAGGTTGTCAAGCGAACAGAAAGACAAGCGAACAGCTCATGATCACCATCTGACAACAACTGTAGGTTGTCTGGTGTGGCCATGAGGGCATCTGGTAATGGTTGGTAAGCCTGAAGTTTTTGATGTACTACCCTTTTTATCTGCTGATTAACAGGACCAGCCGTTTGCCCACGAGCCTCCAAAGTTTATGACCATGAACATATCACCTTCTCTTCATAGTTAAATGTTTCTTTCGGAAAGGTGGATTTTAATATCATATACATTGGCATTGAAATATATGTACATGGTCTTACTCGATAAGATAGGTTTGTCTGGATCTATAGTTCTAAATAATTGTTTGTCAGTTCCTATGATTTTACAGAAACTTTTGTGCAATCTCATTATCATATATTACGGGCCATTAATACAGGGCTATTATACTAGCATCTAACGTCGCGCTACACGTGACTAAGTAGCTGGTTGAGTTGAATTAGGTTGGCCTAGAACCGTCTTGGGCCCTAGGCCTCCTCCACACAAAGGTTCCATATTCTATACAAACAGGGCTTCAAGCTAACAAAATCCTGCCTACTACCTTAGCTTTTACATAATTAATCCTTCAGAAACTTATTGCAATTTTTTTAATTAAAAAGCTAGTCCTTCTGGAACTTAGAACAGCCAAGGGATAATGTGTTGATAGTAATGAAATTTGAAATGTCCATCTAATTAATCAGGGTAGGAGGCGATCTTCAGGTGGCAACCAGTGATGAAAGCGGCAAGCGTTGCAGGTTTACTCGGGACTGACCGCCCGGGTACGTGGTCGACTGGCCTTGGCATTTGGCAACACCATCCACCGGCGTGTAGAAGTGGGCCTTGGACCGGCTCGGCTGCATGATGCACGTGAACGCGTGCCGCGTCCGCGTATGTATTTTCAGTGTCTTTTCACACGCCGCGCCGTGCAACATCATGTTTCATCAACCTGCAGCGAGCACGCTAGCTAGATTTATGTTTGTTCCAAGTTAAATTTATACTGTGCTTGAAATATATATTAGAACCGTTGATCGACAGCAATCCAACAAACTGTGAAAGCTGTGAGCCAGGTATGAACGTGGAAGGTTAGAATTGTAATTGGTCTCTATTATCAATCACTTGCTACGGTTAAGGGAAAATCAGTACAGTTATGTATTATGGTGATTTCTCATTGACTTGTTGTTTCAGCCTTCAGTTAGACAAAAGAGCTAAACGGTTTCTTTGGTCTAGCCTAAGCATCTGCTCATGCCATCAGATGTTGAACATGAGAAGGGCCAACTTACAGCATGATAATAATATTCCTAGATTCCAAAACGTCCCATGGATATTAGATCATATCAATGTATACATATACTATGCAAATTTAGCACACAAGACAAATCATTTTCACCCCTATCATGTTTCCCCTAGTGGAACATGCATAACAAAATATCCTAAATTGTCTCACAAACGGCAGTTAGAAAGAAAGACAAAAAGATTACATATATTGATTAAATTTAAGATAACGTTTACCAACTAGAACATAAATATGGAAAATTTTATTAGAGTTGATTTAAAACTAACAAATTATGCAGGCTTGGTTGCTTGTTGGCTTATAATTAAGCCTCATCCAAAATTCGAATTTTAGAAATTAATTTCAGAGTTGATTTAGGGTTTCTTTCATTGTTTTTTTTCTATTTTTGGGCCTTTGCTAAAAATAGAAGTCTTACCTAAAAAGTTTTGGGTTGTTTCGTTTATTTTTCTCACCTTATAAGCCGTAGCTCAAGGCAGAAGTCTACATAAGTTAACCAACTTACATATCATACCTTAGCTAGTACACATGTCCTACCAACTGGCAACATGGATATCAATCAAGGGCTGAAGTATGTAGTCTACTCATCGGCTCCTACAGTGTAGTTAGTTGGAGATTAGAGAAGTCAAAACATCAGACTAATACATGATACCTGGGAAGTCAACAGAAACACAAAGGCCAAAGGCGTAGACCCCAAATTGCAAAGGCCAAAGCCTGTTATCGATGCATGCGTTGTTTACAGGGGGGCCTAATACATTCAAAGCGTTAGATAGCCATGTGATTACTACCTAGCACTTAAAAGAAAATTAATTAATAATAATATATAGTTTATCTCTTCTCAATTCAATTCAATGAAGAGATGTAGCTCATTATTTTTTTAAAACAATAAATTAACATTTCTATTTTTTATCAATTAATAATAATACAACTAGTTGTATAAAGAACTATAATAAAAACAAGAACTATATAAATAGTATGATATGGCCTAATGAAATAAAAATAATAATCATTAGGTAAAAGAAAAATAGATCTAAAGCGTTGGACCTGAAAAAATATCTCCATTCAACTAATCACCTTAATACTCTTTACAAATCTGAACAAAGACCGAAACTAATCAGCTCTATATAAAATGTTTCTGATTCCAATAAAAAAAATCCGAATTCGTTTTCTAAAAGTTTTCTAATTCGTTTCTAGAATGTTTCTAGCCAATTCTGATTTCTGATGGATACTATCCGTTTCTAAAACTTTTCAAAAAAAATTTCTAAGCCACACTTTCCATTTCCAAAAACAACGTCCGAAAACTGGAAGCTTTGCTAAATGTTTTCGTTCCTACTTCCACCCGCTCCCCTCTGGCTCCGCCACTGCCCAGTCCATCGTAAGAATCCATTTGTTTGCCACCCTCGGAAGAAATTGCCTGGCCGAAGACAAGCCTGAGTAGAAAGTGGGGTTGTTTGGTTGCCTCCGTGAGAATCTTGCTCCCACGCCTGGCCTGATGCTCTCCCGCACGTCATTAGCCTGAGCCATTTTGGTCGCCTGAGCTCCAGGCGCAGCTGCGTTTTGAGTTTACCAGCATAATCTGTCTCTCCTACACAGGGACAACGATGGGGATTCCACCAGCTGCACGCCTGCGCGAAGCCGCCGCTGGCCCGTCGTTGTAGCCGCCACTGGCCGGCCGTTGTAGCCGCCGCTGCCGTAGCCATCGCACGAAGCTGCTGCAGCCGTTGTCGCCATCGCCGTCGTGTGAATCAGCCGCCTCCGCCTTGCTGAATCCGCCGAGGAGGATGTCGGATCGCCGGACACCTTCGTCCTGCTGCTTCGCTTGGCTGTAGCGGTGTAGCCACCATCGGCACGAAGCATGTGAAGGAAGTAGGCACTGCAGCCACACCAGACCTGACATCCTGCAAGACACCTAAGGCTTTCACGATTTGTTTGGTTGGATCAACGGGCAAGCAGTTGGAAGAAATCGTTGAAAGTTCTGGCCAGATGCGTGGAGTTGGGGATTGTTTTTTTCTTGTGTTCTCTATTCTTTTCTCCCTTCTACATGGTTTTTTTAGAGATTTAGTTGAATCGCTGAATTGTTTTTTTCCCCTTCTTGATGTATGCAAGCGATTTGTTCATCAACAGCTGGGTAATACGTTGATTTTTTGGAGGAGCGTCAATTGTGCCAAGACTTGTCTTCCAATTAGCACCTGAGTTAGCGGTTCCCATCTAAATCCTAAACATGTTTTTTTTTCCACTCAGGCGGATGTGCGCAACTAAACAAGTAAAAGCTTAGGCTGCCTGACCAGGCAATTCTCATCAACTTCTTAGACATGCAATTATAAAGTGTACAGTGACTAATATCCGAACATATAAAGGTCGGGTGTCCAGGCCAATGGTCTGTCTAACATCTCCGTAGTCGTAGCGGGAGAGAAACGGACGCAGAGACTGGACCGAAAACTGGTGAACAAAGGCGTGGGCAGACGTTTGGTCATTATATCGGCAAACTGATGTGCCAATGGTACATGGAGCACTCGAACCTGTCCTAATACGACCTTGTTACGGACAAAATAGATATCGATCTCGATGTGCTTGGTGCGTCGGTAATGGACCGGGTTGGCAGTCATGTAGACGGCACTGACATTGTCGCAGTAGACGACGGTCGCGGTGGAGAAGGGTGCACGGAGCTCCTGGAGAAGCTGGTGAAGCCAGTAGCACTCGGCGATGGCGTGGGCGACGGCGCGGTACTCGGCTTCGATGCTGGACCGGGACACTGTAGTCTGGCGTTTTGAGGACCAGGATACGAGAGTGTCACCGAGGTAAATGCAATAGCCGGACGTAGAGCGTCGAGAGTCAGGGCAGCCTGCCCAGTCCGCATCGGAGTACGCGATGAGGGAGTCGATGGGGTTGGAGCTGAGATGCAACCCGCTGGAGAGGGTGCCCTTCACGTAACGTAGGATGCGCTTGAGCAGCGCGAGGTAAGGTTCGCGCGGAGCGTGCATGAAGAGCCACACTTGCTGGACAGCGTACGTGAGGGCGGGTCGGGTGAGTGTGAGGTATTGGAGAGCCCCGACAAGACTCCGATAGTGAGAGGGATTGGCAACGAGGGCGCCATCGGCAGTGGAGAGTTTGGCTCGAGTATCGACCGGGGTGGCCGTGGGGTGACAGTCGGCCATTCCCGCATGCTGGAGGAGGTTGATGGCGTACTGGCATTGGGAAGAAAGAGCCCATGGGTGGAATGGGTTACGGAGATGCCAAGGAAATGGTGGAGAGGACCAAGATCGATCATGACGAACTTAGAGTGGAGTCGGGCCATGATCTGGTCAAGGAGAGATGTCGAAGACACTGTGAGGACAATGTCATCGACATAGAGAAGTAGATAGGCAGTGGCGGAGCCGATATGAAAAGTGAACAGGGAACTATCAGACGCAGAGGCCACGAAGCCGATGTCCCGAAGATAGGCAGCAAAGCACTGGTACCAGGCACGAGGGGCTTGTTTGAGGCCGTAGAGAAAGCGTTGAAGAAAACAGACGTCGTCAGGATGAGAAGGGTCGACGAAGCCTAGGGGCTGCTGGCAGTAGACTATTTCCGTCAGGTGGCCGTGAAGAAAGGCTTTCTTCACGTCTAGTTGATGGATCGGCCAGGAGCGAGAGGCAGCCAAGGTGAGGACGACTCGGATGGTGGCAGGTTTGATAACGGAACTGAAAGTCTCGTCGTAGTCGACACCAGGTCATTGAGAGAAACCCCGGACTACCCAGCGAGCCTTGTGACGGGCAAGGGAGCCATCGTCGTGGAATTTGTGTTTGAAAATCCACTTACCGGTCATAATGTTGGCGCCGGGAGGTCGGAGAACGAGGTGCCAGGTCTCGTTGTCCATTAGGGCCTTGTACTCGTCGGCCATAGCCGCGCGCCACTGAGGGTCAGCCAGGACTGAGCGAGTAGTCGCCGGGATGGGCGAGATAGAGCAGTGGACTGCGGAGAGACCGTAGCGCTGAGTAGGTGGAGAGACCCGGTCTGGGAGCAGGTGACCATGTGAAAGGTAGAGGGAACTGGAACCGATGGGGGTGCGGAAGTAATGGGAAGAACTGGTCGGGTGGGGGTATCATCGGCTCCGAGTCGGTGACTGTAGACAAGAGAAAAAGGGGGAATTATATCGGCCTGAGCCGATGAGGTCGGGTGGGCCGAGTATTCCGATCAGTCCGATAGAGATGGATCAACCGATAGGGTAGGGGGAGCCAATGGAAACTGAGGAGCCGATGGAAGTAGGGTGTCCGATGGAGAGGGAACGGTATCGGCTGAAGGATAAATAGGATCGGTATCGGCCGATGGAGGTGGGTCCGATGGGGACCCGATGGTGGGGACATCGGACCGAGTAGTGGTGGGATATGTGATGGGTAAATCTTCAGCAGTGACCGATGAGAGGGCCGATGGAGAGGACAGTGGAGGAGACCTGGTCGGCACGATGTTGGTAAGGAGTAAGTTGAGATCACTAGAGGAGGATCTCGGATGAAGTAGACCGAAGGGAAAACATGTCTCGTCAAAAATGATGTGACGAGAGACGAGGACCCGTCGGGTGGAAAGGTCAAGGCATCGGTATCCCTTGTGAGAGGTGGGATAGCCGAGGAGAATACAGGCGGTGGAGCGGGGAGCGAGTTTATGGGAAGCTGTGGCGGTGAGATTTGGGTAGCAGAAGCACCCAAAAACGCGAAGGTGGGAGTAGTCGGGCGCCGTGCGGTAGAGAAGGACATAGGAAACGTTGTTTTAAATGGAGGAGCATGGGCGCCGATTGAGAAGGTACGTCGCAGTAGCTAGAGCTTCGACCCAATAAGTGGCGAGTAAGTGGGCGTGAAGTAGCATGGTGCGACTGATGTTGTTGAGGGTGCGAAGGAGGCACTCGACTTTGCCGTTCTGAGGAGAGGTGTAGGGGCAAGAGAGCCGGAGATGGATGCCCTGCGAGGTGAGGAGGTTTGTAATGGTATGGTTGACGAATTCTATACCGTTATCGGCTTGTAAAGCCTTGATGGGGAGGTTGAACTGAGTGGATACGTACGTAACGAAGTGAGTGAGGTGAGAGGCGACCTCGGATTTGTGGATGAGCGGGAAGGTCCAGCAATAGTGTGTGTAATCGTCAAGTATAGTGAGATAATACTGATTACCGAAGACACTTTTAACTAAAGACGCCCATACATCACAATGTATAAGTTCAAATGGACGCGAGATACAGGAGAGAGAACTAGAAAAGGACAGATGCACATGTTTGCCAAGTTGACATGAGTGGCAAACTATGGAGCTGCTGTGAGTACATCGGATGGAGGCGCTGCGACGGAGGGTGGCGACAGCGTCGAGGCGGGGTGGCCGAGGCGAAGGTGCCAAAGGTTGGTGGAGAGGGCGACACTGGCGTGTGGAGTGGATGGCGCAGCGGGAATGGTGTAGAGGTCTCCGCCACTATTGCAGCGAAGGATCTGTCGCCGGGTTGGGATATCCTTCACAGAGAAACCAAACACGTCAAATTCAATGGAGCAGTTGTTGTCTCGTGTGAATTGGCAAACAGATATAAGATTGTGAATAAGAGAAGGGACGATAAGAACATTGCGTAACGGGAGGTTAGTGGTGAATGTAGACAGAGAAGAGTCATCTCGGCATTGGACAGGAAGAGAGTGACCATTGCCGATGGTGACAAAAGGGAAGGAAGAGGGGTGACAGGAGCGAAGTATACCGGCCGATGACGCCATGTGTGAAGACACCCCAGAGTCTAGCACCCAAGGGTGCTGTGGTTGGAGCGTCATCTGGTGAGGGCAGCGACGAGGCCAGCCTGGTTCTAGGAGGGAACCGACTGAGTGGTTGGGGTCGGTAACATCAGCTGAGACGACAGAACGGGAGCCGATGCCAGGTGAGCCTAGGGATGGGCGCCGAGAACCCCGGGTTGCCAGCCGATAGGGCTGCGTGGCTGGGGCTGGGGCGCCTAGGGGTTGTAGCAGAGCCACGGACCCGTGGGATCGACAGGGTGGGCAGGGATCGAGATAGGTTGTGATGGCGTCGGACCCTGCCAGGTCCTGCCTTTGCCTTTGCCCCTGCCTTTGCCTTTGCCCTTGCCTTTCCCGGAGCGGGCTATGTTGTTGTGGTTGGAGTCATGGCCACTAGGACCGCGGGAGGAAGGGACAACGCAAGAAGCTCGGCAGCCATTATCGGCTACGGCAAGAAGAGCGGTGTGGGCCACTGTCTTCTCATCGTTGGTCAGACAGAGTTCTTTAAAAACTAGCATGTCATGAGCCCGGGCGAACGATGGAAGAGGTGTGGCATTGGCGATATCATTGGCGTTGTTGGAGAAGCGGGGATTGAGGCCTCGCAGAAGGGCGAGGACGAGTTAAGAGTCGGCCATAGGGTGGCCGACGTCCCGGAGAGCAGCAACCTTAACTTTGAAGCGCTGACAGTACAAGGAGACAGAGGAGTCGCCTTGTACCATGGAGTGGAACTCGTTGAGGAGGAAGATGGCGCGAGGCTGCTTGTTGGCCAGGAAGATCTGCTCGATGGCCACCCAGAGATCCCGGGTGGTGGAGTCGGTATCGTCCATGGCGAGGTCGAGTACAGAGTCGTCGATCGAGCCGAGTAGCCAGCTGCACACGTAGCACTCTGCGATGTCTCACTAAGGATCATCGGGGCGAGGTGGAGCAAAGCCATCAATATGAGACCGAAGGCCGAATTTTCTACAGAGGGATTTGAAGAAGAAAACCCACTTGGAATAATTGGCGTTAAGGTCAAGGGAGATAGGAACGTGAGATTTCACGTTCACAACAGCGTAAGGAGGGGAGAAGATCGGCGAGGTAGTGCCCAAGGTGTGGTCTAAGGCACCGAGGGCCGAAGCAGACTCGGCGACTGGGAGAGTGCCGAGGCTGAGAGCGGACTCGGTGGCCATGACAGGAGAACGGGAGCAAGAGCCGATGGGAGAAAGAAGC